>OY720640.1:36783841-38224690 GCA_963169105.1 Ceriagrion tenellum
GTCCGGAAAAATTAATCGTAAAATTATTACTATAATTAAAGTCACATTCTTACTAGCTACTGTCCCTAGATTGAGCTTTCATTGCACTGTGAGGTAGTTTCTAAAATTTCTTACAACTTACAAAAACAACTTAGTATGAAGCATTATTTCTGTTCCGAAAGGGATTATACGATTGAATAAACAACTGCCATTTTTAAAATTCATACGTTGGTGTAATTTATGCGTTATGTTACAGAATTATAAATGTCAGCCATGTGTGTAGCCTAATGAAACCAGAAAAGTTTCTCACACCCTCAAAGCTGGGATCAGAATTATTTTACAATTTTGAAATAACCACAGTTTTTGTCGGATATATTATTTTCAATCTCATTATTCATTTATTGTGCCTATTTACATGGCCCAAATCAGTCACAGTACAACGAGTGTTCTATTAAAATATTGGTTTCTCAAATTCCTCTGCATAGCGTTCTCGCTTGCTCTCAAACTTTCGATTATTATAAGATGCGAAGGACAAAGACTCGATGATGGTTAGGTCACTGACACCACATTTGTTTCCAGCAGACCTTCCAGGAACGCAATTTATTTTTCTCTTTCTCCTTCCGAGATGGGAAAAGGATACGGTATTGAAAGGAGGAGCTTTTTGTTCCTTTCTCATTGTCCCTTTGGGTCAAATTGTTCGGGGGTTCGCCTAGGACAATGGACCACAAGTCTCTTTTCCTCAGCCATTTCCACCGTTGAAAGTTGTGAGGAACGAAGATTCTTGAAACTTGCCATTAACCACCCTCAGTTTACACAGCGATTCATTTGAGGGAAGATTGACTTGAAGATTGCTTTCATTGACTGAAAACGCTTTAACACAGTTTGATTTTGGGGTTTTACTTGGACGAATTTTGAGTACCAAGCAATATTAAGCAAGAGTAAAATCGCTCATAAATCAGTTAACGAATACTTTAGATTGTTTTCTCTCAAGATCAGGGTTTTGTAAAGTCAATGTATTTCTAACTCTTTATATATTATTCGGATAAACTGAAAATATAAGAAATCTTATAAAGATTATATTAAACGTTTATACCACGGCTACTGCATTAAATATAATCTCACTAGAGAACAAATGTCGAATTCAAAGTCTAGAAAATTCTATCCTCTATGAAATATCTTAAATAATAATTTCTAATGTATCTTAAAAGCCATCTTATTCTTCATAGAGTTGATGCTAGTGAAATGTATCTCAATTTTTTTATTTGAGGTCAACTCTGTTTCAAATTATTCGTTTAGCCTGTACATGGGTAACATAATGAATCAGAAGTCTTTGGAAAGTTCAGGCGATAATTTTTACGACCACGGGATGAGTTTTACAGGTTTTCTTTTATTAAACCAACTGTTTTTCTACTTCTAAATCCTTCTTAACCAACTCTTCAATTTTTCGAAAATTTTTACCTTTCTTCTCTCCCTTCCGTGCTTACCCTGCATGGACATTTATACCTTACCCTTCTTATAAACTTTTTTACGTATCGTCACTTACCTCCCAATAAATGTTTCACCGGCTTTTTATATTCGTCCAATACCTACCAACCACCTCTTACTGTCGTGTACCGTTTCCAATACTTGTTATTCGTGATACTTACATTAACCTGTAACCAGTGCTAGGTACATTGACTAAAAAGTTGGAGTAGATTACAACAAGCTCGACAAGATATTAATCATTTTATATTAGCAACCAATTTGAAGCTTAATTAAGCTGAAGATTAATTTTAATGCCAACGTAATTGATGACTCTTGGATAGTTATAACACTGATTTCTGAGAAAGTTTGATCTATAAAATAGTACACAACAGTAAACAATGGTCAACCACATCCTAACAATGTTGGAAAGGTGCATAAGTATGAAGTGCATCTTTAAGAGTATATCTTTCGAATAAAGTTTTTATGATAAATTGTCTTTATAAAAATGAATGTAATATTTTTGTGTGTGAATGTTTAGTGGAATATTAGGTACAGAGGTTTAAACACATTTTAGGATTGAGTCAGTGGAGCCTCTTATATCTATCAACGAAATGGATATTCACTTACTCTGCTGATGTTCTTGACTATATGTGGCAATTTATTCAATTGCTTATACATACCTACGTCAAAAGTCGAGAACCAATCTCTGTTATATATTCAATGACATATATTTAATCTAGTTCCTTTACAAAAAAAGCCATATTATGGTATTGATGATAAATGTCCATATATTTATTAATAGAAAATGTCATTCTTACGGTTGAACACATTTCTTGCATCACAAAAATATTAGGGATATTGCTAAACAAAAACCTACTAAAAATTAAGATGAAAAAATAAAAATTGCCCACGCAGGAAAATGACACAAAGGGAATGATTTATTGGCACTAATTAAGCAGCTTATAAAGCCTTTGCCTCTGAAAACGTATGTTCAAACTGAATAGATTATGACGCGTAACCCAAATGCACTTATTCAAACTCGATTTTCTCTAGAAGTGTCAGTGGCTCCGCTGAATTTTTCCTAAAATTCATGAAAACCACTGTACCATTGAGCAATGCAATCTACTATTTTTCAAATTGTCAACAGCTCTCACTTTCATTGAATTAATATTAGTTTTTAAGAAAAATTATTAGATATCCAGATGACTTCAAATTGATACGCGATTTTTCTTTATAATACTCGGAATTCGCTGAGACAGATAGAATTATAATCCAAGTAATGAAGTAAACTGGCCAAAAAGGTGTCGTACTTTTATCGCAGAAATACATAGATACTTGATTATTTACCTCTTTATTACCTTGGGTATTTGAATGGCCATAGATTTATTTCTCCAGTTCTTCAACAATCATTAAAATTGCAATTAGTTTTTATTTTCTGCTTCTCATGATGAGATATCTTGAATTGACTGTTACTTATTTTTTCACAGCCTAGGAATCTTTGATTTAGGTGTTTCTTGTTTAATAAAAGTTCGGATACATAGGTCACAGATCTCCTTACCACGGACCAAGATATTACGTTTTAACGAAATAAATGGAGTAAAACATAACATTAAATTAAAGAAGTTGTTTATAAATGAGCTTATAATAGCACAATGCCCTTGATGATAAAATAGCTGGTATTTTCCAAGAGTTCTGCCGTTTTGGCCCTCGAATTGTCCAAAAATTTAGTTCGCGCGCACTTACGTAGGCTGGAGTTAATTCTCTTAATTCACAGATTTTGGTGAAACTTTACCTGCGTGTTTATATTAGTGATATCTATTTATAAAAGTGTAAAATGTAATTTGACTGGTTTGACCATTCTGCAGTTCTACATTAGCAAGTAGTATTATGGGATGAGTTATATTTGGTATTAATTTAATGGCACATACCTAGTTTTTCTTCTCAATGGATTGTCATAATTTTATTTAATGCCAATATTTGACAACAAATTTATAGGTGATACTAGGTCAAGGAAATAAAAGGACTTATAAGGTTTACACATACCGTACATGTACACAAATTACCTTAATATTTGATACCTCACCAAAACAATCAATTACGTTAACGTATTAAAAATTCTAATTAGTTATTCATGTATCATCTCTAACACTGCATGCATCGTGAGTTCAACCGCAACGGGAGATATGCTTAAATGAAATGTTGACCTGGTATTCTCTTTCGACTCACTTGAAAGTTATTAAAATATGGCTTACGGTTAACGTCTGCCACCTTTACATCTTAAATGTAGGAGGTTTGCTGCGGAAGAGGAAATGCCGACATGTGGCGGTGGATATTCAGGAAGCCGCCGGTGGCTAGCATTTGGGAGAAGAGGAATCAGTAGCATTTGACCTTCTGGAGTTCTGATTCAATCGAAGCAAGTGCTTGAACGATCTCAAGTTGGATCGGAAGCTCCCCCACAGTGAAAAGGCAGGGGATGATTGCGAGGTTTTCCAAAGAAACTGCCGAGAGGAAATACGCTATATTGGAGGCGTTTGACCGACAACCTAGAATGAAAAAAGAGTAGCAGGAAAAGCTATGTCTGAGGAAAGTGAAGCCAAGTGCATTGGCTTTGGTTTAAAGACCTGAACGCACGGGTACATTGATTGTGTAAAATTGGGTTACAATTTAGCCCGGCCTTTCCGAATGTAACGGCGGCAACCTGAGGTGAGCTACATAATACCTCTGAGTATAATAAAATCCCCTGTAATCAGAGGCAGTAACCAAGTCGCGGAAACTGTTTAGCCTGCTTTGAATATGCCATGGATTATGGACAGATTGTATTAGTGATAATGAAAAATAATAGTGTTCCTTTGGATTATTTTTTGGAGTAAAGTTATGTTATAATTATGATTGATACCCTGTTAAATAAAGGAAAATACTCATTACGTATCTGATAATATATACTCAATTTAGTCAATACTAACTCAAAATCATGCACAAATTTATCCAATAATAATTAATTATATGTCTTACTGATTAGTTAAGTTGATAGTTAACACTTTTATATAAAATATTTCATTCTTGAAGCCATTTTATTTCGAAATTCACAAATAAATAAATTATGAGCAAGTGAAAGCAGAAATTCACAAATATTTTCTACCAGATGGCAGGATTAAAAGAGTTGCAATCCTTATCGAGGAAAGCTTTCCTTTCGCCTTTCAGCAGATACCATGAGATTTGATTTTTCTCTGAGAGATATTTACACCTAGGTCTTCCCTGCACTATCTCTGGTGCCAGAAATATCGCCGTGTATATTGGACTTGAGAGATGGAGGTTGATGGATACCTGGTGACTCCTTGGTTATGGAGAGCGCTGAAGTAGGTGGCATCATTGGTCGCTCAATCCTAAGATGGTTGACTGCATCCCTCCACCCTTCCCAATCTAATGCTAGTACCCTTACCTCTTGGTATCTTTCCCTGTGTACTATCTTCTTTGTTTAGTCCATGCATTTCTTCCTCTGGGAACTTTTCCCTCTCTTTTACGTTCAATTATGCTCTTCCCAAATCCATTGTGCCACAGGGTGTGTCCAATCCATCTGGTTCTTCTTTTCTGTATGGTGTACCATATGGTCCTTTCCTCTTCTATTCTTATGTAAACTTCATTGTTTATTATTTTATCCGTCTATTTTCTCTTCAGCTTTCTCCTCCGGCACCAGGTTTCGAAATCTTTTATTCTTTTCTGGTCACCTTTTCCAATGGTCCATGCTTCCGAGCCATAGAACTCCGCGCTCCACACGAATGTTTTCACATACAGTTTCTTTATTTGTAGCCCTATCTTCTTTGGGCACAACAGTTGCCTTTTTCCCATGAACGCCTTCTTAGCTTGGGCTATTCCCCATTTTTCCTTTCTATTTTTTTCCGTCCCACGTAATGGCACCACCGAGATAGGTGAAGGAGTCCACTTGCTCTAATTTCTCTCCTCTCTGGGAGACTTCTCCATTCAGCATCTCTCTTTCGCATGCTTGCATTTTAGTCTTCATCTTATATATTTTCATGTTGTATTTTTGGTGAACTTGGTCAATTACCTTTTATGACCTGTGAAGATTGTCGCGATTTCCAGCTGTGACTGCTATATCATCTGCGAAGCGGAGCATATTCATTTCTTCTCCGTTTATCTTAACTCCTCTGAATGCAATTTCTTGTGCTTCTCGTATGGCCTCCTTTAAGTACACATTTAACAGTGCTGGTGAGAGGATGCATCCTTGCCATTAACAAAGAAGTAATCCTTTGTTAATTTTAGCATCTATCTGACTCCCGTATCTCATTCGCATTGTGACGACTTGTTTCCAGTATAGTTGGTCGATAATTCTTCTCTCATCGTAGTAGGTAGCAGGGCTGGTCAATTTCGGATCCTCAGGAGAGGAGTTTTAGGTAAGGGTAAGCAACTTTACCCTCAATGCCAGGAATAGGAAAATAAGGGAGGTTTGAGGGTGGGTGATTGGTCACATTGAAGGAGTGATAGTGAGGAGGGGCGGGCGAGGAGAAGGAAAAGGGTGGACTAATGCGCGGGCGGATCTGGGAAAGTGAACTGTTGCTCTGTCCGCCCGCTGGGGAACCGAGATTTCATCCCCTTAAAGGCGATGCCTCTTTATCAATTCCTCGGCCCCCACGCTTTCCCATCCTCTTAAGAGCGCCACTTCTCCTCATCTATCCTCCCCTCTCGTTCCTGTCAGGGGCCGTTGGCCCGTCCTGTTCCTTTCCGCGGCTCTGCCCTCATCCTCCTCTTCTGCTCCTCATCCTTTTGGCCGTCATATTTGCTGACCTCTAAATCCTGGCTTCATCTTCCGGCTCACACTCTCTAACAGATTCTCTTGCATTCTCACCTGTCCAGTAATATAGTCGTAGAAACTTTAACCCTTGTAATAAAAAAAATAATTCTGAATGCTGTCATTGATGGGCGCCAACATGCCGTTTGCATGTAAATTTAATTAGATTTTGGTATACATGACAATTTATACCCTTAAACACAAAATCGCAAACCCACATATAACTTTTACATACATAAAAAACACTGAATTGCATGTATACAACAAATCACTTTTATCCCCCATGTCTGTTCGTTGTTCACTAGTTGGCTTTTCACTCCCACACGAAACACAATAACACTTTTAATTAATAAATATCAATACACTACAAGAAATTATTTATAGGACAATAGGTCTTCTTAATACTTACGGTTAGATACTATTGATGTGCTCTTTGTAGCGATTGATCTCCGTTCCCTTGTCGCTCGTCCTTTCCGCGACTCCGCGTCCTCCTGAGTTGTTACAGCGCTAGATGATACGTTTCCCCCTTCAATCTGCGTGTTGTCTACGGTGAATCACTGCCAAATTATTCCTAGCGGCTTTCCCGAACTCCCACAGCACTAAATAAAAAAACCTTGGCAGTCGTAAACTTTCGTCCACGAACCCGAAAAACTCAATACTTCACTTGGCCGTGACAGCAATTAACGGGTGGTCGGCTATCACGACCGGTAGCTACTGCGGAAAAACAATGCCTAGAGTCTTCCATGGTGCGCGTTTTATATAGCCCAGCATGGGCTGCATTGTAACATGTTCTAAAACATTCGGGCTTATGGTATTGTTGCTAAGCCGTTAGCTTCTTGAAAGTTCTATGCATTGTTTTATGGTTGTGTTTTCGCCGTTCAAATTCCCTCAGATGGCGAAATGCGTTAAAAATTGGTATTGAATATATATGCTAAATCAACATAAAACAGCAAGTAAAGTGTATAATGCTATTAAAACGACTATGGAGTACACGAATATACTAATAAAAATCCCCAAAAACAAAGCGTCAGAGCGTGAATACGTTACACCCTAGAGTGGTGACGCCCAGCGGTGGTGGAGCAGACGAAGCCCGAAGGCCCTTCTGGTGAGGCAGACGAAGTATGAAGTTTTGCAGTTAATGATATTCCTATTTTATACTTATCTTCCGAAATATTAGCCACGTCATATAATCCTAAATACAAGCCACTTCATAATAAATCACTTCATGGAATCTTATTGCCATTCATATCTACTTTTTCTCCTACACACCCTTCCCCAACACTCTTATCTTCATGGTACATCATCTACCTAGTTGTTTTATGTAAATGATGATATGCTAAAAATGCTATTGACTTATCTCTAAAAAATATTGGAATTGAATCCTTTTCCTATCCTATATAGTGACGTGAACGCATAGTGAATCCTATATAGTGACGGCTATTTTGATCGAATTAGGAAAAACAATGCCCTAGTATATTTATTTTACGGAATAACCAAAATAGCGTAAATACCTTTGCATCTTCTCTTTTTGTTGTAAAAACTTTGAGTAAATATTTGTGAATTCATGAATCATTGCTGCTATTTAGACATTATTAAAAAAAAACTGATGTCATCATTTTAATTACACCAAAGTCCTAAACGGTCCAGGACCGGTCCTGGACCGTTTAGGACTTTGTTTTTTATGTTGAAAAATGGCTTCGCTTTTGGTACATACCTTCACACTAACCTTTCCATGTAAACCTTTGCATCTGTCGCAATCACGTATTGCAATATACCCACTCCCTTGTTCTTTTATCTCTTTGTATTCCTATACTTAAAGAGTCTTTTCCAAAACGTTCACCCATGAATTTTCTGTTTTAATCTTTTCTGTTTAAGCCCCCATTTCTGTTTTAATCTGGGCGTGTAATTACTCCTATTGTTTTTTGCTAGCTTTATCTTATCCTTTTGACAAAAATACTCTAGGAATCTTCTCTCAGTATCGCAACACTAAGTCATTTAGTTTCTAAAATATTTCGGCTTTTTTGCTGCTCCCGTTGTGCCTTCAAAGAGACAATAAGCCATCATTTATTTTATTGAAATGATAAGGTAAAACATATCCATCAAATATATTAAGAGGGAGAACACATCTAATCTAATGAACAATAGACATAATTGAAATTTCTGTTTACTCCATTTACGGCCCCATTCAATCATTGCAACCATTAATCGATTTCATTTCCACTAGACGTATTTCTCTTACTACTCTATTTCCTCCCTCAGAAAAAACATTCTTTTTCTCAACGTTATTCATCTCTCCGTCCTATGTTCTTGACATTCCATTTCATTAGTTTGTATTACTTCTATTGTGACTCTGTGAGCATTTTCGATAGATAGGAGCTTGTAGATTGACAGCCGCTATTTTTCTTGATCAAAAATTATTACGACCCATTAACTGTTGAACTCATTGCCCATGGATAGATTGTATAATGTACTTATTATGTCACATGACTATTCTCTTGGATAGTGCTCTTGCGTAAGGCATGATATGAAGTGAGTGATTGAAATATGCATTTGGTGGAAAGAGGATACGTTTCATACATAAGTCCATATTGAGATGAAATAAGAACTCTTTGTAAAAATCCACACAAACTTAAATTGTATAAGCCCGACCGGTTTCAACTCTTTCGCGTCATTCTCAAGGGACAATACATGTCCCTTGTATTGTTCCTTGAGAATGACACGAAATTGTCGCCGGTCTTTCGATAGATTCATCCGTTGACGTACGCCAGATCCGGTTATAGCAAGAATAAAGTGATCCAGCCAATCTTTGCTGGTTAACAGATTTTTGTGAAACTTAGTACGCGAGAACTCATCAGAGTTATCAGAGGTATCAGAGGTAAAACTGCATTTTGCCGATTTATTTTTATGGAAATTCATCGCCATTTTGACGCGTCACCAAAGGACAGAAGACATATATTTCGTAAAGATTCATTCGCATATGTATAGATTTTCTTATAAGTGTGAAATAACATACTCCGTATGTTATAATGATTGATATTACACATCAAAATGTCGCGATGACTCCAACACTCGAGAACAGTATATTTCAATTTGATTTCTTCTAAATTTAGAATGCTGCGCTGAAAACTTAATGCACAGCATACTAACAGGTGATGTGTTATTTCAAAAAGAAGATAAAGCCACGTTAGATTAGGTGAAAAGATATGTGGTACATCCATTGTCAATCTCATTGTTATTTGAGTTTTCAGGTGATTGAGGGAGAGCAATATGTGACCCCTAATTTCGATTACCTTCCAAACTAACTTTCATTTCACCTCCCAGGTCTGTAAACTTGTGCAAGGTAACTCCAGCCGTTATTACTTATATATCAAATTCTACAAATCATTATTGGAGAAAGTTATTCGATTTTTTATATCATTTTTAGTGAGAGTTCATATATCAAGGCTCGAAATTAGGTCCATATGAACAATTTTTTTTCAAAATTTATCAATTTACCTACATTTTCCTGATTATCTAAACTTTTATGCATATAAAAATGTCCATAAATTTGCTAGAAATTAATTTATCCTAAGCATTGTTACTTTATTTTCTCATCCAAGTGGGGATCTTCCTATCTATTTCATTACGTACTTTTGCAACCTCCCTACTCGGGGTATCTACTTACACTTATCGACAAATGTGCAAAAATTTGGTCAGCCAATCACCCTCTGCCATGTCATGACTGCGCTTAGAACTTCATTTCCTTCCTTGCGTCAATCCTCTCCTTTTCCTAAACCTTTCCTACCCCCTACCATTTGTTCTGTCGTTACTTTTGAAAATCTTCGCCCTTCGACCTCGTCTCGTCTTACGTCACGGAGCTGCGCCCGATGCGAAAGAGCGCACCTGACGTCCCCGTTCTTTTCATATTTTCCCTCCTCTTCCCGTGCGCCATCTCCTCTCCCACATGCTCCCCACCGACCCTGAAAAGTCCTCTCGGAAGTACTATTATGTGCACCGCTCGAGAGTACACCCGAAGTTTTCCCTCACTCCTTCGGCGCATCAAAATATCCTTCGTGTGCTAAGGCTCTGTCTCGGGTTACTTGAGATGGCGATGCGTATTTGATTCCTGTGAGTCAGCCAAATTGGCTCCCATTTCGAAATGTAAATGCATTAAAAGTCTTTCTCTTTGCATCTTACGATGAACATTCTCGGTAAAAGTCTGCCTCGTATCGTAAAAAGGCTTCACGAGCTGATATGTTTTATTTAATGAGTTCCCAGAAGGTAACTGAAAGACGGAAATTATTAAATTCACCTTGCAATTCTTTTAATAAGATAGAACGCTTAAGTTTCTTTGTTTAACGAAAAGCTATTCATTTAACTTTTCAATTTGCTCCTGGACATTTTTACATTGGTTGTTTTTCAACCCATTCTGTATTTGATAGACGGGAGATCACTGACTGCATTTAACGGAAATTGATAGTATTATCTCTTTTAATTTTTCCAGGGAAAAATGGTGCCAGAAAGTATGTTTCTGTGAGGTACTAATCTCTTTACCAGTTCGAATTACTAATTCAAAACTTAGGATTCTCCAGCTGGTGATCGAGGAAGTAATATTTTGTTCTAATTATTTTACATTTTCTCGAATAACTTATTTAATAAGCAACATTTTACTGTGACAAAGAACGAATTCTATCGACACTGTTTCATGTTCGTATAAACATTGCTATTCTCTTTATAAAACCTGCGGGAAATAATACTCCCCCATCGATTTTTCGCGATACTAACCACAGTCAGGAGTAGGTGATCAGCATCTTTACCACTAAATCCGAAAACCTCTGTTTTAAGGCTCTTTCGATGGCTAGTATAAAAATGTCTCTTATTTTGAATTGTCTAACAATATAGTTTTCAAGAAATATGGTGACGAAACTAGTGCATGGTGTTGTTGCTTTAACACATCGGGATTAATATTAGATAGTCACGACTCTTTTATGATGTTAAAGTTAACAATTTACATTACAATGTTCTTAAAAGCATTTGATACCGTGGTCTAACGTGCTTCAACGGTTAACTATGCCGCAATAATGAATGATCGTGCGCGGAAAAGAGCGTCTTGAATTTATATATTGTTTTCTTTCATAATTAATGGCTCACCATAAATACGGCATCGGCACCTACTTATTTTGTCATTAGTTTGCATGTATCACGCAAAGAACAAATCCTAGCACTTTAGGAGCATCCCTATACAAACTTGCGGTTATATATTTATTTTCTTTAATTTTAATTTTTTCACCTGCATGTTAAATTTTCAGGATACTTTTTCTCTTTGCACATCATTTTGGAGTTAACCTTAATTGTCAACTAAATAATTGTATATGATGTATTGACA
The DNA here is from genome assembly GCA_963169105.1 of Ceriagrion tenellum. Lineage (NCBI taxonomy): Eukaryota > Metazoa > Arthropoda > Insecta > Odonata > Coenagrionidae > Ceriagrion > Ceriagrion tenellum. The sequence continues at coordinate 36,795,454 of OY720640.1, forward strand.
ACAGTCATAAAATCTTTTCCCTGAAAAGGCTGATCAGTCTTTTTTATACCGAATGATGTTTCAAATGTCCCATAAAATAATATACTTTTGAAGCAAGGTATTGAGAAAATGCAAATTATTACATTTGCATTACCACAGATTTTAAAAGTTTAATCGTTAAATTCAAGAATAATTGTAAAAGAAGGTAAAGTCATTAGTGCATTTAGAATGGAAAGGACAGTATCAGGATGCCTAGATGTGTATATTTTTCGTCGGAAAGAAGTACTTGTTTCGATTTTATTGACTAATTAATAATGTTTCATCTTTAAATTGGAGGTATTTTACTAATTTTCATTAAATACATCGCAGCAGAAGTTAAAGATACGATTGTACGAAATAGATAACTTTCGTAAATTATTTCTTCATCATTGTTCGAGATTGGAATATGCTTTATCAATCACATCTATTGTTTTTGGTTAATTAATTATGAAGACTTGAATTATACACTCTTTAACCCAATCCTATGCTATCGAAATCTGTGAAGGATATATCCAGAATGCATTTCCAGGTATTGGGCGCCTGATCGTCCTCTATTCTGTCCTTGCCTGCTGCTATAGCCTTCGCACACTTGTCTGATGACCTCACTCATCTCTCGTCGTATGTACCTACTCAAGTATTCAGGAGCTCAGACGATATTGGGCCGCATCTCGACGGACAACGTCTCGTGTGGTTATCTTCAGTTTCAAATGGGTCTCTAGTTGCAAGGGGTAGTCGAATGTGTCGGCGGACTTGGGAACCTAAAATTTCTCTCCTCGCCATTTTTATTAAATATACCGGGATTCAACCGCTTTTATTTTATACTCCATTCCTCTGACGTCATTTTCACGAGCGCTGTAGATATATAGAACAAGGACACCAAATTAAGCAATCATTTGATATTATTCATCATTGTATAATCAAGTTAAGAGACTTGATTTAGTTTGGGTAACATATTTCCTCTCAAATCATCCCCATAAAACTTAAAATAACTTGCTGGTTTACTAATGCATTAAAAATTACAATTATTAGCCACATAAGGACTATGATGAGCAAGTACAGAACGAGTTTCCATGAGGTGATAAGCTGATTCCCAGTCAGTGGCTTAGTTTTCATTAAATTATTAAGCAATTGGGGTCAATCCATTAATAAAAAATTAGGAGTGAACTAATTTCTGTTACGGCCATTACTCGCACCAAACCCTAAAACTGATGATAAGGTGCCCCATACTCTAATTTAGCTAATGAATGTTTATTTCTTTATATTTTTATATGAAAATTCTCCGTGTCGACATGCGGCTTATGCGCTGAATGCACTCTGAAAGTTGCGATAAATTTAAATTTAAATTTATGATAGATCATACGACCAATTCTATGACATATCTTAGACTAAATAAGAAAACTTTAGTTTGTAACTACCTCAACTGCCTAATGTCAAGATTTTTAGCAAACTTATTCATACAAATTTATGTTTACTTTGTTGTCTCATTTATATCTATTTGCTCTCGGAATTTTTATTTAGTGTCATTGAATGGCTTCGAGATTTAAAAAAAATTTGCATCGAAGATGTTGATTTTGTCATCAATGAAATAATTTAAAACATATAGTTCTATGAAGTTAGTCCTTATCAGCTGAAAATTGATATTTTCTCTTGCTTTTTAGTTTCAAACTAAGTTGTAATACAGGATTTTGGTGATCCTTACCGATTTAACCTTCATAAACTTGAAAAGTATTCTTTTTGAATCAAATTATTGAATATATTTTGCACAAACTGCGAATACTATCACTCATTTCACTTCACAAATCGCCCTTTTGCATCTTTTGAGTTGGGATAAAGTGGCGCCTATCAATCTCAACCACAGTAGAGCATGTTCATCTATGTCACTCGGAGTCTCAATGCCGACCTCTCCCCTCTTAATTTGACTCCTCCTTCTCACTTTTCCCGTCGCCGCCCCGCCTCACCACTCACTCGCTCTCTCTCTCGCCCACATTCCATCCCAGAGCGGCCCCCAGGGAAATCACCTCCGCAGTCACCTTGGACAGCACCGCCGTCCCCTGTCGCCGTCGCGGAGACCCACCTTAAACCCATCTTAGCCCACCCCAACTCACCGCTTCACCAACATTTCCATCTCCTTGCCACGCCGAAATCTTGACTTCATCCTGGCAACATTACCCCATCCCCCACCCTCCCCCCCATTAAACCCTCCGCCTCAGACCCCTTGTGTTCTCCCTCTCCCACCTCCCGAGGTCCTACCCGGGTGCCAGATTCGCTCCACTCCTTCCTCCCCCGCTACCCCTCCTGAATACTTCACCCCTCCGCCCCGTCAACTCTGCTTACGACGTCTGAACGGTGCCCCTCTCGGGCGGAAAAGGGGTTTAACAAATTCATCCGCAGTGGCCGAAAGGTGCTCCGAGGTCAGCGGGGCATGAGGACGCGGGATAAAAAGGTTCTCTCTCCATCTCTGTTCTTGCCCCGTTTACTTACCTCCCACCATGGCATCAGCGCGTGGATCTGATAGCTAGTTTTGTTGTGACATAAAGTTGATGTAACCGTTTTGGCTTTAACTTTACAGTTCGATACTAGCAGCCGAAAATCATCGAAAAGAAATGGAAAACATCGTTTCTGCTTTAGGTGCCATCGAAGTTATTTTTCAGTCGGCTTATCAGGAATGTCGGAGTTCAAAGTTTGGGTATATTATGGCTGGAGATGCACCAAATCCTCTACAGCAAAGTCTGAAAGATATATTAGAACTTACCTGCAATTTAGATTATCATGACGGAAATACCTACGCAATGCAGCGACAAGTTCTGTTACATATTATAAATTAATACAGAACAGAAATGGATAAAATATCAGCAAAGAAACTTCAACTTTGTAAGTAATTAGCAGTGAAGAAGATGTTAATTGCTTGATATCATAATAATATTGAGTGTTGTAAAATTTTACATTTATTATCTCCGTTTTACCCTGGAAATACATTTAATTGTATCTTTTACAAGACCAAATTGATAAACGTCGTACACAACCCATTTTCGACGCGTAAGCTTTGTCTTCATGTGAATACAATAATCAGAAGCTCTCTTGTACATTGAAGGTAAAAGAAGGAAGGTTGAAATAAGAAGGGGAAAAATGAGGTAATATAAGGGGTAGGATTGAATTAATGGATAACTGCCTCAAGGATAGGGGAGGAAGGAGAGAACAAACACTTATTTACAACACATGAGTCTGGATCACTAAGTCTTCTTAAATGTTCCAGTTTCTCTAGTGCATTGAGCTCACGTTGTAACTTGCCAAAAGGTCAAACTTTTACTCTAAATTCACTACTATGAGTTGTTTTTATTGTCACAATCGTTAATAAAAGCGCTAAATATTCGTTTTTCCTAAAACCACTCAATTTTCCAAATCCTCTCACTGTTACAGTGATTGCAATTCAGAGCATACACACCACGTTTTGCCTTTGCGCCAATGTGATCCTAACACTTATCGAACATTTTCTATGGATTTAAGGAGTTATTATTAACACAATTCATCTTAGGGAAACTGTTTGACGATATGTTTAGAAATGGGGACTGAAAATTGGGTGGAATATCAATTTTTATTTGTATCAACTCACCCAATGCTCCCTAATATATATGTTCCTCGTGGTGATATTTCTGTTTCTTGAGAATCAGTTTGTCTATTCAGCGTCCGTTCCTCCGTCAGGCGCTTTACATACACTGTAAGCCAACACATAATGACTCCGTCATGCATTTTCTATGAACCCTTAGACAACCTATTCTGACCACGTAATTCCGTTTGATTCGGCACACAAATTGCCACTTAAAGATGTCTGCTTATAATTCCGTATTACGCTTAATATATCTGCGTCACTGTGGCGTCGGAATTTTTCCTGTTTTCAAGCGCCGGCGGGTTACAAAAATGTGTCGTTCTCGACTCCCTTACTTTCAGTGGGGCTGGACTGGTCTCACCCAGCAGATCTGACCAGCAGAGTAGCTCAGGAGTGTAAGTTAGAATAAAATAAATCACTATTTACAGTTTGACAGAGGTTCTTCATTCCATCGATCTTTATTTCACATCTCTTGCGGCAATTTGATTACAACATTAAGCCTTCACAAGAACTACCTGAAGAATGACTCATTCTAATCATGTTCCAACCTGATGTCTAAGGGATTAAACCCACCCGGGAGCCATACCCGGTTGGATCGAGCGCCATTCTGTAATACCTCGTGCATTACATGGATTGGAGGATACGAGGTATCCGCCCTCATCATTTTACAAAATCTTTGACCTAAAGAAGTGCATAAACTATTGAGACAGCCAATTATGTAATTACTCTGCATTCTATGCTTTCTAACCCAACACGCTAAACACAATGAACCTATGAATTAGACGTAAGTTAACCTTGATCACTGTTCTTATATCCTTCCCAATATCCCAATCTTCCTTGTCTTTCCCAACCATAGTGTTTAGAGGGGAGGATGCTGAATCAACGGAGAATGGAAAGAAGGATATTAGGCTCTCTGGTTGGGATGAACAGAGGTGGAACGTACGTGAAAAATCGTTTGAGGGAATGAGGCCGACGTCCCGATATAGAAAAATATACTTTGCATTTCAAACCAACCGAAGATACACTAACAATAGGAATGCATCTACCATCATGTTTTCCAAAATACTACGCATTATATGAAGAATTAGTTGAAGTGGATAAAAGCAGAAAGCTAAAGCTTTTAACAGGGTGAGATTTAACACTTAATTTTCTCTCACCAGGGAATTAAGAAACATTTCAAAACAAGACCATGTTTGAAGAGGCCATAGAAATATGTATGCAACGTTTTTAAAACCTCTCAATGAATATTGTAACATTTTAGCCAACGATGTACCGTTGAAAATTGTAATATTGTGTTATTTATTGCCTATAGTAATTAAATGGTGAGCATTAATTCTGCGGGAATTTGTTGCAGAAATTTTAGGTCTTAGGACTTAGATTTTTTCGGACATTGAACATATTCCAATTCTAACAGTGGAATGGAAAATTACTGCTATAAACTTTTTATATTGATGATGTACAGAACATACATGTGCACCATGTATTATTAAGTTATCAAGTACAGTCACCAAGTTTGATGTGCCGAGGTAAGTCAATTAATAACTGATGATTCCTCAACGGACGTCGATGGAAGAGGCCTTTGTGCAAATGATTGATCAAAATAAAATGACTCCATCAAAAAAAACATTAGCAAATATGGGCATGCGGTTGACATGTCATAATTATAAACAAATTTAATAACATCTGTTTGCACCGAATATTTCATTTGCGCTGCGGCATAGAGGTCATCTGTTAATGAATACGCCCTCGCTTGACATCGACATTAATTTGTTCAATTAGCCACCACGACTTTCATTTCGCCCCGTTGAGATTTTTATTTTCTTTTCCATTCTTCGCCGATTACCTAATTCGCCTAGAATTTGCATACTGCGACTCCTTCACCTCCCGCCCCATTAATGAAACAGCTGCGACGGCATTTATATGGCATGGTGGTACAAATTAAAAAAGATCTTGATTCTCATCTCGCGGGCGAGGAATCGCGGAGGTCTGGGCAATTAAAACGTTCGTTCCCCGCGGCATCGTACGTGATCGCTTGATTCGCGCCATACCGTGCGATCTCCAACTTATTCTCTTCCTCTCCACCCCAAGCCTCCCGTCCCTCCTCCCGCCCCGCGAATCCCTTCAACCCACCACCTCTCATCTCAAGATACGAAATTAATCGACCCATCTTTTGGCAAGAAATATTAAAAAATTTCACCGTTTCCGTGTGGTGGAAAAACTGTGGCTGGGAGATCGGCATTGCCTCCCGCCTCCCCCTCTCATCCCTTCCCATAAATCTCCTTTCTCTATTTTCGCACGGGTTCACTTGGAATGTATTAGTCTCATCACGATTCCCCTGCTGAGTCTATAGCAATGTAAATGTATTTCAGTATTCATCCCAACATGCATTTTTATTTAACGAGTTTTATGAACTTAGCAAAGCATTATTTTAAGTTTGCTGAAGGGTTATGTTGGTATATTTATTTGTACCGTAAAACTTTCGTACAATCGTACGTGAGATACTTTGACTATCAGTCAACTTTTAATACATTACTCTCAATACATACAAGCAAATTCGATGCTTACAAACAAATTACCCATTCACCATCGTAGTCAGGTGCATGACTGCTCAGATATCGTAAGAATACTCGATGCAGCTCCAAAGGCCGCCTCGTGATAAATAGCTTAGCGCTAAAAGACGTGATCGCAAGAAGATAAGTTATAATTTGTTGATTATTTAGTTGCATATAGTAAACATCGCTTTTTAACTTATGATCTCAATATATTTACGATCCGACAAGGGTGACATTAAAGTGCATCGCAAGGTTTTGAAGAAAAAGAGAGCAACTTTCTTGATGTATTGCAGGAGCGGGCTGCTGTTTTTTTCGATGTTCCATTCTTCAGTTCTGAATATTTCTCACAATGGTCTTCCCATGTCCATTCTGTCTATTTGACCTATTCTCTGTTTTTCTCTTCTCTTCTTAGATAAAATACTGCTCTCTATTACGTCCCTCAATATTCCTTTGCATCTCACTTCGTATGGTCACAAATTTCTCTCTCTCCTATTCCCTTACTAAAGTATCCTCATCTTATTCACCATGCCGAGCAGTTTTCAGTTCAACTTCCTTTCCATCGATCAAAAATTCTTTAGGTTTTCCTTTAAACCAACAACTCAAACGCCTTCAACGTAATCAAATCCTCCATCTTCAGAGTTTGTAATCTCTTCTTCCTTGACCTATGGCTTTTCCATTTTGAATCTCCGTCAGTAACCCTTTCCTTCGAAACCTGGGTAGTTTCAACTAAGTATTTGATACGTCCAATCTAGTATCATTTTAACGATTATATTAATTAATTTTTCTCTTTTTATCTGTCATATATACTGTTGAGATCTGAAAAACAAGGAAAATGTGTGGAATATGACAAAAAGTTCCATTTTACAAGGGTTTTATTAACCAATATTGCCCCATGATGCCTTTTTCTCCCAAATTACAAATTGGGATTGGGAATTAAAATTGGTTTCACGAAGTCCTATTGCTTTATTCCCACCTGATAGCTACTAAGAATTAAATGTAACTCACGTTATTACCCAGTACTTCCCTGTTTCTTTAGAATCTCAGAAGAGACGTTATTTGTTTTTCACTATTTTTGCCTTAATTTCTCATCCTATGATCACTAGTTTGCTATTCAGTTTCTCTGCCCCCTTGTTATCTCTACTATACTTCTAAGTTGGCGGACCCATATATCCTGTCGTACAGGTAGTTCGTGTATCATTTTACCCTCTCGGAATCTCTTCTTGTTTAATTGCAATCTTCCATCATTTTGTTATTCTTTTTATTTATTTACCACCTGATTGGATTGTATCTTTGCGTTCATATCAATTTTAGTTTATTGATGTAGACATTGTCTTAACGTTGTGTCCTTTTCACCTATTTTGCTTCATCATATTTCTTTCTCGTTGGTTTTCTACTTGTCATACTTCCTCTTGCCTAGCTGAGTGGAAATTTATTTCCAATATCTCCTCTCCCCTAATTTACTAAAAATGTATGCTTTAGTTCATGGCTTTTGAATACTCATTTTCATTTGCCCGTATGTCTCCTTGATCGCATTTATTATGAGTTTTTATACTTCCTCATTAATCCTCATATATTTTTTTCTGTATCTTATCCATTGCTTCTATCCATTATCTCTCGATATTCCATTCTTTTGCTTCTTTAATCCCCTGCCTTTTATTAACCTTGAGAATTTAAAACCATATATGATTATTAATAGGGATCATTATCTAAGTTTCAGAGAATTTCACCAGTAAAGCAGAGTCAATATTTAGCACTTTTCTGAAATACCTGTCTTACTGTGATTCATTTTATATGATACTTTCATGTTTCCTGGTCTTTTCTTTGTGTTAATCACTGCAAATATAGTGATTTATTACTCTAGGGCTAGTTTTTAGTCATTCATTTTCTTTCTTCGATGAATTTCGGATTCCATTCCAAACGGATTCCATCACTACTATTTTTTTGCTAAAGAGCTCTAAAATTTATTTTCTAGTCGTTCGTACCCGCCTCTTACATCATTTGTTGGATGGATATTTTTATCGATAGGGTATTTATTATAGCAAGTATACTTTGACCACAAAACATTGATTGTCCTTTTATTTCAACCATCAGAAGTATGTCACTTAGTATATTCCATGTTATTTTTCAATTTTGTTCTTGACAGTATTTTTAAAGTCACTTCATCACTTGAACTCTCATTTACATGGCCTCCATATTTCAACCTGTATACCGTGGATAACTGCTTAAAATATTTCGTTCATCATTATAACAATTTATTTCATTGTAATAAGAAGGGTTTTATGCTCGGTGAGAGAGATATGTGAGCTTTCTATGAATATACTGAGCATAAATGCAACAATCAACAGTCAACAAATACAAAATAACATGCTTATAAAAAACAGAACCTAAGCACAATGAACATGAAAACAAATGCATAACTAACCGATGATGAGATCACAAATGCCGTCGTTGTGGAATGTAATATGGGCTTGAACATTTTTAACTCTCCTTTTGCACTTGGCTCCGCGCAAATGACAAGCATGCAAAATATTATTTGCGGGTTTCATAAAAACCTCGTAGATGCATTAATACATTTAATTCCATTCATAATGCCCCAAACTCTGTATTGTCAACTTCTCAGACCACGAAACGCATTGGCCACTTCTGATTATGTTTACCAGTATTTTTTGTAGTCTAAGTTCATCAAATGAACTCCAATTTTTTCAAGTACTCATCAACATCTCTCAACACACGCTATGGGGACATAACCATCTCATAAATGCCTTGTGTCATGGCTGCTTTGACATTGTTCCGTCTCCTGATTAGTCCGAGATATCATACTTATACCCTGCTTGTTAGCCTCGTCATTTCTCCCAGTCATATGTGAAAATGGAAAAAACAATTCAGCATTAGTTTTGCCTTAGATGGAACTCCGATAGCTCTGGCTTACTTAAATCTTCTCATTTTTCTGTCTTCTCAGCATGAAGCTAACTGTCACATTTCTCTATCGGAGATGAGGTAAGGACTCATATCGAAGCGGGTAAAAGTTATATTCCTCAGATTTTAAACGGGGTTGTGTATACTGATGCGAAAAGCGTGGGTGAGGAAATGTGCTTGGAAGTAGAGAGTGGGAGTGATCGGGAGACGGAGCACAAATTGCCCCAGTTAGGGAAACGAAACGCGGTGGGCGGAAAATGCGGCAGACCGCGATTTCACTCCCACCTATTGGGAGAAGGGAAGAGAGGTTGTACAGCCAGCTCCCTGGGGGAAGAGGGCTTGAGAATTCATCCAAGCAGCACTCAACCTTCTCTCTGTTTCTCGCCTCACGGCCAAGGAAGTAGGCAGCAGAAATTGGCGGAGTTTAACTCCTTCTGCGTAGCATGTTTTCCTGTGCTTGGCTTTTTGTTCTCTACTTCCCGTCTCATCGTGACTTCCGCGAGAGACGATTTGTGAGGATTTTGAAGAAAGTATTGATTTTTTGCAAGTGTTGAAGCAAATTTTTTTTCGGTAGGAAAAAATTTTTCCACTTTGCAAAGTGGCATAGAATCTTGGGGAGGTGGAGGTAAAAGGCGCGTCAGTGAATTTCAAAGCGTTCTTATACAGTGAGTGACTCCAAAGGGACTCCTGGCGATGGATTTAAATGTGTTAATAATCAAATCGCACGAAGCGCGTAAGTAAAGGTGCTATTGTTTCTCATGCATCCCATGGTTTTACAAATATATTCTCACGACAATGGCTAATCATGATTTGGGTATAATTTACCCTGGCACTGTCACTTCCTCAAATTACTTCTGCAAGAGCTGGATGGAAAATTAACTGTAGCAAATAAAAATAAATTAACTGTGGCAAATTAACTGTAGCAAGTCTCAACTCACTTTAGAGACAGAATGGTTGTTATTTACATTAGAAAAAAATATGATAATGATAGCGGATTTTCAGAGCCGTTTAGGCGTGGAATTTTTTGGAAAACCCGTTTAAGGCAAATAACTTGCGAAAGTAACTTGCCAGAGTCTATCCACCTTAGGATAACATACATGGCATGCGCATTTAAACTCTTCTTCAACGTGTATACGTACTGCATTAATTTGATACGCCGAATTATTTTGTCTAGAATTTTGGCTGTGGCTCTGTGGCTTCATCACCATCTCTGACTAAATTTTTCTGGTTAAAAATTACTTTAAGTAAGTATTTTGAAGAGTCGATTTACTTTCTAGATGAAAATTTGTCATTCATTTCCCCATACTAATTGTCTTACCGTTTCTCTTTTTTGGTCGGGATACGCTGATGCTTCTCTGTGCTCGTTTCTCACCCCACAACTGTCTTCACCCGCGTACTGTTTTTTTTTTCTTTTTGCTCATCATTCAATTATGCCTTACAAAATGAAGTGTCAAACAACTTTCGCTTTTTATACTCGATGCTTTTTGTCAACAATGGATTTGCTTAATGGTTTTGCTCAGTGGAGGCTCAGATTGTAGCCAATACATAAACTTCCCCCTACAAAACTTCTTCTCACGTTATCACCGTATCTACATTCCCATATTACTACCAAATTATAAGTATCCTTTATTACTGGTATATAATTTCAGCTAATGTATTTATCTGGCGATTAACTTTCCGCCAATCCTGCTCGCCAATCATGTGCTGAAGTTGGCCTTCCATTGCCGTAAAACCCCATTGTATCCCTATCTACAAATCTATTACCTTATCTTTTTTCTTGTCACATGACGCGTTGACTGTTGACAGAGCCATATCATTCATGACTTCCCTTTAGTCTTTTCTAATTACTATACTTTCAACCTTTATACTCCAGACTCAGTGAATACTACCGTTCAACTTCTGTACAGAAACTCGATAAAATTCAGTTATCGTTCAGTTAAATTTGCGAGCACCGATTCTGAGCCCAAAGTCAGTTGGAGTTTGATGGGTAAATTGAGTAAAAAGTGAGGTGCTTAAATAAATGCGCAAATATGCATAATATAATGCTTACACGACATTTTTAACTTTCAAGACATAACATGCAAGATAAGGTGGTCCACTTTTCTCTCGACCTATTCCTTATTTGAATAGATCAAGCCAATTGCTATAAAGCTAGACACGGTAAAAATCGAGTCTTTTTTATTGTAAAGTCGCTTTTCCTCGAGAAATGTTCCCAAAAATTACTCTCATGGCAAAATAACTGTGGCTGCAAAGTAGCTACAATATGCCGCTTAGCCTTGGAGATTTTCATCACTATTAGAGGAGGAACGGAGTTTGTTATTGAACTCACTGATCTATAACTATAAATGAGATGTGATCATGATTGTCAAGCATTTTTGTCTTCCTTCGAGCATCCGTAATCAGTGGCAAAAAAAATCCGAAGACGCAATATATTTTGGCCAAAGTCACGCGACACATTAATCAGAGACTTGGGTGCTTGATACGGCCGACTTTCCGTATCATACGATATGAGCCGCGAAGTCAATAGTTGCCATGAAAGCATAAAAAAAACGTTCATTTTGCAGAGAGCGTACACCATAACTAGCTGCTAAGATGTATGTACTTGGTTTGGCTGTGTGCGTTTTGACGTGGAGAGGTCAATGGAATGTTTCGCGTCTCACTCCCAACACATCCCTCTCGCATATCTGTCTATCTCTTCATTTTGATCGAACGGTGGAACTTAAGGTCAGAGGTCACGATTCGAGAAATATGGATCATACCAGGACGTACAAGTGCATAAGTGAAGCCATAATGAATTCTCGCTCCCCTTTCAAGCCTTCGACGGAAACTAGATTCAGCCATTACACCCAGTCTCTCTGGAAATACCTAAGTGAGTTTCCTCATGCATTATTAATTGAAATTGAATTATAAATTAAGTTTTGTGCTGAGGATGGAGTAATACAGAGTTATCATTTTGAATTAGTACTACGAAAAGGCATAAAATATTAGTATCGTAATAGTAGAGAATTATGTAAATAACTATCTTCAACTTTTATATCCTGGTGTTTTATCCATGTGAGAATATACTAAAAAATTAACTTTTACGTAAAAATTTTATAATCAATATTTTTACAAGCAACAATGTTTATTTAACTTTGAGAGCTTTTCACAATCGCTAATTAAAAATTAGCTAGTAGTACACGAGTACATTAGGATATCCTACTTTTCATTAGCAAAGTACTTTTAGCTACTTTACTGATTTAAGAAACAAATATTATCAAGTCATACTTTTTATGAATTGGAGCTTTGAAAAAATACAGTCCGCTCTGTATTATTATCAAATATTTTACCGTATAAAGGGGAAGTCTCAATGGTCAATGAATTACCTAATACGAGGGATGTGTAACTTAGACGTTATTCAACCTATTGGCAAGCGTTCCGGAGTCTCTTGGAATTTTAAATGCTCTGAAACAGCAATAAAAATACTATTAATTCTATTTTATCCTCAAATACTATTATTCTTTGTTATGTTATTTCATGTTACATGGTGAAAAGTTTACCCTGTAAATAGCAAAATTAAAGAATGTTAAAAACATATAAAGATAAAATATTACAGCTAAAATCGTCATGTATTTGTCGTTTATAACACTCATGACTTAAGTTTAGCATATAGTATTTACTTTATTAGTAATAAAAATATTTATTTCAGATTAAGGGCCATGCAAAGGTGAAATTTTTATTACAAATGAATCAATCTGTTGTCTTTTAAGACTTGTAGCTCAGGAATCAATGTGAAAATTTAGATATAAACTTGGCGAGAAGTCTAAAAGAGAATACAGCGTTGTATTGGGCAGAAACTCTGAAGAAACGTCCACTATGAGGAGGATGAAATGGGCTTCTGCACTTTTGAGATATGAACATTGAGTATAGGAAAAGTAGGAAGGGCTTTAAGGAAGACAAACGAGGGAATGCTTGTCATGATGGGTTACAAAAACAAAATTTTGGCTCAGATTACGAGGAGGCAAAGTGGGTATTTGGAAGAGGTGATGAATGTCAAATAAATGAACAAGGCTACTTTAGGTTGATTTTAGGAAAAAGGGATGAAAAAGGACATGTTTAATAGATGTGATGGCGAGAGATACACTTCCTGAAAGATGAAGGAATACATTGTGTATTCAGGTGGAGAATTTCGTCCTTTTAAACCTAGAGGATATTTTTACCCTCCTGCATTTGGTATTGTCTTAGACTGTAGATTACCCAAAAATATCCTTTAACCATAGGAAAAGCAACTCAAGATGTCATTTTTTCTATTTTGATGTTTGTTTTTGTTTCTTGTCTATTTTGTCTATTTCAACAGCTTTGCGATCAGTATTTTTCACTTTAATATGACAGCGGAACTTCAAAATTGATGAAAGACATAAAGTAATTTCTTTCTGAAATTATGGACACATTCCAATCAAAAATCGTTTCAAACAATGGCACATTACTACAAAATATATGCTTTACTGACATAATCATAATTATATTTAGCATTGAAAATTATGTTATTGAGTCCTACATGGCTCACGACTCTATCTGCATAATTATATTTAGCACTTCAGATATCGTTTATAGTAGAACAATTATCCATGAAATACAAAGGAGAATATAACAATCTAATATTTTAGTCAGTTTTATTTGATTTCAATATGAACAATAAATAATTTATCTTCACTTTTAGAATCCATTTCCCTTATGAAAAGGGGGGACTTTAAGACAATTATGTTATTTCATATTTGTTTAGCCTTTCGCGAAACCAGGAAAAAACACCTTAATACCGGTACTGTTCTGATCGATCCGGTGCCTAACGTCGTCTTACTCTCAGTCATGAAGAGATTTCTCGTTTGAAGGGGCAAAATAGTTGGAATATAGTGAAGATGATTGAGTTTCCAGAAATGGCTCCGAGGCTAGGTAGAAGCGTCTTGATGAATATGGAACTTGAAGGGAAAGAGCAGTTGAGCCAGTGAGAGTGAAATGGGAGGGAAATGTAATTGGGAGAGTGAAAGTGAGAAGAAGAGTGAGAGGAAGAGAAAGTGGGCGAGGAAATGAAGAGTAGGGTGGTTCTGCCAGAGAAGATCCGCGTTAGGAGGACTTGCTTCTAAGAAATTGAATCTTTTTTTGTCTCTCGTGAGAAGAAACGTATTTGAAAAGTTTTAGGCATGTTTTTTTGTGATGAAAACTGCCCCAGAGACAAGAGGCTCATTTGGTCAGAGTAAGCTGATATTCGGATGGAGAGAATCTTGTTAGCTTGCGAGCATAAAAGGGGCAGTTGGACTAGCCTGGAAAGGTGAAATGGAGAATTAGGAATTGAGAGGAAGACGGGGAGGGGTTGGGTTAGGGTATACGGGGAGGGGATACGGGGGAGGACAAGGAGTGATTGAATGAATGGCAGAGGATGAGAAAGCTGGAATAGTGGGAAAGTCTGGGAGTCGGAGTAGTTTGAGATTCTATTTGAAGTAGGTCCATTTTTAGAAATGCTGTATCCCCATTTGGGAGGAAATTTCTCTGCAAAAAGCAAAGTCCTTGCAAGTTTATTTCGTATTATTTGGCAGTATCTTTAAATTACACAAAAAATACTTTATTTGAATGCAGACAAGATAAATTTTCAGGAAGAGCATTCGTTTTTATGTCGTTATCCTACTTGTTAGTTCACTCCGGGAATTTTCAAGTCAAATGCTATGAGTTTAGGAACCGTAAACAACCATTATGTCCAAATTGTCTGATGCTGTAGCCGTCTTTCACATCTTCTAAAGCTGAGCAAAATACATAAAAGCACGCCTTATTTCCTAGTCCTTTACCCTTTGTCGTCATAGCTTCACTTCCATACATTCATAGTTACGTAGAATCTTCCAAAAATTGAAATTTTATTTGTGTAACAACATTTGTCATTCTATTGGGTTGATAGATAGAAATTTAAAAGGATTCTTATTTTTTTAGAGACATAAGCGTCGTTTTTGAAAAATGTGAAATGATCTCCCACCGCCGCCGCACAGTGGGACGAAAGCGAAAAAGGTGGCCAAAACCTCAAAAACCTTTTTTTTGAGTCCGGAAGTTGAAACATTGCACAGTTACTGCCAATAAATTGGTTCATGGGATGATGCATTCAACTTTTCATAGGTAAATTGCTCTAGCAAAATAAATGACCTCAAAGTTGAACAAATTTGGCAAAAGTCGCCGGTATTAAATTTTTTCCAAAAACTGCCGTATTCAAGCTAATGCTGAACATTTTGTACAAGAGTAATATAACTAACTCTAAGCAGTGATATAAAAAAGTTTTTCTCCTTTAATAACCATCTAATTACATGGCCAAATTGTTGTATTTACCAGAGATAAGTTACAAAATGGCGGACCCTGGTTTTCGACAATTTTTTGTCTATATGTAGTAATATAAAATAATGGTCACCGATGTACACTGAGATATTTACACCACAATTACATCAAAGCTTTCAAAGTTTGAAACCGAAGAGATCGTCTGCTATCGTTTGTTACGACGAAAACAAAATCGATTTTTCGATGTTGCGGCCCGGTCCGGAGCTGCGCGCTGGCTACGGGGACGCCGTTCTTGAAAGGTGTTGGAAAGGGCAAACACTGAACTTTTTCTATCAAAGTTAAGGAATATAAGCTGAAGTTTGTTAGCAAAAAAATCTCTTATAGTTTATTATAACCTATTTTTATGACTACACTGTAATATTTGTCGTCAATACATAGCAAATTGGCGGACCCTGGTTTTCGTCAAAGTTTTGTCTTTATGTGGCAATATAAAAAAGTGAACATCGACTGACCCTGAGATATTTACACCACTATTACAACAAAGCTTTCAAAGTGTGAATCCGAAGAGATCATCTGCAACCGTCCGCGACAACGAAAATAAAATCGATTTTTCGATCGAGAGCCCCAGTACGGAGCCGCCCGCTGGCTACGGAGAAGGCGCGCCGTGCTGATTTTTTATGATTTAAATGGATAACACGTGAATTAAATATCCACATATTTGTGAGAATGCAGCAAAAAATGAAATATTACCATGTTTTATATGTTAAAAATTCATCAATTCTCAGCAAAGAAAACAGATATTTAAAGTTCATGTGAAAAAAATGGAGTTTTTCCCTCAATAATAATCGCAGTAAGCCAATTTATCAGATCAGCTTCACAGATAGAAAAAGCCACGGGCCATAGTATGGGTCACATATAGCATTCCTCCTAAATCATTGAAACGATAAAAGATTTGATTTTGTTGTTTCTGCAACAAAAAAAGATAATATTTTTTTAGGCTAAGCAAATCAAAGACAGCAAATTAGTTTCAGGTTAAGAAAAATTAAGATAGCAAATGTAAACTAGATTACTACCTGATGTAGTCATTTCCCGAATGGTTGAACTTATTGACCACTCAACAACGCTATTTTTATAAGGTTGCACTGTAAATCTATGGTGTTATGGGAGTTAAAATTTGCTGGCAAAAGCCCATACTACCACAAATCTTACTAATGAACATCGTTTGCTACCCCAGTCCGGAGGAGAAGGGAGTAGATTGAAGTATTTGAAAGGAGCAAGTAAGAAACGGGGTGGAAAATGAAATCTAAAAAAGTTTTTTCTCCCTTTACCTAGAATAAATGGAGAAATAAAACCACTGAGAACCGGGATGGAATTGCAGAAACTTCCTTTTTGATTGATGGAGAAAGAACGTCGGAGAGAGATTTGTCCCGTCGAAGAAATAAAGACTAATCGGTGTCGCTGACACAACATTTCAAAAACCACGAAGGATCGCTGACATTATTTCAGGCACGAGTGCACCTGGAACGTTGACGGGAGCCAAAAAGTTTTAAATTGCCTTAAAAAAACTAGGGAGAAAAATGAAGTCTTCATGCCATATCCCTTTTCCTCCGCCGTAATAAAGTATTTCCGTGGTTTCTTTGCCTTGAGGTTGACTGTAATGAAATGTCATTCCATAATCAATACAAAGCTAGCTTGAAAACTATAGCGGTCGAGTAACTTCAGCAACAGAGATTTTATACACTCGATTCGAATGAGGGCTATCGTATGATCTTAAATTCTTTATCTCAATAGAAAGTCTTCTATACACACATGTACTTTATCCACTATTAATCAAACCAATGAGTTTTTATCTGAAGAAGAATACTATCAAGCCATATCGCCACTCAAATAAAACATATTAACAAGGTCATTCATATTTTGCTTTGATTTTATATTATCCTCCTCTTTGAAAAAAATCGTCATTATTTTAAAATTTTAGTTTACTAGAGAAGTGCAGGAGGTAAAATTGTAATTATTTTGAAAACAAAAACGTTCATTTTACCCGATGACTAAATGAATTGTGGACATTTTTGCCTTAGTGAACATCGCATTATTCAAACGAAATGATATAGGTGACGTAAGATGATAAAATAAGGAAATTATCTTTAATTATGTCTTTCCATTTTTACTTACGAGCTTACGGCTGTGCTTAGTGCATATCACACTCCATTATCCGTCGTGAATGGTGATTCCTTTTGTTTGGGATGGTAACGGGCAAAATTTGGCGCATGGTAGCAAACCGGCTTTAGTAAAGGTGACATTTCCAAATTCGTCGATTGAATTTACAATTTTCGAGTGTCTTATTGAACACTGTATACTTTCTAATGATAAGGACAGATTTACAATTTTGCTGTGTGATTTAAACATTGTTACAAATATTTTTACCTACTAAAATCTGTTAGATCGATTAGTAATTCCATTGATTATTTTCTTTGATAATGGTAAATAAAGTTTTATTTTTGATTAGATGAATAATCTGGTTCTTAATTATTGTGTTTGTTAAGTACGTAAAGAGAATTTCCACGATTTAGAGGTGTCTTCATGAAAACTTTACCTAATTGAAAGGTAAATGGTTAAGTCTTGCATAAAGTTCTTGGGTCAAAGAAAATATAGTATCAAGCTTTTAGTGATGATGTACGACGCCTGGTGGCGTTTGACACCAATTACAAAATTCAATTGCGAACGTAAGGTGAGTCTAAGTGGTCTAAACTTGGTGATCATTGCAAGCGAACACCACAGCTCGTCATCCTATAAGTAGACGTGTACTTGCAGTCATAAGAGCTGCATATAGTCAGTAAAAATAATCGCGACGGTAATAGTTGTAGTCACAGCTTGTGAGCCGATCCCTGACCTTTCTGAGAGGTTAACAGAAGATGAAGTATCACCTCTTAAGTTTGGTGGAGTAGGTCTGAAGCCGACTCTTCAACATGGTTTACCAAGAAGTGGTTTCGGCATAAGTTACTCGAATGTTTGTCAATCGTTTGAAACTGAAAGACAACAATCGTTCAGCTTCTTCCTTCTTTAGGAAAAGAAAATGTGCGTTGAGAGAATGGCATTTGTAAGTTTCAGCTCCTTTGATGGGCGGTAGTTGGCAGAATTGTGAAGGCAGAAATGTCATGTGAAGGTATTAAAATAATTGTTTTCTACCATTTTTTGCTGAATGGTGATGAAATATGCAGAAGTCGCCGCAATACAAATACTGGCAAGAACCTGAAAGCGAACCATGAACCTTTGTCTTGTTGGGCCAATGGGCACACCAGTACCCTGTATAGTTTACTTTACCCAGGAAATTTTGGTGGAATCCAGGGAACTAAACTTTTCGCTCTTAGGGTCCATCAAGGATGGCAATGTTAGGGAAAATTGGACTTCTAAGGAGCCGCTACCCGTGAAATTGAATCCTTGAAAAACATTTATGAGGAAGCCTGGTTTGGGTAATGGTAAACGCATTGGGATTTCTAACGATTGACTTCCGGTCTTGGTTGAATTTTTCTCGTGATAATGACTACATATGAGAAGAAATTTTGACTCGGCAAAAGAAAAAGGAATTCATAAAAGTCAGCTGGCTTAGCATAAGCTATCAAACGCAAAACTACCTCGCCGCGATCCCCATTTCTGGCCTTTGGCCTGGAATCTGATGTGTTTCTGCATGTATCCCAGTCAGGTCACATTTCCTTGCTTCCATTGGACTCCAGAGCATTTATCCCGGTTCGTTCTTCCATTATTCTTCCCTTTTCCTTTCCCGTCGTGAAATGTGAAGACTTGGCAATGTTATGCAAGCTTAAATACACCATTTTATATGATGAGATATATTCAGATGAACTTAGTGATTGGCTTTCGTAGGTGAACTATTAGAGCATTGAGCATACGTTGAAGCATATCCCATAGTTAAATTTATATGTAGCTAATGCTGATAGAACGGAATTCGCTCTGGATATCCTGGTGCGTACGTTTTGAAGGAATGGTATATTTTATGAAGCGATATAAAATTAACCTAGCGTCTTTAGTAGCTTCGCAAAGAACCCCTCTATCTTTGAGTGTTATCTTAATGTGGTTGAGCACGTTACCTGCTGAAACTATTTCACCAATCTGCTTGTTTAGCATCAGTAAATATCTATTATCTAAAAGACAAAAACCCCCTCGATTATTCAGTTGGACCTGGGTGAAATTCCTAGTATTTAATTCCCATAAATATAAGCCAAACTACATTTAGACTCCAATGATACATAGCTTCAATGAACGCCGTGTGAGTATTCACGCTACTCCTTTTGTAACGTGTATTTATGCAAATATCATGGGGAAGGCAGATTTTAAAACTATAGCCTGATACCGGAAAGTTAATGATTTTTTGTTGTTACTCACTTATAAAACTACTTAAATTAAAATATTTTGAGTTTAAGGTTGATTTATAAGATTAAATAAGGTTAATAAGGTTAAGGGAGATAAGTTTCACTAAATAATTATATAGTAAATCAATGTTTGTAAGCTAATAAAAGGATTGGGTGGCAATCAGTTTCTCTGTTGGCTGATGTCTTTGAATGTGACTACGGGTCTCTACTTTTATTTTTCATGTTGCAATTGGTAATGGAATAGGTTCATCAAGATTGTCCATAATGAAAGATGATATTGGTCCATTGTAATGGAGTTATGGAATAGTATTTTGCCGTCGTTGCCTCCCGCTTCAGTAGGTCAATAGAGTTTGACTGGAGGAAACAGGCTTTAACTCCGGAGAAAATGTTTTCCTATTAGTAATTGAATTTTTTTGCATACTTACAAACGTTGAGAGAAACCCAGAAGAACTGTAACCTATATACGATTTAAACTTCTATAAAACTACCTCAAAACTACCCAAATAAGTTACCGAATTGAAGAAAATAATTAATTCGAAGAATCAATGCATGATGAATCTCCATCAGTGACAGAGTACTACTCGTTTGAAAAATGTCAAATTTATACACATAATCTGTGATTTTTTCCCGACATAAATAAGAATCAACTTTAAAAACGTTTACCACAATGCAGCATCTTTTAAGTGCTAGATGGTAAAAAGTT
Organism: Ceriagrion tenellum; assembly: GCA_963169105.1. Classification (NCBI taxonomy): domain Eukaryota; kingdom Metazoa; phylum Arthropoda; class Insecta; order Odonata; family Coenagrionidae; genus Ceriagrion; species Ceriagrion tenellum. Next base: position 36,815,920 of record OY720640.1, read on the forward strand.
TTTTTTCCTATTTACGAGCAATTGCGGCAATGAGAACCCATGTGCGAATTTTCACAGAAAAAAATCATCCGCATTGACCGGGATTCGAACTCGGATCCCTCGATTTCCGGCCGAGTGCTTTATTTTTTAGACAGTTAAGCTACTGAGACTTCCTCTTACCCTGTGGATTTTTGTGACCTTTACGCGACTAGATGTTCTCGACTGCCGGACATACAATGTACCAATCAGTCGCTACCGAGTGTTTAGCGCCACTGCCCACGAGGAAAGATCGTACTTTGAACACAGAGAGGCGTTCACTCTTAAGCGGATGATTTTTTTCTTTGTGGACTCCAAGGCGGATGATTTCTTCTCCGTGAAAATTCGCACATTTGTGCATTACGGGTGACTCCGTAAAAGTGAAACTCCGTGGCTAGTCCTGGATAGCTTAAAATTTGTCAGTTAAGAATAAACGCCTCTCTGTGTTCAAAGTACGATCTTTCCTCGTGGGCAGTGGCGCTAAGCGCTCAGTAGCAACTGATTGTTACATTGTATGTCCGGCAGTTGAGAACATCTAGTCCCGTAAAGGTCACAAAAATCCACAGGGGAGGAGGACACCTCGGTAGCTTAACTGGCTGTAGGTTAGACACCAATATTTTAGGAGAAGATGAAGTCGTCGACAAAATTAGATTAGAAATAGATAGGCAAATGAATAATAAAACAATTAAAACCGATCCCATCTATTGGTGGGAGAACATCCTCAAAGGAAATGTGATTAGAATAATTAAAAAGTTAACAAAAGAGTACTATCAATACCAAAATCAAACCATCTAGTTATATGGAAATGCCCTCAAAGAAATGATGGAATTTTTTTTATTTTTATTTTATTTATCTTCACTACCCCGAATACAGCACAATGGGCCAATTTACGTCGGGTGAATAACAGTAACAACGTACGAGACACAGACACCCATATCCTGGGCAGAAAATATTTTACCCAGGCGGGACTCGAACCCGCGACCTTAGGGTTGGCAGGCGAGGACTTTACCCCGCCGCCACCGGGACCGAATAGAATGAAATTCCAATTGACTTCAGCGAAAAGGTAAGGGATTAAAAAAAAATTATTCTGCGACACGAATTGAAAAAGTATGCCCCCCGTTCATGACAGAAGGAGGGAGATGTTGATAAATGGGACCTGGTTACGCTAGCAACCCTGAAGAAAACCGTTGAAAGAGCAGGAGGTGGGGAAGTTGAGGGATTAGAGGAATCCGATGACGGGAACTCCACACAAGAAGAACACCTATTAGACGAGGCCAAGTCACATTTTGAAAACCGCTATGCGCGGTATGGACAGTGCCTCGGGAGGAGGCCCCCCCTGTCCCTACTCACCTTCAAGTTAGTGCTGAGGCTAAACAGAGATTCATAGCAGAGGTAAACGACAACGACCTAGATAGAATAAAAGATAAGTTGAAGAATGGTAAAACACCAGGGAACGGCGGTCTCCCATATGAATTTTACCTAACGTACTGGGATAGTATTAAACCTGCTCTTCCGTTAGTCTTCACTGAAATCACGAAAAAGGGTAGGATGACGGATTACATGAAATCGACGATAATAACCCTCGTCTCCAAAGTGAAAAACCTGAAGAAAATTGAAGACTTTAGACCAATTTCCTTACTAAACGCCGATTATAAGATTTATGCCGACTGTAAAACGTGCAAAATAGAAGAATTGGCCAGGCCTATTGCTCATGAAAGTCAATATGGCGGGGCAGGTAGGAAAAGTGCTAAGATGCAAATATATTAATAAGGGATATTGTGCTTTCTCCACACCCAAAAAAATCTAAAAAGACGCTAGCTCTACTAGCAATAGATTTAGAAAAGGCATTTGACTATATTAAAACGGAATGGATTAGTCTAGTACTGGAAAACATGAACTTTCCGAACGAAGTAATTCAAATCATTCAAACTATGTATAAAGGAATAAACTCAATCGTCAAAATCGGGACAAAACATTCAGAAGCATTTGTAATTAAAAACTCCGTTCGACAGGGATGTCCTATGTCAGTATTGTTGTATACATTGGCTTTGGAACCAATCCTTATAGCAATAGAAAATTGCGGAATAGGGGTCCATCGATGTGGGAAAAGTATACAGGTGTAGCATATGCCGACGACATTTCTTAATTTATTAAGGACGAGAGGGAGTTAAACACAATAAACGAAACATTTAAACACTATGATACAGCTGGAGTAAAAATAAATAGAAAGAAATCTAAAATTCTACACATACATGGGTAGGAAATAAAAAATACTCACGGATGGACCCGAACGAGTGAAATAAAAATTTTAGGCTTGTGGTGGCAAAGTAATTATTTTCAGATGGTAGAAAAAAACTGGGATAAGGCAATAAATATAATTAATGGAATCTGACAAACTTCCCCGATCACAGAATGCCATTAGTAGCTAAAATAGGCTTTATAAATCAAATGTTATTCCCCCTACTGTGGTATGTGGCCCATGTGTGGCCACTTCCGGAGAAGAAAAATGCTCAGATAATTAAAATAACAAATAGATTTATCTGGAATGCATTTATAAAGAAGGTGGAGAGAAATAAGTTGCATGATCCTCCTAAACTGGGTTGTCTCAGCCTAATTAATTCAAAAATGAAAGCGAATATTATAAACAGAAAAAAGTAGCGGAAATTTTGCAAGAAGGACATTAAAATAAGAAAACACTAATGGTGGGCGCTCTGGGGAAAGCGAAAAAATGAGATATTTTAGGAATATACTGACTGAGGCAAGCGATTTGAAAAATAAATATGCGACCGTTGAAAAACTTCACTCGACAAAAAAAATTAATGAGGAGGAAATGAAAAAAAAACAATAAAAAACAACTTAAAAACTCGAGAAATAACCATTTGGACAAATTATGCAAAGTTGAAACACTGTATCAAGGAAAAAAGTATAATGTACGAAATTTGCAGTGATTGTCCGGTAACGGGAGAAATGAAATACAGACTTGGACTTTGCGATAGCCCAGTATGTCCTAAATGCAGAAGGATAGACAGTGTAGTTCACAAAATACTAGGTTGAAAAGGACCAAACAGCGAATGGGAAATAATTAAAAACATTTTTAGAGACTTCGACTCATTCGGAGATGGATATATTGGAGAAAAGAATCTGTTAACACTAAATTTTAAATTATTTCCTGCCAAGAAAAGTATAATCTTAACAGAACTAATAGCAACTTTCGTGAAAAGTCAAACAGGTCAGAAAAATATAAGATCGGCTTAAATAGATAAAATTGAAATACTAAATAAACAGTTACCCTCCTCAGAGCATGAAAAAGCATGGCTGCTAAACGTTTTTTAATAGCACCTTATGTAAAAAAGGGATAAAAATACTAAAATATGTAAAATATATTCATGTATGTGTCTAAAAAATACTTTAAACAAAAATGTATTATAAATGTATGTGTCTTTGGAGCGGATCTTTTTTTTGCCCTGTATGCTAATGATTGTACTGTAATATGATATTGTTATAAAATAAAATCATTGGAACAACATAATAAAGCACTCGGCCGGAAATAGAGGGGTTTGGGTTCGAATCCCGGTCAAGGCGGATTTTTTCTCTGTGGAAATTCGCACATTTGTGCATTGCGGGTGATTTCGTAAAAGTGGAACTCCGTGGCTAGCTCCGGATAGCTTAAAATTTGTCAAATGAGAACCCAAATGGTCTGGAAGCGCCTTTTCTCCCGTAGTAAAAGTCCCTCATAAGGAAGAGTTGAAGAGACAAGACGGGTGGAAAGATGACTGCAAGAGCGAAGTAAGGCTCGAGAGACAAGTTGGGAAGTGGACCCGGATGTCTAGGTATTCATGCTTCTGTATATTAATCGCATCTCCCGGTTGAAAGTTAGAATAACTCTTGAGTGAACGACAAAGTGAAATAGAAGAAAGTTGGAAGATGTGATGTGTTTGAAATGTAGGCTGATGGGAACTCGGGGGAGAGAGAACGAGGCATAGAGGGCGAAAGGAGTAGAGAGTAAATTGCTTTTAAGTAAGTAGAGAGCGAAGTTGTGGCGAATGATGTAAAAGTACTGAAAAGGTAATGAGTAAATAAGGTAGAAGGAGATAAAGGAGGAATAGGAAAAAGAGCAAGGATTACTAAGGTGATTATCAACCCACCGAGGGTCAATAGGCTGAAGTAAGACTATATTTCATGCCAAATATATTCCATATTAATAAAATAAAAGGCAAAACTACCTTTTGCTGTTCATTTACCGGCATTGTTTTTCTCTTTGAATAATTAATCTTATGCTTGGAAGCAAGAGAAAAATTGCTTTGCTGAAAAAAAAGCTTTGAATTTCCGGAGAAGAGAATTTCATGAGAAGCAGACGGCTTTAGTGTTCAGAACCCATTTCGTTCTCCATGTTCCTATTTAATAACAATAAATCCCAATAAATAAAAGAAAAATCCCAATTTACAATCAATTCGCGAGCTAACTACAGCTAATTGAACACTTTATTGTATTTGAGTATGATGTAGACAATTTAAATTGGCTATTCGTCTATGTAAACCAAGTCGGTAATTTTACGGAGAAAAGTAATTTATAGGCAATAGAGGAGATGAGTAGAGAAAGCTCGTTTGATCATCCCAGGCTCTTCAAAAGTGCTCTGGCAATTGACTTTTAATAGCAAATATCCTATAAATGCGAAATTTACGTATGTTTAGGCCTCCAAAGTAATGCTTGCAATAATGGAAAGATACGATTGATATTTCATGAAGATTAAGCAATGCTCGTAAAATACAATGAGTGACATTAAAATTTACGTCTCTCGACCACTTGCGTAGCGAGAGCAAAAGAAAGAATTAACAGTATAGCTTGCAGAAGACGTGGAGGATAACCGTGAAACGGGAGAGTTGAAGGTACAAAGGGATTACTAAATTAAAGGCTGATGGACCGTCGGAATGTTGGGCACAAAAGAAACTCCAGTGGAGATAAAGAAATGGCTCCTTGCGAAAGGGAATGCTTAAGGAGGAGGAATAAAGGCCGAGATGGGTGGAAGGTATGGGGGTATAAGGAAAAGAGCGCGATCGGTCGAGGTGAGGAGAGGAGAAAATGTAAGGGAGAGAAGTATTGGAGGATGTTGACGAACAAGGAAAAGGTGAGGTGTGCCGTGGGTAGGCGCCATGGTGGCAAAGAGGGTGAGGTGAGGTAGCGGGAGGGGAGAGGAGAGGTTAGATGGGGGGAAGGGGAAAGGGGATTTAGAGCAAGAATCCAGCCACTCTTACCTCCCGAGAAATCATCTCGCTCTCTTCCCCTTTCTCCGGACCCAACCCTCCCTCCGCCCTCCCCCGCCCTCCGCCCTACCGTGGGCATCTCATCGCCTCCCGTCCCTCCTGCCGAGCGGCGCCGTCGGGGACAACTCACCCAGTGGCGTCCCGACGCCGCCGTCGCCAGAGCAGTTTCCTCAGCCCCTCTCCTAGGATGCTCTCCTCCAGAGGAAGCAATCTCCCTATTCCCTCCACCACAGGCAGTATCTTATCCCACAGACCGCCAACCTGTCCGCCTTCTCCTCCTTCACCCCGTCCCACAATGTACTTCCCCACCGCCCTCCGAAGCCCCTTTCCCACTCACCTCAGCACCACACTCCCTCTGTCATGTCCCATGAAAAAGACTTCCGCATTTCCCCAACCAAAAAAATAGTATCCACACCAACGAGCTAGTTACGAAATGTAGGTTTTGCGATGTATTATCGGACCACTCTATTACGTTACTATTTCTTTACGAGCTGATGAACTGTTTAAATTGAAGGAAAATTACCCAGCGATGCAAACTCAATACTTGAGTTTATGTACCTACAAATCCATCTTTTTTTAGTTTATTTCCATGATATTAGTCTAATATATAAAGTTGGTTTGTTCATTCATTCATTGGTCGTTCAATCTGCTCTGTTTGGTTGATTGCAGCCCTCCAACCTTCCCTATCTAATGCTAGTTTCCTTACCACCTGGTATCTTTCTCTATGTACTATATTCTTTAATTGGTCCATAGACTTATTCCTGGGTCTTTATATGGGGACTTTTCCCCCAATTTACCTTCAATTATGTTTTTCACCAACCTATTGTGTCTCATGGTGTCTCTTATCCATCTGGTTCTTCATTTATGTATGGTGTACTTTTTTCATAATATTTCCAAATGTAAAAATCTTTGCTAAAGTGTGACATTGTTGACGGCAGGAACGCAGTTGCTATGCGTATTTAAGAGATGACATGAGTTTTGAGGTGAGTTAATTTTTGCTGTTAACAATTTTCTGGATTAAAAATATAAATTTGGGGATATTTCCAGTTATATGTGCTGCTTTATAAAAGGCACCAAAACCAACTGAATCGCTTCAGCAGTTTTCTTAATTTTTATATCGTTTTAATATTTTCCCCGTAAGTTGAAAATTAATTTCAGACAAATATTTTAGCTATGCAACGAGAGTCTATGCTCTTCAACTCTCACTGATGGTGCATGTGACAGCCATTCATGCGGATTAACGTCCATATTGAGAACTAGAATGCGTAAAAAATCCGTTGTTATTTGTCTAACCATACCCTGCGTGACGCTAATGAATTCCCTTCCTCTTACTGGACCCCTTGAACATCCTCTCTTCCTTTCTCTCTCTTCCCACACTTTTAGCATAGCCTATTTTCTTCCTTGTCAATAAACCACTCACAACCAATCATCTTGCTAGCCAAACAACTCGACAATTAGTCAAATAACAACTCCTTCAAAGTAATTTAGGAAACGATAAAAATATGAAATGAGCAAGTCCAAAAACGTGAAATCAAATTATCAAGCGTTACAGCGGGTTGGGAGGAAGCCTGGCAGTGAGTAGTGGATGTCACGAGGTGTGTGATTTATTTTTTCACTCATGAGATGGAGGGAAAAAATAAGAAAGAGTGATAGCAATGGATAGAGACAGTAATACCATTGCATTTGGAGATTTATGCGTAAGGATGGCATAGGTTTTGTGGGGAGCTGATTTGGAAGATATTCGATCGCTCGCCGGGGTAAGCTTTCCTATTCTGATGCATATCGGGGGATGGGGTTCGTCGTATCGAGGACTGAGAGTGTATTGGGCTGAAGGAGTAGATCCAGGACGAGGGGAGAAGATGATCGGGGAGGTGGAGGAGCAAAAGTCGGAGGAGAGCGAAATGGGGTGAGGAGCTGGGTGGAAGCAATGATGGAGTGGGGTTGGAGACGCGGATCGGTTGAGTGGTTTTGTGGTAACAGATGCAAGAGCCGGGGATGGAATGAAACGAATAAAGATCCAAAAAATACAAAAAGAGGTAAAGGTGGAGAGATATGCATTCATCTGACTGAAAGGTTGATAACTCATGACTCTCGCAAATGAAAGGAAAATGGAATACCGGTGCAGATAACAAAATAACTTTGGGCATATAAACAGCCATGTCACTAGTCCTATATTATTTTGGCCAAAATATCCAGTTATCGAGGAAATTATGACCTGTTTCTCGAGCTAAACATTCCCTTCGTAAGGCCTTTTATTTTAACTACTTGTAATTTACAATTCATATATGTAGTATCCACAAATTGCATGTACCATCTGGAGAAGAAATCCACGCAGCATCATGGCTCAGATATTGTCCCGTCGTTTAAATTTGAAATAAATATGACGGTAGTTCCTCACCATAAAAACACTTTTGACGGATTACTTAAATCTTTATTATATACGAAAATATAAAACGACGTTTTAGCCATACAAAGCTGCATTGGGGCGTCAAGGAATGCATCGCTTCACTCAAGTCCATGTGGAAGGATATTGAGAAGAAAATTAAGTATAAACGGATACCTATGTGATCAAGTCTCTAGCAAAACAAGGCTGGTAACAACATTTTTCCAGCTGAGTGTGTGAACCTCACGCACTGGTTAAGGATTTAAACTGATTGGGCCTATAGTTTAATGGCCTGAGAACTATGAGGGAGAAAGCTCTAGGAATGAACATCGTGATAAATGATGCCGGCTCTAACTAAACCTTAGGATTAGGAAGGATTAGCAAGGGTGCATGTGCGATCATGGAGAGGGATTGTCAAGCGATAGAAGGAAGTCGGGGCGTGAAGTATTGAGGGGTGGTTTGTAAAGTTGAGGGAAAGAGATTGGGCTGAATATCAGAAGAGAAAGGAGATACATGAGATGTAATATGTTCAACGATGGCTATGTTGGGAGGAAATTGAGAGCATTTGGTCCTTTCCTTCCGGGAACACCTTGAGAAACGGGAGAGAGGGGAGATTGTGAGGTGATTTCCTGGTGTGGGAGGGTAGACTTAGAGGAAAAATACGCTCGAGCAGGAATGAGGCTTAAATATAAGGGCGCGGGATATCTACATCCCCATGTTACCCGGTGATCCACCTCAAAGTTTTGTGGCAGGGAGTTATTATAACGACATGCACTGCACTTACCATATTAATGTAACGACGACTACTGATGAACAAGAAAAAATACCCAGATTTTCAGGAGGCGAAATTCATTCAACACACGCAAAGGTATCTCTCTCTAAAGGTATGTTATTAAAGTGAGACTACCTGTATTAATGATTTTTACAACTGCAAGAATACCCTGAGGTACAAGAGTTACTCCGCGAACATAAATGGCCATTCTTTAGTATCTACTAATTAACAGATAAGAATCAATCATTTGGAAGTAAGTCAAAGAACTAGCTACACTACCTAATGACAAACCTAGTTAATAGTCTCATTGGCAGCTTATGTGTTCTCATAATTTCTCCTCGAGGTATTATCTCATCCTGATAAGGGAAGGGGCATGAGGAGCATAGGTGGGCAAAGTGGAGGGGGTTGCTACGGTATTGATGGAAGGGGGAAGTGAGGAGCTGCTTGAACGGAGTGGAGGGAGTCATATGTGCTAAGATGAGAGGAAAGAGATGAACTCTGGGAATGGAAGTAGGCGGTGGAGAGAGAGGGAGAGCGGAGGGTGAAGGTTGGGTCTAAGTGGGCGGAGGCATTAAAGAAATTAGTGAGAAAGGGAGGTTCAGAAGGAGGAACTGAGAGAGAGGAAAAGTTGTAGTTGAACGTGTGTTGGAGGCTTGGTTACCGAAAGTTTTTCGGGTCAAGGAACACGTGGACGCCTTGGGTCTCTTTCAAGGGCAACATGATATCCAGATATTTCGTTTTCGTCTGTGGTTCACGACAAAATCCGTTCTAAATGGAATGATTCATTAAATTGCAGCGAGGCCGAACTAGGAAACTTTATTAACAGTGGTGAAAGTATTCTTTTATGCAATATGTCAATCTTTTATGATGTACAACTCTTGGAAGAGCCTATTTTCAAATTTACTATTCGATAATATTTCTTTGAAAGAACTCTGTACTTCCCAAAGTTACATTATCATAGTAAATGTTTGATAGAGGCAGGGAAGTTTATTGTGATTAAGAACAGTAATTGAGAAAAGAATATTTTATTGTCTGCCGTGCACTTTAAACGTTGCAGGGTTAGGCCGGCATACTTAAGTTTATGAAAGAACGATGAACGTTGATAAAAAATCCATTATATAGCTAGCTCGGCTTTCGAGATCGCGTTGCTTTATCATTTAAGGATGACAGTTTCTCCATTCATCTTGCTATCTCCTTCAGGTCAGCTCTTCTAATCCTGTGGGGATAATTTGAGACGCCACAGAAACCGGAAGATAAACCTGAAGATATCTATTTTAGTACTAATTGTGACCACTGGCGTTACTTTAGAATTCAAACTTGGTAAATTTATTTGGGAGATGCAGGTATTCACAATTTGAAGCTGACAACTAGTATAAAATATAGGCTTAGGTTTGACGTGATGGAACTGTTCCATTAAGAAAATATATAACCACTTTCCTTTTAATTCTAATACAAGATTTATATCAGATTCTTTTCCTTGTTCCTGCATCATCTTCAAATTTGAAGATCTTCATATCCTCAGCCTTGAAGATTACGTAGTAACATCCACCAAGTCGACTTAAATCTTTTATTTAAGTAGCATAGTGGTATTCATATATTTATTAGGCAGCTACAACCGGAATATTAGCACACTAACTAGTTTCTGCATTGTATTCATAGACCGCTACTAAGCTTAGAAGCACCAAAAGTGCCTTTATTTTAGTGGATGCTGCTTAAAGACTTCCCCGCCTGGTTAACAGGCCCTACCAAATATGGCGGCCTGTCATAAGCAATCCATTTCGGTTGATTAACTGTAGCTATGGTGGACATTTTAGGTTATAAGACCAAAGTTACTGGTGGAATTGTTTTTCTAAAGTTGGGTTGTATTGCAGCTGGGACAAACTAAACATTTTAATTAGCTGTTCTTCATGTCCAACGACGTGATCAAGTTCAGTGCTTCACTTTTTGAGGACTTTATTTAACATAGGTGAAATAGTTAGTGGGGTGATTTCTGTGGTTTCGAACGTAAGAAAGTGCTAACCATCTACCCATCCAATCAAAGCTACGACGTACTCCATAGTCAAGTGCATAGATCCATGTTTGCTCGATGACTGTTTCTCTGGATGACAGTTATATTTTAAAAATTCTTAGGGCCGCATTGCGGTTCATTTGCTAAACAGTATCATAGCTCAGCGAGCATATAGCGCTTTTTATAGAATTCGTTCAGGTGTAAGCCCCGCAGACAATTTACAAGTGCATATATGTTAGCGCAGCTATTGAATCAAGTGAGGTGCATCTGAGCATTTAACCCAAACATATTATTTTTGTCTTTCCTTTGTCTTTGTTCTCATCTTGCAATAAAATTTATCTTTCATTGGGATGAAATCTTATTGAATAGTATGTATTTTCTATGAGTAATAATTGAAAATTGAAAGTCCATGCGCATCAGAGTGTTTGTCAGTTTATATTATGCCGTGAACTCATATTCCGTTTCAATTTTTTTGCTTTCATTACATTGGTTACTGAGCATTCCTATGGTTCGTGCTGCCGGGAGTCATGGCGTTTATTTCAGTGCTTATTCAGTAAACTGCATCTTATTTTGTGTTTTCAATATCAAATGGAGATGCGAAATCATAATCTCTTTTTTAATACTCAAAAAGAGTTCGTAAAGTGGCAAGTATCTAAAATACACCGTAAAATTGTTTGCTGTACGATGTTAATTTTCAACGATTTTTAACAAATTGAGTGATTAGTCTGCAAGTTTTAACAATATTTTATTTTCTGTGTAAATGACGGTTATTAGCCATTAACGCATTGTTCTTTTTCCCATTTTGCGTAGCTTGTTTTGATTGACGGAACATTGAATACCTTTAAGGAAGATCGATGCAACATCAATACAGGCAATACCTTTGATTGGAGTGATTGGTGGAGTTTGTTATAGTTTAAATGCAGTGAAGTTTCTGTGTATCCAAATGGTTTTATTGATTTTATTAAGTAATTATCCAGCTATGTGATATTATGCTACTAATGTCAAAATTAAAATTCCTGACAAGCATTTGATACCAGCTTTATCTTTGCAATAACTTAATGTCATATGAAGGTACGTATACTTCAACTAATACGAAGCTTTGTATACTCTAACAAAAGTTAAGAAATTTTAGTATTTTATAGGAATGTCGTACGGCCAAAGACAGGACAAATGACACATTGATGTTTAGCTCTGTCATTAAATATGTAACTATTGGAAAAGCCTAACCTATTACTTTTTCAAATTCACTGCTTGGGGGTAAATACCGTTGCTATTAGGACATACATTTCCTCATCATCGGCTTTTATGTCCTAAGATTAGTTGACCACAACCCCCATCTCTCCCGGCCTAATTCTAGCTTATTCACCACCTGATAGATACTATTTTGTGCTTTTTCAGTTCATTTTTCAATGTATCAATTTGCTGGCCTTCCTCTTGGGACTTTATGGTCTTTTATTCCGTCAAAAATATGTTTTCCACCGTTTCTCTTCCACCTATATTAATATTAGCATTTATGGATGAGACATGTACTAATGGGAAAGTCAAATATTTTTCTTATTTTCTTGAAACACCTTGGGAATATATAGGATTCGCCACATAATTTCACAGAGCACCTTGTCCATCTTGTTTGAGCACACACTCTCCTACAGGGGAGGTTAGAAGAAAAATTCTATTCAGTAAAAAGGGAGCAGCAATCGCTTTGGAAAAGATCTGGTGACGTGCCAGGAGTGGAGAGTTTGGAGTGTCCGTCGCGAATGAGTGAGGTACGAGGGAGAACAGGTGAAGGAGGGGCAGAGGAGGCGAGAGATTAGGGGTGAGATGGGAATAGAGTGGGATAAAACTAGGGGAAGCTAAGCTGGGTTACATTTCCCACCATTCACCGTCTCTCCATCTCGATCCCTTCCTGTACTTCCTCTCTTCTCAGCGACGTGTGAGGCAGGGGCGAGCGAGCCCTTGGCCCAGGGGTGCGTTGGGGATTCCAGATTTTCAGGGACAGGCTGGTGGAGGAAAAGGGGGATTGGATAAGGTGCTCCGTCGGGCCAAAGCACCGCAATCCGGTGCTGCTTGCTGCGACGGTATTCAATGCGAGAAATCGATTTTCACGTTATTTTTCGCATCGAAGTGTGAAGCCGGCCGTTTGCTCAAGTGCATCGGCTGGTCTGTCGGGTCCCGTCTTCGCAAACAAGTTTGGCTGCGACCTCGGGAGAGTTTTTGAGGAGATGACTATCAGCTTCGAAAGTCCTGCGGGACTGTTTACCCAACCGAATGGGATGAATGGGGAAGAAGTCAGTAAATTGTCGATGATAGTTGCCGGCTTAATGCCAGCGGGACCTCAAAAACATGTTCATAAATTTTTATTTCCATGCGTGTCCTAAGTTAGTGGAATTATAAAGGATGGCGATCCTAAAATATTACGGTATGACTTCAGGCGAGAATGTCATTTTAGATGCGGTATGTGTTCAAATCAATAAATCCGTGAACCTATATTTTATTTTGGTGTTTGCTCTATATTGAGCCATGATTATGAAATTCAAGAGCAATTAACAATGTTTATTATGTCCTACTACTTATTTTCCTTTCGGTCAATTTAATTGTAACCATACTTACCAATGATTCTCATGCACTGATTTGCAATAATAGTCTAAATCTCAATAACATGGATTGATGTCCAGAAAATCTACACGCTTTTTTAAAGCGATTAATCTGAAGAATAAAATGATCGATGCCGTACAACTTTCTTCGCCACCCGATTGCAATCTGGAATATATCGATTATTTCCTCGGCTCCGGTGCAAATGAATGGCCATAAATCGAATGAAAACCGCTGCCAGTGGCGATGACTCCCCCTAAGGCACACCTCTCATTCCTATTTGTCGGACAAATGCAGGTCGTCACGAACGAATTCCCTTCTCACACTTTCAACGCTTCGCTCGGACCATTGAGCCCGTCTTTGGTAGGAAATCATCTCCGATCATTGGGGAATCATTGCGACGTCCGGATCATATCTCAACCGGTTGCCGAGGGGCCTCCACCTGTCATCCATCTCTGCCTCGCCACCTCCAGCCATCCCCAAGGGTTAAGCGCTAAGGGCTCGTTATCTAGCCTCCACAACCCCGGACCCCAACTTCCCTCTTTCCCACCTCGCTCTTGCTCCCACAATCCCTTCCTCTTCCCCTCGGCAAAAGTGCCCCGCAACAATCCACCATGTCACTTGGCTCTCTGTCTCTGGAAGTTAGGAATTGTGGGATACGCCTGCACGACAGTCGGCAGGTGTGTTGATTCTAAGCGTCTCCTTAGAACTCGCTAATGGAATCACAAATGGAAGCAAAGGCACGGATTTGACAGGGGGTTGTGAATTAGGGGAAGAGAAGTGTTTCAGCACTTCAGCCAAGCCAGCTCAGTTGGCAAGTATACTAAATTGAACGTCCTCTCAGAAAAATTGAGGATTATACACACTTTCCTGGATTTTGAAAGATTTTTAAACCTAGTTTAATTAACTTTTATTTATTATTAAAATTGATCTTGGTACTTGGTGGTCATATATATATGTACCAGAAATACTGAAACCATACTCCTACGTTCAGCTGCCATTCAATAATGATATTCCTTAGACGTCCTAGAACGCCCTTCAAAGAAAATATACAAGGACGTGCCATTACGACGTGCACTCAAAATCTTGACTATAACCGAAGAAAATATATAATTTGAAACAAAAATGTGCATTCCCTGCATTTGATTTAAATGGAGAAAGATTGTGAGAGAAAGCTGTTTTGTATGACACTTATTTCAGTACTGAAACCAGATCTGAAATCTTGAAACCAAATTCAAAACTAAAATAATATCCGTTGTCTTGGAGTCTGTTTTTACACGATGCTGATTTCAGGGCGCAGTGACGACATTTGAGCATTCAATGACCTACTCGATGTAAATAAATTGGGCCATGTTGTTTTGGGAATAGTTGTTGTGTCGTTTAAAAAGCATTCTAAACAATATTTTGGAAACCAGTTCTAAAGGTTTCAAGAATACATTTTCTGAAAACTATTTAACACAGCTCTCCCAAATATTTTTCAAGTATACTACAGCTCCACTACCGTTATTCTCTCAAAGACGCTCTAATAGCTTTATTGCTAGAGAAATATCGTTAGATCCAAGAACCGGATATTTAAAAAATATCGTACTTATTATCCTTTCCTGTGCAGAAAATGGAATAAATTTCTGAAATCGGATGCAATAAAATCCAATATTAAAGACAATTTTAAGTAGGCATACTGATTTCAGTTCGATTTTCAATGCAGAAATTAGCCATTTGTAAAACAGCCCCAAGGATGGCTTGCCAAATGGCATAATTTTAGAAGGAAATATCTGCCATAGCAGCGTAAATTTCCGCGGTGAACATTGGAAATTTGTAAGGCTTTCATTACCTTCCTGCATATGAATTTACTTGTATGAATGATTATTGAATAGCCTGAAAACTTTCGTTCTTACAATCGAATCAACGCCTGCGGAACTCGGAACAATTATTGATAGCATTCTGCGTTGATAAAAAATCTATAAATTCAGAGGGAGCCTAAATAATACCCATCTATTATAGTAAGTATTTACTTATATTACTTTCCTGAGATGAAAGTAGATACGTTATGAATATATTTGACATTAAACTTAAGAGGCATTTTCGTAAATCGTAAATGACTCTTAAAATGGCATTCATTTGATTTGGCCCAAAAAAGCTAAAATTTATTAAATATAATGACAGTTGAGAATACAAACAGCATTTGTGGCGATGCTATGCTAAAATCAACGTACCCGTAAACAGTAAGTGAGAGAGAGAAACGTGATTGCTGGCGTACTATGTAATATGTTGGTAAAAGAATTGTGACGAAATAAGGGAGTATTAAAAAAATGAGCTTCTTAAAATAGGTATTAAGAGTACACATTATGCAGCAAACACATACGTATCATCATTCCAGCAATTTTCGCCTCTTGCCACATTTTATGCAAACTTGAACATTTGCAATTTTCTCAGTTTTTGACGCTTAAGGATAGATTATTTCTATGGTTATGACTGCATTTTAAATTTTACCATTACGTATGGTCATACTCCACCGAGTTATAGATGCCATATTGGACCAGCATCAGTTGTTATTAGAACTCAAATTTCGGTCAAAATGATTGGCTACAAATGTATTACATTATTTACAATATCATCTTATTATTTGTTTTGAAATAGTTTTTCTCTGAGTAGATCCCTAGAGCCGCCATAGTGTTTTCTCTTCTGAATCATCAGTAAACATAAACCTTTAAAACCTTTGATTTAAAGATTTTAATGCAAGTATTATCCGGAAATGGAGCTTCTGAAAAATATCCTAAAATCAAGACAAATTTAATAATTCACGAGTTTAATGTTATTCCTTATCCATTGAAATCCTATTTATTGCAATCTTGGATTTTGCTATTTTAGTGGGTTGCTTCCTATATCCTTTGTTTCTCATTACAAATAAAGTCGGAGGCTAAACTCCACCAATACGTATTCGCTGATAATCCAATGTTATTTCACGAAGCATTTGAGGACGCAATCGAATTAGTGATTGAAGTTCGATTATCCCTTACGGTTAATCCTCAGCGCGGTCGACTCCACACAAAAGGACTTAATCCTCAAACGGGATCTCGGCTTTTAATAACTTTCTCATAATCCGTTTCAATAAATATCGCGATAGTCATGTGCTATTACATTTCTGAGCCGTCTTTTCTCTCGACCCTCTTGTATTCTGGCCTCGTAAATCGTTTTGTGCCTCACTCCTTCCTACCAATTCCTTCAAGACCTCCCCTCGCCTCACTCTCAGTCTACCCTCTTTTATATTTCGTCTCCTCTTACCACCGAAATTCCGCAGAACAAGCCCCAACCGGCTCTTTTCTCTTTTAAAAAGGAGAGGATGGGAGGAGCGACCCTTTTGGCTTTGCCGATGCCTCTCCCCCACCCGCCATACCCCCCAGTTCCTCTTACCTTCTCACCTCCGCCAACTCCAAACCCCTTTACCCTCCCTACTCCTCCCCCTCCTCAATAAGACATCCCTTTCTTTCCCTTTTCCCTTATCGCCCCTTTCCTGCCGAGATGGCGCTGCCCCCCCTCCCCTCCTGCCAGTCCATTTCCGCGACGTGGAGGGGCCCGATCGCTTGGATTCCGAGCGGTTGCTTATACGCCGATCTCAAGGAGATGTCGAGGGGATGGGTGTGTTGGGAGATTTGGGGGAAAAGGGCGTGGAAGAGAAAGAGACAGGTATATATGACCGGTGGGCAGAGAAAAAGAGAGCGAAAGTTGGGTGGGTCTGTCGTCCAAGGTATAATAGGGGAGCATAACTAGGGGTTTGGCAGGGGTATCAAAAGGGCTTGGAGGGAGAAGGGACGCATTAAAAGCTATACATCATCTCCCTATACATTCACTCTATCATTAACGTGCTCCTCTCTCTCTTGAAATCGGAAACCTTAAGCAAACCATCTCTCACCCCTGCATTGCAAAAGCGTATTTTCCCGGAAGACGTGTAGATATTTTTTCCCCTAATTTTTAGCCTCAGAGCGGTCTAACAATCTATTTCATTTACTGGAATAAAGGTATAGAGGAGAAAAATTGATGATAGGTAGGAAGATCTCCTCCGAGAGAGAACATTTCAGCTTCCTCTTGGGTTGTGAAGTCAGTAAATCTCTCGAGGCGCAACGAACTTGTTTGTTCTTCATTTAGAATATCCAATGAGGCAACCAAAAGTTCGAGAGATATAGTTATTTGAAGCACCATCCAGTGTAGTAATAATACAATTCAGTATGGGGTTAAGGTCGGAGTCAGTTTCTGTGGGTAACGGACTCACCAAATATTCTCAAACACTTGCTCTAGTAATTAAACCACCTTAAGGTCTCAAATTATTGTAATAATTAATCCGATTAGGAAACTTTTAGCTCTATTAGTGAGATGATTCATTAAGGATTCAGTGGTACTCATGAAAAGCTAAACAGCGGATAGGTAATTATTAAAATTGCCAGAAACTATACATGAGTAAAATATATCGTTTTCTTTTAATGTGCCAACATCAGTATTATGGTATTAAGATTGTTTTAATAAATGACATTAAAGATGACGGAAAGAAGCGCGGCGTTACAGCCTCCTTCCACCTCAAGAAGGAACTTTCTGAAGGAAAAGTTTCTCAGTTTGTTCATAATTATGGAGGCAAGTGCCCAAGTCTGGCGTCGGGTCTTTGTCAGTGACATTTTCCCTCACCGACCTACTCAAGCTATCAGCATTTTGATTTTCTCGGCCCTTTCTGTATTCAATAGAGTAATTATAGTTTTGTAACGTTAAGGCCCATCTCATTAATCTAGGGTTACTGCTGGCGGCTGACTGAAGCCAAGTGATTGGGTTATGATCTGTCTGAATGCGAAATTTTTCTTGTCCATCCAGATAGCAATGAAGGCGTTTTACGGCCCATAAAATGGCCGTAAACATTCTTTCTCTGTGGTACTGTAAGATTTTTCAGCTCCTTTAAACTTCCGGCTTAAGTACAAGACGGGATGTTCTTCTCCCTCCAGATCTACCTGAGATAGGACTACACCAATACCTTCATCCGAAGCATCAGTCTGTATTAGGAATTCTTTCGTGAAATCTGGAGCTCGCAAAACTTGTCCATTACTAAGATTTCCTTCAAAGCCGCGATTTCTCCCATGGACTAATTCGGTGGGCGAAAATCCACTTGTTTCTAAGACAGCTATCCGGATTGCAAAGAGTGCCCCCGGTAAACATCTCTCCCAATCCTGTCCTTGCTCAACGCAGAGTACTTGTAGTATTCTCTTCAAGGTTTGGTGAAATCTTTCTACAGGGTTACTTTGGGGGTGCCGTACGGAGCTATATATGACATGAATACCTGCTCTTTCCAAAAATTCTGTAGTCAGAGTACTCACAAATTACGGACCTTGAGCTGTTTGTAACTCCTTAGGAAAACCCCATCTGCTAAATAACTCCAGCGAGGTATCAATTACGGTACGAGACGTTATATCATACATTGGAATGGCATCAGTATACTTCGATGCCAAGCAGAGAGCAGTGAGTAAATACTTATTTCCCTTCCTTGACTCTGGTAATGGCCCACAAACATCAATGTTTATTTTACTCATTACCTCTGAGATGACTGGGACTAACATCAGAGGCGCCTTCCTCCGCTCCCCGCTCTTCCCCACACGTTGACAGGAATCACATGATCTAACATAATTTTCGATATCCGAACAACAACCTGGCCAAAAAAAGTACCTTAACAGCTGATCTCTGATCTTCTTCACACCTAAATGCGATAATGTTTCTTCATTACATAATGACAGTATTTTCTCTCGCAACTCAAGCGGAGCGACAATTAGCTCCTTGAATTCCCCTAAACGGTCTTTCTTCTTTAGAATTCATAGTCCTTCGTTAACAAAGTACCCTTCTTTTGAATCGCCCTCTGTGCTTTGCACCTTCTGAAAACATCCATCTAAGGTTTTGTCCAGCTTCTGTACTCGTGCTAATTCTTCGCGAGATAGGGAAATCTCGGAAATGTTTTGGACCTCCTCCTCTTCCAGTCTTGGAAGTACATTCTCTTCAATGCCATTTTTTTCTTCTAATTGTAAGACTGATTCTTGGCATTTCTGCTGATCCAGCTCCTGTTCTTCCTCTCTCTCTTCGCATCTTTTACTTGCCCTGGACT
This sequence comes from Ceriagrion tenellum, assembly GCA_963169105.1. Classification (NCBI taxonomy): domain Eukaryota; kingdom Metazoa; phylum Arthropoda; class Insecta; order Odonata; family Coenagrionidae; genus Ceriagrion; species Ceriagrion tenellum. Next base: position 36,835,075 of record OY720640.1, read on the forward strand.
GAACGGCACACATCCACTCCGGCTCTGGTTTTTGCTTTCTCGCCTCCTCTATAAGCTTTGCAGTTTGATTTCCCAACAAGTATATGCCCCGATCCAGTTCCCGTCTCACTACAGCTGCTCTCCCGAACACACATCCAAATTTTCCTAACAGTTCGACTTCTGCCAAAGGAAGTGTAATCGGGTTTTCTGTGAGGGGAGTCTCACCCGTTAGCATTTCAAGGTTGACAAAATCTTGCGATATGATGTCTATCGACGAGCCAGTATCTCTAAAAATTGGTATCTTGTGTCCATTTACCAAACCTTTGGATACAAACTCTCTCATCAACTCATCGCTTTCGATAGTCATTACGCGTCCCACTACTTCTTTAGTTTTCGGCGAGATGGGCCGAAATTTAGGACATTCAGCCTTCAGATGAGATGTCGATTGACAGATGAAACATTTTCGCGTGGCTCTTCGTTCCAAACCTTCTTCAATTCCCTTGGCTGGTTTATTAATATTCGATTTGGTATCTTCTCGATTCCAATTTCCCTTTTGTTTATGAAACCAATAGTTTTCAACATTCTTAGACTTTTATTTCTGATCATCTCTTGTTTTTTTGCTGAATAGTTCACGTGGGTCATCATAATCATCTAGTTTCTTTTCTAACGTATCAGCTTCTTTAAACCAAGTCCAATCGTCAAGGAAATGATCTCTAGCATCTCTAGGAACCGTTCTTTTGATTTGTCCTGTCACCATTAAATCACTCAGCTGTTCAAACGCTTGTATTCCCAAACCAGAAATCCCACCTTGCCAGTAATTCTTTAAGTTGTACGATGTTCCTTCCACGACTCATCAGTGGTTTTTGAATAATTGAAAAACAGCTGCCTAAAATTTTCGGGGCTTAATTTGAACTTCTGCAGTAACAGAGCTTTAACATAATCATAATTATTTGCTTTTTCATCTGGTTCCCTAGCAATTAATTCTGCAATGCCACGCGATATAAGCCCAATAAGATGCCCAACCCTTTGCTCTTCGGGAATTTCCGCCCATTTCGCTTGTCTTTCAAATGTGACCAAATACAAACTAATATCATTTCCTCCGGAGTCAAAACTTGGCATGACATCCGACAGTTTGAATTTAGGTCTCATTTGTAAATTATGCTCTGAATCGGATTCGCTCGCTCCATGATTCTGAATTTTTAAACGCTCCAACTCAAACTGCAACTCTTCTCTTCGTTTCATTTCATCCCTTTCTTCCTTGCGTTCCCGTTCCTCCTTTTCTTCCTTGCGTTCCCGTTCCTCCTTTTCTTCCTTGCGTTCCCGTTCCCGTGAAGTCAGCCATCCTTTACAGAAGTCTTCATCATAATTGGAGCTTTTTACTATGAGATTTTTGAGGACGAATATTTTAGCACCTTCTGGAGCTGTTTCTCCTAACTCATCCGCCAGCAACAACAAATCCCTCTTTAAATATCGACCTAAATAGGCCATCGTAATATTTCGAAGTTACGGTTAATAGTAACCTCAGAAAACAACTCTTAACAAATATTATTACGGTCACTGACGCCAAGCACGAAAGTAACACAGTTACCTCGGACTTGTGTTATCGAATGAACCCCAGCTGTAGTGTCGTCTCTTCGAGCATCTGCTTGAGACCGCAATCAAGAAAAAGTTCCTTCCGCTCTTCTGGCGTTCCTTTGACAGTCTTCACCGTACCAGGTGATGAGTCCCTTGTCCCTCTCTCAGGACCTGAAGTAGTCTTCTCACCACGCTGATCCCCGATGATTTCAATTTCTTATCTCCAATCGCGACATATCCAGCTCGCGTAAGAGAAATCCTTATAATAATTTTCTTAGCAGAAGCACCAGTTGTCGGATCCCACCGCTGCTACACCAATTACTCGTCTGTAACACCTTCGAGTTTTCTTTGGTAGCGCTTTATTTCCGAACTTTTCATACACCTCTTTCTGCTCCTCTCTCCACTACAACAATCAACCTCCCCAAAATTAAACAACTCCCTCCCAACCAACAATGACCATGCAGAATAAACAAATTAGTCATTAAAACACAAAAACAAGAAATAAGATAAAACAAAGCACACAAAATAAACAATAAACGTATTAAATATTTAAAGTCCACAAAACAAACAATAACTTATAAAAAGGTAGCGCGGCGGAAAGGAGCGCGGCATTACAGTACCTCCCACCTCCTCCCTCCTAGGAACCTCTCCAGGTAGGTAACTGAAGATGAGGCAGTAGCTGTCAAACAAGTTGTACCAATAAAAACTCTGTGTGATAAAGCATAGTTGGTATTGTCATTATTTATTCAATAGTGGACTTCCACAAGGTTACACTTGAAAGGATTGAAGACTGGCTTACTCCAGCTATCCGTTTTTACTATTCATTGCCAATTTAATTTCATGTTCTCAATTTTTTTATCCTGAATTTATATTGATACCTTGTGTTACCAATACCTCAAGATGTGACTTTGGATTTAAAAAAGCATTACTGCTTGGCAATGATAAAAAGTGAACTCATACGCATGGAACCTTAAGCGAGTATTGATCTTCATTAATCCTCGCTATAATTCATCTCGGGTAATCATTTTGTTAGTTTTCAAATGGAATTTATATTCAATGTTACAATATATAGATTTCACAACTAAAAAGGTGTTAACCGATGCTAAGCAAACAAATAAAACCATCAATAATAATTATGGATGGAGTGTTGTCCATTCGGTAATTAGCATTTTAACACGAAGAATGGAATCCGTTTTTTCGGACAACCCTTTTTTTTAAGAACTGTGTTCTGTCTGCAGGGTCCTTAAAGTAAGTTTATGATCATTGCAACAAGGAGAGATGCTATAATAGTTAAAATTAAATTTTTAGCAGCTAATCTGAGTTCTCAAAATATTTTATGATAATATACAACACCACAGAAGAACATATTCAAGGGTTTCAATGCTTAAGCGTCATCTTCAGAGGTTTCAACCGGGTTAAAAATGTCTTATATGCGAAACATTTTGAGAGGTATGGTGGGGTGGGGCTTAAGCGTTGAAAACCGGGCCGTGTGAATTTTAAATCTGTGGTATTTTACATGCTATCATAAAATATCTTGAAATGTGGAATACCACAAAGTAGCAAAGGAACTTGTGTTGTTAATTTTATGTTATCTCTTGCTTTAAGAGCTTTACGAATTCATCTTTTTAAAAAACTGCGCATTTGCAGTGAAAGACTCGGTAACGTTTTAAGATTATCTCTCTTTCCGATTGCAGTAAAAGGCGCTACAGTAGAGGTTAATAAGCATCATTTAGGATGGTCAAACAGGTGAATAATGAGCTGGAGATGCTTCTCTCTGCAAATTGGTCTTTCGATTTGCAACCGCAAAATTAATTTTTCTGTGGTTGTTTTTAACTCCGCGTAACCATTTTCTAAATTGAACCTAGAACTCATTAGCGTTATTAGTTTGTAAAATAGATTTCTCACTTTCTCAATTATGTAGGTGCTTCTTTCGAAGATTTTCCTTGGGCGGTGTGCGCAAGGTGAAAGGGAATTTAAAATGTGGCTTCGTGTGTTCGTTTTTAATGTATAATTTATTACAAAGCCCACTGTGGAGGAATTGTGCAGCTTATACGGCTTCGTATCTCTGTGAAGCAACAATGTCTCGCGCTAATCCCTTTTCCTCCGGGCCGAGGATTATTCACTTTCCGAGATCTTATGGAATAAGGAACTCAATTAATATTTTGAAATATTAATATTTCGATTACCTGAATAATGCAGATAATTTTACACCTCCATTTCCTAGTGAAAGAGGAAAATGTATTTTTCTCTATGGATAGATAAAAAGATGAAAAGGTTTTCGCAAATAGAACAATTTTTATTATTACATGGATTTCTCGGTACCATATCATCACCGTATTATTATTAACGCACTTAAACGCGGGCTGCAATAGTGTTTTATCGAAAATTTTTCATTTTTAAGCCATCCATTATGTTCAAATTCCACGAAATTGCTCTTAAATATTTTTAAATTATATCCCGCTCATTTTTGGAATCAAGATAAAACTTGAGGCGAGGTGTAAGTTTTTTTTGACTCAATTGGAAACGAGTTTTACCAAATATTTTAATATATATTTTCTGACATTTTGGATATTTTTAAAATATTTAACGCTCCGGTGTTTGAGGACCTCAAAAGTAGAGAATATGATTGGTGCTTTTTCGATAAAGTATTGCCTTGTGTGAAAACGAAAAAATACGAAGCAGTGGCTATTTTTCTCACTATTGCCTTAGCATAAAGTTACGAATATGCTTCAAAACTGGAAACAAAATCCCATTTTAACTACCATAAGCAAATATTTACGATTTCATGCACTTAAAAACATCAACTCCTGTGTTTTATTCCATAAAAGGTTTGTTAATCAAACCTAAGGGAAGTGATGCCAAAGCTGACATAATATTTTCCTTAGAATGACATAGGTGATAACCTCGATTCACTTGGTGAAGGTATCATCCAAAAAGTTAAAATGAACCTATTTAAAATATTATATATAAAATTACGATTATTGTATTTTATTTTAATTTCAACTGCTTCAAGTAACCTCCTTTACATTATGTGACATACTTATAGGAAACCATTACAATATAAGTAACACGATAGACGTGTCAATAACATAGAAGGCAAATTTTACCTCAATATATTGATGTATATATATATATATATATTGGTATATCATAATTAACATTTAAAACTGGCGCTCTTAGCTGTTCAATGGTATTAGAAGCTAGGAGGTTTTGTAAAGCGTGGGCTCAGATACGCGCACTTTTCCCATTCCCTGAAGTTGTGGTGTATTAATTCATCCCTTTACATTAGGAAAATTTTAAAATTACATTTTTTTAATTAGGAAAAAACCACACTGCCTTGTTTGGAAATAGCGCAGTGATAGACAATCATTACTTTTGTTTCGGTAGAAAAAGATTGTAGTTATATTGTATATATACTTGATAGAATCAGAAGTGAATATATTCATCTACATCTAGATAATTTGCACGTTATAAAACGGAAAACTACATCTGCCTGTCTTGAATCTACGTGCTTCCAGTCCCGTGAGATTTATTATTAATGCGTAGCATATTCAAAATTGAGTGGGAACAATAAATTACATTGCTTCGAATGCAGTTCTTGTTTTATTTATGTGATTTTACGCGAACGTTGTTATTGATAACTCTTAAGACTCTCACTAAAATAATTTTCTAAAAGCTGTCCAATTTTGTATCCAAGAGTCGCGCAGTCATCCCATTCCTTGAAGTCACATTGTCTTTATCTATCCCTTAATTTTACATTTTTACAATTAGGTGGAAAACCGCACTGCCCTGTTGGAGAATACCGTAGTGATACTTATTGTTTAGCAATGCTTCGGCAGGCTTTCACGATCATCGATCATCTACGATGAAGACATAGAAAGATTTGTCCGATTCTCAATTTCTCGGTTACAATCTTGAGGGAGTGTGGCACAGAAATGCATAGTGGGTTTTACCGCATAAGTTTCATGCTAATCCTTGCTTCAGAAAAAAATGAGAAACATACAAAGATATCTGTTCAAAGAATCCCTCGAATGACAAATTCTCGATCTCTGCCAAAAATTACAACGGTCGTGAGTCATATGCAACTTAATTCGAAAGAAATAAGTTCCAATTATATTATGATCATCAATTCACGAAATAGAAACACTCTTGAAGAGAGCAAGTAAGTTATTGAGGGAGAGAATGATCAGCGGGTAGCGAAAAGCCGAGAGAAGAGAGCTACGTTCAGGGTTCGCAAAAACAGAAAAGGATGTGACCAAGATGAGAGAAAGACAAAAGAAATTCGAAAACAATGGCGCGATGGAGCAGCAACCTTAACCCGGTTGAGGAGCGGCTTTTAAGAAGGCGAGGCACGTGTGCCTTCGGAACGAGAAGAAAGAGGGCGCTTCTTTTTCATATTCATAAGGCAGAGTAAGGAAAGGGAAGTGCTTGATAAGGCCGGGAGGAGGAATATGTACAAGAAGAATACTAGTCAGGCGTTGGGCGTGGAGGGAGCTGTGTGGGGGAGGAGACCCGGGGGATGGGTGGAAGGGAGTCGGAATGCGGTTCGTTGAATACCTCAAGCGTGATCGTGTGGCACGGGGCTCGCGGGATATACTACTCCATCGCCTTTCACCCTTCGTGCTACCTCCCCTCCCTGATAATACGGCTTCCTCCATTTTTACCTCCTATTCAAGCTCCGATCCCCTATGTGAACCGCAGAAACTCCTAGAAAAGAATTTCTAATATGTACCTATTTTGCGAAAAAATAGATTTATTTTGGTCTTTATCTTAAATTAAAAATATCAGGATTTGAATGATCGGAATAGTCTTGAATTTAATAAGTTGTGTGAAAATTTTAGCCTTCATCGCTTCATTAATATTGTGCGACGTGATTGTAATGTAATATGTAATAATGTAGTAATATCAAATTTTGTTGTTTATTTACATAATCAATCTAGTGCAAAGTACTCACCTAGCTGTGGTTAACTAAGTGAGTTGCGGCCTGCTGTAGAGACGAATTAAATAACCGGAGTCATTATGAGCGAAGCAATATATGACACAAAAATTGTTATCATAGTACAGATTTAGCGTGTGCTCATTAAAACATAGCGATATCAAGAAATATATTTATGTACTTTCAAAAAGTCGGTTAAATTAACATAAATTACAAATTCAATAAATATTTTAGTACATGTTGAAGACATAAAAAGATTAAAGGAATGGAAACTTCCTATATTAACTAAATATTCTGGCGTAATTTTTGATTCTCTCATAGCCGAATATACCTTTAATAAGTGCGTAAGTATAACGTAGCACACTTAGTTACATTAAAGTATGTCTTGCATATGTTTTTAAGTACAATAGTTTTTAGCTCATATCGATTCTCAGACACAACCATAAAACATGTTTAACATGAATTCCGCACAAAGTTCAGACCAGATATGACTTGGACGTGGCAATTAGTTCGGGTGAAATACATGTGGTGACTATTTTGGCACGATTAAGGGGAATGGAATGTTTAAACTGCTTGCGCAGTAAATTCAATAGTGTCAGGCGAAACTTGATGGAACTCCTTCATGATGATCAGAAAGGAAAAAGCAATGGCAGGTTCCACAATTATTTAATCAGGCGACCGGTTTCGATACAAGGTATCATCATCAGTCACTTAGTACAGATTCATTTTCAATATATAGCAAGAGTCAGGAGTGGTGTTAGGATGGAGTGGAAGGGGGTGGAGAGGAGGTTAAGGGGGATTGGGCAGCAGCGTCATGTAAGTGACCCAATGAGGGTGGGGGGAGAGGGAGTGGGTAGGTGGGGGAGGGAGGAAGGGTGGAGTAAGAGGGCTTACGGGAGGGGAGGTTGGGATGTTCGGGTGACGGTGGACGGTACATGCTTGGTGGGAAAGTCGTGAGGGGAAGGGTCTTGTCTGGAGGGTTGGGAAAACACATTGAGAATAGGAGAATTCAAGAATATAATTGTTCATTGACTAATGTCACTGACTGGGAGGTTTGGCCCTGAAGAATTTCCAGCTGTTCCAAGGTGTTTGGTCTGGGTCCTTTACTCGCCTTGTGAAGAATTTTAGGGTGGAAATTACTTTCATGACCGCATTCTATGAGGTGTTTGGCAAAGTTGGAAGATAAATTATTATTGATGAAGCATGAGCGGTGCTCTTTGATCCTAGTGTCGAAGTTACTCCCAGTTTTTCCAATATACACACCACTGCAATCACTACACTCGTTATATAGTTAGAGTAGTCTGTAGTGCATGATGCATGTAATAATAACCAATAATGTCTTTCTTATTATGTAGATACTAACCACCTAGCTGCATGTGACCCTGTTCTCTAGCATGCCTCCCTTAAATATCCTACTTGCATGGCAATAGTGCATGTTTGGTGATATTCACCCCCTGCCACACACCCTCGTGGTGGCTCGCAGGGTATTACGTAGATGTAGATTTACACTCAAGTTGGTACACTCCACTGTGCTTCATTTCACTGATTCTTTCTTTTGTGTTGCACAACAAGCTGCCTAAAGTTCTGTGGCTGTAAATCGCTAGCTTCATGTCAGTTTTCGGAAATAATTTCGTTGGTTTTGATGATATTTCCCCGAGGATTGGGATTCTGCACCACTTTGTCATCTTTCACTTTAGCTTGGTATATTTGGTTTATTGAGAGACGTTTCACGTTTTTATGGTACATTATTTCTATCAGTTTATCCGAGTACCCGTTGGTCGTAGCAATTATTTTGATGATGTTCAACTCCTTCTTCACGTTTGAGCTCGACATTGGGATCATAAGTAGTCTGTGGAGCATGAAATGAAGAGCAGACATTTTGTGGGAGAAATGGTGCCTTGACGCTATATGAATGATGTGGTCGGTATATCAATTCTTCCTGTAGACTGAGAAATCGAGTTTCTGGTTACATCTTTTGATCGTTAAATCTAAGTAGTTTAGGGTGTCTTCTGCCTCTGTTTCACAAGCGAATGTGATTTTCTTGTCTATTTTATTTAAGAATGTTACAAAATTGTCTAATTGCCTTCGTGAGCCTGTCCATGCACAGAAAACATCGTCCACGTATCGGTACCAGCAAAATATGTTCACCACCAGCGGGTTCTCAGAAGAGAAAATGATCTATTCAAAATTGTCCATATACATGTCCGCTAATAGGGGCGACAACGGGGACCCCATGACTAAACCCTCAGATTGTTCGTACACTTTCCCATTGAAATGGAAGATGTTTTCATTCACACAAACTTTCAGAAACTGGCACAATTCGGAAATAACAGGAGTAGGTGTTTGGTTTTTCACAAGGGCGATCTCAGCTAGCTCACGAGCCTTCTTTTTTGGGCACCGGTGAAAAGGTTCACAACATCGAAAGACACTAGTGTGCATTTTTGTTGCATGATTTTACGCGAAAGGGCATTCGTGAGTTCCACGAAATTTTTTACAGAGTATTTGGGTCTGTAGTTGGCATAGTGTCTGCTTGCACAGTATTTTCATTCCAGGCAATGGAAGTATAATAAGTTAGTCACGGGTTAATGAGCAGATCCTGCTGCTCATTCTTTTATGATAGTCAGTTCAAAACTCATTTATCCTTAAGGATATCCTAAGGAATATATTTCATTGGAACTGAATTTCGAACGAGGGGCATGAAAACTTGACCACTCATAGTCAGCCGGTCGGCGTCGTCGCCGCAATCGCCATCACTTTCCTCCGTGGCAAGGTTTCATTAGTTTCCCATAATTTACGCCGCCGATTTCATATCGCCGCATCGTCCGGCCATTTGAAAAAAATACGACCGCAGAGACACTTGCGCCATCCGACAGAGTTTCCAGATAAAATCGGTAGATGGCGCTGCGTTTCCCGCGGCCGCGGATGGTGGCCCTCTTCCCCTGAACGTCGCCTGTTGGCCAGCCCGTCGCAGAAATTTTCGGCAGTCAGTCCCCCATACACTCATCATGAGATGAATTTTGGAAACTTATTCCAAAGAGTCGAGACGTAAACATTAGGAAAAGTTGAAAAAAGCAAATTATCGAATTGTGAACCATAGAATAATACGGTTTTAACATATAATTAAACATGATACGGTTAAGTTTTGAATGAATAATTTGTACATCAAAAAACGAGTTGGTTTTTAAAAAAATTCTTTCCAGCTTGAATTAGTAGCAGGGATCCTTAAAAAGAGATAACGGCATCAAACATTACTGTAGCATCCATATGTACACTGACTTTGTCCGTAGATATACACATCTTCTTCTTATCGTGGGGAAGGTGCTTCATTTTAGTTGACTCACTAGAGAAAAAGTATTATACGCCAAATGACTCCATTTCTAAAGTTTGCAAATTTTGGTGAGTCCGCAGGAAAGGTTTATGAACAAGGTTATACTAGATACGTATCACAATTTTAAGATCGCGGCGTAATATTTAACAAGGAATACTATCATAAAATGATGTCGTTTGTTCTCTAATTTATTGATTCTATTTGATAACAAAATTAGAAGTTCATGTCCAAATGTATCTATTAAGTGTTTGCAGCTTAATTAACATTCGACGCATCCCTAATCTTTCACAAACCTTGCGGAAATTTCTTTTCGTCTGGTTGCAGTACGTTTCTTTTAATTTCAGTCTAAATATTGTACCTCCGTTTTATCCTTGGTCTTTCAATCTTACTTCTCTTCTCTAGTGTAACTTTCCAAACAGTCAATGGTGTCATTTCTTCCTTTAGGCATTCGAATTTGATTTCCATGCGATTTTATTTGTTTTTCCTGTGACTGTAACATGCAAAAAAACTTTAAAAATTAATTTTGACGTATTAGGCGTCTACTTGTTGAAATGAGTGACTGATAACACTATCACAAATATATATTTATTAATTTTCAAGCAGATGTTATTTCATCGACTTAAGTGTCGGCAAATTATGTCATAGTCATGGCCTTGCCCCCTCATAATGGCAAAAGCCTGACGGCAGCAATGCGAATAAAGTAATTCATTTTCATATACTTGTCTTTCAATCCTAAGATCGGTTGATTGCAGCCCTCCACCCTATCTCTATACATATAATCAAAGTTCTCTAACCTCCTGGTAATCTTACTATTTACTTTCCTCTTTATTTGGTCCATGAACTTATTCCTGGGTCTTTTTCTGGGGACTTTTCCGTTTATTAGCCTTCAATTATGTTCTTTACAAACCAATTGTGTTTCAGGGTGTGTCCAATCTATCTTGATCTTGTTAGAATAATATCAGAGGAAAAATTTACAGCACATCTTTCTTGCGATAGTGCTAGATATTGAAAACAATACATGTTCCCCATTCTCGGACTCCCCTGCTATTTTACTGCTGACATACATTCTTTTATGAAATCCTTATAGCACATCCTTTAAACCAGTAAGTAGAAATTTACGTTTTGTAATTGCTTCAGAATTTACAACCTTATGCTTCTTCTCCGCTCTCCACACTTTTACTTTGAAAAGATTACTTCCCGACTGCTAAAATGATTAGGTACTTCTTTCAATTTTTTCCTTCTACCCCTCTTTTTTAGTGGAACACTCTATATATACTCAAAAACAGAATATGTATCTCGATCAAATTATTTTAGATTTCAAAGCTATGTTCTGCGAAATTAAAAACCCAGGAATGCACCAGTTGAGAAATTATTTCATTTCAATGAGAGCTAATTATTTCCCGGATACTATTGATTGAGAAATTATACCAGGTTAATCACCGTGTGTGGAGTTTTTTTACCTCTATTTTGCCTTCAATTATGTTCTTTATAAACCCATTGTGTCTGAGGGTGTGTCAAATTCAGCTTGTTCTTGTTAACGAAATGTCAGAGAGAAAATTTACAGAGAAAATTTACAGAGTATCTTTTTGTGACAGTGCTAGATATTTAAAACCATAAATGTTCCCATTCTCGGACTACCCTGCCCGGGAGCATGTAAACTCTCCCTCTACCTGATCTTCCCCATTTCTCCCCAACTCCACAGAAGTCTCGCCATCTCCTGATTCCGATCGGTCTCTTTCTCATCGGAAAAGACGTTCGCCTCCACCACAGTCGCCCCTCCCTCCTCACCCTGAGGTGTCCGAACCAGGACTGATCGATACTCTTCCTCGCCGTCGTCCACTCTTTTGTCTTTTGCCGTTTCTTCTTCTCCTCCCCCCCCACCTCCTATCATCCCCACCAGAAGATGAATAGTTTCCCATTACACGGATCGCCGCATTCTCCTCTTTGGATATACCTCGTCGTCCCCGCTTAAAGAATTTTTGCCGCCTTCTCTCCCACCAGCATCCAACTCCCTACTGCCGTTCTCTCCCTCTCTCTCCACCCTCCAGTCCAACCCCGCCTTTTGCTTCCCACCTCCAACCCCTCTGCTTAAACTTCCACCCCATCACAGCTCTCTTCTTCACACTCCCGTTGCCGCACCCAATCCATGAAAAGGTTTTTAGGAAGATTGCATTTTTGACCGTTCCACCCTTGAAACATGGAAATCGATGAGGAAGATGGTCCTATGCATTAAATCCTGACCCGCGCTCGTGAAGTAATGATGAAAAATAGTGGTGTTTCCCTTTCTTCCTATCTCTGTTTTGTCGGCTCGGACTTGGTGGACCTTTCTTAAAGTATTTGACCTACCTTGGATGATTATGAATAAGATACGTATTTTAAACCTATTTATTGGACATTTTTAATTCGGGTCATTGTGGAGATATGAACGTAAATAAAACAAGTCTGTGACTCCAAGGCCAATATATTTCTACGTAGTATTTGAGCCTCATTTCTACGTAGGATGATATAATAAATATTTTTTATTAGCTGTCGTTCATTCAGTTTAATGATATGGAATTAAGGCATCATTAAAGGTACAACTATTGTTTACATCCTGAGTAAGTTATTGTTGGTTTCTACTTCAAGTAAGCATAGTCTTCACTCTATTCGAGCCATATTATTTCATAAATCATGGAGAAACATTAAGGTTAGCCTATACTAGTGCTTGGTTACCTAATTTAATAATCATTAAATCGTAAAAATTAAGTCTTAGACATCAGCGTGACGCATATTGGTACATACCAAAAAGTCACTTTTAATTTTATTCATCATGACATTCCATTTCCTAAACAATAACTTTCCTTTACTAATGAAATCTGAGAAATTGAGCTAAATTAAAAATTGTTTTAATATATTACAAGATTTTAAGTGTATTTTTTGTCCAGATTTACCAAAAGCAAAGTAAAGTTATTAAAACATTCAAGTGTACATTATGCCAATGACTATTGGATAATGATTTATTTTTGCCGTTAAAAATTGTGACGTTTCACACATTCCTCGAAGTCTTTTTCGGGAACAGTACCCGTTAAGGGGAGTTTAGAATTGTTAAGCTTATTTTTACTTTGAATATTTAACATCATTCACTCTATATTTGAACTCCTCTCACCATTGTGAAAATAATCAAACCAATTTGAAGAGGCCCTTCAGAAGGAGCATAACAAAACATTATCAACTGGACTTGTTGAGACGGGAAATAAGCAAATTACATGATTTTAATTCAATGAAAGGGATTCTGGAAACTGTTGCAAAGGGATGATTGTTGGGCAACAATGAAGGCAAGTAAAGCGCAAGCTACATGAATATAGTGATGAGAGAAAGAATATTTGCAAAGCTAAAAATTGAAGAACTGTTTAGAGATTTGGAGCTTCTGTTTAACGTTATCATAGGATTCCCCCTTCCATTCACACCTACCTTCATCGATAGATCACATTTAGTTTTGTATAAACGAATTGCTTTATTCTTTCTTATACCCCATCTACATGAGTCATTTGTTTCTTTTGTGATGCATGATGCAGGTACCGGATAGTTCCCAAGGCACATAACGTTCACTCTACTTTGAGTAGTATAGGTGCCATAGTCAGTGAATTGTATTAATTTAATTTGATATTGTTACTATGTCAGTTGGACAGATTGTTTTGTATCATGTAAAATATTTTTTCTGCGCATTTTTTAATATGGTATGAATATAACTTGGTATTATTTTTTAGAAATATACATCCTCGTTCGTAACTAAGAAAATATTAACTATGCAAAATTCGAAATATAATAAAAATTAGTCCATGGATTGATAAAGGGATAATTAGCGTGGGGAAGGCTATGGAAATAATAATAAAAAAATTATCGTCGTAGACCTTAACACCTGCCTTTCAGACTTTTTTGTTACATAAATTTAATGTTTGAATAAGATAAAATTTAGAAATAATAAATTCAAGATTCATCTGTTTATATAGAAAAACTAATAATAATTTCATGATACGTAACAAACACAAAAGCTGATTGAATTCCCTACTAATTTCAAATGTGTAACAACTATCTCTTTTCACACTCTGACTTGAAAGTTATCGGAAATGTGGAACTAATTAATCATCTTTTAAAATATTGATCTAGATTGGTTGAGTTTTACATCGTGTCATACTTTTGAGCACATGTAAATAATGTTTACTTAAGGCAAAATAAAAATTAAATAATTACAAGTCACAGGTAATGTTTCGATAAGAAAATGTAATAATTATTACATGATACGCAATGTTCACATGAACAAATTGAATATCCTACTAATTTCAAATGTATTACAACTACCTCTTTTCACATTCTCAGTTGAAAGTTATCGTCAATGTGGAATTGAATAATTATCATTAAAAATTTTGATCTAGATTAAAATATAGAGCCTCAGTTCGGTTTCATTCGTTGACCAATGTTGCCCTGCGGAGCGTTTTCGATGGCAGAAATGATGAACTCGTCGCGTCAGAGTGTTTGGAGTCATCTCGTTGAATATCCTAACGATTCCAATGGAAGCGATGGTGTGATGGAGGTAATCCGTTGGATATTTGTTTGCCTTGCTATGATGCTCAGTTCAAAGAGCTGGATCGTGATTATAATGAACAGAATTGTAGCAAAGTGGCGAAACCTTCCGTTCATTAAGCACGCCCATGGAACAGCTTTAATTGGCCTCGGCCATGCAGTTTACCTTGAGTATCTCGTGGTAAATTATAAAACAATTTATGTCTATGGATCTCAGAGAGACGTCATATTGCCAATGTGAATACGCAAAGGGTTCAAACCATCAGAATACGCAAAACGCCGACCAGTGGGTCGTGAATCAAAATTTGATTACAGTCATATTAGACGCGGGCGTTCGTTTGGCTGGAGGGCGATCACTCTAAAAAATATATGAAATTCACGCCATTCACAAGCCACGATATTACGGCCATAAAACGTGTGAATGTGAGGGCTCTCTGTGATTGAAGGTTATTGGATTTAACTCCATTCCTTTATTCTATAGTTATATGCTCTCTTTATTATGGATAACATATATTTTCCAACTGTTTGCAGGAGTTCATTCAAAATGAATTTCTCGTGTTTCTTTCCACTATGACGAGAGCAACATCGTTTCCACCACGTTCTCGAGTGCACCATTGGATTATCATATTATTCTCTAAGTTTATACTTTAAAATACAGATAAATATTTATTTTTAGAAAGTGGAATGATTTCTCAAATAACAGGTGGAATTGTAAATGCGAGAAATAACTCTGGTTTGCAATTTTACTGATCTTATACATTCGTATTTGAAATCCTCATAGTAGATTCTTTTAACCTTTTAATAGAAGTTTCACGTTTTGTAACAAAGTCATAATTACAAGCCTCGCGCTTGTTGCGTGTTATTCTCTCCTCTCTACTCATTTACTTTGAATTAATTACTTCCCGGGGATCGGGTTGGTGTGGTGGCTAGAGTACTGGCTAACTATAAGGGTGGCCAGGGTTCAACTCCCTGCAGAGGTGGATGTTTTTCAGAGGAAACCCGATCCCTACTTGAGTGTCACGTTAAGCCGTGGTCCCCTTGGCGCCTTTCGTTAAGAGCAGACTAATGCCGACGCCGGGTTTCCATCCACCCTTTTTTCCTTACCAATCCCCTATGGTGTAAATGACCTTAGCCGTCGGTCGCCTCCCCAGAAAAAAATCAAAAATTAATAACTTCTCCACTGATCAAATTATCACTTCTCTGAGCTCTCTTTTCTTCCGTCCCCTCTCCCTTTTTTGAAGACTGTATGGATAGTCTAAAACGGAATACCGATCAATCGATCGGTATTCCGTTCGATTAGATAGATAGATCGATCAAGATATTACAAATGTCGAAACCATGATTAGTGGAAATAAAAAAGTCTGGAACTCACAAATTGAGAAATTATTCCATTTCTACGAGTTCTAAGTGTTTCCCGGACGATACTGATTGTGAATTTTTATCAGGTTTAACACCAGGTGTGGTCCATTTCCGGCTTCATTTTGATATAATGATAATAATAATGTTTATTGCTCCAATTCAATTTACATTCAGAATAACAAGTTGCGATCAACTTTAGGTAGCCTTGATGAAGAACCTGTTTAAGGCTATCGTCAAATGATAATATGTTATTCTTGAACACTTAGACTTGCATATACCTCATGTAATGAGACCAAGACAATTTCTTAATAATATCAATGCGTATCTAAGGGGTCTACAAATTGATAATTTATAGAATTATATCAAGTACATAATTATATGTTCTCTACACTATTTCGTGAGAAACGAAGACTGTCCATTTTTTATAATACTTTTTTATATTTAGATTCAATGTATGAGTGGGGTTATAAGATGCACACTTTTGGCACTATATACGAAAACATCGTTTAAATACCGTCAAATGTGGTTTGGGAAAGTGTATACTAGTTTATGAAGGGGAAAAAGAGAGGACAGATACAGAAATAATCCTGAGTTACCACTTCTAGTATAAAAACGCCATATAATCTTATAAATATATAAATGGCTCAACCCGCAGCCCTCGAGAAAGGAAGAGTGGGAAGGAGCTCTCGAAACGTCTCTTTTTCAAAGTTAATCCAATAATTGTTTTTTATACTATCGGCAAGTATTTATGAATTTGAATAAGTATCATCCCAAAAAAATGCTATAACTTAGTCTGGAATTTACCAAATAATTACATATTATCCGCAGGAAATGTAAAAGACATTTATTCTCGATGAAGTAAAAATTTGTGAGGGACTTTAATACATTTGTTAAAATATCAATATTTTTTGCCATTTTAAGAATTCGTCTGGAACTACACACAGGTATTTTATATTAAATATATGCAGCTTGGTCATCATCTTTTGGATTGCCATGAATCTCCAAGAAAATTGATCGATTCATTCCGATTCCCCATGATATTGACCGCCTAATGCACCAATTATTGGAAAAACGAAAACTATGTAATCAGCTGGTTAAAAACTCAATGATATGTCACTTTGAAGATACTGGGACGGATTAGCCATTGGGATCTGTCCCAGCAACGAAAGTTTGACAGGGATTCATTATTTTAACTATATTTTAATCTATCAACTGATTATTCACGGCCATGTCAAATTGTAGCCGTTATTAATTGAATGAGGAAAATTTTCTCTATATTATATTGCTCTAAAGAGAAAGCCAATGGCAGATTGCGAAATTATACTGCCCATATTTAATGGCATTTATATATTTTATACATGGTTATTTGGAAACTATTTCTAGTAGTTACTTTAAAATGATAATGCAGTTCAATAAGTAACTGGGTAGTGAAACCTTTGCGGTGAGCCTCCCATATTCGCCTTGAATTCATACTCTATTAGGCAATACATTGATTACTTATGGCGAGAACTAACTATCCTAGTCTGCAACATTGGAAATGCATGCACGCACGATTGACTGCGGTGTTGGGTTGTCGAATGCTCTTCTGCGAGTTTAAAAAGCACTACTCCGCCCGCTATGGTGTTTG
Source organism: Ceriagrion tenellum (assembly GCA_963169105.1). Classification (NCBI taxonomy): domain Eukaryota; kingdom Metazoa; phylum Arthropoda; class Insecta; order Odonata; family Coenagrionidae; genus Ceriagrion; species Ceriagrion tenellum. The sequence continues at coordinate 36,852,439 of OY720640.1, forward strand.
ATATCTCACGCCTCCACCTTGAGCGTGTAAAACGAACTCCCTCGGCTGAGTGAGTGATCTCTTTGACTTCTGACACGGAGTAACATCTCCTGAACGTAATGAGTGCCCGTGGATTTCTCGACCAAACTGGGTTATTGTGTGCACTACCGTGTGTAGTGGAAAATTCATCCGCTTTGTCCGATGCGTGCAGAGCCGTTGAAGCGGCCTGCGTTTTCTCTGTCACGCTAAACCACGAAACTTGAATGTGCTAGCTGATTGTGTGCAAATGAGCAGATGCTAAATTTTCCTATTCCTCAAATTCTCGGTGACCGATCGCGAACGTATGTCACTAAGGTGCGTCTCAATTAGCGTTCTGTTCAACGCCAATAGTTTGACGCATGCTTCACTGGTGTTCTTGAAACAATATTCAGTCAATCCTCAGTATTCTTGCTGAAAATTCGACTGATGATTGCTCTTTCCACTAGCTTCAAGTATATCCAGTATTGTTTAACGACATGTAACTCGGCTCTAAATTAATGAAGGACAAATTTTTTTCTTACCCCGATGAACTTGTAATTACAAAGCTATTTAAGAAAAAGGGGTAACTTGGAAATTTAGTATCTAAGAGACGCCAAACACTGATTCTGAAAATATATAAGTAGTTCAATCATTAATTAGATACTTTCTTGAACGTTTTTTATGTCTGCCAGAGGTAGAATAAGATATGATTTAAAACAGTAATAAAAGAGTACTAAGAGCAAGAATGATTGAATGCCTTTTCCGAATGTATTACGAGATACGTAAAATATGATAAAATTAATTATGTAAATCCTTGGCGAGGAAATTATTTTTTAGGAAAGGTATGCCAGCGTTTAACTAAGTCTGGAAGAAAATAAACTGAATCTAAGGGAGTATCAATGGAAGTATGTTATAGATTGATAACTCAACGAGAGAAAGAGTTGATTACCACAACTTTACGATAGTATATTTTCCATCGTCTTATTCGTTCATTCATTTTACCCTGATTATCATTTGATTATACTCCATGGTGAGGTTTTTTAATCGCTCTAAATTTCATTAGAGAAGTTAAGCAGTTTAAATTTACCCAATGATAAGTGTAATTTCGTTTGTTTGATTTCATCTGAAATCGTATCCAACGCATCGGACGATTCTTTGAAGTATAATATTATCCTAGTGTTTTCATTCTCAACTAGTCAACTTACTGAGATTTTATCCCAGTGGTAATAAGATTTATCTCTAATCAACTTATCCTAATAAATACCGTAGTCCTACACCTCTTTTTGTTATATTTCTCTTTTAAATGGTCCGCCTATCATAAGCTGCATCCACTATCTATATTTTTGAGGGATTTATTATGTAAATAAATTATTTCTTGCGTGAATTTAGTGCTACTTCATGTCAAATCATAGAGGATAACTTTTTGAATCCACACTATATTGTATTTAAGACCTATATTTCATTTCGGTACAGCACCATCAGGTTAACCGGATGGCAGTTCGCCTTCGTTGCAGATAAAATATTTTATATGAATTAGCAAAGTTATTCTAGGATATAAAATTTTATTACGGGCGCACTTTTTGGACTTCGTCGTGCAGGGGCACGGCGCAATTTTGTCCGCCCTAGGAGTTTTTGTCTTTCAAGAGTCATAAGAATACGTTTGCTTTCCACCAATTCAGCTTTTAAACTATCACCTGTCAACGAATGAAAATATTATCCCTTATCACAATTTTGTATGGAAAGTTTTTCGTTCTATGAAAGGTAAATGAAGTACTTTGCTTAAGTATTTATAAATAATTTAGTACCATCACGTGTTACACTCATGACAAGATGTGACCGCTTTTTGCATAAAAAGCCATCACCGGTGTTGTCATGCGAGTTCATCGGTAAGACAGCAACATCCAAATTTAAGTATAGGAATATCCTTCAATCACTCTTTTAGTATCAAATAACACATATATTTCATATAGGCGTAAGTAATTGTGATTAATGATCCTGGTCCAATATTTTCAATTAAAATTTATCCAGAAAAATGTTTTTTCAAAGGTTTCTTACTCTCACTCGTACAATTGGAGAGAAAAATGTTATAATAGAACTTTGGCGTTCGTAGGTTGTAAAAATAATAGGTAAAGAGAGAGGCAAAAGCAAAAAGAGAAAGTTTTTATAAAAAACTCAAATTTATAAGCAGCAACAGGATTAATTAAAATAACGGTGAGTAAGTGAATGAATTAACAATAAATGCCCACTTAAGTTTTCTACTCGGGAACCAAGCGAATGTGATTATGCAGCGGAGGCGCGGCGGAAGTTTAACCACCCAAACGCATGTTTTCGGACTTAACAGCTTATACTGACTACTGCTCACTACGTAAAAATCCTAATCTACCGCTATAAAGTTTCTTTTAGAATACCTAGAGTCCTGTCAGTAGTAAACTGCGATCACTTACAACAGAGGTATGCGGGTTTTATTCAAGTGTGAACAAATTTTTGCTCACGTGCCCGCTGAGAGGTTTATATGTACTTACTACTAAAGCTATCTCAAGTTAACAGTGTGGCATAAGAATCAGAAATATATTTTGGTGAACATGTCCTCATTTCTCAAATATTTGTTGTAGAGCATGAGATTACATGATAGTTAGTTTGCTAAATCTCTCCTCACCTTCCGAGTCATAATCAACAAAATGAAACAATTTTCAATGTTACTGGAGGATTTAAAACATGTATCTTATAACCACCACAAAGACCTTTGGATTTTAAAGCACTTATAGTCAGCTTTGGGCTGCAAGTACCTACAACAGACGGACACCGATATTTTTCAAATGTGAAAAAATTATTTCTCACACGCCCACTGGTCGGTTAATATGCAATTCGATTAAAGCTACCTCAATGAAACAGCGTGGCATAAGAATCAGGCATATATTTTACTGAACAATTCTTCATTGCTCAAAATTTCGTTGGAGAGCATTAGATTACTTAATAAATATTCTTCTTTTAAAACGTAATTAGCTTGCTAAAGCTCTCCTCACCCTCCGAGTCATGATTGACAAAATAAAACAATTTTCAATGTCACTGGCTGATTTAAAACATGTATCCATTCAGCACGCTTAAGCACATTGGGTTTGAATCAAGCTTCAAAGTGTGAACGCGTGTTTTTGTTTTGGCGCCGAAGAGGCGCGAGATGTGAGGGTACTAAACGGGAAAGGGGTCGGAGCGGGCAAGTGTGATTGCTTCGTGCTTGTGCGAACACGTTTGTTTGTCGTGAGATTGCAGTTACGCTCACCTCTGGCGACAGAGAGACGAGGAGTCCAACCTGACCCCTCGCCCTTCCCACGTCAACAACCATCCTCCCTCCTACCAACTCTCCACCTCCCATTTCCTCCCGATCTTCACCTCCCCGGTAGGTTGCTGGGTCACCTGACTCACGCCATTCTCTCCTGCGAAAGATTAAAAAAAGGAAAGGAAGTACAGAATTATAAAAGCAAAAAGGGGAATTTTTAATATCTCCCGGGACAGCACCTTCAGCCTTGGGTGCTGTAGAGCGGCTACATCTTTCGAACCGATAGCCGACCAGGGTACAGCGGTTGCTCTTATTCCAAGGTCCATTTTCTGCGGCTCGGAGTCCATGTAAGGGACGGCGCTAGTGGGAATTGTGTTTGCTTGTTTGCTCGTCACAGCGTAAGGTGTACGTGATGGGGTTCGAGGGTCGTGAGGACAAAGCAGTCATAAATTCGGCCATGGGGGCTGCGTTAAGCATGCGGTACATGAAGAGGGGCAAGGCCTTGACGAGACATCGTATTTTCAATGAAACAGAATAGAGTGCCAATAGAAATGAAAATAAACCTGAGATTTTCTCTACCGTTTAATTAAACTGATTACATCATGTATGTCAATGCAAGAGTATTTTATCTTTGCGCAACATTCAAAACTTTCCTGTTAATTTGGCTTGTGTAAATCACGCTTTCTTTAGTGAAACAGAGAATTCAATATAAAGAATTCGTGTTGGCGAGGAAAAACTTAAAAGCTATCCTATTCCATAACTCCACGATATCACATCTTTAGCTCTTTACTCACCATTCAATCCAGACATATTTTAATTAGTTTGGGGGATATAATTATGAATACTTTTTTACTTTAGTAGCGAGTACTTTTCTTACTTAAGTACTGACTTAAGTAACCAGTAGCTTACGATTGGTTAACGATTTTTGGTTTAAAATTCAGATGATATGTGTTTATAATGCGTCCGAGCATTCTAGTTAACTGAAATATTTTAAGAATTCCTCGGCATACAGAGCTCTTTTCTGCAGTAGATTACTTTTTCGAAAGCAGTCACGCTTTGGCAGGAAGTTGACGTACTGTTTCGCGGATACCTCTCGTCTGACTCTTAGGTTAAGTAAATTCGCTCTTTTTTTGACTGTTATGAGGTGGATTCTATTTTTATCAGACAGATGTATTGGTTTGTCACCAGCTTACTGAAAATTTTATATAATACAAAAATACCTTTTGCATTGAGATACAAAATTTCTATACTTATTTTTTAACTCCAAATCGATAAAGTCTAGGTAAGTGCTAATGTATTTGCTTAGAGTGGAAAACTAAATTATATTATCCTGAATCACTGAGGGATAAAATTTCCTGACACATATTCGGAGAAATCATTACCAGGGTGATAGCGGTCCTCTTATTTAAATTTCTTTAACTAAAGGCACTCATTTTCTTAAACGATTCTTCCTAAATCTTTGAAGATATATTTTCTATCATCTTATGGGCAGCGTGAGGTGAGGGAGAATGCCATCCTGTTTTAAGGAACAGAGCAGACTGGGCCCTTTTGATAGGACTAGGGACCTTCCCTCCTGTAACACAAGCGTATATCCCATTCCGTCTTGAATAGAAGGCCTCGCGGTTGAGCTGGAAGGCGAATTCTAAGTGAGCGAACGGTGCCGGAAGGAACGGGAGGTGTGTGGTCCACTCTATTCTGAGAGTTTGGGCAGAGAGGAGAGCTCACAAAGGATAGATCAGGGCCCAGCCATCGTCTTCTCGCTAAGGTAATCGTGCACCTTTGACCTGCTACCCCTACAGGCTCCTAATTCTTCCTTGATCCTCCTAACTGATCGGGATAAACCTTGGAGTAAGAATACCACCACCAGCTTGTTATGTTTTCGTCAGTTTTTCAGAATAATCTACCTCTGCATATTATCCTGTAAGTCACTTTAAGGGCAAGTGGCATGCGATGAGCTATCACCCACATGCACTATAACGTACCTGTAACGGTAAAATACATTCACAGCACAATAGATACGCTACCAATGCTACAGCAACTATTTGTACTAATGTATTTTGAAACTTCGAGTAAGAGAGACAGAGAATGCCGTTTCGCATGATCCCTACATTTCAGGGATCATGAGGAACGGTATGCTAGTAACACGTGTCAGATTTTGATATAAGAATAAGGCAAAAAGCATCAGCTGCGCTATCTGCCGATAAATCTACTTTAGAGTCTCATTAGCAGCCGTTATGGTCTCAAATGGATCTCAATTTAAACGCAATTATATTTATCTCTCTTCTTCAGTCCGTCTCCCTAATTTTATTCCTATGTTGTAATCTACCTTAGTGAGTTGAATTTCGTATGGTATTAATAACTTTATCTGGGAATAAATTTGTTTAGAATTTACATAAAAGGTGAATAATTTTTAACCGATGGCTCAAAAGCGATTTCCATCCAAGTTGTGGCAAAAAGTCGGTAGCACTTACAAAATAATCTTAAAGGCCTTTACATATCTTGCCGATATTCTCTGCAAGCGTTTTAACTCGGTTTTTAAGCGTACCTCATGGAAAATGCAAATTCTGGAAGCGTTTTACATGGGGGGTCTAAGAAGGGAGAAGTATCCTAATTCTCTGACTTTTGCGCACTTACGAAGTACATTTTTGACAAAAATCTATCGGTTTTTAGCGTGACCAGTTATTGCCCTAACTTGTGGGAGCGAATGATAATTATTATCCTATGTGCCACTTTTTCCTGATTTTTTTCTTTGAACTACTTATTCCTTCGCTTAGGGAAGCCTCGGGGTATTTCGAATGCTCACTTTCATTACGAAGCCCCATTGTATTTCTGCCTCATTCCTGCTTCTATCACAACGCTTATACTGGCCCCACCGCCACTGTCATGGTCTTTATAATTTCTACATGACTGTCAAAAATATCTGAGCAGATGATGAAATTCGTCAGTTCTCTTCACTTAGCATACTCCTCTCATGTTAACGCCATTCCCATTTCTATTTGAAGTTATCCCCAATTTACCATTAAAAAATAAATTAAATAAACATTTCTCATTAATGATCACATCAGGTGATTAGCCAGATGACCAATTCAACGATAGTTTTCTCGTCATTTATCGATATACATTATTTTTAACGCTATGACTATATTCGTCTACCTAAGAATGTAAATACTACGTCCCACAAAGCTCATATTATACAGCAATTTCTTGAGTAACAAAAATTCCGACAGCTTCAGCAACTCCCATACTCATAAGCTGTGACTCTTAGTGAATTTTTTCATTTTCACGAATAATAAAATTAACATAAAGGAACATCATTTTAAGCTCTGGGTTGGACAACGCAGAATGCGATTGGAAAACTTGAGGCTCTTTAAAAATATCCTTCTAGTATAAAATCCGAAGATTCCTGCGATATTGAGTGGAATTTGTGCATGATGCAGAAATAAAAATTTTGCGATTATCCACAGGAGGAAGATTTGCTGCGACCTAGGTTTCGATGTTTTTACATCATCATCATCATAAAAAATATTTCTGTGGAAAATTGCAAACTCATTGCAAATTCAAATTGCATCATTCTCCTAGAAGTTATAAAAGGTCAGAGAGGTGCGCGGCAGGAGGAAGGGGAATACTTTGAACGGGAAAAATTCACAAATAACTTAATCCTTTGTTAAATGTCAAAAGTCTTCGTCTTTTGTTAAATGAAATCAGTATCAATACATTTTGACTATATCTTGTATTTGAACGACGCGCTGACTTATGCGTGGTCATGAGAAAATCTAAATGGCTTTATGTGCTGTCATTCTAATTCCATTTTCAGACTTTTTGCCTCTCTCCTGCGTCCGTTGGCAGAAATATTAATATACAAAGGTAATGCCCGTCAACCGTGCCTCACTTTCCGACCTCTCCGACGGCGTACTCAGAATCGTGATCGGTCGCCCACCTCAAACCTTCTGAACCATATTAAGTCTTGAATGACTCCTCTGTAAACGCAGAAAGCTCTTATTCTTATCAGTATTCTCATAAGCTTTCCCCACCTCACTCTTTCAAACGACATTATATAATCTCTGAGTAAGCTTCTTTAACAAATGGCCAATTTTACATGCGTAACGAGATTGTACTCCATTGTAAAATGTTTTGGACTAATTCATAATTTTTCTGAACCTCTATGCAATTCTCGGTCGAAGTTATTTCGTTGATTTGATTCCTGAATTCAGTCTCGTGCAAAAAGAACGTTCGTTCGTATGCCAGCGTTTTGATTCTCTCCACCTCTGATGTTAATATTTTAAAGAGAAAAAGAGGAAAGATCATAGATATCAATATTGCTTCAAGAAAGCTTTTTCAAAGCCATGTAGTCGAGGTAGCATCTTAATTACATGCCACAAGAAAACCATGATACGGTTGTTTTAATTACACTTCTCTTGTGAAGCACTATATAAGGCCAAACGCGGACCCTTTGATTTACTCTCTCTTCCTAATTTTTTTTTCCAATTTTTCTGCTCCTTACCAGTTTGAACCCTACTTTCAACACCCATCTTATCATTTCGGGTGGTAAAAATAAAGAAAGACGAGGGAAGCAAATTGTGATCGGAGAAAATTGGGCATTCTACAGGAAGGACGGAGAGGCCTTGATCTATAGCGGAGGGGAGGGCTGGCTGGATGGAATTCTTTGAAGGGATTCCGACAACTTAATCAGAGCTAGTAGTCAAAGGCATTGAGGCAATAAGGGAGGAAATGGGTGGAAGGGGGGAGGTGATGTGGTTAACGGAGATGAGGTTTCGGGAGGGTTGGACAAGGTGGTCGAAAGGGAGCATGAGCGGGGAACATTCGAAGTAAATACCAAGGGCAGAAATTGAGGTGAGCCACGATGGGTGTGAGTCGATGTAATATAGGAGAGCGTCAAGGTATGGGTATCTATAAATGGGGTAAAACATGTGTTATACAGGCTAACAGAAAAAAACCATAGAAATATTGCTTCTCCTTTGCTTTAAATGTTTTAATCTTTATTTTATTTCGCCGATGTAACGAGATCGTTAATGAGAAAAATTAGTGCATAAATCCTGATGCTCCAAAGTAGTGCTCGTGTAGCTCGTGTAGTTCCGTATAAGTATCAAGTAAAAAATTACTATTTTCTTTCAATAACGATACATCACTCAATAAAAGTTCAAATGATTCAAATGAATAGAAAAATAAATAAGCTCATATAATTGTATGAACATGTTCTCTTACTCATCTATTGTATTACTTTTCAATAGTTAATTTTTGTCCAAATAAAGATTATGAATTAGGTAAAATATGTAAAAAAAGGTCTTGTTGAACAATGCACGAACACAATTTTAATTTCAGATAAATTTTTCAAATTTTGGAGAGTAAGTGTGATTATTCCCTATCAATGAACTTATCCTGCTCTCTTCCTTTAACTATATCATCTCTCAACTCCAGACTCCAACTACGCCATAAATTTCCTTAATTTCCATTATTGTTTTTCCATGCATGCGCTGCCTTGAATCCATATACCATGTATGTATGAGTGTAGTAAATTGTACAAGATAGAGAGACGGAAGAGATGAGGCAATTTATGAGTTTCCAAATGGGTGAGAATGCGTGATAAATAAACAAAAGAAAGTATAAGCAATGTTTCTTGGGTTTTTAATTTCGATAAGGGATGCAATGATTAATTATCTGCGTTGAAAATCCATGTCTGAAATTAAAAAATACTGGAACTATTCAAGTTTTGGACTCTGAGGAAGGTAATTGTTGAACTCAGCCTACATTATAGTTTCTCAGTCAGTAAATAAGCGCCTTGTCTCGGATCATTTTAAGTAAATACAAGGAGTCTTAGCAATCTATTGACAAACTTCCACATATCACAATGCCATAAATGGCATTATCGTATAAGCTCTGAGCAACTTGCATGACAAATACTGGCCATCATTTCAGCTGGTCTTCAATTCGCGGTACAGGATACATAAATTTGAGTAATTGATACGTTTTGAACTAGGTTAAAGACTTCCTGCATATGCTCTAATGCTTAGGGTGTTTTTAATTGTACAGTTCTAATAAGGTTTGAGGTAGAATTTGTCCAACCATTTGCTTCTGACTGTCTATGATGGCATCCTGCCTTCAATGATTCCGGTCAAGTCAAATAGTATTACATGACGCGTTTCATTCATTTGGTATTCGCTGACTTCGTTGTGATTTCGGGAGGTGAGGGTGGGATTTTAAATCGGGCTGACAAGCAGTGACATAATGGAGAAGTGACGACTACTGTGACAGTGGAATTGCGGTAGAGAGAAGTCGCGGGCGAGTGACGGCGGCTGGGTCCGGGAAGTTGCAATGGGTTCGATGCGGGTCATCAACCGTGGTTACGCGCCAAGGCACATGAGGGTTCGGAGTGTCGGGGTATTCAGGGGCGGATGAGGTCGGAGGAAGGCCGCGGGGACACACGGACTTCATTTCGGACGCGATTCGGGCGAGGAGTTGGGGAGGGGGGAGGTTTGGAGGCAGCGCTGTTGATTCCGCCCACCTTACCGTTGCCTTTCGGGCGGCTGCTGGTCCCAGGGGTGCGGGCGCCAGAAGAGAGTGACACTCCTTGACAAGGGTCGCCGTTTAACAAGCGTTCCAAGCGACGAGATAATTGCGTTGACTGACTCATTCGCTGACTCCAGACGGATTTCGATCGCTGAAAGTATGATAAATGAAATAGTCCTCGATTTTTTTGAATTTGGTCTAAGTCTGACAGTAGTTACCTATGAGCTTTTGAAATTCTATTGTATGTTGGTTTATTAGTATGTTAGAGGTATCCTGCATAAAAAACCTGTATAAATGCAACAGCATCATTGTTCATTACTTTCTCATCGTAAATGGGGGACTAAGCCCTCATTGTTTCAGCACATATCTCAAGACAGTACCATAGCACGTGATGTTTCGTATCTTTTCAGATCATAGTCCTGAGGTAGACGATTGGTTTTCTCCACTCCAAATTAGTTTTCTCTCTGAGTTCCACTCCAGCCAAAGTAAGAATAACCCTCCCTGAACCACATAGACTTAGTAATGCTTAGGTACGATGGGTTCCTCAATTTAACTTCGAGAAACATTTGCATTAAAAATATACCAAAATTTGACCTTTATTGGTGAAATATATTCCTAATGAATATCGAAATGAAATTATCGAAATAGTCCTTAAAAATGAATGGCACTGAATGAATAGCCTTAAATTCCATTAGTTGTGTGGTATTTTCTCATATTTTTACTTTTTGTTACGATCAAAGTCTCGTTTACATATCAGTCATCCGCAGAAGGCATTTCTATGAAATAACGACGAGTAGTATAGTTACCATACATCTTCTCCTTCTTCTTAGCTTTAATCCCAATTATTTGGGGTCAGCTTCTTGGACTTTCAGCTTCCAGCGTGCTCTATACAAAGCTATGTCCTCTTTGGCACCAATCTCCAACATATCCTTCTTCACACACTCCATCCGTCTTTTCCTTGCCTTCCTCTGCTCTTCCTTCCCTCCACCTTCAGGTTCATTACACTTTTACCCCAGATATTCACCGTCTCGTCTAACAACATTGCCATACCACCTCAACCTGCACTCTTTCACCTTTTCTGTTATAGGTGCGATTCGCAAACTCCCTCTAATGTGGTCATTCCTAATCCTGTCAGCTCTGGTAACCCCACTCATCCATCTCAGTATGCGCATTTCATGTAATACTCTCTCATGTGCATGTAATACTCTCCACTCTTGCATGTAATACTCTCTCATGTGTACTCTTAGTTGCCCAACACTCAGCTCCATAGGGTAACACCGGTCTAATGATGGTCTTGTATATCTGACCCTTCAACCTAGGTGGCATCCTTCCGTCACAGGTCACACCTGTCACCTCTATTTGTACCAGGCTGCAGTAGCCCTGTCCTTAATTTATAGGTCAAGGCCATAGTTACCATACATCACGGTTATATTATTCTGTCGGTAAAAGTTCAGTGAGGTAAGTTGAGAATCTGTACGGTGCGCTTAAAACTGAGATGCTTGACGAATTTGCGATTTACCATTTCATGGATCACTTTTGGTGTCTTATAAACCTAAAAATGGAAAATCGGGATCTATTTTCTCATATTGAAATTAATTTATATGTGTTTATGAATGCTAAATTCCCCATTTATAAACATTTTCATTATGCATAAAACTATTAAATATGTACTTAAATTCCAGTGTGTTAGGAGGATTTTTGATATATGCAACGCTAAGATAAAATGAAGACGTTGTTTAAGTTAATTATAGGAAGGAGTCCATCGAAGTTCACCGAAAATGTGATAATATAACAATTGAAGGATAAAGTGAGCCGCGTAGAAACGTTGTTTAATGATACCGTTGTAAATCATTTGGAGGTTGAGTTGACCGTTATGGAAAAAAACTTATAACGGTCCTTTTCCAAGCATTATTAATTCTTGTTCCAGAAATTACTAAATTAAGCCCTGAAATTTCTTTCTTTCACCTGATCCTCATATAACTTCATTCTTCCAGTTCTTTTACTCGACATGCTCCATTGTCGTCAACCTTCACCATGTTCTCGCCTCAGATTTCTATCTCTTATTTAATTCAAAATATTTCGTAGTGTGCTCATCGATGTCTCCAAATGAAGATCTTATTTGTATGATATCATTTCTCATTTTTGATGTCGCCTAGTCTATAAGATAAAAATTCCGTCGTAACTAAGTGGAAATCCTTAACATCCTTCATCTACATAATACTCTTCGAGACGCCACATGGGCGTGTGGCAGGGGGTGTTAAGACACCAGCCGTGTAAAGATGTAAGGGATAAGGTTTTGGGAGGTGAAATGGAAGCGTGTATTATGGAAGTGAATTTGGTGGAGCTCAGTTTTTATTGTGACGGCTTATTGTGCGCGGGTAGAACAAATTATTTCACCTATTTGTTTGGCAATGGATTTATCTTATTTTATCGCGTCTGTAAGACCTAGAGATGTAGTGAGGCGTCATGATAATATTCTCTGTGTCACTCTGAAACACCAGTTCTCAATTATTCAAGCAAGCTAAGTCTTACATATAGCCTCCGAGTCTCTAGAGGTTCCCACCTTAATCCCTCTAAAAGTTGTGAGACACTTTTTTAAAAATATAGTTAGCGGGAAGGGATTTAGTTTCCGTCTCCTCCTTTATTTTTATGCAATCATCATAATTTTTCATCAATTTGTTTTTGTCAACTGCATCAGCTATTGGCTTTCCAAAATCCGAGGTGCCGCGCACCGGGGGTCCGCCGAAGGGGCTGGTTACCGCAACCTTGGACCCCGTCACTTCGTGCATGTGGCCCCTCGAGCCGCCGTTCCGCCGAGCTGTCTGTTGGTTTTTGGTGTCTACCTCCTCCTTCTCTTCCTCCTGCTCTTCCTCGTGTTGGTCCGCGGTGTTTTCCATTTTAAGGATGTCGTTGATGAAGAGCTTGCCATCTACGCCTACGGAGCACACGTGTCCACCCTGGCACCAAAAGCTTTTGAATGGCTCCGACGTATTTTTAGCCGTGTTATAAGTGCACTCCCCTCGTGAGTCGGCTGGTTAGGACGTTTTTGAAATACGCGCAGTTTTCGGCGACCCCCCGATAGTTTTTTTTATGTGCCGTGAAGCAGCTCTTTGCTAATGTTATAAGGTAATTGGCCTGGGAGTATTCTCTTTTTCGTCCTTTAGAGGTATAACTGGCGTACAAGTCTTGTAATGTTATCGTTGTCCGTTTCGTTAGTTTCGTAAATGTGTTGCTAACATCCTCCAGAGTTTTTTGGCCTCTGAACACGTGTATACTATATGCCACGCGTTCTCTTTGTTTTCTGTACACCACTTACAGCCGCAATCCGTTCTAGTGTTTGCTTTTCTCAGGAAGGGAGCATCCGCCCATCGGTCGTGAGCCAGTCTCCACGCAATCTCACCGTCGACTCCAAAGGATGATCATTCTCAATGCGTCCACCAATGTATGATCACGCCGATGTATCTTCCTCTCATGGACCACGTCCCTCTCTTTCCCTCGTATCGGGCTTCTTCGTGTATAGCTCTCTTTTTGATCGGTATTCTTTTTTTCTCCGGACGGATATTACTCTTTATGTAGTAATCCCCACTTTGTGTCGGCGGTGGAGGCCAGCCCGCCAGGAATGGTCGTTGGTTCTCTCCGGAATGGCCATTTAAGCGGGACAAGATGTTCAAATGTAGTAGTCTTTAACGAATCGGACAGTTTTTCTTTGTATTTTATTCATTTCAAGTGCTCGCGGCGTATTCGTGGTGTGGCCTAACCAGAGTGAAGCAGCATATCTTTGTCACTTTTTCATCCAAGGACCTTACTATTATACGCTTAACAATACCTATTTTCTTTAATGCTGTGCCGTATACGTTTTGTATGTATTCCTCACGATGTATCAGAAGCTAAGGCAATCCCAAGATAGGTAATTCATTATATGATGAAAAGTAACTTTGAATGATTCCACACATTACTTGCTATCACCGACTCAGGTTTTGGCTTCATATCGAAACCTCGAAAAATACCTCAAAAATGGCACAATATGCCGAAACCTGGGTCGGTGAGAGAAAGTAAATTGTGGATTCAGACCGAGTCACTCTTCATTATGAAGTCGTACAGTCTCATGAATTCAAATTTTATAACTTCATGCATCTCGGAAAATGAGCCTTTGTATTGATACTATATTAATAATTGAAACATTATGGAATCAAATAATCTCCAATATTAATGAGGTTTGATCAGTAGTGATTGTTTACAGACATTAATATTCCAAACGTACTTGGCAGTTTCAACTCTTTTATCAAACACGAAGCTAAAGTAGATACTAATTAAACTGAGATGAAAATCAATAATAAGCAAGAAGAAGAAATGAGTAGGAAAAGTAAAATCAATGCTTTTAATCCATTTAGTTCTAAAAGTGACATAAAAATGTATGAAAAACATGGAATAGATCCTTCGTAAATTAGCATTGAAAATTTTCTGAATCACCAGTGCTGGTCCAAGGCTTGCAAAACGTGCATCCAAGCCACAGACGGTCATTGGGTCGGCCAGTCTGCGAATAATTAATGAATGTGAAAAGTGTTAATAGACAAAAATAATGAAATTTTTACTAATTCTAAACATGTACTTAGATTCAAAATGACATTTTTTAACACATTGCCATAGCAACTAGCGTTTACGTATACCAACTTCACTTGAGAGAGCAGTTTAACCTACGGATTATCTATTTCCTGATTTGGCATGATTGTCTCCAATCAATCACAATAATTACTGCCGTTAAAATCCTTGAAGAATAACGGTTCATATTACACTACTTACCCATAGTAAGCTTATATAATTTAAGTATTCCTTATAAACATTTATACGCGTAAACTTCGGAGCTTGAAGACAACTTACCGGTTAAAGTTAATTTCCTGGAGGGAATGAAACAAATGTTTAGGGACCGTTCTCAATCTAGAATATCCTCAGATTACCCTTAAAATTGACAAATAGTTATAACCATCACAACTAAGAAACAAATAATATGCAAGGTGTGGCTATATAAATATCTATATGCCCCCGAGAACCTGTGAAACAGCTAGCGCCAGAACTACGTTCTACAGTGGCCATTTAAGGATAAGTGCCCAAACGACCGCCCTCATCTCATAAGAGCTATGCACTGTGAAATGCGAAGTGGCACGCGTAGTTGATGGTGATTATGTATGCGCTTTTTGGGGAGGTCCTCGGAGATTGCGATGGGTGAAGAGCGCATTGAGTGGCTTTAAAAGGTTGGCAGGTGGAAGGTATCTCGGGAATTGGTGAGGTGTCTCGTGTTGCGAGAATGCTCAGGGTGGTAAGGGTTAGTCTACTGGAGACAAAGAGGAGGTAGAGGAGTTGGAAGGATGAGGAGGAGTTGGGGGTGGGGATTGGAGGACCGAGGAGTGGGGGAATCGATAGTCAACTGTCTCGCCTCCACCATACTTGAGGGCGCGCCACCCGACGGCGCTTCCTTGAATTACGAGGCAGTTGTGGGAAAAAGGGACGCCGTTGAGGCCAGCACGCGAGGGAGGAGAAGTTGGGGGGTCACTTCCGAGTCGATGCTTTCTTTCATATCCACCATTTTCTGTCTCTCCATTCCTTTTCTCCGTCTCTTTTGGATAGACTGGAGTAAGTCTTGGGTGTGAGGAAAGGAACTCACAACGGGGAGAGGACCCTGTGGTGGAAAAATCCTTTTATTTCATCCTCTTCTTCTGCGCACCAAGGCGTACCGGACCCTCTCCCATCTCACATACACACACAAATCGCCTCTTAGCAGTGCACTTCTCCCTGCTCACCTTCTTGCTCTTATCCCCACCCCTTTACCACAAACCTTCCCCGCGCACTCTCAATGGGCTCGGGAAAATGTGAAATATTTGTTTGCTGGGACGGCCGATCGCCATGGACATTAATAAATATTGGAGAAAAAGTTCCGAAGAAGGGAAAGGAAGGACAGAGAGAAAAAGAACGGTTTCCGGATCGGTTGGTCCTGCCATTTTTGTCCCCTGTCCACTATACTAGGTCGCTGGTCGTGACGGAATCGGTCGGAGTGAGGAGAGAGTAGGGGTAGTTGGTTTGTGGTGGGGAGAAGTATAGTGGAAGGGATGAGGTGGTCGGGTTTAGTCGAAAGGGGTCGAAAGCCTATTCAGCTGAAAAGGAGGCGTTTTTTCTCCCGCTTTCTCCTTTTCCCTTTCTCTCTCTCCGTATCTCCCCGTTTCTTTTCTCTCTTAAGATCTCCCTCTCCCAGCAGTCAGTCGATTCAGCGACCGGTTCAACCCACTGCCCTCAGTCCCTACTCCCCCTAAGAAACCCGGCCTCCCATCTTCCTCTCCTCCTTCCTTTCTCCTCGTCCACCACGAATACACACTTCCGTACCTTGGGAAAGTGTCCATCCAACGTTCAGCACCCATGACTTCAAGTAACCCCAACCCTCCCCACTCGTAGCCCGGGCGAACATAATCTCCTCGTTCCCACCCCCACCAAATCTATCACCCACCCCACCATTCCTTTATTCCTTCTGTCCCATATTCAGCAACCTCCTTTCTTCTCCACCACAGAAAACGCGATTCCTCCAGAGCGAACGGTCCTTTCCGAGACCGCCGCCACCATCCGCTTGCGAGAGATTCGACGCATTCGTCTTAAGGATGTTTCGAGACCTTCTCTAGAGAGTATTGGGAGGAGATGGGGTGGGTGGGAGAGCGGTTGCGGAAATGGGAGAAAATCGTCGGAAGAGCATTTCTCTTCGGCCTGGACCCGAAATAAAAAAAAATCTTGAAGGAAATTTGAATTCAATGCCCCCTGGTATAGAGTACTGTCACCTGGATTTCCGAGTGTCCATTCTCACGCGTTTTTCTCGGCTATTCATGAATATTTCTTCCGTCGATTCCCGTTACATTTCCGCGGGAAATCTTTAGATATGCACTCCTATTTCATCATGAATTACCGCTCTTTGAATTGTGCACATTACTATTTTCCTCATGGTTTATGATCTTATTTTACCTCATCATCTTTTACTCAGATGAATGGGATTATGTTTGGCACAAGAATGAACATAATTTAGAAACTTACAGTCACATAAGTTAATGTGAGCGTTCATTATTTAACATGTATTTGGTTTTTCAAATACTCATTTTGTAACCAATTAAGACTGAAAGTTGATATTTAAAAGAATAAACCCAATTACCCAGTTTCAGGATTTGCAGGTAAAGTACACTCTATACACATATTTCACTCAAAACTTTTACTTTTCTATTTTTTTGGATTATTTTCACTAAACGTGAGGTACATCCAGAAAAAAGTTCCGTTTGACATGTCAAAGAAAACAATAACATATTCATAAATAATATTAATTGTGAATAAGTTTTTAGAAAAAATATTTTTCTACACAACACCCACTGTTTTGTAGGCACTTTTCACAGCGCGGCACTAGCATTTGTATTCTCTCTCTCTCTATAAAACGTTTCTGCCAGGGATATCAACCAAGTATAACATGTTATTTGATGCTCTGATCATTTTTCAACATATTTCCGGCAATGCTCGTTTTCCGGCACAAAATACATAGAGGTCATTAGGTACGAGCCCAATGAAGGGTGGTTGAATTGTTCCTGATCAAAGCTCTCTGAAAGTTGTTCTGTCACACGCGCAGTGGGAGGGCGAGAGTTGTCATGAATTAAAACAGTACCACTGGTGAGCATCCTTTGGCGGCGGGATCTTCAATTTTATTCGCCATTTCAAACAAACACAACAAAGCGCATACAACAATCAGCTAAATCATAATGTCGTCAACACCTCAATAGGTCTATGTATGTACCGCGCATGCGCAAATCTGCGATCGCAGCACTGCGGTGGCAAGAAATACAAACGGACCTTACTTTTTGGATGTACCTCGTAATATGCACAACTACTATGATAGAGTTAAATACTGCAATACTAAAAGTAAGCTATCTTTGCGGTTCGATTTTCTCCGACGATTCCATTAACTATCCGTCGACTTTACTCAACTTCCTCCATGCCCTGGTGTTTTGGGATAATAATCTATGCACATACCAAACCTTATGGGAGATTGCATGAAGTACAAATTTTTGGCACTTAATTCGTCTTTTGAAAGTGGATGGGTATGTAAATTTTTCTCTACAAGGTTACCGTTCCAAATGGAGTCAAACTTAAGGAATTTCATCGATACAGTCGACAGTTGTCGACAGTTTTTTGGCCAATAATTGGAATACCTACATATTTATTTCGCGATTTTGGTATTTGACGAGCGTGCAGCTTTTATTAAATTAATCCACCTCATTGGTTAATTATCGTGTTTTTAAGATAGCATGGATACGGTAGCCAGCCTAATAAAGATTGTGTGTTGGTTAAAAATTTTAATTGATGCTGAAAGTCTTTAATATTCAACCTTAAACCTCAAATATATTATAGCTACTTGAGGAGGTCGGAGAAATATATCCATAAGCTACCCGTAAAGGGTGTTGAGAAAATCCAAATAATCACGATTAACTTCCAGAATTTGGGCATACCAGATAATTAATATCCATGCCTAATAATAGTTTATATTTCGAGGCAGTTGATAGATCATTGAATAATTTTATCGTTTATTGACTCAAATTTGAAGTCATATAGCAAAAGGTGACGCTTTTGGGCTCAAAACAGAATTTCCTTAAAAGTAATTCGTAATTCACTTCTTTTTACTCAAGATATTTTTTCTCCCTTATTATTTACTCATGGCACTTCAATGAGTTAATTTTTTCGCCTCGTTTAAAAATACTCTGAAGTTAAAAACAAAGCTTGGAAGTTTTACTCACCCCATATTACCCGAGTGATCGACAATTCGAAACTGAAAGGATCGGATTTTTTAAGGTATGCGTGACCTCTGGCTGTACTGGCTGTGTGTTTGTTTCTTTACGTTATTGGATAGCAAAAATTGTCTTTATCACCCTTTCCTTGTAATGCGGATGCCGGCACATTTTCTTGAATCAAAATCTTTACTCCTTAAGATCCACGACGATATCAATTTGTCCCAACTGGGGGAATTCTTCGTGTACGTATCACATTAGGTAAATATTTATCGATACTCATGGTTGTCATCTACCCAGTGATATGTATTTTTCGCGGCGTAGGTTTTCGACATATATAGTGACCTAGATCAAGGTGGTAATTTTGTCCAGTCCAGACTTTATACAAAATATTAATAAATGCTTGATAGTGCGAAGTCTCAGGTTAACCACAAAATTATTCCAGAAATTTTGCAATGATGAAAGTAATGCCGATTTTTTTATAAAACCTGTAGTTAACATTGATGGTATTAAATTACATAGATTATATGATTGCCACATTTTTATCACATACCTTGATTGTCACCTCCTGATTAACTGGCAAAATATAATTTGTTTGGTTCATAAATATGTGAGTTCCGCGGGCGTCCGTCAGAGTCATCATCATCAGTCAGCAATCCGAAGATTGGTTTGACACAGCTCTCAACTCAATTCTCCTATCAGCTAGTCTTTTAACACCTACATAGTTCTTCTGTTTTACATCCTTCATCACCTTCTCAATGTATCTCATCCGAGACCTTCCTCTGCCGTTCTTCCCTTCCACCAGTCCTTCAACCATTATTCTCATCAGACCATCGTGTCTCATGATATGGCCGATTAAGTTGTCTCGTCTTCTTCCCAAGGTTTTCAAAAGACTTCTCTTCTCTCCAACTCTTCTTAAAACTTCCTCGTTACTCACACGTTCTATCCATTTGATCTTCATCATTCGTCTGTAACACAACATTTCGAAAGCTCCAACCTTGATTTATCTGCTGCTGTCATCGTCCATGCCTCACTACCATAAAGAAGCATGCTCCAAAAGTAAGTCCTAATGAATTGCTTACTTACTTCCGCGCTTATATTCCCAGCAGTTAAGAGACTTCTATTTATAAGGAATGCCCTTTTCGCTTGGGCTATTCTACTGACAATTTCTTTCGTGCTTCGTCCATCGCTGGTCACTCAACTACCCAGGTAGCAGAACTATCAATTTTATCAAGCAGAACAATCAGAATTTTATCAGTTTTTGGCAAAAAGTTATATTTAGTGGTAAATATATACACACTTGCTAATTTGATTAAAATAATTGACGTAATAGTATTATAAGTACGGAAAATAAATCTCAAGTTACAGATAAAAGGCTTCATTTCAGTAATGGTGTTTACATAGATACATATTTGGCGCTGAATTTCATCATGTAGTAGAATGTACTAAAACTTTCGCATGATATGAATCCTTGCTATGTAAAATTTACAAAACATGCTTGCACCATGTACCGGACATTAATCATACATCGAGAGATAGAGATGAAAATTACCAAATAAAATGTCGCAGTAACGCTGTAATGCTGATCTTTTTATCTGAGCCATTCGTGACTCTGAAAATCAAATCTTTTCCATCAGTTTTATATGCAATATTTAAGTCATTATCTTGAGAGAAAACAAACCTTTTCACCGAATTCAATGCTTTTCTAATAGATTTAAAATGTGATTAATACATTTCACATATAGGGGCCCCTGGGCCCTTTTACCTTTTTAAAGTAGCTAAACCCAAAGGAATGAGTGAGCCATAATGTTTTATAACCCGTAGAGGGTTATGGGAGTCTATTCCGTTCAAACAAACTGAATTTCAGTTTTTGAGGTGTGTATTGGTGTTTATGGAATGTGATGAGAGACTACATGTGATGATAAAGGTTTATCATAAATCAGTGAATGCCGAATCAAATAAAATTGCGGAATATATTGATATGAGCCGCGTTCCAATGGTTGTTTTCTGTAAAATTAGCACGGAGATTGAATGAAGGATAAAAAGATATTCATTATATTGTTATACAATTTATACATACTATATTGTTATGGCTCTAATCCATTCTACATATCCTGTAGAATATTAAAACCAATTTTCAATTATGTATAGGAAACTACGTATTTATGTAAATTGTTCGTAAACAGTTTACTCAACTAAACTCAATTAAATGGTTGAGAATTCTCTCCTGCTAAAATTTTCCGTTTATTACAATGAAAAAGCTGTGATACGTAGTTTTAGAAGAAAATTTGATATACAGGACCTTTAACCTTTAATGTAGAGTAAAAAATTATACTAAAATAAAAAATAAGCGTAATATTTACTAAGGTAATGAACATAGAACTGATAGGCATTTATTTGGACTTTTCTCCGAGGAAAAATTGAAGAAGTCAGAGGATTTCAAAGGCCTAAGTATCATGCATAAGACTAAAATCACACTTTGTTTGGTCTTCAATGACTGACTTCCGGTGCGCATGCTCAGGCTGTACGTATACTTATTGGTCCATTTGAATCCAGAGCCTCTCCAACCAAAAGTCGTAACAAACGATCTTCCTTCTGAGAACAATAGTAAACATAAGGCAATAATGCATGTATGTTAAGCTGCAATAAAGGAAGAAAATCAAAGCAAAAATAAAGGAAGAAAATCAAAGGCGATATGAATTGACGAGGAAACAGGAAAAGCGCCGTGCCACTTGCAAATGAGAGTTATCAGCAATAAAAGTTGTGACACGTGTTTATTTATCATGATCTATATTTCCGCCACTTCCCTTCCGGGCAGATAAATTTGGGACTTTACCTACCACAGTAATAAATATGCGTTTCCTTTATATTGCTGCAGGAAATGCTGCTAAAAAATAAGTGAGTTAATTTATTGGAGTGTGAGAGGAAGAAAGCACAGCTAAATTGAAATCACTCCGGTCGCACGGAAGCACTTCTCTGATAGCAGAAATTCTTTTATTCAAATCATCTGGACGTTTCCGTAGATGCCCTGTGGAAAAAAGGATGAATAAGACTGGGATACCGACATTGAAAAGAGCAGAACAGGAGAAGTAAAGAGAGAAAGGGCCCCAACGGCAAGCAATGGCAGTGAATACGACGGAAGGCGTTGAATGTACCAGGCGATTGGGATCAATCGGTGTCACTTTGTAGGCGTTACTCATGAAAGATTTATAACATTTCCATTTTACACTGCACCACACGCATCCAGTCTCCTGTATCAGTTTGGTAATTTCTAAGCTAACTTTAATTCGTTGATATTTCATGTCTGAGGAATCTGGTTTTGCGCCAGAATGCAATTAATCGGTGGTTATTATTTCTTACTAATATACTCTAGAAGAGGCTTGAGTAGCGCAGTTTGTGGTTCATTGCTACGACTTCCAAAGATTTTGGTTGGAAAATGAATTACATCTCATTTCATTCAAAGATAAGCATCTTCATCTACAAATACCGTACCAGCCATCACTAGGATGTGTGGCATGGGGTATTCCACATCAGACATGCATTTCATATCCCAGGTGAAGTCAGGACCGCGCACCTTCTCAGACCGCCAGGCGCAGGCCAACAGTCAGGATAACAATGCGCAGTCTGACAAGAAACTAGCAGAATGCTACGAAGACAAACACACTACCACGTTGTAAACTACTAATGTACAAAAAGTGGTTAGTAATATTAATGCTAATGATAAATAGCGCAAATAGTGCTAAATCATTCAAAATCTGTAATGTGCCGAAAATTCTATACGTAGTTAGATGTGAATAATGATGCCAGATATTTGGCAAAAGTATAAGTCTACTTTACCAAGAGAGGGTCAAAGTATCATAGAACTGTTCGATCCTAACTATTCTAGTTACTTATTATTCAAGGAATAAATTGCATTCTAAATCTATCGGTTCTGCAGTCTATTTTCTTGATCATAGTCTGTGATCGTTTCTACCACAATGGTTTGGCATCATCCGACAAAAAATGTTATGCATCAAACCTTCGTCAAAGAGTTGATCCATATTTTCCTGTCGATCAGAAAAGGTTCTCACCATAATTTTCTCAACAATTCAGTCACACTTTTATGCTAGCCGTAACAGTTTTTAACAAGTATTGTTTCTCCCCACTCATTCGATGCCAGTGCATACCTCAGTGCATACCTCAGTGCAAGTTTTAGAATCTAGTTTGCTTTCATTTTTTATTACAGGTTGTCAAATAAAAATGAGCTAATGAACTACATGTTTTCCAGCAGTTAGAGGAAAACACGATGAAATCATAAAATTATGGAATCTGGAAGAAAGGAATAAATCACAACTTGGAAGGAGAACAGGAATATTCCCCCAAGTGTTTTCAAAAATCTGGGAACAGGAGTGGATGCAAATTATTAACGAAGGCGAAAATTCGAAGAAATTGAGGAGAGTAAAATTGGAAAGACAAATTTCCATTCCACGGTAATTAAATTCTAAAATCTTCATTAAATCTGACAATCAAAATTCCCTAAATGGGTTTGAGTTATGAAAGAAGTTTTGCTAGTGTGGGGAGATTTTTACCGGAAAAAAATGATAAGGAAATTTAAATGTTAAATTGTGGCAGATGTTTCCTCGACTGAATATTTATGCATAAGAGTCGTATTAAGGGTAAAAAATTCCAAAGTTCTTGTATCAAAACTTAACATCGTAATGATTATAATTTTTTTGAATTCTTTAAAAATATTCATAATAATGGCGGCCAAAATACAATGAGATTGAATCAATACGTATTGCACTACTATAAATTCTCCAGAAGATTTGAAAATTTGGAGTAAGAATCTGAATTTTTTGTCTTACTGCTTCTTCTGTATCTAAAAATGCTTCTTCTATCTCTATCATCATTTAGGAAAATTTTCAATCAGTGAATCGAATTTTAAAGAGTAAAAATTAAATTTGAAAAAGAAACACGGATGTATTAAGAAATACATAAATAATGAACTCGATAAAATTTGTGACTTGCACAATATATTAAAAGCTTACAACCGGTTTTGGCTGTCAATCAATTTTAAGGTTATACATCACCTGAAGACGGCTTCACAACCGAAACCGGTCGTAAGTTTTCTAATGAATTCTGGAAGTCAAAAATTTTTTCATGTTCATTATAAAATCCTTCCACCAAGTGAAGGCTTCTCGTTTTGATATTAAATACGTAAATATTTAATGGGTAGTATTTGTTGAAGGCTCTTTTACCATCCTTCGGAGGTGGTTCAAAACGGATCCAAGTGTTATTTGAAAGGAATTGTGGTTTGTAAGTCATAAAGTGTAACATAATTAGATGAATGTTGGCGCTACCTATCGTTGGGACAAACTAAATAAGTAAAAACAATCCTTCCAGTTGTTGAATTTTCATAATTCCCATTGAAACTAATCTGTTTAACATTAACTTGGAGGAGGCAATAAGAGAAACACTATTGATGGGATTGAAAGGAATTAAGGTCAACGGTGAGTAAAATGGGCATACCTCCTACGCTCAAAAGATGACATCGCAGTCTATTTAGGTAAGTATAATGATCTTCAAAGAAAATTGAATACAGTAGCTCAAGTTCTTTAATGATACATCATGAAAAAAATAACTAGTGCGCGGGAGAGAGAGCTGCTTGCAAATATATTCCTTCACCGGCCTCGTAAGCACTGTGGGAAGGAAGAACAACAACGGATATGAAGCGCAAAATAGCCCGCGCTAGAAAAGCTTCCATGAAGAAAAGGCTCGGTTAGGAACTTCACCGTAAAAAGAAAATGGGGCTACCAACGCGGAAGCAATATGTGAAAATAATCGTGTTTACAGTGGCACTTTATAGATAGGAAACATGCACCGTTGGAAAATCAGACCAGAAAATATTATGAGCTTTCAAAGCCTGGTGTTGTAGAGAATTACTGAAGATCAACTGGACAGATAAAACAAAATAGTATATGGTCGAGTAGAAGATGAAAGGAGCTTGTGACTCACAATACAGAACAAAAGGATCAGATAGATTGTACCATTCCTGAATCACATTGAGTTTGTGAAGTATATAATTGAAGGAAAAATTGATGGACCAAGTTTCAAGAGGATTTGGCAAGCGATTCGTTATACTCAAAGAGACATTTTTTAAGGTATTTTTAATGTCTCTATCCGAGTTCCATTCACTATAGGAAAACGAGGGAAAATACGTCAAAAGGAAAAAATTGAATTTGTTGCTCTTTGCTGTAGAGAAGGATTGGAAACATTGCGGTTTCACAAATAATGTACTGTGAAGTGGCGAGCAAGGGTGAGGCAACGGCTTCTTTGAAATTCACAGCAATGATTTGACTGGGGTTTTCTTACAAATCTACCATGGCTCTATGGAGTGAATGGTAAATACGACCGATTATTGGGAGGTCCCAGTTCGAATTCCAGCCTATTCAAATGAATGAAATATTCATTTGAATAGGCTGGAATTCGAACTGGGACCTCCCAATAATCGGTCGTATTTACCATTCACTCCATAGAGCCATGGCCATTCACTCCATAGAGCCATCAAGAACTTCACCCAATTTGGAGTATTTAAAAAAAGTCAAGTCGACCTTTTAAAGTCTACCTCCTTTCGACGAAACATGGCATGAGAAATTTGTTAATATTTGCAATGTTTTTACGGTGGGAGTAATTTAAATACTGCCGTGAGTCAAATTTTTAAGTTAAAATATCGTAAATATGGATAAATTTATGTATTGAGAGGATTATTGAAAAAAAATGAACCAAAAAACGAGCTAATTTACATGCAAGCTTTGAGCATTGGGGAGATAAATGTCAAAGGTGGGCATTTAATGAGTGGTGAGCAATCGTAATTAATCCAGTTTCTCTGTTTTCCGGTTTGCATCCAAGAGGCTTCCGTCACGGGCCCCCGTTTGGCCCAATAGCGACATTCTCCCTTCCCTCTCCACCCCACCCCTCGCCAACCGCCCCTCTAAACATAACCTTCCTCCCCACTCCCGGCCCTGCGATCCCTCCCTTGAACTTGCGTTGCTCGCATTTTGAAACGCCGTCTCCCACTCTTTTGTCTTCCGGCATAGCGCCCAGCCAGCTCCGCCCTCTTCCCGACCCCCGCACCCCACTCCCGCACTCAATCCGACTCCTTCCTACTTCCCCTTGCCAAAGAATCCTTCCGCTCGCGCAGAGATATCTGGGACACAAGAATGTTCCTTCGCAAATTATCGTATTCTTCGCGACATTCCCATCCCTTTCATTTCCCTTTTCCTCTTACCTGAATGTAAATTTAGATCCGCCTCGCTCTCCCCCTTGTTCTCACTAAATCTCCTCTGTACACACGCTTCCTTCCTTCCAACCACTCCTCCTGAGCCATTTTCCCTCCCACTGCTCCGTAAGTTTTAAAAATTTTACATCCCCCTCTCAGCATTCTTCTCCACGTATTATTTTCTCAACTTACAGCTAGCTTATTCTATTTTAACATTTCCATTTAGGAATAACTAGCTCCCTTTTAATAACTCATTTCACAATTTACTCGGATGTATCTAACTTGATTGTTCGTTAACTTGTAAAAAATGTGATTCTCCTCTATTTATTGCATGGCAGCGTATACCTATTGCAAAAATTGATGGCACTGGATTGTAAAGTCTGAGGAGCATTCAGAGACAAATAGGGAGGCCCGCGAAGACCTTTAATGACATCTGCACCCCCTTCGTTTTACCTCTCTTACATAGTTTCATCTCCCGAACGCAATTATATCTATCTGCGAATTCCACCGCGTTTTGCTTCTATTTCTTGGGAATGACAGAATAAGTCTTATTACATTGGATTAAATAAGAGTTTATGAATTATCTGAGAATTATCTGATGTGAAATCCGTAGGGATTGGGCTTGAATGATTGAGTGATTAGATTGTGGAATTGATACTCCGGTAATGGTCATTTACGAAAGGTGCGTGCTTGCTTGGCCATGGTTTGACCATGTTAAGAGAATGGACGCAAGTAGATAACCGAGAAAGAACTGAACGGTTTGGGGAAAAAAATCTGATGATAAAGCCATTGGTGAAATTAATGGAAGAGATGGGTCTTAGCTCAGGTTGACGAGAGATTTTGATTGAATCGATGCACGGCCAAAGATATGGGCGATGTATACAAAGGTAGGGCTGTATGGAGGAAACCATGAAAATGACCCAAAGGATAATGGAGTTTTAGAGAATGCACGATTTCACGTTGGCATATTAGTTCCAGAGCTATATTGTGATGAAATATACTCCTGATTCAATCAATGTCTTTTTTCTGGATTATTTTCATATTTCTTTTCCCAAATGTTTACATATTTGGTTGATACACGAAAGTCTGGAAGCAAGGTCGTTTAGTGGAGTATACGTTTCGTTTAGTCGATTATTCGCGCTGGAGTATACGTTTCCCGTTGGGAGTGGTCTCAACTTGTTACTTGAAGTTTACATGCTGGGATACTTTACCTTCAAATACCATGCTGTATTTTCTAATGCCCCAGACTCTCATCTATGTCTCTCTCAGCTACCTTTCTTGTCCAATGCCTTATCACACCCCATTCTCATAACAAATCTCTTACCCTTTGATCTCTCCGACAACCTTCCAATTTTTATTTCTCTTCGGACAATTTCCTCCTACCATTTCTTCTTCCTCCAAAAGAAACTGATTCCGAGAGACCAGTGTTAAGGGTGGGCGCAGAATTTTTTACCATTCTCAATAAAAGGGAAAAATTGGGCTCACAATAAGGGAGAGAAAGGGATGGTTGTGCTCCTTTTACAAGGGCTAAGTCATTAAGAGAGCGATTTGCGGATGTTGGAGACCATGGGATGTTAGAAAGCCTCGCTCTCTGAGCCAGCATTTCTCGATTGGCTTCCGTAAGGTACACATTAGCCGCCTCGAAAACTTTGGGGTTAGTACATTTTTTGTAATTTTAAGGAAGAAGGCGAAGTTTAGTAATAATATTTGACGTGTATGTTCCATGAAGCATTATAGTACGATATTTGACCCACAACAGTAGGTCAAAATGTATTTTATGTCGTCAGTGATTTTTTACTTGAAAATTCATATATATCGACGCAGCCCTGTTTCCACAAAGTTATTCCGGAAATTCCCGGCTGTCTGTCCCTTGTACATTATTTCTTGGAAATAAATTACATTGTGTTGAAATACATTACATTATTTCATGCAACATTCGTGGGAAGTACCTTCTTGTACATTATTCCTTGGAATACAATTGTATTCCAAGAAATGCTGTACAAGAAGGTAATTCCCAGAAATTTTCCAAGAGATAATGCAATGTATTTCTTGGAATTAATATACCGTGAAGAGTTAAATTGGATAAGTTAATTTTTTCTATAAAATTTTTTCATGTTTTCACATGTACTTCCTATACATTTCACATGTACTTCCTATACATTTAGGAATAGTCACATAAATGGGATTAGGCGCTGCCAAATCAAATAATTTGCCTGAACCTGGATCCGAATTCAGATTTCCCCTAATTCAAGGAACATGTACTCCAATGCAATCGGAGGCGGATTTTATTACACTATAAATATAACATATTCCTCTGTTGTTGTTTATTTCTTGACGTAGACGACCCTGATCATAGCAACTGATCATTACCAAGTAACAGAATATTATCAGAAAAACAACGTGGTACTTAATTGTTCTGCAGCTTGGATTCTTGCGATTGAAAAATCTATTGTATTCTTTTCGGAACTCTCATTAGTGACATTTAGTTGACACTAAGTCATTTACCTTATTTTATTAGGATAATTATTGTACAACAAAACCTATGCACCAAGCTATGAATGTTGATTATGTTAATCCGATAAAAGTCCTCATAATTTTGAAATTTGGGTATATATAGCCTTGAATTTTCAGATTCGCGTGGCTTGTACTAACCACCGTTGTATATTATATAATGTTTATTTTATCATATTTAATAATAAGAGAATCTAAACCCTGGCGCACACATTAGTTGTTTACAATGAATCAATTTCGTTGTTATCTTTTACCTACAATCGTAACATCTTCAATTAATGAATTTTAAGAATGAGTATTGCCTACGAAACCAAAGTCCGAACGTCTTCGTAGTTATCTCAGTCAAACATGCGAAAACAACATTTTGATGAATGAAATCTATTTTTCAAAGTAAATATAATCTTTTGATTATGAATTTATCATATAAGAGCAGAGGCACGCAGATTGGTAGGGACAAGAGATAAATATTTGATAAACTAACGGCATAAATTAATGATAAAAAGAACCATGACAGATGTAAGCCAGAAGATTCCCGGGTGTATCATCCCGTTCATTGACTTACCTAATCTTTTGTACAACCTAATTATTTGCATCATTATATTGCTCCTTAAAAATAACATCTCCACTGATTTCACATCTGTTCCAATCCGAGTTAAATGGCTTTGCAAGGGTAGAGAGAAATTCATGCATGAGTAAAAACTCATTCATAAATTTATTAGGGTTAAATTGAACATTTATTGGATGCAATAAATGTACATACATTGATTTGTTATGAGAAATAGCTACCAGAGTGCATTTGTAAATGGTTGATTCTATAGACATTCTGTTTCCGCGAAAATAAATAATGTGCCATATGGTGAGGTAATTATATACTTGGGTTAAAATACTCCAATCCATATTAATACGGGAAAGATGATGGTATCCGTTGAATTTTAGAGATAGAGAGGCATCATGAAAGCCAAGATCCTATTGTAGTATTAATTTGAAACTTCAATTTTTACCAAATTCATCGCGACAGAGATTATAAATTACACATCATGTAACTTATGATACCCAGTTTGAGCTCCTTTATTTCGTATTCCTCAGTCGCATACATTTTCCAAACTTATATTATTTTAGGTTCAATTTTCGTGAAAATTTTTAAAAACAAATTTTATTGATACTTGTGAAGTATAAATATATCAATTGTGCCATTTGATTATTCGAGCACTTACTTCAGCTGTGTATGATGGTGGTAATAGCAATATCCCGCTGAATTTCATAGGGTCGAATGTTAGCAAGAAAATCGTTGCACAAAATTAGAAACTAGCAGTTCCATAGAATGCACATGGTGAGTATACAGAAAACTAAAATTTCACAAAAATTCTCTAATATTCACCGCTTAATGCATCACAAGATAAAAACGTCCCGGGTGATATTACTCGTTAATAACTATAACATTGTGATTTGGTGCATTAGACCCGATTGTGCTATATGGCGATTCGATTATAAATTAGTCTCAAAACAAGCAAATTTCAATTTCTGCTCTGAACTTTGGAAATTTATAAGGGTGTAATTGGCGTTGTACATAGGTCAATGTAGTGAGCAAAATTTTACTAAAGCAATACACTACGCATACAAATGTTCCCAAGTAAATACATGCAGTGTGACTTTCTAGATGCATATACTACGTAAAAGCCGTTAAACGCGCATCAAGATGTTGGAAAAAAGCTGAAATATTACTAAACTTCGCTCATGTTAAATAAAGATGCATGCATAAGCAGTTAAAATGTACAAAAATAGAGAGAGATATTTTAAAAAAATACAACAGAAATTCCACTAGAATTGATTTTTGTTGATACTTGCATTAAAAGTCATCCGTAAGGTTTTCATTTATATAAGTTATGACTAAAACAGGAAAAAATTGAGAAATTTTGCAAAAAAAACGACGCGTAAAACAAAATGAACCTCAAGAATTTTATTTACTATTATTTTAGCCATAACAACATTAATGAAACATCAACCCACAAACCTTATATCTCATCTGCAAGTTATTTAAAAAGCTATAATAAAATACTTCTGCGCCAATTCAAATGCTTTACTTGTGGCAGAATTTAACAGGTTTAAAATAAGTCAAGAACGGTTCCGTGGCTCCAAGGCCCCTGTGAAAATTTTAACAAAACCAAATTCTTCCCAGGGCAAAAATTGTCATACATGCAAAAAATTTCAAGTCAATCGGTCCCGGCGTTCCAGAGTATATTTATGTCTAGCTAGATTCATTCTTACTTGATTTCTCATTCCTTGAGCTACGTCTTCCTCCGTCTCTCTTAGAGTTGCTCCATCTTTCTGCTTAATACAGTGAGAGTGAACTTCTTAGTTTTCCTAAGCATGTCACTCCTCATAAGAACTAATTCAAAGCAGTTCACAATCTCTACCTACACTATTCATTGTCTAGGCTTTAAGGTGTACTTTCTTCTTGAATATCCTTGATGGTGCTGTGTCTCCATCTCAGTTTCTTAAATTTACATTTTCCTCTCTCCTCCTCTCCCTACAAGAGCTGTCAGAAATGTGTTTAATACAATATAAATTCAAAGGGTGAATGTTTTCTGCCGTTTTTTTAACATTAATTATACTGTGAATATTTTGCAGCTCATTGAGATGTTATAATATCTAAAGCAATTAATTATTTCATTAGTTATCCAATACTAATATGCTTCGCATTTTATGCTCATGCAATAAATTTAATGATTGTAGTGTATCCACAATGCTTGTTTTCTACCTCGATGACCCAAATTCGAATCTGGAGCGGCTGAAACTTTATCAGTGATGTTTCAATTTCTACTACAGTACAATCGTTACTTTGGTACTTTGATAATCTCCTGAAGTATATTTTGTCCCCTCAGAAATCACAGACGTCAATCCGCCATCTTGCTAAAAAGCAGAAAATTGAGTGATTACTGCAGGCTTTTCCCTTAGCTAATCTCAGAAAATCCTTATATCTGATTCAGTTAATGGTAATTACATATTCAGATAAATACTCCATATGAAATAAAAACATACGCATTGACATTTGCATTTTATGTGAGTATTTTATATTTAGAGATATTTGACTGCAGTGTGGGTTCAATTTCCTCCCTAACCGTTATCAATATCCATACTCCTCGTAACAGCTTTGCACTCTCCTAATATTCCATTATTTTTAAACAAAATTTCTTATCCCATGAGCATTCATTCTTTAATTTTTTCCTACTGCCTACATTTTTCGTTCTTTCACCGTGCTACCTATTTATCCTCCACCATATTAAGTTTGAGCTTATTCTGCGCCCCTTTCCTCTAACATTTTGACATATCAAGTTTTTTCTCAGGCATGTCATGAGTTCATCTAAAATACTCGTTTGATGAAATTATTCAAAATCATTTCTTAATGTTTATTTGTTTGTAAACAATAATGCGGTGCAGTTTTCAAGTAGCTTGAGCGAATTTATAATAGTACTTTTCAATGAAGCAGTTTGAAGCAGACTGAAGGTTTGAAGAAGAAAAGAGCCTAAGAATCAATTTTTTCTCATATTCTAAACTTTAATATTAGTTTTTTTAATGATTGTATTAATCTAAGCAGCATACATTCTCTCGTTCATTTTCTTTAATTGTGGACCATTTCTAACATGTTTACCTCTTCCCTTCCATTATGTACAATTCCACCTGTAACTGGTATGGTGTCCGACAATTTTCTCACCAAGGCACGCGCGAGATGACTTGATGGTGTAGATCCACGTGGATTAAGTCGTTTGAATATCCTTGATGGTGCTGTGTCTCCATCTGAGTTTTAAATTTACATTTTCCTCTCTCTTCCTCCCCCTTTCTCTCCCTTTATCCGTCTCCCGTCGCCCTAAACCCACCTCCCATGTCGTCCATTTCGTCAACAGCCCTCGCAACCCACTCGACCTCCAAGCTCGCTTATCTAACCGATCTTCACCGTGCTATTTTTCCTGCTCCGGTCCCCCCGCACCTCCTTAGATGAGGGCGGAAGAGGGGAAGGCATACGCTCCCTCCCTCTCCACCCCTCTCCATCTTTCTTTTTCCCGTTCTTATGAACCACCCCTCCACCCATACTCTTCTTCTCTTCTTCTCGTATCTTCCACCCTCCATTCCCCACCCCCGCTTTCATTTCCGCATCGCCCTTTTGCACAGCCCTTCCAGTCCTCCCTTCCTACAACCCAACATCCCCGCCGTCCTCCCCTCACCCCCGCTTCCTGCTTTTTGCCTGCGGTGGAAATAATTCAGTCCCGCGGAGTAATTAATATCTCTCTTAATTTCGTATGAATGGCTCCTTCGCGGGGTGGGCGGAAGAGATGGGGACCCGGGGGACGGTTTTTTTCACAAGGATTGGGGGTTAGGGAAGAGGGGTAGGGGATTTGGATAAGGAGGGAAGTTTGCGAGACGTAGGAAAGGAAACTCCGTACTGAGAGGGTGAAAATGTGGAAGAGGAATGCGAAGTTTCCTGCCGGGATTTCTTATGAAATTTCGACCTGCGAAAAATGAGCAAGGTGCTCGCGGAATGTTCGCATCCGAGGACGCAGTTCCTCGGGGGCAACTGTGTGAGAGGAGATAGTTGTCCTTAATATTTGTCCGAGATCTCCTTGATTTATCCGAATTACGCTCGGAATGTTCTGATTATTGGACTACATTTTCCAAATATCACCCTGGAATAAATTTTAACTACCACATACACATTCTTGAAAGCCAATTTAGAGTCAAAGCACTAAAATTTTTATTCATACATATTTCTTTTAGACGTATGAGAAAATATTAGGTTAGTACGAACATGTTAGTATGAGTATTGACAACGATTAGAGTACACAAATTCTGAAGATTCCGGCGATATTCTGTGGAACCGGAACATCAGTAACAAATCACAAAACGAGCTAATTCCATAAGTACAGCATTACATTCATTACACCACCTAGGTTTCGTATTTTCAGAATTATCAGATTGATGCTGCTGTTGATTCATCACAGTTGCACAGCATCATAATTTTGATGCTACTGATGATGCAGCACCTGAAGATGCTGTAAAAGATGAGACCTAAATGTGTAATAAATGTGTTCTTGTAGAATTTGCTCTTTTTGTGATTTGTCACCCTTACTCTAGCCAATTTGAACAAATTGTAAAGTGCGTACTCACAGAAAATGCAATGAGCAATTCGTAGACTTTTCTTTTCCATGGAGGCTTTGAGCTATCATGCGATTGCCATTTTAGTGCATTAGCTCAATTAACATTATAGTTCTCCATTGTAAATTAAAGTATGACAAAATTGTTGCTTTTTAGAAAATAGTTCCTTAAGTAACATAATTCATTGGTTGGTCTGCTGCCCTACACCCTTCCCTAATAAATGCTAGTTCCCTTACCTCCTGGTATCACTATCTATGTACTTTCCTCTTTGTTTGGTGCAAGCACTTATTCTTGGGGCTTCTTCTGGGGATTTTTTTACTTTATTTTGCCTTCAATTAAGTTCTTTACAAACCCATTGTATCTCAGGGTGTGTCCAATCCATCTTTTTTCGGTGGGGTTCTATATGGTCCTCTCCTCTTCTACTCCTCTGTTTACTTTATCATTTCTTATTTTGTCCGTCCATTTTGTCTTCAGCGTCCTCTTCCAGCACCAGATTTGGAAGGCTCCTTGTCTTTTCTGGTCGGTTTTTTCAATGGCTTATGCTTCTGATTCATAGATTCCTGGTTTTTAGTCCTATATTTTTAGCAAAAATTGAACCCAAATTGATGTTTTTTTGTGTTCAGAAGCCAGGCTCGCATTACTGACGCACGTAACAGGATACATTTGGTTTTGCCACCTCGCCCCTAAACAAAACATGCCAAAAATTGGCCTACACGAGCTATGCTTTCAACGGCTCCATTACTTTTGTGAGAGTATTTTTAAAAGGAAAGTATTGCCCTTGTGTTACACTAGTTGAAAAAACTTTTTGAACTTACTACGAATTGAGCGTTTTTGACCAAATTATGTCCACCTTTCCTGCTCTCCCGGAGTATTTATACGTATATTTTACTATGGTAACTAGGCCGTTATTATGGGATGGGGAACGTGTCATATCTCAGAAGTGCATTTTTCGTTTTCCACCAGCTTGATAAATGGGCGTTTCTAATTTGCCTTGGCATATGACACATTCTTCGGGTAATTTTTCTTTTGTGTTGTAACATTAAAAAGAAACCAAAGGCCCGGATGATGAGACAGTGTGTTCGCGGGCGCACGGAATTGACAACTTACAAAGAATTTCTCAGCACGAAGGGTTCGATAGGGTATTAGTATGACATCGTCCGATAATTGTGCTCTTACTCTCTTTTTAATTAATATATCTTATTCTCCGACCTCGTCGCAGTCAAGCCTTTGCAAGAACTTCAGTGCAAGAGGTCACCACCAGATGTCAGCCATTGTGTTTGTGACCTTAAAACCCATAATAGAAGCCCGCATTTCAAAAAATAATGGAATGAATCTTACAAACAACAAACAAATACGATGTAATAAGCTTTACATTCAAAATAATAATTTCGGCAGAATCGCAGATTGGTATACTGCATTTTCATGACTCCCTTTAGCCTCAGAAATACCAGCCTAATATGTTTTAATGTTTAATATAAGCCAGATTACAAGTTTCTGTATACGATATAGGTAATGTAATTTTCCAGTTCCCTCTTTTATTCATTTATATTTGATCAACCTGTTATAAATCTCGTATACTCTCCCATTGCTTCCTTTTCCAAAAGAAAATTTCGGTAAAAAGTTGATGGATATCTCCCACTTTAAAGACGGAGTGAGTAAAATTAAAATCATTCATCTCGATTTGGAGTTGGGAATTAAGGTCCGATTCAAAGTTTACTCTTCAAATGTTACTTTTCTCGGTTTATTCAACGAATCCTTAAGGATCGTCATTCAACTACCTCTCTAATGAGTTTTATTTCTCCATTTACTACGAGTAATCTAAGAATATAAATCATTTTTCTTCATTGAAAATGGTAGATAAACATTTTAAAATATTGTAATTTTCATAAGAAACTAAGCTATTATCGCAATTAGATTTTATTCTGATTTGTTTTGATATTACTACTATATTTGTTGTATATATGTGTTGATGTTTTAATGAGCATTGGAGCCCGTGATGCAGTCTTTCGTTCTATGCTCGAAGTGATATTTCTACTAATATCCTATGCTAGTACTCCAAATAGTACACTCAGATTCATACGTGGACGATGAAACCTTTAGATAGTAACAGAATCGAAATCTTTGCAGTTTTTTACTTGTAAAAGATTAAATTCCGACTACTTTCAATTTAATCCATCGTCTGGACGTTATGGTAATTCATCAACTCTGGAATTATTCAAAATAATCTTTTACCTGAAGAAAATTGACAATATATTTTTCTGTCATTATGAAACTATTATCTTACAACACGCCCGAATTTCTTATTAAAATTTTCTTTCAATTGTCTTCCTTTCATAATATTCCTATTATTTGACTACTTTCGTTGTATTACTTCTCTTTTAAATCAACAGTGTGCCATACTCCTCCTGATCCTTCATCATACGTTTCTTATTATCTTCTTGTTAACACTAAGATCTCATATTATCACTTGCAGATATTGACTCGGTATCATAGTAGTGATGCATTCTGTCCTCTCCAGAACCATCCTACTCAAGATGAAGGCGGCTATTCTATCCAGCTCTTGCCCGATCTTCATGCTGTTAGTTCTTTTACATTTAACATTTCGTATTAATCTCCTCTCTACTCATTTTTCTCACTCCGTCGCGCATCCGTACCTCCATAACGATAATTACGCTGTGAGATATTCAATTTTCATAATATCCCGTAATATATATCTTATCTTCTTTTACAAGCCTTTAATGGGAATAGCGTAGTAATTAAAAACGTATGGGGAATTTGGGAGAGGCAAAATTATTAAATTAAATTTAAAACGACACGAAGTCTTTCTTTCCCTACAAGAATCGACTTAACCTACTTAATAGGGCATAGAAGCCAGAGGCGTTACTTGCCGTTTACAAAAATATACGGTTAAAAGATGCTTTTTCTAATAACTCGGTTTTAAACCTTCACGGTGAAAATGCGTGCGGAAATTTCTGCGTGTGGAAACATTTGCGCTTGCCTCTTAGGTGTTGGTATTATCTTTATACTTTTTTGTGCTTAATTTTAAAGTTCAAATAAAAGTGACAGTTCTTCAATGAAAGGCCATTGCAATATGACAACAATCAAAAGAGCAATTATAAATACCTTGGAGCGATTTATTTTCCCTTGGAGAATTATCAAAAATTGTTTTGCGATTTAGATGTTTTGTAAAAGATTAAATTCCGTGCTCAATTTTAATAAATACTCATATTCCCACTTTCTGAGGATAAGTCTTTCATAATTTGATGAAAAATTTTATCACTTTCTTTGGGAATATTATTATTGATTTATTCTTATAGAGTTTCCTTACTTCTCAATTTCTGATATTTGTATCGTACGCCTGTTACCGACAAATATGTTCATCGCCAATTTTTTTTTGTTCATTACTTATACACATATAGTTCAAGTAACCCCGTTAATTTTTTTTAATAAAGATACAAAGGCTCAGATTCCCTAAATGGTTATTTCTTTCAACAGTATTTCATAATAAACCTATGTTACCTGCAATATTACAGCAAAAAATCTTATAAGCTCTCCATCGCTGAGTTTATGAACGTAGCATTAGAGGTTTCACTGCATTTAAAATCTATTGTCTGTGAAAGTTAAAAAAAAAACTTTGAAAAGATGGGGAGTTTAGCAGGAATCACCTCCCATCTTACCATAGGTGGTGTTCATAAAGAGCGCAGCTTTGGCTCGTGAAATGAAAAAAGAAATAACTTTCCAAAGAAACCCACGGCCCAAGTGCTTTATGAGTACAGAAATGAGCGAGGAAAAAATGTATGTACTTAGAATTTTGGTGGGTGCGTTGAAATTGACTGGATAAGAGGGAAAGGTTTCATTAAGCATAAATTACATAATCACGGACCCAACATATTATATCTGCTTAAAGGAACTTAAACCACTATGCTTTATAACAAATATCATTTTAAGAAATTACATGGTTACTGAGAAATCCTACTATGCTTGTACGCTGCGAATCGACCGTTGTACCTTCATTGCAAAACCTCCGTCCACTACACTATACCTAAGAAAAACACGAGAAGAATCATACATAGTGCACTCTCTATATGGTAATATCACCTAACCTGCTTTACTCTTCATTCTTCCAATCACTCAAGTATATTGGGTATCTCATCTTGCTGGGGGGGAATTTTTCCAGGGGATGTGGGTAATAGAGGTACTGTTGCGTTGTACTGGGATCTTCTGTTAGAAACAGACTCAATTGGAGACATATCTGAATAATGATTAACAAAAAATCTATGGCACTAGAAAGTTATATATGTAAGATGGACTTATTTGTAAATAATGGAAAATTAAATATAAACTTCAGCAAGGGATCAAGATAAATAGAGACACCCTAAAATAAACAAAATGGGAAATTAAAAAATCTCATTACTTTTGAATATCTTGGGTGTACTTGGAGCGCAAATTATACATTATCAGATAAAAATATTGGTGTGAATATCTACAGTTAACAAGTGTCTATATGCACTAAAGTTACCTCTTACCTATAATAATCTACTTATGTAATCAAAACCAAAAGTGAAACCAGTTGTAACGTATGGGACTGACACATGGACGCTGGCCGAACGAGACTTATAAAGACTAGAAATACTAGAAAGGGAAATATTTGGAAGAATATTTGGACCAACATTGGACGGAAGGGTATGGAAAATCAAAATCAATGCAGAACTATATGATCTCATGAAAAGAGAGACTATTGTCCGCTTTATAAAATCATGAAGAATCCAATTGTTGGGATGAGTAGCATGCATGACAGGTATGTACTTAT
Organism: Ceriagrion tenellum; assembly: GCA_963169105.1. NCBI lineage: Eukaryota > Metazoa > Arthropoda > Insecta > Odonata > Coenagrionidae > Ceriagrion > Ceriagrion tenellum. The sequence continues at coordinate 36,890,757 of OY720640.1, forward strand.
ATTCCTTTCGGAAGGAAAACTTATATTAAAAAGTATAAAAGGTTGCAACATTGTGTCTCAGTCAGACGGAAACGTTTACAATCTTAAACGCAGAGGCATAAAGCGATTGGTCGGTTCTATTATGCTCCATACTATTTTCTTACTACCTTTGTAGTTGCAATTCTATGCTCTACGTTTACTTAAACTACAAACTTGAATTACGGGACATGTAAAAATTTCTTTTAAATTGGAAGTGTGAAACTTAACCATTGGAAGTACGTAAAAAATTAAGGAAGAATAGATTATTATACTACATGAGCCGTTAACTTTACGTTATAGGGACAATTTTGACATCCTTTCTCACCGTGAACATCTTCGTTCTATTAGTAAGAGTGCCCCTCCTACGCCGTCCTCTCAATAACTAACACCCAGAAGCACTCTGAGAATTATGATGAATGGAAAGAATACAGAAATATATCTATCTAAAACCGAAGTCTCTTTCAAATATTTAAAATTCTTAATTTAAAATTTAGATTTTGAAGTGGATGTACAAACTGACCCGCCCTCAAATGCCGAACGACAAGTTTTCACCTAGAATATTCTCCATCGACGAGGAGTCGTATATTTCGAAAGGGAAGCTTGTCTCGAAAGGATGCGAAAAGAAACATCTTAAAGATTGTTCATTCCAATCATTTTGATGAAGAAAGGGATTATGAAGGTTAGGGAAAGGGGACTGACTCTGAGAACAGAAATTTTGCCTCAAACACTTGTATAAAAATTCATCTCTTAAGATTAATTTTTTCACGAGAATTAAAAAACAACTGAGAAGAGTATAATACAGTCGATTTTAGTGAACGAGGAATTCGTGTATTTTCACCCTAGATCCGTAGGTATTTCGATAAAATTCTTTTCCTTTTTCTATTTTCATTTGGCGTTTTGCTTTTGTATTGCTGAGGAAGTTCCATTGAAAACCTGCAGGTTTTTATTTTTCGCTGTAAAAAGGTTGTAATAATCTATTACCTGTTTTTCAAACAACTGTTGGACGGTGATTGGTCTGCGTTTCATTTTAGTAGCTTACTCTACTGAAAACCCCTCGGATGAGATCATGAATAGTCTCTCGGACGGCCAAAAATGTCCAATCAGAGGAAGATATATTGAATTATCCCTCCCTTTTTACATAACTGAATACCCTCATTGGCTGAAAAATTCCGGAGGGGTTACACTTCCACGAACATCTTAGCCCTCAACTCAGTCGGTTAACTTACCTTTCCAACAACTAAGTTAACTTACCTTTCCCCCACCAAAAGTGGAAAGCAGATCATGTAAAATAGCCGCAGAAACCCATACGCAACTTGGATATTTTCGTTTGCCATGGACGATAGGTACACACATTGGTAGATGCTTTAGAAATGCAGTACGGGATGTTCGGAATGAAGATAATTCGTAAAGAAACTAAAGCAATGAAATTCTCCGGCGCAAAGAAAGCGAGGATGGTGATTGAAAAGGGAAGACATAAACTCGAGCAAGTAATATTTTAATTTCTTTGGTAGTGCGCTAGAGGTAAACGAGCACAGTAGCAAAGACATAAGAAAGAAATTAGCGTTAGCTAAGGAGGCGTTTAGTACTAGAAGGGAGCTGATAATGGAGACTAGGAAAGAATGTAAAAGAAGAGGCTGGTGAGGAGCTTGATATGGAACGTAAGCTTGATATGGATATGTAAGGTACGGTGCAGAACGTGGACCCTCAGAAATAGGGATGAGAATAGGCTGCATAAGGGTGTGGAGAAAGATGGAGAAGGGCGTGGAGAAAGATGGAGAAGGTGTGGTGGACGGAGAGGAAGATTAACGAGAGAGTGATTATTATGATGATCGAGGAAAGGAAACTTCTGAATGGACTCAGCTCACCAAATAGTCTCATAGAACGTGGAAATTATAAAACCTTTACGTTGATTTGTGTCTACTTAGAGCAGTATTTCCGAAACTGTGCTCCACGGAGATCTTCGCGCTCCGAGAGGAATTCTCAGGAGTTCTGTCCGCGGCATTTATGAAGATAACAAGTATCACAAAAATTAACTTCCTGCTTTTGTCTAGCATTTTGAATAATTTTTTCTATATTAATATACTTACCAGATTATTCATTTTTCCGTAAACCTATATTTTGAAATAATCCTCAAAGAACATAGATATAACTGAACACTAATTATTCCTTTGGACTCCACAAAAACTCTTGCTTTGAAAAGATCTCCGGGGCTGAAAAGGTTTGAAAACCGCTGATCTAATGGGCTGAGGTGGACTACAGCGAGGAAAACAATGTTGGCTGGTCACTATCATGGCTTGACGAGGTGGACGTATCCGCAGATTGCACCAATGGACGATATTTGATAACACGTCATCACACACTGCTCGCGAGCCCGTGGGAAATTTTGCCATGGGTCATCTGCCCGCTTTCGTCCAAAAATTGGCGTAAAAAAGTTGGCGTTCCACACCATGTGTACAAGATAGATTTCACACGACCGCGGGTATAGAAGGCTGGTTGGAAGGGAAATGGTGTATAAATGTGGAGTGGATTAATGGTCGCTGCCCACGCCTCCTCTGCTCCATATCTCTTAACGCCCTCGAGTATCCGTCTCAAATACAACCGACCACCTCCTCTCCATCGCTCCCACCCTCTTCGGTCACTATCAAGTCTTGCCCTTTCCCTCATGAGCACTCTCAATAGCATCTCTCTTCAACAGTATATCGTTGGCCCTTTTCATTAAGGCGTCATTTGTTCCGGCAGAAATATGAGGTCCTCGGTAGGTGAATGGTAGCAATGGAGCTGGGAGGAAGGATGACAAAAGGTGTCTCCAAGGACATATAAAGAGATAAGAAAAGAAGTTCGGAGGGAAGAGCTTACGGAAGAGAAGGGATCGTACGGGGGTAGAGGGCGGAGGGAAGAAAAAGTGAAGGTCTGGATGGAGAGGGGTAGAGAAACGTGGCCATGTTTGGAAAGGGTGGAAAAAAGGGACGTATAGTCTGTGGAGTGAAGGGCGGCTGGTCATTAGGAGGGGTGCTGGGGAGGACATATCTCCTTTAGACAGGGTTTAGCCGGGGAAGGAAGGGATGAGGGGGTTGGACGACACCGGGTAAGATGAAAGGGGATAGGACGCTGCAACAGCATCCGAGTGACGACAGATGGAGCGGAGTCGGAGGGGTCGCCTCATCATCAGCGTGGGACAGCGGACAAGAATCGAGGAGGCCGTGTATTGGGTAGGGATGAGGAGGAGTTTAAGACGGAGAGGGAGTGCCGGGGGAAGATGACGCCAGACGACGGGTTGATGAACTTGGCAATCTCCTGCATCTTGGCACCGATGTCAGGACTCCCTTACACGAGGAGGACGAGGACCTGGGATATTGGCGATCTGTCCGCCAAAGTTGATGATGATAACCGTAGGTCGAAATATTTAGTGGCAGGAAATGTGTTTATTCAACAGTAGGTTGACACGAGAGAAACTGGAGGTAGATACGAGATCAATGGCACATTCTAAATAACCTAAAAGTATTTCATAGACATGCAATTGAGAGTACTCATGTATCTTAGTTACACTTTGAGCTAAAATGTTAAATCAGATGTAGAAATGACTCTAAGATACTTATTCGTACCATATCTTTTAACTTATATTGGCTACATAATTTTTTTAAATACAGTCAAACTTCATGGAAAGGAGTCCTGGCCAGATAGCTCTGAAATGCTCTTGTTTTCTTAAAAAGCAAGTATTTTGTTACAAAAGGATTATTTATTACAGATGCTTTTTATTTCTTCCTTCGAAAGGAATATCCTTTATGTTTTCTCTATTGATCATAACAAAATATTGAATAAGTGGTCTTATTTACTCTTGAATGTTTATTTTTCTTACCCACTTCCAAGCTTGCTCTATACTACTTCGTAGTTGATTATTTTGAACGGACCGCACATATATCCAGCCTCATTAGTCAGTAACCAGCTCCTCTTCTCAACATACTATAGATCCTTCTATATTATGATGCCATACATAACGATCTTAAATCTGCTCAAAATATATTCAGGCGCCAATGTTTGAAATTGGTCACCCTTCTCAGTATGTTTTTCCCAATGTTCATCTCGTACGGATGATACGTTCACAATAATAGCTAGCACCAATAAAAAATCTGCTTTCCCCTATTATAGTACTCTACTTCCTATTGCATTCCTCACTACTCAGCGCTATGATCTAAATGCCCAATCATCAACAGTCTTTCATAGTAGTACCAAAGATCCTTGGTGGATGTGCGCCAAAATTTATGGGAATTTTAGAGTGAGGAATGAGTCCACCAAACAGCGTTAGGTCAATAACTATTAGGTCTTCAATATGTTTCCCGTTAGAAAGAGTAATTTACCTGATAATACTTACCTTCATCTCAAGGCTCCACGACGACAGATTATGTATTAAACTAATTACTTAGGGCTGAGTGATCACGATCCTGCTCAGTTTTTTTCCATTTTTGGTCTGTTAGGCAAATTTTCCACGCATAATAGAAATAGCAATGGCCCTAGAACACTTCTTTTTAAGATTCCTCATAAAATTTCTACTTCTCATGAATTTGCATCTACTTTTTGCTCGATGTTTTCATCCATTTAGGAAATTTTCTGCCAATCTGCATATTTACTGATTTCTTAAGGTTACTTAAAGGGATTATTTCGGGTTTTAGCACAACAGCCAATGCATTGTAACAGGCACATGATATATTATATCAGGGAATTAGTGTTACAAGGGTATTCTAAACCAAGATTTCTTGGATGGCAATCTATAATTTAGTATATAAACTATTTCCAGGTTTTGAGTTACGTAGAAAATTTTTTATTTGCATTCCATGTTTTATTTTTACTATTGATAACATCATTAAGTGAGACTGAGTAGGGAAAAATAAACCATGAGAGCACAAATAAAATTTTTCAAGGCTACTGAAAAACTCATAAAGATTCATAGTAATATTACACATCGCTGCGACATTCGGAAAACTTAGACTATGGTTAACAATTAACTCAATTAATAATAGTATTCTCAGGGCTACATAATCTGGTCAGTTCGTGCGGATAAACATTGAAGATGCCACTTTGAGAAACTTAGAAGGTAAAAAAAGATAACTATAAAGGTAGGAGTGGACTAAATAAGAAAAAACGGGAATGACTCTAAATTCAGGGCTGATTTAAGAAAAGGGGGCAATGACGTTGGGAAGAAAAGAAAGTGACAATAAAAACGTGTTAGTCGACAAAATATAGAATAAATACTTTGAAGTCAAAAGAAAAATACTCCGGAATAAATTAAAACATTACTCCGGAATTGAGAATGAAGCACAGAGTACTTACTCCAAAAACTTGGATCTGTGCAGTGACAGCATGAGTGCAGACAAGTGTATTAATTGAAGAGCATGTGAATGTCAATGTTAAATTTTCAGCAGAAAATTAGATATGCTAGTGGTTTGGTTAATAATTGTGGCAAAAGATTATCTAGAAAACAATTATTAGAAATTATTGGAAGTATGAAACTTGAGAATCATTCTACTAAAACATTCGAAAAATAATCGCAGTTCTATAAATAAAGCATTATAAAAGAACTGCATAGAATTCCATGAGGAAAAGGTGTGGTAAACTGCAAAAAACAATGATATAATGATGATGGCTCTGCATGTATTATTAATTAAGATAATGCAGAAGAGGCTTCTTTGGCTTATTCTTTTAAGACGAATTCCTCTCATTTCTCTAAATAGCTGACGGGTATGTGGAACCAGATATTCATGGCTGAGATAGAATCAGAATAAAATAAATTTTTGAAGGGCCTTCGGGATTTATAGGCACTTTAAAGTTTTAGAGATATGATGCATTTATTACGTCTCAAGTAAGGTGCATATAGAAGCTGAGTTCATACAAATTATAGAAGGATGCTTTAGATTCCCGCTGTATGAAGTCTAATTTTTAATTTTAAATCTTAGTGATGCCCTCTAGCATAAGGCAGAAAACTTCTAATGTCATTAATTGAAAACTAATTTCCATAATCAATTGATCGGCTGCGCAATTTTCTTTATAATAATAGGATAAAAATGAATTATCCTCATCGGAATGACAGGCAGTAGTTTTATCATTGAGTTCCAATGTATCGAGTATTCATTGCACAAAAAATAGAATCTCGCATCACGTTTACCAATTATTGGGAAATTAGATTTCAATAGATGATCGATCGTTAGAACAAATGACTCAGAGAGTGCCTCAATCACTAATTAATACCTAAATATACAGTTCATCAAATATGATAGTTGATGCCTAAAAATGAAATTTCTTTATTCCAATGGTTCATTTGAATATATAGAAAACTCGGTTGGGCATGGGAACTTTACAAAACATTAGGGAAATTGAATTTCCGGGGTAGATGATATGAATCATTGATCATATCTTACATGATTGCACCTTGTTGTGAATAAAATTCTTAGTGTACTCTCCCCTTTTTTGGGGTTAATTATAAGTGCTTGATTTGAACTGCTGACCTTACCCCGAAATTGAACCTCAGTTCCACCCAAGAAACCCAAGTTCCATATTTCTCAATGAGTTGAATAGACTTATGATTCCACGTCTCGGATTGCTCCAATAGATTTTTCATTTCTGACATCTCTCCACCTGTAACTCTGATCGCGCTGCCGACAACAAAGCGTCTTCTCACAAATTGCGTCAATATTCCAATTTTCATTTTCATAGATTAACGGTTTTCTTATTTGAGATAAAAGTATCTCATTTGGATTAAAATTGTTTAGTATTTATTTTTAAACGAGTAAATGAATTGAATTTTTTCTGTGAAGGAACTGGGTTGTGCAAAGCATCGTTGAGAAATTTATTTTTTTTTCAAGAGTTTTATGTTTGATACGATATATCTTTTCCATGAACGTGACTGGGTCAATTTATTTCTTTGTCTAATTCAAAATCACATTTCCGATTAATAATCCAAGTGCTTGTTGCATATAGTAAGTTTCATTATCATCATTTAGTACTTTTAGCCAATGTAAGTTTAACGACCACATTCGCGTATAACTGTGATGATTTCAGTTAAGAATAAGATATCAGTTATCAATTTACGATTATTGATCACTTATACGCAAAAAAGTCCGATGCAGCCCTTCTATTTTGGCCTGATTCAATCCACGAACTTTGGATGTGGTCAGAGTTCTCAGACATAAGAATGGTTTTTATGCTAATGGTGCAATAATGATTTAAATACTAAAAAGTGCCGTAGATAATAATCTACATCTATGCAAAATTAAAATAACTTTCCGGAAGCATTGTATAATTTTGATATTTTATACACAAGCTCAGCACTATAGCCTAGTTGGGTATATCATTTTTCACGAAGGAACAGTGTTCACTTTCCCCCGTCGAGACGCCATCTACTCACCTCTTTAAATCTATGTTCAGCAAAAATGCGAGGCTACCGTGGCATATTTTGGCATCAATCCACCGCATGCTGTTCGTTCCGCACTCTTGGTTCATCCACTCTCGCGTTCGCGATCTCGGGATCTGGTGCTGAAGGCAACCCACGCCCACCTGCTGTGTCAACTCCTGCGACCCCTTGTGACTTCATTTATCACCGCGGTGTTCAGTATACGGATGCAAATTCTTCCTTCCCGACTTTTTCTTCCCATCGCTGTAGAAAAACATTCCTCCTCTTCACCAATACTGCGCTGCTCGCCTTCTAAATCCGCTTCCTCAGAGAAAAGTCCATTCAATATAATCATTAAATTTATTCTTATCTCTCAAAATATATTTTTCCTTTTCTCCCACATCCTTTTTCTCTACGCTCAAACGGAACTATAACAATTCTTGTAGACCTTTTACATTAATACCTGTTCCTTCTAGGTGTACTTGACTATACGCACGTGGGTAATTTTATCTTGTAATTTTTATGAACACTTCCATCCGAGCAAAATTGGTGTCCAGCATGTCAGTCACTTGGCCACCAATCACAAAAGCCAATACAGATTTTGGAAGAAATGTGAGGCTTTACTCTCCCTGGGTAATACTCCTTTATCAGTGTCAGTGGCTTAACACATTCAGTGCAATTTTACATGTCATGACTTTCCTTAGCATGGCGAATCTTTTTCTTTTGTTAACAATCGTTATATTATGTAAACTAATTTGATACAAAAATATTTGCTGGATCTAATTTTTTAACCTATACATTGCATATAATACTGTTAAATGACGTGTCGTTATTTTTTTATTGACAAATTTTTCTACTGTTTTTTCTCCATATGTAACATTACGTATTTTTTCTATATTCTGGACTTTCATCGGTCTCACGACTGCAAAATGGTTCTTGCCTAGTGGCCAGAGAGGGAGTCAGGGTTTGATCATGCAGGGGGACGTTTACTGCATAGATATTTTGAATTCACCACCTGCCTACACATTGGGAGTGGTGTTTACGATAGTTCGTGGATTGAAGACCATTCTAAATGTAGAACCTTCTCTTTCTTCCAACTTGTTTTGGAGAAAACCAACAAACCTGACTTCGATTAGCGGAAACGTAGTGAGTAATCCTTCCCTCGCGGTATCCCTACGATTTGGGCTTTGCTCGACAGATATGCGAGCAAAACCATGCCTTACGTGGGGAGATGAGGGTATACATCCCTCCTTTTAAAATAGACACCAGCTGAACAATTAACTTCTTTCGGAACTCGTTCCATAAATTCCTCCCTCTCCTCTCGTACCACAAACTCTTTTCTTCGAAGAGGAAACCCTCCCTCGTCACACCTCTCCCCCTAACCCTCCTTCTCAAAATGAATTTTTCGTTCACTTTATGTGACAAAAACTTTTTTATTAGTTTACGCACGCGGGGAGAGGGTAAGAGTTGAGGGTGTGGGGGTGGACTATACAAGGGGATGAGATGAAGGGCTTGGGGAGGAAAGGTTTTCGGATGGTGTAATAGAATGGGAATTTCTCCCTAGTTAAGACACGGACAGCTCCCTTCCTTCCTTGCTCCCCTCCTTTGCCCTCCCCCCTCTACTACAGGCCTCATGCCTTTCAAGCCTCGCCTTCTGCTCATTTCCTTCAAGATCCTTTGTATTAACAGCTCCAACCCCCCACGATGTTACTTTCTTTTTGAATGTAGAAAATACGTAGAGAAGAAAATAATTTTTTACGCAACGCTCCACCTACTTACCGGTTTTTATCCACCGCGTTCCCTCCTCATTTATCCTTAGAACCTTAGCAAATGTTTTACGAACAAAAAAGTGTTTTTACGATTAGGCTGTTCCTACTATGTTTTATTCAAATCAAAAATGTGTTGAGAATGGTTTCTCAGTAACAGTTTTTTGCTGTGGATGTGTGTTTCAGCATACTCAATCGTTACAAAGATGGCGTCATATTCCAGCTTCAAAGAACCGAGGGTTTTTATAGTAAAACAAGTTTCCGTCTGACCTTCTTCAACATTTTTTTCTATTTCTGTTTTCTACGACTTTGTATTAGACGACGTGATATTACAGTAATGGTCTGGATAATGAAGTCATAAATCGAGTTCTGGAACAAGATAAATAAAGAAGTAGTTTTATTCCAGCGAGAAGTTTCCGTTGTTTCAGCTTTATACAAAGGAATATTGAGCTTTATAAAGACTTTATTTATTTCTAGCATTGGTTTTAAGAAAATATGGCACGCAGGTAAGTAAGCAGTAAAGTCGAAACCTGAGAAATATTTATTTATTTCGTACATACTTCAAGCTAGGTTAATTACATTGAACAATTGATTTAGTGCCAGAAAATAATAAGCTAAATATTGAGTTTGTTCGTAAGAATTGTTGAAACGTACCAGATATCAATTAAAAGCATTCATTTTTTTAGACACAACTTTATAATTCCTCTGACTTTAAATCATTGAAAAAATTACGATTTTTTTGCATTCCAAAAATGCCTTAGTTCCAAAGCATTCCAAAAATATCTTAGTAAACTGATTTATTTTATTATTTACTGAACGCGTTATGTTTATTCATAGATTCACCGGTAGGTAATATGGTAAAGAAATTAACATATATGCATCAAAATAAGTCGCGCGTCCACTTGAGATGTAGAGGGGCAACTTAATAGCAAAGCAGCGTAATAGTTTAACTATTATCAAGTGGTACCCATTATTATTATATCCGCGCCAAATTTCCATTTCGGCCCCTCAGCTTTTCCGAGCACAATGGTCATCAAGGCCTTCAGTGATCTGTCTCTGATGTAGAAAATTCCATCTAAAGATAAGTCTTCTTTGAGATCATAGACATGGCCTTGGAAAAATCGAACTTCAGTGTATTTAATCCAAGCTCCGTGTTAAATCGCTGAGTCTCCATATCTCTTGCTTCCGTGTGTCATGATTGCAGCCACTCAAACACTCTGACCATACCTCGTAGAGGTATCATCGGCTACATTCTGGGCGAGAACGACTTTAAATTATTCTGTCCGTTAGCATTCAATTATAGGTAATATGAATTTTTCTTTTATAATTACTATGGATGGCAATGGCTGCTGGGATCAGTTACGGAAGTAAGATCATTGTTGGGCTCTGCGTTAATTTGCAGGGATTACCCTTCGATTTGTTTGAGTAGGTACTGTTGCTACAGCCTACAAGTGGCAGAGAGTATGTGCGAAATGACCTCAGCTGTTGAAGCACGTCGGAAAACTCGATAGACCCACATTTCTTTTATTTCTCGCAAGCAGGGCGCTATGTACGAAGTAAATAATTGCTTAAAAATAAAATTCGTGAACTAAAACAAATGGATATTTGTGAATGAACAGCACAGAACAAGTACTTTTTAGGGTTGTATTTTAATAAATACTTGCGAGATTATAATCAAATAGGCAAATGTAATCTCTGATTATGATTTTCCTGTGTAAATATAGATCCATTTCAAGATTTATAATGTTTCGTACTTTCTCTTGCGGTGGATGTAAAACTCATGGGAATAATCTCTTACCCTGACTTAGCGTAGGTGATAACATGCATATATGCGGTAGCCATCCGCTGAAAGACATCGGCTCATTAAGTTCTTCTTGCCACCCTGTATGTGTTGCAATAATCCGTTGCGCTATCTGCGCTGATTCATGCTTTAACTCTGCTTCCCCTTCATGTTTTTACCACTTAAATCCCTTTTTTTCCGACGTTTACTATTCTCAACGTTGCCAGACTACAACCCCGTTCCGTCCTGTTTGTTGTTCAATTCCTAGTCCTATTTTTCTAACTTACGTAAACGGCATAGAGTAAACGCTATAGTTATTTACGCCAGTTTACCGCCTACAGCGTTTATTCCGCGTCCACCCGATGTCCATCCCTTCGAATGCTTCTCCCAAGTCTCGGCGGCAGCAGCTACCGTTCGTGACTAAATTCGCATGACAAAGGGTTTGTGCGAAAAGGCGCGGGAGATAAAAGGTTAGGTCGCTGCTGCAGCGAGAAATTTAAGAGGCGGTCGCAAGAGCAGCGCCGCGGCGGTCGACTGCAGAACTCGGACAAGGGCGCGGGACCTCGTCTCTCGAAGCGCGGTCAAAACAAGTGAAGTTGAATGCATTCCGGCAAAAGCGCTTCACCAAAATTGAGTAATGGCTTCGAAAGATATGTCCCTTGCTCTACCTGCAGTGAGATAAAAACAGCGATAAATGGAGCGGAAATATGTCATTGTTTTTTTTTGTTAACTTCTATAATAACATCGAAATTTCGAAGTACTATGACATCAAAAGTAGCGTTTAAAGAAGAGAACATTAAAAAATAAGCATTTCAATCTGTAACAAATTTTGTAATTTCCTCAATATATAAGAGGCAGTATATGAAAGATTTTTCTTTTTCTGTTTTCAGTCACTAGAGTCGCAAACTAAATAAACTATCAGGAAACCAATCTATCCAGAAATGTTTCTGAGAAATATTGTTTTTTTACCAGTGCTATCTTGATAGATTTTGTCAGCACATGCTTTACATTAGTAGCATACAAGAGGCAAGTGTGATCCATTCTGAGTTATGTATCAAAATCGATAAAATACTGAAAAGAATTTCATGAGTATGCACGTATAGTTTTAAAAGTCACTCTTTCACCCAAAAATCCTGATTACTGTATTTGTGAAGTAAGAAGTTATCGAAAGCACCATTCACAAAATAAATAGCATTAAATTCTTATGGTAATTTTATTTCTTTTCAATTGTTCTTTTGTGCTTCGGTAGTAACACCTTCACCATGTAATAAGTAATCAAGTTTTTTTCTATTTAATTTTTTCACAAAGATATACATCGAAATTTGTAAGTGCGTGATTCCATGTACCTTGCCTTATGATAAAGAGCCATGGCTTTGAAAACTGTTTCTTATAAAAAAATCGATTAAATCGGGAAAAATAAAATAAAAATTTGATAGGAAATCAATTATGCACAACTCAATTGATTTGTATTCCATAGTCGTGGTAATATAGGCAGTAAATCAGTTTTGGTTATTAGTTAAAAATTCTGATTTTAAAACATGTGGTATTTTACTGTGATTAGGCTTTGAAAGAGAGTGATCTAGGTCTTAAATTAATGTGTAACCATCTTAAGGTTAGAATATTTGTTCAAATGAGGAACTCGTTATTTCATTCCAACATATTTGGATCCCTGCAGTCAAAAATACGCACCATTAATGTCCGCATCCATCAATTTACTGAGATGGTCCATGAGGTGATATATCAAGAAATTGCGTGACATATGAATAGTCCACGCCATTCATATTGAAAAATAATACAGAGATTGATTTCTTCTATAAAAATCTCTCCAAGATCAATTTGCTATAAATATAGAACACTGGTGGGGAACTGGAGATGATTCAAATCTTCCGAATGGAGCGGGATGAATATAAAGTCATCTATAGACCTCCAGCTGTCATCGCATGATTTGAAAAGCGTCATCAATCTCTATCACGCGTCAAGTAGAGCTTATTCCCACATGATGGTGGCTCAGTTGCGATAGGTGACTGAATGATGAGTCGCAGTTGCACTCCCTTGATATGAGCTATTTATCATTCCGAGAGAAGCAATCGCAATCAAAATTTGGACTTGAAATAAAACAAATAATTCGCAGTTACCTATAATTTACCTTCAGAGCATTACATATCGGGGTCCAAGAAAGCTGAAGTATTCAGTGTTTTTGTTTCAGCGATTTGAAAAAGGGGTTAATCATCGACAATGTTCCGGCGACATTTGTTCAATTTTTCTTATCTAAACATTACCATTTCAAATGGATCACACTTAACTTTGTTAGTTAAAAAAAATACTCTCCTTACTTTCACTAAATTCTATATTTCATTACCTGTTTGTCAGATATTTTCTCCGGGATAGTATCTATTGTTCTCCGGGAGATACAAAAAAAAGATAAATAAAAAGTGTTATCCTTAAAGTCGTCGTAAATACATTATTTTACCTTAATTCGAGTGGGATTTTGATGTAAATATCAAGCTTAACAAACTTGAGTGTCCCTTCCAAGTAAGCTGAAATGATATCGAACGCAAAGGATGACGAACAGAGCTTATGTATAATTGTCACGTCAGTGAAGGAGCATGAGTTCTGAAATGTTCAATTCTCTTAGCCCTTAATTAACAAAAATGAAAAGATTCGCTAATGCAAACTAGCGTATTCTACGTATTCAAAATGTTCATAACTTGCTTAAAATTCAGAGAGAAATGCTACACTTTAACTTAACTGAGGACAAAACTAGACTATTCAAGTTTAAACATTATTTTTAAAAGCAGGTTATGAATAATCTTAAGTGACGGTTCTCATTTCCGTTGGTGCAAAAAAATACGCAAAATGAAGTAATGGAGTCTTATTTTGGAGCTGTTCTTCAATGACACATAAGTCATACTTAGAATTACTACGGTGAAAATTCTTTGTTTGTTCGTAAGAAGAAAATTCATGGTGTAAATAGAACTTATCGCAAGTTCTCCATTCTCTAATTGCCTGGGAAACGTGAGAATATCATTCATGTGTGGCGGAATACAAAAATTAATTATTCATGTCAAGTTTCATTTATAAAAACCGTAGTTGTATATATCTCGTTAGTAGCCTGATAGTTTCCTCAGAAAATGTCTTGAGGTCATGCAGCTGCAGTATTGTGTAATAGCTCATGAGAATTCTCAGATTCCAACCGCTTTTCTGCCGAGCTCAAAGGTGGACCGAAATTTGACCGCCCCGCCAAAAATAAAAAAAAATACTGGATCACCGGAAACGAATATTTCCGCCCAATCCTTGACTTGGAACCATCGTGACGCTCTCGCACGATAAAAGCTCTAACCCTTATGCCCGTTGTATTGCCTCACCCCTTGCCCACAGTTTCTCCTTCCAACACTGTATTCCTCTCTTTCCACTCCACGCTAAGACAAGGAGTCCAGCCACTCCTAATCCCGTTATTTCATCTCTATCCAGTTCCTCGCTTTCGGGTAGAATTAGAATTTTTTCCAATTTGTTTTGCTCCAATTACATAAATTTTACTGAATGGTAGTTATCGCGGTACCTCTGACCATCATGATAGGTTACGGTTTTCTGTAAGGCATGCGCTCACCTTTATCGTTATTTTTCAAAAATGCTTAATAAAGTGAAAGCAATCGTCATCCTTCCACATTTTCCGGAGCTTTGAATCACTAGTTTAAATCTTTACCCCTTAATTGTTGGCTTCTAAGGACAGTAACCACAAGAATTTCCCTTTTAGATTAATTTGCAATTTAAATAACGCTAAATAAAGAATGAACCGCCACCCCAGCCCTCTTGACCTCAGTTATAGACTAAGAAAATGCAAAAAAACTATGTAGGTGGTCTTTGAGCTTGCATCAGTACCGATGTTGCTATGAAATTATAAAAAAGGGGAATAGTATACACTAGCCTCTGAAAAAGAAGATGGATATATATTTTTTCCAAAAAGACTTTGCGACTACAAGAAAAAAATTGTCCCGAAAATGCATTTACTGCCATATCCTACTAAAATCACTAATTATTTTTGCTCTAGGAGTTGAATAATTCACATTGCATGGGTGGTTAGAATCATAATTCTATCAATCCAAAAATGAGTCATGGAAAATCCACATTATACCTTTGTATAGATAAGTATTTCAATAAGATCGCCCAACCGAGACCATTTCCCAAATAGTAATTTTACTTTACTTCCCATGACACACATTTGAAATACCAGTAAGCAGCGCAAAAAGTTTACTAGGCATATCTCCAACTTGAATTCATGCGTGAGGTCATGTCCAGCGTCCGTTGAATAAAGTTAGTAACGCAAATGGAACATCCTCTGTGCAGGCGATTTATATCGATGAGGAGGCTGCGGTAGAACCGAAGTGAGGAAACGTGAAAAGATGGGTAGCAACAGGGGTGCTGTAGGGGGGAAATCACCGGGGCCTGAAATGATAAAAGGTTGGTAGGAGGAAAGCGAAGGGAAGTCTGAATTTGGGACATTTTAATAGTGGGGGTATAAATGCGGCAATTCTTCTTTTTTAGGAGCATTGGTAGTCAGGATGGATCAGCAAAAATAATTCAAATCAATCAAAACTCAAAATACTACCCTATTCCAAACTCCATATTTTGGTAGGATAGCTCAAGAGCCAAAATATTTGCCACATATCTTTAATTTCCCTGTCTTCCTTTAAACATTAGATATACAAATATTACAAGCCATTATCTAACCAAAAAAATTAAGTTCTGGACCAGTGCTTCTCAAACTTTTTGAGCCCCTTTGTTTACTGAAGCCTATACCAAATGACCTCCAACCGTAAGGTTTAAAATCATAGAATATATGAACAAACCAGGATGTTCCTAAACAAAATAGAAACCATTACGATTGGATTATGGAGTATTTCAAATTTAATATAAAGGTAGTTAATTTAGTCCAGAACGTACGGTACCGTCCGGTCTAGACCATGCTTTCAGGTCCCCATGCCGCCTCTTCTTTCTATTCGCTTCCCTAGATTAAAACACCTCCCTGAAAGCGGTTGCACGACTTTGGGAATTACTGTTTCAGACGATTCGGGCTGCTAATCTTAGCAAATCAGCATCAAGAGGTATATAATATTACTGTAATCTTCTTTGATGCGATTTGGAGGAAAATCGTCGATTAGAATTAGGCGAATGATGCAATTTCAGAAAAAATTGCCGAAATAAAAGTGGAAACCGATGGCAGGAACTCCTTGAGACCACATAAAGCAATTATTAGATTTAAATAAGAAGTCAAACGTAATTTAAATAAGTGGTGTTATGAAACGGCTCACATCTCGCATAGTGGGAATAAAGAGGAGCCGGCTGAGTCGCGTTTTGCGATAAAAAATCCTTCCTTCCTCACTCTGCAGGGTTCTTCTGTGTGGAGATGAGATGTGAATGTGGAATATGTTAGGGGAATAAGATTGAGCAGAGACTTTGGAGTTTTGAGGGTGTGTGGGAGGTTGAAACGGCGTGACTTGTAATGAAGATGTATTTCCTCTTGCTCATTTCTCGTCTGGAATGACTTCCTCCGAGTCGAAAGAACGAGGCAAGAAACCGGGGCAAAAAAATTATCTGCCGCTGAAGGCGAATTCGTTTCAAGATATGCATGGGACTTATCCGCAAGCGAATGCCTTCCATTTCTCGTATTTAATGAATAATAAGTAGGCCGGCTTAAAAAAACTTGATATGAATAATTAGTCAGTTAAAAAATCGTTTAATAACTTTTCAAAGAAAGGCAAGCCATTATTTCGCCGTTTCTTCCCGGAAATGACGTCCAGATTACCCACTTAATTAATAAACAAATGAATTGGATCAAGAGGTAGGAGACGAGTTATGATGAAGAGCACATGATGAACCGATTGAAATGCGTTTCATGCTAATTTTATTTTCATGTATGTCAAAATTCATTAATTAGAATCCGCATCAAAATATACTATAACATGTGTTTTTTGTTGAAGGAGAGTTAATTATTTCAATTGTGGACGTTATGTCCATAAAAATGGAGATAAAATACAGGAATCCTGTCCTGATTTAGGAGTCTTAGATCTAAAATCCTTCGAACAGAGAGTAAAAATAAATCTTGCAAGCATTTATTGACTTAAATGTTTCTATGGATAGTTATTAAGAGAAAAATAAATTCAGTTGTTTATAATTATAGTATTATACATGCATGCCGTTATGTCATAGAATAACATTAATATTTTACATACGAAATATATCATGTGAAAGATTTTTTAATTTTCTCGTTCATCGATTCCTTTTTCCTGTCACTTCCAGACGCTCCATTTATAGAATTTCAGGAATTTTACTTTTCATTAATGGCTAATAAAAGATAGTTTACCTATTTTAAATTAGTAGTATCATAGTTTGAAAATTACCGATATCTTCCATCAGGCCTTGGAAAATTACGAAGCGGATACGAAAGGTGTACGATTTATTAACTATTTGGTAGAATTTATAATTTTTTCCAACTGAAATCAGAATAATATTTACTTAAACTTTATCACGGACTTATTAGTCAATAATCTTTCTCCATCACAGTGAAATACTTATAATGGATTGACAGAGGAGAGAACACTGAGGTGCTTAACTTAATGAGCGTAGTTGAATATATGTGTACTAAACTCAAGTTCTACGTAGCGAGCTCACAAGCAGAAATACTGAAAAACCTGCAATTAATGGAACATCCTAATTTGACTTCTGAAGCGGGGCGCAAATCATTTCAGGCGAAATGGTGATTTGATGAGTTCAATTAATTTGGGTTTTTCCCCTCATTGATTCATTTTTATGGACAACATTTCCGCTTGCGTTACAGCTAGCATCGTCAGGTCCTGTATGAGCCGCAGAGATTCTTGTTAAGTTATATATATCTAACTCTTGAACTAGTCTGGCGCACGCTGATTGGCCAGATGGGGTTTGAATTTAATTGTTGGAAAAGACGTTTGAACGTTGAGGAGAGAGAATAGCCGTCCACCCTGTTGAAATCTTCTCCGTTTTTGGCTACTTAAATCGTCTCTCGTACCAGCCGAGGGAAATATTTGTTTTCTCTGGCGATGATCTTGCGATTTTGAAAATTTATGACGTGGCCGGGTTCTGACCTGGTGTGCTCTGCCACCGCGGAATGGCGAAAATTTTTCTTTTCGGTAGCCCTTTGGCGTTCCTCTATTCTACATTTCAGGGATCTCGATGTTTGGCCGATATACGATTTTCTGCAGCTACACGTTACTTTGTACACTCCTTCGTAAATGTCACAAGGGTGTTCATATATTTCGGTAAGATGGAGGTCAGTAGTCTTCTTATCGCTTAGTGGATCAACTTCGTGCGCCTTACTAACTCAATCGTCAGGATTATATTACGGAAAAAGTATCTCCGCAGCTCATTCAGGACCTGACAACGCTAGCTGTAACGCAAGCAAAACTATTGTCCATAAAAATGAATCAGTGCGGGAAAAACCCGAATAAACGGAACTAATACGTCTGAAATACCAACCGCTAATTCTCATGGGAGAGGCCCCAATCCTCCGGCCTCCTTTGGAGATTTCCCAATCATTCAAATCGAACGACCATGGTTGTTGACCGAGAAAAACGGCTATGGAACTCAAGGTTTAGGGCTTCGAAAAGTTAGAGTGAGTTTAATATATGAATTGAACACAGCGGAGAAGTTTGCCCATATGTTGAAGGATGGCGAGGGATCGGTGCTTGCAGGCAATGGGTGGTGTTCTGACGGGCAGGGGCGGGGGGATACAGCGTGAATCAGGAGAAAAGTGAAGGCGAGGAACAAGAGAAACGTCAAAGCTCCATGAAGGCAGGTCTGAAATTTCTTTCTGTGCCTTCTCCCGAGCGTGCCTTAACCCCGCTCTCCTTTTTACCACTCCTCACCCTGTCTTTTATATCATTGAGACGATAAAGTAACTGAACAATCTTTCCTGTGTTCCTACCGCAAACTCTGATAAAAGTGCTTCAATCATCTTTCCCCCTATTCAGAGATTTACTTTAAAAAAATATTATCTTAGTGGTGACAAAAATTGGTTAAATTTACTCCAGGTGTTGAAATGGAGAGATTGAGGTATATTATACCGATATCTAGTTCTAGCATTCATGCTGGTGTCAAGCTTTGGTGTTTATTATAATTTTTGTAAAATATTGCTTCTTTCTTTTAAGAAGTCTAATTTAAGCACCGTATTTTTAATATTTTAGCAATCAGGGATTTCATACTTGTACGTTTATCCCATTTATTTATGCCTGGAAATTTTTATTTTTCACGTTGCAATAAATTTATTACTTGAAAGATTGAGTTTAGATGATGACCTCTTAATTTTCATCATTTAAATTGAGTTTGAAACTAATGTATTGTGTTATTTTGGCCTCAAAATCCATTTAAGTATGTATTTAAGCTAACTTGGCTACAAAACAGAGCGCATGTGGAAATAGAGAAAGCTTTGACGGATCCACTTGATCCCAGAGTACATTTATTGACTCGCACAGGCTGTAATTATTTTTAGCAATCAGAATGCAGTAAACTTTAAGCAAGTCTACCAAACACAATGTCTCTAAACTGAAAACAAAAAATGCAACTATGGCATCCTCAGGTACGTATACTATTTATTTTTGCAACTTATGAATAGGTAATAAAATTAAATATTGTGTGCAAAAAGTATTGAAGACTATTTGGTTGAGAATTAAATAATAATACGAGTGAAACCGAAAATCAGTTAATGCGGTGACAAATTTTGACTCAACAAAATATTCCATAAATTTTCTTCAATATTGCCCCCTGATATCAATCGCAGCATCGAGTATTGTGCATGGTCGGGATTGAATCAGAGAGACGAGGAAAATTGGGTGGAGGAGGGAAGAGCTTTGGGTTTAAATGAATCGCCTGGAATATTGATGGGCAAGTGCTGAGGGTAAAAGGAGAGAGGATTAAGAAAGATTGCTCCAGCCATGAATGTCATGAGGCAGCAAGGAGACACACGAGAACCCTGACTTAAGTAGGATGGGCTTGTAAGTAAGGGTTGAGAGCAATGGGGTGGAGCTGAGGTTAGATGAGCTGAGGTAACGCAATGCATTCAGAGGACAAATGGGGGACTTTGAGCTATACTTGCTTCCTGAAGCCTCAGCTTAACCACCAAATCCCGAGTGGTTCGACGCTGGGTGCGTAAGAAGCAATGCAGAGGAGGGGATAGAGCGGATATAGACAGTTGGGGTGGATGAGGCTCATGATGGAAGAGGTTGTCGATTTCTAAGCAAATTAACTCATAATTATTTAAACTAGGACCCCGTATAAAAAGTATCTCCAATGATTAAAAAACGAATAGGAATTAGTACATGTATCGTAAGCCGAACACTTAATGTTAGCATTAACACCGACGTAGTACTCTTATAGTTTCTGAATTGACCGCGAATAGTTCTCTTGACTTTTTCAATATATTCCTTTCGCAAGAGGGGCGTGGCCTTGAAGTAGGACGAATGTGGAATGACTGTGATGACTGCCTTCCCTAGCACTTGGTAGATTTTGATGTAAAATGATTTTAATGGAATTTTATCCATACTCTGCTTTGTTATGGAAAAGCGATGCTAGTAATGCTTTCTTCATGCGTATTTTCAAATTGGAACCCTAAATTACTGAATAATTGTGATAAAATATGAAATCATCTAGAGTAGGTAGTTATAATCCTTCTCTTTCAGATCCAATGCCACTTTTTGCTGAAAACGCATTATAAGAAGCAGGTACACTAGAATATTGGGTGTTAATTTAATACAGGCAACATCATCTTATTTAAAGAGTTATTAGAAATTGTTAGTGGGAGCTAAAGTCAAAATTTGTTAGTTTAATACAAATAGTTCTGCAGTCGTATCATTTGGCCTAAAAAGGATTTTAAAAATTATGTCTCTAAATTAATTTCAACATTAATTAGGTGATCTTATCTTGAATTAGGTATTATTTATCTTGTTCCTTAATAGCTCAGAGCTGTCATAACTGATGGAAATTTTTGTAAAATATTTCAAGTGAATACTCTGCATTCGATGCATTTTTATGTCTTTGCGCAGTTGAGGCACTACCTCCAGAAAACGAGGAGAAACTTGGGCCCAAAAGAATGGAAAGAGTTTTGTTTGGTCTGATAAAAAGAGAGCGGGTAAATAAAATATTACAGGGTTCATTGCAAGGATGACGGATATAGTTGTCTGTCGGTTTTGAATATGACAAATTAAAATTATAAGGCCTTCTCTGATCTCAAAAGAGAATCTCCAAAATTAGGGATGGATGGATGCGAGATCACGATGCAAGTGGTCACGAGATAGAGCCATAAGATAATGATTCGACGAGTAAAATGGATAAAATTTTTAAAGGAATCGAGAGCTTCAGAGAAATACAAATAAAAATTCAAGTCTATTGATGCTTTAATGAAAAGATATTCGATCAAATGTATTTTTGCAGCATTTTTTCACTTATTTCACAAAGAGACACATTTTTTAATATTTTTGAGTAGCCGTTAAGAAAAATGCATTATATTGCTATTCCATGGACTTGTAGAGTCAAAAAATAGGATTGAGATAGGATAAATTTTATATCATATGCCTTTGTACACATCTCTGTAATTATCTTGTTTTACCATCTTTGCCATACAAGGTATGGAAATTAACAGTATATCACTCTTAACTACCCTGGCTGTATATTTACTTTTTTTGTGATTCAAATGACACACGAGTGATCTCCTCACCATTTAAGACCCAATAGCTCATTTCCAAAATGTTTTTCAAATAACATTTGCCCATGCACTTAGGATTAATTAAACAGTTTTCTTACATCGTTAGGTGTTTTACCATTTTAGGACGCATCGATGTTAATTTACCCTAAGACCATTTTTCTTCCTAAATTAATGTTAACCTATTTAAAAGGATATGGAACGA
This sequence comes from Ceriagrion tenellum, assembly GCA_963169105.1. Taxonomy (NCBI): domain Eukaryota; kingdom Metazoa; phylum Arthropoda; class Insecta; order Odonata; family Coenagrionidae; genus Ceriagrion; species Ceriagrion tenellum. The sequence goes on from OY720640.1 coordinate 36,912,633, forward strand.
CACATATATGGCACATGAATAGACGCGTTCATCAGTTAAACTCTTGCAATATCATGACTCTTCTGGAAATAGCTAACGTCCTCTATATTTTTTTCAGAGTATATCGAGGGAGAGAGGAACAAATAAAATCTAAATGTCTCTAAATAAAGTCACAGCATTTATTTTGGGAGACAAGTTATTCTGTCAGTTTAAAATGGAAGGTATAGAGAGTTATGCCTCCAAACCCAATCAATAAATGCCGCGTAGGACGCTTCGAATTGTTGTAACGAGAAAAAGGAGCGCCCAAAATATTCCAAAATTGACACTGCCGAATTGGAAGCTCTGGTACTGTCTTGCGTTCCGTCCATGGAATGAATTTTTCCGCGAGATGTTCGTCGTAATCCACACGTTCTATTTTACGTCCCCGGCAGCACTCGAGACCTGATTGTCACGTACTCCTGTAGTCCACTCAGTCCACTCCGAGGTTCGCGCCGCGGGAATCGACAGACATTCTTCAATCAGGCGAATAACTGGTGCATCAATTATACGACACTGTGTTCGCGCAGGTAGGCAACGTGCAGCGAAGGGTGGGATACTGGAGTAGGCAATGCCTGGGAAACGGAACTCGTATGATGAGTCATGTGCAACACGGAAGCAAAATTTAAGTTTGCATAGCCGTGTCACACACACCACCGATTTTTCCTCCAAGGGGGTAAGAGTCAACAGAGAAAAAAATGACAATCCCTCTCATGTTTGTTAGTGGGCATTATTTACTACCTCTCCTGGATATTTTTCACTTTAATGTAACAGATTCGTTACTTTCATTTCATAAGCTAATGGTCTTCGATTTCAATGATCAAAGGTATTTTTGTTGCGTTTGGTTCAAATGTAGGCTACTCTAAAGCATCGTTAGTTGTGTGACTGGAGAGTTAAAAAAATCTGAGCTTTACGTGCATTTTTAAATGTATGTTTTACGAGGATATTTTTCCATACGAATTGAAGTGGAACATGTACTGTAGCGCGACTACCTACTCGGACTGTTGAGTCGTTCTGTGGTTACGTATATATTTGCTACGAATTGCTTCGAATCAATTCACAATACATTCACTAAATGAATATAGGTTATTGTTTGCTCAATTCTGTATAATTTTTTATCATTGTTTAAAAATGAAGTTATCTTATTCGCCCAAGACAATGGATAGTCTTTAATAAAATAACTCAAACCAACACTTTGAAGTAATCTTTAAAACTGACCACAATTTAAACTTAAGGATTAATTTTGTGAAAAATCGATATATGAAACAAAATGTTGCTTCGTACTTTCCTCAATCTTTCCTTACTACGAACATAATTTCGACAAAATTAAGTCATTATCAAAGTATTATTTCTGTACTTCATTCTCTATACATACACGCTGATAGTGGGTGGTATAGGCAAGGGAAAGAGCGTCGGGGATGAAAACGATAAGATTGGTTGAATGAGAAGGACAGGAGAGTGGGCGGACGGTCATGTCTAAAGTTAAGAAGGTTAGCGTTTCAAGGAAAAAGGACGGGGAAGGAGGGGATAGAGAGATAGAGACACACAATCATTAGGGAAAGTTAATGATGTCAGCCAAATATCATACGTGACAAGACGTAACAACAGCAAAAAATTGTTGACATCAGCATAAAATATGTGTCAAATATGATGTCATTCAAATCAGGTCTGTAAGAAATGTACAAGGTATGTAGGATGAATACAGTGGACGCCATTAAGTCTTGCACATGGCCACTTTAAGGCTATGTAGTTATTATGATTTGCGCTGATAAAACTAAATATTTCTTACTACCATTTTTGTAGTTATCGAAGATCAGGAAAAGTGAAAGAAAATCTGTTCCGTGGTCGAATACCCTTTTTCATCACCCAAGGTTTCCTCCAACGCAGACGTTTTGCGGTTGTATATTTTCAGCATCTTAATGCCATCTTCCATTGCTGCACACATCTCAATAAGGCCATTCAGATCATAATTGTAAGTATAAATAGGCTATTCTTATTAGCATGAGATGTCCGTGTGTCTATCGATTCACGAATTCATCGATAACTTGTTTCTTATTTATTATTTTTTGTTTCACCAATTCGTTTGCGATTATAATTGCGAGAAAATGGGAATTTCCCGTGTCTTATTGGTATTTTTATAATATTTAAAATTTTCCTACGTTCATTTGACAATGTAGTCTACTCTAATGAGTAATTTTATTTACTGTTGAGTTGCGTGGCACTTGCTTCATCATGAAGGAGATCTGATCGTTGTAGGAGTTAGTTTCATAATTCAGTGATGGTCGTACATTTTTTCTCGTGATCAAAGTATGTTTTAGTCGTGTTATGGTACAAATTTCCTCTCCAGAGCCTCTTCAGGTATGGAAGTTATTGAATGTCTCATTTTTTCTAAAATAAAATTAGGTGCAACGTTGTCCATTTCCTCTGATCCACTGGCGGAAGACGAAGGAGTTTTAACGGCTTGTTAGGATTCTCCATCTCTAAATTTTTCTATGATTTTAGAAGTCCCTTAATGAAGATGCTAAGACAATTTCAGAGGTTTCTAAGGAAAGACAGCTAAGTCAAAATTTAATTTAGTAGTTTCTTTTACAGTCTACTATCATTAATGCTCAATCCACATCTATTATCACCCAGTGCCTGCAAGCCGGAAAATTAACAGTTCACATAATAATTTTGCAACACTCGTGGTAGGTATATTTTAACCTACAGATAGTCAAAGATCAAGGTGGCAACATTATTTCCGTTGATAATATAAACATCTACCTTAGATATTTTGAGTAGCTCTTTGTGGTGTCATCAAATATTCAAACATAAATGACGGATTTCAAATGTAAACTATTGTATAGTACTTATTTTTCTCGTTTAGGTAACTTACCTATCAATCTACGAAGCTTGCATACCTATGAACTAATGAGTTTATGTAATTATTAACGATGAAAGTTGAATTTGATTGCCTTCATTTACTACTTTCAACATATTTTGTTGAATGTATTCTCTGAGTTGTACGGGCAATGTTATAGTTCTTATTTTTGTTGATTCTTATGATAAACTCCGTTTCTTGACCCGATATCGCTAACACAAAATCTCGGTCTCCCATTATATACTCGGAGTGTATATGTGCGATAGGCATCATTTGGTACTACTAATTTTCGGTACTTTGATCAGTTGATATATTGATCATATTATAAATTCGGCTCCCTTTGCCACAGTTCCCATTCAATTGCCAACACGGCCATGTCCTTTCATAGCCCGCTCGATAGCACTCATATCTTGGAACAGTAGCCAACTCCCATGTCCAACCTTTCGTCTGAATAAATCCCAAGCATCTTCATCCCTCAACAGCCGCCTCAGACATTAGTGCAGGTACTCCACTTTTGGTCATTTAATTCACCATTGTATCCCGTCTTTGCCCACGATAGCCCACCTAGCTAACTCTCCGGCTCAAAGCAGCCTTGCGGGAATAAAACTGCCATTGTGGTTTGAATACAGGCTTAAAATATCGCAGAAAGGTGGTTAATATCTCGCTGGCATCGGAGTTTTTTCAACAAAATTTGAATCCCTACTTCTTTGCCATGTAGATGGCACTTGTAGTACAGTATTTACTCCGGCAGATGAGATTTTAAACTTTGGTTTCCTTGATATCTTCGTTAAGAGTAGTTGTATAATGCCGACGCCGCGGCCGGGTCATACTACATCCTCAGGAGTGATCCACTCTCCTATACCTAATAGTACGAACTTTTACAGCTGTCGATCTCTTCCCCCGGATAATCAGCCAACTTTTCAATCAGCCTAGGCATGAATTTAATAGAGGAGGGTCAGATGAGGTTGAAACTGGAAGAGCTTCAAATGAAAAATATGCGATTCAATCAATTATATTTTTTATTTTTTCAACTAGTTCCTCACACTGAAACATTTTAAGGATATTTTCAGATTATTAACTCACGGCTTCAAGTAAATCATCGTTTAGAGGAGAGATTGATAGAGAAGGGAGTGGGGCGGGAGGTGGTCAGAGGTTTAATAGACGAGGAGGAGTTCGGAGGGCAAAGTAAAGAGTCGGTTTAAATGGCGAACAAGTAGGATTTTGACAGCAGATTGCTGTTATGGTGAGGGGTAAGGATTGCGGTGTATTTTATGGGGCATTTTGGTGGTAACTCAGGGTGTCTGAGACGGGAGAGTGAAACAGGAATTAAATATCGACAAATCATTATACATTGCGGAATCGCAAAGTTTTCGTATGAATGTTTTCTCTATAATTTAACACCTTAAAACGCGTATCGCTATCATATGATCATAGAAAATATTTTCTGTTTTCAATTTCCCTGCTCAGTGATTTTTCAAGTTTACATGATGCGAATATAGCCGAAAATTTCCAACACATTTCTTCTTCTGAAGACCAAAATATTTGGTTAAATACTTTAAGTCTTTTGCCTTTCGAATGTGATGATTAGAAAAGAAATCCAATGGTAATGGGTTTAGGGAATAAGGAAACAAAAACCACATCATTAAGTGCAAAAATTAGCTATTGACGTTTTGAAAAAAATTTTCGAAAATTAAATTACATCTAAGTATTTATATTTTTCGTTCGATCTTCTGGGCAGTAACTCATGATAAGTTTAAGCATATTAGTTACCTTAATTTACAATCTAGCTTAGTGAGATTTATATATTATTCATGCAGTACAAGGAAGGATTTTTTAAAATTGCGTCCTGAGGCAATCTGATGTTGATGACTTTCGTAACAGATTGTTTTCCGAGAGGCTGGAGGCGATATCTCTGGGGAACTGGCTCGCGTGCGTCAATCAACCTCCCTTGGGACAAAATAGGCAAGAGGCCAGTGAGGACAATGAATGGATTCAGAGGGAACGGGCGGAGGATGCCGAATTAACTCCATTCTTCATCGCCTCGGGGACGTCGCAATGCGTGACTCAATATTTACAAGCTGAAGGACCAATAATGCTTCGACAATATGCCGTTCAATCAAACGTCTCCCGTGCTCGGGTCCTTATTGGACGACGTACATCGGACTGGGACGTCATGCGGATAGTGGCCATCACAAGAGCTGGGGGCGCGGTCAAGACTGTCGCAACTATTCTGTCTTCTGTCACGGAGTTCAACGGCTCCGTGATTCTTTGGACCGCAAGTGCTCAACTAATCAGTAAGTCTTTGTTTTGAATCTTCATTGAGATTCTGGTGTACTTGTCATCACCATTGGCAAGGTGTGCTAAATTGGCTGCCATGTGAGTAAGAGGGCTGCTACGGTACCATTGGTGGATTTGAGTGATGACAACATTATTTCCCTTGGATATTATTTTGATTTAATCATTGGATGACGGTTTCGTTTAATAAGTATTGAAAATTGAAGGAAAGTAAAATTTTAAACGATTACCTCGAGTCTGAAATTTGATTATTGAAATTTATCTTTAATCTATCACAATTTTAGGTTTTTGCATCCTTACTTTATACACATTTGACATTTAGCGGACTCTTTATCATTCATTGGGTTTGCCGAGGCCGATATAAGGTACATGATAGTGATCCAAGGTATTCAAAACCTAATCTTATTAGCATATTGGAATAATTGTCAATTCTCAACCATTCAGACATGATAGCCCTCCCTAACACTCAAACATAAACTTCCTTTAACAAATATAGTACTGCTGGAATATATATGAAGGGATTTAAAAAAATTTATATTTACATATTGCTTGAGGACCGAGGTAGGGAATAATTGTATTAAGTAATAAGGGATGTGGATTATTCATACTACACAAGCAAGTAGGAAAGATTCAATCGGTTTGGATCTGTCTTTTGGTTCTGCGGTTCATTAATTAGAGTTTTACAGCTACAAGAAAAGAACATTAGCATTATATTTCTGGTGTTTGAAATGTATACAGTCCAAGATACTAGCACATAATACAAGTATCAATGTGACAAATACATTCGAGCTGTTCTCATTTATAATTTTACTCCGCATCATGAAAGGAATGGCTCCGAAAATGGAGATGAACTCGGTATCCAAGTAAAAGTACAGATGGCTGTTGATAGATTGGTAAATTAAAGTTGGTGAAAGGAGGAAGTGAGGAAGGACAAGGGTGAAGTTCAGGCTTGCCCATCCTGTCGGCTGCATGACAGGAGGGAGACCCAACCTTGCGTAACGCTTGGCAAAAAACAGAATCATTACAAATATTTACATTAGCGAAGTCATTTTATTTCTAATTTAAAAAATTCTAATTTTTCTCCTATAACCACTGTCGTGTGAAGCCATATTTTTTAATTTTTGGGTCACTTTTAAATTTCCTATTTTTGTATTTTAATTTATAATATTTATGTGTTTATGATACTTTTGCTCTATTAGGTGGTCCACTTCTGTGAGACTTGATGTCGCGACGCGTCTTACCGAAGTAGTTATCATTACAGGACGCCAATTCCTCCTGCGTATTGAGGTTTGCACCTCAGTTGGAGCTGAACATCTCTTTGGTCTCATCTCTATGATCTACTTACGTTTTCCAGGGGGTTCCGGGTTGCCCAAGAGGTTGGTACTATATAAAACAGATTTTTATCTTATCCGCCAGAAATAGAGGCAGGCGAACAATTTGGAGAAAATGACAGCGGAAAACAGCGTCCACCTCACTCTACGGCCGGTAAGAGGAGTAAGCCCAGTTGAGTATGGGTGAATCTGCTGAGAAACTGCTGAGTGGCCAGATGCGGAAACTGTTTCTTTTCCGTGGTGGATATTTTGGTCCATTTTTCGGTACACTATTTTATTTCCAACGGTGAAGTCTCCAAAAAGAGTGCGCAAGACCATTACACAGATACATGGAAAGAATTTGTAATGCCATTTCTTACGAACCGGTTGGTAAGTTACAGGAACAAAGCCTCATCCTAGTAGTTAAAGAATGGCCACAGATAATACTTTCGATACAATTTCTTGGCCGAGAGACTCATTGAGGGCCTGGAACAATTGTGAATAATTATAACTACAACTGCATTCCTGGTATTTTCTTGAAAAATGTTAAATTTACCATTAAAACGGCCATTGATTGAAGAGCATAATAGTGCTGCGATGGATATGAAGGCTATGGTTGCCGGTTTAAAGTTATTCCTTAGAAATAATGTTTATACCTCTAAATCACACAAAACATGCCATTGTAGGGTTCTCATCACAGTCTGGAAGCATCAGGAATATTCGCTATATCTATCGTTCGTTTAGTTACTTCGTCAATGTTTGAGTTATTGGCTGATACATACTCATTCAAAGATAGTTTGTAGAATTAAATTGTAGATTTTCTTTCACTTTCTGGCTCTGGACCCCGCCTCCCTCCATTATTTTCCACTCCCTGGGTTTTCATTTTACGGGTTGAGTGGCACGAGGACTCGGGGGCCTCCGAACGATTTAGAAACGGTAAATCATGCATTAAAATTTTATAAGGTTTCTCGACTGTTATTATAGTTAATTAGCTGTTATGCCATTAGATGCTCCTCCGTTAATGTGCTATGTAGTATTTAATGCAATTCTCTTTTTCTACCTGCTCAACTCTCATATCTCTATCCTTGCATGTAATTACAAAATAAACTAATACTCATAGTTTATTTACGATTAATTGTACATTTTATAGTGCGTGATGATAAACATTTATAATGCCACACATCATTAATATGGCTGATAGGATGTCATGCAGAGGTGTATTTTAGCTCGCTCTATTGTAACATTTAAAGTGTAATTGGAGTGTCTCCGGATTGTAAATCACTGATTATCAATCGGATATTTCTCCATTATTTCCATTGCTTCCTCAAGCGACTCGGTTATCCATTCTCCAGAGATTGCAAACTTCAATGCCACACTATTCCTTTTCCCTCCATAGACACCAAAAGTCACGTGATCGAGTGATCGCTGAGTGGTATCCCTCCAACTCCGCAACTCATTCTAGGTTGTCCTTGGTCTACAGATAAATGTTTCGTGAAATAACCCCATTTCACGCTAAGCTTGTAACCAATTTCACGGTTATGTTTTCTGTGTCAAGTTGGATTTCTATTACTTCCAGCACAATACGACCACAATAACCTAAAAAAAGCCTAGTCTCGTCACAGAGGATTACTTGGTTTTCATGTAAGCTTTCTTCCCATTCAGACCTACCCTTTACACCGCTTTGCTTCAAAATATTAACTTGGTTTCTCAATCCAACTGTCCATTCCCTCCAAAACCTATTAATCCACTCACCTACAGCCACACGCACGACGATTCCTGAACCATTCAACCACGGCTCTTCATCGGGTTGAGCTCCTAAGTGTGCAATCCATGGAGCCGAGGGTTTCGTTACAACCACCCAGAGAATGACTCGGAAACCTTTCTCACTCCACCTTGCCCCCATCTCCCTACTTCCTAAACTACTACTTGACACTCATTCTCACCCACTGTCACCATCGCACTCCGAGGGGAGGAGATGGTGAGCACATACTCTCTCTTGTGAGGAATCACCATGAGGAAGTGACTTTGATTCTTGGATAGGGCACGGAGAACAACGCCCTTCATCGCCTCTTGATACACGTGCAGCTTCTGCCGAGGTCGCTATTTAATTTCGGGAAGAAAAAATGGGAAGGTCGTCGGGCGGCAGCGCTCGCTGTTTTTTTCCGAGACTTTTTGTCGCCACACGAGTTTATAAAGATTTGAAAGCGAGGCTCAAATTTAGGGTATACGTAAGCAAATCCCCTTGCGGGAACGGCTGAAGTAGATGATTTAACTGAACTAGCACCTCTTGAGGAACGTCAAGTTGGTATCACTTAAATTTTCAAGATGCATATAAGCAATTTGAAGTTACTCAGTATCTTACTATTACTCATTTCGAAGTCAAGTAGTGATAGATAGCAAGCTGAAATTAGTTGAATGCATTGGAAAAACTTTGAAAAGTTCAGTTATATCCAACTGCCACCATTATGGAGAAAATAAACGCTTGGAAAAAAGAAAACTAGGAGTTTTTATGAACCCGTAGTATATGCTTTATGCCATGGCGGAAGAGAAGAATGTTTGCATATAGACAAGTTGTATCAAAACATTGTTTATGAGGGGAAGTTGATAAATTCTACATAATTTTTCTGTTGACCTATTGAGCAAGGATCAAATGTGAGTTTCAGATCGACACAGAGAATTTTATGATGATCCCTCACTACATTTCTAGGTCTGACAGATCCGATAAAAAAGAGAGATGCACTGCCAAACAGATGAGTACAGAAACTCGTTCTTTCCGCGCACAATAAGCGACCACAATAAAAACTAAGATCCTCTAAATACACTCCCATAATACATGTCACCATTTCACCTCCCAAAAACTTACACCTTTACACGGCTGGTGACCTACCACCCCCTGCCACATATCCATTCGGTGGCTCGCGGGGTAATATGTAGATGTAGATTAGTTACCTGCGCGGTAACAATAAAAAAAATAAAAAAGGAAAATAACTGCAAAAAAGGGGGAAGAGGCTGACCATAAGCAACATTGAGGTAGCAAGGCCAAAAAAATGAAAATATGCCGAACTCCCCCTACAATACTATGCATGTGATTGAAATAAATAACCCAGCAATGTCTTTGAAGCTGCCTTTAACATTTCCCACTGAATAAGTATTGCTACGTATTATATAGTATGAGCATCAACTCGGGTGCAGTCAGGCTTCATTTAATTTAATTATATCTATGTATTTTCTATTTACCATGACCTCATTATTAATACGGAAAGTGATGAAGTTCACCATATAAGCTTCATATGCCTGTAATTTTAAATTTAGCTTTGCAATCCACCTAGAAATAAAAGATTATTTACAAACTTTAATAGGTCATAAAAATTATATAAAAGTGGCTAAAAGAAAACCTATATAAATCAAATACTTTGGCAGTTCTGGCCTTTTATGTGGTCATTTAGTTTGACTCAATGCCACATGACGCATGAGTTTAGTACATCATAAACACGTCAATAACTTACGATGGGAATAGTAAATAGTTTAATAGTTTGCAATAAAATGGATATGAAAGAATAAAAATAATTGGAATTCATGGATAAGGATATTTGATTTCCAAAGAGAAAGGACGAGGAACCGTTTAAGAAATACAAACAAAGGAACTGGTGATTCACAAGCTTTTCAATAATAAAATAGAAGATTGAGATTGGTTGATAACGGACGTCAGCTAGAGTGTGACGTCTGCTCATGAACGACAACGTCAGATGAAAAGAGGTAGGACCAGTGAAGCTGCCTTGTGGTACTACAGCCTCGGGCATTATTACGATGACCCTTCGTCCTTCGTCGTCGATGAACCCTCTTCCCCCACCCGCGATGCAGATGATGGTCAGAAAAGATTAATATGGACACAAGAGGACAGGGTTGATGTGAAGATAGTATTTTGTCAGGCGGGAAAGGTCATTTAATGTGGCGACTCCTATCATGATTCGACATAAGTAATAGCGACGAGAGAAATTCAAGTGCTGGATGCCTCGGAGCGAGTCCACTTCTCTTACTGGGAATGAGGTTGAACATTTGTTCGAAGTTATTCTCCTCTCTCGTATTCATTAAGCTGTGGCTCTTCTTTCTCGTTTTTGCTTCCCTCGTTATCGCTTGTTTTTATCTTTCAACAGGGACGGTACTGGAGAGTCTTGAAGGGAACTGTCAAACGTCAAAATATTTATTGCCTGAATGGTTAACTTGAAATGAATATTTATGCTAGATATACTATTCTTAGAACAATTTAAAAATTCACGTAACTACTTTTTAAAATTTATGGGTGCATTATTACAGAAAAGAATTTACCTTCATTTTTTTTCAATATTAACTGCGATCTACCTAGATGTCATAGGTAGCCACAAGCAGTATACCGAAACACTTTCGAGTGGTAGACCAACAAAGTTGTATTGATTGAGCGCTTTCAAGCTTAGTAGGGCTCAGGGAGCAGTGACGCATCACAGTCCTTGATTTTTAATCGACTCCTACCTCAGATAGGGCAGCTAATAAATGTGGCATATTTCTCAGGCAATCCACCTCCGCTAATTGGCTATTATCATGCCTGGTTTTATGACATGGATTCCAAAGGTGTAAGTGTAAGCTCATATTGACATGCTTTGTGTAATGTATATTAGTGTAATGTTACTTAATATCTTAGTATTATCACTTGTTACTTTGTGATAAAAATATAAATTTTGGCTCTAATAGAATCTTTGAGCAACCTGACCTTAATCTACTAAGTCGTGTTTATGTTCAAAGATTTAACTAAGGATTAATTCCAAGGATTATATTTGTAAAATGAAAATAATCCTTAGTAATGATTTCTTTGATAACGAAGTTTGAAAAGTTCTTATGGACTTTCTTTCTCTTAGTCAATGAATGCAGTAATTTTATTTCTTTCTTAAACTATTGTTATGTTGAGTTTGTAAACTATTGTTATGTGTATAAATATTATTGATGGTTTGACTATTTCTTAGGATTTCGATTTCACTTTTAAATCGTTGGCCTTCATTAGTGTTCATCTGTTGTGTATTATGACAACTAGGCCAGATATTCTATACTTCCTATATTGAAAGTATCATGTGAGCAACACCATAAATAATCTAAGGGTGCGCATTAATCTTCCGATTTGCTTCATCAAATGAGATTTGCTTCAGACAGCAAAGGGATAATTCCTGGAGAATGTTAAATTTTTGCTGGTGTAGAAAATTTGTACACTTTATTGATATACAGAAATATAGCTGTACTTTAATGTAAAGCAAGCACTTGATGATAGCAATAATCTTAGCACACAAATATACTATTAATATCCAAACTCAATGTGAAAGTCATTATTTGGTGCTAAAATATATTGTTGTGATGTGAGAGTTGTATTCATTGATTCAGCAGGAAATAACATCCATTTATGTTGTGCTATTCCTTGGGCCTACGTGAAATACTCCATATTTATTAAACGCTCGAAAATTAATTCTCAAGAGCCGCCTACTCCGATAGAACCATAGTATCGTCTACTAAAGAATATGCGAAGTCATTTATCATTTATGTAGTGAAGGTTGTGTCAGAGAAAATTGAGGTTTGGCCCATTTATAGCAAAAATTATAGACTTATGAACTACTTATGGATAAATATTTCTTGGGATAAGTTTTTTCTCAATTAGAGGATATTTAGCATCTAAAAAATGTCCCGTTGTAACGTTTCAATTTAGCCAATCCTTGAAATAATTTGATATTCCGTCTAGGGAGCTTTGTTTGGTACATTTATTCCTCGTGCTAGTCCAGTTTGAAAGGAATAGACTCTTCCTTTGTAAAGAGTCTTCAGCGCAACTGCCATGATCTCCCGTGTCATGCTCCATTGAGGCAGCTTGCAGAGTAATATGTATAAGTAGATATCTCCCTTCGACTGTAATGTTTTGTAAATATGGGTCAACGTCGGTAACTCTCACATTGACGACGCAGCGCTACCATTCCGTTTTCCCAACACCTCCACCCACACATCCTCTCCTCACTCTCTACCCTCCCTTCGCCTACTCGGCCCAGAGAAATTGCCTTTTGTTTTGGCCATGAAGAGGTGGACGAAGGACGGCCTTCCCCTCTTCCTAACTTCTCCTATCCCCGTAGAGGATCAACGTCACATACTTCTTCCGGCAGGATCTCCTCCCTTACCCCCGACTTTATTTTCGCCAAAATGGCGCCAAACGCCATGGCCCCAGCCCGCAACCCCCTTCACGAGCATCTCTACCTTCGGACCCTCATAAGGTTCTACACCCTGGGCATCTCTCCCCTTCTCTCCCCGCTGAGAAAACGGACGAAGTATGACCCCTGGTCCGTTTTGCCCCGGAGGGAGGGTTTTCCGAGAAGGGAGGAGTGCGGAGAGAAGGAAAGAGGGAGAGAGAGATTGTGGTCAAGGTGGCCGACGGGAGATGAAAATAAGGGAGGGGAGGAAGTTTTGGGCGGGGGTAGTGGTGGGAGGGATGGAGTGGATATTTGGGAGAGGATCAGCACTCCGAGGCTGTGTTGAGGAGGACCGCAGTTGATGGGGTAACGGAGAAGGAGCCTTGGGAAGCGAGGAGCGTAAAATGGGCCTTGGAAGCCAGGGGAGTGATAAAGCCAAATGACGCCACATCTTGGTGGCTGTGTGTAAGTACCTTATATCACGTTCTGCCTGAAAAAATAATATATATATCGCATTGGAAAATAATCAAAATGATAGTTTTACTCATTTTTATCCGCGAGTATTGATGTATGTGTATGTAATGCTATATGAAATTATATATATAATACAACAAATCGCTGAAATTTCCACGAGGAAAAATCGGCCTGGATTGGAAATTTAACAATGAAACTTTGACTCTCTGGACCCTCGGGAAGTCTTTTAGGTCCGTGTTTCGATTCCCGGTACATGCCGATTTTTTTCCGAGGAAATTTGGGTAATGTGTTTCAAAGAAGCATGAGAAAGTCGTATACATGTAGAAATTTTATGGTAATATTAAGTCAGGTTAGATATTACTTTTAAGAAGTAAAAGAAAGAGATCACCAATTTAGGCATGAACTAGGCAAATATATCCAGAGACAGCTAGATAACCGAATTCTGTAATAAACACGGTGTAATTCATGCTATAATAAGGTGAAACCCGAGAACTCTGGCTATCAAGGGTAGCAAATAACTTCATGAAACCATGGAGTTCTAAAGAGGAGACCTATTGAACGGATTCATTGTTTCTTTAAGTAAACAGACGCTTCTTTCTGAATCTTTGTTCAAAATAACCAAAATGCCAAATGCCTAAAGAATAAAGCCTAAGTATTTATTTTATAAGCAAATCACTTTTCCACACGTGTGCATAGGGGGCGTCGGAGATGAGATGGACTGAGATAAGAGTAGGGAGAAGTAGTAGCAGTGTGTGTGGGAGAACTCATGGATAGGGAATGACTGGAAGAGAGGCAAGAAGGCAGATAGGCGTGGCAAGGGGTGTTCAGGAGAATTAAGAGGGAGAGTGGGTGCCGGAAGGGAAGATTGGTGGAGCAGGTGACGAAATAAATGCAATTGGGGAGGATGAGGTGTTCAGGGCTTATCAGAAGTATGAAGAAAGGGAGAAGACAAGTAAAGGCGAAAAGACGTATGCATGATGGGAAAGTTTGGGGTAGAGAAGAAGTACAAACTGGAAGGGAAGGGCTTCAAGAAGGGAGATGTAGTTAAAGAGGAAGAAAAGGGTGAGAGTATATTATAATATAATGATGTATTGTAAATGAGAGCGTAAATTTGAATGAAAAAATAAGAAAAATTATGAATCAAAACAGCTGCTTATCTCGATCGAATGCGTGAGGGATAGTCTCCAATCAAATAATTATGTACTCTTGTGGCACTTGTATTCTGGCTTGTATTTCACTGTGACAGGAAGAGGTAAGACTAGAGCGTGGAGGAATCAAAATTTTTAGGATTCGAAGTAAATTGAAGGTGTATCGGAATAGCCCTCCATTCTCTTCAAATCCCTTGATTTATTATTACCCTACGGTTTGAAGAACTACTTTTTAACAGAACTTTATCTTATCGCATGTTAATATCTGGTAATATGGCCGTAAAAATTCGCCTCTCGCTTCAGCAAGCATAGATTTCAAACCCCACTAAAGGCTCGAACCAAGTAAGGGACCACCTTATCTCCATTTATCAACTTTCCCCAGCCAGTAAGAGAATACACAAGAGCCTCTCTCGTAGAAAAGTGTGATAAGAGTTGGGGACGGGTTTAGAGGTCTGGACGGATGAGGGGGTCATTGTCCCTCCTTTAACCCTCCATTCCTGTTATACGTCACGATTGGCACTCTATGACTTACTAATAAAGCTATAGTTTTCTTTAACCAATTAGAAGCGACATAGACTCCCATATGAATTTAATTTCATCTAAAGAGTGCTCATTTTTCACTTCCACATTTTTAATGATATTATGTGTTATGAAATCATACATTATAGTCTATAGTACAGGTAAGAGTAGTGGTCCATAGTAACTATTCAGAGATGATATTTGAACAAAATCTATCAAAATTGAAGAGCCTAATAAATAATGCGTGTACATTAGGGTGGTCCTTATTTTTCGATTTTTCGAATTTCTTTCGGAACACCCTCTCATTTTGTGCCAACTGGTGTAAAAACATGTTCTGTAAAATATTATCGATATTGGATAACGGGAAGACGTGCCGCATCGCACTCAAAGTTGTGAAATTTTGGCATTTTTGGCTATTTTTCGGACATTAATGGCCATAAGAAGGCGCTGCTATTTTTCAACTGATTTTCTCTGGTAGCAAACGACTCATTGAACATTTGGCATACTTCACATATAATATTTTTTAATTCTGACCGCTGGTTCCCGAGATACGGCCCCAAGAGTGAGCGCGTGCCATCCCAAGTGGCGCCCCCTCGCGCCAATGCTCGAAGCTCCCAAGTCCGCTGCTGCTTTCGGCGTTAGTCCTATTCCTTCGACAAAATGAATTATTATGCGATATTTTATTAACAAATTTTAAATTTGTTAATGTCATTAAATTAAACAATGCATATTTATTGAAAATACAATGATTGCATCTATATTTTTCTTTTAATGCAATAAACATTTTTGTCAGCACTTAACACACACCCATATACTCTGACGTACACCGCTGGTAATTAAACTCTCTTTTAAATTAAAATTTAAATAAGCTAGCATGTTTGATTATTCTATATAACAATTTAAATTCTTTGGAAAGTGTAGCTTTATTACTGTCTGGAAATTTATGCCTGTAGTTAGACACAACCTTCAGTAAAAATTGTTTCTGACTTTCATCTTTCGTCAACTTATCATTAAATACCACCATCAATTTTACCCCTCTTTCAGCGGAATCATAAATCACTTTCAGTTGCATTGCAATATTCAGTCCTTTTTCATATTCCTTATCACTTTTCCATTCAGCTGGATTCTTGGAGAGAAATGTCATAGGAATTTGAAATCGTTCGAAAAGATTTTTCGATTCAGAAAATATAAAGTGTTCAAGCCCCTTATTGACCAAACTGTCAACATCTTTCGGAAGTAAAGAAAATCTTTTTGGGGTCTCTTCACCACCATCAGTGAAGCTTGATGCCAGAGCTTCTACGATTCGTCTTTTGGTATCTACTGGTAGATTATTATCGAAAAATCCTAGGGCTGCAGCTTCCGGAGATAAATACCATAAATGGTTCCGAAAGTTGTTCATTGTTATGTCACTAACTTCACTGTCAATTTTCCTATATTCATACAATTTTTTTAAGAACATCAAATCCCGCCTCAGGGCTTCAACCGCATTCGGTGCCGTTATCCATGCCTCGACATATAGATGCACAATAAACAAGCACATATAACTGATTGAGGTCTCTTCCTAGTCTGAAAAAGAGAACTCTTTCTGAAAAAGAAATATTTTCAGGCAGTAAAGCCCTTTCGACATCCACCTTGCATGATGCATAGCACCAGGAACGCGAAATGACACACCGCGCGGAGGGACCCCCCCTCCTAAGTATACAACAGTGAGCTCAAGGAGTTCTCGGTAGTCCTCCCTGGGGTGATTTTCTTGTAACTGTTGTAGCACAAACGATAGAATATTTCCAGCTTCCTCCGCGCTTTCTCCCAAAAAACTTCCACTTCTTTCAATTCCAGACTAGCACTAGATCGCAAATTTCAATTTACCTTACGAATGTTATAGAAAATAACTCGTAGCACCTGTCATTAGATGGCAACTTAGAACCAACAATTTGATTCTCGTAATGACCAATTAGGAATATATGACCGGCGTTACTAGTTTCCATATCCAAATATTTCCATACCCAGCAGCCCACTCTACTCCAAGCTCCACCGTAGCAGCCGTCTTCATATCGAAGTAAATCTCTGGTACCTATGCTGTAAACGTGCATCTAAACTGTCCAGTTTATATAGGCAAGCTTTTTTTTATATAGGCAAGTTTATATAGGCAAGCAAGTTCTGCCAACTAGGATTAAAGTCTGAGTGTTGGAGCGACTAATTCTCCGCACCTGAAACAATGCTTCATCGAAACATTTCGCTTACGTAGATTTTCACGTTTTTCCTATGCCTGATTTGTTACTTTATATGAATATGAAACAATTTAATTAGGTGTTGGGACCAAAGCATTTGTGTCGCACCCTAAATAAAAGACAAAGATATCTCAACTTTCTCTACATCAGGTACAATATGAGGTTATAGTCTGTCCATTATCCAAACTCCCGTGAGACCTGACGGATTAACGTTCTTCCCCCTCCATTCACACGCAGACAGAATTTAAGCCTGTTTTGCAGGTTAAAAATAGTATAACAAGACATATTTACTTGATTAAATGAATTCAGATAATTATTCTTTATATTGTGCGTACATTACTTATTTTGAAATTCCACGGAAATGAATGGAAAAACCACGGAAATTCCACGGAAAAATTAACAGTGAAAAGTTGGTGTTTAGTCATGGTAAGTCCAATAGGCGACACATCCTTCCCAGACCGTTGACAGCAATAGGAATTAGCAAAATAAGTGTTCTTGCTCTTTGGAAATGGAATGGAAAGTTAATCCGCCAGGTCTCACGGGAGCTTGGAAAGACTATCGGTGTAGGTTAACCATATATAAATAGTTTATTATTATATGGTCAGAAAACAGCAGTTACATTGAATTTTCAATAAATGTGCATATTTTAATTTAATGACATTAACAAATTTAAAATTTGTTAATAAAATATCGCATAATAATTCATTTTGTCGAAGGAATAGGACTAACGCCGAAAGCAGCAGCGGACTTGGGAGCTTCGAGCATTGGCGCGAGGGGGCGCCACTTGGGATGGCACGCGCTCACTCTTGGGGCCGTATCTCGGGAACCAGCGGTCAGAATTAAAAAATATTATATGTGAAGTATGCCAAATGTTCAATGAGTCGTTTGCTACCAGAGAAAATCAGTTGAAAAATAGCAGCGCCTTCTTAAGGCCATTAATGTCCGAAAAATAGCCAAAAATGCCAAAATTTCACAACTTTGAGTGCGATGCGGCACGTCTTCCCGTTATCCAATATCGATAATATTTTACAGAACATGTTTTTACACCAGTTGGCACAAAATGAGAGGGTGTTCCGAAAGAAATTCGAAAAATCGAAAAATATGGACCACCCTAGTGTACATAGCTTAGTCTCAGACCGACAATGAATCACTCAAATATCGCTCAAACCGCTTCGTTCAAAAAAAAAAAGGAATTATACATTATGGCTTTCGGGATAGCCTCCACGTTGTGTCATTTTTATGACGACAGTTTAATTTTCGCCTACCCGATTCACTACAACTAAATAAAAAAAGAAGTTATCCATTAAATTTTTGAACACTTACATTCTAAATTGTAACAAAACGCGAACTGAAAAAGGAGGAATCTCTATTAATTTCATGCTCTTTAAAGCACACCACCCTGCTGTCTCTTTCCTGGGTTGCACTTTTATTTTTTACATTTTTAAGTAATCCTTAGGCTTTTCCGTCTCAAGTTCCAGAGGCTTTAATTTCTGCTGCAAATTATTATGACGAATTAATCACAGTAATTTCATTTCTTGTCACCCGATGCCTCTGGGATTGAGAATGCGTAAGGTGGAGCTCTCCTGTGAGCCACCCGCCGCCGGCGACATTTTACTGCGGAAGAAAAAGATGTAATTTCGTCTTCTTGCTCCCAGTTCTCGCGGAGATGAAGAGAAATATTATTTCTAGTAAGATTGTCCAGAGGAGCAGTCCGAATTAATTGCTCCCGTCGGCGGTGAATAATTTCTCGCTACTCTCTGGGATCCCCTTGTCCGTCGTCCCGATTACCGCGCGGGCTTATGTTCTACATCTCCTCCCTTAAGTGGCCTCTTCAATCACTTCACATCTACTTGTCCTCGTCACACCATGCATTTGCTCTCTTCAAACCTCGAATTTTCATGTGCCTCCCTTCCTCTCCTTCCTCAACACCTCTTCCCTCTTGTCTCCTTCCTCAAAAGGGATCACCGCGACCATTTTTCCGTTTTCATTGGTTTTAACATTCTTTGCACCACCAGCATGCCTTAACTATAAGATTACCAGATATCGTTTAATAAAGTACGCAGATTATTAAACGGAAATATTTTTAATGAAATAATTTCCATGCATTGGAGACGACTGCTGCACCATTTTTAATGCAATATATCCTCAGTTCTAGTAATTAATTGCGAATGACTTCCAAATTAAAATTTTTAGGTGCCTCAGTAGTATCGTAATTCATTTTCATGGGATAGTTAGCTTCTTTTTCACATATTGAATATGAATATATTAAATTGGCTAAAAATTCTATTTTTGTCTTAATCGCTCATGCTTCTTAAGCTTTGTACTTTAAAGGTCAATTTGTAAAAAAAAACTTTTTCAATAACTTGTTTGAGTTTATGACTGCAATGAAAATCAAGCAGTATTTACGATGGTACCACTTAGTGAAAATTTATCATTTATCTGCATTGACAATAACATACCCAGGGTATATTTTCGTATTATTCTAAGTTAATCGTTGTAGAAAACGTTTGATTCCAACATAAATCCTATAAAACGAGGCAAGAAGTGGACAAGGTACTGAAAACAATATAATTATTGAGCACTAGTTAATGCAACCCTAGAGTCAGCTAAACATATTCGTTGAAGAAGACGATTACGTAATTGTAAAGGACTTAACTGAATCGGTACCACGAACAAATTTTGCACAAAGGAGTAGGTCAATAATTGAAATCGGAACTTATCATACACTGGTAGAAATATATTTTAAATGTCTCAAAATGAATTTCGTAAAAAATACAAATACATTCAGAGCAAAGTGAACAATCTTAATTTTCTGGTCCTGAAAACTGGATTTTCTGGGAGCAGAGGTCGGCCAAAAGTGTATTATTCAAGTCAACGTGCCTTTTTGCCATGCCTTTTTAGGTCTTAGTGATATTTTTTTACTCACTGAAACTATCCTACTATTTGATATATAACTTCTATGCGCCCTCGGCACTCAGCACCCTCCACTGTCACTTGGTAGGCATAAACCAGAGGCTCAGTGATGTCTGCGGGAGCGAGGGAGCTGGATTCTTGGACCTTAGGCCGTAGCTGGATTCTTGGACCTTAGGCCGTAGCTGGATTCGTGTCGAGTGCCATTAAACCGCTCGGGTGTCCATTATACGTATGAGACATCGCAGAAGGTAGCGTGCAGGATATTTGAGCATACCCAGCGAGTTTATCATAGATGGTAGGCAAGAGAGTAGGTCAGTTAGTGGAAACGAATTCAGTGCATTTCCAGAAAGTAAGATAATAAAGAGTACACCAAGTTTAGGGCCTAGGAAAAGCTTTATAGATGACAATAAATTAGAAATATTTAGGAAAGAGAGTAGGTCAAATAGTGGGCCAATAAATAACTTACCATTCACCAGGATAGCAAAGAATAACGAGTTGATCAGACAATACAGTATAGGTTTAGCGGTTAGAAAGACGTGGAAATACGGAAGGGATTTTTTCTCTAGTGCAGGGGTAAACACCAGGTGGATAAACTACTTTATAAAGCAACACAGTATGTAGTACTGTACCGGCATCAGAGAGCTTCTACTGCAGTACTACAAGTGGAAGAGTCTCTTTGGAACTTCCCAATGTTTCAGTCATTCATCGCCTCCGACCGCGTTGCCCAGAAATACCTTGCCCTTTTTGACCCTGCCACGCAACTGAGACAGTCATCCGAGCGCTTGAGAAATCCCCCTGTCTCTCATTCATCGTGGAGGAAAGGGCGAAAGTTTCGTAAACCCTTCCAAGTGTGGATTCCCTTTCTAGCTTCCTCTTCCCTGCTGTCCAGAGAACGGCCTTTGACCCGGGTAATGAAAGCACCGGCCGTCTTCGTGGCAGGGATTTCAAGAACAATCATCTGCGGGTCAAAGTGCGGACGAACGGGGAAGGTATTTGAAACCTTTTAAGGGCCCCTCCGTCCCATTTTACGCTTTCCATGAATCTCAATTTCCTACCAAGTATTCCACAGGAGAGGAAAACGACCTTCCTCTTTCTTTGAAGGAATGAAAGGGACAATGGATTTTGTCGAAGCACGACAGCTAAAGCACCGAGCCTTATCCGGAGGGGTGACGGTCAATCGTTTAGTCAAATTGCTGTTCGGGGAGGGAAGAATAGGGGTCCAAGGCATTCGAATAAGCTTCAGCGCGAGTGCGGAAAGGCAATGGAGAATGTCGCATGAATGGCACAAAAGGGGTGAGTCCCACGAGGCTCGCTGAATTTAAATTTTCTCCGAGTGTTAGACGAGGTGGGTCGGAAGAGAACTGCTCCCGATTATGGTTGTTCAGCCACGAGAGGAATATCAGAGCAGAGATGCTTCGAGAGGAATTCAATAATGTGTACAGCGATGCGGGTTTCGAATAAATAACATCCATCTCTTGCGTGGATTCTATGTAGGCTAGTGATCACAGGAATACGGTCACTAAATCCTTTTGCGAGTAATAATAGTATGTATGTAAATTTATTTCGAATATAGCTTTATGGATTTTCCCAAAAACGGATGTGTTAAGGTTTCATTTATGGGTTTATATCTTAATTGGTTCATGTTTCATCTTTGAATTACTGTTTTAGATGTTAAGATATTAAACGCTTTGGTAAAACTACCTTCGTATTATTTCGCTTGCCTCGAGCAAACTTCGTCATTACATTGACCCTAAACTTTTTGGTCACTGCGCCGATGTGACCAGGAGGTAACGATTACTTAAGGGAGCAAGTTATATAATCTAAACGCCTACCAATCGTTTAAATCGCTCATTTAAACCAATGATCATCAAGTTGTAATACAGAAAAGGAACAGTTTAGTCAGTCCTCTTTGCTAAGTGCTCAATCTTTATATGTTTGACGAATTAATAACTCTGATCTTACGATACTATAAATAGCACTCGTTTAAAAGAGAGGATTTTTACCTGTTCACATTCTCCAAATAGTTAATTTTTATTCTGAATGTTGTTATTTTCATGCAAGCTGTAATTATTTGACTGAGCGATAATCGGTTCTTTAATGAAAGTTTTTGACCGTGATTAATTACCCTAAATTTTGCGTTGTTGTAATTGTTTGAATACCATTTCTTCAGTTTTTATAGAATAGCATGTAATATACTTTTTAATTGATTATACCTTCACCTTTATCTCTCAATAATATATTAATGAATACTGCAGTTCGTATGTTTTCGTTACTCGTGCCGCTGCTTAACGCTGCTACCTGTACGCAACTATTATTAATTATGATCTAATGAATTCCGCTTACCCTTTCTTAAGATTCCCTGACAAGTCAGTGGTAAAGTATTTGAGAGACACATAAAATTCCTTTGAAAACAAAGCATAAATATATTTAAGATGAAATATTCCCTTGCAAAAATTTTAAATAGATTTAATATTCCACATTTTAAATAGATTACTCTTGCACCATTTTGAAATAGATTAAATTTTGTAGAAATTTTATACGAATTGCTCTTGTTACTTATTGCTGTGAATTTACAAATTTCCAACGAAGACCATTAGTTTTATAGCAAAAGCGAAAGAACCTGGCGCACTTCTGAGCAGAGGAGGGGAAAGGTAAAGTGAAGGGAGTAAAGTAAACGGACTGAGAGGAAGTTAGAGAAGGGGACGGCTGAGGATAAGGCAGGGGAGCCAAACTACTTTGCAAGGCACACACACACACAAGGCTAATAGGTAAGTGGTTTTGCTTCAATGCCATGCACTTCCCTGTAACATGCAAGGAGTAGTAGTACGAGAGTAAAATGCAGCAAACCTGGAGTCAGGTAGCTGTGACTCATGGAATTTACCTAGGCGGTGAGGTTTGCAGCAACTAGAAAAGGTTCGTTCTCTGACGCTCCACAATTCACAACCTTCCTCCCCCGCCAGGCAGGGTTTATAAAGTTCTGAGGTCAATGTCCCAAAATCGTCTACGGCGCAACGCCAGGTTTTTTGAGACTGCTATAACCAAACAAATAATAGGTAATACCAGAGCAAGTTGATAAAGGCTAATGGCATCTCCACTCAAACAGGTTAATTATATCTCACAGGACCAATATTGCACTTAGCAATTTGAAATAAACACTCATGAATGACAAAATTACCCATTATCCTAAATACAAGTGTCTATTTCGGACTATACATGGCGCATGTTCAGAATCTCAGAATTTGAAGACGCATTTGGGGTGCTTTATCGGGATGTCCGCCAGTTCTTCCGGTTTCAAAAGCAAGTTTCACAAGCATTAACTGTGCCGGCTGAAATAGTGCTGTAGAATCAATGAATACCTAATATTGTCATAACGATGACAGATTAAATAAGTGAATCGTGGGATTATTTTACAAATGCGTTAATATTGGTTTAAAAGTGCGCGTTCAAAGTGTGGTCTGCAGTCACTTATTTCTCTGTTACGAGTTTGTAAATAAATCATATAAAGAGCACCTTGGCGTTTCACTGCAGTTCATTTACTTACTAAAAGCTCACAGAATCAAAAAAGGACGATGAAACCGACAATCTCCCTAATAAACAAATGATGTACCAGAGAATTTGGCACAACGTTTGATATGCAAAACCTTGGTAGAGTTGTACAAAAGTTATCAAATAAAGTAATTTGTGAATTTTAATGCAACGAGCTGCTGACCTCATTATGAAAATTGAAACCCGAATGGTTAACTATTTCAAGGCTTTAATTCATTCAGTTTTCATTTACAAAATAGAATCTTTTACCTCAATGAGTCAGCGAAAGCTTAAGAGGGGAGGAAAGGATTGTTTTAATCATGCCGTGTCATATGGTATTTGATTGAAAATTCATGCAGACCTAAATCTGTTAATAACAATTGAGTTTGGATAATTGTTAATTTAGATAATATCGTATCTTTTAAAATCTTATTCTCAAATAGCTTATAATTATCTATGAATAAATAGCATAGCAGCATGACATTTCCAATTGATTACGAAGTTAGCTTCTGGCAAATAAACACCAGATGTTTCATAACTGCGTACACAGGGCCACTGTAATATCAGAATGATAGGATATAATCCGACGGACTAGACTATCGACAAATTATCTCCGAAAAAATCGTCGTCACCCCAATTTGATTTACATGCGATAGATAAGAGGTTGTCAAAGAAATATTTTTTCTCTGAAATAGTATAGTTATTTGCACGCTCGCGTCAATCAACGCTTAAATGTACATGATTCATGTAGAACCCCTTTGAACATCCTCATCAAATTTAATGACAAACGGCGGCACTAACATATTTATACCGATCTACCTAGCAACTTCAAAGGTGTTATTTGCCGAGAGGGAAAAAGTAATGGTAAGTGAAATAGTTTTAATCAGTCTTAGTGATGCAGTGACGGAGGTGGAAACGTGGAAGAGGAGACAAGACTTGATCTTTCATATGGATTCCCAGCATAAGGAATAGGAGGCAAGGGACCGTATGGGAGGATTTCAGGTGAATGGAGAAGCAAAACGGCACTCGAGGAGAAGGGCCAGCGTCTTTCCATGACAGAACATATACTCTATTCTCTGTGACGGCTTTCTCTTTGCTATCCCTGAACTGGCGCCTCCTTTTGAAAGGAGTACGAATACATTCAACACAGTGAATAAATAAAAACAAAATTGCAACTCTCGTGTGTTTATTTAGCTTGTTTCTCCTGTGAAGACGTGAATTATATTCCTGTAAAATTTTTACTGTACATAAACCTTTGATTGAAAGGTAGTTGCTCAGATATGTTCAGGGCATGATTTTTGGACTTCATTTCTAGTAATTGTGATGTGACGAGTTTTTCTTCTTCTAAAAGGTAATATGTCTTCTGACAGGTTTCAACTGGATGTCCTCCATTGCAGTCGGTCCTGAGCATCTTCTATCATTTGCCAGTAACTTTGGCCATTTTTTATGTGACGAGCATTCCCATTCTTCTTCTTCCCCTTCCTCGCTTTCCTTCTATTTTTCCTTCAATAATTCTTCTAAAGAGAATTTTGGCGTAATATATGTCCCATCCAAGCTGTTTTCCTCTTTTTTTATTTCCCTCAGCAGTTTTCTTTCATCTCCTATTGTCATTAGTACTTCCTCATTTCTCATTCTATCTGTCCATTTCACATTAAGCATTTTTCTCCACAACCACATTTCTAAACTTTCTAAGTACTTTTCATCTTTCTTTTTGACTGACCATGTTTTACTGCCGTAAGTCACCAAACTCCATATAAATCATTTAGCAAATCTCTTTTTCAGTTATATTGGAATGCTAACTGCTGTCAGAAGTTCTTTCTTCTTCTCAAATGCTTTTTTACCCATAGCTATCCTTTGACTTACTTCCAGGGTACAGCTCCCATTCTCAGTCACTAAACTTCCCAAGTACTGAAATGATTTCACTTGCTCAACCATTTTTCCTTCTACGGATATATTAATGATTATTTCATTCTCATTACTCTCAACACTTTTGTCTTTTCAACATTTATTTTCATTCCGTATTCTTTCCTCACTCTTACAATACTCTTCATCATATACTGTAGCTCCTCTTTTGATTCCGCCAGTACTGCTTGATCATCTGCACACTTCACTGTCTTAATTTTTTCTCCTCCTACCATTACACCTCTTGCTTTTTCTAATGCTTTATTGGTTAGCTCTTCAGCATTCAGAGTTTTTAGCGTTGTCTAAAATGAATTATATTTGAAAATATACTTTGAATTCCGATATTTGGATATGTTTGCCCGAATATTCATAGTAATCATTGAGCACAAGCTCCTTGAAGTTGACAAATGGTAAGGATTAGAAATTTAGTATTTTATTGTCGTTGTTGGCACGCTACGTCATATGCCATCGAAGAAAACAATAACTGTTCCTTTTAGCGTCTATAGCCATGCTTTTTTATGCTCTAACTTCCAAAATATTTGAAAATTTGCTTTTAACAAATGTTTTGCATCAAAAGATATATTCAATGTTGGAGTTTTGGAAATTAATCTTGCTAGAGTGATAAGGTGTAGAAATTTCTTCCATATAGTAGCTAATATAATTACAGTTTAAACAAAGCAAGATGTTGGGTCCTCACAGCGTACTTTCCTTCCATTCATAGTCTTCCACTATAATTACATCTGTTCATCATATTCAATTTAGCATTTTTATTCGGCTGTTTTGCCACAAATTTTACTAAAAGGGTATGTTTCTTCTTCATGTCGATGTTTTTTATTAACCCAGTTTTATTTTCAACTCTTAATGGGACTTTTTCATCAGTGATCCCCTCAGCCACTGTACCTCCTACAGCAATCATCTTCGACGACATCATATCTCATTTGTTTCTGATTTCTTTTTCTCCGCAGCCGTTAGTGCTCACGCTTCATTGCCATGTAAGAATATGGTCAATATAGTTATATTTCTCAATAAAGTATTTACATAACCTAAGAAAACATTAATTACTGTCACCGCCAATCAAATAATACGTCTCAGCTCAAAACAGTCGTCACCGACGTTAATAAACACCTTTTCTGTTGCTTGGAATGACATATATTTACTTAAATATATTGTCGTTTTATTTATTTGTTATATTCCTCAACACATTAGTTTTACCCTTTCCCTCTCTGCAATTTCTCAGTGGCAAAGTCCAATATGTCTCCCCCAGTCAGTCAGATTCAATGAGTTACTTCCTCCCTTTCCTTCACCCTTTTGGATTTTAAACCTCTTTTCCGACAAACTCAAAACAAGGAGGCAGCTTACATTCCCTGTCACGTTTAACTTTCCAAATTTGAGAAATAAACGCTTCAATTTGGGTAAGGAACTGTAATAATCTCCTCCGACTACTAATTTATTGCCTTGCCTGTTTCTTGAACCACACCACCTACGAGTTACTGCAAGACTAACGAGATCCCAATTTACTTCAGCGATTAGATCCATCTGACGGACTTTTCGGAAAAGTTATTTTCCTGTTCTTCTCTCGAAACAACGTCCAGCTGTGGGAATCAGGCAAACTTTTCGCTCGCACTGAGGGTATAATTAGGTCATGAAAAGTAATGAATGCCTTTGCCGATATAATTTAGGAAGGCTACAAATTAAGCATTGAGTCCTCTGGAGAAAAGGAAAGACTCCTAACAAGTCAGATTTGTTTAAAATATGTTTTCTGCGGGGACACAAAGAAAGAGGACAGATAAAGGCACCGTTATTATTCGTTGACGATACAAGTTATAACATTACTTTTCATGGATCCATCCCAATGAACTGCTCATTTGGTTCTGATTGTCTGGCGCTGGAATCATTAGTCCGGTGGAGTTATCCATGAATTGACTAATTTGTGAGTTTCAAGAAGACACTCTGGGAGGAAATTTTGCTATCCATCGATAAAATAGCAAAAAAAGGTACTCCAATGCTACTTGCAATTTAAAAATAATATGTGCTGTGATTTGTTTACTTACAAGGAATTTACTATCAATTCCTTCATTGTCGTCTAGCTTGACTCACCACGAGAATTTATAGCTTTCTAAATCAAATACTCGTGAACGCTTTTATTTTTTCTTTGAAAAGCGATTCAAAGGCATAATTATTATTACGCTGTCGATTCTATTTAAGATAATAAGTATCACAGCTCTAATGGAATAGTGTGATAGATAATATTTTCTTTCAGTACCTTTACGAACAAATACGCCATAAATGACAAATTACTTTGATTTTTAATAGTTATATCGTAAATAGTACTTTTTGAAGTGCTCATCTATTTTTTAAATGATTTTATTTCAACATGTAATCTATATACTACCCTTCGAGCCGTCACATGGACGTGTCAGGGGGTGTTAGGACACCAGCCGAGTAAAGGTGCAATAGATAAGGTTTTGAGAGTTGAAAATGGTGACGAGGGAGTGTATTGAGTGGAACTCAGTTTTTATTTGGTCCGCTTATTTTGCGCGGAATGAACGAGCTTCTGTACCTATCTGTTCAGCAATATATCTCTCTTATTTTATCGCTTCTGTTAGACCTATCGAATTTGTGAGGCGTCATGATAATATTCTTTGTGTCGCTCTAAATCACACCAGTTTTGAATTTCTAAAGCAAGCTAAGCGTAGCGTGTAGCTTACGAGTCTCTAGGGGCTCCGAATTTAATCACTCTAAAAACTCTGAAACACTACATGTTCGCTCTTAGCAGTTTTTCTTAGTACTTTATTAAATTTGTGGTCAAATGTTTATTACAATGGTCCCAAATTTTCGCGGAATATTCAATTCGTGGCCCTTACCAGAGCGAAGTAGTATCTCTCTTTCACTTTATTATCCGACTTCTGTTGATAACAAAGTCTCCTTTGAGCCCATTAACTGATTTAGGGCTGCTATGCTATTCTGCGCTCTGCTAGTGACAGGCGTGATAAACTGATTTCCTTTCTATTCATCGGCGGCGTATTATGAGTTACGATTCAAGCCAGAGATATAGAATGGGGAGTCACCGCGTTGAAACTTGACGCTCTGGAAGATTTCTACCTTGATAATGAAATCATTTCGGTGTGACGATCATGTTTTTCATTTTAAAATGACCAAAGATGGATACGCTTCTGGCTTAAAAAGACAAATTCAGTTTTCATGTAAATTCCTTGCATAAGCTACTCGCTGTAAAGGAAATAAATGGAGACGGAGAAAAACTTTCGCTGCAAAATTCTGATACTGCTGCTTTCTCCACCCAGAATATATCCACCGTAATTCCATTTTCCTTGTCTCCCCGTTGCGTTGCCTCCTTTTTGGATCCAAAATCTCCCATCTTTAAGCTTGCTTCACCAACAGATCCATACCCTGTGTTTCCTTACATCATATTCCTATACCTTTTTGCTTATCCTCTATAATCACGTTCATCACACAAACTTCCCTTTTTTGGCCCAAAATTTTCAGCCAAAATTCTCAATGTTATTCAACATCCTATTAATTATTATTTTTTCTTAATTAATGTTTAGTTAAAGCGGATTTTAACTCTCTTTCATTTAAATTTACTTAACTTTTCCTCATAGGTAATATATGTAAATAAATAAAAAGGATCTGATAAAGGCCTAGGCATGTATTACAAATTTTATGTTAAAACTCCATATGCATGATTGAGAATCTTAAACTCATGTGAATGGTGATGCAGGTAAAATGAAAGTTTGAAAAAGGGTTCTACTGTTAGGGTGAAATGGTATCCGGTACCTTTTCCGAAACCTGGCTGTGGAACCGCTGTTCGTCAGGCCCTCATAAGAGAATCGCCAGATTAAACTAAATCCTCGGAGACGCTTACCATCGCGTGAGTAAGCCCGGGAATTTTTCATTTCGGAACACTTTAGAATTCAGTTTTGACTTGATGGAATCCTTCCATCGTAGATCAAGAGGAAACAAGTTTGCTATTCCGTATAAAAAAGGTACTAATTTCTCGGCATAGCTTCCGCTGCCGTGCAGCATCTTCAGGTTAAGGTGCTGAAAATGCTGATCAGCAGCAAAACCTGGATCGCGAAATTAAAAAAGTAACTTTTTATGTGGAATTTTATTCCCTCTTGTTCGTGGTTGGTGTATATATTCTGCAGGTCACCATCTAAAGATTGCTTCAATTATTTATAAAATGTTTTGTTATTTCTTTTCCCGTTGAACATGTTCGCTTTCCTGGCATTGTATTGATTATACCGCTTACCCACGCATAGAGGAGTGTTTTGTTAAAGTTCAGAGGCTTTTTCTATGGCGGAGTACGACAGTTGGCTGGAGGGAATGGAGAGGGGCTTGAAAATGTTGCAGAGGCCGCAGGAGGGGATGCATGGGACACGGCAGAAAAGATTCGCGTTCTCATGAATATCAAACACCAGGGATTGATCGACACGCTCGCGTGCGTGACGGGTGCAATGTGCGACGGGGAGTGGATTCCATGATACACCGAATAAGCGCATGCCGCCTTTTTTGCCTGGGAAATGCATGAGCTTCCAACTTCTAGAAATATTGAACGATACCATTCTGATGGAATCGTCTGCTGCTGAGGAAAATTGCCCATTCATCTTGGGACAAAAGAGATGCATTTTACCAAACTGAAAGGCTGGGGGAAACTAATTTCTTGGAAAAAATTTCCTCAATATTTTTTGGAATGTATGAGTATTTCACATCCTCAAACTTTATGCTTTTTTTAAGTTGTATTTTAAAGACATTAACCATCAATAAAATTGGAGATGACAAACCGGAATAAATATCTCCATGGCAGCAGTTCTTACTCTGCTGCAATTATTTGCAATTATTTGCAAATAATTGCAGCAGACTCATTCTGCAATTATTTGCCATTATTTCACTCTGCACATAATATTCAGCGAAATAAACATAATATACCCTATTGGAAGTAATTGAGCACTCTCATTACTAAGTGTACCTGAAGCACTAAGTATACCTCAACTTATAACAAAAAATGTGACTAAAACATATGCTCTATAAATATTAACTTATAATTACTTGGAAATCAAAAACTTTTAAGTAATAGTCCACTAATATTTTTATTGTAAACGACCCGCGTTTCGTCACGTAATGACATCTTCATGTACAAATATTATCCCACATGGGTATATATACTAAATCAGGTGCAGAGGAAGGCGGGGAAGGGAAGGGGGAGGAGAAAGAAAAACCGTTGGAGTATGGTGTAATGGGTAAGGGGCAGGTAGGGAGAGGTCAGCGAGGGGGGGAGGGAGCGTTTCACCAATCAGACCAACGCCTTCCTCTGCACCTGATGTGCCATGTGGGATAATATTTGTACCTGAAGATGTCATTACATGACGAAACCCGGGTCGTAAACAATTAAAAAAAATTAAAAAAATATATATTAGTGGACCATTACTTAAAAGTTTTTGATTTCCGATATGGAGAGGTTCCACAAAGTGAAGCCTGAATTTATTAGTTATATTTGAATTACTTGTTGGGTAAAATTTAAAATTACAACTCAAATTTGTGGCATAATTATCACTAGATATTTTGTAAATATTTGCATAATAAAAGTCCTTGACTCTCATAATATAATTTGCATTAAAATTTTTGAACTTTAATAACTATTTAAAGTAATTTCACTATTCGTTTTGTATATGCGTGGAAAATACAAAAGCTTTTTCCAGGGGTGACATCTTATCCAGAAAGTACGAATGGTTTGGGAATTGGAACTTAAGTAGTCTACGTGATCTATAAGAGTTATTGTGAAACATAAAAAGCTCTATACGCAGTTGCACGCGATAAATATCACCTGCGTATCAATGCAGGTACCAAAGCCCCTCCGGGTAATTGAGGAAGGGTCTGTGCTCCAATACGAGAGCTTATGGTTCTGCTCTCCCCAGATTACACAGTTACACAGACGGTAATCATAGATTGACACCTCTGATCTTGACCGATGCAATTTCCAATGTTGCGAAAATTATACGCATGCATGAGGAATTTGCATCAAATTAGGTGAGATAAGAGGGAAGCTATTATGAAAAACAAATTCTTTGGAATGCCTATGAGTATAGTCTGGGATATCCACAGAGCTGTATTTTGAACTTCCGCTCTTTCATTCTTCATCCATCTGTAACGGGTAATGGGTAAGCTAAAAATAATTCTACCAATTAAAGGTAAATTTCACGAAAAAGATGGAACGCCAATGTGAAAGCTATGCTAACTATAATAGGCAAATATGTTCAAGGTTATGTTTATTTAGTCAAAGCTAATACGTTGGTAGTTTTCTAACCTCGATTCACACGTGCAGGCATTTCTCTTTAACTGTGAACTTACGGCATAAAATCGATATTAATTTTATCGTTGCATAGTAATGCCACCAATTGTTTGAGGCATGGCAAAAATATTGTCATGAGTCATGTTTCCGCTGTTTTCCATCTAAAGCGTTGTGCTACTACCTTGATTCCCCCTACAAAAGACCAATTGAGTGCTTCTTAAATAAATTTCGTTAAGTATAATTCACATATTCTTTATCATTCAAATATTTACCTGCCTATTACTTTTTAATACACAAATAAGACGTCCTGAGATTCACCTCATGGCACTCAATGCACATTTTTCGTGACAGAGAATAGTGTTTATCTGGTTAAATCCTCCAAAAGCAAACGAAGGAATTTGGTGAAACAACGACGGATTGGAGAATCCGTCGTTGTGGTGGTATAAAGAATGTCGGTCCCGATGGCGGCGAGGTAAAGTCCTCGCCTGCTAACCCGAGAGTTGCAGGTTCGAATCCCGCCTGAGTAGATTATTCACTGCCCAGGACATTGATGTTTGTGTTCATCTTATTCGAGTTAACTGTGCGATAGGACTGCGCTGGCCTAATTTCGCTCGTAATAAAAGACGATATATTATTATTACTATTTTACATTTCCTTTGCGATTTCGAATGAATTGCTCATTTCATCGCTTTGCAATCAAGGAAATCTTTCATCCTACTCCCTCCCATTACAATTCTTTTTTCTCTTCCTCCACCCAGGTGTGCCTATCCGCCCTCTCGAGTGTGCTCAAGTGAACTTGTGAGTATGTACGGATGCGGGAGTGCTCTCGAAAGGGTTAAACACGAGAGGACGAGGGCTCTAATCGAGGAGCTCTTCTCTTCCGACGACACTCGAGTGCTGAAGAAGGAGAACACACACTTATGGGATGGAAGGACGCCACATACCCGCCCAAAGACTCACAAACAAGACCCATGCTTTTTCCATCCGACTCTAAGGTTCTTTAAACTTCAAATTTTCCCCTCCTCTCTCTTCAATGGTTACGCCAATTGTCCCTCATCCCTTTCCTTGCGGGACTTCTCCTGTTCACATCTCATTCTGCCCTTCATATCTTGAGAGTTTGACTGTATTAAGAGTAATTCCTTCGTGCGTCACCCTGAGAATAATTCTACTACTCCACCAAGAATGAATGTGAAGCCCCCGAAAATGAGAAATGTTTACATTCGTTGACAAGAGACTTCTAATAGCAGATATACTGCTTATAAATATGGTTTGATCATGCGATGAAACTCTGAAGCATAGAAGACCATGTCATGAATCTTGGAGAGCCACGTGATAAAGGTACTTTCAACTATGTCTACATACTACCCAGCGAGCCGCCGCATAGGCGTGTGGGAGGCGGTGTTAGGACACTAACCGTGTAAAGATGTAAGGGAAAAGGTTTTGAGAAGTAAATGGTGACGTAGAAGAGTTCTGAGTGGAGCTCAGTGTTTATTTTGTTCATTTACTGTGCGTGGAAAGAACGAGTTTTTGTACCTATCTGTAAGGTAATGTATCTCTCATATTATATCGCTTCTGTCAGACCTGGAGATGTAGTTTGGCGTCATTATTATATTCTTTATGTCGCTTTCAGAGATACTACTTCTGAGTTCCTCAAGCAAGCTAAGCCTAGCATACATCC
Organism: Ceriagrion tenellum; assembly: GCA_963169105.1. NCBI lineage: Eukaryota > Metazoa > Arthropoda > Insecta > Odonata > Coenagrionidae > Ceriagrion > Ceriagrion tenellum. The sequence continues at coordinate 36,945,995 of OY720640.1, forward strand.
TTCAAGTCTTCAGGGGCTCTCTTTTAAACCCCAGTAAAATCTGTGAAACAGTATATGCTCGTTCGCAGTAGCATTTGACGAAGCACGCAGGTTTCCTTTGTACTGAATTACTTTGTTTGGTTAAACTCTTCCTTCTAGGGCCCCAAATACTCGCAGGGTATTCGAGGTGCGTCCTAACCAGAGCGGAGTACCACCTCTCCTTTAATTTTTTAATCGAGGACCTTCCAATTATACGCTTAACAAATCCCAGTTTCTTTAATGCTGTGCCGCATATGTTTTGTATGTGTGTTCTCCACGAGATATCTGAAGAAGAATATTCCAAGGTGTTTTACATTTTCTTATCGCTTTATATTCACTGCAGTCACTGTATAGACATAACGTTGGTGTGATGACTTTTGCAAGAAGTGTACTGTTGTGCATTTTTTAAGATTTAATTCTAGCTCCCACTCCTGGCACCACGAATGAACGTTGTTAAGGTCACGCACTTCCAAGTCCGCGCCTTCGCGTATTTTGCGTTTGATGACCATATCGTCTGCAAATAATATTTATTTACTGTTTACTCGAGAACAAAAAAATATGTAAATAAACAGACGAGGGCCAATCACGCTTCCTCGAGAAACATCGAATGTGACCTAAACCATCATAGCTAATACCATCAATTACTACTTTTTTGTACTTACCGTTTGTTCTATGATTTCTGCAGAGAATAGAAACACTGATTTTTTTATCCTATAATAATTTTTCTGATTGCTTCTGGGTATGTGAAATATCGGTTAAGAACTTTTAATATTACTATGATTATCTCATCATGTACCTAGTGAAACTACATACATAACGTAGCATCCAGTACCCTCTCACAGAATGTGTTTTCGGAAACATCTACGTAGCTTTTAGAATCATTAGGAGGCATAATGTTTTTTTTGTATGTAATTGGTGAGGTGCTTCGCGCGCCTAGACTACAATTGCTTAAATTTTTATGTTAAGTTTTCCTAATATAATAATCAGTAAAAATCGGAATACATGCTGTAAATCCACACGAAATGTGCTGTTCCGTAGTTTTTCGATATAAACGCGCCGTCCCAACGCGATGGCGATCAACCTGGCCTCGTTGGTCATCCGAGGTGGAATGAATATATGTGTCCGGGTGGATAGGGTTGTAGAAGGGACGGAGCGAGTGGAGGCAGAAGAGGGGTGTTGCTCGCCAAGTAGGAGGAGTCAAGTGGAGACAGGCGCACCACTAATGAGCAAACTCTCCACGAGAGAGCGCCAAACACGCCTCCTCACCCAGCAGGACTGCCATCCGTGTCCTTTGGTGACCCCATCCCAAACAATCGCTCCCTCCCTTTGTTGCTCGCTGCCCCTTGATCATATAATGATCGCCTCGAGTCACACTCACGGCGTCGTCTTTCACTCCCGAATCCCTGGCTCTGCTCAAGGGAATCGAACGTCTCAGTGTTTGGACTGCAGAAATAACACATAATTTTGTCCATTGATGCCTTGGACGTATCTCTTAGGGCCGTTATTAAAGGACTTGCCACTGAAAAATCTGGCCATCTTGCAAAGTATAGAGCATAATACAACTCAAAGTTTAATAACATTGTAGTTGCGAATGTACACTAATGTTATTCGCCGGGAAAGTGTTAAATCATATATTACATGAGCATTATTGCAAAATAGGCATAATTTGAAAACTGAATAAGAATCTTTTCTTTACTAGTCCATTGGCATGTTGACTAAAAAATTGAGACTGTAGCTGAGAAGTAGCTGAAAAAAGTTGTCAGACGAGAAACGAATCTAAAAATGTTACATTTGTCCTCTCTTCTTCAACAAGAGTATCACAAAAGTATGCTCTTTCACTTCCTACCTTCTGTCCTCGTATATTCGTGTCAAAGCACTTTCCTATTCCATTATAAACGTCCCAACGTTTTAATAATAGATGCAGGAGCTATAGAGGCTCAGGTTATCTGTGATTGGATGTGCGATGTATTGAAGATAGAAAAATGACAATTTTCTTTCGAACGATGACAAAATATGTAACGTTTCTTTTCGTTTTTTGATTGTTTTTCATTTCCTACGAGATAATGTTGACTGTATTTCGTGTTTTTATTTAATGTATTGTTGGAATTAGTTCAAGTGTGGAGCCGCAATTAAATGTTCAATTTCACAGCTATTGACTAGTGTGCTTTTAATGAATGTATCCCACCCATTTTTTTACGATACTATAAAAGATATCAGCTCCATCTTTTTGTCCAGATTTTATCATACAAACTCCATGAAATATACCAGCTCCTCCTCACATTCACTTCCAGTTCCATATTCTGCCTCCTCTTCCTTCTGCCGGTGTTAACATCACTCCGTTCTGGCTACCTATTTCGCATGCCCTTCTGTCTTTTGACCTCGGACCGACCGTGGGTACTTGCTTTTCTTCCTTTTCCCACCAACGCTTTCACCTCCCGGCCTTCCCTGCTATCCCTCGATTTCGTGTAATTTTATGAGAGTTTACTCCTCACCTTCTTCCTTTCATCTTTGTTGGTTATTTTGAAAGCCTCAGGTCATTCGCGCCATCAATGATAGTTGGTTTGGCAGATAGGAAAAGGATTATTTGGCGATTTAGGAAGGGTGGAGTGAAATCCAGACGGTGGTTTAGCCTACTCTAAACGTAAGGAGCCAAGGGGTCAACTTTTTTACATCCCAAAGGGAAGACATAGTACTACTTTCAAAGTTCATTCAACAAAGCACCGAGAATAATATTCCATTGATAAAACTCTACCATTGCCTGGATTCAAATCCGAACCCTTGTGAGATGAAGCCACCACATTAAAACAATCCCTTTCTGTTTTCCTTATTTTTCTACTTACCCCATCGTACAACATAGGTAGAATATTGTGAAGAATATATTAATAAAGTTCGCCAAGCATGAACGATGTATCAGTGTTTTGGCAGCTCATTAATAGATGTAGTCTCATGAATTTTATTTGGGTATTTTGCAGTGAATTACGATGAAAAATCACCCCCTGATAACACCCTTGGGGCAACTTACGGAGTTTTATTAGTTTATGGTGTAGATTTACTCCTTCTTACTCATTCACAGGTCTACTTTTCTGTCTGTTTGACCTCTCGCGTATTTCTAAAATCGGAAGTTGAGACCGTGACTTGCACCATAATGAAAGGGATTCCCTCATTACGGAGGATTTCCGCCCTACGTTACCGCAACAATAGGTGACATCTCAAGTATCTCGCCCATTCATTCCTTTTACTCTCTTCCCCGTTGCCTCTCCCAACGGCGCCACCAGCTAACCTCACTTCTTCTCATCCCCTTCCGACGTCCCTGTCCGTAAAAATCCACCCATTTCCACCCTCATCTTTATTTATGGTCCCTATGATTCCATTCTTCGGCTTCCGAAAAGTCAATTTTCTTCAAATGCCATTCAGTTCTCTTCATAACTTAGACAGACTTACCTCCTTTCTCTAGTGTTTTCTGTTCCTTGCTCTCTGATGGGATTTTAAATCGAATCCAATTAATTGAAATTCAAACATGGCGGGTGAATTTTATGAAGAAATTACCATGAGAAAAATTCGGCCTGGACCGGGAATCGAACCACGGACCAAAAAAAATTGCCATGGGAATTAGGAAGCCTGGATAGCGTAGTGGTCTGCGCATTGGTCGGGCAAATCAAAGGTCCGTGGTTCGATTCCCGGTCCAGGCCGAATTTTTCTCATGGCAATTTCTTCATCCTATTAATTGGTTAAAATTTAATTGTCCTTCCAACCAACCTCTCGAAATCTTTATCCATCTCAAATATAGAACGCTTTGTCAAATCTGCAACCTTTATCTCATCAGTTTTTTTTTGGAACAAATATTCCTTCGCATAAGGAATAATTAATCTGACTCTAGACTTACTTTGGCTGATAGAGGTTTTACGGTGGTCCACAGAGGCGCTTGCTTGTTCATCGGTAATCATATTTTGAGTACCAAATTATAGCATGTACAGGGGTTCAGTAAAACTAAAAACTCTATGGGAAGAATAGCTTATACAAAGAAATCTTAAAATTAAGTCGTTGTTTTTTAAGTGTTCTTTAAACTAGTGAACTGAGCTTTAAAGTGTAGTTTGTTCAAAATTGAACACCATCTCATACCGGCCTGTTGCAGTATAATTATGTGACCGTTATGCTATCTTGCTCTTCACTTTTACTTGCAAAAGAAAAGAATCTTCGAAATTGTTACAGAATTTTGCGACTCGTGAAGTCTCGTAGCAATGTTTTCATCGTCCACTTCTTCATTCCTTCTTCTACCAGAAGCCAAAAATGAAATAAATAACATTATAAACACATTAAGATATAAATTGTCAAGTCCTCAGTTTAACAAGCTGTTTTATTTTTTTTAATTCGAGGAGGGTAAGGGAATTTATTTTTATGTTTATTTTGGAGAATGATCATTTAAATTCAAGAATTAATAAAAAAAAGATATAAGTACTGTATACTCTTAGAAGCAATTACATTTTGTAGATTTCTCTCAATATGCACATTTCTTAGGCTATTTTAAATGGGTATGTAGTCACACCATCCATGTGCTGTTACTATAATTCTTCCTTAGTCTATTCTTCGTTTCGCCGAAGGAATTATGTCAGGTTATCTAAAGTATTTTTAAATAATTAAAATTTGTTGTTGTTTTTAAGTAAAAGGTAAATTACTCTCAATGCTAATTCTTTCCCATTTAAACTATAAGGTTTATATCTATCTGTAGACTTTATTCTCCACTTACGAATCATTTCAAGATCATTTTTGACTCTCTCTGCGTAATAATTCGCTTTACTTGCAAAAGAAAGACCTCTATAGCATCGAGTGTGTCTTAATAAGGTGAGTCCTTAGATACTGATTTCACATACTCCTCCATCTACACCACGCCATGAGGCGGCATCTGATGGTGATCCACTGAGGAAAACACTACCCTAGATTTGCAAGTTTTTATTTTAAGACCATCACTTATAATTGATTGAACCATTTTGAAAATCGTCCAATGTCCTACATTTTGGTCATATTTATCTTTTAATATTGTAAAGTCACTGTCGTTGAACATAATGATTATATTCTTTTACAGCAATAATATTACATCATTATCTGCCATTTTATATTATTTATCATCGAATCATCATCATATCATCAATGTCTAATCATATTCAAATAATTATAATCATATCGTCAAAGTTTCGCACCAATCATAATACAATGCCAATCAGTAGTCATTTCGCTACGTTAGAATTTAGAGGTAAAAAGGAATCCGGATATTCAAATGCAATTATGAGTTTTAAGCTTTGCATCAAGTGATGATCAGCACTATATTGCCGTTTTAGTTGATACCGACTGTGATCTCAATACCTATGTTCTTGCTCCGTCTTTATTTTCTTTTCTCCCGCTGGGTAACAAAAATTACCGTATTTGCTAGCGTCCGGGTTGAGGTAATTATTTGATGTTTGTTTCTAAAATATAACGTGCATCTTCGAGGCTGTAAATTAAGTTATTCTGGAACCTACGTTAATTTTAGAGAAAAGTACTCAGAACTGCACAGCCTGAAGTCCTGTGCATTAATTATAAACGAATAATAAGAATATAAAGCTTTTTTACATAAATTCTGACAACATTTATGCCAAAATAAATGCATCATCGACCTATGACCAATATTCTGCACTTATTAAGACCTGATAGATCTTATATTTCATTCTTTCAGGTGAGTTGAGTCAAGGGTTGAGTTTTTTGAAGATAGGTGGTACAGGAAATGGCATTTGGTCAGTAATTTGGCCATGGCTAGAATGTAAGGGGAAAATATGCAACTGTTGAGGAAAGAGAAATGATAGTTCAAGCAATACTTCTTTCCCTTTAAGGCCATATAACGGTCGAAAATAGGTCCAATAAGCATTAAGTCACTCATATAATGACCATTTCAGTTTTATTAGTCATCATTAAGTTTTTATCTTTAGCTAAAAGATAATATCTTACGAAGAATACTTCGAATCACTTTAAGCGCAGAAACACGATAATTGATTTCTGGTAGTTATATTGTCGACATGATAGGCATACATGAACAATTTTCTGTTTAATTAAAGTAATTTTTTAACAAATTTGCTTCTTAAGACCTGGGCGTGCCCATATAGCCGGCAAATTCTGCCAAATGACAACGTTTTAAAACCTGAACTCGTTAAAACCTTCAGAATCCCCCTTAATCGACTAAATTTTAAATTTACCTTTCTTTTTAACTTCCAAAACATTCCACTTGCTTTAGCCTCTACTTCTTTCTTCCTTTCACACATTTGAATACCTTTCTTTCCTCCACAATCCGCTTTGCCGCGCAAATCTCCACCTGTTGCGTCTCGCGGAATCCCCCGCGGGCGAAGCGGCGTAGGGAGTTCATTTCCCTCGTTGAACGCACTCAATACACTCACAATGGTTGCGCAGCTTTGTCAGTCACTCCGTGACCCAGTCGACTCAAGGTGCGTGACATCCGCCATCAATTAGGCACAGGCATCAACGTTTCATGGTGACACGAAGCTGAAAGGCATGGGGAATGTATACGCATCGAATTTATTCTTTTTGGAAAATTTAAGAAGATTTTTACGTAAAATCCGATTACTTTGTTCGATGTCTGCTGCGGAGACTTAAATCATTTTACTCACACATTTTCTTCTTAATTTCAAATATTGATTGGTTTGAAGAAGAGCAATGAGAGTCAATCATAGAGTTCAACTCGTCAATATCCCTTTTTTGTCCTTATTACTAAATGTAATTTTATAGAATTTGATCGAAATGGCAAAAAATTACCATTATATGAAATTAAAATACAAACCAGACTTAGCTCTAATGTTTATTTGGTTGCTTAAAGTCATTCTAAGATCTTTAAAATGATTTTTCATATCCCTGTTGGGATTTTATTCTGTAGCGCTAAATCTGGGACCGACCATCGTATTTTGTAGTCCAAATTGGCTAATTTCTTAGAATACCAGTTGAGTAACCAGATTGATAGCCGTATTGGTCACTGATTCAATGAGGTTGCACAGAAATAAACAATTTACACCAAAACCTTTTCATTTCTCAGCATCCATCTTATTCATGCTAAGTGGAGCTCTTTTACATCACATGTTCAAAATCTGAAAGGATATGCCTCACTTTCAACTTGATTCAACCTTCAAACAAATATTTTATTTATGCAGAAATTTTGATGAACAGGAGGTTTTTTTCTTTTCAGCAAAGAATGGACTCATCTTCTTGTAAATTGTGTGCCTCATTGGCTGTTTCTTTGCTCTCAAAACGGGCAAAAAATTCTGGGAAATAGAAATGTTTAGCGCGAAGTGTAAGTACCGCGTTGCCATTAATCTGTAAAATGTATTACACTACCCATGCTGCATTTAGCTATTGGGCAAGAAAATAATCCACGGCATGTAGTTGCAGTAGTAATTTCCATTTTTCATTTATTGGTGAGTTCATTAAATGAATAACCACCGTTTACATTTGATATGACGACTAGCAATCTGATTCTATACATATTGTATCGGTGTGATGATGGATATATTTTGGGAAATTGGTTTTGTTTTATTCATTTTTGATGGAAGGGGGAAGTGGGGGAGCATACGTGAATGAAGGGGATTATGAGGGGGATCGACAGGAGAGTATTGCCTATGTTTTAATAAAGACAATTTATTGGATTCTTGATCAAAAGAAGGAAAACTGAATATACTGCAAATAGAAATAAGTACATGGCCAGGAAAATTGACAATTGATTTTGGAACGGAGATAAAATTTATAGGGTGGCAGAATATATTGAAATCATATCAATATATACCAATTTCATTGATTTTTAATGAATTGAGGATTTATGATATGTGCTATAGGAGTTTTTGTGTGCAATTTGCATTGGAAAAATGTTTCGCCGTTCTTCTATGACATTTCTTCACTGTTGCTTTTCTACTCAAAGGGTAATGCTTTAGTTTGCGACTTAAAACTAAAATTTTAGAGTCATAAAAGTTGGACCATTTTAATATTTATATCATACCTCTAAAACTGAGGGACATACCTAAGGCCGCCTTTGCCAATGAGAAATTTGGGATATCTTAACATTATTTCTTAAGCTTTTTGCTTCGAGTGCTCCTGAAGTTAACATCTTGTCTACGAGAAAAACTGGCATGTTTATTGCCTTATCCATTCCGTCTGGATGTCAAACTTTAGGTCCTCTTATACTTTTTTCAGTCTAAAAACTAAGTGAACCCAAGTTTGACTCACTTTATAGAGAATAGACATTCCACGAACAAAAGTTTTCTGCTGGGAATTTCTTGGGAATTTGAGCTCTGACCGAGGAATTCAGCTTTGGCATTTCACCCCTTTCTCTTTCAAGTTCTCCAAACGCGACCCTACTCTCGTCCTCTTCCGAAGACCTCCTTCAACTACCACCTAACCGTTTCTATCCCTATCTCCGATTAAATCTGTGTAACACCACTCAGAGAGGGGAACACCCTCCCACCCTCGCATTGCCCTCCTTCTCCTTCTCCTTCTCTTTCTCCCTTCATCCATTCTTTAACTGCGTAACTCTTTCCCCTGAATTCCTCCTCACCTCCTCATTCATCCTCCAAACGATGCATCTCCTCTTCCTGCATTATGAAAGGACCTTATCTTCCTCCTTTTCCTCGAGAGCATCTGGAGATATATGTGCAAAGGTGTACAATGCTCGCTCGCACATTTTCCAAATCTTTTCACACGTCTTTCAAGCCTTCTTGCCGTTCCCCCCCACAAAACTCCCACCCCATCTCCCTCCTTTTCTCCTGTATTTGGACACCAACATGAATCAAAAGGGAGCTCTTAATAGAATACATATAAATCTTTTCATTTCGAGGGGAGTAGGTTTTATTTTTACACATATGTATATTCTGCTAGGAGCTCTTCTCTCAATAAAATCCAAATATGTGATATAATATTGCAAAAAAGAATTAACTTTTAATTACTATTAAGGCAGTTGTTGAAGAGGACAATAATTTAAACGCATATAAAGAGCGCGCATAGAATATTATAAGAAAATATTGTTCCTTCTCTCCTTACCTATGTACAAGGAATTTATGTAGCCAAAGAGATCGAAAAATGTTTTTCCTTTGTCAAAGCATGGGAATTTGATAATTAAAAAATTATAATCCTAATATCATATTCCAATTATCCCTTTTCGCTATTGAAGAGAGATTTCGCTCACTTTTACTTCATCAGTTTACATGTCTCTCCTAGCCTAGCTAAAGCGATGAAGAATTTTGAACACAAGACATTCCTCCTTTTCTTACTTATAAACAAGGAGTATTACGTAACCAGCTCCTCTCCATCCTTGAGACACCACAAGAGCGGGATAAGAATTCCATCCTTCCATCATTCATTACGTTTCTTCAACGTCCGGAAATATCATTTCTTCCTATACCGTTCCAACCCTCCTGCTTATAATCCGTCTTTCCGGACTGCGGACTTGGATAGGGAGTAAATTATAGTCAGGAAGACCATATTGAGCAATTGAAACGTGCACAATGTAACAAGTAATTTATTTGTTGTTTTTCTACTTTGTATTATGCCCCACGTTATGGGAGCCAAAAATGTAAAAGGTATTATTACAAATTAATATGCGAAATGCCACACGTTGTGGATAAACATGTAACACGAAAAACTATTGATTCTTTTACCTGGAAAGAAACCACGATTGCGATCTCTTCTCGTACCTTATATTTTAATTACTTTGCCCCAGCTTGCTCGTCGGAAAATAAAATACATGAAACATTGCAGGTTTAGAGATACGGTTGCAATTTACTTGACAAAATGAAATATTCAATTTACAAACAATTTAAATAATCAAAATAATTCCTTATACCCTTAGGTCATGACCAACTGTATATTCTAATTTAGACACAAATTTGGTATATAAATAATTATTCCTTCTTTTAAGTATATTGTATAATTATTTGCCACACTTCATCACTTAAACTTTTCACAAAATCCAATTACTTGATACAAAGGGATCCCAGGCACAAACTTAATTCTTGGCCAATTAAAACCTCTTGCCTTATGGCTTCTTGTATCTTATATGAAAATAAAAGTTTATAGTTACAACCCAATTATTCGACGACACAGGTTGGTTTGTCCCTCTGTGGTCTGGAAAATCCTCTCAGCCTGCGTGGTGTTCGTCCTTGGCGGGCCCTCATCTTTTTGGCTCTCGTACTGTTGTAAAATCTCCCGTTCCTCTCCTTAATTCCAGCTCCTTTGTCAATTCTCCTTTTCTACGTGGGCTATGTCTCGTACGATGCCACACTTTGGAACTTCCCTCTACCAAACCTTGCGTGCTCTCTCTTTGCACGTCCGCTCACTGCGAGGGTTTTATCTACAAACTCTTTGCGTGCTGTCTTTGCACGACCGTACACTCCGACGGTTTGCTCTACAATCCTCTTTTGTTGCCGAAGCTTCCACTCCTTAGGTCTATTGTTTATTCTCAAGATTCACAATATGGTGGGTCCCTTATTGTTATTATAAACCATGAGGTGGTAAAAGAAAAAATGGCGAGGCCAGCGTTATGTTACAACAGATAAGTTGTTTTCTAAGGGTAATACAGTTTTTTCAGCTGCCTTAGAATAGCTTCAAACGTTCTTCCGGTGTTCTCGTCTCGCACTAGTACTTTGCTTGATGGAAGTGACACTCCATGTAACACTATGGTCTGAAAAGTGCGCAATTTGGTTTATTTAACACTGCCGAATATATAATTTACCTTGTATATTTGTGTAATTAAAGCATTGGAACTAGAAAGGCTTGGAAAATAAGAAAAATTCTTATTGTCCGTTTCAAAAAGTAAAGATAAATTGATGGTTTTTAAGATTATATTATCGATATATTTTGTTGTAATAGCTTATTTGTGCTTGATAAAAACATAATAGAGATTGTTGTAACTGGGGATTCAAGTACTGTTGCCGACAAAACTATAATATTTGCCAATGAAACGTATCATTTACCATGAAGGTTGGTATTGCTTTATAAAGCATTTTGTTGTAATCAAGAGAGATAATGCATTTAAATGAACAAAAGTGAATATTATGGAACTTGAAATGAAATAAACAATGTCGTCATTTTTGAAAAATCAGTTGTCAAATTTGTAACCAACTCATAGAATGAACCATTAAAAGCGAAAGATAATCGAAAATAATAAGTATCACAATGAAGTGATTTTTTATGATATCTAAATGTTGTAATGTTCTCAGTCCATCATTAAAAATTACTATAATATTTCCCGAGGACTATACTGGAAATAATACATAGTGAAAGATATCTTTGCAATTCACCACTAATGAATATGTAATTAGAACCATTCCGACGTTTTTTTTATAATCTTTGATGATATGAAAATTATATCGTTCAAAATGTAAGTTAGTATTAAAATCGGTCGCATTACACACCTAAGTGAGGAGGGTCGCAAACATTTCTTCTTTCGTCAAAGTAACAAGTTGAAGTACCATTATAGCAGTCATAGACTGAAATAAATACTCCTCCTCTCCGGTGATACATTCTAGCATGACAGGGATGTAATAAAAACAATCATGGAAAGGATTTGTGGCGTAGGAGCGATCCATTGGGATGATTTTTTCCTACCAGGCAATTTCCTTCCTTTGCCTCTCTTTTTTATTCTCTTCCTCTCTTAATATCAGCAAAAGATAACATCTTAATTTCCTTCTTTTCCTTGTCTCGCCACGCACCCTTATTTCACCATATTTCCGGCCGAATGAAGAAGGAGCAGGGACAAAGAGCTGGAGCAAAACGAAAGAAGCAGCATAGGCACCATTCAAAGTCGAGGAAACCTCCTGCTTCAGCCTCTTAAAAACTAATTCCGGGCCATTGTAGCAAGCGTAGTCGAAAGTGCCCCTCGATCTAGTGTTCCTCATTCATTTTTGCCCTTAAAGATAGTTAGGGTGAGTAAAAAAATCTGAAGTATCTCGCTCACGTTTACTTCATCAGTTTACGTCTCCCCCAGCCTCTCACCATCTGAAAGTTTGAGCAGGCAATGATTCCCCTTAAGACATCTATTTATTTATAAACTTTCACGTCGTTTTTACATAAGAAGTGGTAATACTGCGTTATTATTGTACAATCCTTCTCCCTACGCCCTACGCCAAGCACGTATTTTCTTATCCAAACCGAACCTGACGTTATTCAAGTTATGTTTCTTGTGCATAGGACCTGAATTGTATAATTTATTACCTGTTTCACGTTTTAATTCAAAATTTCTAAACACAAAATATGCGATATTGGTTGTTAATTGGTTGTTATTGGCTGTTGCTACAAATAGTCTAGAGGATGTTCTCTAATAACTCTAATATTATTTGATATATGTACTGTAGTTTCAAAATGCTAAATTTCCTTTATATATATATATGTGTGTGCATAACCCATTCTGTAAACGATGGTAGCCATAATTCAGGTTTTCCTTCATGGCTACCTAAAGCTACTCCCCGATTTTACCAGAGATAATATGTTGTAAGCATACTCTGTCGGAGTAATAAAACATAATTATTATTATTATATCGTCGAATTGATGAAGATGAAGTTGGATGCTGGCTCATGTCACAGTTGATTTTTTCAGGTTGAATTTCTCCTCCTTTGTTTGGTCATAGTTGAGTTAATAGTAATATTCAGTTTTTCTCTTCAGAAAATTAGTGATTGATTTAGCCCGTGATTTTTGTTACTGCGAGGTATGCATCAGCAAAATTCCGGATATTTAGAGCTTCTCACCAAACACGAAAATATTTGGCGAGTGAACGCATTCCATCTCTGAGCCAAAGATGGAATTAATGTTCTTGGACGCATTCATGTGATTCATACATTGTCGTTCATGAGCTATAAAATACCTCCGCGAGCTATAGGTAGCTTGAAAACAACTGTTGTTCGGCCTTTGCTGTGTAGGGCTTAGTTAGGCTCAGTCTCCGAGATATTAAGCTCAAATGCTAGTTACCATCATGAGACTATAATGGGTTAAGATTTGGCTTCGCGAAACGGGTTTATGATAACGTTTTTAAAATTTCAGCCTTTTTTGTTATAGCAGCCCCTAGCAGCTTCAAACCCTTTCAGTTATTATCATGGGTAAGAGCTCTAGACTCCGCAATCCACCTTTAAATCACAGAAAGGCGTTAAAATAGATTAAGGTTGCGTTCAATAAACAATTGCGGAACATTTCAGGTGTATCTGTTTACTTCTTTTAGGGACAACCGAGACGTGTTATTTGGAAAAATATTCAACGCAATAATCAGCAAAGAGAACGAATATACTGTCAAGCTTAATCTATTTTGGTGATGGACTAAGGACCTTGTGGAGCTCAGCATTGTTTAAAAAAAATTATTGTTCATTAGATTATATAATGAATACAATATAATATTTTTTTGAAATTTTGAGGAAATAATTTTAACGACAGTGTTTGTTACAAGTCATTTTTCGGAAAACGATAGTGAAGCATCATATTACCTCTTTATATTCTACTTATACAGATTTACTTGTCAAAATATTCTGTTCATTGTTGGAACAACCAAGTATCCAGATTGTGGATAATGTGTTATTATTTCTGTATTAAATATTTATAAGTAGTATAAAAATGTGAAAATATAAACACAACAAGTTTGACTGGGGTGACAGCCGTAACTAAATTTATTCGCTTTTTCTACCCCGGATGGGTATACCGGAAATATATATGAGAATAAAAATAGGACTAGAAAATAAGAAACATTCTCCAGAGCCTAATCTGTTTCAACGCTTTTCCGTGATTTTCAAGGTGGATTGCAGAGTCTAGTGCTCTTATCCATGAAAACATGAAAGGTTTTATATATGTATTGATATATAATATTTAGTTACCAAATATTTATGAATAATATTATATTTCATAAGTTAAAAATCAAAGAAACTTCATCCGTACTTCTTCAATTGCAATATATTCATATGTATTTAACTAACAAGATTTGTCTTCACACTACTCAAATTTTGAATGGCGAAAATCCTCAGAATTAAGCAATGAATGTTTGCAGTCGAAATTTCTTTCGTTCATTTTGTAACTTCAGCTAAAACTAACCTCTATACTCTCCTCGTTAAATGGTGGGGTCAGAGATATTTTATTGACACAGCGGGAATCATGTTGTAAGCAATTTGTTGCGGAAGTAAAGCAGCAAAAATACTGTTCAATAACAGTCACTCAAGTAGGGGAGCAATCTTGGAACCTTTGTACGATTATAGAAATCATTGTTTGTCTTGATAGAAGAACATTATATACTAGGTCCCTTCAGATATACCAACATCTAAGGCGACTGAGCTTCGCGCATAAACTTACTGATGCATTTAGTACAATGACAGATTCTATTTAAACCAATCAAAATGTGCAAATTACGAAGAGTGATGTAGCTGGGAGACGAGGAGGAAGATTTCCAGGTCCTTCGAGGAATGCTGATCTCATAACAGATAATTTAATTAGCGTTAAAATTGCTTTTAACGGTGGAAAATCTTAACTTCAGGTCTCATAGCCCCCTTTTCTTATTCTCTAGTTCTAATTTCATTCTCTATTACTCTTATCCCCCTGGTCAAACATGACTGGTGCTGGCGATAATATAATAATTGCTATTCTGCAAAATGGACCAAATAAAGAGGAAAGAAAGGAAGAGCTACCCGGAGGTAATGGAACTAGCATTAGATAGGGAAGGGTGAGTCCAGCAGTCCAAGAATTGAACGATCAAGGATGAATGAATCTTCAAAACTATGAACGGTTTGTTGCCCTTCCGTAAGTGAATAGCTCAGTCATAAATGTCGGACTTATGGCGTAGTTGTTTTTCATGTTCAAAGAAATTTTTTCACATTTCCATGCACAGCCTGTAAAATAATTGCACCGATTTCAGGATTGCAGAAACAAGTAACAACTGACTGATTTTGAGTTACTTATTAAGGGAAATTAAAGCATTCCATTAGTGAATGTTATTTTTTGGAGCATTACTTAACTTTTCTCTCTCTTGGTTATGATTGCGTTTTATGAGTTTGATCAAAGATTTTAACGAGAAAATAGTTGCCAAACTCCATTGATTTTTGTGGTATTCCACCACTCTAAGGTTCCCTACGGGTCACGGACGCTTATTTAAAAAAAATAGAAAATAGCAAACAATCTCGGAAAATATTTTGAATTAGGAAGCAATGGAATGAACTAACTGTATGTTTCAGATTTTTGAAACGCAAAAAGCCGCAGCGATTGCTAGGGCCATCCGAATTTGATGATGCAGCAGAGAAAATTGATGGTATCACAGACACACAATTGAGGAGAGGTTAAAAGTGGGTGAAATACGGATCCTCAAGCATAATAATAGTCTTCGGATAGTTCTCAAAGTAAAAAATAAGTTGTTCGCACGTCTATTACTCGACCCAAATCCACACTATAACTGATGGAATCAATAATTTGGCTTTCCTCGAGTTCCTCTTATATACAGACTTAGTAATGTTGTTCCCGTTCGTTCTTTGTCTCACTCGTGCATCGAGTTCTTTCCCAACTTTCTCTGCCTCAATCATCCGGTATCTTTTTCCCAAATCCATATATTTAAAGGTGGGAACATCAATATTCATCTCTTCCCCATTTCAAAAACTAATTGATAAACCATGTGCTGTCCCCATAGTATTGCCATTTTAACTCTATTCCTCCCGTTAGACGTCCACATCCGGCATTCACTGTCACACATTCATTGCCCCCATCCGCTTTCACCTAGTATGCCCACCTCAGTGTACATTTATCTTAAGACTGTTAATAACCATTTGGGTTCCCAATTTCTTCTATATTCCTGACTTCCTCACCTATAACTTATAACAGACCCAAGCTGAAGAATGCGCTCTGGAGTTCCTAAAATTCATGTCTTATACATAGGTGGTTCTCAATCTCTGCATTCCTCGGCCAATCCCGTTCCTCATTCTCCCTTCTTTTCTTCTGCTATTCTTTGCCGTACGAACCTAGAAGAAATATCGTTCACCACAATACGTTATCTCTTCTTTTCCCATTTCATCTCTCCAACACTGCATGCAAATGGGGACGATTTGAACTTAACACGCCGTTTCCCTGTCTCGTTTCACGTTTTTTCCTTGGGTCTTTGTTAACTTTCCCTTTTCCAGCCCGGAACATCGACCAGCTGCCGGTATATTTCAACTTTTACGCTAAATGACCGGTAAATAAAGTACCATTCACTCTCTCCGCCTTTTTGCTCACAAATCACTACCTCAGTTTATCTTATTTCTTCTCTAGTGCTTTAACCCATTCGCCAAAGCTAACATCTTGTGTATTTCTAACAAACAGTCAGATATTTTAATAAATTATATCATCACTTAAAGAAAGAACTCTAATGTTTATGTTGCACTACTTGCGTATAATACATGGAAAAATATATGAGCTTCTTTTGCGTTGTCTAAGTATCATAAGTGTATGCAGAAATGCGAAGTCTTCTGGTTATTATGGGGAATTATATGACCAACACATGTCCTTATCCTTATTTTGATATGATATTTCTTCTATTTGGATGGAATTGTAGAATAAAAGAAGGGAATATAGTGTGACGAATGAAATATGCCGTAAGAATTTGAAGTTGTGAGCGTCTTAGATTTAAAATACTATTTGGGGGTTCCAGCGTGCATTCTTCAGCGTGAGATCTGTATAGAGTAACGGTGAGTAATTGAAGAATATGGGATAAAAATGAAACATTTCGAGACTTATGACCATTTTAAGCCTTAAAATTTTAAATCTAGTGAGCAATTTCTTCCTTACATTATAAAATCTGTCAGTTTATTTACTCTTTCTATCTATTTATTACACCACGAAAAAATGTGAGTCTCCAGCCAGTTTCTCTATACGCATGTTTCTTACTGATGTTTGCAAGAATATTTAGTTACGGATTCAATAGTTATGAGATCCATAAATTAATAATCTCATAAAAATATTCGAGTTGCAGTAACACATCTATTAGATGAATAATTTATTTTCCAATAGTTAATAGCATCGAATATTTTATCTAATCTTCTACCGCCGGGTAAAATTGTTGACATTTTAGCATAGAAATTCTTGCTAGTGTACGTAATAATTGGTCAGTAAGAGTAAAAAAATTGTCTCAAAACAACTGATTTATCTAGTTATCAAGTCTACAAGCGGTTCATTGCGCATCCGTCATCTTGCCCACTTATGGAGCTCATAACTCCATGCCATAAGTTATGAATTCAATAAATTTATCCAATGCCCTGTAAGACTTATTGAATGGTTGCAATGGTTTATTAGTCACATTACTTTATAGCACACAGTTGTGCATTCTATAAAGTAATGGGACCCATAGAATAGTATAATACTGGCCATAATAGAGTCTACTTGCCTGGTTACATTTGGCCATCCGTGGATTGGTCGTTGCTGCTCAGATCCACACTATGGGATTGTTTTTAAACTCTTGATGACGGCGTCCTTGCATGCCATAGGCGGAAATAATGTCGCAATCTTTCCCGGCCCCGATGGCCGTGTATCGTAAATTCAAGGCCGCCGCGACGAGTCGGATTCCAAAGCGAGTGACTTGAAATTGGCGATAAATGTATGGAAGTTGCGGAATTACAGTAACCATGGGAGAGATGTCAACTCGAATGCCCGAGAGAGTTGAAATTGGCTCGCTGAATCGTTTAAAATGGACGGCTTTGAATTGAGTAGGACTGCGGACAGATGATTAAGGAGCAGGACGAATCTTATGTTGGGTTGGTTCAAGATGGGACGGTAAGAGATGGTATGTAGCCTAAATAAGGGAAAGAGAGAGTGCAGAACATTTGAAAAAATTAAGGTTTTATCTCCACAGGTGAAGTATTTTCGCGGAATAGAAGAAAAAATTTAGATAACAGATCGTCTTTTTTGGAGTCTTGTGGTTGTAACGCTCTTTGTAACTCACCGGGAATCTGATAAAATACACAAAACAGGATCTCGGTCATTTCATTCACTTTTTCATTTTTCTGATTCAATGCATGAGCGGTGTATAAAAAGTAGCGATATATAGTCGTCGAGTTATTTAAAGCAATGCTCGTTGAATAAAATACCTTGGACATGTTTTTGCTTTTTGGAGTCACCTTTAAGAAAATCTTTGACTGTTTTGGTAGTAAATAATAATCAGCAAATAATTTTCATATTTCAGACACAAATATAGTGAATGCATTGTATACAATTTCATAAAATCTGATCACTTACTCGTCATTTTACAGCATCCTTGTCGATATTGGATTTGAAAGCAATTGATCAAATAAATAGAACAGAACTTGCATCCAATATCTCTAAGTATACTAGCGGATTTGTTGCTAAAGTATTAAAATAAGTGACCATTTATCAGAGTTTGAGTTATAATACGTGGACGATCATCAGGTAATTATGTCATACACAACTATATAATCCTGCTTAATACACATAGTATGTCGCAGGAGTAGTTTTATTTCACACAAACCTGTCTATATTCTTAAATCTAATTTTCAATAAGGAATGGACGCTGAGCCTCAACAAGTAAAAATATATTTTCTACGCTGGTTATGTATGCAGTGACGTTATCTTTTCTTAAATCCCGTTAAATTAATTTCCACCATTATTTTTGCAAAATGTTTGGAATATTTTTCTTTTTTACTATTTCAGCTGGAAAATTTTGCCACCCTTATCAAGCGCAGTGGAGTTCATTCGCATTGAAAGTAGTATATATACTTTTTGTTCCATACAACGGTACAAACCTACCTTTTCTTATACTTCATTCAAATAAAATTCAAATATTGCCTCTCACATGACTAGAGATACTGTTCTTTAAGTTCAAATTTATTTTGTATTAGGTACTCATCTATATCGACTCCACTGACTTTATCGTGTATACAAGTCAATTCGACTGTAAAGTCGACTTGGGTTCGTCAGTGTTACTCGGGCGCCAGTACTCCGACGACGTTGGCAAAAATAGCTTCACTTAGAATGCTCAGTTTCGCTACAAGTTCTGTTTTTAACCTACCTCGGCAATACGGAGAAAATATATCTCAGCTCTAATTAACAACGTCAAGTTGTTATTCGTTCTACTTTCCCACAGACACATCTTGTTTGAACCACTCCTAATGCGAATCGATGCGGAAGACAGGAGATGAGACGGATAAAGTGCTAAAAGACAAAATGGATAATGGCGGATATGAGTCGCAAGACTACGAGGAAAAGATGGTGATTGAAACACACATGGAAGAGGAAGGAATTTGGGTAATACGATGGAGGAGCAAGATGGAAGGATGTATACTGTAGGGAATGGAGATGAGGGTAATCCGCAGGATTAAGGAAAAGAAGATGAAAATAGTCATTTATCGGAGTACACTGCAGGGTCTTGTTGCGGAGGTCTGCGTTAGAGGGCCAAATGAGAATGAAAAGTTAATTTTGGCTAATTGGCGGCCAAATGAAATTAGCGTACCTCGCCTTTAAGACGTCAGACGGAGACTGAAATGAACCAACGAGTCGCATTTACGAACTCACGCTCGTATTCTGCCTTCTCCTTTCATACACACTCTCGTGCACTCATACTCAAGAACATAGAGTAGTTTTGTTCAGAGACCATGGTGTTGCGAGGTGATTGGTTGAAGAAAAATATATAGATGACAGTCAATAAGGAAACGAGTAGTGTATGAATCAGATGGAGGATAGACTGGGGGCAATCTATCCGAGTGTCAACGGTAATGGTGCCTCTTGCAACTTCAAATTTTACAATGGTTGTTTAATTTACCGATAACCTGGTTTTATGCCTTTACTACATATGTATCATATAAATATAGAATTCAATCATTGGTATAGCATTGTTCAATATCAACGATCCTTTCTAAGTAGTAAATGATACCCCATGGAAGGCAATACATAGAGGGCAAAGCCCCCAGAGGAAGGTCAAGGAATAAGTTAATGGACCAAATAAAGAAAAACATACATAGGAAGGGATGCCAGGAGGTAAAGAAACTAGTATTAAATAGAAAAAGGTGGAGGGCTGCAGTCAACCAATCCTAGGATTGAACGTCCAATGAATGATTGAGGTGACAATCCAAGCACAAGGTGGTATCTTTGTGGTTTATGCGGAGTAAAATGCGTATTTTTCTGTGATGTCAGAGTGAAATCATGTTTAACGATCTAATTAAAGCCAGTAATATGTTACACACAAAAAATAACATAGTACTACATTTGAGCATCTTTACCCTTCCTAACCCACTCAACGTTTTCAAGGAATATCTGTTTGAGTTATCCAATACTATGAGCCTACTATGATGGGATAACTTTACAGCAATCTACATTTTTTACTCCTATTAGAATCTACTAGAATTTCAATTGGCATTTCAGGGAAGGGAAAATCATTCTCGGTAACAATCCATTATCATTGTTAGTGACATCATCATACACTGACATTGATATTTATGATAACCGCTCTACCGATGGAGATTTGTGAGAAACCGCAAGTCGGACTTGTAGACCCTGCAGC
This sequence comes from Ceriagrion tenellum, assembly GCA_963169105.1. Taxonomy (NCBI): domain Eukaryota; kingdom Metazoa; phylum Arthropoda; class Insecta; order Odonata; family Coenagrionidae; genus Ceriagrion; species Ceriagrion tenellum. The sequence goes on from OY720640.1 coordinate 36,966,529, forward strand.
ATCTAAGTTAGCAGCTGGCAGCTACAAATGTAGTAACCCTAAAATTATTGAAATGATGAATAATTAATATTTTATGTGTTTCAATGAGGATTAAGTGAGTTTTAAGTTTTTAAGCATTCAGGTTTCTTGTATAAATGTTTATTATGAATGAAGTAATTCGAAAAAAATACTCGGATGTTATATTATATAGACCTCAAAATGTAATTTTTAGATATAAGATAAAGTACTCTTGAATTTAGATTAAGTGATTTTCACGAACGGGGTAGTTGGAAATCATTTGGAATTGTCGACAAGTAACCTAGCCCAAGAGGAAACCTATATGGGTTGATAATTTCATTTAGTTATTTAAATAGTAATGAATTTTCAACTTATACCTAAGTTTAAACGCAGGGTATTTCAAAGGTTTTTAGCGTGTTTTTGTGTCCACTCTAAGTGGCAATTATTTAATTACGCCGATGTTCTGTTTTCTAGAATTTCCACCCTACTCCCTTTGAGTCCAAAATTTTAGGGCATTGATTACCTTAATTCTTTATTCTCCCTGCAACGGTGATTCTGAGCCGACCTCGGTCCGAATGAGGCGAAGGGCTAGCTAATCCCACGGTTTTCTTAGGGTGTTGCGTTTGTGGGCGCGTGAAGAGTATGCGGCTCCCGATTAACGGAGGATGGAGGTCAGAAGTTTTAATGAAAAAGAGGTAAAGGAAAATTGATCTGTTACGATGGCTTTTCTTTTGATAAGTGATGCCCATCTGGTGGAACAGACGACGGAGAAGAAGAGAAGAACTTTTCGAACCAAAAATGTTGTGCCAAGTTCCGAAGTAAAATACTAAAATTGGGAAATCATAATTTGAAATGAATTGATGAAATATTTTGGCAATATTTCCTTCGCATTTTTCTCACGGGAACAAGATATAAGCTAGGGAATCATGCATAGCTGTAAAACATTCCCGAGTTTTACATGTTCACGTAGTATCTTGAAAATGAAATTACCTGATTATCTTGGTCAACTAACTCTTGCTAATTCAAAATGAAAGACCCAGAATCATCCCTTTAATAACAATTTCAAACAAAAATGTCGCCGTAATTTCCCGAGCGCATGGATATGTGCTATAGCTTCGCACCGAGGGTACTTGCTAAGAATATGATAAATCATTAAATAGATCAGCCCAATGAGGTACACATTTGGCGTATCTGTATGCAATATTTGGGAACTTTTTACGTGCAAGAAATCATTGATAACGAAGCACTGCACATAATGGAACAAATCTAATATGAGCTATCACGCTTTTACTCGTGATTTCATGGTATTTGCTCAGCATTTATTCAGAACTATTTATCAATTTGGAACGCCCACACTGTTGAATGGCTAATACAGATTACTTATACGGATTCACGAATGTTGGATTAGTTAATTAAGTTGACTTTGGTAAATATAACATTTAGGATCGTCATTATTCCATTTAGTGACCCTGATAGGGTTATGCGAGAGTATCGCCCATTTTCACTTATGTAGTAATAAGCTCCATGATTGATCGGACTAAAAGCGTAAAACTGAAAGCGTTGTCAGAGCAGTTGATACAATTACACATACATATGTTCGATTACTTCTGATATGGAAAAAAATAGCATAACATGGAGGATATCAAGAGGAAAATATACAGTTTCATGATGAGTTCTAGTATCACTGGAATCTCGGCGATGGTAAAAAACGCTTGAGCATTCCGTTTGAGATACTCTGGCTATGCCATAAAAATAATGAAACCTCCAATAATGCATAAAATCGAGGAAATGTTGCAAAATACATAGAGGTTCTTGGAAACACGAGGGTGACCTACGATGGGGATGATCCAATTACGGTGTTGGTGTCGCAATTGGTGCACGGCATTCGATTGCTGGAAAGACCAATTAGCGCCCGAAATCAAATTACGCCAATTATTTCATCGGAACCCTCGCAGCAAGTGACGCGGAGCACAAGGCGACGTAATTTTGTCCATGATTCATTCCCTTATGTGTTGTTAACCGTGATGATTAAATGCAACCATCATGAAAAGGCATGTTAGCAGCATTCATCACCATATATTTCAGGCCCTCTCATGAATGAACCGAATTACGCATAGGTGAAAAATGCGCACTCGTATCGACAAACCAATGATAAATATTCCCTCTCGTCACTCATGTTTAATTACACAGTAATACTAGGCTAGGGTCATTTTATTTGGTCCTTTTTACTCATAATGTGGCAATACCTACAAAACTATGGCTTTGTCTCTTTGGATACGAATGTTGTAAGCAATCCGTGTGCATTTTCCACTACATTGGTATTTTATTCTTCTAAATATGCATTCGTAAACTAACGGAAGTTTTTGGTATGTTTTATATATTAACAGAAGTAATGATGAATAGGTGATCTAAAATCCGTGAATTGATAATAAGAAATAAGGATATTTGATGTGTATTTGAAATAGCTCCTCATGAGATATTCTCAACTGAGAATTGTCTTCATGAGTTCTTTAATAAATTTTCCACCATATTTTTATGTGGAAAACAAAGTGGCTATTCCTTACTCTTAACAGAAGAAAATAGCTTTTTCCTCTAATAGATATTGAATTAAGAAGAGATTTATAAAAATCTAAAAATATTCCAACGAAGGAGGTAGCTATCGAACGATTGTAAACACATGTTTACCGTTTAATGTTAATTGCTCAATTAGCACTAGAACCGCCGAGGAGTCATTTTGACCTCTGAGGTTGTATATGTTTGATTGTCACTCTTAGAATGTTTTAGATGGGGTCATCATATGTATATGACTTTTAATCTTTTTTATGCCTAATTGGATGCCACTTAGGTAAAAGATAAATATTGTTATTTTTCTGAGGTACAGGACCTCGACCCCTCGGACCACCAAGGGGTCAAAACGACCCTACGTTTTTGTACATCGTTTTCTTGTTTGCTGTTCATGGTGTCTGCTTCGTTGTACATACAATAGTATGCACCGATTCCTCTTCCCTTATACCTCTTCTTCCCTTGGTTCCCGAAGATAATAGCCAGCAGCCGGACTAGCACCAGCTTGTCTAGACCGCCGATTGCATGTTGTCGAATTTTGTCTCCCTTTCAAATTTTTTTCTTAAGGTATTTCCCAAAAATCTGGGGACCATCGAGGTTTGAATATCACGTCAATTAGTTTTTTCTCGCCTCTAAAATTAAAAGACAATTTGGTTGAAGAAATAGATAGAACGCTATACACAATTACCATTCTTTAAATGATATATTTAGAAGCTCGATGCCGTCAGGGGCAATTCCACTAGGGCAAGATTTGGGTGGTAGTCTATGGAAATTTCACTTTCTTTGGTATATATCACATCTACCCCTGGGCCACCTCCTGATCCACCCCTCATACCCTAACATATACCCACATAGCCCCACTGCCGCACTGCTTCCTCCAATATATTACTCTATATACATAGCTAGAAGAACTATGTCTCCCTTCTTTCACTTTCACCGCACGTTTTCTTCCCGCGCCTTACTTATCCCCATGGAGGAACATTAACCTCTTCTGCATGAGCATATACACGCATGGAGTGTTTTCCCTCCTTGTATGTCTTTCTCGGGCCCTCATAACCTTGTGACAACTATTGTTCGATGGTCAGTATCTGAATGTGTTGTCAACGCCGGTCGCGCCCGAATTCCGAATCGTTCAGTTAAAAGACACAACGGCTGTGTGCAATTATTCCACTCCCCCTCTTGTAAATATATTTTGAAGATAAATTTTATGGCCGTAAGTAGCCGTTGGAAATATTTTCTTAATATCTCTAAATTATATATCGCACCAAGCTCTTTTGTTGGCAATTTTCATGAAAAAGATTGTATATCTGCTGTTAAAACGCAAATATGTGTAACCATGAGACAAACGTTTTGCATAACTATTCTGCTCCTTTGCATAAATACTGGAGTTACTGAGTTTTAATTAAGATTAGTATTGCTTTGCTTTGAGTTCTTAAAGCTAGTGGAGGAAATAATAAAAATATACTAAATGAACTAAAAATGAACTAAAAATGTAAATAGTGGACTATAAACTTCATAAAAATTTTTAGTCCACTATTCACTGTGGATCTAGGGCTCTTGCTAAAGTTTAGTCGAAAGCATTAGAGATAAATGATTTAGCTATTATCCATTAAAATCATTTCTCGCGGTGTAATTAAAATTGACATCGGAACAGAAACTAGAATATTAGGCATTCAGTTAATGTATGTACCAAGCTGTTATTAACATGGGAAAAATAATTCTTTGAGCATCAAATGGATGCAACGCAGAGGAAATTGTGCAATAAATAATCAATCTCTGATATGTTTATGGTTTAATGTTTACATTATCTATTTCCGATTATATGTTGAATTCTAGGTGTTAGCTAGTCTTTACATTACGGAACGTTCTCTGGACCAGGGAGATAGAACAAGAAAATGTCCCAAAGTGAACATATTGGATAGGAACATTTACTTGTTTTATTTTATGAGAAAAAGGCATTTGATGATGGATTTTCTTATAATTTTCAGGATCCAAGACGGGTCCGTAAGAAATCTAAATTGTCCCGAAGACAAGCACCAGTTCCAAGCTTGTAGGCTAAGCCTTAGCGACTTTCAAAGTTGTTGGATAATCTTTTTCACGACTTCAGGCAATATTAAATTAAATTTTGGGGAAGAATTTGTCCCACATATTAGAAAAAAATGAAAAAAATATTGAACGCGGATAGAATCTACAGGCTCTCGAGGGCTAGCGTGAAAAGTTGAAACTCGGAGAGCAAAGTTTTTCCAAGAACTCCTGCTCTTCACCACTTGAGGAAAGGCAATTTCACCCACTACCTTGCTCTTACGGCAAAACGCTAGATGTCGCAATAAATTAGAAAAGTGGGGTGGAGGCAAAAGTATTTAATTTTTACAAAAAAGAAATATAAACGAAATACCCACGGCAAAGGGAGTGAAAAGGAGGAGCTGAAAAAATGGTGGATTGAGGATGGTTCAAAGAAGTACTTTAGTCTGTCTGGCCTTCCCTCACCTTTTTAGCGTTTGCTGATATAATTCCGATATATCGGAATTGGCGGTGGAACTATTTCAACTTGAATTCTCCTATCCCATTTTTTCGGACTTATACCTGGTTCGTCACAACTTCTTTTGGCTCCTTACGCCCCCGAAACACTCACAAGAGTGAGGAACATACAGTAAATTTCTATATCATCTTTAAGTAGGATACTAGTAAAAATATGCCCGCAATAACTCAATTATAAAGTCTTTGTGTGTCCGCATCAACCATAGACGTAGTGTCTTTTATATGTGATTTAACAGATTAAGTTTAAGGGTCGTACATGATAAATATGTAGTTTGTGAAAAACATTGAAAATTTAAAAAAAATTAGCATTATAATTTTAAAGTTTAAAGTTTTCCCTACTGAAGTTTAAATACCTCATTCTCCGCTCCTTCATAAACCGGCCGAAACCGGCCGCTACCATTTACGTCGATCTTTCTTAGCCCGGCCGAATCAGGCCGACCTACCTTGCTATACTTTTTTGTACGCCCCCCAGTTCCGGTCAGCGACATTCCAAAAATCCTTTACAGTTGTTGCTTCAAATTTGTGGAATAACCTGCCAAAATATGTAAAAGACAGTGCTACACTCACAATATTTAAGAGAAAACTTATCAAACATTTACTTTTTTGTGATCCAGGAACTTAGATCATGTCTTTTTGTTATGGGTTTTGTTCATTGCTATGTCTGTGGTAAATTTATGTGTTTGAAGAACTAACTTCTGTTCAAGTTCAAGTGTAAGTTCAAGAGTTCAAGTGTAGTTTTCTTTTTTTACTCTGGTTGTTGTACGATTCCATTCTTAATTTTTCTATGTACAGATCACTCTTTATTGGGTTCCTCATGGTTTTTTGTTTGATGGCTTTACTAATTTTTATATGAACGAATTATTCTTTATTTGTTTTCTGATGGAGTATATGATTTATTTTCTTGTTATTTGTCCTTGCACATCACATTATGTACTACCTTGTTCTAAAGGAGTTCACTCCTAGAATAATACAATAAATTTATTATTATTATTATTATACTTGGGGCAGCCTTTTGAGCTTCATAGGCATCTTTTTCATCTTGAGAGTGTTTATCTTTGCTAACACAGGCATCCTTCTTGTCTCGCATTTCATTAAGATAAAGCAGAACGTCGTAATATCTGTCACCATAAGCCAAAAGCCCGAGACAATAAGGTGCTTTGTTCCAGCTTAGTATTTGAACAGGGAAGTTATGAGAGCAGATTCTGGAGTCATTTCGAAGGACTTTTTAGGTGGGTCTTTTTTGAAATGAGGTGATTAGCGTTAACTTCTCAAGTCTAGATAGAGTTCTCGTTCTGGGGGTGCAAATTAAATTTGAAAACCCAAGGCCTGACCTGTGTTGTTTAGAATGACTGTCATATCTAATGGAGATATTCCTTTGTGAGTGGTCACTATCAAGAGCTATCAGTATCAGCTAGAGAACTATCAGTAGTTCAGATAGTTCCAGTTGTTTAAATGTAGAAAAAGGATACAGTGATAGTGACAATTCAAGTGAAGTGGAACTGGAGGATGAAGTTACTCGAAGTACGAGTGATTTTCAAGGTGATATTCAGATGCGAGATTCATGGAGGGACGCCCTGATTTTTAAAGAAACACCTGAGTTCCAAGAAGACAGAGGGCCTGTACATGATTTAGCGATAGGCGACAATGAATTTTCCTTCCTAAAATATATGCTAGGGGGGGAAAATTTTTTTGTGGCATTGTTAAGAATACAAACAAATACGCAGAATTTTTCCAACGTTCCACAGGAAAAGTTGACAAAGACTGGGTAGATGTTACGTACGATGAAATGGTAGCATACCTTGGAGTGCTTGTATACATGGGAATATTCGATTACCCTGAAAGTAGGGATTAGTGGCATAGTCAAGACATTGACTGCTCAATTGTTCGTAACTGTATGACCTTTGGTAGATACACAAAAATTTCCAAATATTTCCCCATAAGTGATGTAACTCAAGAAAAAAAGCACGGAGAGGAGGGTTTTGATGTATTGGAAAAAATTAGGCCGGTTCTTGAGGTAATGGAAACTTTTCCTCTAAAGTATAAATCAGGTCAGGATTTAAGTGTAGACGAAGCAATAGTTGCTTTTAAAGGACCTCACTACATAAAACAATACATCCAAGGAAAGCCAACGAAGTGGGAATTTAAAGTTTGAGTTTTAGCAAGCTGCCATGGTTATGTCCTTCAGGAAAATGTATACTTAGGAAAAAAATAAATCCTGAAATGTTTCTTGAGACGCAAGTTGTAATGAATTTAATGAAAAACTATTTAGGAAAAAAATCATCACGTGTATTTTGATAGCTTTTTTTCAAGTGTGACACTCATGGAATTATTACTTACGAATAGCACAAATGCGCAACTACATCTCGTAAGACAAGACCATATCGTAAGGAATAGCCTGCGGAATTATAATATAAAAAAAATTTAAACTCCAAAGAGGAGAGAGTCGAAATTTACAGAGCGGAATAGTTACTGCTACGGTTTGGCATGATAATCGTGATATTTGTGTCCTTCAAACCATTTGCGATCCCAAGAATACAGTTTATGTACCAAGAAAAACAGGAATAGAGAACAAACATACTATGGTCTCCTGTCCTCAGTCAATTGCATTGTACACCAAATACGTGGGTGGTGTTGATACAGCTGATTGGAGAAGGTTCTACTAAAACTTAGGTAGGAAAACGAAAAAGTGGTGGAAATATTTTTTTGCCTTTGTGGTGAACACGGCTATAGTGAACAGTTTTATACTATATTAAGAAACCAATTCACCCTCAAATAGTAGGCATGGAGTAACACAAGAATTTTCGTTTAGCACTTTATAGGCAGATGATAGGGAAATTCTCCTCCCGCAAAGTAATAGGGCGTAAAAGAATCCTTCCGGTGGGCACATTTTCACCGAGACAGCAGCACTCTCTTGCAAAGATCGAGGGAAGGAAAAAAGTGTTCACCTACTGCAGCTCAAAGAAAAGAAGAACTGCTGGACGGAGCACAGAAACGACATGGAAGTGCATAGGCTGCGATTTACCTCTGTGCAAATTAGGATGTTATCTTCAATATCACCAATAAAATGGATTGGAAGTAGGGAATTAAATACAATATAAGGTAAGACAACTTTGTTTCAATAAATTATTATTTTATTAGAACATGTTCAATTTTTTAAATAAAACACTTCATTATATTTCAAGGTATTTTGAGTTAAATGAAGTAACGTCCGTAAGTTCCTCATCGCGGAAAAAATTGGGGCAATAGAGTATTTAAATTTCCTGCGTGACGGGGAATTGTTTACGGCCGGTTTCGGGTGGGTTAGGAAGGAGAGGGTTAACCCGTTTACGTAATTACTGCTACATAATTTTATATCCAATTTTGCAAAAACATTGCGTTTAGAATGTAATATTTTTTTATTAAAAATCAATATAATAAAGAACACAAGTTTCCTCATTGACAAAATATTTTTTCTTTTTTATAAGCAAAGCCTAAAACGTAGAAAGCGTTTGCTCCTAGATAGCTTTTGAGTCGGAAAAGGAAATATCAGATATAAGGAATGATAAGAGCTAAGGTTCAATTTGATATGAGAATATCAATGGACTTTAAAATATTAAATAAGTTGAGTTTTCAGTTACCGCCATGCTATCACGATGATGGCAAAGTTTAACCACATACTTCATTGTAGGCGTCCTCTGTACTGACTGAAGTGGAGAAAAAGCAGTGTATTCACTGACCTTCTTGTCAGTTGTATCAACGGCCGCATAGTTTTTTGGAGCGGTAGCTGCTCCTCGATTGGTAATCAGTTTCTCACGACCCCATCTGTTTCTAAGATTAATTCCATTATGGTGTTTGGAATATACGTTTACAAGTGTTTAGAAGGTGTAGCCGAGATGCCTATTTGTATTTTTCATGCCCCGCGGCTGTGTGTCAATGACAGCATCTAGACAGAAATGAAAACTTCACACCCATCTTAGGAATTCTTCAGCATTATCAGTAAAACGGCGATTTCATTATGATTCCAACGTGGAGAAAAATCAAAAACTCACCTTTTCCATCGGAACGCTTTGAAAATGCCAAAACGCCTTATCACGTAGCTACGTGGTTGTACTGAGGACTTTGCACCATCATTATCCGAGTAACTCTGTCGATCTCATGGCACATAAGAATTAAATTAGGGAAATAGAATTAAAAACACGTTTTAAATGCCGTTCTTCCCGCGATATATAATAGACAATTATGACTGCTACTGATAATTTGAAGTAGAAAGGTGGACAAGTCATGCAGGTAATTAGTTGAATTGCTCCCTGATTCCTGTTTCTTAATATGACACTTTATACTAGTATCACGTTCCGCATGATTTATTAATGACTCTTGTATTTCAATTAAATAGCTGAAACTTATGCTGATACTCAAGGAGGATGCTGAAAATAAAATGGACGGAGAAAATACAAAGTGATGAAGTTTACTGGAGAGAGGAAGAGAAAAAAACCTTATGGAACATTACACAGAAAAGAAAAACCAGATGGATAGGTCACGCACTGAGGCACAATGGATATGTAAAAAACATAACTGATGTAGGGAAAATTCCCCAGATGAAGATTAAGGAATGAGTATTTGGAAAAATTAAAGAGAGAAGTGTATGGCAAGATCTACCAGGAAATAATGTACTTAGCATTAGTTGGGAATAGTGGAGGGCTATAGTCAACCAATCTTAGAATTGGATTCTGCATATTACTAAAGATTCTTCGTCATCTTTAGTAATATGCAGCTTGAAGCAGTATAGAGGTGAATTATCTTTGTCGAAGATATATTCTCCTCCATATTTCTATACGTCCTTGAGGGGGCTTGCAGTGTAAATTGAATTTGTAGATGTCCCATATTTCCCAGATCATCCCTTTTGGGTCAAATTTACCTCTGGTCTTTTCCTTTCACTCATGCAGACCTATCTCCGTCAACTACCTGGCGGTCCAGAAGCGCCACCTCTCGCCGAGTCAGTCGAAGAGGACGGGAGATTGCAGGAATGCTGAGAATCAGTAATATAGAGAGGAGGTAAACGGGTTGCTTTATGCACTGATGGAAGTCCGTGGGGAGCCGAGAAGCCTGCCAAAGAGGTGCGAATTGATTTGCGAATTGTTGGTTTCGAGGGTGCGCGCGGAGAGGAAAAGGGAATTGAAACGAAGGTGTAGACCCGGAAGTGGAATGAATGGGAATCCCTGGAGGGAGGTGGGATAAAGTGATTATATTGATGTGTTTATTCAATTTGGCGACATCATGTGGAAAGGAGAGATCTGAGAAATGCGTCTGCCGAGCTCAGCGGCTCCTCACCAATCGTTAGAGCTTACCCCACAGTGAATGAGGCTGAGTCTCTCAAATTTATGCCCGACATCGGATGGTAATTTATTCTCTTGGCCATAGAACAACCGTTTTATTGCTCAGTTATTTCTACTTTGAGCATCCAATTGAAGTGGAAATTAGGGCTGCTCATCTTCCAGAGAAGCAAAACCAATTTATTTCAGCATTATGTAATAATTGTGTATCAAAAGTGTTATATCAGTTGTCAAGTCATCGCAATCTCTTGCAAAATTCAAGCCTTCTTGCCATTGTTATTTCATTTTCATACCCCATTTCATGCTCAATTTTTCCCATTACAATCTTAATGATATTTTAGGTTAAAATTAACTCAGATAGGTGGCTTAAAATTCAGTTGTGTTTCATTTTTATTCAAATATTCCCTCTCGTGGCAGCTTGTAAGTGCTCATGAAGATTATAATTATCCGGATGTGCTTTTATTGCAACTACTCATGTTCTATCTACATACCTGCTCTATTTTTACACCGCTTTTCGCCAATTATACGTTTGATTCTACAGCTATCGCTTCGAATCTTGGCGTCCACTCTATAAATTACCTTGTAGTAGTCGACGTAGACTAGAGCCACACCTGTTCAAGTCACAATATCTAAAAATATCTTTACTTCTTTTTTCACCTGCTGTTTAATTTGTTACGAATCTCCTGATCTCAGTATTATTTTAACTATCCAGGTTAGTTTTTTAACACACCTTTCTTCCCAGAGTCTCTTTGTAGTAGACCTTTAGTAAGTATTTGTTGTAAGGTTAAGTATCACAAAACATAAAAAAAAGAGTCCATGTCACTCAAATGCTAAAAGAAAGTAAGCAAAACGAGCCAAATATATTGCCAGCAAGGTCAGATAAAGTATCCTTCAAGCAAGAGTCTCAATTTTGTAAAAGTAAGTTTTATCATTAGGTAACTGAAAATGTAACTTCTTGTACAGCCAACCAAAAAATGTCCGGAAAAGGATCTCATTAGAAAATTAAATCAAGATTTTCTTCTACGAGATCCTAGAATCTGAGAAAACTGCAATGCAAGTTCATACGCAATTACGCTAAAATTTTCTACTGCTACTCAAATGTTACAATAAAAACCCTTACAATAAAAATGAGCTATTAGCATTATTATATAAATGCTCTTCTCCGCTGGCGTATATCAAGGAATGAAGAACTTATTATGTGAAATGAAGGCGAAAAAATTGCATAATATATTGAAAAGAGTTGAACGGCAGGGCAAATAATTCGTTTTGAACATCATTGTTCCCTTCAATTGTTATACATGACACCAGCTATGGTAACATAAAACTAAAAAAATATACTCCAGGATACCGTAATCGAAGACTTTGTATAAAAATGAAATATATACCTATGCTTGAAAATGCGCGGGAAAATTCTATCTATAGAATTGTGATTGCTCTTTTAATTTTATGATGTAGAGTACTGATAGTTAGTAAAGGAAATGGAAATTTTAGAGGAGCCTACATGGATTTTATGGCGCGTAGTGCAATAGCTGTATTATAAAGCACGAAATCGAGAGCTACTGAACTCACGAGGAGAGGGAGATCGGTTGGGTGAAATGGTTGCTATATGAAGGTAAGACTTGGGCAGGGGTTTGAATATTAGGGGGTGGGAGGCAATACCAATAAGTTATGGCCAAAGGAGAGTGATTTTCAATGATAACAGTAAAATAAATGTAATTTACGACCTAGGGTGCGATGCGAGTTACACTCATCGCTACACTCATTTATCTTCCGTTTAAATTATGAATTCTGTCTAAAAATGACAAAGTTGCGGACAATGTGAATTTTTCCTCTAACATTTAATCATTCTTTCTGCTGATCGGTTGCAGCCTTTTGTTCTTTGGACAGTGAAAGCAATTTATCTTTATTCGGTTAGGGAAATTTAATATTGTTTCGGGATAGCCAAAATTATAAAGCATACAAAAACAGGTTAGAATGAATAAATAAACAAAAAACGTCGATCATACATTTACCTCAAAATTGAAAGTAATTCTGGTACAATTCAAAGATTACCGAAGTCTACTTCTATGCAGAATGTCATTTTACACCAGCTCAGATTTAATCAATACGTTTTACAAATAAGTGACTGGATTTTCGTTCAAAGTGAATGATTTAATTTTAATTTAAAAGAAAGAATGCACGGAATATCAAATCATTGCTTTTAAAAAATCTCTCATCACAATCCTCGTGGAGTTAAAGACATCCCTTGGATTACTGTATTGAATTTCCGTTAGAAGCTTCAATAGGTCCATATGTATGTTCCTCCATTGTCAATATCATTCACGGGTAACACAACTCAAATGCCAGTAATTGTCATTTGATGAAACCACTTTGAGAAATCATGAATCTCATTTTGATACCCGAGTAGGGTATCAATTTTGAGTGTCTTTTGATTCAGTGAGTAAAGAAAAAAATTAACGGTCTACGGATTGGCTTATTGAGATCCCTCACTAGAGGAGGGACAAAAAACATCTTTGAAAAATTATCATCAAGAAAATGTAATTTATTTTGTCCTAGGAATCGGCATCCTACGCAATGGGATCTGTTGAAGGCATGGATGGTTTAAGGGTGAACTGTGGAATTTTTCCACTTCGGACGTGACGAAAACAGAATTATGTGCAATTCCGGAAAACAGAATATAATTTCTTTAGACCTAGGTTTCGGCATATAGGTAATTCCGTTGCAATTGTTAATGGCATAACATGACAAAACGTTGGTCATGATAAATAATATTCACTTGAATAGAGTTTTACATGGAAATTTGTTACATCAGTGAAGAAAATAATCTTTCTTTTGCTCTAATTCCCCTCCGTATCCGTAGAATGTAATTTATTTTCGTAAAATGTATAAAACTTTTTAGATAAGACCCTTTTAAGTTAGTACCTCATTAGGCTGTATTTAGGTACCTTATGTGTATCATCTGCAGAGAAACAGCGACATTTAGTAACATTTTGCAGTATAGAAGCGGTCCCTATCTCGCTTGCATGTATCTTACACATTCAAAAACTTTTCTTGTCGTTAATTCAGCGAATTCATGTTTTTTCCTCGACGTAGCATTTCCAGCGCCGCCTAATGATACACCACACACACCTAAATCATTCAAAGGAGGCCTTTTTCGTTCTTTTGGCATTACTTCTTCACACGAACAAAGCACTCCACGCACGGAGCGTGATCCAGCTGAAGACCACTAATTGCTCACTCCGTCAACTCAATTGAATCGATAAAGTTTGGGGGAAGTGAGGAAGAATAAGTATTCTGTAACTACTTTAGATATGAGCATATTAAACCTTGTCATCAGCTAACGACAACATGAGAGATAATACCTCAGGTTTTTGCGATTTTTAAGGATTTCCACGGGATTCTTCACAATGATTTTCTTCTCTTACTGCAGTCGTCGCCAGATAAAGGATATTTGTAAAAATGCCTGATTCTCTATATAGCAACTAGTTTTTTTAATTGAAGGAATTACGAGAAAAAATCATTGAAATAATCGGAAATCCCAAAAACTTTAACTGGAAGGAGGGCTACACATCCCCACGGCGTTATGAAAGTGAGTTAATAGCCCAATCAATCAGGGTCCTCTAATACCAATTAAACATACAATAGCCGTTGATAATACACCGCTGCAATAATCTGCTATGTATAGTGGCAGATTAATGTACCTGCAAAGAACTATCACCATCGATATCTTGAAATCTGCTGAAATGTACCATTAATTTTTGACGAAATCCTTCGCTTTCTGAAAACCTGGTTTCCGCGACACAAAGACGTTCACATCAATTGGAGGATTAGACGGGACATGGTCATGTAAACCATGAGAGTAAATTGAAAATGAGCCGCTGGTACATTTTATGCTCTCATATTTGTATTATGTACGCCCCATACCAGAATTTTAAACCACACTATCCAAGATTACAAATTAACTCAGGGTTGAAATTAAAAGTCCTACATTAGGCGTTGGATAACTTTATAGGTGTGGTTTGGTATCTCTCTTTAATTCCTCAATTTTATTTTTATTCCATTTCTGTTGTCAATAGGCAACATTTGAACAATATTTTCCTCTCTGTTAATTCATGGTGTTTCAATTTTTATTTAAATAACACCTCATCACTTGATCTGCAGCTGATGTTGCCCACACTTCACGACCTAATAGGGGCCTGTTCCAAATATTTGTTTCGATAATACTTCCTGACCAGTGGAACTATCTGCCAGCTGATACATATTCTGCTGGAAATATTCAATTGCTGGGGATTTTCTTTTCACCATATTTTCACCATATTTTCGCCAGATATCTGCGGTTAACGCACAAGGGTCTATTGGCTTAGAACTGATAGGTTGTTTTAGTTTCTCATGGTATTGAATTCTCGGTTTCTTCCAACTTATAAGTCTATCTGCTCTTTCGGGTCTCCATCATCCCTTTTCTTTCTTTCAATGCATCTCCGTGAGAATCCTGCGTTCCCTCCCACGCATCTCCCTTACTAATCAATTCTCATCTCTCTTGATGGGTGTGCCCCCACACAATTTACTGTCCCTTGAACCACAAGACCTTTCAAATTTCTCCTCCTTTGTCAGCGGTCGTGGATGTTTCATCCATCACTAAAGATTCTTAGGTGGTAGAAAGAGTATTTCGCGCCTAGTGTCAATAACCCTGCCCAAAAAAGGTATATATGGTCACTTGATATACAATGTCTTCTAATGATACTCCTTCAGCATATCTAATTGAGCCAAAATTCAGGTCTCCTAATTTAATTTTTTTCTCTTTGTTCGGAATCGGCAGGTTTATATACTGGTATATGGCTAGAAAAAAATAGTTCTGTCGAGGCTAACATTCTTCAGATAGCGGAATCATATATAATACACACCAACATCAGGGTGATGTTATAAGCCCACCCTCCGTTACAGGCGCCAGGATTAAAGTCTTATCTGCCGGAGGGAGAGTTTCCCCATAGAGCTCTGCACATGATTGTCAAGGAGGGATAAGGGTTGAAGTGATATATTTTGTCATCTCAGGCAATTGACTTTAGGTCCTCAGCGTCATATGTCAGGCCAGATCCATTGGGATTTTGTTTCCACCAAAAGGGATGAACTAGTGGAGCTATGGGACGGTAGACTTCAACCGCTGGATTTATTTGTGGAAATAGCCCACTTCTCAAGACGATTGTCTGTCTCTTGCTGGACCCTCACGAATTTTAGAAATTTTGAAAATGTCCACTAATACCACTGTATGGGCTTCTCAATGGGGAACAGGTTGGCGCATTTGTTAGTTCTGTTATTTTGTCATAAACTATTGGTCCGAATGGTACAAACTTTTTTAAATGCTTGAAGAGGTATATATATCAGGGTCTTGATAATCCGAGGCAATGTTCTACGATGCTACTTCATACAATCTTAACTCGCATTCTAAGGATAATATAGTTGTCTGGCGGACATGAATTATAAAGCATTTTTATTCGAATTTTGTAGCATAATTTTCTCGTACATTCCACGGTCAATTAATATTTTAAGGAATTTTTTCTTCTGCTGTCGTTATCGTATTTGTTAATGACCGTCGTTTAGTATCTCATTTTGGGAGTTTCTTCTGGAATGAAGTCTATGATGGAAGGCTATTTATAAATATAGGGTTTTTCAAGAGGAATGAACCAAACTTCCACAGCCGATATAAGATATGAATTTCAACATTTTTGGGTAAAATGGACATAAATTAGCAGCATATTTGTAATAATTGATTAAATTCAGTATTAAGGTATCAAACCACTGGAATTGCTGATGAAAATGGATTTACGAATGAACTTTTTTGTGAAGCTCTTAACAATCAAGATACAGAGAAGACAATTTTATATACAATCGGTGAACAGCCCTAAAAATTTAGGTAAAGATGCCTATAAGAGCATAAGTAGAGATATTACAGCTTCTCTAAACTAACGCGCGCTCTAGTCATTGCCTAGGTGTGTCCTTCTTAACGAGACAGTGTTTCAAAACGGAAGCTTTGGATCCTTGTGGTTGATGCAAACAAGGCGAAGCCTAACAGAACTGGAGGACTTGGTTACTCCAAGCCCTCCGCATACCAATTATAGTTTTCCCATTGTCCCAATAAAATGCAAACATTTAAAGCAAACAGGTCCATTGACCCTGGACGTGGACTAGACTGCCTTTGCGATTTCACGGCACTAGGGAACTGATGACACTTTTTTCACGATTTTTTTCATTGACAGGCCATGAGGAAAGATCACATTTTAATATGGTCTGTATTTTTGAAGGTCTTAGCTCAAGTATTATTTTTACAGTAGAGTTTAAACACAAACGCATTAACAGGATATTGAGATTCAAAACAAATAATGCCAAATTTTATTAAAAATTTTAATTCAAAACTTTGGGTTATATGTATCCTATCGATGTCCAATATCAGTTTATGCATATGTATTGATGAATTAATTACTGTATCATAATTCAATAAAATTATTTTTGTGCTATTATCTCTCATTTCATATTGAGCATTGTTTTCCAAATCGCAGTTTCTCAAGGTTCCACCACGTCACTATATTCATTTCGGTTGCGGTATATTTCTTTAGATATTACAGGTGCTTTTTATTCAGTGGATAAAGTCCACTTGTGGCGTGTGCAGTGCTTTCCAATTACTACATGTTACTAGAGTCACCAGACGTGAGTCGATACAAGGAGACACCCGAGACAGCCGAATTGAAGAGAAAATGCAGACGGGCTGTGCAATAGGTTTAATACTTGGGCGTCTGTATTACGAAATTAGCTTTGTAATATATGTGACATTAAATACTTTGCTTGGTCTTTAAATCATTTCTGCCATTATGACATAATTAAAACCTGCGAATTTCATATTCGAATGTCCTAATCTTTAATTTTATATTCATTATCATTTTAAGCAACATTTTTGCTGATTCCACATCATCAAATTATGTGTCTACCTTAGATATGAAGACTCTCACATCTTCTTTTATAAATTTGAAATGTTGTTGGAATCTAACCCTGACGAAGATCACAGTAAAAGAAGCGGAGCTTAGAGCTGTAAATAAATTATTCAGAGCCAATTCTGATATTTTCTTAAGGTTTGCAAATATATACTTGAATCACTGCAATTTGGGAAATCGAAAGTTTAATCAAAAATATAAATGGTAAGTGAAGGACAATATATATTACTGTTTTTCTATTTATAAATTAGTCTTTTTTCATTAGCTTTATTTTTGCATTCTTTTGAGTTTGCTATTAGTATAACTCATTTAAGATTTCATGTACATAGGTATATGTGAATTATTGTAAATATTACGGTAAACAGCTAATACTGTCAAGGCGTAAGTATTCTTCGTCTGGTCATCAAAATGTAGAATTGCAGCATTTAAAGAGAAAATCGTGAATTTCCCGTGAGCACTGTTCAGAATGTTAAAGGAGTTTTTCTTTCAATCAGTTCGTAATGGGGAGATGTTCATTTGCAGGTAATCATACGCAAATGTTTGACCAAATTTTAGGGGAAGTGTTCCTGCAGATCATAAAAAATGAGCTCTTAGAAAATAATTTAATGATCTTGGCCTTAGTAATAAGTAAGCCTTTTAAGGAAATGTCAGCAACACGCACCAATCACAAATCGCCGAATGAAACATAGTGCATCAGCCACTGAGCATCGAAAATCTGCTTTCCATTCGAGAAGGCAGAGAAAAGGCTGATTCTAGTTCTCGCGAGTTAACACAGGACGATGCGTTTGTCACTCGAAAAAATAATTTCAAGATCTATATGCGCCGAATAGGGACGACAAAAGTTTTCATTAGAATTGATTCTATGGCACGATAATGGAGCACTTTGGTATGAGAAATGTATGGAATGGAAGCACTCTTTCGATTATGAAAAATCCTTTGTCTTTTTTCTCAACTCACTTTTTCCTTTCCCTCACCCATTCAGAAATTCACCTGCGATTATTTTAGGAAAAAGGCGGATTTCCTTTCTCTCATCGCCTTCAACAGAGAGAGGAGGGGAGAGTGATTGAAAGGGCGGAATCCGCCCTCGCTATCACGGTGATGAGTTAAGGCGACGAGAGAGCGATGAAAGGGAAAGAGGGAATTTTTGGAAGGGTATAGATGTTTGGGAGGAAGATAATGACGGAGTGTCATCCAGGTCAGAGGGATTTAAAAGCTTCAGAACATCGACGTTCATCCGTCTGTCGCCAACAGGTCGGATAAAGGCGTCATTGCATCATCGTTATCGTGAAATTTTATTTTTGCATAACAAATGAGAAGAAAGCATAGATGGAGGATTAGTTGAAGAAGAGTCTACCAGAGTGGGGGCTAGGTGGTGTCATAGAGGTTGCGGCATAGGGAGCCCTTTTCAGGGGAAAAAATCTATCACCTACGAACTAGATCACAGGTGACGCTTAATTTTTGATTTTAAGGTTCCAGGCTCCTTCTCATTTAAAATGATGTAGAGTAGGTAGAGTTCACACTTTCTCAAAATTTCAAATCTTTTTTCAATTCTTAAATAGTTATCTTATCCAAATATACTAGATGTTTTTATATTTGCTAGACTCATTTCTATAATGTACATTTTAAATCATCCTATTTTTTTAGATTTAATTTTACAATCATGAATAATTGTCAGCTCACAATTTCACTATCCGAGGCACGAAATATTTTCAATCATGCAGCACCTCTTCTTTATCTTAAAAACACACTACTACCGATTCTCAGGGCATAATTACCCCATGAGTGTCATCCATGTCAAGGGTAGCATTTCCGATCAACCAAGTGAAATTTATTTAGTCATGAAACCAATACGCCCGTATCCAACCGTATACACGCACCAATACAACCATAAAAGTTGCAAGAAGGTTTTGAAATTTTCATATTTTATTATTATTTTTTCTTTTTTATTATTTTTATTTAAGTCCAGGTTCAGGATTCATTTATGTTTATTATTTTTTCTTAAGTTCAGGAGCCTTTGAAAATACATGGTTTTGTTCCAGGTAATACAATAGACTTATATGGCCAAAGATGTCAGGGATAGATGGCGCTTTCTTCTCTCATATAACCTGAAAAATGCTACTTCTTTTTGTATCTCTCTTACGAATCTGAATGTGGGCATGAATTATGAACGAATTTTATTGTCTGTAATATAATTGTATTTGAATCAAAACTCACACTCAGGCTATGCACAATTTGGAATGATATCCCATTTTATCCAATTCACCAGCGGTGCTCAAAACTCCTTGAATTCAATGAATAATGTTATAAGGTATTATAGGTAATTAATGGGTATCAAACGTTCCAGTTTTTTTGGATGATACGTCTTAATAATTGTCGAACCAGTACTTTAGGAGCAAAGCTCTGAAGTTTTCAAAATATCACTAGGTTATGTTTGTCAAAGTAAAAAAATCATTAATAACAAGTCTTCAAAATGTCATCTGGTTACCCAAATGCAAAGTTTGCAATGATAGGTTTGTTTCAATTGGTAGAGCCCTAATAATTGATAAGCTATTAGTTGCGGGTTCTAACGACGATGTAACTTGTGTGAGAGCGGTATTCAGGCACAATGAATGGAGGGAAAAAAGAAGAAGCCGAAAGGAGCCTTGGATTCACAAGAACGGGCTGGCGAAAACTCTGCGCAGTGGGGAAGTGGTGTTGAATGAAACGAGGTATAAGTGTTGAGGTGGCTAGACGAATGGCGGGAAATGGGAATTGAAATGGAAGGATTGACGGAAAGGGGTTAGATGTGAAGGAAATTGTTGGAGACTCTTAAGATGCGAAACGGGAATGAATGAAAATAAATTCTTGGGAGAAGTAGAGGTCTCTTGGAATCCCTAGGCTAATATATTTGTTTGATAATTGGTATCGAATTTAGGGTCGATGGTCGTTAATGAGCTTCAAGCAGTTTGATCGCGCATATGGCGGTAGCGAAACTTGGTGGAAGTCATTAGCGCGAAACGTGACGATAAGTATCGGGAGGTTTGTTTGGAAGAGGTCGGCCAAGGAGTGGATGGGAGAGGGCAGTGCATGCTAGGCAACGCTTACAACCCTAGTGTATATAAGAATTTTCTTGAGTTCGCTCGAAAAAAATGTAAAAATATTGAATACATTTTTATTAGGGATGAGTCAATTCCACTTTTTTCGATTCCGATTATTTCAAATCGATTCCCGATTCTCGATTCCATCGATTCTTATTCCTAATAACAGGTGTGATATTGGTATGCCAGTCGCGTACGACTATTATTTAAATTAAAGTATGGCTGAAACAAAATAACAGGACAATTAAGTCGCCCCAAAAGTATATTTATTAACATATAGCAAATACATCCTCAGATTATTGACTTGACTTGGCTTTATTTATACTGGTGTAGATTAAGCTCAGTGGTAGATAAAATGTACAAATTGATCGCCTACACCCAAAATTACTGAGTCAAATACGATGTGATAAATTAAATTAGATTTGAATATTTATCTATCTGGAATCGGAATCGACTTTAGGTGATCGATTCTCGGTACCGATTTTAATCCTGGAATCGTGGAATCAAGAATCGACATTTGGATTTGACTGATCCTTAATTTTTATAGGTGGCTCTTAATCGGGTTCAAGTTGGTTAGCTGGTTGAAGATGGTGCAAACACAAAAGTTTACGAGAGACACAACGGCGACTACGTACCGGACATTTTCTGGAATCACCAGGCTTAAACTCCGAGCTTCACCTCTAGCTGGTTTTACTACCTCTGTTTCCAGTGTTATTACTATCACATCATCAAACCTCAGTCAATTCTGGTCAATAATATGGCCGAGTTTGTATTTTTACTTGCTCTAGGAACTAAGGAGGGTATTAATAGATATTTTAAGAAAACTTAAATATATTTTCCAAAACTTTTTTTATTCTTTAAAGTATCTAAACAGTGAAGCTAGAGATCCAAATATGGTACACAAAAGTGTTTTGTTAATTACATGTTTTTTAGTTCTTGCTGCTGTTTTTCTGGTTGCCACGGACTCTACAGGGGAAACAAAGTTTAACGTATTAGGATATTCTTCGTGCAAATGAAGTATAGATAACATTATATCTGAATGAAAGGTGCTTTTGTATTTTCCAGATTTTATTTTTACACTGACCTAGATTTTGAAAGCTTAAGCCATTATTAAGGCATAAATGTTGATTTTTGCGAGTATAAACATAAAATCAAAATGTTACACGTTTAAACATGAGTAGGATCGCAAAAATGAAAATGTTTACCATGATAAGTCGCAAGTTTGTCGAAAATAATGTTATAAAACTGAAAATTTTTGAAGAGCCTTTCATTTTTTGATGGTGTTAGTTCTACAGAAAACTCAGAAAGAAAAAAAACCTTTAAAAAACGATCAAGGCTATCGACACTAAAAGATGCGGTGAAGTTGAAATTGCTATGAGATGTACTCTATGCTTTGCTATGGAAAATCTATTCAGCGCAGAGGGTTGATTAGACATTGTCCAAGTTCACAGAGACAGTAGAAGGCATCTGGGCGTGAAAATAATACGTTTAAGTTGAAATAGTCATTTCACGTAAAAGTTGAAGTCAAATTCCACGAGTTTCCAACGAAAAACTTGGGTGTAATATCACTATCCCACATTGTGGGGTTAAGGTGGTGATATTTCAAGCAGACTTTTTTTCTGACCTCATTGTGGTTGGATTGCTAAAATTAAAACATGAAACGATTCATTGATAGGAGTTTCCTCAGTATAATATATATGTATATGAGAAAAATACATAGGTGGGTAGAGACCTAAAATTCTCATTGACTGTACTGGGTTCACTCCGGTTACTTATATACAAGTTATGTAATTATAACATTTTATATTTTTTTAATAATGCCTTTATTGCATATATAAATCCTTGGTCCTTCTAAGCCAATTGGATTTTCAGAAGGGTCCACAATATTTATACAGAGCGGCACGTCACAAATACAGAATTTTTGAAGTAGAATTATTATATAACAGTTAAACTATTTTGAACTGTAAGACATTAAAAAATCAATATGATATTGATAAATTTACCAAACCTGTAATACAAAAATAAGGAAAACTATTTCTTTCCCATAATTGTAACAGAATATTATGATAGCATACAATTTATGATCAATTTACAAAATATAACTAACATTTCACCCAAAATTGACATGTTGAAATTTAAGAATTATTTATAACAGAGGTGAGTTTTCCTTCCCTATCATATCACAAGCCGCGATTTCGTGTCGTGTACTTAGTTAGGCGGTTGCGGCCTTTCCATTATATACAAGCCTCGGGAGGCGCTTGATGCGTGATGCCATCTGTCGGGTCATTTGAACGATACGCCGCTCGCGGCACCACCTTGCGGTCTCGCAGTTCAACGACGGCCGGCACCGGCTAGCGCGGCGGAGGAACTTCGAAAAGTTTAAACGTTCCCCTCACGTATACGTATTCGACCTCTGACGTCCTGATGCTTCCGATTTGCCATTGTGTTTCGTGGGAGATAGTGGTATTGGGGTACCGGGTCGTCCCCAGCGGAAATAAAATTTCAAATTATCATGTGAGGTTCGATTCGATACACTTGGTTGGAACGCTATAAAGCGCATCATCACCATTAGGAATGACTAAAGATGAATAAAGTTCATTAACTCCTGATTAAATTTAGTCCGAAAATTACTTATTTTTCGAAAACATGGAACGCAGAAAAATGGAGAGTTTTATGAATTTCATAGACTGTAAAAATTGTATTCTCGATGGTTTGACAAACCAACAGTTTAGTCCCAAAATTTTATTCATAAGTTTTTTTTGTAATTTCCCCAATGTGTATTCGTAAAATTGTAAAAATTCGTAAAAATTGTGAAAAGCATTGCGATGTATATCAAATACAAAATACAAAAATGAAATTCACCTATAATTTCATTGACTCCTCGATCATAGCGCCCCAAACAGAGTTGGAAACTGACAGATCCAAGTGATTATATGGTTTGATAATAATATCTTCAAAATAATATCATGCAAGATTAAAGCTAGCATAGTCACTCATTCTTCATCTATTACATACATTTTTTGTGATCGTATTTAATATAGTGACAGTACTTGATTTTAAAACTATAAAACAGAGGAAATATGATGAATATATTCAACAATTAATGATTTATAAATAAATATTTTGGAAAAGCATAGGTCGATTTTTTTTATTTCCATCCGGCCGCGGCGAAATAGTTTTATTCTTACTCCGATGAGTAGTCTTTAAAGGTTAATTTAAAACGTATTTCTTTAATGTTCCTTCTGTGGGAAAGTTATCTTATTGCATTTAAAATTACTGGATCGAAATTGAACCATTTTCATCACCCACTGATCCTTTGAAGAAGAAAAATGCATCCATTCACGATACTTAACAGACTTAAACTTTTTAGCGTTCTATTTTGTGGCTATATTTGACTTATAAGAAAGAACCAACAATCCCTTACTCTTCACTGGTTGAGAAATTCACGATACATATTTTCTTTGCTTGTGTTGAGTCAACAGTTCATATGTCCAAAGACTTATATGTTATGAATTCTTTTTAGAAATCCCTCAGAGAAGAAAAGATGGTCTAGAGATGCCTGGGGTGTTTCATAGTGAGCAGACAATAATTTATAGACAAAATTCTTTGGTGAAAGTGAAGATAATGGTAATAGGAACAAGTATCAGTAATAGAAGTAGTTTAACTTACGTGCATACATCGATGGTTAAAGTCATTTACACCACATCCAACCCACAGTTAAAACTCATTATCATATTGCAAAAAAAAAATTAATTACTAATTCACAGTTACATCAAGTTTCAGCCAGGATTTTGGTCCGTGAGGCAATATTGAGGTAGCCACATTTAATGACAATGATGATAAATTTCCACCTTTCTCCTTCCATTCAACCCGTCGACAAACCAAAATATTCCCTTATTTGCGATTTCACACGTTTGGTGATAAAGAGGGTATTAACTAAAAATATGGAATATGTTGGATTTTCCTTTTGAAGTCTTGGAGCGTAGAAGAGAAATAGCAGTATTATAGCAATGGGTTTGATGAAGGTTGATCTCAGCCATTGCTAGGAAACATGTATTTTACAAAACAATAGCCAATTTGCCAGGTCGCACGTTAGCCTAGCCGACATAGGATAATGTCTGACTGGGATGTTTCGCCATTCTAAGTTCAATAGTTATGTTTCCCTGGAATAAATGAGTACTATGTTTATTAAACTCAATTCTACTAGATCGCTACTCCTCTTACACAAGAGGCGGGGTAAACCAAACGTCTCTGATGAAGCTTCTGCTGAGGAATTGATAAAGGATATGCATGAGGTATTCATCGGGATGAGATACTGGGTGGCGAGTCCAAAACCTCCTATGTAATCGTTACACCAAGAGTTCGAACGCCAAAGTCTTCATGAGAGACTTTTAAGTCCTGAAAACACGGGGACACTTACTGAGAGTCAGGTGGAATGACGACAAACGTTGGCGAGCCACATTTTTTCACTGTGTACACATGAAGCCACAGGCAGTGACCAAGTCTTGGAAACAAATATGCGCAAATGACTGCATTAGATGGATGGCATTCAGTAGCCATATGTTATGATTATCGATGATACTAAACTATGAATTCTTATTTTGCTTAAAGAGAATTGATTATCGACATTGTAATCGACATCATGCTTAGTGATGGTAAATGTACTCGTTTATAATAAACGAGTGTTAAATTAATCAAAAAAGCGGCACAAAATTTTAAATTAATTTCAATACTCACTGATAATCATTGTTGGATAAATATTTAACCCACCTTCATCACAATATTCCTCTTCAAATGGCTTTATTTCTTTAAGCACAGGAAAATGAAAGCGGCAATGTGGAAGAATTTGCTGCCAGATCGCTGGAAAACTTTAGCGGGTTTGATTAATAATCTGAGATCAATCACATGGCAGTGGAAAGCGATTCCGTCGCACGCCAGTGGATGGTATGTGATTCGATTACCTAGTTGAAGAAATTCGCCGCTACCTCTTGAGTTAGATCTCAGGCAATAAAAGCCACCTTGTATACAGTACCGACTATTTGGCTCTCATACTGAAGAGATGCTTAGATAATTCCGTTGTTGAACCGCATGAAATAGCAAAGAATGGCATCTTTAATGCATGTTATTTGACCACTATTTCTGCAACACGTGGTGGATTTTCGTCCTTCGTGCACCATAATCCGCTTAGGTTGATGGAGCTAGGTGCAAAAGAGTCATACTGGTGCGCATGAAGACGTAAAAGGAAGTTCATGCAACCAGCTGTGCAACAGCACGTGGTGGTAGTCGCATATCTTGACGTTTTTTTCGCCATTCTTTCCTTCCCCTAACAATCAGAAGAAATGGATACCGTAGCTGTTCCCCGTCACATATGCCCGATATCGGGGTTCACTCGTCCACGCTATTCTCTGGAATCCTCTCACTCGAGGCATATAGACACCTCGCTGTGTATTCATTTACATTCCAAGTCGCCCGACTCGACAGTTTTTTACGCTTACATATTAGTTATGTGTATTGATAAATGGGACAAAATTGCACTTTCCCAATTTGTTTTTTGGCTGTAATTATATTTATTTAAAACGCATCTTAATGAGGCTTAGCATATATTTCGAAATAATTTGATGACATATGCACAGGTTTTATTTGAATCGCGAAGACATACCTTTCTTATTACTAAAGTGAATCCTATTATATATCAAGGTATCTTGCTGGAGAAAAACATATATGCATGGTTTCCATTTCAATGTTGATCCGAATCGTAAATCCAAAGCATAACAATACTTTAATCGAGACGAAAGTTTTAAAATATAATTCTTGCATTATTTACAATGCTTATAGTTCTTGGTATCTTCAAAGTAAAAATTGATGTACTCAAGTAAAGTGTGGTCCTATAATTCTTTTTTGACTAAAATGAAAAGTCAAATGTGCTCTCAACGACTGATGGTTTTCTCTCCTACCACCTTAAATGGTTTCCCCATGCTTTATCCGTTTACTAAATAAATTTCATGTGTTTTTTTCGTATCACGCTCCGAGATCAGTCCTCTTTATTCGATTGGAATTTTTGGGAGCTTAATTTCAACATGGAATGCTTTTCATGCCTGTTTTTTAAGGAATTAATTATTATGCTCATTCATGTATTGCTGGCAGTGTAAGAGTATCTTCGTCGAATGCAATACGATAAATCGCTAATTTAAAATCGTAAAAGATCTTTGGTCATTTTAGTTCAATAGATAAGGCCTACATTTTGGGTGAGGTACGTTGGATATATTTTGCATACATATATACTGTGGCTTTTCTAGGAATGGTATTCACCAGAAACTTTTAACACGGAAAATACATGAGTTATATTCGTGGGAAACATATTTAAAACTTAGCTTCATGATACTGTGTTGAAAAAATCTTGCAGTTAAATAATATGGAAAATTTTCGAATATGTACGTCAATTTTGAAATATTTTACCTGTATAAATATTTGTTGTCTCTTGTCTTTGCGATTCTATGTTTGAAATCTTCCGTGGCTTCATATGAACTACTTAACTATTTAATTATTTACACTCCAAAGAGTTTTTAAGTTAATTATACCAAGTATACGAAAATTTATTTTAAAATATTGAACGTTAAAGCGATTATTTTATATACGCATATACAGACATAAAATCCTTTTCAAGACAACTTCACATTGTGCACATTCCATTTCCAAATGTTGTATTTGGATGAAAATAACTCTTGCCCATCTGCTTTGTTCAAGTCCATTAAATTGATTGAATGTCTTTTAAGTTGTTCAGCATCTCAAAAACTTTTCTTCACGTCCCCTCGCCTGCGCACCGATTTTCGTGCCCGAGGGATTCTGTGAAGATTTTAGAGTGAACGGTGTGTCCCACTGGGGATTCACCCTCGCAGTCACCGGCTTTCGTATTTAAGATATAGTGATCCATCATTTGGCTTGCCTCTAGAGTCCTCCTCAATTGCCTTCAAAAACAATATTCTGTGCTCAATCAAACTTCGTGCCGTTCGTGCTTCCCATTTTCGGCAAACTATGTCTTCCCCCAGCTCCAGTGATGACACCTCAATACCATTGGAAACAATGCGGTTGAGACGCAGTTGGTGGAAGTTAAGAAAGTGTTCCACATTTTGTGAGCGAGAGTTAAATCTCACTTTTGCAAGTGTTCAATATTGTTCTTGGCTAGGAGAGGGACGTAAATTCTCAAAGCTCACTGAATGCCAATTCGCTCTCACGGTTTATCTCAGTCAGTTACCAAGCAGCCTCTGTTTTCGTGATCCACAATGGCCTGTAATGTATCAGTTGAATGTAAATGAGTGGAAAAAATTCCTAGAGTATTGGGTTATGTGAAATTATAATTTCAGATTGGGTTAGGTGAAATTATAAATTCAAATTTTCAAGAATTATGTACTTGTGGATGTAGATGAGGATTAAAATGCTGTAAATGCTCTTTGGCCATCTATACACCGATATTTTCGTCCACCATATTCAGTCATTTCACGTTACCCCACTCGTGAGAGAATCAAGAACTAAAAGTTACGAATGAGAGATATACTTTCGTTGCCAGGCTGTATAATTGATGTCACAAAGGCATAGAGATGTAAAGAAATCTAATTAGAGACAAAAAAATAAACTCTTCCAAATGTTACCTCCAGGTCACGCAGCGTGATAGACGGTTAAGCAGTATCTTTAAATAATAAATAGAATAATGAGCACCTTCATTCATGAGTATTATATAAGTTGGTACCATTGGTCATATACGTATCAAATTTATTATATTTTTGTTTCAGTTTTTACTTTATTGCCTCGCTTAATCTGTATTTCTCATTTTAAATTTTATTCGTCTTCACTTTTCTCTCTCACGTGCACTCACTCATGAAAACTTCTTACCCGTTGTACTGCTTCATGCCGCTCGGATTTTCCCTGAAAGACTATTGTCCCAGGGCAAGCGCTTGATGATTTACGCTGCTTTGGTTGCGAAACTTCGCCATTTTGCGCTCGTTTCTTTTGAAATTGCAGTCATCCTTAAATAAATCGAGAGTGAGCAAAGAAAACAGGCAAAGAACGAGTGCAAGTAAGGAGCGAGTGTACTAAAGAAAGGAATGAATCAAGGAAATGAAAGCAATAAATGTCCTCTGTTTTTCATCTTTGCAAATAAAAGTTTTAGTCATAAATGATTAATAAAAGCATTATCGCAATTAAATCTTTTTGCTCAAGTTCACTTATAAGTCTTTTGCACTAATTTTTAGTCGTTATGTTATGATCTGGAGTTCATTTCTTCTTCCATGAGCGAGAACTCATTTCTAAGAGCAGCGTTGCATTTAGTAGTATTTCCATAGTCAACTGTTTAATTCATGGCAACAAAATCTTGAGTTTTCTGATCCTAGCAGTTTGATGTGAATGCGCATTACAGCTGAGGCTTGATAAGGATTTAATAATTTTGTACAACTTGCTCAAAAACCTTTGGCCTCAGTTCAAAATGTTTCGAAAAATGTGCTTACCTAACAAAATTCACGCGAGAAAAGTTTTCACCTTTCACCTCTGTCGTCTGTTGTGTCGCTCACAATGGCTGCGATGTAATTCTTATACATATCGGTTTCAAGTTTAGCTCTAAATTACGGTCGATCAGAATTGTCGAGCGATGCTATGTATGCAGCTACCTCTTATCCTACTTGAACAAACACTTAAGATGATAGAGTAAATCTATTGCTTAGTTATACAAAACTGAAAGAGTACCATTATCTTGGCAGATGAATCACAGACTCCTGTTATCACGTAAAAATAAGTAAAAAAAATGTTCAGATGACTTTTATACCATGAGGAAATTCTTCTGCAAACGTGATTTGACAAAATAACTAATGATGCGCACGATACCCTGTTGTGCTTTTTCCACTCTCTTCGTGGTGCTGAAGCCTGGGAACTGAAGCAGTGGAATATAAAGAAAATTAAGCCTTAAAAATGTGGTGCCATAGGCGCAATACGAAATACGAATACGAAAATGTTTCAGATACTAGATTAATTGCATGAAATCTTAAGGACCATTGAAATCATAAAAAATCTCTATTTTGGTTATATTATGAGGGATCTAATTTACCAAATATTTACGGGAAATATACATGACAAGGAAAAATAGAAAGAAAGCGGAGCAAATGAATAAGAAAATTACCAGAAATGAAGAGCACTAGATGTTGTATTGTCCACCATTTTTAATGCTGAAAACTTTACAACACGTGTTTTGGCACTTTATTGGCCATCATCAGCTACAGTGTTATGAAGTTCGCGCGTACACTGTACCTGATGATGGCCAATAAAGTGCCAAAACACGTGTTGTAAAGTTTTCAGTATTAAAAATAGTCGACAGTACAACATCTAGTGCTCTTCATTTTAATAATGCAGTTCCACAGTATCTCGCCCGAAACTGTTGACTTCATTTAAATCTCCTGTATAGACTATTCACAAAAGTGATTTAAATGCCACTCCACTGAGCCTTATAAACGAAGGACTAATGAAGATAAAATATCCATAATGACTTTCAATCTCTGATAGAAGTGGAGCAAACAGAAGTAGTGAGTTTGATGCTTCACTCGTGCCTGATATCGAGTCACTTATTACCACACACTCTAGAGATATTTGCAAATTATCTCTTAAATGTAAGAGGTATACGATTCCGTAACCCACGTTTCTCTCTCAATCCTCACGTTTAATCCCATCTGAAACCGTGATAAAATCTTCATACTTTTCCCCTCTCCTCCATCATCCCTCCTCTCTCATTCCTCCCCTCTCGCCCGGATTCCCTCGAAATATACCACCCATCCGTGCCGTAATGCAAGTGAGTACGTGTGTGTGTACCCTGTCGCCCATTTAACCGCCCCTCCCTCAAAATTTCTCCCTCTCCTCTCCACTCCCCTCCCCTCGAACACCTTCCCCTCTTTCCCTTACACCCAACACTCCGACACTCAACTTGGCTTAGTCCGCGATGAGAGTTCGGGGCGAGCAGGTTAGACTCCCAGGCGCGGTGCCTGGAGCATGGGCATAACTTGGCGGTAACGGCTCTCTGTCCCTCCAAGGGCCGCGGTTCCTCCGCGGCGGAAATACCTTCTGAGACTTGATCCGTGGCCAACCGCCAAGCTTTTCAGTTACCAAAGCTCACTAGGTGTATTTCTCTAATCTTCGTTGTCGTATTGGTGGCACAAGGGCGATGTTTGTTCCTTGTATCTCGCAATCTTATGGGAGAAAAGCTGTGGCATGGTGGCGCAAAAAAAGAGTGGTTCAATGCAAGAATCGTGTGACTCAGAGCGGTGAACGTGACTTCAATTCAAGGAAGTTTGAACAAAAATTATCAGGAGCTTGTGACGAAGGATTTCGCTTGCATATTAATGAGCTGAAGTGAAAGTGCCGTTTTAAGTGACTACTTATGTGAAGTGGTGATCGGAGGATTTTACAGTTGACTTTGAGAATGTTGTCTTCGTAGTACTTGGCGGTATCTCCTTTGTACGCTTTAAAAATCGGTGTGACGTCTCCAAGTTTTTAAATATAATTTACCGAAATCTCTTAATGTTTTTTGTGGAAACGGAAGGAGAGTTTGGACTTAACTGTCATGTAATAAGTTCTAGGTCGTAAGAAATTCGTTTAGGAATAGAAACTCATGTAACGCTTATATGGCAATAATGAGCATCCCCTATTCCAATTAAAGCATATCGAACTTTTCGCCGTGAGAATGTTGGAACACATTCTGTCCAGCGCCTCAAATCTCCTGCTAACATTTATAGATTTATTTAATTTAGGTGTTAGCGTGATACATTGTGGCAGTTTTACTCCCGGCTTGTATTTCGGACAACAATCTTGCATATCTTTCCTTTACACGTTCTTGGGGTTACGTGAGTTAAAAGCTCCACGTAAATGAAGGCATGGACAATAATCGTAGTGGTTTCTCTTGACTTCCCTATGACGGGTTTCTTTCAAAGAGACTTCTCCACTCTCCAACACTCTTTCTCCACTCTACCACTTTGCCAGTCTCCCACACGCGTGTCACCTTTTTTGTATAGCTTCATGGATTTCCATAATCTGAAATATGGGCCTGAAAATTGGAGATGCATAATCGAGTTAAAGAAAATTAGTATGCAACAGGTTCAGTGGGAATATGCGGTGATGAGATTAGAGTGTCATTAGGAATAATGTAGGCAATTTCTATTGTTAGTTCAAGCTACAGCTGTCCTCAACTAGCGAACTCTACTCCAGGAAAAAGTTTGAAGACTATCTGCACTCATAGGATGAGCAATAAACTCTATCATCGCCATGACATTAAAAATAAAATAATGATAGACCATCTAAAGAGACCTTGGATATGAAGTATTTTCTTCAAGTTAGTTTACTCACACTATGGATTGAATGACAAACTTAGGCATATGTTTAAATCTTGTGCACATCATATTCTTCTAAGGAGTAAAGGTGCCAGAGAAATTTCTAAGGAAAGCAATGGCCTCAAAATGTTTTTTGTGGCTTGTGTTTTCCCGAGGTACAAAAGGATAAAACTTTATTTTATTGAGCATTAAAAATGATATAATGGATTTATAGTTACTCTGATATTCTTTTGGTCTATTATGTGGCTATATATTTTCTGCTCGAAGAGGAAGCGTTTATTTTATTTGTAACGGTGTAGGTTACAGTGTTTCTTCAATATTACATAATGTTATATTGCAATAAACAATCTATTAAAAATTAAATCTTAAGAAATTAGTGCTTGATCGATTATACCAACAAAGGGTTGATCGCGCTTAGAACAGTTAACACGGCGAAGTGTTTTAGAGGAAAAGGGCGGTAGGAGGTAGTTTCGCTAGAAAAATTGGACGTTTTTTTACTGTGAGTGGCGGTAGCACTTTCCACTATGTTGTCCGCGACTTATGGATCATCGTCGGGTAATTTTAGCCGGTTTGCTCTGTTCGTAGTTTTCGCCTCGCTGCTACACCTGTGTCTCCCACAGGAAGCAGCCCCATCAGCCGAGAACGTTGTGGATGATCTCACGGTGATGGAAGGGGAGGAAGTTGAGGAGGAGGAAGAGATATGGGAGGACGAGGACGATTGGGGGTATGAGGAAGAAGAGGAGGTGACTGTAGTGGGCGGTGACGGAGGGGAGAGCAACAACAGCTGGTCGAAGGAAGAAGACAGTGCGGCTTCGTGGAATGCTGAAGTTGACGGCGAGGACGCGGATGACGCTCCAGGTAAGCTAATTGCTCCTCTCTTTATAAGTGAATACCTCTCCTGTTTCGTGCCGTGGAAAAAACTGACTCGCGAAGAGAAATATGAGTAAACAATGCTCGAGATATCTGGACCAAATCATTTTTCGTCGCCCTACGGAGGTGCTTGCGTCTTCCATGGTCACTAAGTTAGTCCGGCCATGTCTTGCTTTGGCCAAATGTATGAGATATTGTTTTTCCCTCTTAAGTGAAAGCATCACGATGCTAATGTCCAAGGTATCCAATTAGGAGCAAGGCAGATTACATTAGAAGAATCCTTGGGATAACTCAGTAATATTTTCTTAAGTTTCGTAGTTTTTACGGTAAAAACATCCATGCCGAAAGCGATTGACGAAATTCCTCCTTCCAACAGGTTAATTCTTTAAAAAATGAAGGCTTAACCTGGAATTCACCATTAATAAATCTATAGTTTCTTAATGTATATATAGGGACTTGCCACCATTGTTGTCAAAAATGTACCTTTTACATAAAAAGTGAAAAAAATAATGCAATTTTAACTAGCCAGAAATAATGGTGTCAATTGTTTTAACAACTGATCCAATAAATTTCACCGTATTAGGCTAGACTTCGTGGAAGTTGTCTCTAATCATGCTGAATAAAACATTTATATACTGGCACGACGTGGTTCACCGCACTGTTGCATAACCATAACAAGTGATTTTATTCAGCATAAATAATGATCAAATCTTATCTGCAAGAGGATTAAATGGCAAGATAAAAAATGTTCATGCTGACATTTTTGAAACTTAGCCTCGAGTCTTATTCATAATTTTGTGCGTCTCTTTGCATTATGTTCTCACTACCCCTTCTTTTCTATTCTTTTCCCTAGATACTGACTTCGCAATGTACTAAGTTTCAAGGTACTAGATACAAGGGAATGACTTACATGTTAATTTGTTTCTTTTAAAGTTTCCGTACCTTCGGAACCCGTTTATCATTTCTCTCGAAGATATTCATGGACCGCTTAACTTAAAAAAAACACATATTGAAGTGTATAAACTAGTACATGCCAGTTTATTGGTTTTCCTACCTGTCGGAATCACTTGTGCGGCTTTGGGAACTCCTAGATGTTGCTTCATCCTTAAACAAGTTCTGTTTGTCTTCTGCATATATTAATTTAAATTATAATATTAGCATTTCTATGGCATTTATGAGTGATGATTCTTACGCGGTTGCTGCCAAATATGAGAAAAAAAGACGCGGCATGTGCTGAATATGAGAGAGCAAATGGTGGAATTCCAAATGACTGTTAAATATAGTAATGGAAGAATGTGTGCGAATGAGGTTAGGAAAATGCATAATGATTTGAAGGCAACAAACTTGGTAAAATGGGGCCTAATAAAATGAAGGGTAGAGGTATAGTTGGGGTAGAGATCTAATACCGGCAGATCATGTGAGATTTTGGGAAACCTCAGTGACTGTTATGAGATGTATTATATAGAAATATACAAAAATAGTGAAAGCAGTGATGATGAGCCTTGCAAATAAGTAAGTGAGAATGTCAGTACGGAAAATTAAAAGGAAATTAGTGTAATTGACGGACAAACGGCAGGGAAAATACTGAAATCAGGGCAGGCTGCATGCGTAGGTTGGGTATTCATTGAAATGATGCAGTGTTGGTTTTAGTTAGGCATCATTGGAGGAGCCCCACCACCTGGTATTTCGCCTGAAGATGACTTCAGCCGTCGAAATTCAGATCGTGTGTTTCTTTAATATAAACTTATAGAATTCCCAAGTCGAAGTGTTTCATTTACAATGAAATAAGGGAAGAAAAATCTAAGGAGGAATTTTTTGGTCGTTTATGGAACATAGAAGGCGGAGATACGCACGTGATTTCAAAGTAGAATGGCGGAGAAGTTCCGTTTCCGTATATGTAAGGAGATTGGACGGTTTTCAAAGGATCCTCCTTGCGTTGGGCACAAAGCAGATGCTTTTGAAGCGAGTATTTGCCGCATCTTCTATCTGTGCCTCCTATTGCCACCCTATTTTTTGAAATTCCATGTTTCTTTTAATTCCCTGTAAGAAATGGCATGCATTTATTATTTTTTCATATCATATATTGTTAACTGATAAGTAAAAATATAAAATAGACCTTCAAATTTCCTAGTGGATGAAAAAGGTTCTGCTATTTAGGATCGAGATAGGAGTCATTTTGAATTTATTAGTGCTATGGAATGTCTTCATGAAATAATTCCTCTTTGACGGGAAATTTTCAAAAACTTTTTTATGGCTAGGAGGGGACAAGTTCATATAAATGACACACGGTTCGCTTTAATTTAATTTTTGGAAGTTATACTCTGTGAAAGGTTTGACAGTTTTTCAGAAATAGTTGCCTTCACTCATACTTATCGTTTAACTCTGTGCTAAGATAAATCTCAAATGTAGTATTCCTAAGCAAGCACTCGAAAGTTTTGTCGGAGGTGGACGCGTAATCAATGCTTATATCAAAAAGAAGAACTCCTAAGTGGATTTGGTTGATCAATACGAAGTGCCAAATTGTACATTTTGAAGAGGAAGGAGAGGCATCATTAAATCCGCCTCCTTTACACCATCTGCAATCTTTATTTATCGTACAAAGTAACTACGAGCTAGAGGCGTAGAGAGACAAATTTAGCTTTTTGGGATGCTGTAAAATCGCTAGCCGTTGAGAACTTATGCTTGTAGTGTGATTTGACTCACGGCTCCGCTAACCTCAGTTCCCCACATTACCTCCGCTATCTCCATTCCCACTTATTTCCCCCAGACTCTTGCCGCTTGTATCGGAGGCATTTGGAGAAAGTGCTGTAATCGCATTTTACAGTTAAATCAGTGGCGAATTGCGTTAAGAACAAAGCAGTATCATCTCTAATGGTTGAAGAAAGAGGGATGAGTGGTGTGTTTGGCGCGGATGGGTTAAGAAGGATCGGTGGCGGGTTTGGAGGAGTACAGGGTGCGGCAGAAGGAGTGGAGAAATGAGTGTGTGGCGCAGGTGTTGAAGTTAAATGGAGTTCCATGTGTAATTACGAGCAGAAGGAGCCTATCCAGTCGTTTACTGAATTGTTCGTCCTCCTTGGGCGTCTAATTGCGAAGGACTATTTGATGCCTGTTCATATATGTATATCTCTACTTGCGATATCGCCTCAGCAGACGTTGGCACGCATTGACACGGCGAACGTGTGATCAGGGACTTTTACTATATTCTGTTAAATGTACTAGTTTCCTGAAAAGTCTGTGTTCTAACTTCATTTTGTTCGACGCTTTGAAAATTTAACTTGTCTTCTAACAAGGGCGTCGTTAGCCCCCCGGCTACTCACCCAGCAGCGCAGATTGGAATTCTCTGCCTAATGGTACACTGGTACACATTGGTGCTGGGAGTAAGTAAGCAAAGAAAATTATAATGGTGTTTTAACTTTGGATGAATGAGCCTCTTTCTTGTGTTTGTCATATTAAATTTATGTACGAATGATTCTCCTCCAAAGGAAATGCAAACTAGCAGCATAGAATGCTTAAATCGTGATAGAAAGCTATTACAACTTTTGGGTAATTTGTCAAATGGAATGAGTGATAGCTAAACTAAATGACAGTATTATTAACATTAATCATGAAGTTATCCCGAAAATTAGATTAGTAAGTTTACCTTAAAATCTGCGCTGTAGCACTAAAAAGTTTTTAAATATGTTCAAAAAGGTGGAAACAATAATTTGTTTCTTTACATTCACATACAAAGTTTCTTTACATTCACATAGTTATTTCTATGATCGAGTAGCTTCTAATCTTTCTTCTTCGCAATATTAGTAATATATGCCTACCCTTTGCGCAGTAAGGCAAGTATATTTTCCAATTTCGTGTTTTTTACCGTGACATTTTTGCTATTTCAGATAATTCTTACTATGGCCTATTGCAGGCCAAATAATTTTACGAATGTTTTGTTGAAGATAGGGACCATATAAATGTTCTTTAAACAACCCAATTGGTGTATTATTTAAAATTCGAGGCATGCGGTTTTTACCACAAAGAAGTTATAAGCACAAAATAATCGTATAGGCCTCAAATTAAAAATGGAGAATAGTTGATTACAGAATAGCAAAGAGTGCTCAATGGTACCTCATTTTTTAACCTCCCTTATTCACCTCATACCTTATTACCGGCTTTAGTTGCATATCTTGGGAATTATTATGGCATTCAGAGATAACAGGAAAAATGGTTCCATTGCACGTAGATGTACCCAAAAGTTTTGGATTCTTTATTTTTGAAACCATTAATATGACTTAGGGTGTTATGAGAATCAACCCATCTTTCATCGGACCTTAACTTATTTTATTATGAAATATGGTGTATAAGGTGCCAAATATTTCCCTTTCACTCGTATAGTATCCCCCAACGTGTTTATGTATTCCTATTATATGGAAATTAAAATACCTTTTCCAAGGATTCTGAGCGCCTGTTAATCCATTCCAGTTATTTAGGCCCATTGTGAAAGGTAACTTTTAGGAGATTTTGCGAATTTTTCATGATGATCTGTTTTTTGCTATCTTCGCACCCCTTTTGAATCACTAATGGCATTTTCGACAAAAAATGAGAGCGAAATTCCGCTTGCTACCTCATCGGCCCTCTCCCGTTTTCTTTGTGCGCGGAAACTCATCTTGCTGACCTTTAACATCCGCAATATTACAACTCACTCCCCTTCCTCTTCTTTCGCATGACTCAAAATCCAAAGAGCAGAAATCCTTTTACCAATGGAATCTTTGTTCTCATAATTTGTTTCAATTTACCAGTAAAATTACACCGTTTTCTCGCTATTTGCTTGTCTTCCTCGGCCTTTACTAAATTCTTCCGGCAAATACCGACCGATTCCTTCCATCCCTTTTATCATTTCTCAATCAGTTGATTTGAGCTTTCATCCTCCATATGTTCAGCCATTCCGCGGTGGTTGAAGAGGAGGGTTTGAATCGTACCAATCGACTTAAGATAGTTTATCCAACATCACCAAAGCTCTAACGCTAATAAATGCACACTCAATTTTTATAAAAAATGCAATTAATGTTTATTAAATATTTTGCTGTCAACTATCTCCATCACAGAACCTTTGAGTCAAATGAGAATTTTTGAGGTTGTGTATTGTGTGTACGTAACTCGTGTATCTTTGCGTAATATTAGTTTTTCAGATGCTACTCAAACGCATTATGATATCCAGGTTGACTCCTTCATTCGGATGCTACTAAAATCTTCGGTTATGTACGTCCTAACAACTAGGCAACTACAGTTAACTAGCAGTCAATCTCTCTTCAATACCATTTAAGAGTATTTGTTCCGATATATACTCTGAGGGAATTTTTTAATTATTCCTTTTACTCTTCTTTATGACTCATTTTAAAGGTAATAGACGAATAAAGTCTTCAATTTTCATAAACATAGCGTAAATTGTTTATTTATATGAAATGGCATGTATTGTGGGGAAAAGAACTCGTAACATTGCGGAGCACATATCGTATCCCCACACAACACAATGGCCAATAAAGATATGCGCTCGGTATTTTCTTAAACGAAGGACTCACCCATTTATAGCTTTGGATCAGTATTAGCGTGGTGGAACGCATTTAGGTTGAAATGAAAGCACGTTGCAATTTTCCCCTCCTATATATTTAATGCGACCGTTTTTCCTTGATTCACCCTTGTCATACGCTTTAAATTACGTATTACGTTGAAAATGGTTGTAATGTGCTTTTCCAGAGGAAAAATTCTAAGATTGTTTTCATCAAGAAAATAGTTTTGGCAAGATTAGTTACTAATGCTCGTCGTTTAAATTGTCCATTCTTTCTATAGAGAACAATATTTGTATTTTGAATGAATATGGTAAACTTGAAATCAACTGTATCACCTGATGATGACGTTAATCAACGAAAGAATGATTGTAAGTCATTAAATTCCTTGTGAAAAAACAAAGTTTACCCTATTCATTCAAAATGTTTAGCAAATTCCATAAAGTATCGCCGGAAACCTCCAACAATATTTTTATTTTCCACATTCCTCGTGAACTCCTCTTGCCCTGATTTCATCTACTTCCTTCCTTTATGGCGGGTTATTAACAGCTGGTTCAGAGCTCTTATTAATTTTAAACGGGAAATGGACAATTGAAGTGTGGAAAATTTCAGGTCGCCTGAATATGTTAGCGTAGTCCCCGAGCCTCCTAGCATGTCGGCCATTCTATTTTCTCTTGACCGCATTACTGATTCCTCGGGGATCTTCCCCGTGTATTCCCCTGATGGTGCATTCACTAGGGAGTTTAGATAGAGCAGAGGAGGACGTGGGGTGGGGGGCGTGGAGCGACCATGGCTCTCAATCGGCGAGACACGGGGGGATTTAGTGGCTGTCGCGAACGTTGGTGTACCTTGCGTCGCCGGCGGAGAACGGTGGAGTGTCACAGGGGCCTAGCATTAAGTTTTCTCAGCTAGACTACCGGCAAAAAATAGAGTCGTGGTAGCACTCTCTCTGTCTGACGCAAGGAAATGATCCTTATAATTGTTAATGGCTTTTAAGCATGTATAATGACACACATCTGGCTAATAATGGTAATCACAATGGGTTAGAGAACCTGTCATCTCTTATATCCGCATCTTCTTCTATTGTTGATCAATCCTCCTACAAGTCTCGTCTACACTTCTCACTCTATGCTGCTTCATCCTGTGCTTCCTTCTTCAGCTCTTTATAACTCCTTCCCATCATTATTTCCGTCATCATGTCATAATATATGCCGTGGGAAGTCCTATTAAACACTATTTATTTGTCCTCTTGGAAAAATAATGAAGCTCCACTCTAAAAAAGCCTCAGAATTCCATATTTTTGCAATTTATTAACGATGCTCTTATCATCTGCAACATGTAAGAAGTAATTTTCGCCTTGTCTGTGCTCAAAAACCTTTCTCCAAATCAAGTATCACAATTATAATAGTGATCACTAAGAAATCGAAGCATTGAATAAATTTTATTAATGGAAGCCTTCATACTTATGGGGAAGCTATTGGAAGACATGTTAATGAGTGCATGCAAGTAATATATTTATCTATATTAATTTTGTTATTCGATGACACGTTTAACTGAAAAAGAAAAAGTTCGGTATTAAGTTTTTTTGCTAGTTTATTTAAGAGATAAAACAGATTTTCATGTTGTCGTTTTAATTCCAATCTGATTAACAATACGTCCTTAATCTTGAAAAATTCATATAATCATATAATATTTTAATTCCTTGGGTTCATTTAACTTTTTCGTCATTATTATTCTTCAATTCCGTTCTGTTTTAACTATAAGCTCTCAATATTTAATAGTAATTGCCGATACTTATGTACATTGATGAATTTCAGTGAATCACCTTTTAAAATTATACAATTAATCACTAATTTCTTCGATGTAGATTTTAGGTATGTTTCTGTATGATAATTGAATTAAGTGATCTTACCAACAAGACATACAGCATCCTCATCAAATCTTGATTATTCACTTGTAAGGATTAGTTTGAAGTACATTCACTCTTGAGAACGTGAAATATTCATGATATAATTGCCTTTTATAGATATTATACTATATTCGTTCATTTCCTAAGGTAAACTGGCAAAAGCGGTGTATGGCCTGCTTACATAAATAGTTCCACTTTTCCCATGGGGAAATAAAGGCTATTGTGATTATACAGAGCCCACTATTCAGATAGTGAACTAAACCATTACGGGAAAGTTTTTCTAAGGAGTCATTTAAGTAAGTAGTTATCCCTTTACAAGGATAATATTTGAGTATAGATCTCTGAGTGCAGTGAAAAATTGACTCTCCCCATGGGAATAGAACACCAACCGTTTTCGGTCAGCAAAGCAGCCAATCTTAACTAACTCTCACCCTCTGCTTTTCCCTGATATTTGGTTAAATGGAGAGAAGTTTTGCGATAGAGGAAGGTTGATGTAGTTAAGGACTTAGAAGAGAAGAGGGGCTGGCTTGTAATTTGGTTGAGGTGTGTTGCTGTGGCCGTGGCAAATGTTACTTTTGAAATTTAGTAGCAGAATTGGGTGGGACGTCACTTTTCCTTAGCGGAGATCTCATCCTCGTGTGTGCCTTCTATCACCTTTCCAACAGCACCTTTCCCCACCCAGTGTACCTCTCCACTTCCCAAACTACCCACCCACCCCTTCATATCACCATTCTAAGCCTTGCACTTTCATCCAACCTCCGCGTTTGTTATGCTGTTTAATGGGTAATTATTTAAAAGTTCAGCTTAACCTTAAGCTGTGACGTCTTAAAAAATTCTAAGGTATGAATGCCAATGGAACATATAGCTAGGAGCGCTGATTTCAAATATCGTTAGTTATTTCTTTAGCAGAAAATATTCTTTAGTTGTGATCAATTAACTTATATGTCAGAGGTGACGTTTTGCCAAATATTTTGGCATCATCAGTTTTTTTAAATTAATAAACTTCAAAAACTATGCAATGTAAAAATCAACTCAAAATCAGAACAAAGAGCTGTGCGAGCAGAATAGGTATTAACATACTTACTTTGAGTTGATATTTGATTTTTTCATGTTTTAATTTTACTACTTCCAAAACCA
The DNA here is from genome assembly GCA_963169105.1 of Ceriagrion tenellum. NCBI lineage: Eukaryota > Metazoa > Arthropoda > Insecta > Odonata > Coenagrionidae > Ceriagrion > Ceriagrion tenellum. Next base: position 37,007,808 of record OY720640.1, read on the forward strand.
TGAAAATGCCAAAATTTTAGGCAAAATGTCGGCAAATTTTATTTATCAATCGACCACAGCACAGGAATCTTTATTGTTATAAGCATGTGAATGGACGAAAATGTCCACGTAGGTTTATTTTGTCCCTAAAATATAAAATTATGGTACCAATTTGCCTAAATGTAATCATAAATACTATGCAAAAGGTTACGTATCTAGTTGACGTCATTACTCGGTTAATTGGAGTGAAGAGCATACGTTTCATCGTAGAATACGACTCTCAATATAAAAAAAAGTATAAAGTATAAAAAAAGATATGACCTCAGATCACGCTAACATTCTTCTCCTTTTATTACTCCTATATTTCCTGGCACCTATCTCTTCTTCATTTAATCGTGGCACAAATATTTAAGCTATAGTATCTCAAATTATCACCATCTCTACGTGGTTATACATAGTTCCTCTGGGTCTCGACCGTATATTTTTGGGTGGATCAAACGGTTATAAATTACTTGGCCTCTTGGATTTCACAGAGTATTCCTGCGGAGGCGTACCTAACTATTTCGTAGACTTGCTTTAGATCTTCTCGGGTCTTGCGAGACCCACTGAAGGGAAAATAAGGAACCCAAATCCGGCTTTATTCGTGACTAAACTTGAATATTGGACTTAAAAGTTTACGAAACACGGAAATAAATAAATGACCTCAACTCAGTCTAAAATCATACGATGGTCAAAATTATTCTCACGCTTCACGTGGGTTTAACTTAGCGATACTATCGAAATATGTGACTTTGTAAAAAATATTAATGTGGTATTATGTCAAAAAGAATTATTTGTTTTGGAGGAAAATCATATGCTCAAGGAGTACGGGGAAGTATTATAATGCCCTTTTTATTATCAACGCTTAAATTCTCCAAATTCAATGGAGGATGGCTATAATAATTTTAGATTCAGGCTATGCTGGCCAATCGCTTAACTACAGCGTTTACATGCTCAATCAGTTTTAAGCTTATTATTCGTCTAAATAATGGCTTACGGGTATTTAATTACTCTTTTATTGAGAACTGTATACAAGGCAGTGTATGCAGAAGAGTGATTGAAATCTCGGTGAAATCGCTTTTTATGGCGTGATAACTGTTTTCACTTTTTCCTTTGCGGACTGAAAGAATAATCCTATTGGTAATGAATCACTTTAGTTTTTCTCAGCATTTTGTAATATTTTATAGGAGTGATTATTGCCATTCATTGCAAATTCATAACTTTTACTTACCATGACGTGAGAGAAGCTCAAGTCTCCATTTATTGGATAGGGTTCACGGTTGAACACCCCCTAGGAAGGTATCATCTAAACATAGGATTCCTGTAGCCCACCGTGTCCCAAAACCTCCGAATTCTTCGACATAACTCCTCTCGGGCAAATCTCCCCTCCATCTGGTATTCATGCAGCACCAAGGCCCGCGAGGATTAACTTTTTTAGAGATGTTATCACCGTTTACAGAAGTCAAGCCGATGGGAAATCGATATATTCTCAATGGACTCCGTTTGGCAGCCAGCAAACCGTGGCAGAAACCTAGAGGCAGTCTGACAGTATCGTGGGAGTTTATGCTCTTTTTCGTGGTAACTGTCGACTAAAGGAAGAAGGATGGGAAAAGGATTGTGAAAGAGTGTGGAAGAATAGTGAGGCTTTGAATAAGGGTTGATGTTCATGTTTATGCAAGAGTATCCGCATGGACATGAGTCAGGAAAGGACTTGCCAGGCACTGGAGTTGTAGTTATTGGAGTTAATAAATAGAATTTTAAACAGGTGGAAGTGAAGATATTGATATTTCGGTGTGAATTCCATGCGCAGTGTATGTATTGATTGTGGTCTACATTTGCAGGTACAAAATATTTTAACGAAAGAAGAATAATATTTTATCTCTATATATACTGTATTACTCAATTTACCCTGATAACATATATTATATGATTATATTAAATATTAATATGAATAAAATTGTTACCATCTCATTGCTTTAAAAATGTTTAGTGATATAACAGCATTAAAAAAGTATACTCGTTCCATACCCTGCAATTATTCTCAGAAAATTATCATTTTTTAACGCTCACTATATCTCAAAACAAAAATGTGCTCTTTAGATGTCTATTGACGTCATTTTAAGCTAAATACATATTTATTTCCCTTTGAAAACTGGCTTAGGTCTTTCAATTGTAATACTTCGTCCACCTTCATATAAGAAGTTGTTTACCTTGATTGAATCATATGAAACCTTCCAAACCTCGTAAATTACTTCATAAAAAACGCACTTCTATTTTCATGGAATATTTAAAGTTCGGGTTCATTTAAAATTTCTTAATTTTTATCTTAAACGCGACATTAACTTCTTTGATTTCAACAGTTATACTGAATATCTATACAAGCATGTCCACCAGCATATTATAAGTCAGTTATGTTGCTGTTTTTTCCGAAAAATAATTTAGGCACGTATTTTTATGGCAGGTGCAATGATGCTACAGTGCAAATTGATCAACTCTTCGTAATGGAATGCGCTAGTTAACTCACGGTACCTTGATTTGGGCTGCGGACTTCATTTTACTCGAATACGGAAATTTAGCGAGGGAAGGGACCCAGCCATAGTCGGATAGGAAATGAGATTACGCTGTAAATCTGGTGTGTATACTAGTGATGCGGGTGTTAGGCGTGAGATTTAGCGGGATAATATTTCGTAAAGGGATGTTGGCGGGGTACTCTTCGTGGGAAATGGACTTCAGAAGAGGGGAAACCAGGGAACGTAGCAAGGGATGAGGGTGAATTAAATGTTTTGCTATCGTGCGAACACGGTAGACTATATATCTTGTTGGGCTTATGAATGCGGGGCCAACGGGGATATCGGAAATTGAACGCGCTTCGGAAGGTGAAAGAGGTGGGGATGGAATATGTGGGAGGTTGGCCAGAGATACAGAGGGCACAGTTTGGAGGGACTAGGCGGACAAGGGAGCTGAGATATGGAAGACAGAAAAAGGGAATCGTTTGCAAATTGAATATGGTAAACCCAGCTTCGTATAATTAAAAAAATATCGATGAGGCATCCTAGCTTAGTTATTTGATCTCATGAGATTTCTGGTTGCAGTGTGTCATGTCAACCTTAGTCTTGCCCTTATAAATTTCAATCCCCAAGAATATATTATGAGCCCAAGTTTACCAGTATTTTCCACTATCAGTCTCGTTCCGTGGAATTAATAGCGAAGGGAGGACTACTTTCTTTTTGTCGTATTGAACCCTTTAAAGCAACCTATCACACTGCAAGGCGTTCAACTGTGCCGAGAGGTGTAAAAAGATTCAGTTGTAAAATTTTTATTGATTGCAGTCTTCGTTCAGGCGCTTCTGCTTAAGTTCCCAGCTAAGCAACGAGACCATTTTTTTGTGGACCGTGAATAAGGAAACAGGTGGAAAGTTGAAATGAAAATCTATTGACCGTATCGGCCTCGCTTGCGTCATGTATTTTGGACGGGCAAAGCGAGGTCGTCACTTGTAATGTGACCGCTTGCTTTGTGGGAATCTATAATCAATAATGGGCATATACCCAAATAAGAGAAAACTGAGCTTAATTGAGCATTCATATCCTAAAAGATGTCATTAATATCGAAGATAGAATAAATATGTAGCATTTTCTTTTAATTTCGTGTCGGAAATGTCATCAGTTGTGTTATATTCACTTTTAGAGGAATTTCTAAGGGAATTGCTTCCCACTACAGGGCAGAGCAAACGTACGGTAATATGTTGAAATGCATTCATTCCATAACATTTTGCTCCTGTTTCTCAGCGGTATACTTTGGTAATAGTTGAATTTTCATGCCACTATAGGGAGAAAACAATTATCGAATTGATTGCTACGAGGTGAAACGGCAGTTTTTATCGCGTCGGTTAGGATAAAACATTAAATTTGAGTTAATCACTAATGTAAATCTACAACTACATCAACTTACCATTCTATATGTTGCCATAGGGTGGTCCCCAAGTAGTTGTTTAGGACATCAACCTTGAAAAATGGGAAATGAGGAAAAGGGGAAGGAGGGGGAAGAATTGTTCGTGACGATGCGTCTTAGGTTGGTGGTACGCCGTTTTATTTACAAACGCTCATTGCACGTGTAAAGATGGACTTTAATTCGCATCAGTTTGGTAGTGCTTCTTTATTATTTTGTCACTTCTATCAATTTTGGGTATACATCGTGCTATGTCAAAAGGATATCCGTCTTGTCGTCCTCAAAATTGTGCAATCCAAATTTTTCATGTAATCTCAGTTGAGCGTGTAGCCTCCAAGTCTTTATCGGCTCTCAGCCTTTCCCTTCCATTATAGGGTCTAACACTTTCCGATTGCTTGCGGCAATGTTTGACTATGCATTGCCTTCTTCTAGATTTTTGTACTTCTTCGATTAGGAATATCTTTGAGAAGGTCAAAATTTCGAGACATATTCAATATTTGGCCTTACCAATATCAAGTGGCACTTTTAGTTCTCCTATATATACCCTGAATGGTGACACGTCATTACCAGCCAATTCGCAGAAAAATGCCTAAATATTATCCTGTGGCCGTCCACAATTTTTCTGCCATTCACCGTTCACCATTCCCACTGAGTTAATCTAAAATTGAAATTATCAAAATTACAACAATTTGCAATTAATATTACATTTTTTAACTGGTTTGTTCAACGGACGGCTTTCAGTGAATAGCATTACTGTAGTCATTCGTTTTCTGGTGGCTGCTAGTGGACTTTATAAGCCTGCTGGTAATTGTAAATACAGATTTGAAACTTTAAGGTCATTTGTTAAAGATATGTTGACTCCTGAAATAATCTTTGTATCTACGGAAAAAAGCACTGTTAAATAAACTACTTCACTCAGAGAAGCATCACATGCAAGGAATTTGAGCTACTTTTTCCTTGATCTGTTCATATTTTTTTGCATTTTTATACTAAAAAAAGTTATTCTATGATCAAAATTTCATTTTCAAGTGGCTCACGACTCACTCGTGTTTCAACGTTATTCTTCAGGTATATATACACGTCTTAAATTTCTTTTTGAATCACACGTTTGCTTTTTATCTGTTCTTCGCTGCATTGGCAAAAAATGCTGAATTTTGTTTAAAAATTGCGCATAAGTTTTTAGAATCTACAAAAATGAACTATATTATTATATTACTCTCAAATTACGGAAATTATACGTGACGTGACAATTTACATTGTCTTGTCCGTCTAGACCTACTGGGTATTTTGGCAATTCTGTCAGAACCCCTTGACTTAATGTAATATTGGGATATTGACGGCAATAATTTGAATGACTTTATCTGTTGAAGCGTATTTAAAAGGGTTTTTCGAAGGTTGCCGTGGTAATGTTTATTAAGATATAGGTTTATTTCAGAAAATTATATGAATTCATTTGTTTTAATTGCATCAACTTTCCAGTGGTTTCCTTTTTGGAAATATTAAATTTCGTTAATTTTTATATTGGAAGTTATGATGAATTACCGCAGCACTGGAAGCTAAAACACATATTTATTTCTGACCGAGTACTAATCTTAATCATTTTTTAATGAAAGTCCAAGTTTAAGGCTTATCTTTGAAGAAAATTGACACATGAAATAAAATCTCCCCTTGTACTGGCTTATTTAATACGAACATGGCTTCGACAATAAAGGCAATTATGTAGGTGTAATTCCTTTCATTACTTGTCCACATATACTCAAATTGATGGTGGATTGGGGAGGCGAGGGGAAGGGTGTTGATAAGAAATGAGGTGGTTGTTTGAAAAGGAAGGGAAAGAAGGTGGGAGGAAGGTCATTCCTAGATTTGCTAAGGGTACCTTTTCATGTTAAATGCCAGGAGTGGCGGAAGTGGTGGGGAAGAGACAGAGAGAGAAACACAATGACCAAGACGAGGCTATGACGTAAGCTGAATGGACATCAGAAGATTATCGACGGTAGCGATGAATGTAAGTCAAATGTTAGATCATTAAATGGACAACGAAAGAAAGGAAATGAACCTATATAATGGTGTAATTTGTCTAACCCATCGTGGTAATGATAAACAAGGGTAGAAAGTACTAAGAAAAATTTGATTGCACTATTAAATTTTTCTCCTAATAAAAAATATGATTTTAAAACTTCTGATGACATTTTGATTTGGGATTATGGGTTACATACAAAAATAGTTTTCAATCGTTTATTTGCAGTCACCAGCCGCGTAGTTTGTATTTTTATAATAAACTGGCGAAGAAGTATTCATTAATTTTTTTTCGTTGAATTCACATTTAATTTAATATAGCTGATAAAAAAACAATAAAAAGTTCAAAGTGGCATCAGAATGTAATAAAGATGCTAATAACCTCGTGCATGATAACTCTCGACCATTACTTCATGCCCTTGCATTGATATTTTAGAGGAAAAAGACTCCTAATTGACCATTTTTCCATCATCATATATACTCCGTTTGGATTTCTCTCCCTCAATGTGAGAAAGGAGTGTTGGGAAAAAAATCTTCTTTCACGAATAAAAAAAGTGCCTTCAAGTACCTCCAGCTGCTACATCGAAAGGGGTTCATGTTGAAAATACTTGAGAAGAGAGGAGCGGCGAGCTTGGAGGCAGGAGTGGAGGAGGATTAAGGGTGTGAGAGAGAATTAAGGAGGGAAAGCGAGGGAGATAGGAACAACGGCAATGCGTCTTTGTAATGGACCACTATTTCTCCGTGACGAAAAGAATGAACGGTGGTATGGGGAGGAATGAAGATTGGGCAGGGATTGGAGGAGGGAGTGAGGAGAGAATGAAGGGGAGTTTTATCACACCCTGGAATGTTAAAGGGTTTAAGGAAGGGATAAGGAAATCCTGCGAATTAACAACGCTGTCAGCTAATCCTTATTTCTTCATCGCTCGCGTCTTTAGGGAGGGAATAGGCGAGATGAGTGATTCCGGGGCGAGGGAAAGTGGAAGAGAAAAGATAGAATTGAGATAGAAAGGAAAATTTATCTATCTGCAGGTTCATAATGCAGCTCCATATACTTTTCACTTTTCCTCATGCATAAATTCATGGATGCATAGAAAACCATTATATCATTTTTTTAGGAGTAAGCTCAGTCATTGAGTCAAATAAAGGCCTCCAAAGCTAATTCTCTTAATATATTCTAGCCCTTATTATGAATAAAATATGGCAGATGGTCACATCCAAATTCGATTGAAACTTTCTCCGATAGACAACCTTTATCTTACTTTAAATCGTAATTATGTTATTGTAAGCAATTGAATTTTGTCTTGAATTGAGTCATTAATTTATCTCAATATTTTTCTTTTTTCTTGCTAATTATCTTTTAGGTTTTCAATAATGACTTTTCTCATGTTTATGTAGGGTAGAAAATTATGATTACCTAAGATCTTGAGCATTGATACTGTTATAGCCACACCAACAATGACAAGCTATCTCACCAACCACTTATCATAAATCATAAGTATTTCACTATATTAGCCCACCTGTGCATTTTATGTGCTTAGAACTACCTATTATTTGTATATCTATAAAGACTAAAATATTTGAATTTGTAAAAATTTGTTAAAAGTGATATTTTATAACTTTCATTGAAGGTCGACGAATTTTATGAATTAGGCACTATTAATTATAAAGGCATCACGATTTTCAAAGTTTCCTAGTAAGTTAATATTAAATTCAAAATAACTTCTGCAATCTCATCATACTTGAGACCAATTAAAATATTAAAGCAGAAAGGTTAAAAATTAACCGAATAAAATTTAATCATAACTTATGATATGGTATTAAATACTTAAGTAAACCCAGACATGTGGTCCAACAGACCGCGGATAAACCTTTGAAGTCATATTTAAGGGTAACTTTTACTACACCACAAAACCACCACCAGTTCTGTGGTGTAGTAAAAGTTACCATAAAATATGACTATGAAAATATACGACAAAGTCAACAATGATACTGTTTTATTTGAATTATAGAAGTACAAAATAGTGTGAAACCATTCATAGCAAAAGTGGGAACAACGTAAAATATAAGAGTAGTAGTGTGTTAGTATAAGGATCCTAATGAATTGTGAAAGATTCAAAAATATGGTAAAGAGGACTATGCGATTGCGTGCCTAAGGTGACTACCTAAATCATCGTCTCAACTGGTTTACTCAAAACGTAGTGTTCTGCAACACTTCATTGTTCTCTATCTTCTTTACCCTTTCAAAAAATCCTTGTCATAACGTGGAAATTAACCAGGTTTACCATTTGTGCGGGAAATAGAGTGCATTCGTTCATTATCAATTTTACTGTCATTCCATAAGTCCAAAACTGATCATAGAAGGTCTGATTTCAAAGGTGTCTACAATTCTTGGATTTTAAAAGTGGCTAAAGTTTTGCAATCCAGAAATGTTTCCACCTAATTTACTCCCTCTTTTCAACTGATTCTACGCATCTCATTTTCTCAGCAATTTGGAAAAATATTTGTCACTACAATGCTCAAACCATCTCATCAAATATTCCTTCAAGATCTCATATCAGATGAATATATTCTAATAATATTCTGTCCCAGACTTTTTCCATTCATTTCAACTCTTCAATAAAATGAAAGATGCGCTATAGTCAATAAAAAAGAAGAAGGATAAAAATGTAATGTTCTTGCGTCAAATTAATTTAACTTCATACAACTTGGACGCCAAATCTGAAAATCATCACTCAATAATCATCCAATATATCCAATAACCATCATGTGGCAATAATGTTGTTTTGATATTGACCCCTTGCAGATTACATAACGAATAGGATGCAAGTATGCTGCTGTGCTGTAAAATGGGCAGCAAATTAGAGCAAAGAGAAAGCTCCCATTGGTATTATGCATCACAATTGTTTTATCGTTTGATTGCTCAAATATAATTTATGTAAAATTCAAACGGGAAAATTAAAATTAATTTTCGAGTTTCAATTAATTTCAACTGATTTGTAATTAGAGACGTGGACCATTTTTAAATTAAATAATTCATAATTTGAGCTTCAAATTAATTATAAGAGGTGATTCATTAACGGTGATTCTAATCATTTGTTTGTATTCGTGTATCCAAACTAAAGAGTGTGGTTCTGTAGCAAGCGCAGGCACTTGCGAAAGTGGGAATGCATGCACTGCTCCGTTGAAAAACATGATGGTTTCAGAAGTTCTATCCGTTTGATCATGATTCACAGGCACCATACTCGTGAAGCTAGCCAAAAAAGAACCTTGAATAATCTAAGTAGTAAATAATTAAATGTTATATTCACTATCATTAATTACGTTCCTTGCACGATTCCGATGAAAAACATAAAAGATAACCAGTAAAAGTAAATGCTGTTTGTTTTTTCCCCCAATACCTGTAATAGTAGCTGGAATAGCTGTAATAGTAGCTGGAATACTCAGTAAGTTACGTGGTAACGTACATTAATGCGGCTTGGTTTTTTTTAGGACATGGTAAATGGTTAATATTTATCGTATAACAGCGTTAAAAAACCATTTTCGTCAGCCTGACTAATGCAATAAAATTATGAACATAAGTTTTGGATTTATTGTTAACTTTTAAAAGTTATAAACTGTCGTGCGGCTAGTCAGTTGGTGTCATTACCAACCCGCGGTGAGGGGTCAATGCCGAGGCTCGGATTCCGAGTTCAGGGCCAGCTAAATGAGGATCGACCCTTCCACGGAGCCTCGAGAGCAGGGAAAATTTTCTGCGACCCCAGCAAGCGGATTTGAACTGTAGGAATATTTCTTTTATTAAAAGCAGGGAGATGAGGGGAAACCTGGTGATTCCTCTTGTGGGAACTGTCTGAGTGCAGCCTCTCAAAATCCACCTCGCCTCGACTCAGCGTCCGTCTCCCTTCACAAATTGAGGCAATTGATTCTCGCATTACCCCACAAGTATGACCATAAACGCATCAGCGCGTACCTCGCAAACACCTTCACGAGTGTGGACGCTGTGACCTAACCAGGTGGGTTTGGAAAGAAGAGGCGAGACACGACGGATGAGTAGAGTTTAAAGGGAAGTCGCGCGTCGTCCCCACAGTTCCGCCGCAACTTACGAGGGCCCGCCAGAGTCTGGCGGGCAGTCTGCTGCCGCTGCTGATCTGATGCTGTTTCCTCCCCGGACGTGGGAGCCCTTCCCTAATGGAATGGGCTGGGATCCACGCAAGTGTGCTGGTTATTCACCACCTCTGTCGGCATACGGGGAAGTGAAGTGTTTTGATGGGGAGGGTGGTTTAGAGGGTGAGAGGACGGGGTATTTGTGGGGAGAATAGCCCGGAGATGCCGTGGAGTCGAGGCGGCGGCTTTTGCATTTCCTGCTGACATACCCGCGCCCAGAGTTGTGTTCCGGCTGGAAGAGTTCCCCGGATTTACACAGTTCCGACAGCAAGCAGGGAATGTGCGTCGGGAAACACGGAGACGAACACAGCTATATTGCATTCTGATTTTTCAAAACCAGGGCGTATCTACTTATAAAATAATTTAAACTGATAAAATAAATAGGCTGTTTAATAAGTTAGCTTAAAATGTGCAGTTCTTTCACTCTTTATTTGCTAGTTTTTTTCTTTTATCTCATTCATGAAATATAATTATCACTCACAGCCCCGCGTTAATCCTTGAATTCACGTACCGCAGGGAGGAGTGCGGCGTTCACAAGTGCCGGAATGCGATCGATGTGTTCAAAGGTTACGGTGGCCTTCGCCCTCCAAGGAGGAGAGCCTTACGATTGACGGCAGAATCAGCACCTATCTTGGATATTTTGTTGATATAAAGTTTCAAACAGGAAAATTAGTTGTTTATTTCCACATTTATAATAGAAAATATTTTTCATTTATTCTTACGAAAACTACTATTAGAGAGTTAACCATGCTTCGCTGTAAACATTTAAATTAAGGTAAAGAACCTCAGAATTCAATTAAAAACATGCTTTCCTATGATTAGCAGCCATTGACGTAGAGTGACGGTAAAGATAACTCTGGCAAAGATCGCTCATCGCACATAACGGCGCGGCGCCGCCACAGTCCGGCCATCGTAATCAGTTCCATGAAATCACTATCAACAAGTTTCTACAACAACGCCCTAGTCCATTCTATCTTGTCATAAAACACCAGCATCATTCAATACAGCATACCGAGTTAGATTCTGTAGAATCTATCAAATACTTCACATAAATGTTAAACATTCAGGCGTCACTTCGTGGAAGTATTTATAACTGTGGAAAAGTACACTACTTATTTTCAATATGGATTCAAATACTTCATAGTTAAACTAGCTAATGATCTTTCGTGGGGCAAACTAATTTGGAAAATAACAGGTCAATCTAATCTAAATTGGAATATTTTAAAAGTAGAGTTGGCATACGTGACGGTAAAGTTAGAGGCTTTTCTCTAGTTAAACCTTACTTGGAATAGGCTGCAGATAATTGGTATTCTCATGACAATAAATTCTCAAAAACTGAGAGCGTGTGCAAAGAAGATTGGCAAGATACGTTAAAGGTTAGCGTTACTGACCTTTTGCAGCTACTTGGATAGAAATCGTTTTCAGTCCACCGATTGAAAAAGCCAATACTTAATATTGTATGTATACTCTAAACCAATATTTCTGACGTTTTTTATGTATTACAAACGCCAAAACAACACGATAAATAAGACCATGAGAATTCTATTAGAAAAATAGGATGTAAAACAGACAGGTCAGCCATGATCGATATGAGACCTAAATAGCCGACGATGAGACTTTGGAGTAGATTAGGCGACAGTCGGTATAGCTGATTAGTTGATTTGCTCGTTAAAGCTTGTCTCCCAATCTGATAGGTAGTCATCACATGACGTTTCACATGATCCCTGCATGAATCAAGTATCTCGCACGCGTAGTTGCGTAATTCATCAATCTAAATGATTTCTGTAACAATGTTAGAATACCTAGAGTATATTGCATGTTGGTGAAAGTTAGTGGTACATTATAGAGCATGTTACCCAGCAAAAGATGAATTGTCTCGTTTTTTTATTAGATCCAGGATCTAAAGTTTAATCGGTGTAGCAAACAATTCTAATCCCGGGGATATACTTGGCCTCTGGTGATTGCAAGAATGCTATTAGTGAGCACATTGGCCCAACAAGCTCGTCGACACTAATATTACTAACCCCCTTGAGAGACACTCGGAATTTTAGATGGACAGTGACATCGATTGCCTTGCGCTAATTAGTCCGGGTGAGCTTGTTCCACTCAAGAGTTATATGTCATGGGATGTGAACTTAATCTTTATCATCGTTTTCACACGGACTATATTTTTTTCCTTCCTCAATGTATAATACTAAAAAATATTCATATTGGGACCATGAATTAAAGTTTCTGAGGATGTAAAATATTTTATAAATCAGAATATAGAGAAGTACGGCGCCATCATAAGACATCTACATCTAAATGTTAGCCTGCAAGTCACCTCAAGGGTTTGTGGCAGGGGTGCCGCAATTAAAAGGCATGGATGGGTGGGTAATAAACGCAATAAAAAGTGTAACTTCAGTACAAATAGGCAAGGAACAATGGGAAATAGACAAGGAACCTTTTAGTTAGATAATGGTGGTGAGGTAGATTTCATCAGCGTTTTTAATTTCCAAGTGCTAGATGCTGTGAGGATCAGGAATTTTTTCAAAGACAAAGGCACTTGTATAACTCATCAATTCCCATTAAAATGCGTAAATCTTCTGTACATCTCTCCTCGCTCTATTATCAATAAAAGAGAAACTATTGTCCTCGTTAACCTTTACTAAAATATTTCATTTGAATGGCAAAAATTAATGAGGGAATTGTCTCTATGTATCCATCCATAATGAGAGGAATATGCCAGCTGGCTTTTGAATCTATTTCATGCAAAATATATTTTCCGAAATGCAATTATCGATTCTTCCCTTCTGAACATAAAGATGAAGACAGGTCTCTTCCCATCATATGTCAAGCGTATATTGCATACATCCTTCCCTCCTCACATTTCCAAAAATTTCCTCGACCCCTGCTTCTCTCCTCCCCCGATTCCAGCGACATATTTTAATGGGCCATGCATCTCATATAAGGCTTGGGATATTACATTCTTCACCAACTCTTTCCATAAATTATTTTCTGACCTCGCTCACGACGTAAAGTATAAGTTTACATTGTGAGACCTTTTTTATTAGTTAAACTTACCCGGGTCCCTTACCTTAAACTTTTCTCTCAATTTTCATTCCTTGCTCCGTCGCGACTTGTGTGAAGATTCCCCAACAGGCTCTGCCCCTTCCCTCCCGAGCAAGTCCCCCTCAACCAACTCACGGCATTTTACTCCGTCAATCTTCTATCTTTCTCCAGTGTCTCCTTTCATCCTTTTCCATTTTTTAATTCACCTTTCCCCGTTTCCCAACCCCGCCATAATTTCACCGCCCTGAGGCAGCTTAATAAACGAAAGTTTCCCGTAAAAACTCCCTGTTCTCATATTTCATGTCCAATATTAATATTTTTTCGGAGGAGGTAAAACCCGGAACTCTTAAATGACATGCATTGGTCGAGGTTTTTGATTTTCACTTGCGCCTAACTTTTAAAATGAATCCCTGAACTATACAGTACATGAATGACCTAAGCTTGTGGTTGCGCCTCAATAACATCTACTGCGGACGAGGAAAATATGACGCATGAAAGATGCATATATAGTAGAACAGCATTTCAGTACTCTACTATGTTTATCCGCTCCTATTTTTTCAATTTCACTGCTATGAATACTTTTTGAATCTGTTTTGTGGGCTTGCATCTAATTTTTCCAAATCGTTTATTTATCTTGGCTTAATACGGATTAACAGATCGAAGAATTTGGCGGTTATGAATATGTATTTTTATATAATAACCAAATTTACAAACAATGTACAAATTCAATACTAAGGATATAACAGCAAACTCAAATAAAAGCAATATATTATAAATCATGTAAAATGCACACAATATAAACAATTTTATAACGCATGGTTCTGCTAATCCATTCGTGGATTATCAGCAGGTACCTTTTATAATTTATCAGTAGTGTTTTTATTTATCACTAGGAACATAAAAAATATGCACAACACCACTATTTTGTTCTTATCTTGAATTATCTTATAGATTATATATTTTTTTAAATCATCACTCATATTGTAGAACAGTTTTGGAATATAAACACTTAATTACCTGCAACCCATGTGTGTGTAATATCCTGGAACTTCATCAAACTGTAATATTGTCCAGTAATCTGTAATCATGATTCAAACAGCCATTTCTCTGAAATTCTGCTAGTTTTGTGCGATTTGGTAGAAATATTGGGTAGGTATATTGCTTTCTTGCAATATGGATACGCAGCAAATGGGAGGTGAGAAATGCTACTTGCTATTTTTTTGTCTGCTATTTCAATTTTGATTTTTTCTTTTCAATTTTCGTTTTATCATTTCACTATTGTAATTTAGTCATGTTTTCTCACAGCGAATATATCACAAAACACTGAAATGAGGATATTTTCTCTATTTTCACCCACTCAAGGTATTTTTTTCTTCAGATAGTCATACGAGTCTATTTTTTTGGGTTTTTGCAGTGGCTAGAGGAATGTATTGAATTGGAGAACGCCTTAGCTCGGTTCCTAGTAGTTGAGAATATTTTCGCGATGCAGCTATTCTGGTTCTTGCTGGCGTGATTTACAGGGAGTTTTACGAGGATTTAACTTATCCGTTTATAGGGTTGGATGCGCATATTATAAAGACTTGCTGAAGACTAGCGAATTGCTGAAGCCAGATTTTCCTCACCTCTCCACTCCTCATATACTCCTAGCCTCCCTCACCAACCTACCCTCATGTCATTTGGCGCTAATGACCTAGGTTGTCGAGTACCTCATCCGGATAACTAGCCGACTTAGTCTTTTATAGTGGTGATCCATAAATCTTGTATTTAAGTGGCTAATTACATGAAGATCAATCTAGTGTATGATCGCTAGGCGTCTTCAAAGATATAATTCACTGTCATATTTTCGTGTCTATGGAGGTTGTAAATGAAGAAATTAATCTTTCTTTCAATTAAATTTTGCATTTTATCTAAGCCAAATAATTACATCGTTACACATTGCTCTCTGAATTTTATGAAATGAGTCTTAAGATTCACAAGTTTTAAACCATTGTATTTCCGTTTTTCTTTCTTGGAATGTTCTTTATTACCACCAAGGTTTCATATTGTTGTACAAATATTAAATGGGATAAGCGGCAATGTAATATTTTTGGCTTGATTGAAAATCTAAATTACGTGTGAGGCAAGTTTAAAACGAGTAACAATAACAGATTAGCGAAAATATATAATTGCCTCCATGAAATGAATACAGATTTGTATGTACGTACTACACACTGTCGGTGTTATAACCATCGTTATTTCATCTCCTATGAGACCTTGTTTCATAAAACTATTAAATGTTTCAGACAACAAAATTTTCTTTCTGACAAAATTTTCGTAATTATATTTAGAATAGTACAAAAATATCATCATGATGTGCGTCAAGTATGCATGCGCGGTACGCTGGTTTCAATGCAATTTTGGTGTTCTGCCGTATAATTAATGCATGCCTGGTGTGGAAGCACCCCCTGCCACTCACCCTTTGGGTGGCTTGCAGGGTATGACTTAGATATAGATAGATATAGATAAGTATGGCACACAAAACTTTCGGATTAATGACAAACTGGGTTATTCATCAAAGACACGTACCTCGCGTCCAGATGGGTAAAAAATGAGAGCAAATGTAGAATGCAACTTCTGAGTAATTGCTGAAACCTCTGATGGAATTGCGACTAATGACCATTATCGTGGTCAGATCATTTGTGTGTAATACACCAAATCCACTGAATTAAGCACGGTAAAGCGTTATTCTTGCTCAATTGGACATCTTCACCAGTCAACAGGACGAGAGAATTCCAGTCGCATGCTGAGCAAAATAAATCTCCGAGAGTACCGAGAATGCGTTTTCCTTCCCTTTTATTCTCCCTCTCGCCCATTAATCAGTGCCACCCCGACCGTGAAATTCGAATATCAACCACTAATGCGCCCACGCCACCTACCACAAAAAAATGGGACTCCAACCGCATCAAATCCACCTCCAAAGTCGACCCTCCCGGAGGATAAAAATGTTAAATGGTCCGAGGCCAAGGGAATATTTTATGAGAGACCTCTCCACGGTTAACACGAGCCACGGTCGGGACTTCCAACCCCTATATTATTGCGACTCCCCGCTTCCCGATTCTTAGGGCCTTTCATTCCTCTCTCGCGCCATCACCACGCCCCTCCTCTCCAATAGCGCGAGGAGGTAAATTATATTCGGAACCGGCCCGGGCTAACTCAAATGGCGGGGAAATGGTCGGATTTGTCCCTTGATTTCCTTTCTCTTTCGACTCACTGGAAAGGCTTCCATTATATTTTCCCGGTCTCTTCCCTGATTTCCTCACCAAAGGCTTGATGCTCAAGTATTTAGGGAAATGGGTTGGAAGTAAGTTCATATTTGAAAGCAATTTTCCATTCACCAGTTATGGAAAACATACATTTATTTATTTATAATACTCGAGGTGTGTTCACTGGAAATTGTCGGTAATACAAAACTAACTACACTCAGCCGGCGAGAATTTTTAAGCCGTACTAGTACCCGATCGATAGTTCCTTCGCAATATAACCGGTAATAAGCTATTTCCGACTCTTTTCCTCAATTTATTATTTGCAAAATAACGTCAAACTGACCTAATTAATCTAAAATGTCCATATTATTGAATGATTTATTTACACTACGGTAGATAACTTCACTAATATCATCTTTTATTGTTTTCAGATGAAATTCAGTGGTGAATTATTGTTACGAATTATTGTTAAGTGGAGATTATATGTGAATCGCAGGCATTTTTTCACATTTCTACCATAGCTCGCTTTACAATTAATATTCTATTAAATCTGCGCATTCGGTAGAACAAACTTTGGTGTAAGATATACACATGTATGTCGTTCAGCTTATGTTTTCTTATGGCATCTTTTATAGTTTTATACGTTACGGAACGACTCTGCTGGTTGAGGAGTTTTATAATTTTTGGGTTTTAAATGTCGGCTAATTAAGTTTTTTCAGGGATACTAAAGAGACGAGTATGATCAACAGGATTTGGAAGAGAGAAATTTTTTAAATGCTGGAAAGTCATTAAGAAAATGGGGAGGCGCTTGAAGAAACGCATGCGCTCGATTCAGAATGAAGATTAAGATGAATGAGGTCTCAAAAGTTGGAAGTGAATCATCAGCTTCCTCACAATAATGGGTGCAGATATCGCAGTTTATGTCAACCTAAAGTATTTTTCCTTTTTTGCCTTTTTTCTTCATTATAATGCTTCAGCGGCCTCAAGGGGGTTAAGTGGAATATTGCTGCCCTCCCCCAGAACCCGACGTTGTTACTTATTTTTTCTTTGACGTAAAACTTAAAGCCTAAACCATTTTTCTCTGGCATGTATGAAAAAGGCATATATATTAAGTTAAATTACTGGTTCTCTGTACATTTTACCCAATTGTAAATTAAAACAGTTTTGAAATTAGTCAAACTTTTGTGGTATCAGAAAAAGAAAGATGTGTTCAGTAAAAACTTGCCCCATGGATAAGGCAAAATTGTTTTTCCGTTCACTTAAACTGTAAAATTTTACATTTTTTTTTGTTATGAATCGCCAGACCCAGAGCCCATATCTCTTGGTCCACTCCGTATCCCCAGAGCTGGTTACCTCACTCAAATCTCAGGTTTGGAGCTGCCCCTGTCATTACATTTACCCCTGTCATTACACAAACCAGTAAAGTGAAATCAGTGAAACGTATATCATTAGGACATGCTTAAAAGTCAAAAGCTTTCATTTAATTAAAAGCTGTTTCTATTATTGATAACAATTATAGATACTGTAGTTAAGTGGATGAATAAATGTTTGGATAAAATAAAACAAGATAGTTGTATTGTAAGGTAGGGTTTTAAATATTTTCGTAAGTCTTAAGCAGGTCAGGTATTGCACTTTGTCATGAACACTGAATCTGTGGATGGAAAGAGCAGAGGTAATTTTTGCTCCATACATCTATAACGTTGTTAAATATTCCCTCTAATTTAAAAACAAATACATTCTTTCCCATGGGAAAAACTTTTATTTTAGGCTGTCTTGTCTATCTTCGTTATTTTGCTCACTTTTTTCGGAGTAAATCAAGTGAGAGTAACCGTTATTAGTGCTCAAAACGAGGTGACCGAATGTTGTAAGGGCTATGGAAATGATCTATGAGCACAATCAAAGTAGTTAGTTTTATGCTCAGACCCACCTAGTTATATCACAGCGTCCCTTTGATAAGTTTAGAGATCATCTGTAAGACTCAGGTGAACCGTTGAGACTCGTAACTGTGTGCCAGGCCTAAAATAATCCCTCAATCAACGCATTCCTAAGTGATAACATGGTTTCTTAAGTATTCTTGACCCTCAGTCCATCCATGACAGCTATTTCTCTCTCCTGCGTAAGATTCTGCTTCCACACACGAGGTTAATTTGGCGAAGAGGACAATGTTAACTCAGGAGTGAGCAAAAGTGGTCGCCTCTTCTTCCATCTCGAGGCCAAACATGGTAATCCCCTTCGCCTTCGCTGTCTGCGGTCACCCTTTGTCCACTTTTAACTGTTTCTCCTCCTTTGAGATAACCCTCTCGAGGCCGCCTTTTCTACGGAACCCCCTTAGTGTTGGATAAAGGGAAACAGTTGGGTGGAAGAGAGGGAAGGATGCAGATTCGTGCGTGTATTTATTTCTCTGTGGGGAGAGCGTGGACGACCATCGGTGCCTCGGTTTATAAATTATCCCACCAAGCATTTAAGAGGATAAATTATATCTCCAAGATAAATGTACTCTAACCATGCACCACGTAGCGAGGAGGCTTAAGAATACACAAATTTCGCAATCACATAATCCATCCTTTCTTTAGTTTTGCCGTATCATGTACTATTTTCTTATTTAGGTTTTACCATTTTCTGTTGGATATTCTTTCTGTATTCCCTGTTTTAACGTACTTTTTGTTGGATGTCCTTTCTGTATTCCCTGTTTTAACATACTATTTATAATATATTTATTCTTTCTATCTTATAATACTCTGGCTTATAAAGATGTTAACTTTATTTTGTGAGAGCTTTGACAGCAAATATACCCACACTATTCTCAAGAAAACCTTTTTATTAATTGATTACTAAGGTTTCTATCCATACTTACCTTGGCCTTTTTGTCTCTCTTCCCTGCCGGTTCTTCGTCTCCTGAAATGACCAACTACGCCGAACGTTAAATATACTACAACGAGAATTCCATTACATATGCTTCATACGTTGGTATTATTTTGTCGCACCAAATCTGATTTAAAACATTGCAATTAGTTTCCCAACTATTTTTACATCAGATATTACATAGCGGGGTTTTTTAAAGATGAATTTGTAAAGTCGTAGTCAAGTAGTAGCGTCAAGTCAATTTTAAAAATAATTTTTCTTTATATTTAGAATTGACTTCGTTTTTCATTGGAAATGTAAACCCGAGTATGCCATTTTTTTAGTACGTCACACTTTTCAATTCCATGGCAAAGTCGATGTTAAACGAGTACTTAATTACTTTACACTTCAATAGAAACTTTACAGCTAATGACTTTTTAATTAAAGTTTCATCTTTTGAGTTAGCGACGAATTCAGACAATGTACATATTCGCGCGGCCCAAATTCATTATTGTAGATTATTATTCTATTCGAGTCAATCGATTATTATTTGTCCATTACTTTCGTATTTTTTGTATTACTTTTGTTTTTTATTCGTACATTACTTAGGGGTGGAATTGCAAAGGTTCAGGAAAGGTTGAGAATGGTAGGAGCCGGAGCGATAGCTGGTGGTCTGGTTAAAATTAAGAAAACATTGAATGTGGCGAAAAAACTAATTTAATACTTTTGTACAGTCATCCCGTTCCGGAGAACCTGGGTCCCTTTCAGTTAGGAAAATAAATAATTTAAGCAAAATTGTGGACAGAAGGTAAAATGGAAATGGGTGCGGTCAGAGGCCGAAGGAAACGATTAGGAGAGAACATGGCGGTGGCGTGGAGAAATTGAAAATGCCTTTGATGTCAAAATGTCCTATTTTCAAATTATATTAACTTTTTGCGTGAATGAACGTAAATAAATGAAATGGAAAGAAAATGGAAAATGAGATTTGTTTTGGAACGTGAAAAAGAAAGAGCTATTTGTTGGAAGCCTAAGAGCCAGGTAGAGAAATTAAATTTTGATATAAGAAACTTGAAATTGGCATTCGCGAGGGGAAAGATAGACCAGTAGGAGTGAGCAACGATTGAAGTACGGGAATGGGGACAGGAAGTAAATTAGGTGTTTTTGTAAATATATTACAGAAATTTGTACTTCGTCAATTACTCGTCAATTTTCCTTCCAATTTGCCTCATTGGGCTCGTATTTTTTATGTAAGGAGCCCAGTGCACCCACAGCAATTGCGCATAGACGAACTGCGTTTGGTTATATTCTCATTCGGCTTGGACGGATAAATCAAATGATGGAGGGAAAATTTAAATGTATGGCTTATCAATTGTCTATCTCTACTTCAAGGACCTACATCCCTGAGACCAGGGTATACATGTTTTCATATGTTCCAATCGTTCTCCTCATATCTCTAGACCGCGAGTTTGCCTCATCTACCCTTAGGAGTATAACCTTCTCTCCAGATATCTTACCCACTTTTTCTTAGAAAGCCTATCATTAGATTCACCATTCACGGACAATGGACATTGTTCTTCGAGTCCACTCACTTTTCTATTCGGTGGCTCCATCCATTGGTTAGAGAAGGTAATCTCGGGCAATTACTCCTCAAGAAGGTGTGGAACGACCAGCATGAGCTCAAGAAGGATTGGCTGCGTTACCCTGAAAAGGGTGGAAGGAGACGGTAAAAGGCATAGACATGCAGGTTGGATGAAAATGAGCACAATGTTAGCTCGAGTGGAGAGTTGAGCTTGGGGGACGTGAGATTGACGTGAACTCCAGAAAGACGACGCTATTTGGAGGCCTGGGAGACGAGTCGTGACTTGTGGGCGAGACACGAGTTTCTCTCATCATGAAGAAGAAGAGGTGTTCACAGTCACATGAGAGAGGTGGTGTGTCTATCAACAGAGAAGACTTTCATTCAAATTCGTTGGGAAAAGAGAATGAAGTTAATTTGGAGGAATGTATTCAATTTAAGGTTAGGAAATAGTTAAAAAGGAAGGAATTGATAGGGATGCAATTAATTGTAAACATTTTTATTTTTAATAATTTGTGCAGTGATCAATAATGGGCACATGTAATTGCGAAAAAAGGAAGACGATACATGTTCCGACCTTTAAAGTTTTACGTGTGCCTTTAAGATCTTGGTGAATATTAGATAATTAATGCGCTTTATATTGAGATTTTGTACGCTTATTAAGTGAGAGAGAAGAATTGTTTCATATCACTTGAGACAAGAGAACTCGAAAATATTTTGGAGGAATATTCCAAGTAGTTTAAATTTAAGGTCATTAAGTAGATAAGTGCAGGTGGATCCTATGGATGAAATTTAATGTAATCGTTTTTATTTTTTTAAATTAGTCCACTGAGTCATCAATATATAACCCATGTGATCGCGAAAAAAGAAACATCACGCATGTTCCAAATATGTTTTCCTTTAAGCTCTTGGCGAATAAATCATACTTAATGCGCTATTATCCTGAGATTTTTGTACGCTTATATAGTGCTCAGAATTGTGTATGTGAGGAGTGCAAAAATAATCCCTGTGATAAATAGGTCTTGCTTAGGCAGCCTACTATGCGAGTCAGTTCTTTTGGTAGGGTTGATTTTGCCAAAGCACAACGTGACACTGTTATGGCGAATTATTTTCAATATTGGGAGAATCATACTTAGTTTTCCACCTATTGATTGTAAATTAGCAATAACTCAAAATTATTTTTAAAGCTTAAAAAAATGGGGGCATACTTCTGTGGAATAAGAATTCATATTCTTTAAAAAGGTCTCTGGAATTTGTTGGACAATTTTGTATCTTATGTCCAATGTATGGGTAAATGCATTTTAAGGTGACATCACTGCCGGTTTTTATAGGTTAGCTTCCGTACTACTCATTAAACTCCCTATGCAGTTGCATTTCCTCTTTCTTGGAGATGATTTTTGCTTTAATAGAGCTTGAAAGGCAGTCAACTACCCTTTTGGATGAATATGAGACTACGATCGAGGGCAGAGTGCCGAAACACATTCATATGGAGAATTGCGCTGTATGGGTAAGAAATATAGTGAATTAGAAAGGCAGGCCTGATAATACTCCCCAAAATCTGGTGTTGAAGAAGGATGCTGAATATCAAATGAACGGGTAAATGAAAATTTAAGAAAATACGCAATAGAAAATAATAGAAAAGGACAAAATGAAACACTGAACAGAAAAAGATGATGACAAACCAGATACATTGGGTATGTACTGAGATTTATGAAGGATGTAATTGATTTAAAAAGAGGGAAATGTACCAAGAGAAAGGACAAGGAATAAATGCACTTAGCTAATGAAGAGAAAAGTACAGTAGTAAAATTACGTTAGAGCAAGGGGGTTGGCATTAGGTGCTGAAAGATGGAGGGCTGCAGTCCACTAATCTTAGGATTTAACGACAAATGAATGAATGGCCTTATTGTCCCCAAAGGACCTTGCCCAGAGGCTCTATTTCCAACACTTATTATTGTACTTCCACAGCATCTGAGTTTTAGGTAAAACGTTTTGGGTAACATGTTTGGCCTCAGAGGAAGGTTTGTCATCAAATGATGTCTCACCATATGATTTGATGCTAAGAATGTCTTACTCCAAATTCTAAAAGTTTAGACATATTTATTCACAAAAATTCATCATTTATCACCAAATCAAGTATTTTTCCATGAGTAAAGCGTACAGTTAGTCGATAAAATCGCTAATCAGTGAAACAACAAAGTGCGCTTATCTTCACGAGGAGCACATTTGTTGCATTAAATCTATCCTTTAACAGCGTGTATAAATCTGCAAATTTTAGGCTATTTCCCCTTCCTTTATCTATGAGAAATAATTTTTTTACAAAACTGATATTTTCATGCAATATTCCTTTTGACACTTTCCCTTCTTAAAGAAATTAAAAATATGGTATGACTTTGTATAGTTATAGCATAAGTATTTATGTTCCCTTCATTGTTTTTTATTGGAAAAAATAATCGAATAAAATAAATATTTTTGTGGTGGTCATTGCTGGCGGCAAAGATTAAGTACCTACGTAAATTACAAAAAAAGTCATTTTGATGGCTTTTATGCCGTAAAACTAATATACATCACTATATAGTTCACACCCGTTCACGTAAAATCGAATAATCATTTTTTATTAGTATTATTGACGTTACTAACTCTTTATAACATTTAATACTTTGTTGATGCTAAAGTAAATGTCTAGCCCTTACCTGTATGACACCCTCTATTTAAGCATTGAGAATCGGTAATCACACTTTTTATAAATAAAACTGATCTTTTATATTCTTACATAAAACCATCGAACGCTTGAAATGCATCTCAGAACATTATTTAGGAGGACACTCTATCGGTCTATGAGCCATAATTGATCGTGGGGTTGAAGGATAGGTAGAGACAACGATAGATAATTAGACAGGTAAGAAACGCAACCTGCTCGTAGGAAGCTGAATGTAAAAAATCATTCAATACATTTTAAGGTTCTTCCGAAAGGAATGCGGCGATTCAATTTTAATCCCCTTCGGCAATTTCAGATGGAATTATTGTCAGAGCATTTAAGCTCAAATGATAACTACATGAGGAGAAGTGCTCAGCCGACCATTTTTGAGCCATAATGGGACGGAGAGTGCCCTCTGCCGCACAGAATCCCCAGCTGATAGCACTACGGGAGTGGAGGTTCGATTTCCATCGGCCCTTGAAGGCCTCACAGTTACCCCGTCATTTCACGTGGGATCCAGCTGCGATTATCGGTCGCCTTCCATAAATCTCTAAACCATCCATTTCGCCATCACCTGGCTTCTAAACTTCCCTCCATCTACGCCTGCGATTCAGTGCTCTTCTCCAAGTTGAAACGCTCGTCCGAATAAAGTTACCGCTCAATGCATCGTTTATGCTTTGTGAGATCTTTGACGTTTTACTTCTACCATCCGAATTCATCACCTTCGCGATAAATCCAAAGTTAAGTGTTGGCTCAAAAAAATTTTCCTGGTACACATTCGTAATAAATGATATTTGCATTGCCCTTAAATAAATTTTTACTAACCTTACCTCCATGAAAATACAATGTACAACACTCATTATCTACGGAAAAATTGTTATATTTTTAATCAAGGAATATCTGCATGAAGTTTTAGATTGCTAATCATGTTTCTATTTTTTTCCAGGTGAGTGCAAATTTTTTTGTAACTGATAAATGGTGCCTTTCAACGGCACCTACCACCGAGGACCATGGGAGGAGAAAAGCAGATTTGTTTTGCCTCAAAAATTCTTACGGCTTCCTTTATCATCGGTAAGAATTTCATGAAAGCATTAATTATCTTTTTGTAAAAGTATGTTTGATGACCCTAAGCATACTTTTTGCCTGAAATTATGACTTAGGTTAAGACCTGATACTCGGAGAGGGGCATGTTTAGCTAATAAAATATTTTAATTCGATAAAGACTGAAACCTAAAATCATCAACAAAATAATTAAAACTGGTAATGTGTAATGTGGTTATAAGATTAGGGGTGTGGAGTAAGATAAATTTTTAGGCGTAGAAAATAAATAGCTAAATACGTGACCGAGTACGACATTCCAAAGAAAACTGAAAAATGATTGTCCTGATTTGAATTTCAGTCATTTTTTGGATGGTTATAATCTAATACCGGGAAAAAGGCATGTTTTTGCTAGCAAAACATTTTAATTTGACAAATATATAACCATAAAATTAACAAAATGTTCTTTGCTACTGCTTTAACATTGACCATTCTTACTTAAATCATGATAGTAACTTCCGTTTTTGCCATTCAACCATCTATTACAATGGGCAATGTGGTTTTGGTTTGGTAGAGCGCGATTTTACTCAAGTAAATATCCCTATTAAATTTCATTGTCACTTTTTGTGATATAAACTACAGGAAACAAATGTTTAGAGTAGATAATATAGTAATGTTCTGATAAAAAAATTGATTCATATTTTACAATAAAAGCTGATTATTTAGTACTTGCGACATCTACTGATTTTTCTCCAAGTTACTTTAAGGAAACCCATGACAAGTTCTGTGCAAAAAATCTCCGCGAAAGCGTTGTAAAATGGATAGTAAATTTCAGTACACGGAATGCAACAAGACTCGATGCCTCAAAGGTGTAGCTAAAATACAATTAGTGTAATTAAATTTTGTGAAACTGAATTGTGCGACATTTTTTACTAATTTTGCGTTGTTTCCTGTAGCATTCATTTCAATTACAGAACTGTCTCATCCATCACAAATTATTCCTTGTTTATTTTTCTCGCCCCGCGTTTCATCTCAGCCTTCTCGGCGTCTTCTTCCTTGCTCTCACATTCCCCTTCTACCTCCAAGTCCGTAATCATCCTGCCTGGAGCAGATGCCCCGCACCACTTTACGACATCCTTCCTAAGCTCATTCGCCGCTTCCCTATTCCCGCTATCCCTCTCTCCTTTCCCTCAACTGAGCCCTCAAGACCGTGAATCCCGGCTTCGTCTGCCGCTCCACCAACACGAAAACCAAGGCATCCGCCGCGCACCAACCGTCGTCTTCCTTCCCGTGACAATCTCCCTAATATGCTCTTACACTGAAGGAGAGACACATTATTCCTCCATTTTCCTTTCCCTTCCTACCTTCACAGTTTGGCATTTTTGAAGCTTAAATAATTTAGAATTATCCTAGGATTACTCACTTTTTCTTCTCATAATTTGAATGCCCATGTGTTGCACCTCTCCTTCTCTCGCACTCTCAGAGAATCCTTTTACAGCCCTTTGATTTAGTTACATTTAATTTTCACGGGAACAGATTTTTTTTTTCAAATTACGTCGCATTATTCGTACGTGCAACCCCTCTGGTATAAAAAATTGTCATCCTGTATAAATATGATATGGCTCTACTGTTCAAAAAGGCTGGTGCAGATCAAATGAAATATTTAAAAAAGTTAAAGAATGAATAATTCTGTTGTTTCAATGAATGAACCATAAATAAATACCAGCGGTACATGAATGATGAAGTTTTCGCGACTTTTGCGACAATATTTTAAAAAATATTGCCGAAAAATGTGAAATAGGTTGTTTCAGAGGGAAGTGATTGTAAATAAAAAGAAAATGGAAAGTGCCAATGTGAGTAAACGAATGTAGGTGACCCAAACAAAATCATCCCTTCAGAAGAATTCAACTAAAACTACCTTAGCCGTGTCTATCTTCCACCGATGAGCATGTGTATATTTATCCTCTAGACAATGTCCTTAAATTACTTGCCCTCTTCTTCTTCGTCCTTCTCTTAATCCTCTTCACATTCTCTCGCACCTTTTCTAATAGTTTCCATGCCCACTCCTCATATTTCCATGCCCCCACCCGAGGGTCGCGGGTTCGAGTCCCGCCTGGATAGAATATTATCTGCCCAGGACATGGGTGTTTGTGTCTCGTCCGTTGTTGCTGTTATTCACCCGACGTAAATTGGCCCATTGGGCTGTATTCGGGATGTTGAAGATAAATAAGATAAATAAGATAAATATCTTAACCCCAAGTCTTTCTCAAACTGAACAAATTTGTTCAGTTTTCTCAACTCACCCTGTACCCGTAACTAATGGATTTTTTCCTCGGAATAATGTTCTCATCGTTCATCAGTCAAGTTCACCACGATCAGCTGGACATTCATTAGTTTACCAATTTTCCTCGTTTGTACGCCTCAAAAGTTCACTCTTAAATGGATCATAGTATCACAGTTCCGACAAAATAATATGTATTTGTTCGATTGCTCGCCAGTGTATTGATTCGTCGGATTTTTATGGCACTACTCTTCCTCTTCTAATGATTCTCTTTACCAGTAACTTATTCCGCCGTCGGTTTTGTCCATATACTCAGATCTATTAGGAAGTATTACAGTTTATTACTACCGTTTTGTTTACAATTTTTCTTTAACGAAGAACCACTTACTTCCTCTTACCACGAACTGAAGGAGTTAGCTTACACATTCGGCAATAACATTAATGCTGTAGAACATTATGGAGTAATTTCGTTTAAAGAATATGATGAAACCGTACAATATTACCTTTTCTAATATATTTTAATCGAAATCATACCAAACATAGACGAATATATTGTATTTTTCATCTATTCACATGGTCGTCTCTTCTGAAAGTAATTCTGTTATTGTTTCATCATTGGTCACCACCAGGGGAAAAGGGGTTTGTATGGTGATTATAGTATTGGCTAACTGTACGGACGGGCAGGGTTCAAATCCCTGTAGAGAAGGATAATTTTCAGAGGAAACCCGATCCTTACTTGAGTGTCTTGTGGAGAGCACTTCAAGCTCTGTACTTCGTCTGTTGCACGAGACGTTTACCCTTGGTTCTCTTGGTGCCTTTCATTAAGAGCAGGGAATGTTGACGCCGGAATTTTATCCACCATTCCTCCCTTACCTGTCCTGCCAATGGCGACAATGGCCTTAGCTGTTGGTCGCCTCCCCAAAATCTAATCCAAATCATGGGAAAATTGTCGCCAGAAAAAGCAACTAGCACGTTTAACACCAGAAAAATGCAAGAATATATGTTTTTTCCTCTCTACAAACTATTTCGTAGCTCTATCTTGTCTTTGAACGCTGATAATCAATTTAGATATCGAAAAACTATGATAAGTAAGTGCTATTTCCCTGCTTGGTTTTGCGTCTTAGACTAATTTTCAAATGGAATAAATTAGCTTCGATTTAAAAATATGCGGGAATGCTTCGAATGACTTTTGTCTCTTGACCCATCCAAAAAATTCCATCGCTGTGTTTCTCAATGCCATATCTCGGCACTCATGTGATAAGAATATTCTTCAGAGGTCACCCATGACTCAAGAGGAAAGCACTCCAACTTGTCGTCGCTAGACAAGATGTCTTTCTTCCACCCCTCCATTTGTCCGAACACAGGGAGCAGGGTAGGCCCTTTCATTTCGTCTTTCCTGTCTCCGTTTCTTATCCTTTCCTTCCTTTTCTTTCCATCTTGGCCACTTACACCCCTTCCCACATGCTCTCTACCTCATCTCTCTCGCCTCTTGACTGGCTCTCTTTAAAATTCAATCGCCTTCCAACTCCTCCTTTCCACTGCCTCCCTCCGGGCAGCCATTTGTCATCTGACTTGCAGATCTGTGGGAAACAGCTTACGTATGCACAATGACTTTCGGTCCCCCGTGAGTGTGTTTTGGGGCAGCGCTTGCAGAGGGGGAGTGGCATTTGGGTGGGGAAAGGAAGGGTGAGTGGAGTGGAGAGTGGGTCGAAAGCAGTGGACTTAACCCACGCAAATGCGTCATCAGAGTCCCTTGCAGTCCTGAAAAACTGGCCTGGGTTGCGTGCCAAAGGTCTCCTTCGCCACCTGCGTCCACACTTTCTTCTCTGTATTTCTCTTCTCCTTACTAATTTTCTCCTGCACATGCCCAATTTCTCCTCGAGCACCCTGAAAAACACCACGCACACCTCGCCTTCTGGTTGCTTTGATCCTCATGACCAAAATACCTGCTCCTTACTCTTTCTTGTTCTTCCTTTGAAGACAAGAAGAAAAGTATGCAGCGTCTGTACGCTATAATCTTGAAAATTTAATTTGAAAAAAGGGTAGCCCTGATTCTTGCCTTTCCTATTGTTTGTAAAGAAAGTACGACGAAGAGTATGGATTTTTTTGACAGAATAGAAAACGACCTCAAGGCGAGTCATGACTCGTTTTCTTACAGATCGCCAGCAAAGAAGCATTGCCTGGAAACTTTAGTGTGGATTTTTTCCCTACTAGGAGTGTTTGGCATGGACTGTTAAAAGCTGGGCGAGAAAAAAATGGAGGATTTCGAAACTTGGTGCCGGAGGTGGATGCTTATGATGAAATATGCAAGGGAGGAGGAAGAAAATTAAAATTACTTTATCAATGGCGTGCTGATATCTTTAGAGGGACTAAAGACAATTT
Organism: Ceriagrion tenellum; assembly: GCA_963169105.1. NCBI lineage: Eukaryota > Metazoa > Arthropoda > Insecta > Odonata > Coenagrionidae > Ceriagrion > Ceriagrion tenellum. The sequence goes on from OY720640.1 coordinate 37,037,057, forward strand.
TTTCTTCCCGCATCTGAGATTCATCCAAATGGGAAAAAAATCTTGAGCCTTAAGCTGGCGCATGTAATTTGAGGCAGTGTTGACAGTATAGTTGTATCGGTGTAGCACTTATATCGGTATCTGTTTCAGGTGCTGAAGAATGGACGACTTAGGGGCATGAGCTTTCGAAAATTTATTTAATTTAACCACCAGGCCAGTGTGGATCCTCCTCGTACTCTTTTCACGGATCAGCGGATTTCACGGATGAGTTCGCCTGCCAAATGCTTTTTCGTTTCCTACACTTCTTCCTCTTTGCCCTTTTCCTATGCACTTTCCACATCTACCTCCCCTCCATCCCGCAAAGGTCTAGGCCAGAAACGTTTGCGATAGCTGTATCTGTTCTCACGCCTTAAGATAAGTTTCCTTGATTGACCGTGCGTAGCCAATCAGAAGCAAGGCCTTCAACATTGCCTATTTTTCTGTCGAAGTAGTCCTTATTTCAACTTTTGACGCAGCCTGCGTTTCCACAGCTGCGTCATGTAATTAGGGACGGCGCTTTCTGCCAGTCATTGATTGGTTACGTGAGTCTTCTTCGTGAGCTTAAGAGTATTTTTTAGATTTTGGATGTAAGTAGAATATAGACATCACTGCTCATTGTTAGTACTTCTCGAGAGCAACAAAATTTGTTCAGAAGCTACAAAACAAGGATTATATCTAAAAAAAAATGATCGCGAATAAAGAAAATAACGCAACGTGGTTGCGCACCGTCTACCGTTTTCATCCATTTCTGGCGTACTCTGAAAATGGAATGTGTACATGAGGCACAACGTAGTGGAAAAACTATAAAAGAACGGCTACATGAAGACGTACGTGATACTCCTTCTATATCTAATACATCTATTGTATGTTCTTCTGTTAAATAAAACTTTTTCTTTACGCGTAAATGTACATAATTTTACGCACGTCACCTTCTCACGTTATTAAAATTCTTTATTCTCATTTCCTTCTCCTCTCCTCTCCCTCCCATATCCGGAGTCTCCCTGCTTGCGTGGCTGTCCTCGAGAGGTTTCCACTCCTACAGCAACGTTTCCGTTCAACCCTCCACCCTCTTACACAGCCGAAACTCTCTCCCTTTCCATCCCCCGTATATCGCCACTAATAACCCTCAACCCTTTCACTTGCATTTCAGCCGACTTGACGTACACCACCATCTACATATCCGATAAAAATAGGCATAATTCACGGCTATTTAACCTCAATTTCTGCTCTCATCATCGTCCATTCTCGGGCAATTACTTTGGAAAAAATGGGCACGCAGGGTTTGTAACGGAAGAATGATTTCATCGGAAGCGTTTCCTTTCCTCTTCGTCTTACGACCTAAGAGAGGCCCTTATGGAGAAATATGAGCTTTCCTCTTGTGATCTCTAATCATTTTCCATTCTCTCCTTTTCTACAATGTTTCTCTACTGCATCCTGGTTCTGTGATGCCCCTAAAATTTTGTTTAGCGCGTATTACATGGCATGGAATAGAAGTACTAGTAGCAAAACAATGTATCACGCCAATCAAGTTGTTTTCACGTAATATGTTTACTTTTTCATTTTTCTGACTCCATTTGGCTGAAGATTTATACTTTAATGGAACAGCATTTAGATGGTGCTTGGGATTTACTATGGCTTAGTATTATTATAGTAGTTGAATAAAAAAAGGTGAAAGACAATTATGGTGTGTTTCAATATTAAATTTTTGCTAATATCCATTACCTATTAACTATATTAGCTGCTTTGACATTGTTTCAACCGTTGTTCAAGTTTTTCATTAGTACTATTCAAATCTATTACAATTTGTTTACAAACTTAATAATTGCTGCTTCAGTTTATGAATATTTCACATGTCTGAATTTTCACATTTTAAATGTGGAATTAAATCTAAACAATAGTTATGAAATTGGTTTTTACACTTAAACTTAGAATTTTAATTGTAAATAATAATTTTGAAGTAGCATATTTAATTTTTAAACTACAAGCGTATCATATCTAGTTCAATTATGCTCGAAAAATGGTATATTATTCCTGATAGAAGATGGTTTTAATCAGCCTAGCAAAGAACTTCTACTGCATTTATCTGAAATATTTCCCCCACAGATGTAAGATAATACGAGGGTGCGGCATTAACTTTGTTGCAGCTTGTGACGTTATGCGTACTACGCTTAACTATATACCATTCTGCAGCGTAGACAAATTAGCACAGAGTTAATTCAAAGCAACTATAATGCTTTTTAGATATAATAGTAAACACTTGTATTAAAATTTTAATTATAATATTTCATAATGGCCTAAAACTACATAATACCATGATGGCCACCTACATGGTATTTACCAGGAGGGGAGATTTTTCCTACATGTGCCACACAATGGGAATGCCACCATGTGAGTGAAACTGTTTGTTTTAACGTATTTTTCAACTACATAAATTCTCAGAGGCACAAGAGTTATGCCAGAGACGGTCTCTGCATGCTGTTTGCACTGCAACACAAGCATTGGGGTGCACACCATCTACTTAGCTAAACTACTTCTCGATATCAACTACTTAGCTAAACTATCTCTCTATAAACCTAGTTTTGATCCTCGTTAGGAGCTGCTATGGATCCTGATCGTTTGCGGGAAAAATGGCATTTTAATTCCATCTGATTTGCCATCTATATCCCTAATTTTATTGTAATGATCTGATGTACTATCTTAACGATCTTTAAAGTTCCTCGCCATTTTTCACTGTGCGTGCCATAACTTTATTTCAAAGCCTCGATCTTATCAGGATACCAAATAATGGAAGCGTATCCAAAGTGGGGTCAAACGAGGGAGAAGCAGCCGAGTTGGCTTACTTTATCGTCATACTCGCCAAAAATGTTTTTAACAAACCCCAATTTTCTATTTCCTCGGCCAGTTACTTTCCGAATATATTAACCTCACTAAAAATCATTCGTCAAGTAGGTTAGAGGTTTTTAGCCGATTCTACGGTCATGTTGGCCAATTTTTACGCAATTACTATAATGACTGACTTTTTTCTCTTTTCCAGTGAAAGTTTTTTTATATTTTGTTGATCGTTAACTAACTCATTCGCTGGGTAGCGTCACCATTTTTATTTTATTTCAAATAATATATTTGAAGGCTTAAGCTAAGAAATCGTTCATGGGATAAAGTCAACTTCTGTGCTCAATGAAGATAGGACCACAAACCAGAAAACAGTATGTGAAAACATTCATCTGGGGCCTGGAACTCTATGGATTGGAAGCATGGAGCAATATAAAAGCTGGCCAGAAATGACTAGAAGTCTTCAAAATCTGGAGCTGGAGGATGATATTGAAAATGAAACAAACGGATAAAATAAGAAATGATAAAGAGTGTAGATGAGAAGAAGAGGAAAGGACCATATGGAACACCATAGACAAAAGAACCAAATGGACTGGACACACCCTGAGACAAAATGGGTAAATATTAACATAAATGAAGGCAAAATAGAATGAATAGTTTCCAGATGAAGACCTAGGAAAAATATTTGGACCAAATAAAGAGAAATGTATATAGGGTGAGATACCAGGAGGTAAGGGAGCTAGCATTAAATGGGGAAAGGTGGAGGGCTTCAGTTCAACCAACCAGTTAGGACTGAAAAACAAATGATGATTAAGGCTCAATAAAAGGTATTTTTGTCCGTTTAATCTAGCTCATTGTTGGCTCTTTTCCGAACTGCGAGAGGTGGCATTTTTGGTGTAATGAGTGCGATACCGTCCTACCATAATGTGTATCCCGCTCCAAGGCCTCGTCGCTTTTTGTTGCTCGTATATTTCTTCACGGCCGCAAGGCAGAAAGGGACTAGTAGTTTAGATGGAGGCTGGAATGAGAAACGTAGAGAGCGGGAGGCGGGGAGTGAGGGAGAGTGTGGTGGAAGGAGGGGTGAAATTCGGTGGGAAGGAACTGTAAATGTGTTTTTAGAAGGGCACACACGATAGGGCACGGAGAGGCACGAGGGAGATTCATGACAGCCGCTTCAGAGATGGACAGGGACGGAGAACATCGGAGTGGGCTTAAAGGGAAAGATGCAGAGGACAGCAGATTCAGGGTTCCAGAGGGGATAATATGAAACCATATGAAATATTCTTTAAATGTTCACTAATAAGTGACCATTTATATACTTTCATGTACTTCCATGGCTTCGTATGTAGACATACATACATTCAAAAAGTAGAATGATAACTTTCCATAGCTTTATTTGATGTTAATGATACTTTATTTTCTAAACGTAATATAAAATACTTAAATATGTACTTGTTCTTGAATAATGGTATAATAACCACTAAAGACGTTGTTTGATAATGGTGGTTTCACTTTAGCAAGAAGGTAAGAGCAGATAATGAAACCTCGAATGAAATATGGACTTTAGAGACACAATTTCACGTGTGAGAAAAGAAATGAGGAATCGTTGATGATATACGCCTTTCCCTGTCTAAAAAATAAACTGGAAAAATTTTTTCCAGGATTTCCGAACCAATGCATTGTTTTCCTCTTCAACTATCGTCATTTGAATATTTCTTAATCCTTTTAACCGACAGTAAGAATTTGCTTCGTTATTAAAATGTCGCTGCAACCGAGTAAAGATGAAGAATTGCAAATATTTCCAGTATTTATAGCCCAGTAAGTCCTCAGTACTTGGAATAGTAATGGTTAACTGTTTTTGCAGTTAAATTAAAATTAAATTAACTCATTACTAAAACAGCAAAGAAACTTCATTACTGAAATGTAGTTTAATAAAGTGAGAATTATTTTAAGAATAAATCCGAGGGTTGCAATAGATCTGAGTTTCACTCTTTTGAAACCTATTAGGCTTTTTCGTGCATCTCTGATCAGACAGTGGTATGCTCACAAGATGCAGAGGGGCAAGAGGGATAATAACATGTGACATATCAGTATAATTCAATTATAGATGCCAACATGGAAAAAAGAATGAGTAAAGCGGCTGCAAGGACATAGGGTGCAGGAAGAAACCCTGGAGTTGGGAATGTGGTAGCTGAGAAATTGAGAAAGTGCGGAAAAATTGAATGTGTAGGAAAAAGTGTGGAAATTAGTCCATTTCATGTTTTTTTTAATTTTAGAAGATTATGGGTGGGTTTCCAAATAGTTTTACAGAGTTCGAAGAGAATTTGAAATAAATATATTTTGAGTATGCCGTTAATTAGGTAGCATCAATTGAAAAACGCCAAATTTAAAAAGTAGTTCTTGATATTTTGGAGGTTATGCAGCCATGCTCCGAAATTCGGAGTCACAAAAATTCCAAAAATTCCCTGAATCGATCCATCACAAGAGCTTGTTTTGTTTTATGACGTAGCTTAAAAAATTCCGCATCAATCACTAAGATTGCAATGTAGCGGATTTTGGCGATAATGAATGAATAAAAACTAAAAAATATGAACTGCATATAAAATAAGGCCTTAGGGGGAGTTGGGAAGGAGACCAATCAGAGCGAGAGAAAGATAAGTTGGTTTGGGCGTGTTTAGTTTTGAGGGCAAGGGCACTTCTGCTTGTGTTCTAGAGTGCGAGTTCTATTATTGTAGCTTTTCAACGCCGCTCGGCGCCCGAATTGCAAGCAATGTGTTTCTTCGTTCGGCCGCGAGTTGGCGGAAATGAGGAAATATAGAGGCGGCATCGAAAAGAGTTTTACGGGTAGGGAAGTCGCGACGCTGCTCGCGGCCGCTCAGGGTCGACGCATAATTTGTTCACAACGGTGCAGTATAACGGAGTTAAGCCTGCTTTTAACAGGCAAGCGTTTTCCGTGCTCTCCGGATGACGAAATCGCCAAAGACGAGAGCAATTTAGTGCCTATAGCAGAGAAGATGAGCCCAACGGTTAACCCGTTGGATTCATGTTGTTATAATCAACTAGTTAGTGCAAAAAAGGCTGCGAGGTCCCTCGTTTCGTTTCCATCGACTACGAAGCGATTGGAATATTGACGCAAATAACGCCGGAATAAATGCCGACATTGTAATAGGATACGAAAGGATGTATTTTATCCTTGCGAAGAGAGAGAAAATAGTTCACTAGGTTTTTATTTGGGTTGAAATAAATGTTTCCGAGCTATATCTATAAAATTTATAAAAGTTATGAAAGTGTTCTATTGAAGAGAAGAGAAAAATGGTCCCAATCGTGATATTAGCTCACCAATCAGACCTTAAGAACGGTGGTTCCTTCATCCAAGTCAATCAATGAATTACATTCAAGCAATCTCTATTTATCAATAAAATAATCATAACTGTTAAATAAGTTTCAGATTTAGAGAGTTTTATCCTTGCTATAAATCATGAAAAGAATCTTAAAGGAATCAAACGTCATGATGACCAGGAATGAAAATATGATGTCAAAATATATTACAGCGTTTAAATATTTGTGATATAATTATATGAGTTGCATTCCTTTTCTTTTATATGGCGTTGGTTTTCCAGCACCGTAGGTAACAGTGTTGAACATATAAGAATTTGTTATTGGAAAATACCTCTTGGGGTTCTCTGGAACACAAAGGTGTTAAATTTAATTTTTCAAAACTCGCAATGGAATTGCAAAAGACGTTGAATTGAACTTCAGTTATCGATCTCATTCGGTTAAATCACATAGGATTCACACGTTTCACCCGTCCAATTCTATCAAAAGTAAACCGTCGCACGAACTCGCGTTTGATACTTCACGTGCTATGGACGTAGTGGTCCGTCCTCTTACATTTCATAGACATAGACATATTTATTTCACTGCAAAAATTACACACCAAAATCAATGCAAAAACAGTGAAGAGAGTTCCATTGTATGAGAAGGACGATGGACGGACTCGGCCATCTTTGGAATATCATTAGTGAACTGCAGCTGGAAGTAATGTTATGACTGCAGTCTTTCTGGTGGATATACATGTGACCAAAATGGGCCAAAATAAATTTAAATAGTAAATAAAAATGCATTTACCTATTTTTAAGAGAGACTTCTTTTGCAATCCAGGCTAGTGTGTAAAATACTCAGTTTTTCTGAAAGGACCATTAAGTAAAGCACGTAGTGTTAAGACAAAAATATGTGCACACTTCATCAAATAATTTGAAAATATCTGTCAAATGCTCTAATGCTACATGTTAAAAAAACATTACGTACTCAGAAACCAAAACGGTAACATCCAGTTTTTCCGCTATTTTCTACACACTTGACTATTAAATATATGTATACAAATTTTCATGCTAATCCGTTCATAAACGAAAATCGCTCCAACCACCTTAACATGATGAAGGGCGGTGAGAATGGAATGCAAGTACAGACAGGCAAAGCTAGTGTTCAAGAAAAATTCCTTGCTCACAGAGAATATGGGCGACCACCATCCTCTCTGTTCCCAAATCTCCAATCACTCTCTTACTCACCCCCTCTCTTCTTCCTTTTAGCGTCTTTTACCCACACTTCTTTCATGCTTCCCCCACCACGAACCATCACCGCCTCTTTCTCAGTGAACTTTCTCTGTGTAGCACTAAAAGGATTGCCTGGATAAACTCTAGACTCGAGGTGTTTCTCACCGGAGAGTGGAGACTTTGTGAAATAGAGCAAAGGCCTTAAACATGCTCTAGTAAACCCTCTTTCTTACATGTGAGCGAGAGGCCTTGTTTTTGAGATGCAAACTGACGGGGCCGCAAAGCAAAAGAGCTTAGCATACACTGAGGGACAGCTTCATCTCCCTTTAAGTGTTGGACATGATGACTCGTGTGGTGATGGAAACTTGACTGAAGGCAGTTCTCCGCTAATTGAATCGGGAAGCGCAATTACAACGCTACTCTGTATGTCTCCAGTTCTGGAGGTGGTTAGTTTATGCCGGTAAAATTTTACCTCCTGGTAAATTGGATTGGATTTTGGGGAGGCGACCAACGGCTAAGGTATTTTGCGCCATAGGGGACAGGTAAGGGAGGAAGGGTGGATAGAAACCCGGCGTCGGCGTTAGCGCTCTCTTAAAGAAAGGCGCCAAGGGGACCACGGTTTAACGTCTCATCTGATAGACGAAGTACTGTACTTGAAGTGCCCTCCACAAGACACTCAAGTAGGGATCAGGTTTTCTCTGAAAAACATCCTATGCAGGGATTTGAACCCTGGGCCGCCCGTATGGTCAACCAGTACTCTAGCCACCTCATCAACCCAATCCCCCCTTATAAATATTTGTAGGTTTCTGCTAATACATTAATAGTTGTAGTTTCTATAGCATGGTTTAATTTGGCAATAATTTGAAATTGTTCTTTGAGTTAGTTCGTTAAGAGGCTATGCAAATGTAAGTTATTATTATAAAATATAAAAATGAATAAAACATAGAGATCAATATTGTGAATATTTATTTGACAAGACTATGGCAATGAACAAGAAATCTATTCCTCCCACCTGCATTTTTTTTGCATATTACACAATGAAATTGACAAATATATAAAATACTCTGAATAATCGACTGTAATAATTGATTGTTTTGTGATTTAATTTGCTGAGTTGTCTCCTTAGAAATCAAAGAGTGACAAAACCTTGATACTAATAGATAAATATGTATATAGTGCTACGGTTGTTCAATTTCTTGATAGATTAATTGGTTTAAAATATCAAAAAAGATATTAAAGACTCACAAAGTGCTTCGTATGGAGTTAAAATACGCCTGCTGCTTTATGTTCATAATATCCGATGAATTGTCAGAAGTGGAGAGCTCGTATGGTGAAGGAATGCATTTGTGAATTTATTTATGCTCCAAGACCCGCCATGATGTGTGTCTCTCCTTTTATGCCAGTGTGATACTTTCTTCACATCTAAACAATGATTTGGAATGACTATCCTTCCACCGATGGCCAAAGTAGGAGTGAGGGAACGCATAAAATATCAAAAAGCAGATACCTTCAATTGCGCCACTCTCCTGACATCAAGTGATTGAATACACCGACGAATTAAAATCTCCCAAACAGCCAAATGTGACGGAGAGAGCTTTGGTAGGAGGTAATACGAAGTACGTAAAATTCGCCTCCCTGGATAGCTGGCCTCCATCATTTATCGATCTCGAATTTCTCCATTTGAATATGCTCACAGTTCCCACCTGTCGTGCAGTCTTCTCACCTGGCATGTGGCTCGTTTTGAGTGACACGCGTCATCCGTACTCCACGGCTGACCGTCAATTGACCTTCATCATTGGAATTTCAAGAGGTATCCGTCAGTATGTTATTTATTGGAAAATTAGCGTCGTAGATTTGTGTGTAATGATTACGGAACTCGGTTATTCCCGGGAAACTTTTGTTTTTATCAGATAAATGAAAATTACTGCCTTACAATTTGTCAATGCGGGATGTTTTGTGTGGCGAGAGTACATCAGCTTTAACAGATATGGAGTAAACTGTAAAAGGTCTAGGCGGACGAACTAAACATAGGACAATTAGATAAATAGCCCTTAGGTTGGCGTCTCAATTACAAGTCGTGGTGTCACGAAATAATCATCCACGATAATGTATAGCCCAGCGAGGGCCTACGAGCTACAGCTACATTAACATTGTTCGTCACAAATATAGTAAATTTCACTGCAAAAATGATCTTTCCTGGATGCCTGAAGTTGGATCTGAATACTAACTTATTGTTCTTTTACCTGAGTATTTATTCAAATTAAATATGATAAGAAAAATGGTTGAGGTGCTTTGTATAGTTTTTAATCCCGCTCAGTGGCTTTGAGTTTTGTAAGATTCATGTGAACAGATGGGGTGATATTAAAGGTGAGAGGGCATACATAAATGGCTGAAGAGACGCGGGAGGAAATAAAAATGCAGTAATAGGAATAGATTGGGTGAAAAGCAAAGAGAGATTCACAGACACTGATTTCATATGACTCCTCCACCCCTCATCCACTTAAGGCTTTAAAGAGATCTCTACGCTCAGGTTTGAATCTTGTATGAGCCTAGGAAAGGGTGGAAGGGAGAGTTACACTTCCTGGGAAACCACGCTTAGTGGCTCGGAGCCGTAAGTGCAGGTACTGCAAACGGCTTTTCATTAATCTGCTCCCTATGACGTTACGTGTAATGCCCCGCCGGAACAAATCCTACCACGGAGAAGATTATCTAGAAATAGGAAGTACGCTATCGTTTGGTAAAGGGATGGATATGACAGTGGTTTAAGAATAATGTTTTATCTTTCATTTTTTCGACTGGATTTAACATTGCAATATAAATGGTTCGGCTTCCTGGATCGTAGAGTCAATTCAGTGAGCGAATAGCAAAATTAGGAAATAGTGTTTAACATTTTGATGACGTAAAATAAGTAATTTCCTTCTAAAAAATCTAAATTTCAATTATATCTGACTTTTACTCACAAATTTAATTCAAATCTTAGAGATGTGCCATTTACCTTTATAGAACTTATAAAAAAGTGTATAATGTTTTGAGCCGAGTGTATGAAAAGTCACAGAAGACCTCAAACTCAGCTATCTTAAGCCAAACCCAAGTTTTCTGCTAACGTTAAATCCATGATTACTTCTAATTGGTTAAATAGACAAAAGAGGATCAAAACATGAATGAAGGAACTATTTATAGGGCTTCACATAGAAAAACAGGAGAAATTGCTGGTTCCGTTATCCTTGCTCGGAAGAATATCCTGTCATTTGAGGTCAGATGATAGAGGGACGTTGGAAAAAAGTTACGAAAGGTAGTCGGACCTCTTGCACAAGTTTCTATTGACCACACATGCCGAAATTGCCGTGAAAGTCGTGTACCACACCGTGAACAGCGATAAAATTGTTAGTCCGTAATATATTTTCAATTTTCTAGGTTCATGTATAAATATTTATAAAGAAATATTGCGCCAAGATCATAGTCATTTCTCATCTTCCAATTGTCAATGAGTCTTATAATAAATCATTACTTAGAAAGATAATATTTCATTTCATAGTTGTCACAAAATAAGCATTCTTGTTGTGCAGCCTTGTTACAATCATATTATTTCCTTTTTTTGTCTATACTTTGACATATGTCACAATATTGAACCTAATGTTGGTACTTTAGAACTGAAGGAGAAAAAGAAAAATGTCGAATAATTTAGGTATAGGTTGACTTTAATTTACTTCGTTACTTAGGAGCACACTGATCACTATTCCTTTTCCATCCAGCTCACTCTTTCTTTGTCTTGGTATCAGATTTGATCTTTCTCATTTAGCCATTTCGATTGCTTGCATGATCCTTCCATTTTATCGGCCGATTTAAATTTTTTACTAATATTTTTTATTATTTCTGGATAAAATTTACTCTCAAAATTACGAGAACAAAGACAAAAACTACAAGAGCCCAATATGAAATTGAGTTGTGGCTTATATATCAGCTTAGTTTCGCCATTATTTCCAGTAGTAATGGAGAGATAAATTGGCGAAAACAAACCTGTTTTAGGTCAATACAAGTATATTTGAGATGAAAAAAGCTGGGTCACATTAACGATAATGTCAAGGAAATGCTCTGAATAGTTACGTATTAAATATTCCATCATTTTCATTTGATAGAGCTACGTATATAAATGTTCATCCTAAAGAATAAGCCCTCACCCGAATTCCCGAAGTCATTCAAAGCTGCTCTCATCATTGGTGGAATAATCTTCTAACTTACAGCATCATTTAATTCCATGTAATTTTATATCACTGAATATAGCTTATCATTTATTTTTCAAAAACTCATAGATGTATAACAACGACAATTATAATTTATCAACAGATTAAAAGTATTTAAAATCATGTCTTTCTATCGGTTTATCTCTTTCTTCCGTCAAAAACTAGCTGTGGTTAAAGGGTGGGCACTTTATTAAAATTTTATTTGGTTAAAATCTATAAAATATTTATGAAAGAATCCAGAAAATTCATGTGTCAATAACTATTGTATCTAAAATGTTAATTGGTCTAATTTTCCTCGATACCCTCGGAAATGGCACTCATGGAGACGAAAAAGAAAAGGGTGACTAAATTAAGTTGATGGTTTCTGACATGAATTTAAAGAACTTGCCTACTATTTTAAATAACAGGGTCAAACTTTGTTTTTCCACAGAAAATTTTTATATCTTACAACCGTGATTTTGACGGTCCTGTTCTGCCCTAAAGACGACGTAAACCGTGGAAACTTCGGGCGTAATATATTAAAATGTTTTATGGAAAAATTAAGTACAACCCTGATATTCAAAAAGGATGACTATAAATAGAAATTATGTAATCTTATTTTAACTAAGCGTGTGAAAAAATCATGAAATTCATAACTTTTAGCGCAGTCGTCTATTTTACTGTTCTATACGATTTTTTCTTCCTCGAGGTGAGAAAATAGTGAGTTCCTTATTTTTCATCAGTTACAGAATTTGGATCTCTTTATCCTACCTTACATATAAGTCGCCTATATTGTTCACATAAATCATCTATATTTTTACTGTAAATGTATAAAATCAAAATAATTGTTAAGTTTAGAGGGTGCTTTAAATACTATATCTTTTATATGGTAAAATATTTCATTTCGGTCGGTGTAGGAAATAACTCTTCATAATTCATTTAAATCTTTAGTCAGTTTATAAGGTTACGCGAGACGTTTTGAACTTACATTACGTTTCAATACTTTAAAAGACAGGATACAATTTAATTGTCCGAATAATATCATTTTCCCCTCTCTGACTCCTAAAATTAATTTCAATGAAACTCCTGTCACATTCAATAATGGCTTATCTCTACTACATGTATCGAGAAGCTGAGGAGCCTTTCCCAACATTCTTTTCTATTCCGTTTATTCATGCAATTTTTATTCCAACTAGTGATCTAATATCCTGAATATCAACGTGAATATTTTAATATATCGGGCCCCTCACCCTCGCGAGACCAATGTTTCCTTCGCGCAAACGAAAAGCAATCTAACCGCCATGTGTGCCGAACCCATCCAATTTTACATCTCAACTCACCCTCCGCCACTTCATTTTCTCCCCTTCCTCGAATCCCCCCCCCCCCAATGTTCCCTTCCCTCTTTCTCCCTGAGAGAGTCGTCCTTTCACACGACCGACTCAGAAATCACCCAAACACCGGATCCTCTCTTTCATCCCGTGCTGCACTGCGGGTCGCCTCCCTTACACCCTCTCCCCTCTATTCCAACATGTCCGCTAATTTTCATTTCCCACTGCCTCTACGCAGTGACATCTCGGTTCCTACGCCTCTCCGTACCATCTCACATTACCCAATTATATTTTCTAGTGGTTCAACCTTGCAAAGTACCCTCGGTAAAAACAAATGCAAGCTCATACCAGATTTTTAATAGCAATAAAAAACCATTTCAATTCAATCATTTTCCATTTCCATCTACTTTTTGTTTCATCATAGTATTGAAGTTTTTTTCCGAGGTAAATAACGTTAATAACAGGAAGTACTTTAGCAAAAGCAGTATTTAACCAACAATCTGGAATCATATTTAGCGAATGAATGGATTTGTTATTCTTATGATAAACAGTACATTAGAAACAACTAACGATGCCAAGTAAAACAATTGAAATACAAGAAATATGCGGTATTACATGCCTCTGCGGTTACCTCTCTTGAGCGGCCATTTCTGTAAGTGATCGATTTTATAGCAATGAATTTCACATGCAACCAGTGTAAATTTCACCTTCATCCAGCTTTTGCTTCCTTAAGTGGAAATTATTTGATGATGGTGGCTGCTTAATGCAAATTTGATTGAATTAAGATTTATGATCTTCTCTGTAACTCACCTAATGGCAATTCACGTTACAATACAAGATCTCTCATAATAAACGTGAAACCTGAGTCCATGGAAGGTTTGTAAATGTCCATAACTTAGTTAAATTGTATATTTAATTATTCATTGACGCATCATAAATGATATTAATATATATTTTAACGTTAACTTGATGATTTGAATGTGAAACCAGACTTGCTGAAACAAAACTCGAAGATAAGTAAATCATGTTTCAATTAAAGCTTCTTTATAAAGATGAAACAGGTACGCTATTTTTTAGTTACCACTGTGGGAATGCTATAAGAAATATATGTTTCTTTCCATAATATATTTCATATGCATAGTATAACGCATAGATTTAGCCTTTCATAAAAAAAAATTACTTCTTGTCTTTTTATTTCAAAATTGACTTTGACTTGAGTTACATAGATATTTTCATAGATATTCCAGATGGAGAAACAGCAAAAGAAGAGAAGCACTTGAGCTAATTGCACTAAAGCCTCTCAAAGCTCTATTCCGTCTTCCACCCATCTACCATTCTTACCACACTCCCTTCATCACCTCTTGATTCCCTCGCCCGTATTATTTCCTAATTTTCCTCTTACATCTCACCCACCACTCACCCTCTATGCCTGGCCTTCTCCCTATGCGCCGTCTTGCTCAAAAAATCTCATTCCTACACCTTCGACTCCATCTCTAATATTTGTAACATCTTGTGCGGAGAAAATGCCAAGGAGGACTTTGCTGCTGGAATCTCTCTCGTTAACAGTAAATGTGAGACATTTTTTGAAAAAAAGTAAAGCAAACGCACGAATACTGAGAAAAGAAATTTTCTATTTGAGGGTAACGATACTTTATTACAACAAAAGTACTGCTTATATTTACAATACAGTAGTACTCGGTTCATAACTTTTATTTAATTAACTTCAATAGCAGACTGGACCAAAGATATTTTCGTGTGCCAATCACCACGATAATTAACAATCTTGCTAACGAATTTCTAGGGTCTGAGTCCTATAATCTGCTACGAAATATGTAGAGGAAGGAAGGTATGCGAGCTCAGTGGTAATCTTACCCGCGACTGAACAGCGTTCATGGCCTAAGTAGTTAAAGATCAACATGCCTCAATCTACCTTCAAGCAAAAGAACGCCTGAAAAAGAATGTCTGAGACAATAACGAAAGTAGCGGTTTACTAACCACCACACGCACATATTTTGCTGTAAGAGCTACTTCATATCACTGGCTGTGAACATGAAATTACATGGTTTCAGTAGCCAGCAATATTGTGTTTGTCTCAAGAGATAATAATTTCCTGTACAAAACTTCACACCTTCAGGCGTCATTTTGAGGAATAATTTAATTAACTGTGGAAAAGTATAATAATTATTTTCATTATGGATTCAAATTTTCTGTGCCGCAATTGACTATGTGTCTAAAATGCGAGCGTGCCCTCTTCCTCCGCCGCTGTATTTTTGCGACGCAAAAGGACGACTGCCAACCAACGCGAATTCCAACGCGATGCATTGGCTCGACTGGCCTGACGTATCGAGTTTCGTAACGAGCTCTTCATTGTTTTCTTACACTTTACGTGTAAAATACCGATATAGTGTAACACGACACAATTTTTCACTTATTCTTTGATTTTCTCAAAACAAAATTTCCTGAAGCAAGCGGAAAATGTAATCTCTATATTAAGTTCCCAATTTCATAGTCCACATGCGTGAAATGTTGCAAGAGTTACACTATAGAGATAGTACGAGTCAACGGAGGAGTGTTTCTATTACTAAACAGATCATAGTAACTCGCTCTTATACCAAATGACGTTAAAGATATTTTAAAATATTCTTTACTTATTTGCAATTGCATATGTGTAAGAAATGTTAGAATAAATAACAAATATTTACACCATGTGATGGCGCATCTTAATAAAACCGGAGATCTACTTAAAACACACATACCAAACTTCATCTTCGCCCATTGTATCATATCAGTACATAAAGTTATACTATAGATATAGTTTAAAAATGTCAGATAAGTACGCTGTAGGTCAAATACACTTTGGATTGACGTTTTTAGCCTAATATCGCAGTTTTTTATGTTTGGCTACCTTTTTCCGATTGTGCGACAATCATTCGTTAATGATTTTTTTCGTTAATACAGACAATAAACGTCATAAAGCCTGGAATCTGAGGATGATTCACGGCAAGTGATGCTGAAGTTTGGATGGAACGAAATCCCGTTTATATTAAAATTAAAGGCCGATCCTAAAAAATTCGTTATGATCGAGTTTTAATGTAAATCTGTTAGATTGATAGGTGAGGTTTAAACTTAGATGGATAAAGTTTCGGTTGATTTACTTTAAATCGGAGAGAGAAAGAGGTTGAGGCTACAGACTAAAACTTACATTAACAATCAATAAATCATCGATTTTTTACAATGTAGTTAGCCTTTTTTCTCCCCAAATATATTGCAGTACATTATCATTACGATGCTGAGAAAGCTACTTCAAAGATAAGTGACTGAAACTGTTAGGCATCAGTGCTATCAGCCCATTGAGGTGTCGCATTTTATGTGTTGAAATGGAAAATTCAAAGTTTAAGTGATCTGCTCAAAACCCATGAACGACTCACAGGAATTGTTTCTACAAATCCAAACTCATATCGCATTTTGACATTTCCATCCAAATTCTTCCACTCCATTCCCTTGATAAAACCCGATTCTAGCTATCTTATATATTTATAGTTTGATGATGAGTGGTACGATTGATTCTTTGCAACGTCATTGTAGCATATTAGTATGATACCTTTTATTTCGCTTTTATTCAGGGTAACCGGGACTATATTTTCGGTGTTTTCGGAGTTTCATGCTCTGGTACACCAATCATTTGTCTTTTTCTGTCGAAAAATATCATAATTAGTTTATTATCTAAGTTAGTGCTTCAAAAACGTCCATATCATTTCTACCTCTCTCATCTAAACCTTGCCAATTTCATTTAACCCTCGGTTAAACTTTTAAAATTGTAATCGATATTGTTTGTATGCAAAGAAAACAAAATAAAAGACAACTAAAAAGAATTATTATCCCTCATGGCCATGGCCTTTAATTTCTTTCTGAGTTTTGGCGATGTAAAGTTATAATTAAATACCATAATAGAATTGTTGAATGTTTAAAATAGAGTGGTCTAGTTTGTGAAAGAGTTGAAATGGTTTTACTGTACTTGGAACGTACTTATTTCGTTAGCAAACGTTTATAAAAAATTGCTAAAGCCATGGGTAAACTTTGCTTTCACATTTATCTAGCCTTGAGCTATATTCGTGGTTTTTATTGAAACACCTACATCTCCTTTGGCTTTCAACAGTCCTCTGTGTTGTCGTCGGTAATTTGCAGCTAAACCCAACTCACCACCGTCGGGTGGAAGAGCCCTGCAGATTTAGATTGGCAAAGTGTTCAATGAGCGGTACGTGAGAGAAACGTAGCGCCAAACATCGTAAGGACGCAGGAGATATAAAACTCGATAAGCCGAGGGGAAAGTTTATCACGGGCACCACCGTGTAATTCTGGAGTTGATGCTCCATTTTAGAGGCGTTTACGAGAGATTCAGGTCAATAACGAAAGCAAATGTTTCAGAGGATTTTCAGCTTCAAGAGAAGCACGCGAATTTGATAAAAACGGGTACAGAGAACCAGCGGGTTGACCCAGAAGCCACGTCGGGCGTTTATGACCAGCGAATAAAATTTACAACCAGGAGAAATATAGCGATGGCCGAGAGGATTAAAACGTAAAGGATTGTGTGAAAATAAAAATTGCAAGTACATGTACCTGCTATACACCGTTTAACAATCTCCGTACGGAAGAATTTATGTTCAAGTCAAAATTTAACAATTAGTACAATCTATTTTCTCAATCATAAATTTGAAGAGTTACCATTCTTCTCTAAATTTTAGATCATATACACATTTACGAGCTAAAATTGCCGGAATAGCAGTCGTCAGGATATGTTTTTCTACATAGAATATGTAAGGCTGCTTCTATGCTACCACCTACTCATCTTACCAGCGCCCGTAAAAAAAGTTGATTTACCGTACTATCAAAATAAGAGCAGTGCTTCTTACTAGAGATCGTGTTCCTTCCTCAATCAGTAAAAAATAACCATCGCAAAAAAATGGGTATGTGAAACATCACGCGTCGGACCAAGTCGTCATTATATAATTGAAGGACTTCCCAATGCATGTTTTCTGTGTCACTTTAAAGGCTTGTAAATCTTTAATATTGATTTACTTTCACTTTATTTAACAACTTCACGCTCATTAACGCTAATTCATACTCATTCATCATCAGAGTATAGCTTAATTTGTGTTCCTGTCATTTTTATCACCAATCAAATTCCTTCGTATTTTCATGAGGGTTATGTCTCTTGTATTTGATATCTGTTGGATTACAAAAAATGACAATATATTAGTAATTTTAGTCTAAAAGTTTTTCATTGGTTGAGACATTCATTGCAAAGGATTTAGGGGTAATCGTCTATTGTTTTCCTGATTGCGTAATTATCCGACGATGCGCCACTCGGTGGGTAAATTCTCCAAGGGTGTTTATGGACGATCTGCTCTTTTCGGGCTTACCAGAGGAGCAAAAGTGAACGTTTCGTCACAATATACTCTATATGTTGGATTCCAAAAATTAAAACACCTTGATAATGGTACATAGTGCTGAAACCATGGCATTATTAACAATATATGACGTGTTAAATTTCTTAAAAACATTTAAAATCCTGTATAAATGTAATAATGATGATTCTGACTTTCCGGAGTATCTCACGGCATCAGAAACCAGCTTTCCTGGTTTTATTACCAACATGCACTAATTATTCATGATAAAACTTTTCATCTTTAACTCTTTCAAACGACGATGTTGAAGGAAACTCCATTGACTCTCAAGTTTCCAGAAGTCAACATATTAACCGTATGAGTAGCTTTGAAGGCTGCTATGCCTGCATAGATGTAGACCTTTATCATATATCCACCTATTGATTCATTATGAATGACCGAAGAACTTAGGTTGAGCAATAACTTGCAAAGTGCTTTAGAAGAACTACGTTTCCATCATTCGCAGTAATTCTGACCCATTTCCGTTTCCCCCGCAGTGAGCACGGTGAGCGTTGAAGCGGTAGTGGGACGGAGTGTTGCTCTGCCTTGCGACATCGAGCCAGCGACACCTGCCGACCGCGTCTACATGGTGCTATGGTTTCGTGAATCAGCAGGAGTAAAGCCCATGTACAGGTCAGTGTTTTCTAAAGAGTCCCATTTTTCTCAGACAATAGGCTCTAAAGAATGCTCACAAACCTCGGAAAAATTTAGGGTAAATACGATTGCATGCTCATTTCATAGTATAATATCATGATTTATTTTTTAACGTTTATGAATATCATTGTATTTAATTTTGAACTTTTTCTTTGTTACATGGTTCCATTAAAGCTTAAGATAATGCATTTATACAGAAGAAGTCGTGCATGGTAAACCTTACATGAATAAAACTCAGGTAAATTGGGATGATTCTATTTGTTTGGAGTTATTAGGAGTTAAAAATTGTTTTAAAAAATATTGCATTCCTCTTTGCATCTTCTTTTTTTCTAAAATTTGGCTTATAATCTAGGTATAACGTCAGTTACTAAGAGGTTAGAGTAATTTTTAGCGGCAATAAATTTATATTTGTGTTACTGAGCCAGAAAATATCTATACATAAGAATTGAGTGACAGAGATGCATTTACATAGCTAATTTTTGAGCTTTATTAATACCGAAAAAATAAATGCATATGACATAAATTTTTTGGATACCCAGAATTCTACGTCGAGTTCAATCTGCTTTAAAGGAATACGTAAGCATGAATTGGTACAAATTATATATTGCAGTCTACGGAGAGAAGACTTATAATTCAAATCCCTCAACTTATAATTAAAATATTGCTTTAAGGATTTAGGTTTTTCTGGCGAATTGATTTAAAGATTTTTCGGGTTCTACCGCACATAAGATTGTTGAAAAAAATCGCAGTTTTGACTACTGACTAAGCCATCGTCGTCCGGATCGGAAGAGTCTGAGTGAGGATGCAGGTGGTTGTCTATAGCCGAAAATTCCACATTGTTCATTATCAAACGAAGATAGTTTCCAATAATCTTACCAAGTGTTAAACCTGAGAAATCATTACAGCATCATTTTAGTTATTTTTCTTATTTTATTTTAAAATTAAACCCAATCCAAAGAAGTGACACCAAATATTATTAGAACTTTCTTCACGTTTAACTTTTGAAGTTAAGCGACCTGCATCGGGAATGACTGTCTTCGATTTTTAGCTACCGGCAGAGATCATTTGCCCAGTCTAAAACAATGGATGTAATCACAATATTTGAAGAAGGAACCACGGTAGAGCACGGCCAAGCATACGACGTCCTGTCACTGCATGTCAATCCCATGGATGCAGTGAGCGAGTGCTACATGGGATGAGCACATCGCTGCTATTGGTGGAGCCGAACACTACTTTCTTTTCAATGATCCTCGGAGTGAATTCATAATTGCCCCGCACCGCACTAGCCTCATCAAACGTTACCCATATATATCTGTAAATATATGACAATCGTCATGGCTAAAACTTTTCGCCTCTTATGCTAATGTTGATGATGTAACAGCATTTATAGAAGCTACGGTTTCAAATCATTTCGTCGCCTCATTCCTTTATCCTACTGTCTACCTCGACTGTTCTTTCTGCTTAGGTAATTGAAATTTGGTCGCGAAACACTTCAGCGTTTACTTTTACTCTTGTAATCACTGAAAAAAATTGTTGGTTAAATGCTTGTAAAGGTATAAATGCCCGATGGATGTCACCCAGGTGTATAGTAAGCCAGATGAACTTTTCACTAACCGCTGGTCGCAATCATGGATAATGCCCGCTCTTTCGTTGTTAGGTTCGCCGTTTTCATCACGTGATATTTTATTATGGGTAGCATACTTTCTTTACATCACCATTTCTTCATTAATGAATTCACTTTTTATCCGTCTTCTCTTTCTTCTCAAATTTATATCGCCAAAACAGGTCTTCAATATTCCATCCCTTATCAGTAATTGAAACAAACCACCACCTCTTTGATTGACCACCTCTTAGTTTCTGAAAAGTATTCTCTTCCCTACCACAATCTATGAGGAAATGTTTAAGCGTTTTAATCCACCATTTTGCGGAATTTGATAATATAATACTAAATTTTATTTTTAATTATAGTTAATTGCTAAAATTTAATGTTTGACAATGAATGGTTATTGGTTTCCCTGAAAAAACAACAAATGTATGTTTTTATATGTGCAGGGTCCCATGTACATATAACATTTCTATCTTTGCCTCACTATATATACTATTCTTCTTCATTCTGTCTATAAAACTTATTCAATTTCATCTAATTAATTTATTACCATTAATCCTACTCTATATAAATATCGATCACAAACGTAAGCAATCCTTCGCCTGAGAATTACTTTTCCAAACAATTAATTCTCCTTCTTCCAATCTCATCCGGCTACTTCCTTCACGTACTATATCAAGCACTTCGCTATTTGTCTTCCCCTTCGTCCGCCGCACCTTTTTCATCTTCCTCCTGACCAAGACGATAAATATTGACTCAAAGAATTTTGATAGAATTGTGTTCACATACATTTTATTTGATTTGAGATTTCCATATCAATTCGCATTCCGCTTGGCGGACATATTGAAATTAATTCGGTGATAAGCCCACCGTTCCGTATACAAACTCGTATTTCATGTTTGTTGACTGTCATGTAAACATCGGCTCGTGAACTGGTTCCACGAACCTCAGTGACCAAACGTATTCGCGCCATCCACATCACGAGACCAGTTTTATTGTAAATTTCGGAACAAGGATCTTCATCAACATTATTTCAGCGGGTCGAATCAGGCATGATTACAAAAGTGACCTCTTCGCTAATGGCATTTAAAATAACTCATTTGCACAGCTTGAACTGCACATGTTGGATTATACCGGTATATTTAATGAGGCAAGTGACGCAAGACGGCTTGTATCGGTCTGTTGCTCTGACTGAGGCAAGATATTTAGGATGGTATGCACGTTCAACAACAAATGTGGAAAATTGTTTTTTGGAAAAGAGGCAGAGAATCCCGAGGAAAATTTGATAAAAACTTGAGCAACAAATATTTTGTTTCCCCCTTTTTCTTCATTTTTCTGCTTCGTTTTTAGGGACTTTATCTTCAATGCGCTCATTAGCATCGGAAAACCTATATCAAGACGATGACTAATTATTAATAGTTTTCTCCAACCTAACCTTATGATCCATCATGAAAATGTGAATAATATAGTTCTATCGTGAAAAAGTAAAATTGTGGCTCATAGAAAGCTAAGAATGTAATTGGTTTATCCGCAAGTTTTGCACTCCAAAACTCATCCGTTCCGCAAAAACATGGAATGCGAAATGAAAATTTGCCTATTTCTTGAAAAGTGCGTTTGATGTTATATTTAACATTTTTTTATTTACCACCAATCTTATTCTAAGGTTTTGAGTCAAATTCTGGAGAAATAAATCATGCTTTTAAAAGAAATTAACTGAGAGAACAGTTTTTGAAAAGGTTAGCAATAATTGACCAATATTTGTTGATATGTCTCGGTGAGATTCAAATTTCACAATATAAAATGTCGCGCACGCTCAGGTAAGATATTGTTGAAAGAATGTGGTCATCTATACCACAGAGACTTAATGTCCGGGGGAAAGAATGGTAAGATGAATGAGGGAATGACATAATGTGATAAATGGCCAAGGCTCGAAAACATATTCTCCTTGCAGTGTCTATATAAAACACATTCAATGCAGCAGCTAAATTACACGGTCTTCCCGGTGACTGAAAATTATTTTTCGTCCAATTGATTACATTTTGCATTTGAAGGATGGTTTTATATTATTAGTAGTGAATAACACAAGAAAACAATTTTTGTAGAAATTTTATTTTATGACTTCTTAAGATGTGATCCGCCACGACGAAAACATGCGCATGCAACCAGCACTACATCTGTGATAGCAATTGTTTATATATTTCTTGCGACGGATTCTTTTGTTCATTTGAAATTTTATTGATCACTTTTGCCAAAAATCTATACTGAATACATATTTAAACTATCAACTGCAATAATACATAAAATATCATGTATTACACCCTTATTATACTCAAAATACAAGAAATGAATGCTAATAACACTGTAAAGTATAAAAAGTAAAATATAATGACAGAAAAATTATCTATTAAAACGAAATTACAGTAAAATCAAAGATGTAACAAAAATACATTTGTTTTTCTCAATTTAAAATAAACATATTATCTTTCTCATCCATCTTCCCGTGATACTCAATAAAGCATAGCCCTGGTTCATCAGGGCATTCTGGGCGAAAGGTGGTGATAGTCTTCCTGATTCCTTTTTTATGGCAAACACGGCACCTCTTTTGTTTCCGTCTACCCCCACATTCGACAGGGAGGAAATCGGGGAAATGATATTCGGTGAAATTTGGTGTAGATGGTCGTGAGATAGGGTTTGCCTGTTTGCTCTCCAAGTAGGGAACATATTAGTTCTATGCGGAACTCATACAGAGTTTTTCTATTTCCGCTATATTTTTGAAACAATATGTAACTATTTACAAGGATCAAATGAATGATGTGAATCCCTTTTTTCTTGTACCACTTGAGCGATCTATGCTCACAGGGGTAATACGCTAGCGTTTGATCGCTGTGATCAATGCCACTCATATATTTATTATACTTAACAACTGGTTCTGGTTTCAACTTCATGATCCAATTCCTATTTGGGACCTCAAGCAATTGGCTGCCGAACTCAGAAGTAATTATTAAAACATTCCGTCTATCTCTCCATTTCAAGACACAGATGCCGTCATGACTCCATCGCTTAACAACTTCACCCTTTTTAATCTTTTGGGATATAATTTCTTTGGGATTCTCAACTCTGTTAGCCCGTAATGTTCCTGTATGTCTTTTTTTCCAGAAGTTCTCTAGCCAATTGTAGACTGTTGAAATCGTAGTCTAAATAAATAGAATGACCAAAACCCTCTCGGCCCTCAAGGAGTTTATGCACTACATTTCGTACGTACCCGTGCCCTCCTAACTCCATATCTGCAGATCCCGAGTATATCAGCATGCGCAATAGCATCCCTGATGGTTCCGTCAGCATATACATTTTTATGCCATACTTATGGCGCTTTCCTTTCATGTATTGACGGAAAAACAGACGACCTTTCCATAAAACTATGGATTCATCTAATGAGAACTCTTTTTCAGGAGAATGAACAGCATGCATTCTTTCATGAAAAAGGTTAATTATTGGCCTTATTTTTTACAATTTTTCTGCCGCTCGAGGTTCGTTTTCTGCGGGATTTTTGCGAAGTAAATCGCTTGCAAAATTGCAAGAAACCTATCCCAAGACATGTACCTTGAGAAGCAAGTTAAATTGAATAAATCATCCTTTTTTCAATAATCCGTAATTCTGTTTAGCCTTCTGTTCCCATATGGAACAATTACCCAAGAAATCTTTCAAATTCTTCATTTGAAATGGGTTTCCAGTCGCCATCCTTGCATGTGGCGAAACATTTGCCGGTCTTGGCCTGTCAATTTGTCTCACCCAATATGAGGTCGTAAAATGTCTCGTTGGGTATGAGGTCAAAATAATGGCGAGGGTGATTCCCAGCTGGAAACTCCCTCAACCCGGGACACCCAATGAACTGTATTTTCGGAATTCCCGGTCGGTCATTACTCCAAGTATCGGGAAATTACACGGTACCTGAGGGGTTGAGGGACAAAGGGTTTGTCACGGTTTCCATAACGGCTGAAGTAGTCGAAGAAATGTTTGTCCATTCTTGTTCAGAATCACCCAGGTCCTCCCTCTCACTCCCTTCTCCGCTTTCGCTCTCTGCGGAATCGCAATCTTCATCACCCTCCTCCGATGACACGTCGTCTTCTCCCGATGAGCCCGTCTCAAATAGTAGCCTCTGCAGCTCATGCTCGTTCATTCTCGGTTGTGCTGGCGATGGCTCATTCTTTGAATGTTCTTGTAATTGACAGATAAAATGACTTAGTATTGGCACAAGTAAAAATTATGACGTTTTATAATGAAATAAAAAATCTCAAACAAAAGCTGTTTTGAAACTCACTGGAGAACGATGGTCCCGCTTCCATTTCACTTTTTGAGTCATCAATTTCACCTCCTGCCATCCTCTTTCTTCTCTTTTCAGTGCCTACATATGTAAATGTAATTGCAATATTTAGATGCACATATCTAAAAGCTGAACATGAACGGCAGTGTTGTGAATACTTACCAGAAGTGAAAAGTTTGGTGTCATCTTCTACATGGGTACATCTTCTATATTTTCTTCTGTTCGTTTCACACGTGAAACACAAGATACCTATTATGTAGTCGCCTTAATATGAACTGTCTTCGGGAAGAACTGGATGTGTTGTGGTAGTACACAGCACCATTGACGACATAGTTTCATGCTGTGAAATGAATAAGTTTTCGGATTAGAGGGTGCTATTACGTAAGTGAAACAATGTTAGAATTGCTACGGGGAAGGATCAGATTTTCAAGTGTAGCTCACTTCTCCTGATTCACTCCAGAACGTTAGTTTTGTGC
Source organism: Ceriagrion tenellum (assembly GCA_963169105.1). Lineage (NCBI taxonomy): Eukaryota > Metazoa > Arthropoda > Insecta > Odonata > Coenagrionidae > Ceriagrion > Ceriagrion tenellum. Next base: position 37,062,506 of record OY720640.1, read on the forward strand.
TACATTGTGAAAGGTGAACAAAGAACATTTTCAAGATTCATGCAGCAAAATGAATAGATATATGAAACAATGTAAAACTTCCGCAGAGGGAACCAATACCCGAGGAGAGTAAAAGGTTGTTCATGGGGCTCTCTCGACCGCTCGGAGTGCCAATCGGCACAGAGTAGAAAAGCGTCCTGACAATCCCGGACAAACACGCACATACAAAAATCTTTGTATTAAAATCACATGATAGGTAATAAAAGGGTATATTTGTTATACATAACATAGATTAATGTAAAATTATTATAAAAAATATTAAATCTAGCCATACATTACTCATAGTAACCCTCCAATATGCAACGCAGAGCATTATAATTAGGCACTACTAACCTTAGAACAAGCTGGTGATAATTAAACAAAAATGTTGGTGGTCAAGAATGGCTACGTTGTTTAGAAATACTGGAATTAAGATTGCTAGTAAAAGTCAAAGAAAGGCACCTGACCTCATTCGTGAGCAATAAAAAAATTAATGAAACATGAAACAGCTTATGACATTAAGTTGCCACGCGCCACCCATGGGTGAAACTCGTGACATCTTAAGATGTCAGCCGCACGGAATGTGTTAACTTATAAAAATAACTCGTAAAACATAAAAACCACATACTGTTAATTTTTTATGAAGTATAATCATATAAAATTCTTCATTTTCAAAGTGATTCTCTCTCAGTGCATACACGTACCTTTTCCTGTGCAAATTGGCTGATATTTTTGCCAATGTCTTTGAAAGTATAACAGTTAGGGAAGATATTCGGTATTTTTTAAAAAATGAGATGTACTTCTTTAAAATTAGACTAAGTCATTGATTTCTAGGAGAAACGATATCTCGCTTAAACCACCATTTAGGTAAACGCATTTTCTGTTATGTATACCTGACCACCGTAAATGTCGCTTTACACGTAACATTTTATTGTCCAAACGAATTTATCATAGAATATACAAGAAACTTAATAGAATTTGAGCAGGTTTTATTTCCTATTAAGTCATTCAGACAATCATACAATTTTCCGATTCACACGGTACAATTTCCTTCATGAAGGAATTTGTACATTCATTTGTACAACAAAATGTACCGTGTAAAGCGGCCTTAAGAGTTTTAAAGAAGTTATCCCACTATTCAGATTCAAATGACTGTGGTCAGTATTTCTGGCTGTTTTGAAATGCCCCCTCATTTCTCTTTCCCCATAGTTTCGATGTTCGCGGCCGGGCATTCTCCAAGGCCAAACTCTGGTCTGACGAGAACGCCTTCGGCCCTCGTGCTTACTTCGTCACGGTGTCACGACCCGCGCAATTGACCCTTGACGGAGTCATAGAGAGCGACGAGGGAGCCTACAGGTGCCGCGTGGACTTCAAGAACTCGCCCACTCGGAATTCTATTGTCAATCTCACCGTCATCGGTAAGTGATTACCATACTGGTGACAGCATGTTCTTTACCGGCTTTAAATTCAAGTAGCAGTCCGTGGATAAGTCTATTGAATTTAGCCATATTGCATGGTAATGTATATTATTGCCATTTGAAACCTTGTCTGTGATTTGAACCCGCGATATTCAATTGTTGTCATGAAAGTGCCCATTGCAGTGTTTGAAATGAACTAGACCTCCATATACTTAATTAGCTAGCTAATATTTGAAATCCGTTTAAATTAAATGCTTCATTGGAAATTCTCAAATTATAACTACGCTGTCAGCTTTATTCAGCGCAATGAACCCCTTTTATAATTCACTAAGCGTAAAGCCACTTAGGTATCATATTGCTTGCTTTGAGAATACATTTTCTAATCTGATATAACCCTGATGTTTGCATAAATATCTTTGATAAAATGTAGTCGTTTTCTCCATTTTTATGATAAAGTTAAATCGTAAACAAAGTAAAGTCTTTCTACTTTTTTGAGGAAAGGATGCTGGGTGAATAAGTTCTGTTAGTTTGACGTAACTCTTTATTTAATTTAATAGGTTTCCCTTGCCTCCCAGTTTAAGCGCAATAGCTAATGGAATCCGTCATTGAAAATGGTTTATTTATTTGAAGTTTAGTTGGTGGGAAGGCTTCCGCGGTGCTCCGATGATATTGGCTGCATTTTTTAGTGTTCCACCACGTTGTTTTATATGTAAGTTTCTATCTTACCCAACTTTTCAATTTATACTCAATTCATGTCCGTTTTAGAATGGCTGTTAGTAGTTGAATGGACTTTCAGGAAAAAGGACTGTTTCCATATTAATATTGTTATCATTATATCCGTTCTAAAATTAAATATATCTGTTAAAGTTTTACACTGACAATGTTTTCTACCAGGATCAGTTTTATCTATTATGAACTATATATTTTTCCATAAAAATCTTCAATTTTTTCTCAAGCAATTTTTAAGTCAGTGGCAAGGGTCAAGTGCGCTATATTTGGAGAAGAAAATATAAGAGAAAATGTTTAAAAAAATATCACTGGTAGAGCATAACAAGTCTGTGACTATTTATCAAATAGGGCATTTTGATTCAACACTCTTATTCATATTTATAATTCTGCATGAAAAATTAATGCCTTTAACGTGGGCTCATTGCTGAATGTTTTATTATTATCGTAGATTAAACTCTTTAGGTAAACTTATGATTAAAGCAGATAATATTTCCACCTGTTCAACCATAAATGCTCAAAATCCATCCTCTGTAGTTTTCAAAGTTTCGCGTAAAACCATGGGAAATTTGAATAAGGATCTTTACGTCAACATTTTGCGTAGATTAAAATAAAGTAGTAAAATCTATGTTTCCTAATGCCTTTGAATAAAGCTAGTAAATAATGTCTGCCTGTTAGAGCCTCGTTCTCGCAATTGTCGGCTCTATCCTCATTCCGAGAACCTCACGGTTTATTTGTTCGTGTTGAATACAACTACCCGCAGCTTGCCTCTTCATGTGCGCAAGCCTCAGCTTCCTCCGTCATCTCATTACTCTGGGACCTCTGATTTGGAACGGGAAAATTGGAGACCAATCTTCCTGACCTCGGTTTTAAAATGGTGGCCCTCAACGTGAGGTAGAGAGAGATGATATCCAGCGAGCTTCCGACCACCCGTCGCTTTCAGCCCTTAGAACAATAGCGGTGTTGGACAGGTATGAAATGGGATTGGCGGACTTGAAAATGCAGAGACAATAGTGTGTATGGATAGGAGAGAAATGACTCATGGTCACAGTGAAGGGTACTTGGTGTGAGCACGGGTAGCAGGGAGACGGATTCGTTCGCCGTTTGACCGTTTGGCGTCACCACCCGCTTCCCTCCTATATACGATGGCCTTTCGCTTCAAAATCCATCCCAACCTCTCAATATGACGGTAGCGCACACCTCCAATGACGTTATTCGTCCATTACGCGCATCACACGGAGAATTGCTTGCGACTAATCCATGCAGCTTTATTGTCCCGGATGACAAACCGCATGTTGGCGTAAAACCTTTGCACCCCTCTAGTAGATATGCCATCGCCGCTGAGGTAAAATTTCAACTGGTCCTTCCTGACTGATACACCCCTCCCAGTAGTTCCCACTCTTCTTGCAAACTTCTTGCTTACGCAACTTATAGGGGATACTGCGGTTTGCACTGCTTTTGAATCATTTTCCATCGAGCTTTAGAAAACAGGTCGTATGTTCGTTAAATTGCACTTTCTAGTCAACCAATCATGAAGACGTATGTATCATATTATTGCATTTGCTATTCTTCTAAAAAGGCCCTCCAGAATCCGGGAGATAGAATGAATGTGAACCACGACAGAAAATCACCGCTTAATATCACTTGCGCAGCCTTGGAATGCTATTTCTTGCCTTATGTGCATAGCTTTGATGATTCAGAACAATGCTTCCCGCCTCGCATTTCAAGCCTTCCGAGTTGTGTACGCTAAGAAAAACAAGTTCATAGTGGGCCCGAAGACAATGTATGTGAACTACGAGATCAAAATTTCCCTGAAAAGTCTTAAAAAAGGTTGTTAATTCCATCCTCTACCTCCTATACCTCCATTCGAACACCTACGCAAGGCTTGGGTGATTCGGACTCATGAACGCCCTTTGAACCACTCACTTCGTGTCCCAAGACTTACTTGTAGGTGTGACTTAATTTTCTCATGCTCAAATCTGCGGTACCCTCATGTTTGCATGCTTCTATGCTGTTTCCAACTGAGAACTTTAATTTTGGAATTAACAACCGTCTACATTTTTATCCCGTTCCCTTCGCTCCCGCAATAAGTGTAGGTATTCTCCAATGTTGCCGAGGAGATGACGTTTCTGTTTGTCGTGTGCTTCTTCAGATTCAACTCAAAATTCAGTCAAAAAAAGAAGCCTCCGACAAAATCAGTATTCTTAGACTGCGAAATCTAAAAGTGAACAGTTTCATTGAAGAAAACCTTGCAAAAGGGAGAACAAAGACTTTGAAAAGACACGATAAGGAGTTCTTTGACATAGTAAAGACAGGTTATTCGGTTATTGACACCAATAAAGAGGTGTACAGCCAGCAATTTGAGGCAGCAATTTGTGCGGGTGTGAGTAAGAAGACAGTCCGTAAAATCATTGAAGAAAGAAGTGAGAGTGTATATAGTGAGGTGTCTTCTTAGAAAAGTCACGCACGGTCTCGCATTGTACTTGATGAGTTATTCGGCGAATAACCCAAGGAGTACCATAGAAAAAAGTTTCTAACCATATATGTCTATCTAAATAATGAATGAATTTTAGTCACGTCTTAAAGATTTTCATCACATTAGCCCCAGTACAATGTTAAGGTGGCAAAAGGCTTGGGTTCTCATTCCGCAAATTAAATAATAAGCCCGTTCCATTGGAAAATCCGCGAGCGTGGCTGATCAACAACAAATTTACCTCCGAACAATTACAAGACTACGAGCGTCAAGCTGAAAGGTGCTTTATTGCGAAACTTGAAAATGAAACTTGGTGCCCCGCTAACCATACAGTATAATACGCATGACAGGAAAAAGTCAATGGCAGCATCAGAGAAATTGACTTCGACCGTGGATATATTCAAGAGGTGAAGAGTTACATTTTTTTTCAAAATAAACCTCGCAGAATTATGGAGAATTTTCCGATGACATATTTTGTGTAATTAACATGTATGAGGATTCGCTTAATATCTATCGTTGTTACAGGTAAATGGGGGGAAATGCGGAATTTTAACACCTTCGGGATCAGGCAGATGTGTTGTCGTCTTGCACGTTGGAAGTGAAACTGATTTTCTTCAACCCGAGGGTGAAACAATGCTCGTCTTTGTGCGAAATATAACTCCCAGGTGAATGCTTTTCATTTCCAGGATTATATTCGGAGCCGTGTAAAACCGCCAAATTTGGGAACGTGGAATCAATTGAAATAATTTACATTCACCAATAATATTACGGATCATAAAAGAATTTCTAATTAATTTAAAAGTTTTGCCATGACTTAAATGTTTTGGTTATGAACAAAATGTAGGACCAGATAATGTTAAAACATTTTTGTCCATTAAAAAAATTAACGGCATCTACCTGAAAATAGTTTTAGTGATATGCCAAGCACCGTACCACACGATTCAAGATACCCAGACAAAGAATTCAAATATGAAGTGTACGAAGACAGAAAAAATCAACTGACGTGTTAAGAACCATTTACAGCCAGCTTTCAACGAATATGGTTGCCCGGATTCTTATGAATATCTTGCTAAATGTGGACTAATCTAGTGGGGAAGGCCTAAGTTTAAACGCTTTAGATATTTCCTTGATACCATTATTCAGAAAAGAGGGAGAAGGGTGAAACTACAGTGAAATTTAGTCGTCTGTGTGAATGTAATGGGATTGAGTTGACTTGGGCGTGGGTCAAAAACTGATTTGCAAAAAATAACATAACTCAGTAAATTAAAGGTGTATTTCAGCATATGAAATCATAATTTTCTAGCAAGACCTTTTGAATTTGACTGTATATATTGCATCTGCAATTACGTGGCGTAGGGATAGAAACTTTTATAGCTTAATAAACCGCCGAAATTGCTTCAAAAACAGAGCTCTTCCGGCATTGATGCATATTTGGAGTGAAATCATCGCAAATTTAAGGAATCAACCTCTTGAAGCACTCCTTTGCTTAGCACTCCTTCGGTGATTTTTTATGAGAGTTTTTCTGGCATTACCGATATTAAAAATCCCCAAATTCCAAAGAAATAATTTCAATACGAGATTCAAGGCCATAAGTTTTCATCCGCTTCACTATAAACTTCAATTCCCCTGCTAATCTCCATACGTTTTTACCTTACTCCACTATCTTTTACGAAGTTAGTGATACGTGAAAAAATAAACGCTAGGAATGAAGTTAATGCTTCCTCCGTATGATCTTCTTTTTATGGTCCTTGTTTCTCTTCCTGATGCAGTTTCAATGTGTGCCACCAATCACTTGGGAAAGCTCACCTTTGGCCAAACGAAGTGGCTTTCGGCCCCTGGGCCTTCTTCTTCTCCATATCCCCGCCGGCTCAGCTGAACCTCGACTCAGTGGTCTAAGAGGATGAGGGATCATGTAGATGCCTTGAGGACTACAATCACGCGCCCAACAGTAATCTCTTGGGCACTCTCACAGTCATAGGTAAGCCCTCTCCTTGCTGTCCAAAATATTTTATCGTTGTGCTTAGAACTCGTCTTGCACAACACTAAATGAAACTATGTAACAAACTTATTTAATTGAAATAAGTGAAGCTAAACGGCCAATGGCTTTGAGATATCTGTAAAGATCACATTTTAAATTTTAAACAAATTAATATCACTGGATATATGTCAACTCCAATGCTTAATTAACAGCTGTAAGTGAGTTTAGAAATTCATCGCAGTACTTAAAAACATGAGCAAAATATTTCGTCTTAAATGCTCATCGGTGGCATTTTTTGCACCTATGGGCATATTTTTACTGTTTTAATGATTGGTAAACGATTTTTTCTGATTTCAATCAAAATAGCAGTCACAAGAAAATTCAATTTTTATTTAAAACTGAGAAAGTAAGTCTCTTTTTTTGATAGATAGGTCGGTCAGAATGTTTATGTATTATCATTACGTTTACCACACGATCTTAGATCAATATGACCGGATCAGATCATTATAATAAACGCAAAGGGCTTGTAGGATCGATCTGAGAAACGATCCGACTCGTCTCGATGTCTCAGCCAGTGTGAGATTTCAGATCGACCTGAACGATTTAAACCAGCGGGTCTGCGGCACTCCTCTTTATTCTTTTGGTTGTCATTGGGAAACAAAATAAAATCGTGGTTATTCAGTGCATGTGTCGTAAATAGATTGTAGCAATGACGAATGAAGTAGCATTGGTGGTATTGTAGCTCAATATATCTCCATTGGGAAATTTCGTTCACTTTGAATGCGACTAAAAATTTCCAACTCTGCACTTGTTTACACACAGAGTCAATCATTCTTCAACTGATGGTTCAATTGTTCAATATCGCTATTTCCAGTCCGTGTTGATAAACCGAGCGATCTGAGTCAGCTATCTTTGAATTTGCAGATCCAATAGATCTGAGATTGATTGGGAAACGTAGTGATAGGCTGCGATGACAAACAGATACCAAAGAAGCGTACACTATTGGCTATTGACCCAAAGGCTCTCTTAACTTCAAAAATCAAAAAATTTTCATTTAATCAGTACATGTAGAATGGATTGTGCATGTACGTTACTTAATGGATTCACAATTAATCAAATAATGGCGACATAGTTTCAAATGTACAGGCGGTACATATCTGCTGTAGTTAGCATGAGGCCGTAGTGCTGCGACGTAATTTGAAATGAATATCATTATGATCTTCCTAAAAGTGAATACATGTAAGGGCTTGAAAAAGAATACAAGTAAGGGCTTTTTTATGAAGAGAAATTTATATTACTATCCTGGCGTTTTTAGAGGTAAGCTGCGTGAGGACCATACTGCAGCCATAATTCAATTCTATTTTTCGTCTCGTCACTTTAAAATCTATCCCTTTGATTGTGCATCCTCGGAAACTCACTACAAACTATCTTGTCATGCTTATAATGACATTAACACCGTGAATGATGACATATCTAAGAAATATATCTTTGACATAATTATAACAGTTATCTTGTGCACACAATTGTCTCCATACTAATCCATATTTTGTCTTCTATACGCATGGCAGTTATTGATTCGCTTTTTTGTTGCATTTGGATTAAGCTACGAATATATTATACCTTCAGCAATTACTACCCGTTTTTTACACACTCAAACATATGATCCACTTGGTTTTCTCTATTTGAAATGTTTAATTCCTTTCTTGAGCATAATGGATTGATTTTATTTTCGATGCCATATTTCAATCGAATATTATCAATTTGGTTTCTCCCCATTATAAATTGTTTTTTTTTGCCGAACGGTGAAGTTTCTGTCTGTCTGATTTCTGTCTAATTCTCGTTCATCTGCGAGTGAAAACTCTGAGGTTAATAGTTTATATTAAACGATGTCATTATGATCCTTTGCCAGCAAAAATTCTATAGCGATGATTACCGCGGTAGTTTTTGGAGGTAGTTATTTAACATTTTCATGAAGTGATGTGCAGCATTACCAAGAATCTATTTCATTGAAAATTTGCCCGTAAATACTGAACAGCCACTATATGAAGTCTCTAACTTGAGATCCCCGGCAAATTTACACGAATTGTATCCTGCATGATGTACAGGAAAATAGTACGTTAGTGTTGCATTTTATTTTCGGTAAAATTCAGCTATTAAATCATTCCTGCATTACTCAAATCACATATAGTTTATAGAGTTTATATTAATAGGATGCAGTGACCAACAAAAATGTTAGCTCTATAGGTTTTAGATGACTTGGCCTTTTTCTGCAAACAAATCACAAATTTTGAAATCACGCAAGGGGACAAGGGACGTTCATGTGAATACGAATTTGTTCAATTGAAATTAGTTTTGCAATATTGACGGTATACTATGTCTAAATAAAGAGGCTTTATGACTCTCCGTGTATGTCTGAGGCTACCCGTCTCGTTATCATAACAAAGGTATTGCATTGGATTCTATCATAAGAACTGTATTAATTTTTAGTCAGGAAAACCTCCTCGCTTTTTCTAAAATTACTCGGCTTAATCGCTTTGAAGATGTTAGCACAATTTTTCTTCGATATAATGAATGCCACGTCATTTTCTTACAATTTATCCGCGAGAAAGTAAGCCAAGCTCATGTGGCTTAACATGAGGTATTGGGTGGTTGATTCCATCAATTATGTTCCAGACGAGGGTGGCTGCCAAATATTTCCATCGGACTAAATGCCAGTGTTAAACCGGCTTAGGGACTTGATGGAGGGTCGAAGGATTTTTGCAAGGGGAAGTGAGAGGGAAAGAGCTTGCCCCTTGACCTCTATCCCTATCGCGCCCAGAGAGGCCTAACACGCGATCAATTTTCTGCCTGAGGAGGATTTTTCTCGAACGTCCGTCATGAGAAACTTTTTTAGACTCATAGACACCAATGTCCTAACAATTTCCATGTGGCTTGGAGTATATTCATTACTGGGAGAAACAAGAGAATTATTAAGCATCTGTGCCAGTGATATGAGTTTAAGTTTTTTTTTCTTTTCATTTCGCATGTGCCAAGTTTATGTTAGGGCTTTCTATGCATCTAATTGCCGGAGAGCTTATAATGTGATCAATTTTTTCTCTTTATATCTTACTACCTAAACCGCTTCTAGCTATTTTACCAGTGTGGATGAAATTTTATTTGCCTGCAACTAACTTAAAACGTAGTTACTGATAGTGTTTTCTTAAACCGCATGTTGATTTGGAGAAACCTTTTCAAAATAATTATCTTGTCACAGTCTATTTTTCCGCTAAAAACTCAATTTTAAGTCTACAGTTGGTCTCTACACTGAGTATTACTTCCGGAGGATTTTCTAGGGATTAATTGCCTTAAACGTACTCCAGTAGGTTTTTTTTAGTAGCGGAATAGAGTAGTTGTTGCCCCCTCTCCCCATTTTTTCGAAGAAAATAATTTTATTAAATTTTAAAAGCATGGAAATACAATTTTTACCATCATAATTTTCGTTAACCTGCTTGATTTTACTTATTGAAGTTTTCATAATAAAGTTATTAACTTAGATTATTAGAGAGAAGATATATAATATTTGGAATTACTTTTAGGTTTACCGAATGTTCTCAAGAGGCATTAAAATGTAGCATTTATTCCAAATATTTTATTCAAATTTCGGGAAAGAACCCAAACCCTCCCACTAATCAAATAGTAAAATTACGGCCATGTCTGCTCCTTGAGAATGGACATATATTCAAGACATAATTTAAGTACAATTTCAACCATAGTTCGCCTTCATGGTTTGCCAAAAAAATATTTACGAAGGAAATTGTTAGCCCGCAGGTTTCATTGTGATTTCTGCAGAAGGTAATAATGATTGACTGGTTCATTTACGGATCATGAAACAAGGTCACTTTTGAATGGAAATTGAGGTTGGGTGACAAGAACATGGTACAGTTTTTATGCTTTTTCACCCATCTTACATTCATTAAACCTTTGAGTGCGGCATGACTTGTTATCACGTCATAGTTTCGTTACGCTGGTGCTGATGACGTTATATCACGTCAAGGTAACCGAGAGTGTTCCAGCTTTCACTAGACCCCTTACCCATGACGAGATATCACGTCATCAGTACAAGCGTAAACACAACTATGACGTGATAACACGTCATCCTGCACTCAAAGGGCTAATATGTCGCAGACTGGCCACCCGTTGCACTGACCGCAAGAGGCTTAGTCTCCATTGGCCTTCGGTTGGTCCTGCTCTTACTGTGAATTATGCTATTCACGCTTTATGAAAGTGCGAATAACAGAAATTATTCTCTTTATTCGCCTCACACTTTCACTTCCCATCACTTTTTCCCTAGACCCCTTCCCCAAATACGACTCTTTTTCTCAGCCCTTCTGCACTCTCTCTCTCTCTCTGCTTTTGTCTTTCTCTTCATTTAACTCCTGACCTCTTCCTCAAAACTCCCTCGACCCGACCCATGGGGCTCAACTCTTAATTGGACACCCACCCGAAACCCTCCTGTTTTCTGCTCTGCGGCGCGGACGTCAAGAATTCCGCATTTGAAGACTAAGTCAGACGAGGAGGGATGGGTGTGAAGGCAAGAGGGAGATAAGATGGGTAGTGCGGGTATTAAGCGTTCCTTGGCCGTCAGAATCGACGCTAGAGGTTTTGCGGGCAGGCGTGTGCAAGACGGTGACAGGATGGGAAGCGTGAGATGAGGTAGCGTACGATAGTGTGTTCAATGGGTAATGCGCTTCAAGTAACTTCAAGCAATATTTTACCAGAATAAATTTGTAAAATTTGTCTAATTGTTAAAAAAGAAGAATTCATATGGATTGTGATATCAAAATATCACTCTTTGAATGAACAATTCTCAAAATATTTCCAAGGCAATAGAAAACGTCCCTAAAAATATCGTATTGTTGTGTGCTCTAGATAAAAATATATCAGAACTTCCTTAATATTATCAAAAATATTTACGAAGTTCTGATGCACTGATCGTACCTGAATTTAATTGATGTACAGGTTATTTGTGTCCTTGACAATAAAGAAAATAATTTCACATTCCTTGGTATGTCATGCAAGTTATTTTTATCTGTTTTTAAAGAAATTTTCAATATAATATTAAAATATGCTCTTTGTTCCGTGAAATTGAAAATGTTATAAAAATATCTTTTTGTATCACTAGCCATTATTTTCTTAATTGTTTAGGTATTTAAATAGATTTTGATGGATTTGAATGAGAGCGCTAATTCATCCAAATTATTTGCTGTATAGTTATTTGAATGGCATGCGCTTCCATCCTCAAAGATTGGAGAAAATAAGTTTCATGTTTTAGAGCATTTACTCTCAGAAAATCAGTATTTTTGGGCCACCAATAGAAATACATCCACTGTGATACGATGCGCGGATTCCTCTATGAAATACGAAGTCATTTAGACCTAAAATGGTCCTATTCCTTTTCTTGTAGGATACCATTTTTTACTGTATAAAGTCTACAAAATGGTTCATGTGGAAGATGACAAGAAGAGATACCATTAATCTTGACTATTGTTTTCAAACTTGTTCACACTTTGCAAGCCAATTTTAGATTGTATTGGCTCGGACTTCATGGATGAAGATTTAATAGAATTTGTGTTCATTTGCTATTAAAAATGGTTACCAACACTGAAAATATGAGCACAGAGCCTTGAAATTTCATTTAAGTTTTGAGTTTTATTGAGATATGGTGATTTACCAAATATTTCAAAGTCCGCAGTTGTTTACGGCTGGAAAAGTGAAGCAATAATAGTTAAATTTTTTTGGTGTAACTAGCTCGTAAAAGGAGAGCAGTCGAGAAACAAGTGGAATATTTTTTATTCCATTCATCACTTTAATGACCCTTCCACGTGCTCAGGATCTCTTGTATTCTGTCAGAGAGCTCCCATGCAGGTGCTAGTCATTTCTGCCGAAGCAATTCCATCCCAACCGCGTACTAAACCCGCCTCCAGAGCCAATTCACACCGAGAGGCGATGAATCGCTCGCTTTGGCGTTCGGAGTAGAAAGGAAGAGGTCGGGAATCACTCTTTTTTCCTTTCCCCTTCTTAGCCTCGGCTGCAATACATGTATTAAATTCGGTATTTCCTGATTCGCAACTCGAGGAAATCAAGTGCCTCTGTTTGAAAAGACCAAGTTACAGGGTGGAGAGACAGTGTAGAGTATGAGGATGCCTATAAGCTTTGTTTATGTGTAACTTCGTACGTCTGGGTGAGAACTGAAGCTGTGTGTGGGATTAGAGGAAGGAGCCAAGGGAAAGAAAGGAAATTGGTGGACGTACCGGAGGGAATAAGGGCTCCCAATTAATCTACGCATGTTGGGCGAGAAGTGGTCCAGCGTGGTACCCAATCCTCACTACAGATCTTCCAACTCACACCCACTCAACGGATACTTCTAATTCTCCCACTTCTCCTTTCCTCCTATTTCATCCCTCATCTTCTTATCTATTCCATCTTTTCCTCCCTTCTTAACCCTTCTCTCCCCTCACATCTCTCGCCTCCACCTGCTTAACACCCCCTTATCTTCGTACTTCCATACCACTCCATTTCCAATATAGGTTCTATTACAATTTTATCCAGCTCTCTTTTTCCCTATCTCTATCCTTTCCTCTCTCCCTTCCATTAAAATAGATCGTTTTAGTTACGTCAAACGCCGTTGCGTAAATCTCTTTATTTTCCAAGACTTTGGGAAAGAACTGGAAGGGGTATCGCTTTCAGTGCGTCAATTTAAACTTAGACTTAAACTTATATGCAAGTTTTAAGCCAAATTATTTGTTGACAACATTAATAACATCTAAGGAACACGGAAATACGACGATATATCTGATGATGAGAAAATACAGGGAAATACGCTGCAGAATAGTGGGGTTTCAAATGTAATTTTTCCCGCGAACGATAAGAGACCCATAACAGCTGCGAATGCGACATTTAAGGTTAAGACAACGAGTTGGTCTTTTGATAGATAGTGTAGCTAACTTATTACCTCACACCGTAATGCCTGTATCTTTATGTGCTACCTGGCAGTGACAGTGGGTCTAGTGTGGTTGCAGTGTAGCCTTTGTATCTCTGAGCATTAGTGTGGATGTTGAAATATTAATACAAAGAAGTGTGCTTTTAGTGCACCATAAATTTGAGAAATTCCCCCCCCCTCCGACATGTCATAGCAGATTTAAACCAGTGACTTAGGTATTGTGGCAACATTTACTTGATTAGCTTATAGCATAATGTATGTTGATAATAACTCGCCCCATGCCGCTCGCTCTTGAGGTGTCTGGCAGTATATTATTACATACAGTAGTATCTTTCCCAACCCTCTGATTTACTTCTCCTCCCTAAATATGTTTGATACGGGCATTGATATAATCTAATATGCATCATGAATAATTGTGAAATATGTTCTTTGTTAGATATGAACAACAAAAATATACCTCCCTAAACAATTTTTCCAGTTAATTTAAATGGAATGTATGTACAAGATTTGAATTGTGACAGTTGGAAAAAACATGGAAAAGTAGTACTTTTCTTTCTAATTTAAATGTGACTTTTATGGAAAACTGTAAAATAGTTATAAAAAATTTCCGAAAAACCGATAAAAAGAAAACATCATTTTACCGCCTTATTTCTTGAGTTATTTGCTACTTACTGCTATACTTGTAGTAAAAATATTGAAATTCCCAAGAAATGGTGCGTCTATGGCCATGAAAAAGTGTTTTTAAAACCTTATATTCATGATGTAATTTGAATATTTGGTATTATAATTTTGGTATTCCTCATAAATCGCGTACCTAAAGCGAAAGCACGATTTTTGTCACCAATTTTACAAAATGTTGGAGTGTAGAATTTATTTTCTCGGACACAGTCACGGTGGGGCATCTCAGAATCCCCTGTTTATATCTTGTGACAGGGAGCGACCAGGAGTTATTTTTCATTGGATACTCACTACTGGATATATGTACCTTATGATGCCATGATATGTTTAATATAAAGAAAAAAATCACGAATCCACAATGTGAAGTATCTTAGAGGAGACGCTCGTGCAAGGAGCCTATCTATCCATCCCTGTTTCCCTTCCAAGCCACATCTGCTGTTCACCCCAAGGTCGTTAAAAAATTGCATGCTAAGCACAGTACAGTGGTCATGAATAGTAATTAATTATCATCATGGAGGGAACATTTACGATAGGATAAGCGTTCAGGTGCCAGCGCGTTTGGCATAAAGATTAGATAGAAGATATAGCACTTTGTCCCTAATGGATTTAATTCTCTTGGTCAAACGTATAACCAACGGAAGTGAAGCGGCAATCGTCCAGGAAGTGATAATTGAGGCGGTCGGTGGGTAAAATTACCAACGTGGCCATAAAAGGCAGCTTTGAACGTACAAAGACAGAGTTTTCTCTATAACTGGCGTTTAGGCTGAGGATAATACGCTTACAGGTCATTGGGTTTTAATTAAAAAGCCGTTGCCCTTTCCCTCCTATTCATCGGTGGCTTTATTTAGTTTTGGAACAATATGCGGGTTGACCGAACAGATAATACCTCCAGTCTCTTGGTTTCAGAGAGTTGAATTTTGTGATATGGAGATGCAATTATTGTTTAAACGCATTTGCGAAATTATTTATCATTCGGATATGTTGAGGTAGAACGGAATAACTAAAACAACTTCACATTTTAGAACTAATGACTTCTTTTCCCGCTCATACGAGACCGGCTTTTTATGTAAAAAAAAGATGGCATGGCAATTGTTTTGGTGGATATAAATGTAATGAAATATAGTCAAGGTGATTTAAATTAAGGAAAGAGTAATTAAAATGGATTTAGCTGAGATGCTGAAAGGACACTATAGGGTAGTAGATTCATTGAGACTTAAAAGATATCGCATCAGTCACAGATTTGAGAAACGCTTTACAGCAGGTGGTTTGGTGAAAGTCCTATTTTTTGTTAAATATCGTATAAAAAGTCTTATAAAAGATCAAGTCAGTAAAGATTTTCTAGGGAAATGGAACATGAGAAACAGAGAGTCGATTGCTTTTCGAGGAAATAAGTCATTAGTCTAAATCTGCATCCTCGTTACTAGTGCCGTGTTCCAATTCGCTATAAAGCACACTTCGAACTCTTATCTGCTCATTTCGATTGGCATTTCCCTGGACATATACGTCACGTAGAACGGTTTTATTCCGTTGAGGGAAGGTTAAAATGAGCGTTATAGCGCGGTGCAGGAAAGAGTTCCATAATGCATCCTTATGCGCCCTAAACCACTGAGCTACCGTAGATTGCGGATGTAATCGAGAGCATTTTCAGCTTTACTCGCGGAATGTAAGCAGATTAGGAATTTATTGATTTGCATGAATGCTGGACAATTTATTTTATGAATATAATTGTTTTATTTATTTTTCTAAGTAATTTAATGTGAACCAATACAAACACCTAAAGAGTATTGCTTTTTATTGTCACATGAAAGTTAAAATGCTGGTATAAATTGGGAAGTTGCGGAATAGTGTAGGCACAGGAAACGGTTGTTATTCGTATCTTATTTCCTTAGTGAGGTGAGGCAGAGAATAATTTACTGATATGTGCACTTTAACATTTTAAAATTAGCTTTCTTGGGACATATTTTGTGTTATTTAGTTTTAGTTTTGTTCCGAGGAACCAGTATTATAGAGTTGGAGAAAGTACTATAGATTTAACCTTTCCATTGAAATAAATATGTGTGGTTTGACGATAAAATTGTATACGCTATCAGTCTCTCTACAAGCTTTACCTTGTGTTTAATTAACTGGAAATTGCTTAGGTTTTCACAGAAACATGATATTTGTGTATGGAAGAAACAATGTGAGTTTGAATACATAGACCATAGTAGGAGAAGATTTGTTGCGTGATATTTCATTTGAAGCGGATGAGTAAACCTAAACTAAATTTGAATATAACATCGTAATTCATTAAATTTAAGATGTTTACTGCATTATAATATATTGAATGGATTTAGCTGAATCTTAAGGAACTATCACGGTCTGTGAAAGCATATTATTGTGACTAGCAATGGACATAACTGCGAAAGGATACCAGTGTGGTCACAGTACGGCACAGGCTCCCTTGGTTTCTATGATAAATGATAACTTCTATGGATTATAATAGGTAGTTACAGTGAATTTACTCCCGAAATGGACTTAAATAGACTTTTTATAATAATAATATCACCGCGGCAACTCCCCACCTCGTTTTCTCATTGATCAACACTAATGCAAGGGTCACGATGATGCGTGAAAGCATGCTTGGAAAGGGCAGGTGTATCTCGCATGTCTGAATGACGCATCACCCAATAAATTATCATATGAACAATTTTTAAGCATTCTTTCAGGTCATGCTTTCTTAAGATTTCTATTAACTGTTGATCAATTTATACTTCATGTAATATTCCCCATGCCACACATCAGACCACGTTAAACATTTGTGATCGCTGTGCTCAACATTCGAAAAAAATTTTAATTTTGGCCTAATAATAATATTTTAATCCATCAAAAATTTTAATCAGCCCTCGTTTATTGTACTCTATTATATATAATAAGTTTATTAGACTCTAGTGGTATTCCGACACCATATAGCTGTAAGCAATCAAAATTCGGTATGTCTCTCATATGAAAGCACCCTTCACGATGAGCGAAAAGTTAATATAAAGTAACTTTCCTCGTGCCTTAATCTAATACGACTGAATTTCAATTCTTCGCAGTCCCACCACGGGAGGTCAAGGTCAAAGGGCCGACGGGCGAGGAGGTCACCGGGTCAGTGCTTGGCCCCCTTTTCGAGAGAGACGACATCCTTCTGGAATGCCACGTGTTCGGAGGCAAGTATACATGTGCATGTGGAATGATGATACTAACAGTGAAGGATGCTGAGTGGGCATTTAAGCCGCTATCCATCCACTCAACTACCTGTTCCATCCCAGGAGAATCGACAGTTGGATAATTGGGCCTCCGCCGGGTTTTACTGTCATTCCAGCGGATGCACTCGATTATAATAAGTCCAGTCTCTACTTACGGTTGAGCCATTATGTAGTTAAAAATATTCAAATCAGGCATATGGATTACCTGTGACGAAGAAAATTAAAAATATTGAAAATTTACTTTAACTACGGTACTTAACCTTTCCTAATTGTTTTGTTCATTTTTTTATAGAATGATAATATTTCCCTAGTGAACATAGTAGCTGTTATTCTTTCCCTGCCAAAAACTGCACCCTGAAATATTTACTGTATTTTTTTAATTCTAAAACTCAGACCATAAAATGAAAAAATGACTTCTCTAGTGCGATCAATTCTCCATGCATAGAATATTAATCTTAAAAATACATGATTTCCTTACTAATATTAATCATTACTTGTTTTGGCTCGGATTCAGTTTGCTTGATGTTTCTTATGGTGTTGTTAAATGAGGCAATTAATGAATCCAATTTCAGCCACTGTTTCCGTATTAATTTTATAAAATTCATCTGATTCAAAGATTTGCATTTTATGTCATGTACTGGTACTTCACAGCTGCAAACTATATTTGTAGAACGTATGATTCATTTAGATTTTCCCCGCAGCACCAGTACGTCAGTGTTTATCTTAGGTTTGTTAAAAGTGTAGCTCAAGGGCAAATGACCACGATCAGGCGGGAGTTTGGTTTTTTTTTTAGTGATGGGACAGCCTTCTCGTTCACTGTGTCTCGGTTTGGAGTTCCCATAATGGGCCTAGAGTAATATCGAGCGTCTAATTGCATGCCAGCATGGTTGCATTTCCATGAAACCTGACGGCTAGCGTCGGCTTTGGGGTAGCATTGAGCAATATCGTATGCCAACAGAGACGTTGACATGCTATTAATATGTAACATAAATTTTACTACTCTACTGCTGTTGTAGTTAGTTGCTGAAATTAAAGTTCACTTTTTAAAAATTGGTTTTTGCGTTATTATTGGACCAGATATAAACTAAGGAAAGATCTCTAGGGGTTTAACTAACACCAGAAGGTTCATTTTAGCTTCTTTGGCTCAAGATGAATCAATCATGTACTTAGCAATATTCCTCGTTTTCATGCATTCCTATTACTCAACTTATCTCAAACCTATGCTATCAGTTCATCAGAATTGTATTTGGCTTCGATATTGGAACGAGTGATCTGAAGTGTTCGCGCCCTCTACGTTCCTCATAGAAATCGTTAATTCGCCTGTGCGTTGTTTTCCTGCTTCTATCTTATGGTCATAATGGTCTCTGTGAACTCTTCCTCATATGGGTAAAAATTATTTTGAGTAGAATATATTATGCTTAAAATATAGTTATCTAATTGCAAAAAATTATTATGAAAATATTTCATTTGAATTGAAAAACAAAAAATGGTAAGTGAGGTTATTTTCAATATACTACATTGATTTTTACAGACACCTGTGTAAATTTATAAATGAATATTAGGAATGGTGATGGGTAGTACTTATTGTAATTACGCTAATCATTGGAGGAGAGTATAAAAGTTACAGTGATGGTTATGACTTTATTTTCAAATGTAAATGATACCCGTGTTTGCCGTTGAACTCTTATTGTATGCTTTCATAAAATATTTGCGTAGTTTTACGTAATGAAATTATTTTATTTGGAATAAAATATGGAAGTAAAAAGTCCTAATAATTTATTGATTGTTCGTATACAAATGAACGTCCGATTTATATTAGATCGTTAATATTTAATAGTAATTTTCCGTCCTTTCATCGTAGGTAAACCACCGCCCACAGTGTCCTGGTTCGTCGGGGAGGATTTAGTGGACAGTCTGACAGAGGAGCGACTCACGGGTCTGGTGGTCAATCGCCTTGAAGTGCGCGACGTACGAAGGAGACACCTGAATGTGACCCTGAGGTGCCAGGCGTCGAACACCAAGTTGGCCCTGCCGGTCGAGCGGTCCCTTCGCCTCGACCTCCTGCGTGAGTCACCGATTTATTACGATCAATATTTTCTACCACCCTTTCTCATCTTTACATATACAGGGTGTCCCATAAATGTCACGCCACAGTGACACTGGAGCTAGGGCAGCCTAAGAGGAACCGAACCAGCCTAATATGACCTCAGAAAAAGTTGCACGGTTTTCGAGATATTACCAAATTAAAGCTTTTTCAAAAATTTCACTTTTTTTACATTTCTAGTCCCAGAATTCACTTGAATAGCTCTCAATTTGGCTCTCTGATGGGGCTACTGCCACAAATTAACAAACAAAGTACTCTATCCATCCCATTTTTTGAAAGCCAATAAAGTTAGACAGGTATAGCGGCTTTCGCGTTTCTTTTGTTTGTTCGGACCCCATGACCCCCCCTCCCTCTCGGGCCTCTGTTCCAGGTAGAAGTCGGCACATGAGTCACAGTTGGAAGATTAAAAGAGCGGCCCTAATGAGAACGTTAAATTATCCGATTGAATTCTGGGACTAGAAATGTAAAAAAAGTGAAATTTTTGAAAAAGCTTTAATTTGGCAATATCTCGAAAACCGTGCAACTTTTACTGAGGTCATATTAGGCTGGTTCGGTTCCTCTTAGGCTGCCCTAGGCTGGTCATATTAGGCTGCCCCTGACATTTATGGGACACCCTGTATATCTCTCTCTGCAAATGTTACCAATCAACTTATCATAGTCTTGAGTCTGGTTTACTTTATATACATATGCTGTATATAGGTGCGGCACAACTGTGGGCCAAATGCTGGTTTAATGAAATAAATAGTCATGGCTGGCAATTATATGCGATTCAAACTCCGTGAATAAATGTATGCTTGTCATGACTCGTTCCGGAACTCACTATCTATGAAAATTGGCATCTAGGGCAAAATGTTGAAATGTGCATTCTTATTTGGTGTTGGATAATAGCCAATTAAACGAACATAGGAAACAATGCCGCTTTTCATTTCAATGCGATTTACCATATATTTATATTGCTGAATAGGTTTTATCAAGGTTTAGAACATTTTATTACGATTAATATAGTAACTGTATTCCTCGTCAGATTAAATGGTGTAGATAAAATTTAAGATAAGAAAGAGTAAAAATACAGCCTCACCTATAAATAGGAAAAACCTATATTTCATGGTCTCTTTATATTATTGGCTACTAATTTTAATGTAATAAGATATAATGATTTTGAATCCTTTCTCCTTATTTTGTACAGATTTATCTTTTTTATGCGAGTAATGACTCCGGAAACTTTTTATTTTATATTACTTATCACCGGAGTGTTCCCATTCTTTAAGTCTTTCAGAGTTTCTCCGCCATTGTACTCAAATGAATCACTTTTCCTATTCCATGTGCTGCAGTGAAACCTATGTCAGTGCGCCTGGTGACCAAACCACGAGTGCTTCGAGCAGATCAACAGTACGATATTGTATGTGAGACATTGGGCTCGAGACCGAGGCCTGTGTTTGAGTGGTGGCAAGGAACAGTCAGGATAATGACGAGCAAGGTAGGGTTATATCCCCCAGTGATGCAACTAAAGTGGCTATTTTGGATAGTTAGAAGGTTATCGAAAAGATACTAGGACTCAATTTCATAAAAGAGAATCTGCTTTTGCCTTGGAAATTTCAATATTTACAATATTGGAGATCACACAAGATTTTATTTTACAATTTTACTATTATAAAAGCATGTTACGAATTGAGTTATTGCTAGTTTTCGGCGAGGTTTTCGAAATTTCTATTCCCATACCCTAAAACCTGGTAGTCTTGGAAAAGCATGTGTGCTCCGAATACTCATAGAGATGCTCCAGATGGAGTAATTTTCATTGCTCCAATTTGGGCAACTCATGCCAGAAGTTTGAACTTACGGTTGGAAGTTGAAAATGGCGCACACCCCAGAAAATCCAACCCCAGTGGGCTGGCAGATCGTGTGATGTCGTAGCGCATTAAATTAAATAACTAAAATTAAATAGTCTACGTGATACCATCGCCGTTAGAAGGTATTGAACATGTGGACATTTTTATTAAAGAAATTAATATTTTCATCCATGCGACACAACCTCCAGTGCAGAGTGTCTTCCCCGACAGCGGTGAGAGAGAGGCCCCTTCGATGGCTAGTACACCAAATTCTTGCTCAGAAGTATACGAAGATGAAGCATGTATAAATTAAAAATACAGATAGCGAGCACACAACAAGATTTGTTAAGGAATAAGGCAATAGGAACACTATATATACCCGTAGAATTTCTAAATATTGAGATAAAAAAGGAAGAGAAAAACTTTCTCCACTTACTCGTGGTATTTACAAGGAGATACAATTTAGTGTGGTCGAAGATCTTCGTGAAGACAATACTATTTCCTATAGCGGAGAATATTCAGGTAAAACGTGCTAAGACTATGTGACTTATTTTCTAATAGCCCACATGGCTAAAGTTCGTCTTTGAATTACTAACAGAAAGCTTGAGATCAAGGATAACAAATACTTAGATGATGACAGTTTGAGTATTTGTGCGGGAGGGAAACGGGGCTCTAAGTATGGTGAGGACGCTAGTAATTGGAAACTTTGAGTATGGGCAGGATGTCTCTGCTTTCTCGCAGATTTTGAGAAGCCGTCAGATAGGGTTGACTAGACGGCAGTAATGGAAATTTGGAAGACATTAGAGGTCGACTGGAGAGACAGACTTGGGTGGCCGATGGAGAATCGGAATTGGCCGTGATCGGGTGGGGAGAATGGCAGGGGTGCCCATATTGTCATTATGTAAGTAATAGGGCGGTCTTAGGTTCCTCGGAGAAGAGAACGGTGCGTTGTATGAAAAAAACTCTATCAATTGCATCTCAGGATATTTCATGTTCAATCCTCGTACATGTTACGTTTTACAGTCCTCGACGCCGACTGCCCCTGCCGCGCGTCGTACTTTTCCACATCCTCAACCATGAAAGTCCTCTCGTTCATCGGCGGTTTGCACGTACGGTTGGGTCCAAAGTATCTTTTCCCTTACTTGGGCATGCAAGCAGACGCGGCGGCTGGCGGGACGTGGGATCCATATGGAGGTAAATCTGCTGATAGGGCAGGTTAGGTGCGGGGATCAGGGGTGTGTGCTGTGGATGAGGAAGAAATATGTTGGCCGCCTCTTAAAATTGCATTTTAAATGATGGGAGGTAGTGTGTGGAAAGCGGCACGCCGAAAGCTCTTTGTCAAATGTATCAAAAATTCTACCTTTCTACAAAACTTATTTCTTATTCGTATTACGCGTTTCGGTTGAATCAACAGTCATCAGGTATGAGCCTCTCTTATGTCGGTAAACGTGTTGCTTGATTCTTTCTCTGCGACAAATCGCATGCATCAATAAATGAGTCAATAATAAAAATAACATACATTAAACCAGTTTAATTTTCAAGCATGTCCATTAAATTGATATAGTCTTCCGTAATCGTTATTTAATTTCATTCAAGCCACGTAAATGTGCTATCAAGTTATGGAATATAAAAATGACCTCGTGAGAACTCTATAAGTTCGCTCCAATGCCCGGAGTCTATTTATGCGTAACGTGATCTACTTCTCGTTCTCTTCATCTTGGAGTGTTGACAACTTCAATGTATTCAATTAAAGCATAGAAGTAGAACATCACGAAGTAATTTATTTGTATATTTATTCGCCTTAATGAACTTCTACACTCATAACCTTGCAATGGGGAATATATTTGATACTGAACTCTTAGTTAAGTGAATATTTATAACGAATGTATTATAATGAAAGATTGTGCTTTGTACTGAATGTCACTAATTTCCAGAATACCGTATTAATATCATATTTTAGCGTTACATTTTCAAATTACCGAAAAATACCGAGTGAAGTTTTTGGAAACATTCTTCGAAGTTAAAATCTGTGGTAATTATACTTTAAAAAGTTGGCCTCTCATGAAAAAAATGGAGTTATATTTGGAGATGAATATAGAAATAGACTTCTAAAAATCTCTTCAATCTATTCCAATTTCTATTGCCACATTTTCACTCTTTGCCGAATAAACAATACTAAAAATTTAATTATTTGAATCGCTGACTTAGAAAATACATATTGTGTGCCTCGTTAGGCACATCAACATTTGTGATCAACCATTCATTTTATTTTGTGGATTCACCAGTTTTCCTTTTTTACCTAAAAAATGTATATCAGTACGTCATTTATATAAGTATAGGTTGGTAGTATTGTACCAACCTCAAGCATGAGGCTGATAATTTTTACTTCAATATTTTCTGTTAAAAATGAATTATTTTTGGTCTCATTGAGGTTATGTCTGGAAAGAACTCATTAGTTTAATGAAATACTTTTACGAGCATAATAATCAAATCCTATTTTCCTAAGCTCACAATTCTACCATTTTTATGAGGTAATAGGGGATGTGTTGCCAATAAAAAAGCTTCTCATTCAAAAATTGCTTTTCGTTGAAGTTCTCTCAACGTTACCTGACAGTGTTAAACTATTCATATTATATCCCTACTATCCACAATGAATCCGTCCTTTAATTGGCGAATGATCGATTTCAGGAGAAGTTTATGCAACCAGAAAAATTGGCCGAATATGTCATTACTTATCTGAATGATTGCCTATTTCATTTGTCAAATTAAGTGAATTAATCAATTCAATCAAATTGTGTGAATTCGTAGAAATACTTCATGTGCAAAAGATGGGAAAAGACAATTTCAGGAACGAAAAGCCGTTCTCATTAGTGACCAGGACATTGTAATTAACTCTGTCATTATTTTGATCAAAGTAGGAGGTCCGTCTATTGGTTTGTAGATAATATTTTATATTTAAATCAGTAAATCACTTCAGACAGGAAATCACTTCTCATGATCTCTGTGGGTAACATCAATGATGTGACCACGAAATTCTTTTTTTAGTTCATTTATTTCAATGAGATTGCCATTCCTTTCGCGTCCCTTTTGATAATGTGATGATCTGACTGTAACAATCATGGCTAGCATCGATATCATCCATCCATTGGACTCCTTTAGTTTTGTGTACTAATCAGCTGACAAAATATTAAAAATTGTTTTTGGAAGAAATATTTAAATGAGGATTGTATTCACCATGTGAGTTCAATAGTTCATTATGGAAGTATATTCATTTTCATTTTAAACTAGCTGTCTTAATGCACTAAACATTTTTTATGCTTGATGGAGCAGGTTTGAGAAATAGTGAGAGCAAGTCGTAGTGGTAAATAGCATCAGTACGTATAAAAAAGGATGAAATTGAAGAGGAGTGGAGAGATAATTGGGATCCATACCTCGTTTCGATGGTTTTTATTGCTCTCGCACACCTATCGGTCATGGCTCACTAGTTGCTTTAATAATTAGTTTTCACTTTCTCGTGTTCTTGTTGCAATAAAAAGGACTTGAAAGAGTGAGTGTCGATGGTCACAAAATTTGGTTAAACGATCTTAATCCCGCGGAAAAAGTATTCTAAAAACTCCTGACCGGCATTCAAAATTTTAGCTAATGGTCATAGCGAAAACAGCATTCAGTTTTGCACTGAGTGCATGACTAATTCTCTTGCAAAAATATCATCGAAATCCAAATGTAACATTACGCATTTTCTTTTGTAAAAATTGTTTACATTTACACTTGTTACTAAAAATAGTTAACTATCCAAAACTTTCCTTCCTTCCCTGTTTTCTCGTTATTAAGTGTGAAAGTCGAATTTATAAAAAACAACTAATCATAAACATTTTCTTTAATATACATCAATATCAAGGAGTAACCATCATCTTGTTAAAAACGAATCCATTTCACTCAGATATGGCACCTCAAAGAAGTTCGTGTATTACGCATTTTGATTAGGAAGTAGAAGAATTTTGCTCTTTTTGGATAATTCACCTGGATGATACTGAGTTAACTTTGTCGGAAAATGAAAGGTATAAAAGCTAATTTAATCCGTTTTTCGAAATTACTACTGCAATTTTCCTATATATCAACAATGCACTGATGTTTTTCCCTTAGGTGAGGATTTAAGTGCATCGGACCTAATTTTTTTATTGTGAGGAGGGCTTTAGGCCTACACCAGGTGGCCAGTGTAGAACAGCATTCAATTTGCCGTGGCTTTGCGTTTAAGCCGGCGGGAGCGCGACGGTTAGCGCAACGGAACTATCGCAGCTATTTGGTGGAATGCAAGAGAGATATAGGATGTGTCAGCCACATGGATGGTCGTTCCTATGACGTGGGATTAGGCGACAGAATGAGGTAGAGGGAGATTCGTTCTCTTCACGCGAGAGCATATATGTGTCGGAATCTGCCTGCAATCCTGGACCCGGCTATGCTGGATGGAATAGTGGAAACCGATTACAGGAAACATTTCACGTCTTTTATACACGAGCCCTTCGGCAATGGCCAAGTCATGAAATCATTTAAACAAGACAACCACTTTGATTATTGAAAGGAAGGCTGGATTTTTTCTACATTACAGGAATGAGTAAAAATAATTTCCCGAGGAAAGGTTTTCTTCTACTACTTGGAGCAAGAAAGTGTCTTCCAAAAATATCGTAATCTTATCCAATTATTATTGTGTATTTATTAGTGAGAAAGATGGAGCATAAAGTAAAAAAGTAAGTATTTTTCAAGTTTTTGATGCAATATGTAGTGGTAACATTCAGTAATTTATGAGTATCTCACTTACTTATCATAATTAAATAATCATCTCATTGGCCTTGAAATATAAAGCTTATGGAATTGGATTGCATTGGTTTCTAGTACAACCTTAATAATGCCATTCAATAATTTTCCGTCGATGTCACATTTGTGGGAACCTATATATTTACGAGTAAGAGAATATGTTTACCTATCTTCCAATGTTTTATATAAGCCAAATTGAACATTAATTTTGCTTTAAATAGCTTATATAAAATGCAAAAGTGAAAACTCAAAATGCAACATATTAGAGGTGAGTGTATGGCTGCAGTTTACTCATGTTCATAAATGCGCAAAAATAACGAAATAAACCTATTTACCTGGGCTAATCATGATCTGTTGTTGTTTCTTTTTTCTAACACTTGATATGTTTTAGAGTCAGTCGTACATTCTTGTGAAATATTTTGTTAGAGATTACCTTAGGTGTATTCATAGCCACTTACCCTGATGAGAGCTCAATATTTCAATCATTATCCAGGTAGGCAGTCCTATCTTCTGATGCGATCCATTTTCTGTATTTGGAGAAGAGGGTGTGAGGAAAAATGTGGGAACGATGGCTTTCATGTAGTTGGGGAAGAAGAAGAGAGGGGAGGGTAAGGCTGGCGCTCGTCAGTGGGCCAGGGGATGCGATCACCGAGTAAAGCAACCTCGACTGTTGAACGAGACGGGTTGACCTGAAGTGGAATCCCCCTTGAGTGGCGGAGAGGTTTGGGTCACAGTTAGGGGCGCTGTAATAGCGGAAGCAGCTTGGACTATAGAAAGAGGATTCCTCTCTCCCACCTCTCGCCCTTCCTCTGTCCGAGCCAGGGACACAATCGCTTCTGGGTCCACACAATGGCCACTGGAATAGCTGAATCTCTCCCAGGAGAGAGAGACACACATATCACATTCCGGAGTATTAAACGGGCACAACAATAGAAGCGTTGCGGTGCTTTCCAGTTTTCCGGTGAAGTAAAACTGTTTTGATGGCCCAATAGCCCCTCGACCAGAGGGAGAGCTAGGGGTTAAAGGTCGGGATATATGATGGTGGTTTTATTATTTTTCTAATAGTGAAGGAAACGGAGGTTTTCGCCGCAAAAGTGGGCGGTGCAATATGTGTGGCATTTGACGTTGTGTTAGTTTCAATGCGATGAAGGTGGGAAAATTGATTAGTACTTTAAACTAGGCATGCCCCGGCTACTTAAACAGCAGAATTGTAGGTTGTACTCCTCATGAAAGCTCACTGTGCTTATCTCCAAAAAGGTTCCATTTAACTTTTAGATAAAAGAATAAGTTTTGTGTTAAAAATCACCACCGCCATACCATTCCCTCTCTTGTTGGCGAACTCATAATTAGTTTTAGATTAATTTAAACTTTTATGACCCTAATAAATTTTATTATCATAATAATAAAGTACTGACATGCTAAAAATAGCAATCGATTTATTTTCAAATTTAATATTTGTCCTTTATTTTTCTAGTATTTTAGAGGATATAATGCTCCCGAAATATGTTTTTCATTAGCGTTTCGTGGAAGCAGAAATAAGGAAATAGAGTAGAATTTCTAACTTTGGGGCTTCTCTAAGAGACAGTTAAAAATATGATATGGAGGAAATATGAAGAGGATAGGCACATCATGCTGTCGACAGTTTGGAACTTAGAATTGTTACAAATTATAAAGTATTATATCTAGTCTAATAAAAATCTCCGTGCCGTATTATGTGGCTTCACTATGGAAGAATCTGATATTAGAGAGCAGAGAAAAGATGTGATTCTGCTTGCAATATATTCAATATTTGTGTTGAAATTACAGTAAATGAAAAAAATAACAAATTATACATATACAACAATCACCATGTGCCGCAAAGCTGTTGACAACAGTTTTGGCATAAAAAAGTTATAAGACTGCTGATGGTCTACGGGTACACTATTATCAAATGCTACTGAAAGCTAAACGCTACTCTCAGCATCGGTATAACGACGTAGTCCAGTGCTTCACTGGTAGGTGGCAGCACTGAACGTTGTTATACCACTGTTGAGAGTAGGCAGAGAATCAAACACCATTTTTCTGTTTTGGGCTCAAGTAGCCCGCGTTTACGGTATATTGGTAATGACTTCTATTTATTTTTCATTATTATTATCATGTATCATATCTAAAAAGATATTCATCTATTATTAGGTAAATAATTTGAGCTATACCTACATACCTTCCACTTTGGTATCTGCTCAGAATTTTCGAATTACCACCAGTATATACCCGTTCATAATAAATCCATATTTAATTTAACTCATTGAAGAAATTCTTCGTGACATGATGGAATTTACGGATGGTATTGGAGAATATGTTAATCACACAAAGGAAGGAGATTCTTGAAAGTTGGGTGGTTAATTTAAATTTGTGATTTTAAATTTGATTACTAAACGCGATTTTAGATTTTATCTCTCTCCATCATAATTCATTTGGGTTTTGGAAGAGAAATAATTCTAGGTACTGGAGGTTCAGTATTTCCTACTCTTTGAGGAAAATATCGAATCGGTCCCTTTCCCCCCTGAAATACATTATTTATTTCTAAGAATAGCCGAAATCTCATCGCTGACCATTCCTTACCTCCTGTTCCTGTCGGAAATTTTCTGAGCGATATTTTTGTTCTCCTCTTATTGCCAGGGACAGTGGAAGGAGGCCGGAAACGAGACCATTGCTGTGAGCACGCTGTCGCTCACTCCTGGCCCGGAGGACGACCGGCAACAGCTTAAGTGTCTCTCGCACAACCCAGCGATTCAGTCATCCACCATCGAAGACTCCTTTGTCCTCAACGTGCTGTGTGAGTATCTACCATTGTCATCGTTCCATTCCCAACCATCTCTCTCCTGCTCTCAAGACTATTCCGACCACGCCGGGCACCTGGTTAATCGCAGGTAAGGTACGCACCAGGTAATCGCAGGCAGGCAATTGGTCAGCATCTCCTCCATCTACTTAGTTCATGAGAGGGAAGTGCGAGGGTTTAGGAGAAACTGTCCACTCCGGCGGTCGACGTCGAAGGCATGCCCACTCGCACACAAGCGTTTTGGGCTTGAGGTGGAGGACACTCGACGACAAGCACTCCAATAAGCGCCGGACCCGTGGAAACTCGATTTGGTTTCCATGTTCAGACCTCAAAATGAGCAGAGTGGCTCACTCAACGATTTATTATTTATAATTCCACCTTTCAATTAGGACTGAATCCGTCCTTTTTCTCCCCAATTCAAGTCCAATCTCTCATGAGTTCATGAAACAGCTTTTATCGACATCTAGGTGGAAAACTATCTCTCACAGTTAAGACCCTAGTTTATTTTAAGGATTAAACGTATTTTGTCATTTGCTGAGGTGACTTTAAAAATACATATTTTCTACCTATAGTAGGACTATAATTTTTTTATTTTGAAATGTGCTCTTTACCAAAATCAAAGTGGTTGTTTATCCCCTCTCTGTAAGCATAAATTTTTCTTTATATCATCAATTATAATTACTTGATATTGAGTATCCGTTTCAATGCAGTTATTCACGTTGCTGATAGTTTTAATTGAAGAAATTTGCCTGTTCAAAAAACAGTCATTTTTATTCGCTAAGGTTGAAGAGAAAATTCCATCCCATTATCTGGAATTATTTTGTATTTCATGTAAAAACTGGTCGCTTAAACTAGTGCACATTCAGTTTTGTGGACTCTGCGAGGATTGTGTGCGTATGCATTTTGCCTTTTCAACAAGTCAAAATACTCTCTAAATAGAGGTCATGTAAAAGAGTGGGCAATTCGTTATGTCTCGGATTTAAATACTCATTAGTGCGTAATTACATTTTCACTGAATTTGGTTCTGCCACCATTTGAATAAAAACTTGATAATAATATGAACGTTCACTTTCCAACATTACATTTGAGTGGTTTAATTAAGTCTTTAAATTGAATTAAAAGAGCAGTTATGGATTTTAGATTTTTCATTTATTTTTCACATGTTTTCATGTCTGCGGGTCCATTAGCAATAACGTTTAATGTAGCTTATTAACTCATTAAATCGGGAGCAACGCGAACAAGCGATAATTAAAATGAACCTCGCTTGCTCGCACTTCACTAGGTAAAGGTATTTCCACGTAAAACACCAGGTTGTACACTTAATCCTCCTATAAGTGCATTTATAACAGGTAAATACATTTTAACGATCTTTTAATTCCATATTTTTACTATGTACTCTTTCCTCATTAGTTGGACGTCTTTAAATCCCATTCAGATAGTCATTTAACATGTGATAACCTCCCAGAAGGATAACTTTCAGTCCTTCTGACTTTATTATGTCTACTTTTCACTGCGGAATGAGAACTTGCTACGGGTATGAAGGAAAGAGAACAAACAGTTTCGCCAACGGAGAGTTTGAGATCTGATTTAAGATAGTAACAAAAAATAAATATAATTTTCAGGTAAAACATTTTGTTTCCCTTTCCCTGATTATATTGCCCTCCCCACCAAACTGAATTGCGCTATTATGGAAGTTATAAAGTATTTTCAATTCGTGCAATGCTTGACCGAAAGACCAGAAGAAACCTAAATTTGAATTTGAAACAATCTTATCCGACCAGCCGTCGGATAAATGGTTCGAGTAAACGAATAAATTACAGATTAGGGTTATTTTGGTTGTTTAAAACGCCAACTTAGGGCGCGAGGGAATATGAAAAGCTACTGAGAAGGAAAAGTTAACTAATGTTGAATCTCTGCAACATATCCCTAACTTCTTCGCACGTATTGTTAAAAATAGAGTACCAAGTCTCCACTACCTACCCTCTGGTGATGTCTTATCCTCACTCTCTGTCAATAATCCTGATAATATCTTCCCTAAAACCGATCTAAACTTATCCATAGCAAACTGAACTCAACTATTGACTGCTCCGACCTTGTTTCCTTGATAAATTTCAGAATACCCATCCGACACCCAGACTCACTCATTGCTCCATATGTCTACTCCCAGATTATCACTTACCAAACGCTCCCTCATTTTACGCCTCTCTTCTCTTGTAAATTCCCTTCCTGTGAGCATTGACCCTTTCGCCCTATCCTTCACCGTTTTCGGCATATGCCTTTCCCAGAAATAAGTAATTTGTACTATCTCCCCATGTAGCATTATTATTTTTACCTTCTTGTTATGTTTTTACGTTTGTGTCCTTATTTCTTTGTTTTATGTTTACTGTAGAATGGCTGTATGTGATCTTTTCGTCAAATAAATAAATAAAGGCTTGATCAGAATATAGCGAAAGGTAGTGAGATTGTTAACCCTCTATGGACGAGCAAATCAAATTTGTTACGTTTCTAAATCATTGAAATATCTGCTTTAAATTTCTAAGAAGCTTTTCCATTTAGTTTCCGCACTAGACAGAACTTTATCGCTTTGGATTAAGTGTGAAAAAAGTTGCGTCTCTTTCGGCGGTTTGTCAAACAATTTGAATAGATGAATGTGTGACGCTATTCACTGACGATGGCGTGCCTGGTAGAGCTCTGAAATTAATCGTTTCAGCTGTCATATGAAGAAAAGATTGGGAAAGTTTAAAAAAGTTACGTTATGAAGGTAATGTTGAAGTATACTTTGTGTGAATATTATTTTGCAAAGTGAAATTTCAAATTAAATATATACAATAAAAATACGCCGCATTTAAAACTAAATGTTATTATCAAATAAATTGCAATGTAAAAAATGATTAAATAGCACTTGTAAAAATCTAATATAGTAGCAGTATTGTTTCATACTGGTATTTCATAATTCCGTTTATAGAGGTTAACAAGATTTCATAATCCCGTTTATAGAAGTTAACAGCGAAGAAATCAGGAATGGAGAAGGTGAGCATGCAAGAGAGAGAGTCGCGGTATGAGGAGAATATTTCGGATGGGCACCGATGTAATGGTGGAGAAAAGATTTTGTGAAACTTGCTAAACATTTATTATTAAATTTATTGAATAAATACAAGCTAAGGATGAAAACATCACCTATAATATAACAAACTTTATTAGTAATAACACGTCCGTACAGAAGTAGTCAACAGTTGGTGATTAAGTTTGCTTTCATCTTGTGCTAGTATGGAAGTTATGAAGCATTTTATATTCTTGTAATGCTTTATTAATTCATAAGATAAAACTTCGAGTTATATTTGAAACTTAACCCCGATGGCGTTGGAAGTGTCGACCTGCTTGCATGACCGTGAAACCTCACACGTTATTATTCTTATCTCATAACCCTCCCACTCATTATTCGAATCGTAATTCTTATCCCCATATACCATAGTATAATTTTAATCCCCATATACCATGAAACTGTGGCTAGGTACGGCGTTGTCTGTTGGGAAAACTCAGCGCGGGAAAATGTAAAAAAGGTAATTACCCTACAAAAACAGACTCTAAGAGTTTTATGTAAAATTATAATCTAGAGAGTCTTGCCGGAAATATTTTAAACTGCATACAATTATGACTATCCCTGTATAATGTCTAATGCGATTTTCTATACATGCTACATAAGCATTTCTCTGACTAGAAATGCAGACGTTTATCAGTATAACACCAGAGGCAAATTCAATATTTTCAATGATCATTGCAGGATATCAATACTTCAAAAAAACCCCTGTATTCTCTGGGAAAAAGTAATTTAATAAACTTCCTTTTGAAGTAAACGCAATGTGTAGCCAAGAAAAAAAGTTCAAAAATATTTTGTAAGATTATCATGTAAAAAATACCTTTTACAGCAGACAAGAATATAGAGGGAGTTAAAAAGTCATGACAATGTAATAACTAGGTACTTTTCTTCTCTTTTTGTAATACAATTTTGTGTGATTTTATTTTAGAATTGTAGACTTTTTTGTAATTTTCATATACTTGATGAAACCCATGCAAATGTAATCTTGTCCTTTTATCGCGAATAAATCAATAACTCAGTCAATCATTATCATTTACCACTACCGATACCAACAATTGGTTTGCTGCATCACTCCACTCAACTCTCCTCTTAGCGGACTCTTTCATTCATCCACAAATTTTCAGTTAGCATCAAGATATTTAAGGCCACCCAGGCGGTTATATAACTCAAATCTGAGGTAAAAGGCTGACAATAGTCTGTGTTCAAACTAGTTGAAATATGTAGGTGTACAGCCATCTACTTCGTTCGTTCAGGTCGCAAATATAGTGCCTCAAGACAAGGATTTCTCGTGTGAAGATAAGAGTCTTTGGCGTTCAGAGCTCTAAGAGATACAAAGCTATGCCACAGTCGACGGAAGATAAATTTATAACGTATATATTTCATCTTGAAAAGCTCACTCCCCAGCATCGAATCATGGTTCAGGGTTCACGGAGTGCTCGAAATGTATTTTTCCATTGGATCAGAAGCTAGTACTTTCCTAGCCATGTAATAAAATTCTCAAAAGATGAGCCGAATATCTTTTGCAATTTAGAGATACATCACCACTTATTTTCCAGAATAAATTTGCCAATAATTTTCAGAATCAACCCATTGACAAAAGAAGCGATTTTTAGGTCTTAGGTAGTGGAAACAATCATCACCGAAGTAAGAGAAAATAGCATAATGAACTATAATGACGGCGCTAAATAAATTACTTCCATTTTCTCTGCTTTCTGACTCGTTCCAATAATAATTAAGACACTTATTATGATGTTTATGAGGTTCATTTTTTGACAGTTGTCCATGAAACTAATCACCCTACCTAACTATCCTGCGCAACATGACAAGAGGCACCAGAGTGAGTTATGTAATGGAGTACCATTTTCGCTATAAAGTAAATTGAAAATTTATAATTGTGCTCATGTGTGCCAGAGGTAGGTAGAGAAGAGCCTTAAATACTTGATACTTGATGTGTTCTCTTGAATTAGGGTTCTATGTTGCCAAATGCTACTCTCATGGGACGGATTTTTGAGTATTCTAAGGTTCTAATTACCTAAAGTTGGTAGCATGACGTAGGTACTACGTTTTTCCATTAATTTTATGGAAGTATAAATATTTTTTTCTAGGCTATTTCGGCCTTAAAATAAGACATGTGTTACGTGCCTGGTGTGGATTCCCTGGAGGGGCCCTGACCGATATTTTGTTGTTTCAGATTCCTAGATTTTGTCACTTGGTAGTGCTTTTAGCACTTCATATTGCTGGCATTTATGCCTCCTTCAGGACTAATTTGCAAATGACTCAAATTAATGTTTTAAAAGATCAAGTTAGTCTTCATTCATACATGTAACTATTATGGTTCGCTCAGTAGGATTACAATTAGCTGGTAGTACACTTTGGATATTGATATTTATATTAAATTAACTGCACGTGTAGAGTTTAATTAGGATATGATCAGGTTAGGAGCAATGCATTTCCTTTTACAAAAGTGGTAAGAATTGAAACGTGCGCTCAGGGACATATAAACTAGGTGGGAGAATATTCAAACGGTAGGAGAATAAGCTAGTATTTTTCTGGTTGCTTAATTTCATGATAATCGACAAATTGTTTTTCAGATCGACCGCAAGTATCGCTCACGCTGGGGAGTTCCCTTCGGCCGGATGACATTAAAGAGGGCGACGATGTCTACTTTGAGTGCCAAGTGAAGGCCAACCCGAGGGAATACAAAATCATGTGGATGCACGAGGTATGTGCCATGGGTTAGATACGCTCAGTTTTATGCATCATGTGCTGCAGTTTATTTGCAGTAAGCCATTAACACCAATACGAAAGTTAAATTTAATTTAGTTGGTAAAAAAAAGCATTGACGGGTGATGATAAATGATTTTAATATAGTGAAAAAACCTTGTACATCTATGCAGCAGCTTTAACGGAGGGTTTTGATAGATTTCAAAACCAATTGAACAAATATCAGAAATTGTAGTGTTGCCCATTGTGACTTCGAATTAAATCAACAAAGTGGCAAGAGTAAGATTTTGTGAATCGGATGAAGAGACGATGCAGTAGATGCCAACATATTGGTTATCTTTTACTGTAAAAGCCCACGAATACTGGCCCAGAATTTTTTTGGATAAATTTATGTAGTGAAAAGATTTAAAGAAGTACGATTAGTAAGTTATTCAGAAAATATGATTAACAATATCCGTATTTTGAACTGAAAATTTTACTGAAGAATTTAATCACTACTGGGCTAACGAACCGTCATTATAAAATGAAATACGTCAATACACTCTACAGATTCAGACTTCACTTCGTGGAAGTTTTAATGGAATGTGGTAATGCTGCCTCTAGGTCACTTAAAAATGTTGTCATTTTTTTAAAATCCTCTCATCATAAAGAAATTATCGCGTTATTATCTGGCCCAATAGAATAAAGCGAACTCCATACCATATTTCGTCACTGTTCTCTCACTTACACTCTCACTTCTATTCCAAAATATAAGTGTTGGTGAAGAAAATTCGGTGACGGTCGGCTGTTTTTACCAAGAAAGGCAATATCATACTTTTTAACTTTCTTATCCTTTATTCCTCATTCAACATTTGTGCCTCATGTTTCTGTAATGTGTAATAATAATAATTTTTTGTGTAATAATTATATTTAACAATAAACATCTATTAAACAATAATGCCATACGTGATAAATAATGAATTTCAGTGCAATATCAGTTCCTTATGTAGAGCTTAGGTTAAAGGGTGTGAAAATACGTATGTATTTGTGGTTTTGACGGTCATGTGTTTCATGACAGCTATACTCTTGTTCAAACAATAATGAGCCCTTATACTCCTAGAAGGCTAGCTGGGAACAATAAACTATCTTTGAACATTTCTACCTTTGGTATTTCTACCTTTTCTACCTTCTACGCAGTTATTTCATATGTGCAGTGAGTTATGGAATGGCATATATTTGATCATTACTTAGCAAACTTGATGAAGCTCATCCATGTCAGCAAGAAAGCATAAAAAATTGTTAACATTAAAACTTTGCGTTGTAGTAACCTTAAAAAAATGAGATTCACATAACGAAAAGTAAGTTAGACTCAGCTTCATGTTGCCATGTTTCTCAGAACCAGATGCTGGTACAGAACACGTCGGCGGGGGTGATCACCAGTGGCCAGAGCCTGGTGCTCCAGAGGGTGAAGCGACACAACAGTGGTGACTACAGGTGCTTGGCTACCAATACCGAAGGCGAATCGTTGAGTGAACAAGTCAGGCTCAGGGTGCAATGTAAGTCTACGATCATGTTTACAACTAATATTCTTGAAATTCCTCTGGATAGATACAGCTGTAATGAAAAGTAGTAATTTATTCCATACTGATGACAGTCACATTTTTTATGCTTACTTATAAACAGTAGAAAATTACGTGTTTCTCAGCATGATCAAATGGTTCTATCAATGTTATTCTTTTGGTTCTTTCCAATTCAATATGAAAGGGTACTTTGGCATCGATAACATATACTTAGTATCTCCCTTACAGTTCAATGATTACTATGATTAATGAAGCCACCTACAGTGTATAGAAAAATAAAAAATATAATTAATAAAACAATAACAGATGGTAGCATTTGTAGGGATGGTTCTGTTTCCACTCAATGCTCCAGTTGCCCCGGTGTGCGCGACCATCAGCCGTCCCTCGGACTCGTCGTCGTTGGCCCATTCGGCGTCTCTCTTGGTTCCTGGGATGTCCGTGGTGGTGGTTGGGGCGTCCCTGGAGGAGCGACTGAGCGTGCGGTGCGAGGTGTCGGCCGACCCGCCCGACGTGGCGTTCGCGTGGCAGTTCAGCAACTCAGGCGGGGGCTTTGAGGTTCCCACCGGGAGGCACACCTCTTCCAACGGCACCGTCTCCGTCCTCGCTTACACGCTCAGGACGGACCACGACTACGGCACGCTCTCCTGCCACGGCGCCAACTCCATCGGCAGGCAGGCCGCACCGTGTCTCTTTCAAGTGGTTCCTGCAGGTACACACAGTATAGAGAACGAAACATAAAGATACTCTTCCTCACTCACTTTCTATCGAAAAATCCCATTGAATTCCTAATATTTTGACTGTGACAAAATTTTCATGGGATCAAAACTAAACTGATTTCAATAAGCAAAAATTGTTAAAAATTCAATAAGCATTACTGATATTTTGAATTAATTTTTAAAATGGTATTAAAGGAGAATGTTATACTTTTCCAACAAAGAATCGTGACGTCATTAATTCATCAACTTGACAACTTTTTATGTAAATGTAGTGCAAGCTTAAAAGACATAATATATATGTGGGTTCTAAATTCTGTTAGATATTCGCGCTGCTAAATTCTTAAAGCTGTTAAGTCTCGTAATCACCTTAACGCACATGCGTATAATTTGAAAAAATTTTCACCTGCCCACGACTCCCCATTTATCTTGTTACGAATAAAATGAATTCCCCCAATCTTCAAAATTGGCAAAGTCAATGTAATATGTATTGCGGATACGCTTACGTTTAAATATCTATTCTGTGCAGCATTTCTCCTGTAGTTGCGCATATGAGGGGCGATGCACAGTGAAACCTGAATTAAGCTGCCAATTCTGGACCCATGGGTTAATAGCCGCATAAGTAATGGAGGTGACTGTTGATGGGAGGAGAAGTTTACATTGCTTATATGCATGGGAAATTTTTCTGTTCCCGTTAAAATCGGCCGCTCATAGAAGTAACTGCTTATGATTAGAGGCCGCGAAAGCAGGTTCACTTTAACAGCAATGATACTATGATCGTTAAATTTATTTTTTGAGGATTGTTCAATTTTCAAATCTCGTTTCTCGCTTAGCGATTGGCCCCACACATAACTCGCTTGTCTCAATGAATATTACAGCCTCCTCAACAATCTTTTCCGATTCTCATTTTTTTAATTAAAGCCCGCCCATCTCCGCTGAGCAATTGCACGGTGAGCAATCGGAGCGCGGACTGGGCCGAGGTGGAGTGCGCGCCCGGCTTCGACGGCGGCCTCCCGCAGGCCTTCCTCCTCGAGGCTTACGACGCCCGAACCTCGCGCCTCCGCCTCAACGCCACTCGACACGACGCACCGCTCTTCCGACTCACGGACCTCGCCGCTGGGTCTTCCTCCCTGCGCCTCGTGCTTTACGCTGCTAACGCCAAGGGACGCTCCGAAGCGACCGTGCTCGAGGACGTGCCCCTGTGGGACGCCGTTAAAAGAACAGGTAAAAATCTACGTATTTTTACCAATATTTTAAATTGGTTTGCGTCATTAATATACTGGACCCCTACTACCCTAGATATCGATAGAGAGACGAATATTTTTAGGGAAGGTGAATAATCCCGTGGCCATTTTACACGGTAAAAGGGAAACTTCTATTTCTAGTTTTTTCTATTATTCGAATGCGTTAATTCGTATTTTTGGTGCTCATACCCTTGAACAATGATTCCTCATGGTGAAAGGCATAATATGTTGAAACAGTACGGATGAGTGTTGGTTAGACTGCGTTTGAGCTTCAAATTACTGACCTATGTTTGCAGAAATTGCTTTTAGAAAAAATCCACCTCTCCATGAACCTAGCCATGGACTGATGTGTGGACCACTACACAGGTACCTATGAGAAGTTATATTAGGTTGACATTTTCCCAAAGAAATCTGTACCTATTTAATCACAGGCTTTCAAGATCCGTGTTGTTTCCACGGATTTCTACTTCGGAAAATTTGGTTCACTGAAAATCATATGGTTACGATCTATTATTCCTAGTGAATAAGGGTAGTTTATTCAATAGACGAAAAATTACACTGTCATGCTTAAGGTAGATGTATAAGAGGGTGAGACAGGTCTTTTCGTGGGTAATTTATGAGGAGAGGAGAACCGTATTGGCCAAAGTACCTGTAAAAATGACTTGATTGGTAAGGAATAGATGAGTATATTACCATATTTTACCATGAGAAATTACTCTTGTCGCTCTTGTCCTAGGAAAACTTGATTGATCAAGGATCAGAGATTTTTGAGTTGGTGACATTGAGAAGTTCTTCATAAAATTAATTTACCTGTGATGATGCATTGCATTGAAGCCATGCTCATTGGAAAAATATATAATTTTGTGGAGTTGCAGTATTTTATTGACCCTAATGGTTAATGAATTCTGTCTTGTTAAGCTTGACTTTGACACTTGACTTAACAAAAGGCTTTAAATGTGTTGAGCTAGGAGATGTATTCCCGGAGTAAATCTTATATAGTAGCAAGAGGGGGACTTTGTATCCACAAAAAGGGAAGTTGATTGCGGTCTTGTGAGAGAACATAGAAATAGGTAAACGGGAAAAAGAGAGACAAAAATGGGAAAGATGAAATATTAATGGAGTTGATAGAGAGCTCAAAGGAAACTATGAATGGCTAAGAGTACGATGCTAATGTAGTAAATTTCGTGAGAGGGTTGGTATCCCTTATGGTTGCGTTTTAAATTTTCATGGACTTCCAAAAATATCTATTATTAGTTTGCTATATTTAAATACAATGGTAGTTAATTTTGTCCAAAACTATGGCATATTTTAGAGGATTTCAAACAAATTTTCGGTAGAGAAAGCCTGGAATAGTATCAGGCTAAACTGTAATCGAGTTTCTCCTTGAAGCGTCAATAAATCATGAGGAACGAATTAATTACTCACCATGAAAATTAACTCTCTTCATCCAGTGCAAGGTCCTGATAAGTATATTCGTGAGCCACAAAAAATCACTCGGGGCAAACACAATGAGCATGGTAAGCAAAAGGATTCTTTTTTACAGAAAATAGCATTCTATTCTAATTGACAGGGACTAAGAACTATACTTCTTTGCTCTCACATCATCTTACGGAGGGCAAGTTAAATCCCACTCATATTGGTCTCCTTCCTCCCGCCTTCTGTTTTTCTAATGAAGCACATGAATAGCCATCGATATGCAAACTTGTCATCTTTTGAATAACTATAATAGCTGTTATTGGGTTCAACTCCCTTTGGTAAGGGAAAAGAATTATTCAAATGACAATGGAGCAAATAAAAAAATTTCTCGCCAAGATTTATTTTCAAGTCTGGAAAAATTCCTCATCTCACTGTCACGAGTCGCCGCCAGGTTTATTAGACAAGAGGGGAGAGTCCTAAATAGCAACGAAATATAACAAATTTACTCTAACTCTCTAAATTATAAGAGTAACATTTTGCTAAAGAATAAAAGAAAACATTAAAGTCAATACTTTGTTTTAACTTATTTTGCCAAGAGAAAATACGTGAAGATTTTTGTGAACGCTGTTCATTTTTGAGGACGTTACATTTTAATTCAGATTATATTAAAATCAATTGATTGGCTTTATATCATTCAAGTCGCCGATTTACGACATTTTTTAAGACTTCTATTCTATTGGCCTAAGAAAATATGGGCATGAGTATTTCGTTCACTATGTGATGCAACTCCCTCTAGCGTTTTGCTTGGCAATGTAAATACGGTCTTCCCCTCACAGTATCTATATATTGGACTAGAACATCCTGAAGACTTTCAATAATTTGCATGTTATCGCATTGACTTTCAATAACATGATAGTAAATTTACAAAATGGTTAAGTGAGCATAAACTAGAATTTTAGTTGACATTTAAAAATATTTTCAGACAAATTTTATTTATTCTAAGTCTTTCCAAAGAGTTAATTTATGTATTGACTTTATTAATATTTATTAAAGACATATGTGAGAATTTGAGTGTGAAATTAGTTAATTTTTTTAACTTTTATAACATAATAACCATTATTTTTTGGAAACACGTTGAAAACTAAAAGTTGAATTACTGATTACCATTTTCATTCTGCATGTTCTGAATGCATTGACCAACGATTTGAAATAGAGTTTTATTGCAAGTTTTATTAAACCTTGATAGAGAATCTATATTGAAAAGATGCTTGGTACGTGCCTACAATTATAATAATGGAAATTGTACAAAGTATCTGTTCAATATGGATTCTAAATATGATTTTTTCATGAAAATAAAACTGAAGTCGCAAAGTTAAATCTTGATAGAGAATATTGGAAAACTAAATCAACAGAGCAAATGATATGTATATGCCTTCATTCCGCCCTCCTCGAGTTATTGACCGCATCAGATATAGACCGAATCAGTATTTTAATCGCCGGCTCTTCAGCAAGTCGCAATCTAGGTCGTATCTGCTTTTTCGAAATAGAAGGACGTCTGTTAAAGGACAGAAACTTTCATCTCCAGCATCCTCGACGGAATCTGAGAGCACAACCGCCGATTGGTAATTGCAATCAGAGTGGATGACATATTTCTAGTTACGAGGATAATGTCCAATGTAAAGGTGAAAACACTCTCCAGTGCTGTGCGAGTACACCGCTTCCACCCGTATGCCCTATCTCCCTCAAAGACATACCGGAAGATGCGCGCTTATTTACGTTGTCAAGTCAGCTCCGTTTGCGACTGGTATGATCATATACGTATTGCACTACAAAAACACTCTCAGATTAGTCCATATCAAACGGTTGCTTGTTATGCATTTCCGAGCAAGTCTGCGAAATGAGATTCCCGGGTATCAAGTCTTGGATGATCAAAGGACTAGAAGCCTCGGCGTGACATGATATAAAGACATGTATATGCAGTAGTAGTACCTACTAAAAGCAACTCATATAGAATGTTACTGGTGCTATTTGATTAATTTTCATAATTTAATATGGAAGAAAACCATAGTTACCATTACTATCTGATTTCTAACCCTTCTGATAACCGAAATGAGTTACTGTGTAGTGCTGGATTGATGAAAATTTAAGATTTATTTTTCGCTTTTGAGAGGTTACATGCGTCATATAATTAAAGAGGCATTGAAACCCATTATTTCCTAATGTTTGGGATATAACTGCGGTCTAAATATATTTTTGCTAAATCATGACGCGAGATTTGCCATGCATGCCATTGGCTAGTCAAGTGTCTGATCAAAATATCTGCTACATTTTACAATTGCAGAGGTTGAAGTGGCTGCACGGCCGAACATGATGGGCTCAATAGTTTTCCTCGGCCTCCTGCTGGGCGCCATTGCCACCCTGTTTGCCGTGGCTCTGGTCGCCATGATGGTCATCCGGAAGCGACAGCTCACCGAGACGGCGACGCCCAACTCGGCTACGTGGTGTCGCCTCTGCTTCTGCCCCTTTACACCGCCGCCCCTCGATTTTAACGGCGGGAGGAATTGTTTTACGGGTACGAGGAGGAACCGGAGGAACAGGAGAGATGCGGGTGACGGAGACTCTGCCGCGGGGACCAAGGTGCCACTGGTGTCCGGGTGCGGCGGGGATTCTGGGGGCAAGGGACTGGACGGCACCGAGACGACGATCATCGACGTCAGCCGGGATCAGTACGTGGTGTCGTACGTCATCAAACAGGAGCATTCGGAGCTGAACAATGGGGACCCGAACTTGAGGATACCGGGCGACGGATGCCAGCCGGATATATTGGCGGAAAAGGCGCACGGTGGGTGTCCGTAGGATGTCTGTTCTCGAAACGCCTTGACAATAATTGCAAGCAAAATCTCAAGTATTTTTGTATTGTTCCGTCGATGCAGCATTATTGCCGAGGCACAAATAGGTCACCGTAGGTGACCTCGATCATTACTGGTTTTTCGTATTGCGCATGTTATAGTGAGAATCATAAGCACTCCAAAGTTTCTAAAGGACTTCATTTATTTAATGAACATGACAGCTCTGGCTTGCATTACTTAGCAGTGTCGATGTCGATGCGTTGACTCTCTTGTAAGTGTAACTGTAAGTGTAACTGTAAGTGTAACTGTAAGTGTTGCCGACAAAAAGGAATAAGTAGTCAAGAAGGTTGCAATTACCAATATTTTTTTACAAAATTCCAGTAAATTTATTTTCATTGCCAATGAATAGTTTCATGAAACGTTAA
Source organism: Ceriagrion tenellum (assembly GCA_963169105.1). NCBI lineage: Eukaryota > Metazoa > Arthropoda > Insecta > Odonata > Coenagrionidae > Ceriagrion > Ceriagrion tenellum. The sequence continues at coordinate 37,105,590 of OY720640.1, forward strand.
AGATAGCTAAGAAGATGAATAAGAAAAAGCTGAAGTAGGCTGCAATTTCCTATATCTATATTGCCGGACGTTACATCGAACGTCAGCTGCTTTTTGAGTGTACTCCAATTGCGAATCTCCATTGCATACCTAAAATAATTCTTTATCTTCTCCATCCTGAGCTATTTTCGGGTTGGTTGTTGTCTGTAATAAACACATAATAAATTGTACGAATACCAGGTAATTTTTCTGATGACACTGTGCACATGTAATGTTATTGGATGTTTGAAGCTTCGTAATAATAATTGGGTACGAAATAATTCCTCTTTAATTTACGCATATCAATCCTTTTGATAAGTGATTTTCAAAGTTTTCACCGTGGTGACTACCAATGAGACATACGAATATATATGTGCATATTATAAAGTTACTCCTTGATTAAGCTATGCGATACCCAGTACTGAAATCACTACCTTAGGCGTTTGGACTTCTACCTGATCATTTGCATACTGATTGTAATGTCACAACCTGTCTTTTATTTAGGCAATTTATCTTGAAATGGTAATAGAAAATGTAATTTTTAATGGCATTGTATGCGAATATTCTTTTGAATGCGATTTGCGCGAATATTCTTTCGCTGCAAAATCGAAAAGATTTTCCCTGGTGTCTCTTCTTATCCGACTTTACTGAGAAAAAAAAGATATTTATCTGAAAGTATACTTCCATGGCCTCGGAGATGGTTGGCCCTTCTCTGTATTTTAACCGAAAAATAAAACTGCTTTCAAATGTGCAGAAAGGCTTCTCGGGATTCCATCCGGGTTGGAAGGCCCATGACCAAGGATTCGGCCGGTTTCTCTGCAGATGCCCCAAGGGTGATGAGATGACCGGGCGATGAATCCCATCATTCTGAGGACGGCTAAAGTGTAAGCGGCCGAAACGTTGGTCATGAGCCTTTCTACCCGGATGGAATCTTGAGAATCCTTTCTGCATTCAATTCACTGGGGAAGCCTAAATTCTACTTTCAAATGTGTTCCCCTTGGGGCAACTTAATTCCTACCAGAGTAATGCTGGAAAGTTTTCAGCATGTTTATGCATGTTGCAATGTTCTCATGTTGCATTGAGATTCCTAAAATAGGTTTACAGAACACCCAGTGCAATTTCGATTACATTATTTTACCTCTCCGGCCAAATCCAGGAATGGTTTCCGCCAAGAGGCCCGAGCTCTTGTTTCACAAAATGAGCGATGAGGGCACTGCTTCAAACTATCCGCCATCGCAGTGGGAGAGAGATGACGAATCGCGGTGGCTGCCTCCGCGTTTGCCTTCTACGACGTCGAGGACATCGTCGCGTGTTGTCCTGCGCGTCCGCACGTCGCCATCCCCGCCGCTGCCCCTGAACAGCGATGCCCCATTTTCGCCTAGACTTGTAAGCAGAGATGCACAACGCAAAGATGTTTATCGAATAATTGTTGGTGGATTTGGAATCAATTTATTACTTTATGCTTCATGAGAAACTAAGTCACTCAGACGCATTATTAATTATAAGCATGATACAGATGGACGTCAAAGTAATTTCAGACATATCTTTTAGCATCCTCAATAAAAGCTCAATATAGAATTAACTTTTCCATTCATTTAAATCATTAGTCATTTTCAATACTCACGAGAAAAACTGTCATTAAAAATTGGGTTCAGGTATTTAGTCAAAACTGCATCACAATTTCACTTATTGGAAACAGTGTCATGTTACTACCCGAGTCTGAAATTTAATGCATGCCTTCTTTGAAACCCTTGATATCGAGAAATGATTGGATCTACTGGCCATGATTGGTGTTGAATTAGAAATGAATTAGGAATCTTTTCGGGAATTTGTCCCATCATATTATGAAATATATTTTACAGTTTATTAGGAAAGTTCAATTTGAATCCACTTTCATCATTTTTTATTTAATTTTTTAAATAGTAGAAAATTTTCAATAATACGTAACTTCTTAAAACGTACATTTAGTACGTAATTTACGCACTAAACTTACGTACGTATTTTGTACGTAACGTACAAAAATCTACTTTCTGAATGAATAATGAGACGAAGAGCAAATACTAATATCTTGTCAACCCTCTGTTTTCTAGGCCGCTGTCAGTCAAGTATACGCACCTGTAGTCGTTCAAAGTACAAAGACGCCCCGAAAGGACCAATGCGAAGGTACTCTTTCAGTTACAGAAAACGTGGAGACTCCAGAGTACCAAATGAGTGGAAACACAATCGAAGAGAAGCTACTCTCACAAGATATACCGGAGAGTTGTGTATAAAAGAATCAGTACTGAAGAAACAGCGAAGAAAGGGAGAACAGCAAAATTGAACAATCCAAAATGAATGAAAATGTATGCAAGTGCACCTTATAGAATCCGTAGGGTATTTGGAACATGATCGCCGGTTTAAATCATTTCTGCAACAGGATGAGATAATTCGGCCCATTCGTAGGCAAGTAATAATGCTCCATTGATGCAAGCGGGTAAAACTTACGGATTTTTTTCCAATTCCTAAATTGCATAATAGGTGTGATAAGGCCTCATTTTCTACTTTCGTTTCGTTTGTCCTTTTATTTGCCCTTACAAAACATGACATCTCATTGAAACAGAAAGGTCTACTCAAAAAGGCCTGCTGTCAATTGAATTAAAAACTGATGTATATGGATTGGAAAAATTGAAAGAAATAGATAGCGGAAAGATTATAAGCCGGTAGAATCAGGGAGAATGCTACGATGGCACCCAAGTGAATGGTATATAAACAGTTGAATCTCAATCATCTCATTTTTCTTTTTGCGCTTTTACTCTTTGTTTACCTTGATTTTTTAATCTTACGAAATGAAATATTTTTATCGAAATATGGGAGGTGAAAATAATAGTGCACCTGGTTGAAGAGTAATGTACAGGTTTTTGTTGCTGTGATTTTTCAGAATCCCTCACCCTATTTTATAACCATAGTAACATGAGTGCGAAGCACGTAGAGAAATTGGATAATGCAAGCGATCAAGCATTTTGTCGCGGTAAAAAATTGCATGAAATTAAGAGGCAACGAAATTATGTTCCTAGTTTTGGTATTAATTCCTGTTCACTCCGTTACAGCCATTTCCTTGATTACAGAAAAAAGCAGCAGAAGAATAGTTTTAATGGTTTAATTTTCGTTTAAAATGTCTATTTTCTTAATTAGACGCCACCGGAGCGAATTAAATAATGTTGCATTAAAAATTTAAGTGGACCTCAATGAGTAGTGTGCTATTGTTTGTTGTATAAATACTTTTACCAGTGACTTTGTTTTCTGTTAACTTTTGTTTAACATTTAATAAGACAGCTGAACAAAATATTCAACTCTAAAAAAATATCCTCTTTATCATAACATTTATTCTGAGTTGTTGGGACTGGGATCTCCATCGTATGGACATATCACGGCCAGGAGTGTTAATGTCATATGTCGTGAATGCGACGAGAACTATTCCCAGATTCACTATACTTCCCGTGTGCAAAAAATGTGGTCTCGTTGTTGCTGAGAGGATGAACGGAACTACTACATGGGTGTATCCGGGTTTAGGCAAGTTTTCTCTTTCTTCATAGGACTGACGTAAGTGTGAAAGCACGGATTTTGAATAAATGAGTCAAGAGTAAGAGCGATGGATGAATAGGAAATGAAGCAGTGTACCTCGGTGAGAATGGATGCCTGTGAAAGTAACTCTGAGGCTGATTATATTTGTTATTCGTGATTGGTGATAAAATAAATAATTTTGCTACAATTTCACTCGTGTTTAATGTTATTAATGACCATCTCACTTAAAGTATACTTTGCTACCAAGCTCTGTAAAACATTGCCCGGTTTAGAGGTTGGTACTAGGATAAATGAAAATGAATTTACGTACTGCTGGTATTCGTGACCTCTAATTCTGTATTTCCTTAATGCAAAAGTCACAAAATTCTACGACTGCACAAGAGCCCTGTAACTATGCACACCTGCATGAAGTCTTATGAAGATAGTCTTTAACATTTTCATTTATAATGATTAAGACTTCGCAATTTTGAAAATTTTTACGAATTACTGATTTTTAGAAAGAGCGTGTACTGGCAAAGAATTTCCATCGTTTCTTCATAAAAATGAACCAACTCACAAAATAACTAAGTGTTGAGCTGTTATTCAGTTAATAGCAAAATATGAATTAACCAAAATCGTCCCGACGAAGAGCGGCTCTAGCGGCAGAATAGGGAAGCACGTGAGGGGTCTCTGGCTGCTGCTAGGGAATTTGAGGGGGAAGTAACCAGAATCCCATGGAGGTGAAGGAGGACCTTCTGCACCATTTCGTTTAAGGGGCAGCCTATTCGAGGGGACACATTGGAGAGAACGATCAAGGGACGTGAAAGACCTAAGTTTCAGGTTTTCCGCTTGGAAGATGACGCGATTCAGGGTTGCTTCGCCATGCGAGGTCTTTTCCCTCCAGGCTAACTCTTTGTATTGTTTAAAGGAGTTCTCACCGAGGGAATGGAAACTCAAATACAGCTTTTCATTCATATTTTCAGTAAGGATATTATTATTCACATTGATGATTACTTATCCTCGCTTCGCGATTGCGCTTAGTGTGATGTAATTAACTCCCATCCGTGGTTTCAGGGAGTATAATAATATTTTTAGAGCATTTATTGACTGAAAGTATTTATTACGATATTTTGGTGCCACAAAGTCGACACTGCTAATTCCAGCCATAATACATTAGCATGTAACTCAGCAAACCTATGCCATAACAATACCATAGAAAATCTATGACACGCGTGTTAAAGGTGACACGCCACGACATTTTGGGTGGCACATTGTTTACGGACTGTCATCACCCAGGTGGAGTTAAGACATTGCGAAGTTATTTTCTGATATAAATCACATTTTGAACATGGTAAAGTTAAAATTATTAAAAAGTAATGAACTACCACCTGAAGGCTTTACGAGTATCTAATATTCCGCCCGATCTGGCAATTTTGATTTTGACTCGTTTTCCGTTTCAATCGGGAGAGCGGAGAGTAAGGGGTAGAAGAGACGGAGACACTGCTCGACGAGACATTGTACGAGTCAAGTATTAAAAGTAAGATTAAATTATCAAGGAATTGGTTGTAGCTGTAGCCGACCCTAATGTGTAATGAAACGGTTGTAAGCAGAACGAGTATTATATATTCACATTTTGAAACTAATCAATTCCAAGAAAGTGAGGATGAAAGTAAGAAATACATTTCCAGGCAGCTGCACGTCTAAAAAAGGAAATCTAAGTCCATTCCGATTACCGGAAGCTTTAGCTATAAAACCAAGTGATGGCTTTCATCTCATATTCACCTCAACGTACTTTTGTAAGATCATACACTCAGCATCAAATAATATTTAAACCAACCAAATAGCCGACGGAAAAATAAAGAAAGATGCGCTTGCTTGGGATTACCGTGTAAGAAATACCTACCTTCTTTTGAATATTTTCCTAATCCAATTCAGCAACAAAGAAATAACTAATGATAAGAATTATTTTTTTCTTTATTTGATAAATAAATACTGTTCCCTTTTCTGAAAGGCACAGTAAAATAGTTCAATTCTTTGTTACAAACCCATAAAGCTGTCTAATAAGATATCCCAATGTCAGAAATAAACTTAATTTTTTTACCAAAGCTACAAATATGTTATTTTATGTTATGGATTTATCTGGGTGTGACTCGGCAATCGAGTTACGATTGATTAGTTCTGTACAAATTTTGACACACCATACTCATAAGAGTCGCCATCAATGCTACAAGTAGGAAAGGGTCTCTGCTCTTATCGGGAGTTCAAATTTTTACATCACTTAAGCTTTATGTAATATCAGTAAGATAGCATTTGACTGAATTCATTTTCAAGATTAAACATTATTAATATTCCTGAACAATACAGTGAAAATATTGGCAATTTTTCCGATTGGTATAGCTCCATAATTGGGTTGAGAGACAAGGAGCCAGAGCATCTTGCATCTTGCTATTAGAGCGGAATATCTTGCTGCTCCTTACCTTAGGAAATGTGGGTGTTTTTATAGCAAAAAATTGCAATAATAAAAGTTAATACAGGAACGTTGAGTATCGTCGGTTCTACAGATTTCATTCCCCGATCACGCTAGTGGTTCCTTCAATAACGGGTGAGGGTTGAGTATTTAATTGTTCCAAATGCCAGTAAGGAGTCGAGAAACATTTGTATTTGATATTTGTGTATATATTTATTAAAGTACATTACTACCTAATCACTGCTAAAAATATTTTTTAAGTTTATAAGATTTCAGTACATACGTACACGTCATATACATACCGTTCCCTTTTCTGAAAGGCACAGTAAAATAGTTCAATTCTTTGTTACAAACCCAAGAGCTGTCTAATAAGATATCCCAATCTGCGCAATCGTAGTTCACATCTTTTGCTACATTCAACCCTCAAAGCCTTACTCTCGCACTCCCATTCCTGAGACCTCTAATAATCTTCCTCTAAATACCATCATCAACAAATTAATCTATGACTTTCTCGCTTCACACCCTTCTCTCATATCTACTCTCCTCTAATGTATCGGTTTAATTATACGACCGTAATCGATTAACTCGGCATTGCCAAACAAAGGAAGCGCTCTCTCTCCAATTGATCTTTACTGGAGCATCCAACCCATATTCTTTCATGACTCATATCTAATCTACGTGGCTCCAGAAAAGCAGATGAATTCGAATGGCTTGGAGGAAAATTACAAGATTTCCTGATAAGCCATCCCTTCGTCAACGACCCTGACTAGTGAGATTTATAACATAGGGGCGTTCAAGTATTACGTAAGGCGATTTATGCCATTTTTGACCTCTCTCCTCCCTCTCTCCCCCTATGTGAAACAATCTAATATTTTCCCTAACCCCCCCTTACCCTTCCTCTCATTCTTACGTAAGGCGTTAGATATTTGTATCAAACTTTCGTTGAATGCTCGCTTTCTGCTGTTTCATCCTTTCATGGAAGCCATCGGACAGCTTTGAGTACTGGATATCGTAAAATGATGCAGTGTTGGAGCACCAAATTTATTAACGTTAAGAGCGAAACAGTACCACAGCCGATGAAGTAGTGAATAATCACATGGTAGATGGGAAAAAACAGGATACATATTTTGAAATGATACATGATGTTTCAAGACGGGCAAAAATCTTACGTAAATTGGTTCCAGAACCCCTGCCCCCCTCCCTCTAGGTAATAGTTGAATGCTCCCATAGCTCGTAAATTGTAACCTGATATTTTGTTTTCGGAATATAATGGCGGGCTAATCTAACAAACAGCACAGCTGCAATGATATCGGGTTTCACTAAGGAGCATGAGTGGAGATTTGGGGGGAATTCAAGTTCTATGCTTCGTCTCAGTTCCAGAAATATGCTGAGGTGGTAGCGCTCAAGGTTGCGACTGCCGTCCCCTCTTGCGACTTAGAATCACAAAAAATCTGCATCGTGTTTGGCCCTAAAATGACTCTGTAAATGCCGGGGTTGTTAGAGTGAGAGAGTAAAGGGATGATAATAAAAGAAACACGATTTCACATGTTGATGGAATGCAGAGTGAGAGCAAGGTAAGAACGGGAAGACACGCGCAGTTCCTGCTGGAATGATAGTGTTTGGCAGGGGTTTCGATGCAAAGGCTTGAGAATCACGCTATATCCACTTCTTATTTTCTATAATATTTTCATAATTTTAAAGGTTGAACATTTGCCAATGTTTCTGCATAATTGCTATTTCGATCGATCCATATTTGTAGATGCTGTGACAGTTTTTGTATGTTCGTTTCATACCAGCTCGCCTCCATGTCCTTGAGAAAGCTTTGAACCTCATCTTTCATCTCGACGTCGGAGCTGAATCGCCTATCGGCAAAATACACATAATTGCAACTACGGGAACAGTGGTAGACACTGGGTGGCAAGTCCAGACTATAGGTTGGGTGAGTGTTGATGTTCAATTTGAACTCTTGCAGAAGAGCGACGGTTTCATGGGCGACGTGTAGGCCAGTGTTGTCATGGAGAATGCTTGCACCCCTAGTACATACATATATACCAATCACGCCGTTCCCTTCCGGAGTAGGCAAAGTCACGACGTTTCACTCATAAATACATATTTGTTCACCTAACTCTGCCTCAATAATTTCCTCCATACTGACCTATCCTTGCAAACTTCTTTTGCCTCATTTACCCCCATACACTGCTTCATACACGCCCTCCTGTTTATAAGACTCCTTATATTCCTCCTAAGAATTTCCTCAACCACATTCAACCACAACATTCTCGGCCCACCTCTCCCTCTCGCACCATTCCTTTTACTCTCATATATCTGTTTCGTTATTCGACTCTCATCCGTTCTCTCAGTATGGCCAAACCAACGAAGCACACTCCTTTTATATGTGACAATTACTGGAATGTCAAACCCACATTCATTTATTACCTACTCATTCCTGACCCTATCCGTCCTACTTTTTCGCAAACACTCCTCAGACAACTCATACCCATGGTGTTTAGTCTACCTTATACAACAAAATGGGCCCATTACTGGAGCGCTTTATTTTGCGCCCTTAGTTCGTCGCAAATTTCAGTACGACCGGCTGTGAACTCTCTTCACCACTGAAAATGTTTTTGACATCCATGCACGACTCCTTATACACTTCCATCAATTGGTGGTGAATTTCAATCGGTTCAAAGTCTTTTGCGTTCAAAAACCGAATAACTTCGCAAACTTTGCACTTGGCAGTAGCGTCCCACGGGAGCTCCATTATCAATGGCTACAAAATCAAGACTGAGCGTCGCACACATATGCTTGTATGTGAATGGGAGAAGCAGCAATCACAACAGTGTGGCCAAGAGCCGCACGAGCAAATTCTCTCCATCCTAACGCTTTGGAGACCTTACTTTTGAGATTTCCCTCGTACGTTATGGTAATGGTTAATAAATTCAAACCTTCTGCGTTTGATCACAATTCCTTCATGCTCAAAATGTGGAAGCTCTTCTTAGACTTTTCAGGTGCTCCGAGCTTCAGATTTAGATCAGCCGTTTTGTTGAACTTCTACTTCATCTCATTGAACCCTAGCTGTAAATCTTCTCGGAAATGTCGTCGAAAATTTTATAATACATACAAGAAAGACTCTTTGTCAATATGCGATTTACTTGTAGAAGTCTCTATAAACTTTAGCATGTTGTGACTCGGCTTGTATTCTAGGATACGATCGAATCCTTGGTCGACTAGTTGGTAAATCCTATCGTTTGATATCTCACTGAGACATAATCATACCTGGCCACAATATGACGTCGCTTCACTTCAGAAGTGAATATTAGCATGAATATCAATCTTGGCATAAGTAAATCGGAGATTTTGTGGGGATTAGTAACTTTAAATTTCTTTTGGTAATCGGGAGCATGCGCCAGCCGCCCTCGTTACCTAAAAGCGTACCATTTTCAAATCCAACCCGCGATCAATATTCTTGCCATTTTTCTTTCGAGAAAGACTGATGGACCCAGTATTTTCGGTTGTTTTTCAAAAACGAAACTTTTAGCAGCTATATATAGGTCCTTAATCCGTGATGCTTTAGGGATGACTTGGGGATGGTGGAGGTGAAGTAGTAAAAAATGATACACTAACCATTAATTTGAGAGTATTTAGATAATTTCTACAAGGTTACTACTTTTATGACCTAGTTTAAATATTCTATTAGGAATGAAGGTGATTATGGACTCGATTATGTACATTTTTAAGGCAATATGGCACCTTGTTTCATAACTGGAAATACCATATTGCTTTCGAAAACATTCGTAAGCACGAGTTCATTCATTGGTCGTTCAATCCTAAGATTGGTTGAATCCTAAGATTGCAGTCCTCCACCCTTCCCTACCTAAAGCTAGATCCCTTACCTCGTGGTATTTCTTCCTATGCACTTCCTCTTTATTTGGTCCATGAAAGTTTTCCTGGGTCTTCCTCTGGGGACTTTTCCCTCTATTTTACCATCAATTATGTTCTTCACAAACCCATTGTGTCTCAAGGTGTGTCCAATCTATCTCGTTCTTGTTATGTCCATATGTCTTTTCCTCTTCTACTTTCCTGTACACTTTATTTCATATTTTTTCCGTCCATTTTATTTTCAGCATTTTCTTCCAGCACCAGGCTTCGTAGGCTTCTAGTCTCTTCTGGTCAGCTTTTCCAATCGTCCATGTTTTCTATCCATAGAGTGTTATGCTCCACACGAAGGTTTTTACATACTGTTTCCTGGTTAGTAGTCCTATCCTTCCTGAGCAGAGAAGTTTTCTTTTTCCAATTAACGCCTCCTTAGCTGTGATATTCTCCGCTGGATGTCTGTTGTACTTCTTCCGTCCCACGTGAAGGTACTTCCGAGATAGGCGAAGGAATCCACTTGTTCTAATTTCTCTCCTCTCAGGATGACCTATGCATTCCCCTTGTCTCTTCCGCATACCAGGATTTTAGTCTTTTCTTACTTATTTTCATGTTGTATTCTTGGAGAACTTGGTCCATGACGTTTAGTGATCTTTGAAGATCCTCGCGATTTCTAGCTATGACTACGTTATCATCTGCGAAGCGGAGCATGTTTATTTCTTCTCCGTTTATTATTATTCCGCTCCGTCCAGTTTATTGCGCTTTTCTTTGCATTTCTTCAGCACGAGTGCTACCATTTTTCACGCTTTTGTCTCAGGAACTCTCACATGGTAAAGGTCATATAGAGCATGTCACGAAGCAAAATAAATCCGAGCTATAAAACCCTGGTGAGGTTCCAAACCTTCAAGCTGCCGCTATTTGTCATATAATTGAGTTGTTTTGCTTAAGATCTGTTGCTTGAGTAGTTGGACTCTCAGAGTTGCGCGTTTTATATTTATTAGCTAATGTAAATGAATTACAATTAAGAAATTTCCTCTAAATATAGTTTTCACTAATTTCTTTTGGAAAAACTTTGGTTTAATTACTACTTTCATGAGTTCTCTTTTCTTAGGGGTTCAGTGACGCAGTGTTTTCCTTATAAACCTTTATTTATGATACATTTACTTATTTTTTTTAGCAATAAAATTATTTTAATTGATAGTGTACGCTTTATAAACTTCTCGAAATTGCTTCCTTTCTCACTTCCAATAATCGCACTTTTTTTCTTTAAAACTCATGAAATCCAGTGCATCTGGAATCATGCTCCTTTTCGGTTTTTCTATCTCCCTTACACCTCTTGCCATCTTTTATGCCCCCCTTCAATATATCTCATCGTTTGAATACACTCATTCAATTCCTACCAGTTCCTGCTTTCCCTCTCCATTCACCCTCTACATCCCTATTTAAAGCTTCTTCCATTTCCACCTTCTACCTCCCAAGGCGTATTCGCTCTACTGAAAAATTTATACATTTTTATGAGCATGCGTTTCCACAATGTTTTTCGATCTCACTCTCAACAAGAAGACTTATCAGTATTTCCCCAGCAACAGAATGCAAATTTTGCGCTCAGGCTCCCATATTCCATTCCCTGAAGCACATGAGGGAGGATTACATTACGGGACTTCCCGGGCATAACTATTGTTGTTGATTTACATCCGGAAAATCCTGCTTTATCGTCATCCTCTATAGTTTATAATGTCTGATTTTCTTCCCTGGAAGCCTGTCGTTATTTTTAATGTGCTTTCATAGTTGATGAATACCCATTCATTTATCCTTTATTTGAAAAATAGAATATGATCAAATAAAAATTTAATTGTGCAGTTCATAGTTTTGTGCTGGTGAAGTTAGTGCGGCAAGTTCTTTTAGGATGCTAAGTATCGTGAAATAAATTCATTTGATTTACTTTCAACAGAGAATTGTAAGGTTTTTAGAAAGGAAGAGCAATGTCGGATATTTACGCTAAGGACAATCGTCAGTGGATAGCATATTGAGAAATGACACTCGTCTATTTAACGAAGAGCAATTTTATCCACGTAATGTAATCCACGCAATTTAAATGAATCAGGATTTTCCAAGAACCATGGAACTAGCCACGTAGTAACTTAAAGGAAGTCACCCGCTAGTGGTCACACAATTAAGTGAAATTCACAGTGGAAAAATCATTCGCCTGGACTGGGCATCAAAGCTAGATATCTCAATTTTGCGCTGAAGCTCTATCCCAGTTACCCAGGCTTATTGTGTTTAAATTTGGGCTTTACTCCCAATATTGGAATTACTGTAGCGCTTAGCGCTCGCATATGGGTACCTCTGGCATTATATATGTCACCGTACCTGTAAGGACAACTTGCTCCAACATCTTCTGGACCTGAGAGACCATTGTTATGGAAAAGAGCAAGGTGAGTGAGCTTCATCAATAACCGCCGTTAAGTTTTAAATTCCGTTTTGATTTTATGCTAGTTATTTGATTATATAGTCCAAATGTTATTTTTGGGTACCAAATCGACTCCCGAGGCTGAAAGTTGAGAATTAACCGCTATGAGAATATCTACGATTTGCAATTATTTGATAGGATTTTAAACCACTTGCAGAATTTTTTTCCTATTTTTATTCTTTATTATATCTTAACGTCAAGTGCGCTAATCTAAGTGTCAATCCAAACTTACTCTCCCTCCTCCTTTCCCTTCGCTCCAATCCGTCATATCCCGTCCCCTCCTTCTCCTTCCTTCTCTACTTCCCTTCCTTTAGTGAGTATTCTTCCTCAAGCCAATAGTATTCTCATTTACTCAATGCCCACTCATCAGTTCTAGTGAAATATTAATAAAAAATATCTAACAGTGCCGTCGTATGTAAAAATGCTGAAAAAAAGGATTTAACACTGATACTAAATTTTAATAACTTTTTTCATATATATGATACACCAATAGAATAACTCATGTACTATTTTACTAAAAATTTTATTACTTAATGCTCTCAAATTATTCCTTGGATCGATAATCCTTCGGTTAACGAGCAACTTTGCCTTTTTTCTAGAATGCGAATAAAAGGACCTACAGAAAATGAAATTCTTAAAACAGAACATGAGGAACAGCAAGGAGTATTTTCAACTTTTCTGGAGTATTTGCCATTAGAGTTTTGGGAAGATGCAGCAAAAAATACATATCTCTACTCTGTGCAGGAAAGAGAGCTGCAATCTGTGAAGACTACTGCAGAGGAGTTGTTGCACTTTGCAGGAATACCTTTAATAATGGGGTGTCTTGGATATCCTCAGGTTAAAATGTGTTGGCAGCGAGGCACAAAAGTTCCAGCAATATCTAACTGCATGTCCAGAGACCGGTCTTTTGAACTTAGAAATTATTTATATTTTGTGGACAACCAAGGTGAGCACGACCATAACGATAGAATGTGGAAAGTGCGTCCATTTTTTGATTTTGTAGGACGTAAATGTCTAAGTTTATCCAGACCTACTCATATTTCACTGGATGAGCAAATGGTACCATTTTCTGGCAGGATTTTGTTTCGCCAGTCCTTCAAAACCAAATCCACTGGGTTTGAAATGTTTTGTACTCGCTGCTTCAGATGGATTAGTGTTAGATTTCCACATGTACACTGGCAAAGGTACAGTTCCTGACAATGATTTGAAAGAAATGGGGCAGGGATCTTCTGCGGTATTGCTACTTACCCGAAGTGTACCGCAAGATGGAAGGCACTGTCTTTACACTGATAGGTTTTTTACTAGCTCAAAATCCATCAAATACCTCAGGAAAAACAATATTTTTCTGGTAGGAACTATAATAAGCAACAGAGTAGGACCAACGACAGACATATAAAATAGTGATAAAAATCTCAAAAGAGGAGAATAGGATGAATTCGTCGAGGAAAATAATAGTGCCTGCCTCGTGAAATGGAAAGACAATAAATGCGTGTTGATGTTGTCCTCCTGTGCTGGAAGTCAACCGGTATCTACCTATAAAAGGTGGAGTAAGGAGGAGAAAAAAATTGATGTACCCCGACCATATGTTGTCAAAATTAACAATGAAAAAATGGGAGGAGTAGATTTATGTGATAGGTACATGTCTTACTATAGATGTAATGTTTGCACAAGAAACTGGCCCGTGCGACTGTTCAATAATTTCATTGATTTGGTTACTGTAAACTGCTGGATCATGAACCATAGGCAATGCAGGATTTAAGGAACCCCAAGAAAAGCAACAGCATCATTAATAGACTTTAAAATGCATTTGGGAAGAGCTATGATCCTCTATGAGGGAGCTGAAGACATGCAGCGACCACGCGGACGACTACAGTCAAACTCACCATCGCCTGATATCGAGCATACGGACGAAATAGATGCGCCAATGGCGAAGCTACCTGGAAAAGTTGTTACACAACGAATTCCAGAAGTTCGTATGGACAATATTGGGTATAAACCCTTATTGAAGCGAGAAATACATAAAAATGTAGAATGTCCGGTTGCAAATCTAAAACAAGGATACTAAGCAAAAAATATAATGTGTATCTATGCATTGTTAAAAACAATTGTTTTGAAAAAGTCACCTATAATAAAAGTAAATAACGTGTAAATATCAATTATTTATGTAAAATACCTTCAGAAGAAGCTATAAAGAAGAAACGCATAAAATGTCTTGGTTTGGCCAGATTTCGCTTTGGTCACACTTAACACTAGGACGCCCGGACTTTTCAACATCATTCAACGCCCAAGGAGGGTCATTTTGACCCACTGCAATTAATGAAATTAATACTCACTTTGCACAATTAAGTTTACATTTTTGCTGTTTTTAATACAAACTGTCACTCTTTCTCTTCATATTCATCGATTATTTCACTTTATAACTTTCATAACTTTGATAATATCGATGATTTATTGATATATAAACTTACGACATTTGTGTCAATTTATCGTTTATTCCATTTTATTTCATTTTTCTTCCTTATTGTGTCATAGCGCATTATACTACGTTATTGCGTAATATAGCGCAATATACTACTATTGGGTCAAAATGAATAAAAGTCACGGGAGGGAATCCTGCTCTCATTGAAAATGAAATAAAAAAATGAATTTACAATCACGTTTGGGTCAAAATGACCCGCCTGGGCATTCTAGTGTTAAGGAAGAGTGAGAAATTCTAACTAAAAAACTAATAAACACTAATAAAAAAGAGGTTTTGGTGATGATACAAAGTGGAAATACATATCTGGCTCAAAATGACCCGTATGGGCGTTCTAGGTAAATTCTAAAAAAAAACTAATATACGGATTACTCCAGGAAGGTAAAAATTTTTGGACATAAAGGCATGTTAAAATGAATAAAATTCACGGGAGGAAATCCTGCTCTCATTGAAAATGAAATGAAAAAAATGAATTTAAAATCACGTTTGGGTCAAAATGACCCGCCTGGGCGTTCTAGTCTTAAAGCATTTGAGTCCTCAGGTCCACAAATGAGGACCTCCCATTGTTTTAAATCGGGAGTAGACAAACATTCTTTTTGGTAAATTTGCTTTTAAGTACACCATATAATGCCAAATTTTAGTAAATAAGAGTTTTTTGGGCGAAACTTTGATCTCAGGTCTGAAGAGGTTAAGCCCCCATGAGATTCACAGTGGATGAGGACACCTGAGTAGCTTAATTTGTTAGAGCACTCGGCGCGAAATCGAGGAATCTGGGTTCAATTCCTAGTCTAGGCGAATGATTTTTCCACTGTGAATTTCACACAATTGGAATTAGGATTTGTCATGAAAATGATTCCCATTTCTTCAACAAAATATTCCGTAGTTTGACTCGGCTGCAATCCGAATGGGTTGTCGTCTAGTTTTTCTCAAAAGATATTGTTATGCATGCTTGCGACAGATGGGACGTTGTTTAATAGGGCTGACTGAATATTCTTCTGCTGCATCAAGAACCTATAGTAAGCACTCATTGTATAGGAATGATTGTGCAGAAGTACGAGGTATAACATTTTGATTTATAGAATTAAAATTTTACTTGTGACTTGATGAATTTGTACATATAGAGACGAAATGTTGCAAAGTACATATCAGCAATCGATGTTTCCATTTGACATAACGTGTGTAAATAAAATTTGCTTTTCGCTGACTTGGATATAGTGGTGTGGCTTTGAACTCGCAACATGATTGCATCAAGGCGCGACCAAAATCTCTGACCTGACAAATAAATTTCGTTACCGTGGTGATAATTTGTTTTCAAATTACGACAAATATTATCTTTACAAAAACTGAGGAATTAACCATGTAAGTCCACTTAATTTTCATGCAAAAATAATTTAGTTTGATTCACTTAGTATTCATGCCAGCTTGTGTTCATAGTTTGGTAGGCACTTTGGACATTTTCCAATGTATCGTCCTTGTTTTCATAAACTATATAGCCTTTATTAACTTATCAGTGTAACTTATTATTTAAAATTCTTCAGTTGCACAACAAAATTAAGCACCCACATAAGTATCTATAGCTTCAATAACCACGACAGTCCATCGACATGAAAGATGCTAAGAGAAGTGTAGCCAATATGTTTATACATAATGGCGCGTAGAACCGTTCGAGATGGATGATGTAAGTGAATTTTAATAATCCAAAATGGAACTATTCAGCCATGCCATTGAGATACGTAGAGAGGGTCATAAATATGAAGGCTGACAACCAAAATAACAACCATATCGTTTAATCCTGCTCTTTCCTTACTTTCCTATGGATATCACGACGGAATGGACGAATTAGTGGATGTAAAGCAAGAATATCCACCATCTGTTTGAAACTTAAGGCAAGTAACTCCGGAAGCATGCATTGGTTCCTTAATTCTATGGATTCTACTTAATTTTGCCATAGGTTTCACTGGGAATGCAGAATTTAATGTTTTAATAAATAAACAACATATGCAAGGATGATTCGTATAAAATAAGTGCATGCTAATTTGTAGTAAGTTATGGATGGAAAACATTGTAACATTAAAAACTAATGCCTTATCCAGCAAGACCTATAGGAAAGTGAGGGTTAACTAGGATGTTGGCTGCATGATGCGGCTTCAGCTTCTAGCTTTGGCCTGCATAGAAAGTGCCCCCTCCATATACCTTAATGAGTTTACCAATGGGAGCTTCCACTTTGACTGTGTGAGTCAAAACAAATTCTAAATTCAAACTTTCTTAAGTGGCTTTAAAAACCATGCTTTTGCTAATGGAATCTGTTAGTATATGAAAACCAAAATTTATGCACGAATTATGCCAATCATTACGCAAATGTGTTTTCAGTGAACCTTTTTTACAGACAGACGCCAACTGCACCGCCAATTTCAAGGAATTACCACATTGTGACTTCAGTTGATGCAGTAATAAGCTTAACACTCCAAAGATAGATGCATTTTTTTATTTTAATCAATTCCTTGAAACTTTTGACTCTCTAACAGCTATCCATGAAAATGACATTTCACTTTGGTTTAAAGAAATACTTCCACTTGTTTTGACCATTCTCTCATGCTATTTCAAGCACACCATGTAATTTCAATTTGCGAGTAAAATATCAAGGGAAGGCAATTTTTTGTTGTGCCTATATAATGAAGGATATATTTTTCTACAGGTATTCATAAAGTGAATATAATGATACTCATGCCCTTAAATATATTATTCATGACAAAACCAGTTATTTTGCAATTTCGGAAGAAATTTACGCGCGGAGATATACAGATTACCTTACAATAAAGGTTAATTTAAAATAATAAGTGATTGTTTTTTCGTTTTTTTCTTTTGTACTAAATTTTACTTACACTTGCTTACAGCAATTAAGTCACATTTATATTAACTTTTATATTTACATTTAAGGAAGTGTCCATGCCTAGTCGTGTCCATTTTATAAAACGTGTACCTCACTAACTTTGCAATCCGTAGTTGCCTTAGGAAACGGTTTCCCATTTTCCACCTCGTTTAACGGAATTTTTGCAGAAGCTATGAGTGTGTCAATGTAATCTAACGTATATAAAAAGAAAAATGGATGGCATGCAGACATTATGAGGTTTATATTTAACTGGAAAACTAAGTGAAAAATAAGTCTGGGCTATATGCGATTTTTCGCGCGTAGTAGAAATTATTTAAAGAGTAAATTTTCTTCAAAAAAACACCTGTGCATCATTTGCTGAATTAACGTACTGTAATTTCACCTTCACGCCGAAGACACCATACCTAAAATCGATTGTTTAACATTACTTCCGGTCAGCAATGGAAAACCCTTTGGGGAATGGCTGAGATTAATCTCCCCTTGGAATTTTGTGAATATCAGGTCGGACACGCGTTGGCAAGCTATCCTTTCGTTTAATAACATCTTCCCGATTCTTTTTTTCTTCATATCATCCAAATTGAATTTTACTTATATTACTTTATATTTCCATTCCACTTATCTCATTTGGAATATTATCTCACCCTCCATTTTCTTGATCCAGTTCTCATGCCCCTTGAGAATGGATAAAGCGTAAAGATAAAGGCTCAAAGTTTGCTCGTATGAAGCCCGTTTGGTCTTTCTCTTTCTTCCTAGCCATCCATTTTATAAAAGAAGATTTTCCTTATCTCTTGGGACCTATACTTCTGTCAAGCCTCTTCCTCTTTGATGCCGCCACTCAAGGCGGCGGGAGCGATATTTGTTGACACTCAGATTTGCGCAAAAATATACATGCCGGACGTTACCTGTAACAACTACTGCTTTGTAAATTCATTAACATCTTAATGCATATTTGTTACGTGTACTCTTTTAAATGATATTTTCGCCTATAGTTTTATTTCACGACGGAAAACCTTGAAGCGCTCAAGTCAAAACACATTGAATCTTAAACGAAAATGCTGATCAACAACTTACTACTCATTGAAAATATTATGGTATGCAGTCGCACGGACGGGTATATAAAAATATACTCCAAAGAGAATGAAATTGGCAATAAAAAATATCATTTTAGTAACTGGATTCGAACCCGGAACAAGCCGACTAATGGGAGATCCAGGCTCGAATCTAGGTCAAGTCAAATGTTTTATTCACAGTGAATTTCACTCTCTTGTACCAAACGTAGAATTTAGTTATTGTATCATGCCCAATACTATCTAAAGTATTTTATGTAAATAAAGTAACATTACTGGAGCAAAATTATACTTATATGAGACTGAAATTATCAAACATTAAATACAAATATCAATATAATTCTTCAACTGGTCTAATTTTTTCACGCAGTACGTTTAAAACTTCTACACAAAGGAATGTTTTTTCGTGATTCTGAAATAATTTCTTCAGCGAATATATTTGAAAAATAGTCGAAAAAACAGCTTTTACATACCTACTGTTGCTATTGGATAATTCTACATAATGTTCAATCAACAAAGGGTGAGAAATTTTTGAGAAGTTTATATTAATAATAAGATCAAATTCATTAAATTGTCGGTGAAATGGTATATCACTCCAACGACATCAAGCCAAAGAAACTGTTCTTCTACCCTGGAAGCCAGAGTTATATCTGTATCACCAGCCAAATTGCCCTTGTCACCCGTTTTATTCTGAGTCTTCCGCTACTCCTCTTTCCACCTTTTAACAATTTCATTCCCTTCTCTCGGGGACCTGTTTCAATCTCACTGAAGTCGCACGCGGTGTCACATGTTCCTACTCATATATAACACATTTCGAGGGTAAAAAAATCCGCTCACCACGACGACCATCTGACTGGTGGAAACTTCCAGTCTCATCGCGTAGAGTGGTGGTGCAGGGTGTATTGGAATCCTGTGTCGCTGGCTGTCAAAGAGAAGTCGCCCGTTCTGTTTAGGCGTGAAAGGCGACGCGGACCATGGGCGGGCGATAGAATGGGAGGTGCCGAGGGCATCACACTGTGGGATGACAAGATTTTTTATGAGGTTGAAGTCAAAAGAAGTTGCGACAGTGTGGGGGAATTCAATACGTGGTTGTCGAAACGGAGAAGATAACGGGAAAACATTGAGAGAGGAAAAGCTCAGAAGAATGAAGATAGAGGAGAAGAAGGAATTGGAGAGTTTGAGACGGCTGAAGAGGTAGAGGATGCATGGGACAGAAATAGGATTGGAGGGGTAAGTCTTCGGGAGGAAGAGAGACACATTACTGGAAAAAGTAGGCTGGCCACCTTCATTTTTTGTTTATATATGCAATTTAGTGGCTTGTCCAGTGTTTAAATAGAAAAGCTCAAAAAGGTAAATCCCACGACGCTTACTCCCGGAGAAATATATGGTTAATAGCAATAGATTAACGAAGTATAAATTTTAAGAGCATTCAGTTTGATAGTTTTAATGAACCCGTAGTTCAATAAATATTACAGTAGCAACTCGATAATACGAAGTTGGCGGGACCTAAAAATCGGAACTTCGTATTTTAGAACCTTTTTAATAAACCGCGAAAAATATTTCCTCTCCCCCGTGACTTCTCTGGTCTTTCGAAACATTTTAAAATGATTTATAGTCGTTATTCACCTTTAAATCATAAGCTAAATGTCACAAACGTTCGTGAAATAACTGTCACTACTTAGTTCCCTATGCAGATGATTTTTAGTTTGGTATCATTTTCTTCGCAAAATTTGCGCTCTATTTAGAAGACGTATATAAAGCAAGTTCTGAATTTTTATGAGTCTTTTGCTTAGTTAATCTGCGGATAATCAGGACGTGCAACTGGTATGGGCGTTGTTTCTAGCATCTGCGCAGTTAAGACGGTAGTTAGCCCGACCGCGCTTCCAATCACCCTTTCTTTATCGCTCAATCGCAGGTAAAATGAGCAAAACTAGACTCACTCCAGTTAAAAAATCCTTCACGGGTCATTCATTGTGGTTTCTTTCCCATCACCTGCTGGATATACGAACTTGAGAAGAAATATTATTTCGTTCCAATTACTAATCGCATGACGGCAAATTGGGCGTGATCCGAACATTTTCCATATCTAATTCATCTCGGAGTATACTAAGTTTCCTGTTCTAAATGGCATATTTTTTGGACCGATGGAGTATTTACGTGGAGGTCATGGAGAATTATACCGAAGAAAATAGAACTTCAGATCACGGATCGTGGAGAAAGAACGAATGCTTCAACTGCCGCCCAGGAAATGCCTTCGCTTGCAATGACGGCGCTTCACCAATCCAATTATCATCGATGTTTCTGACATCTACGCAGTTTAGATGGTAGCTGGCCCGACCGTGCTTCCAATCGCCCTTTCATCATCGCTCAATTATAGGTAATAAGAGCAAAGGATTCAGTCCATTAAAAAAATCCTTCTCAGGTCACTATTTGTGGTTTCTTCCTCGTCGCCTACTGGATATACGAAATTGGGAAGAAATGTTATTTCGTTCCAAGCCAAACGGTTTCACCGCTCATTGAAGTTCGGGTAAGAAACTCATGACCAAGTCCCTTTTCACTTTGATGATTCGCGCTTATAGTTCTATACGGAAAACATTAATCTAGGAAATATAGTAAGCAATTATTTTTTTATCCTTCTACGCATACTGTCTTCGCGTCGTAGGTGTTATGCAGAATGCCATTTTATCCAATGGCGTCCTTATATGCCAACTTCGGTATTCTAAAACATATCTAAATATAAAACAAACAAATCTAAATACCTTGTATTTAAAAAGTGAGGTCCGAATCACTTCAATTTTCGGAGCTTTTTATTCACAATAGTGTGAAAGAGAAACTTCATCCTAAATGAGCATCGCGGAGATATTCCAGATCCAGCGTTCTCCATTCCATTGTTTAGTTATTTTCTTTCCCCTCTGAGACTTACGTCTTCTATGCTTGACTTTTCTGTGGAGCATAATACACGGAGACGAAATAGGACTAACTTTTTGAAGCGTAACTTCGTAAAATTTACTCAAGGAGAACTTTGGAAGACATAGAGGTCACGGAAAAAATCTACCGCAGGTGAGGCTAAAACCTAACTACTTTCTGTGGTAAAATCCTGATAACGACAATAAGTTTTCGCAGGGTAGTATTTCCGTAGTTAGATTCTTCTAAACGTCGAGTGATTTTGAAATAGAGCGCATCAGGATCCAATTCGTACCCATGTTTTGTCATATCCGCGTATTAAATTCGCAAGGACTCAAAGTTACTCATGCTATCACAATGAAATCTGATTGAATTGGTTATTTATCTCGTGGAAATCAGGGATAAAAGTGATGATATATCAAATGTAATGTATCAAGGCCTGGTTACACGACAAATTCACCGTAGTAATTAATGGGTGAAATTTGGTTCCAGTAAAACATCATGAAGTAACCCCAACAACGTACTGGAATTAAATTAAAGGCAAGGCTTCCGTGGGGATTTTATTTTAAGATTTCAGTTTTCTGGCTTACTTATGCAAAGAACTATACTTCATAAAACAATATTCGCGGAAGACGGCATCATCGGGTTGAAGCGTCATAGCGGTTCATCACAGGTCTTATCTAAAAAATAAAAATGATTGTTTGTTCAACTTCTATGCGTTCCAATACCATTCTTCAGATTGCGATGAAACTTTGGCGAGTTGTTGTGCGCGCGCCCGCCAAGGTTTCTGAATTATTAAAACCATTGTACACTATGTAAAGCGTGAGTCGCTTCAACAAATGAGTTTTGGCATGCGAACTTCTCAAACAAGCGAGGAACGACAAGCAAGCAAGGAAGCTATCGTTTACGAATTGCTCAATCACGTCAATCAGAATCATATCAGTAAGACATAATTTGTGTTATAAAGTACGTTATGTTTTTGAAGGTGGAATAATATTTGGTGCAGTGGTCTCTTTGTTTGCATTTTTATTTAATATTTGCGCTCGATTTTCGTATACGCGTCGCTATTTCCTATTACAGTTCCTATACCAGTTCCTATACCAGTTACCAGGGGAAAACCAGTTGTCCTATCACTGTGCATGGGTCATTAGGACTCGGTAAATTGTGGAAGAAAGGATCATGTTTAAGAATGGTCATCAGTGTAATTTTAGAGCTGTGTGGAATCATACTGTCGCTATGCCTCTTCGTGCCAAATTTTCAGAGACGGAGTTGATGTTTTAAGCGCTATTTTTTTCTTTCGTCGAGAAGCCAAGAAACTTGTTGACCAAGTTGATGGGAAGTGGTTTAAAAATGCCTCTGGTTATACTTTGGTAAGTGCAGCAATTTTTATCATTTACTATAGTATGTTACTACGAGCGAAGTAGTTTTCCCGCCGGAAAATGCTTATAGCAGGCAATTCCTCGCGCGTCGTACGGACAACCCTCTGACTGGGCAACAGCGCGCGCCTCTCCCTTTCTCTTCCGGGCATGCTCCTGACAGTTCAGCGCACTCTTTTTCCAAAATAAACGTAAATCAATGTTGATTAACCAACAAATTCGTTTTAGAGTTTATAAGTGGATTCATGATGATTAACTCGATAGCTTGAAGAAGATCCAAACGGTGGTTTTCAGGGATTCGCGGAACGGAAAATAACGCAGTATTGCAATTTCACCAATAACTAAAATACTAACGCACTAAATAATATAAAACTTTGTGTAATTGCTAAAAATCCTTTTCTACAATATTTATGAAGGAAAATCCGATATCTTGATCCGTATTGTTAACACGAAGCCGTAAATGCGATACATCCGTCCGATACCCGGGAAAATGCGCTAAAATTCTGTTTTTAAGCACACACTGATATCAATATATTAGGTAAAAAGTTTTCTATACCATCAATAAAACCAAAAATTAACAAGATTTGATTTAGTGTACTTAATTTTCAAATCGATTAAGCCTTCTTTGAGGTATCAGTCCTCAAACTCGGGTGACGAAATTTTACAACGGATATAGGTCTCAAATTCTTTTAGAGACCGATTTTGAACTCAGAAAAAGGCATTGCTATATATGTCGGGCACAGTTAGTACATTAAAATGTTATATCTACATCACCTACATCATCTACATCTACATCATACTCTGCAAACCACCCAAAAGGTGTGGCAGGGGGTGCTTCCTATTGTTTAGCCACTCCCCCGATTGGGTCATCTGTCTCAAAATTAGAAATTAACCGTTTTAAATGCAAAATGATATAAATCGCGGGAACGGCTATACCATCGTAAATTCTTGGTAACTGTTTTTTTTCTATTGTCTCATGAAATATGGACAATGACGGGAGTAAACGCGGGTTAATTCATAGTGAAGCCATTGATTTAGGTATAGTGACTGTAACAGGTCTCTTAGTCCTATTTCCCATCATTTAATCGCGCCATTTTCTGTTCTAGCGCTCAATAATTGAAAATTGCCGCTAATAGCGCATGGCAGGGAGTTGGTACTTGGCGACACACATAAGTTTTATCCAAAACAGAATTGTTTACATCATGGAAATCCAGCTAACAGTTAAAACAAAAATCAAATAAGGGAAAAATTGCCTCAAGCTACCATTTTCCCCGTCACTCGCTAAATTATTCATGACTAAAACTTGATAAATAATTGTGTAACGCAGGCACTTGTGAGAGATGAACGCACTAAAATTCACGCATTATACTCAATTTATTGATTATATTCGGCAACGCTGATTTGTTAGGTGTCTACGTCGGCAAATAGAGAGCTTTTCTGACGCGATTTCCCCTCAAGGTTCGTCAAAACGAACTCAGTTGCTCTTTTGGGACTGGGTCCGAGGTTCATACTTAAGAAAATTTCATATTTTCGAAACATCGTATTTTCGAATAGCGCCATGTATTTAGTATAGGCTTTTCGTCGGGACCAACAGTTTGTATTTTCGTGCTTCGTATTATCGAGTTGCCACTGTATATAAATGATACTATCTTCGAAATCTCATGTAGAAAGCAACATTCAAACGACAGGGACGATAATTCCTAGCTGTCTCATTCTACAGCCATTTAGTACTTGAAATGATATTGTGAAAAAATGTGTGAAAATATGTCGACGCCCGAAATGTGTTCATGTATTTAATTTAGTACTTATTATTAAGTACTAATTTAGTACTTGAAATGATATTGTGAAAGAATGTGTGAAAATATGTCGACGCCCGAAAGGTGACCATGCATAATTTATTCCCAGTAACATCAGTGTTGAAGTTAGTTATAGGCTCTTCATGGCTCCAAATATTTCATTTTCTCAGCTGGTATCTGAGCTTGGTATCGTATGACGTCTAGTAGAGTCTAGTATGTTAATAAAAGCTCCATCACGATAACCATTGATTTGCTCAATTAGGAGATAAAAAGCATTTACGTTTTCATTAGGAAATTTTTTCATTTTATTTATTCATTATCACTTAGCGATTCTGACTAAAGTGAGTATACTACAATTCATACGCCTCGCCCAATTAATGCGACAGCTGTTATGGCATCCACGTCAGGGGGGCTGAAATAAAAAGCTGGATTCTTCTCCTGTGAGCAAGGATCTCCGTAGGTCCAGTCGGTTTATCCTTTCATTCCTCGCAGAATCGTACGTACGTAATCGCTATCGAATTCAATCAGTGATAGGGAGTCTCGGATCAATTGTTTTTGTTTGATTGCGTGCATGGAATTTGACGGAGCTGCGGATTTTCGTGTCTTGCATCCAACATACACCTCCCGCAAACCACTCTCATCAATTCGGGAGATCCCTGGAATTGAATGCCAAAGGTCACGATTCGGAAAAGCCGCAGGTCATACTCGGACGTGCGTCGAAAATTTTCAAGTCTCTATAGAAAAACGTCTACCCCCCCCCCCCCCCCCCAGCCATTTGTGAAAACTGGTTCAGGCATTATGTGAACCGTAGCTGGAATCGTCTCAAATTAAGTTAAAATTCGGCAATTATAAGGGTCGATTTATTACTGAAGTCGCGATATCATTTTATAGCGTAATGGAGAGTTGCCCTCATTGATGCGGTTTGACTATGACGATCGTATATGGTGGAGGTATTAAAGTCATTTACGCTTTCAAATAATTTAGTTGATATATGAGCAAGTTTATATGATGCAAACAATATTTAGTTTGGATCAACATTTGAAATGAAAAGCTATTTATTTTTTATATTTAGGCGTCATCAGGAAATGAAATATTGTGCCGAGAATAGGACTGAAGTATGTAATTATTACCGTAAAACGCCTATTTAAGATGACAATTCGAATGAAATAATGAAGTATGTACGAGATAATTTAGCTTCAGAAATTCTGAAATTCTTCAAAAAATCCTAGAATCTAGAATAACCCCAGAAGACTGACGCACAAGCTTAACCATTCGTTTATTTAAGAAAGGACATTGAAATAATCCCAAAATTATAGAGGTAATTTCATACTCTTCAGTACTAAAACTATTAGTTTTAGAACTTTTAGTACACATGGAACATGAATGAGTATGAAAGACATGATTTGAAGACTGCTGATATCTCATGAAACACTTTTTATAATATTCCTACTTAAATGTAGATGCTATTTTTACAATTTGTCATAAGAATGTGCAACCTTTGGCGAATTATCTATTGAATCTCTTAGAATTATCAATTTTAAGACCACTATCAAGCGTCATTTCTCATTGAGAATAAAGCCTGAGACAAAACCCGCTCAGAAAATGATCACTAGAATATCCAGCAGCAATATCTGAGGAAATTTTTGCAAGAGAAGGAATGAATGATCGTAGTCCGATCACGACTAATCCTCATCCCTGTCAAATCAATTCAAAAAGGCTTTGTTCTCTCAAGGGAATCAGCTCTTAATAGCTTTCTCGTAATCCGTTGCTCTTTATACATATCATGATGGCAAGGAGTTATTATGTTTTTCAGGCACTAGTACAATTCCTCTTAAACCTTTTATGTTCTATTATTTATAATTGTTTTCTGCCCCTCTTCACCGATCCCTTCTATTTCGTTCCAACTCCAAGACCCTTCTCTCTTACACGTTTGACGTTTTCCTCTAAATATTTTTTCTCTCTCCTCCACTGAAATTCCCCTGAGCCCCCAACCGACTATCTCTTCTTTTAAAGGATGGGAGGAGAGAAGTGTGACCCATTTTCGACCTCCGCCTTCCCCCATGGGAAAGCGGTTTTCTCTTACCGGCCCTTTCCTTCTCATCCGTTTTCACCTATCACTGTTGAGGCCAGGCTTTTTCTACCTCATTCTCTTTCCGGTTGGTGTTGGTCCCCTATTTTTGGTCCATTTTTGCAACATGATGGGTCCAATTGGACGGATTCTTCGCGTTTCATAGCGCACCAATATTGAAACCTGTATCACACAATACTTGAACTAGTAAAATTTCAAGGATCCTCTCATATATTATGGCATTCCTGCACGAAGATAAGGATGGAAGGGGGAAGAGCCTCCCATCCCCCACATAGCCTCAAAATTATGTCTCAGATAACCAATAAAAATAAGGTTCTTTTGTAGAATTGCAGCAAGTTGTAACGGTAAAGGTATGTCTTAGTGTTCTGAATGAGTCGTGGCCGAAAGGTTAGTTCACTTACAAAAACATCAAGCAGAGCCACCGGAAGATGAAAGTGAACGTCACTTCATAGTCCGTATTTCCTCTTATATCCACCATTTTCTGTATCCATCATTCACTCCCGCACTTAATCTATTCAGTTTTTTATGTCTTTTGGATGGAAAAAAAGTCTCGGCTCTGTAACTCACTTTAAGGAGAGAAACTGAGGAATATGATGTTAATTCACAATTTTCCTCCTCAAAGCGGGGTCCGGAGTGCTTTCTCCCGTCACATCACAAACTAAAGCCCTATTCAGATGGCGACATTTCTGGCGTCAGGGTTGGCGTAAATAATGGCTTGCACGTATAAACAAATAAAATGAAAGCACTTTGCTGCCGTACGATATAATTACTAGCGATTCCCATGCTTGGAATTACAGTGGGACAAGTATAATTTTTCTAACGATTTGTTAGCAAAGTTATGTACGTTTTTACATTTAGACGTTTGTGAGTGCAAAAATAAAACTGTCCTGAGAGATAGTCACATGGTTGACGGTTGATGGAGGTACAATGGAAGTATAGAGTGTTCATCGTAAAAATTCAATACGAATGGCAATCGACGCTGATTTAATACTTCATACGTATTACTTATTATTCTTCTGAGAAATCATGCACAGATACATTTGCATTGGATGTATTTCCCGTCACAAATCATGATTATCCTAACATTGTTTATGAATTTAGTCAGCATATAAATAAAGAATTTTTAAACTATTGGAATTACAATCTTAAAATAATTCAGTTTATATGTCAAGCAGTCACTCTCGCTTAATTTATCTCACGACTTGGTAAGTCACTGTGGCTTCACCTGCTCACAGTGGTAAAATATTACACTCTATTGGTTGCCACCATATCATTCAACATATACGGGTGCATTACTGAAGTTTGTTTTTAAAACAATTATCTTCTACCGTGTGTACATTCGTCACACTCACAAGTAGCCTCTATACAACCCATCCCTCCTCGCCCGTCTGGGACGCGCCGTGCTCTTATCCTTCACCTTCCAAACTACTTCTGGAATTTTAATCGTCGTAGGAAATGTAAGATATTAGTTTTCTGGGACAACCCACCGCCATTGACATGCAAAATGTCGGAACGGATCGGTTGTCCTACCATTTTTCCCGTGTCCGCCGGACTATTTCGCTGGTTCGGCCTACGGAATCGGTCGAAGGTTGGATATTGAATGGGTGGACTGTGATAGCCTAAGGGGTGTGAAGCTTGTTCAGCTGAGAAAGCATTTTTATTTCCGTCCCATCTTTTTATGAGCTGCTCTTCTCCTCTCAGTAGTCAGTCGATTTTTGCGACCGGCTAACCCACCACCCATATCGCATCATCCTACGATAAGACACCAGAAATACACCTTCGGAAGAGTACCCATCCCCCATTTCCAGCTTTTACCTTGCCCAAACACCCTTTCTACACGCTGGAAAACATATTTCCCTCACTCCTAGCTGCCCTTGTCTCCTCTCATTCATCTTTACCCATCCCTTCATCTCTCTCCTTCACATTTTTCCTCTACATCAAAGAAGACACGATTCCACCGGAGCAAGTGATTCTTTCAAGATCATCTCCATTTGCTTGTACGATATTTGACGCATTCGTCGCAAGGCAGCCCCATCACGGAATAACTTAAATGTCATTTTATATATTCAAGGATCAGCTATCGCGTTAATGTGTCTTATTTCCTTAATTTGCGATACATTTTAACAGCTTTTACTTTTTCTTGAACAACATTAATTACGTTTAGCCTTTGTTACTGTAGACCAGTACATTTCTTGTCGATTAGTCTCTTATTTCCTCAGTTTTTTCTGTTCTTATCCCACTTTTGTCGAAATATGCGACAGGTCTTTTCTAGAGATGTTTCCAAGACCATTTAAAACACTAGAAGTAAAAGTAGCTGTGGATCTACCGGAAACACCACATCCATCTACAGTGGCAGTAAGCTTCAGTTTCAACCTCATTTCATATATACGAAGAACTAAAGATAGTGACTTTACTGTTTCTCTCGGGAAATGATATCAGAGCTTTCCTAATTAGAGTACTTAGAGGAAAGGAGAAAGAGGAATCTGTTTTCACAACTGTAAAATCATTAATTATTCATCAAAAATTGCAAACTTTAGACTTTATGAATGCCAAATGCTGCTGGTCCGACTTAAAATAAAAACCTTAAACAATCAAATATAAAACATATTTTGTCTCCACATGATGTATTTGGTCGACTACGGTTTATATAAATACGCATCGTTATTATTGCAACATTTTGGTTGACGAGTATGCGTTGAAACTAGTCACTCTAATACAGCTTGTGAAAATTATAAGGATTTCCTTTCATATAATTTTTTAGCCTTATGTACATACTCAATTTGTAGCGGAAGATTTTGTAAATATTTATTTTTTATTATAAGGTAACTAGAACGAAGTACATTCTGCCTATAAAAGTAGAAAATATAGTTGAACATTGAGAGCATAAGTTGTAAGTATTTGGTCATTTTGGGTATTTTGCCTGAATTGGGTATAAAACGGTACTTTATCCAATACTTTTTAATAAGCATGTAAATTTTGTGCACTGTTAAAATTCAATGCTCCAAATTTTGCTCTTTCCAACCCACCCTAGTAAATCTCCGTTCCTTCTGTTATTCAGTTATTCCGCCTATATCTCCTCCGATCACCCATGTCTTTCAAGGACTTCGCGGCTGCAAGTTAGGATCAATTTATTTGATTCATTTATGCTCGCTAAGTTTATCCCGGGAAGAGAAGGCCATCGATCATACAACTTGTGGGTTCGAGTAAAAATATGCATATGGAATAACTAGTTTTCATAATCCATTTTCTTTCGTTAGAAAACCGGGCCATAAGAAGAGTTGATGCATATTTCTTAATTATAGGAAATTAGAGGAAAAGGTCAATTAGAGGAAACACTTAATTAAAATTAAATAATTTGAGATCCTGATTGAATAGGTTAAATATGGTTATATAATGATTTAAAGAAAAAATTTAAGATACTTAGTGTTTCTGGGGTAAACTCTAAAACTTTGAAGAGTAATGCATAATGTTGAAACTTATTCTGTTTGCAAGTTATGCAAAGAACAAAAGCGTAATTGGAATAACGATATTAATGGAAAAAATATATAAAATATAAATCATATCGCAAAAAAATTGAAAAATGCATGGATTTTCTTTTAAAGAAATTTTGTAATTATGGTAAGGACTAAATGGAAGTAAAATTATGTTCTCTAAGTTTTCATACTAAAAGGTATATTGGTAAAAACAATTCTGTCTTTGAATATTTAACAAACTTACTCCATGAGTTCTCGTAGTATTGTGTTATGAACACTTTTTTATTTTAAATATTGACTTGTATAATCAAAATACCCCAAAAAGACCTACATAGCATGCTCGCTTGTTTGAGCGCCCTCTCTTCTTATGAACTCTCTTCATTCCTCTCGCACCCAGCTTCTTCCTCGGTCCCAGTATCTACCTCCACTATTGCTCCCGACAAAGAGAAACCCTCTTCCTTCCCTTTCTCGTCTTCGCATCATTCCTATGTCTCACAATCTCTTGATTTCATATCATGTAGCTGTTCAAATAATTTGACTCTCAGGTTAAATATAAAACAGTGAACATACAGTGATTATTATTTTGATCAAACCGCAAAATGCAAACATTTTACCCTGAAGTAACTTTAAGTGTATTGTTTGAAATGGTTTCTTAAATGGTCTTGAGGTGGGCACTCGAAACATAAGTTTGGGGACTGTTATCTTCAGCAAACGTCAAAATAGAAATATTATACCCCGAAGTACCTTTTATTGCATTCTTCTAAATAGATGCTTAAATGGTCTACAGGTGAACACTCGGAGCATAAGCTTGGCAACAACGCAATAAATAAGGTCTATCATGTCAAATAAATGATACAATCTCTCCATACTTTCCCTTCTACTCTTCCACTACTTCCATTTTTCTTCTAATACTGAATGTGAACGCCTTGGAGTTTTTTTATACCGCCTAAACCCCTCTTCTTCAGCTAAATTCCTTAAGCGTTGCCCTTTCACTTCTCTTTATAAATCACCGGCCCTTTTTCTTTCTAGCATTCTTCCAGTTCTTTTTCATTCCTCGCACATTCTTCTCCTACAGATTTCTTTTTCCTCCAAAAGAACCTTAAGTCGAGAAACCAATATTAGAGGTGGTCACAGAATTTGACGCCATTCGCCGCAAAAAGGAAAAATGCATCCGAGTCACAAATAAAGGAGAACATTTTATGGTCTGGTTCTTTTTACGGTGCTCAAGTCATAAAATGAACGATGAATGAAGGTTGAAGATTTTTAAGACGTCAGGTACCTTTTTAGTGTGAGATAAAGCCTCTCGATTTGGTGTCGTTGATAAATAGATTTACCGACATCACTGACCCCAAAGGCCTCAAAACCATTTTCCCTGGTTGCGTTCTCCCTATTCTGGTAAGCTGTTGAGTTACTTATTCTAGCTTATCTCCCACCGATTTTTAAATCTTTGAACGTCTCATAATTTCTATTTTTCGCGGTCCATCTCCGTATACTTCTCATCTGAATTTTTCCTCGCACTGAAATTATGTCAGCTGTTTCATTGACTCCGCAGAACACCCGTAGGATTTAAACTGACCTTTAATTTCGTAGAACTGTTCTAATGGCACTTTCTATCGACTGTCAGCCTTCCGAGTTTCTCTTTTCATATTCTCGCCTGTACCTTGCGGAACTCACCCTCTCCGAATTCACTCCGAAATTACGCATTTTTCTTTCTCCCAGTTGTCCTTTTACCTGCTCCTTAAATTGTTTACCACCATTTTTTCCACTCACCTCTCAATAAACCTATCCTTACCCTTCTAGATATACCTCCGTTTTATGTATAATTTGGGATGAGGAGGCAAAGTGCAGTAATCACAGAGCCCAAACACTTTCTAAAAACTAAGTCACAACCATATGACATACCAACAATAGATATTTTATTCGAGAGGTAATTTTTAGGCATTAGTGATTTATTTGCAAAACCTTGACGCCCGAATCATTGAATATTTTCTCCTTTCCTCAAAAAATTTGGAGAGAGTTCTATTTTATCGTACTTTTGTTTTCCCTCTGTTTCAGTGCTAAATGTGATATATGTTTTAGCATTGTATGATAGACCTCTTCCTACAATTCAATATGTAATGTCGATGATATTAATTTATTGAGTGTCTTTTGATTATTTATACTACGAATTCACTGGTTTATTTAGAATATTTAGATTTCTTTCATTTAGAGTTGCAGATATTTGCACATAGCTCAATCTTGCATTTCTAATTTTATTGCTTCCCTACGTAGATAAAATTAACAGTCCGTAAGGGCGCTAACTTTCTCCTTGATGTCATCTTTCTCCTGTTTTTGACTCTAATCGAAAGACACCCAGACGTTATATTTGTTCCATATCTTTGTCTAATAACCTTATGATAACTCCAAAGCCAATCTAAAATCTTTGTTTTCAGAATATGATATCAAGATTAAGAGCTTTGATTTTCAAGTGCGATAGTTTTCGAATGGTTTCATGGAAATCCTATTATTTCTATGGCCAGTGTTATCTTGTGGATTACGCTGTAGTATTTGACCAGTTTTTCAAATTAATAAATATAATATACTCAAACAAAACTCCATCCAAATCCAAAACTCAAACAAGTATTTATAATTGTCTGTGTCTTTCCGAAATACTCCCAAATAACGTTGACAGTAGTTTTTTTTAATCTGTCCCCGCTTAACCGATCCGAGGTTTATCGAAATGATATTAACAAGGTCTATTCCTTCCCGTAGAGACTTTGGTGGAGGTAAAAATATGAATTTATTTGACAAAAGCTTAACTAGGATTCCTCTTTTATGTGTTTTATTTTTTTAAGGAGATAAAGCTTGAGAATTCTTAGGATGAGCTTTTACCGAATTACAGCATTCAATCTTTGCTGTGCATTTCAATTTTCCTTCGTTATCTTTAGCTTTGGTCCGCATGGTTCCTCTTTAATTCGTTCAAATTCGTGACATCTTATTTATGTCTCCGCTCACCATTATCTCTATGATATCACTTTTGGGCCCAAATATCCCTCAAAAGCCCGATCCTATTTTACATATAAATTGCATGAGATCAACGACTTATAAATTACAGAAATTTAGCGGTTTTCTTTATCTGAATACCTCTATCTTTTAAATATATCTTTGTTCAATGTTCATTCCTTGCTTTTTGGATTTAAGTAATTCCTTTACTTGATATTTTTCCTTTTCATTAATTTTTTTACTTGATAGAGATAAAATATTTTTTGTAAATCGCCTTCTATTTGTTTGTATGAACTTAACTGGCTTCGAACAGATGAAACTTAAAATTGTTGTACCTGGACCCGGGTATTCCGAAATACAAACGTGTTTGTTTTTCCTTTTGATCCTCAAACACGAGTTTGAATTAGGAAATACATCCTTAAGTTTTTCATCCTACCTCCGGTGGCATGTCTTGGTTGCTTTTCCTTTCATGACAGTATTCGACGGACAAATTGACCCTTGACTGAGCCGTATATTCTTACTTTGGTTTGAAATGTACTTTGCCCTCTCCCTCTCTTTTCCTAAAAATCTTTTCGCATATTTCTTAGATTTTTTCTCGCCCCTATCCATACCTCTTTTTTCCAGCTCTGTGCATTTACATAGATATTTGATATTAAGCCTGACTTTTTCCAGCGATTGCACGAGTACTTTAAGTGCCTTATATTGCTCAATCCATTCTTACTAAGAAAATCACCAATCACGTGGACATTTCATGTAGTATTTGTTTATATTTTGAATACTTAAATAGTTGTTTAACCATTTTAATGAAATTCATTGTATTATTTATTATTAGGTAATGAGCCAAAAGTAAACAAATTTAAATAGGCGTTCAGCCTTGTAATCACTATTTATTTTTATCGAAAAGGAATCAGTTTCAAAACGAAACTTTTTTTTCATTAAAATTAGCAAACAAATATTTTCAGCCTTAAGAAAACTAAGATTCATCAACCATAGCATCGGAAGGTCTTTGGATAAGTGGATGTGTCTGCTATGGTTAAGCCCGAGGTTTGTCTTAGGACCTATCCAAAGCCTAGCGTCCACCCCGTTGCGAGCATTTGGGCCCATGCACAGAGAATTGAATATTTTTAAATTAACAGAATATACAAGAAAGTTACGTGCTACTTCATAACTGCTACGAGTGGATTATGAGTGTTTTACAGCTTTTAGAGTGAAAAGGATGGGAGACGCTAGGGACTTGAAAAATTCAGAACGTTTGTGTATCAGTGAGATACAAAGAATTTTATTATGGTTCCGCACTACGTTTCTGGGTCCCTCAGAAGCGATTATTAAGAGAGAAATGTTGCCGAATAGAGAGACACAAAAATTCTTTTTTTTCAGGCGAAATAAGTGACCATTATAAATACTGCACTCCACTCTAAGCACTCAACATTCCCAAAATACACTTCACCATATCACCTCTCGATAATCTTTTTTACACAACCGGTTTCATAGCTACCCCTAACACACGCTAGTGCGGCGGCGTGCGGGATAATAAGTAGATGTATCATCACCCCTTGCAACCCGTACAGCCTTTATTTCTTTTCACCACATCTTACAAGCTCTTTTGCGCTACCGGCCATCGCTCCTCGCGATAGCTCATCGCTCATTTCGATAGCTTCTCTCTCCTCCTCCTCGATGGAGGAGGAGAGAGAAGCTATCCCATCCTCTCTGCACCCCTTCCTCCCCGTCCTTATCCCGTTCCCAAAAGTTTTCTTCTTTTTACCCGTTCCAGCCTTTCCATCGTAAAATCCCAATCCCACTTCTTGCATTCAACCCCTCCCTCAATTCCACAGTTCCCCTTTCATATCTTCAGAATCCTTTTCCCCCATTTTCCTAACCAGCCAACCCCGCATCCTGCCTCTAGCCTGTGCTCGAAATAACTCAGTTCCAAGAAGTAATTAATATCTCTCTCTTAATTTCATACCGATAGCTTATTCGTGGGATGGGCGGCTGGGATGAGGACTAGACATTTATTAAGAGATCGTGGAGATTTGAATGCAGAAAAGCGGTAGGGCGATATGATGAATGAAAAAACTTCCTCAGTAGACGAAATTAATAGTCGGAAAAGGCGCTCATTTCCTGAGTGAAAAATGCGAAATCTTTAGTGAATGTTCTCAGCCTAATAACCCAGGTGGAGTTGGAGCCCCGTAAAATATCTCAGAATCTACTTTGATGGTATCTAATGAAGTATCATTATATTAAAATGACTCCATACATATCTCTGGACGATTCACGTGGATGATAAATGACTGAGTTCACGGCGTCGAGTAAAATGAAAATACATGGACTTTATCTTGAAAAATTCGATTGATCTTCTACTAGCTTCCGTATTTTATGGAACTTATACAATCAAGACTGGTCACTGGCAAAAGTCACTCTTCCTTGGCGCATATGTATAAATCCACTCCGTAATCCGTCTTCCGCACGAAGAAAATCTGTCTACATACAGTAATGGAATGTTTTAAACCAGAGTTGTTCCCGGAAAAGCTACCATTATTCAATTCTGTCTTAATTCAATTCAATGTCTGCGCTCTGCGGATTTCATAACCACTCTTTTAGCCGGTGTACTCAACAAAACATTAGTGTAGATAGTTTCTCGTACTTAACTATTATTTGGTATTTACATTTGAGTGTTGGAAGTAATATCGCAAAAGATTAAAATTAGTGGCACAGTTTCATTTCTATTGTGAGAAGCTATTACCAATTATGGGATATTGGTGTATCTGACCTATTTATATGACATGAGCGTGGCTAAAACGTCCAAAAACTTTCAAAACATTCTCGAATATTTTGGAAAAAGTCCCAAAAAATATTTAGTATTTTCATTAATATGTTCTCAAATTATCTTCAAATTACAATCAAGAACTCAAACGTACTGTAATGGGTTTTTTGTAAGTAACGAAATAATTATTTATTATAAAACTTTGGATTTTTAGAAAGTACATGACTAAATACTTCTAAAGAAAAAATTGATTTTAAGGACGGGTATTTTACCCATACTATCCTCACCATGCTCCAATTTCAATTTAATTAAATTAATTCGGTCCATGATTACCACTTCTGATGCATGGCAAATAAATCTGATCCAATATATATATGTCACTGTTATTGATAAATATATAAAAGTATTGCAATTGGGGATAAAGAAAATAAATATATTACTAATAAAACTGATTCTATGATTCAAAATCATGTCAAAAAATATTGGCAGTGTTTCAAAAACTTTTTCATTTTAAGTTTAATTTCCTCTATAGGAACGTGTCATCAAGTCGAGATCGGCAAAATTCAACTATATTTTTTCCATAGTGAAGGAAATGCGACAGTCGCTCAATATACGTCATTACATATAACGCGTAATGTTGCACGCTGCAATGAAGGTATACTCCTAAGTCGCCACTTATCTAACAGAAATTTTAAGCAAGATTTTTGAAACCACCCTTTGCAGTTTAGACCAAGAATTTGAGATTCTGTACTCAGTGACTTGATCCAAATATTGGTCTTATTAATCAAACGCCTCCCATTTCATCCGCAAGACCGTGCTTCACACCCACAATTGTCACCACTGAATCACTTTGGTAAGGTGTTCATTTTATCAAAAATTTAATTTTATCGGCTGAAAACCAAAAGAGAGTAGAAGCACACATCTCTTTCTATGGAAGCGTCATGTCCCAAAAGTTCTCGCGCATATTCATCCGTCTGATATGAAATTTTTGACCGGCCTGCCGGGTTGAGTTTGTTACAGGAACCACCCTTTGGTTTCGCTGGCGTAGTAAACGCCTTTTCTTCTTGATATAACATGGACATAGAAACAAGATGGGATAAAATTTACGGCAGTTGGAAAGCTATTTTAGTACCTTATATTAATTGTCTTTCACGCAATATTAAGGCCAAGCTTTATCATAGGTTAATTGTAAAATAACGCCTCCAGTAAGGTTAACATCAGGCTCAGAATATATTAAATAATATTTAAAAAATATGTTAGATGAGATGTTTGTAAATTAATATTTAAAAATTAGTAATATACCATTGATATACTTGTTACGAGGCAAAGTTAGTTATAGTGTGTAAACCAGTCACATTGCAGCAGGTTGTTACACAATTGGCAGAATCAGCGTTTAAAACTGCGTTAATACGAGGTGCTGAGCAAATAAAATTGGCGATGTCGTTAAGCAAATTTCCTACCGTTCACTAGCATTACTAGCATAGATAATTAGGAATTACTAGCATAGATAATTAGGAAAATAACGTATGAAATCTGCATACGCTAAGGATCCTTAATTTTTCATTTGTCCTCCTAAATGTCAAGTACCAAGGACCTCTTCCTTGTCATAGCCAATTTTAGCCCTCAGCATCTGCGTAGATCGAATGTGCCTCTTATTAAACTGTGCTCGAACAAGGTTACTGCAGAGCTGCTATTGATTTTCCTTCAAAAACTTTTCAGGCTTGCGCATGTTTTATTGTGGATGAGTATTTAAAACATTTTTTGATGACTTCAATTTTGAAGAGAACCGGTAGAGAAACACCAGAAATATACATCACCCAGCTGGACTTAAGTGCTTGTGACTCTCGTTGTATCATTACTTCGAAAATGCACTCAAAACCATGTGTGGTGGTGATTGAGGGTTAAGAACGCTGTGTGAATGAAATTTCTAGAAAAGTTCGTTTGCCAAAAAAAGTCTTGGAGCGTCAAAATATCCCAAAAATGTCTACAAAAAGTAATTAACAATGCCTTTATTAAATTAAATTACTCAATTAATGTCATTACAACCTCTTAAGTCCCGATTAAAAAAATTATAGACTTGTTTTCCGCGTTCTTCATGTTAAATTACATTGAAGTCAACTTCCTTTAAGATGCGTGATACGGGATGACTCCATACCAGGAACCTGTAGTTATGCTATCATGCCCTATAATGAATGACTTAGCACTGTTAGCGATTAGAGATACTACTACAATGAATTTTCAGACAAATCATCATAATATTTCTCAAATTCTTTTTTTGTTGCAACGTTATAACTTCCATAATTCTTTTTCAAAATTAATTATTAAAACATCGTTTAAAAGCTTATATTCCCCGCTATTGACGAAAAATAGACAAATGGTTTAAATTTAAAGTTTAAAAAAAATTCAAATTAAAGTTTATGTTAAAAAATGATACAGTGCCATCTGTTGACAATATATTCCAAAAAATATATTGGCTATGGTTACGTGCATAAAAGACTGTAGGAGGCGCTATCTATCAACACATCGTTTAGTTAGAATGTTTACATTCTACATACAATCAGTGTGGCCGTTTACCGTTTGCGTTATATATCTTTAACACAAACATAAATAACATATAATTGTCCATGAGAAGAAAAAGGTAGAAGAACAGGAAGAAAGAAGGAAGAAACAGGAAGAAGCTGCATACTGTTCGAAGTATTCCACAGGTAGAAGAGCAGGAAGACAGAAGGAAGAAACAGGAAGAAGCTGCATACTGTGCGAAATATTCGCACATGTAAGCGAGTATACATAGTTAACCATGCTGAGAGGAAATATGTGGGAGGCATTTGAAGTGGGATGAGGTGTTAGTAACATAAAGAAGATAAAAAGTGACTTATCTTGAATGTACGGTTTTCGGGAAAAAAATTGCGATGGCCTGTTTCGTCTGATATTGTGACTGATAACAGCACCTCTATATGTGCACGCATATTCTTTCGTCGTCTAGGCATACGTCATGCCTCTTTACACCTCATCCATTGAAACCTATTCTCTTCCTTCTTCTTCCCAGATTAACCAACGCCATCCTGTCTATAGCGGTCTTCAGAAACCCTTCGCCCATTATACTTTTTTCCAACCGCCTACTTTGCCTCATCAATGCACTCAATGCTTAAAAGGCCGACAACACAGGATTCATCCTCTTCAGGTGTAAAGGTTCAGCCGGTCCGCAGAATGAAAAATAATGGCCCATTGAAAGTAAGAGTGTTGAGAGTGACACAATGTTGCAGCCTGCTAGCCAGAAAACATTCTGATATGTAACACCGTGACAGAGTCAGCAGTGAATGAATTAAGGTAAGTAAGGAATTAAGAATAAGTTCACAATATTGAATGTGTGCTCTTGGAACTTTTGTTCTGATATTGTGAATTTGCAATAACAAATATTCACTGTATCAAATGTTTACATGTGGCTTGTAAATGGAAGTACTGTATTAAATGGTAACAGAGTAACAGCATTTTATTTTAGTAGTATATGTGAACATGATATAATTTTTAAAAGTGAAAATATTTAATTTTTAATTTTCTTTGTAAAATTAATTTGTGTGAATTACACTTTTGAAGAAATTTCTTTTCCTTCCTTTAGACTGTATAAAGACTTCATATTGAGTTCCTACACCAACTTCCAGGGAACTTTTCCCTCTATCTTACCTTTAATAATAATCTCCAGCAACGTATGGTGCCTCAAAGTGTGTCTAATTCATTTGCATGGAGTTTTATATGGTCTTTTCATCTTCTACTCTTCCATAAACTTCATACTTTCTTAATTTGCCCATGAGTTCTATCTTCAGCAGTCTCCCTCAGCACCAGGTTTATACGTCTTCTAATCTGTTCCGGCCAGCTTCTCCAATGGTCGATGTTTCCTATCCATAGAGTGCCAGGCTCCACCTGAGTGTCTTCACATGTTGTTTCCTCATTTGGCCTATTTTTTAGTAAAGGATTTGTCATTTCACCAAAAAAGCCTTGTTAGCTTGCACTATTCTTCATTTGATGCCAGTTGCACTTCATCTGTCCCATGTGATGGCACTTCCGAGATAGGTGAAGGAATCCACTTGCTCCAATTTCTCTCCGCACTGTGAGAATCCTGCAAGCCGTTTCCCACGTCTGCATACTAGGATTATGGTCTCAGCCTTATTTACTATCATTCTTTAATCTTAGAATGTTTGGTCCAATGGTTTTTGTGACCTTTGAAGATGATCGCAATTTCCAGCTATTACAGTTTTACCATCTGCGAAGCAGAGTATGTTTATTCCTACTCAGTTTATCTTAGTTCCTCTCAGTCCAATTTCTTGTGCTTCTCTATTGCCTCATCCATTTTGAATGGAGATGGAGAAACATTGATTCTTTGCCTTACTCCTTTATATTTTGATATACCTGTAATATTGTGTCTGGATAGGGATGTTTCATCTCTACCTTCCCTGACATCCGCTTCACAACTGCTTGCTGTAACCTCTATAGACTGTCTCTATAGATTTCATGATAGCCTACCTTTCTGCCCTAGCAACAGCTATATAGCTATCAGTGGCCGATATAACTTCTTTTACTTTTCTCATCTGCAGTCTCATACTTTGGGAAAAAATAGGAAATTGTCCCTGCCATACTCCATATACCTAGCCTTTCTGCTGGATTTCTCATGCTAATTGCTGGTTCATTGGATACATTTCGTGTATCATTCACTGGGTTGATCAGAGGGGCTACTCTATGAAAAGTCTTGTTGTACCCTCTGTCAACCAAAAAATACTATTCCAAACTCACCTTTTTAGGGTAACAGAATTTCACCATTGACTCTCCAATATTTTCTAGAGATTGTGGTTCCTGGCCAGCAACCAGCGATGCCCAACATCTTTAAATCAGTTAATGACAGTTTGCATACATTTATTGAAAAGTATCCCACAATATTACGGAAGTACTCCTTTCTTGGTTAACCCAAAATAGGTGACAGAAATTAATAATGCATACAAAAATTGATGGCAGTCAAGCTATCCTGCTATTACTTGGTGTAATTGTGATAAACTCTGCTTTCTCAGGTGTTACTGGGTGAAATTTACTTAACATTGTAAATGGTGAGATTGAATAAGTAATACAACAAAAATCATTCATATGGAATAGAATACAGATTGATATGGAATAGCTGAGTCAATCAAATCATAGTACGGTATTGATTTCAATTGGTTATAACATTGAAACATGTCATATTATTGAAATATCATTTTTTGCTAGTATCACATAGCTGTTAGTAAAAGTAAAAGTAAGAAATGAAAAAAATCTAAATTTTACATAGTTGAATACCCTCACAAAATACAATTGACATGGCTGAGCATCTTAACTACATACATACACGCTTAACATTAAATAATTTAGAAACACAATAGTTCCCTTTACTAATTGTAAACCTCTTTCCTTGTTTTATGGATATTGGGATGGGTGGGATTGCTTCAATGCTTTGAGGAAGGTTATTGATGGTGGAAGACGGTGCATAGTGGAGTTCTTATAGTGACAGTGAGAGATGATAATGTTTTATATGAATGTCGTTTATGCTATGCATATGGGATGAGTGGCTTTTTTCTTTTTATGGAAAGTGTAGGGGTATTTTATTATGAGAGCATAAGGGAGTACATACAAGTTGGGTGAATTGAAACTGTAAATAGGAATGTGGATTATGAATAATGTTTCGTGACTCTAAAATCTAAACAGTTTTAAAACATATTTTTAAAAGATTTGAGAAGCTGCAGTGGAGGGAGGTGAATTGAGAAATGGCCTCCAATTGTGTTCATTATGTCTGCCAAGGGATGAGAAACATACTCTTTTGCAGACTTCATTAAGGGGATTGAAATTTCATCCAGACAAGAGGGGTACGTGATCTTAACGTATGCTAATATTTCAACAACCTCCTCTGGATTTGTTGGAAAGGGAAAGATTGAACTAGTTTGGAAGAAGGGATGGAGGACTAGAATCAGTATTTGAAGGTACTGAGATATCACATGGAATTTTGCTGAACATTACGGTGAAGCTGTTTGCTCTGGGTAAATGATATCAATGTTGTTGAAATAATAAATTTTTGTAGAGTTGTTGTTGCACTTGATACTTTACCAGGCAGTTTTTGAAACATTATTTGCTGGAAGATTTGTTTATCGTGGGTTCACAATTTGCTATAAACCATCTTAACTGGATAACTAGTTCAAAATAGACAAGTGGCTTTAGTAGTTCTTTTTGGTATTGTATTTTATCTTTCTACATTTTATCTGATAAAAAACATTACAACGTTTCACTTGTTTACAACTAAAAAATAAACTATCGAGCAACGCTAGTTCTTCCTGATACTATACAGTAAACTACACAGCAATAATATATCTA
The DNA here is from genome assembly GCA_963169105.1 of Ceriagrion tenellum. Lineage (NCBI taxonomy): Eukaryota > Metazoa > Arthropoda > Insecta > Odonata > Coenagrionidae > Ceriagrion > Ceriagrion tenellum. The sequence goes on from OY720640.1 coordinate 37,148,153, forward strand.
AGCGATGCTTAATGGATAGTCATTTGGCCATGGTTAGGAGTTCTTGTAGAGTGTTTTGAAAACTCTCGTTTGAGATTTACCACTACAGCAGGGAGATGCGCTTTGTAAGCAGGAATACAGCCTCACGAGCTTGAGGAATTTGGAAGAAATGTTCCATTTCTCCACTACGCTTTCGACAATTTTATTCACTCCCACTTTTTCCCCTATAACTGCCCTTCTGAGAATTCCATTCTTTCCAATATCACGTCCCCTCTCCGCGCGGAAATAAGTGCAAATCCGACCGAAAAAATTCCGCTCTCAACCTTTCCGCCATCGATTCTAAATCCCATACTCGACTCGGGTCCAGTAAGGGGGAACATTATGCTACTTCATCCCATTGTTCCATGGCTAGATAGAAAGATATAGCCAGATAGGGAAAGGAGGGATAAGACCTTATGGATGATTAGGGAAAAACACGAGGTCCCTGAAATGCTGCATAATGAAGAGGATGTTGAAAGACTTTTGAAAGTTCAGGTGAAATGAATACTTTTTTGTGGTAGTAGCTGTGGTATCCAGGTTCTTTTTTGGATAACAAGTATACGCATGAGACTTCAATACATCAATGTGTGAGAGAATGATGAACCTCAATTATCTCAACTTTCTCTGAATGGTATCTTTCATTTCCAATTTCCTCAGCTCATTCACAAAACTTCCGTTATGGAAACCACTCTGTCCTTAAAACTATCCCGTGTGGTTTTTTTACTACCTCGTCTTGTTGTCTCCAAGTTATTTATAAATTTAGGTCACCATCTGATTTAGAAATCAAACTGAATAAAACGCTGTACCTTGATGAAATGTTCATTACATATTCAATGAGCAAGAAATGGTTTTCTTGTTCGCCAGTTAAGTTCAGGCTACTACGACACAAAGATGCAATCCCCCACTTCTTCCCTCGCCCGTGATTCATGATGGGATCCGAATGTTTAAGAATATTTTTAAAAATACCTGTAAACGTTTTTTATTGCTTGATGGTCGAGAGTGACAAAACATATTGAAAAAATGTTCTTAATTTGAGAATACGATAAGAATAATGGCATTGCTTGAGAAATTCATGAAAAAAACCACAGCAGCCACCCTATAACTAGAATCGATAAACTATAAACCACCCTATATCTAGAATCAGTACCCGTGATTCATGACAGCATCCGAATGTTTAATGATATTTTAAAAAAATACATGTAAACGTTTTTTATTGCTTGATGGTGGAGAGTGAGGGTTATAAGATTCAACACCTTTCACATGACATGCATTCTCCGTTAGCAAAAAAACTGATGATATCGAGAGACTTTTTAACCAGCGAAAACCTAGAGACTTTTTACTTTAAATTATCGACCGAATCCTATTATAAATAAGCTGCATTACACTAGCAGAAGAAAGCGTCCTTGTGGTGCTCTTTTTACGTTCGTTTAGTCATCAAATTATGTTATTTTTATGTTCAGGTGAATATTTATGCAGTATTTTGACTGCATATTGTGATAGAAAGAACAATAAAAGAAGAGTTTTTGTTAAGAAAATTTTACGTTAAGTTAAATATGCATCATTTTCTCTACTTCAAAGTAAATACCATATGTAAATAGGTAAAAGCGAGATGTATTACGTGTTCAAGGATAAAATTCATCAATTTACAGGTACCAATTTTTGGTTGTGTGTGTTCAAGGAAGTTAATGGAATGACCGATCGCCTTATAAAGGAAACGGAAGAAAAAATGAGCATGGAAAACATTGATTAAACATGGTGCTGAAAACATGGTCTCAACTACCACGAAATTGTACATGAATCGGTTATCTCATTGGGCTTCCTCCTCAATTACCATGGACAATCGGCGCTCTAACTGTATTTGATAGCTGTGCCTGTTTCGTACTTTTTCTCTATTAATTGCTGAGTGCAACCCGTTTTGTAGCTTGCTACATCATCAATGCCATATTTCGATACCACATTATGAGTACTCTCGCCTGTAAATTATATCAAGAAAGGAATTAAGCACTAACGTATTTGTGTTTGACATAAGTCATTTGAACAGAGTAAATTATCGGGACTTTTTTATCCCTTCTCTCAACTTTGCTACTTCCTCATAGCTCTTCCCGTGTATTGGTTCGATTTCTCCTTCCGTTTTCCACTGCCACTGAGACATTTAATGAGCATATAACAGTAAATATAAACAGTTACTTCACGACTCTAGGCGTCACTACGTGAAAAAATCTTATTTTATAATCCATGTTAAAGATTCTTCGTACTTTTCCACTATTATTGGCTGAGTACAACCCGTTTTGCAGCTTGCTACGTCATCAATACCACACACTGTATGAATTCTAATATAAATATTCCCTATTTTAATTTACCGTTCTTTGTTGTGCCTATACTGATATCGATATTTTGACGTAATTTTCAAGGAGCAAGTAAATGATTATGTTACAGTAAATCATTTACCATTACTTCCTGTACTAGTTCCTCCCCTTCCTTAATTACTTCTCAATTATTCCGTGCCTGGTCCCTATTATAGTGAACGATCACCCGTGTTACTTCCCTCTTCACGGTACTACAAACCATCCAACCCTTCTTGCTACTGTTTAATTGTAATAATAAAAGACTGGCTGCTGCTTGTTTAACATGTCTCTTGAATATGGCTGGAAAACCTTTAAGCCGCTAGAAGAAAAATTAACTGTGCAAAAACATTACGTTGTGAACACGTATTTTCTTTTATTATTAACAATTTCCTCAAAACTTGCTCATCAAGACTGATTATATTTAAATTCCATTTTGAGTCATTTCGACAGACTGGGTGAGGAAAGGGTGAAAACTTCGAATATTTTCCCAAGAACAGACCATATGTCCCCCTTCTCCACTGTCTCGTTCCCGGGGGATGTCCTTTGATCCGTAGGATGAGAGTTTCAGCCGTCTACCAGTCGGTGATTTGGAGAACAATCGTTTTACGACCAAAGATCAGATAAGGTCAGATCAGGTACAAATGATGCCGATTGAAATGCTGGCGAAGCGGTCGTCCAGAAAAATAGTGCAACGCGGTAATAACCCGTAGAATACCAATACCCAAACTTTTGTCTGAATAGGTAATCTGTGTGATCAATTTATTGCACGAATAGATGTAACCCTTAGTTCTTACTCAAGTGCTTCAAAACAAGCTTGTTACGTCATCGTGAGATTAGTACAAAGGCATCCATCAACTTGAAACTCGCCACACTTGTCCACGAGTACTGTAAAAAACAAATTGACTTAACCATAAAAACACCTCATGGTCTAAATTAGATCAAGGTAAGTGTCAAATTCTTTATTTCGAGTTAACAGTGAGATATTTTTTATCTCAATGACACAGTTAGTATTCCGCAGTTGGTGCGTCGAGCTCTTATTTTTAGTACCCAAAATTCATCTCTGTAATCCGTTCCGCTCAAATTTCATCACAAGCCGTGATAATGATCCCTTTCTGTTGTTCCACTTAAACTTCAAAGGACTTTTGCCGTAACGATAGGGATTAGGAGGTTGTTCTTATCAAGTTTACACAATGCGGTTTACTGTGAGGGAAACAAGAAATAGCAGGATGGCACTGCTCGAGAGGGCCTTTCATGTGGTTTCAACAGCGGAGGAAGAAGGGGGTTGGAGGAGACTCAAGGGTGTTTCAGCTGCGGAATGAGCTAACGACCCTTGAGGTGAGGTGGGAGCTTCTTTGGACGAATCCTTGCACTATGCCCTCAGCGGCGTCGCCGTTCTCTTCCAAGGCCATAAACACCTATGGCATTGGTCTCTTCGTTAAAAGAGTATCATCTACATGCCGCCGCAGCAATTATCAAGCGGAGTCGTCGAAGTCCGTCATTATTGAAATACCCCTATCGGATGTTATTATATTGCACATTGCAAAGAATTAATTAATTGCAATTAATTTTCATTAATTAATGAAGTCTTAATAAATTAATTAAGAAAAACTAATTAAAAGGAAATATGTGCACAAATAACATAAGAAAAGATTCAATAAAATACAACGAACAGCTGCACGCTTCGTTAAAAACTGTTACGAGCAAACATAGTGTTTCACAACTTATTGGCACGCAATGTATGGCTGTTTCAAATCTATGCAGCGTCACATTTTATTTAATTTTTTTGCGTTTATTCGCTCATTCCTTGCGTTGTATTCATTACGCGAAAAATGTGTGCTTTACGCGACTAATATGTCTTCGAAATTCAAATTCAAAATTCAATTACCGCCCGCGAGTTACCTACCGGCATCCGTACGCCTTATAGATTCTTTTGTCTGTCTTTCAAACTTGCGCAACTATTAGACCGAGATACACAAATTCGCCTACTTGATGAATTTCTTTAGCGTATACCGTAATTACTCAATTATTATTACTCCTACCCTTTATTTTTTCAATTGTCACTTTCAATGCGACCTTATTCTCATTTCTTCCTTTTTTGGTGCTCTCGAATATTTATTCGCATAGTCCACTTTCATTGCTTCCACCGTTATTTCTTCCATATACTTACGCCGTCAGATATATTTTCACGGAATAAATCTGGAGGACTTACCACCTTCTGAGACGTTTCATGCACGGAGGGAAAATGACGCAATAAAATGCGGATGCAGCCTAATAGGCCCACCATGCATATAATCGCTCTTAAATGTTCCTGTATTATAGTGCCATGCGATAATGGCAACTAAATACCTTTTGATGCCGGGAAGTATGAATGATTACACCGACGCCTCGTTTGTATCATTCAATTTGTTGCTGTAGTTGCACATATATCCTACGGAATATCCCATTTTTTTCTCTCAACAGGTATTCGCATGATATTTTGGAGTAAAAAGCTATAGAAACTCATGAAAGTAAAATCAAACACATAGCCAAAGTTGAAACACAGCATATTACCTTGAATTTTCACTTTTTCCTTTATTTATTACCAGACAAAAAATCACCAGGGTCATTTTTACATGGAAGAAATAGATGTGTGTAAGATCAGAGGAAGAGCAACATAAGAATTAATGGACCCAAGCAAGGCATAATTTTTTCATGAAAAACATAACGAATTAGTTCGACCAGAGAGTGTTTGTAGGATGTGTGGATATTGGGACGAGATGAGTTGAGTTGAGGTGAGGGAAAAGCTTTTGTAGGATTGGAAGGCTGGTTTCAAAATTTTACGCCAACCGTTTGCCGAACCGCCAAAAGCGGCATTTGCAAATGATCTCGTTCGTTTACAATGATGCAGAAATCTGCGTGGGCTAGATTTGTATTTAAAAAAATATACGTGATACATACAAGTTATATTTATCCACAGTTTTTATTATATTATCTCCAAAAAGGGCGGTAAAAAATCGGTCATTTAGATACATATGGACAATGTAATATCTCTAACACTAACCACTGTCACAGAAAATTGTTGGAGGCTTTACTTTGTAGAATTTTTCCATCACGGACAAAATAAATTGACTTTATTAGTAATACTTGAGATTTTGTCCTCTAGTAGAGGTTGGTTTGTTAATTAGTTGAATTTATGGTAAAGTGTGGTTTGTTGATGAATTGGCTCTTTGATTTCAGATTTCAAATACTGGTATTTTTACATGCACTGAAAAAAAACTTTTACTATAAGTCAATTATAAAAGAACCCGATATATTTTTCGGTTGGTCCTTCAGTTATCAAAATTAACAGCTGAAAAAGTGGGTACGTATAGAATTTTACGAGTCATTATTTGTAGAGAATCGAAGATATGTTTGTAAATAATGCAAGATAGATATTTTACCCACATCGTTGAATTTGAAAGACTGCAAACAATGCAATTTTGATATCTTGCTATAAAATGACTAAACAGTACTCAAATGTTCACTCATGAAAATTTGAAGAATTGAAAAACTTGCCAATTCACTCAAAATAATGCTCCTTGACCTGCAGTTAAATGAGCCAAGAATAATGAATATCATGAATATATTGTAGGCAATCAATGCGAAACTATAGCATTGATCAAACGCCGATTTGCCAAATTTGGACAGTGGAATTGATCAGCCGTAAATATGATACGGTGTTTGACTCCGCAATAGGGTGGTTATTAATGTCCTCGATATGATTGTTGGAAGGTGCTCGTGTCACTCAAGCATTGCAATTGATTAAGTGAAACGTTGCTGATGTGAAACCAAATGTAATCAATCTTAAGCAATTGGCCGTGGCTAGATCGAGAGCCCATGATGACCCAGAAAAAATATCTCATTTCTCAGAACATTAATCTCCTGAAGCCATATGCTGCGGTCATTAATTGCTTTGGTGTGAAGCAAAACGCTCTGAGAAATGAAAAATTATCTGTGGCGCAAATTGTTGGAGAAATGGATGAAATTAGTGACAGAAGTTAAGCCAGCGTTGAATTTGAATATATACATTATTAACTTATCGTTATCGAACTACTGGGGCTGTTAAGTCCCTTTAAATAGTACTTTTATATATTCACATACAAAATGTTTATCGAATATGCTATGATCAGCTCATTTCCGTTGTAGGGTTGTAACTGATGCAGCTCATATACATTACAACAAAAGCCTCATTGGAAAAACAATAAACTGTTAAAGATAATTAATTTGAGAGGCACCCTCAACCTCAGGAGCAGATGTCAATTCACTTAATCGTAATCTACAAATGCTGCCACTTGAGGTTGATCATTACCTGCTTTTAGAATGTTTAATTTTTATCAGAGTTTGAGATTTTTTTTTGTATTCTACAAGTAAATGATAAGTTTTGTTGAAAGTCAGAGAATCTCCTCCCGGTTTTCGCTACTACTAGGGTCCTATCTACCTATAGCACTTTTTGCCTCAGCATACGATTTACCTTTCTATATCCCGTCCATAAAACCTATTCTCTCTCTTTTGCTTCCCCGCTTGCCCAACATTCCTCCCTCTATCATACCCTTGAGCAACCCATTGCCCTTATTAACCCTCCAGCCACCTACCCTGCCTATTATGGATTTTATTCAGTTTCCCTCTCCTCGCCCACCATTATAAGCACTTTCTCATTCATCTTCCTTTCCATCCACTGAACATCGTCCATCCTTCTCCACACCCACATCTCAAAAACCTGCAGACTCTTTCTCATTCTTCTTTCTGAGGGACCACTTTTCTGCCCGATTCAACGCTACGCTCCATATCAAACTCTTCACTAGCCCGTTCTTTACATGCCCATTTTCTTCTTGCACATTGTCTAAGGAATAAAATGCTTTACTTATTCAAGTATGTACCCATCCAACTTTTACGACGAGCCTCGCTTGTTCTAGACAATCTTATTATTTTTGTTTTTGTATGATTTATCATAATTCTTAATTTTTTGCTCTGCATTTATAAATTATTTACTAAAGCTTGTAGTCCCACCGAAGATCGATTGACCAACGTCTGATCGACCGCGAATCTAACCGATTTCATCATCTGCCCTCCCACTTTGATTCCCACATTCAATTTTTCCCATGCCTGACTTACCATTTCATCAGCATAGATGTTAATAGGCAATGACGACCATGGGCACTCTTGCTCTATCCCGTGGCCTATAATTTCCCGCCCTGATTCACCGTCAGCCTCCCTCACCTGTGCCCTTCTTTCCATATACAAATATCCCAGTAGTCTCCTGTCTCGCCAATCTATTCCCATTTTTCCGAGTGTCTACGCTAGTTTTTTTCTCAATTTAGCCTATCCAAAGACTTTTCGAAATCCACAAAGCAAGTGATAACATCCTGGTTATACTCTTATGATTTTTTTCTATAAGTGTTCTAGTCACCGCAAATGCATCTAGAATTGACCCTCCCTTCTGCAACCCGAACAAGTAATCTCTTAAGAAGATATTGACCTTGCTCTCTAACATTTTGTTGACTATTCTATGTAAATTATGGCTGCGTGAGTAATAAAACTGATTGTTCTATAGCTCTCGCATTCTAACGCTTTCTTCTTTTTCTTCGTAAGAGAAATTAAGACTGTTTTCACGAAGTCCTCTTACTCCTTCCTCGTAGATCCTAGGAACATGCTCGAAGAAAGCTTGCCTACCTTCATTTTCTAAATTCTTTGGCAACTCCTTAGGTATATCATTACTACGTTAGTTTTTCTTGCCTTCATCTCTTTCAATGTTTTATCTGTTTCAAAGTTGAGTTTAATCAGCCAGAGATTATCCTCATCTGGTGTTCCTCACTCTCTTTATCAAAATTAGTTGGCTTTCTGTCACTGTCATTTAGGTTGTGAAATGTATACTTATTGAGAATAATCAGTCTCAGTTAAAACAACCTACCTTGCATTGTGTTTACGCCATGGCACAAATAACTGCTCAGAAAATGCTTTTGTGAAGTATTATAAGAATATGACAACTTATTAACCTTCGTTATAAATGAGGTTATTTTTGGGATAAAACAGGATACGGAAGAGAAGTGAGAGCAGTACCGGAATGGCCATTTCTTAGGTTCAACATCTGTTTTTTTTGTTTGAATGATGGTTCATTAAAATGAAAAAGATTTTGAGTACATCGATCTTTCATTCATCCAGATTGCATTGCACAATAATGAATCACAATTTTAAAACCAACGATTTTTGGGTTCATCTAATTGCATCCGCACACCCTTGATGTGGTTTGCAGGGTATTGTGTAGATGAATTGATTCCGCTTTATACGACTCCCACTACACCCTACCCCTTACCCCTTCTTCCCCTTCCCTCGAGGATTCCCCCTTCGCGCACATTTCCTTTCTCTCCTGCGTCATTGCCCCCTCCTCCCCTCTCTCTGCTTCCCCTCCCTCCGCGTAGATCCCGTTATTTCCCTCCCCGCCCCTCCCACTTTCACTTTCTTCTCCCTCCAATATCCATTTCATGGCCTCCAAACCTCCCTCCCTCCACTTTCAGTTCACTCTCACTTTCTTCGACCACAAACTTTTCCCACTCCATATTTTGCGCCAATATTCCCATCCTCTCCCTCTCTCCGCCACTCCACTCCTTTTCCTGCCCGTCAAAATGTTTTGAAGTCCCTGGCTGACGCTGCCATTCTTCCACATCCTTGGATGCCAACTTCTTTGGCCAGTTTAACCGGTGTTCTTTGAAATTAGGAACTTTTTGTTTTTCTACTCCACTCCTTTTCAACTCCTCTCTGCTCATTTTCACTGCTGACTGTTTTGTTCGCACTAGCTACTTCCTTGTAGGCATTCCTGTTTCTTGATATTTTCTCTTTTTTTTTAAATACATTGAGTTTGTGTACCTTCTCTCTCCTCCCTCCTCCTCCCTTCATTATAGGTAAACTCTTACTTTCCGCTTTCCATCTTCATTTTCGACTCGTATTCATCATCATTTAATCCTTCCTCTTCGTTTCTCTCTATCCTTGCCTCTTCAGTTTCCGGATTTATATATATTACTTACTACCTTCGTCTATAATCTTTTCCTCCGCTTCGTTTTTTGCTTTGAATTCACAAACCTGAATACTAACACATTTTATCTGCGGACATTTCGTTTTTTATAACAACAGTGTCACAGATTTCTTCGCTAAAATAGGGTTAACAAATCTCCTCTTCTACACCCAATGTTGGAGATGAGAAACATTCCACCTTTGTAACAGTAATAATCTAATATTTACAAATACTATTAATTTTTCTAATTTCAGGCATCTTTAAAAAGGCAATGGATTTCAGACGACTCGTACTTAAAAGGTGAATTTTTTAAAATACCAATGATATAATTGTTTAAATATAATTTTTGTTCTGAAACACGACCTTAATGGTGGCTTTAGAAGTATTAAATTTATCAATAACTACCTTATAAACTACATTGGACAAATATTTCCCCTTTCTTATAATTTTTTCTAAATTCTGTATGATTCTACGGTTAACTAAGTTCTACTTCCACATATTTCCTCACATTGTGATTTCTCTCATCATCAAAGAGATTTGATTTGGCTTTCGATGTTCTTCTTTCTACCTTTGGGCCTCGCCTGGCTGTCGGATAGGTGTCCGGGCTCTGATCTTTAGATGGAGGTATGACAGGGATAGCGTATCCGGTGTGGAATAAGCTCATACCATATACCGTGGAGGTGGTTTGCACGCTATTTCGCAGATGTAGATGAAAAGGCAATTCTATCCTATTTTAGTAAAATGTGACGCCTTCGATCTCGGAATTCGTTACTTCCGCGTCGATGACGCAGTTACTATTGTCGGCGTCAAAATAATTCGAACTAAGTTTCAGGGCGAATATAAAGAGATTGCCTAAACTGATTGTAATTAAACACAGATTAAAACATAGAGAGATTTACTTTGCACCAGATGGTTGTAATGACACTTTTATCAAAGTTGTTTAACTCAGAAGAATGTAAAACGTGCCCATTTTTGAAGCCTCTGGCAAAAAGTTCGATCTCTTCTGGATTCCTGCATAACTTCTCTTGATTAAATTACTGTCTGTTAGAATTAAACCATATTGATCTTAGTAAGTGCTTTATGAAATTTTTATTTTTTTATCTTACTTTATTTAAGTGCTGTGTCAATTTTGCGGAAAAACACTATGTACACTTGCTCGTAGGAACATGGGCGTGTCACCGCTGTTTTTTTAAATTTAGTATTGCGATCCCAGTATTTGCGATTTAAAACCAAAAGAGGAATAATTCACCGAGATTTATATTCACATAACATTTTTTTCCGGGTGAAAGTGCGCTCTGCGAGTCCGCTTTCCTGGCAGAAGACGCGTACAAGCTTATAAACGCCAAGGCTAAAAAGCTAAAAAAGGGCTCATTTTTTGCTCTCGCGCAAGAAAAGGAATTCCGGCAATAATGAATAAAGCGGAAATTACAAAAATTCACCTGGAAATGAAACCGGCTATGTCTCGACTGTTGTTTCATTACAGATATTCTCTTATAATCTGCCTTAAATTTAGGGTCGCATTATTATTTAGGCGACAGTGGTGCTGCGCATTGCGACCACCAGCCGTGGGCGATGATGTTGAAATCGTGTGAGATCTCCTCTTGGTTTCAAGGGGGCTCCCAGTCATCTCACTGGTCACGCTCGTGGTCCACAGATGCTCTCTCAACGCTTCAACTTCTTCTGCTATAATCTACCCAATGATTTTATTTGATCCAAAAGCAATTGGCCCATGGGTTGGTATTGCATCCCCGCGGGAGAAAACGCGTGGGCGTGGTCGGCGATTTAAGGGACGGAACCGTTTCCCCTCCCTGGGAGACGTACATTTTAGTCACATTAAATGGGCACATTCGTACTTGATGGTTTAGAAGTAACTGCCAATAGCTACTCTAAAAAATAAAACAAATCAATCTAGGAATCGTGTATATCGAGGTGGATGACGCAAAGTTTTGTAACTTTTTACTGCTATATCTATTACTTATCTTTAACATAAAATAATTATATTCTGTTTCAGCCAGTTCACTTTGAAATTGTCATTTAACATTTATATCATAGACATCGTATTCGTGAAAAAATCAAAGTGGAGATTCAAAATACATATAATGTTTCACATGCCATGGAACTCGAACACTTTTTGAAATTGAAAGTGGGAAATTGAAAAATTCATAGTACTTACTTACTTCGCCACACTTGTAGCGAGGTAACTGTTGGTCATCGAAGAAAGCTGTTTAAATTAGGTTCTAAAGCTTGGAAAATGAAACGTTAAAAAATTTTCAGATTTTCGATTTCGTGCACAGTTTTTTTGGTGGGAGAAGAAAACGGAAGAAATAATCAATACTTGCTGTTCATTTTTAAAACGAAGCAATATCGATGTCGGACGATTGAACGCTGCAAACACACTTAAGTTTGATCATGAATAATATATGAACAGCAAGAAATACTGAAAGAGACGTCGAAGGGTTTCAGGCATTATTAAGGAACAGGTTTCCTGGCTGGGCCAGTTATGGAGGGAGCATGGAGGAAATTTGGCACTCATTTAAAGAGAATGTGCTTTTGGGAGAAGAAATTTTTGTCCCAAAGAGAGCCCTAAGGAAAAATACCGACCAACAATATTACATTTGCATTATAAGGAAGCTAGAGAAAGTAGTTTTTACCGAGTGATTGGAAAAGGGAACATTGTACCAATATTTAAAAAAGGGGAAAAGATGGAAGCAAGGAACTAGAGGCTGGTAAGCCTAACGTCCATAGTATGTAAACTAATGGATAAAGCAATAGGGAATTACATACGGGATTGGTAGACCTGGGATAATTGGTTATTTAAAACCAACATAGATTTATAACAGGATACTCTTGTGAAACTCGACTTTTAGGGTTAAGTAAAGACATTGGTGATGCTATCGATGAAGGGAAACATCGATGCTATAATCATAGATCTTACCACAGCCTTCGAAAGAGTGCCTGACAATCATCTGCTCTCAAAACTGGAGCTTTTAGCACTTGATGGGAGGGTTAAAAGTTGGGTAGCAAACTTTCTTTATGACAGGAGTCAACGGGTTAAAATAGGTGAGGAGTATTCATGGGAGGCACAGGTCACATCACGGGTTCCTCAAGGGAGCGTCTTCCTAATCTACGTAAATGGCCTACCGGATAGCATTAATTCTGAGGTGCGGCTTTTTGCCGACGACTGTATTATTTACCGGAGGATCGAACGGAATAAAGATCATGGTATTCTCCAAAAAGACATTGATTATCTTTCTGAGTGGATAAAAAATAACGACATGGACATTAATATTAACAAAAGCAGGCACCTTACTTTTTCACGTAAGAAACACACACAATGTAGGCAGTACTCATTCTCGGGAAATAAAATAATTAATAGTATCACATGCACTTTCTTAACGTGCGATCAAGGATAGGGGCAACAAGTAAAACACGTGGCACGCAAAGCTTTCAAAGTTTTGCATTGGACAATGAGAAATCTAAAGGGCTGCAGGAAGACCACAAAAGAAATGGCGTATAAAGTGTTTGTTCGGCCAATCCTAAGGTACTCGGCGATGGTATGAGACCCATTTGAGGAAGGTCACGTTAACAAGATGGAAAAAGTTCAAGGAAAGGCCCCTAGGTATGTTCTGAATAGGCATAGGGGGACTGAAAGCATGACAGAGATGATGAGAGTCTTAGGATGGGAGAGTCTACTGAGCAGGCGGAAAAGAAGTAGAATTTACGGGTTGTATAGATTTATTAAGAATGAAACATCATGGGGAGAGCTTCGTACAGAAATCAAAGAGCCATCCTTCAGCAGCAAGAATGATCATATGTTCAAAGTAAAACAGAGATCCCAAAAAAAATGTTAAAAAATTCTCATTCCTCAACAGGACAATAATTGAATGGAACGAGTTACCTGAAGAGTTGTTTGAACCCTTACTTTCTAACATACAGGCATTTAAAAAGAAATATAATAAATGCATGCAAAGACTTTGATGTGCACCATTTATGCAACTTGATCGGTGATATTAATATCTATGTTTATGTTTTACGATGTTTTTGATTATCAATGGATTTTGTTTATATTTCGCCTCACATGATATATTTTGACGTAAATACCAATTGGCCGTTGTCTATTCATACTGATCAATGAAAATAAAAAATAGTCAATAAACTACTATCTCTTACACTTACGATTAATAGGCCATACAATTAAGATTAAAATATACGAGGTTTACACTTATCTTGTTAATTTCAACTATTTTCGAGTGTATAAGATGTCTTGTAAACCGTGATGATTTCCCAACGTTTAACATGTAATACCAATGTATATAAGGGAAATCGATGTAGAATTACGCAAGATGTTGAACACGTTACATAAAATCAGCAGAGAGATTTTTGAAGTACACTTTGATGTTACCGAGAACTTGTAGAGATTCAGAAATTGAAATTTATAAATTGAAAACTTTTTACTTCTAACATATTTAGCCGTTCTTGTAGCAAGGGAACTATGAGTCATAGACAAATTCGGGTTGAGGTAGATTCTTAATCTTTTAAAGTGAACCTCAGAACAATTGTCAGGTTTTCCATTTAGTGTACAGTTTTTTTGCTAGGAAAGAAAAACGGAATAAATTAGCAATAATTGATGTTCATTTTTAAAATAAAGTGATATTTATTACGGATAATTGTCCCCTAAAAACATTTTCAAATTTGACGATGAAAAAATAAGAATGCAGCAGCAAATACTGATAAGAAATATTACTATCTTGTCATATGCTTATGATTCGAGGACGTTGAGGCATAAGTATTACGATATTACACTTGTCTTGGATATTTTACCTATTTTAGAGTGTATTTGATACCTATCTGGCAAGTTGTGAAGTTTTCCTTAAGATTTCTATGTTAAGTAAAAATTAGATATGTTAAATCGATATCGATACACGCAAGATTTTAAGAAACGAGAAAAGCATTAAAAGTGAGAATCTAAATCAAAGAGTGTGACATTGAGAATGAAACGGAGATTGTCAGCAATGGAAAGTGAGAAATTGAAAAATCCTCGCAACTAACATAATTTGCCATACTCCCAGCAGGGGAGCGATGAGTCGTAGATAGATGTGGGTTGAAGTAGATTCTAAATATTTTAAAATAAAACGTCTGAAAATTCGTCAGATTTTAGACTTAATGTACAATTCCTTTGCTAGGAAAAGAAAAACGGGAGAAATAAGCAATAATTGATGTCGGACGATTGAACGCTGGAAACATTCATAAGTTTGATCATGCAAAGTTATATTAACAGCAAGAAACTGATAGGCAATATAGGCCTCTTTTATAATTATGATTATTAGTCCATGCGGCATACAGATAAAAATATAAGAAACACTTATCTTGTAAAATTCAACTATTTTCGAGTGTATACGGCGCTGGTGAAGTAACGCGGTTGCCTCCCATTAAAAATAGCGGCCTAAAACTTTAAACTTTACACCTGAGCAGGTTTTATTAATAATGCATGCAACTCGTTGTAAAATTTTCATGAAGGCGTGGTCAATGTACGAGTGATGGCCACCATCGGGGAAGTGTGTCATTGAAGTTCACCTTCCTGGCTAAATAGACTCAAGCTCCTACATCCAAACTTTGGGCTTGCCCACCAATATGGGCTTGCCCACTAACCTTTTGAATATCCATTCCCTACTCCTTTATACCTCTTATTGCTTCGAAAACCTTCGTTCTCGAGCCAATGTCCTTTGAAGTAGCCATTGATGCGCGGACTGTGAGGGACCCAAACATTTCGCCTGCCTTCCAGATGGATGAACGCTGCTACCTTCTAGCTTTAGGTCTTCTCATCCCTACCCGCCCATCCTTACCTCTGCCGTATGTCGCCCAAGAGACAGGTCTAAACCCCCCTCTTACATCTTACATTGACCCCTCATAAGATTCTGACCCTAGGGTCGTCCATATCTTCCCCTCTTATCTTTCCCTCACTGCTCGACCTATCTACGCTCTAACTGAAGTCCATGTATGACCCCTCGTTCGTTCTTCCCCCGAGAGAGGGCTTCGAGGGAGTTTTGTGGGGCGGGTGGTCAGCGGAGAGGGGGGAAAGTGAGACTGAGGTCAATGTGGACGTGGAGCGCGGAGGATGATGGGTGAGGTTGGATGGTGGAAGGGGAAAACGTCGTAAAGAGGGGTTGAGGGGTGGAGAGGAGTCGGAGGATCAGCCCTGAGGCTAAGCTGAGGGGGACCACAGCTACTGCTGGATTGGAGAAAGGACTCTGAGAAGTGCGAAGTAATAGGAGAGCCAAGGTCTTGGTGCAGCCAAATGACGCGACTCTGATAGTCTTCTGTGACGAGTTATATCGGAGCAACAGTTCGAGAGAAATACTTCGCGCATCGGAACTAGTTTTTCTTTACTTCATATTTCACTGCTTAAACTAAATTTTGCAATATTCAATTTTGAACTAAACACCTAGGTTTGTTTATGAACTCATATTAAAGAGCATTCTAGTTTCTTTCAACAAGTAAATGGCTTTGGCTGCGTACCAGACAAATTATTTTTCGTGAATAAGAAAATACCATTGCGAGTTATGATGGCTGCCTTTTTAATGATCGATTAATAAAGAGGTAGCAGAATTTTTATATTTATATATTTTACTAAAATGTCAATTACCAATTGATTTTCACTAATGGTTTTTGTAATAACTGTTCATATGTATACCAGTACCTTTTTACTGCCTGATTTAAAAAGATCACAGTAATATCAACGTGAATAAGAAAAAAGTTTTATTAATCTTAGTATTAAATTCAGTGAAACCTTGATATTAAAAAAAACTCTTGAAAATTAGGATAGAGATAGGAAAGTAATTGGCCAGGCACTAGAAGATTTTATTATTAAATAGTACTCCATGGAATTTTTTTAAATTTTTTAATTAATGTTTTTCATTTGTTATAAGTAAACAAACACTGAATGAAACACTGAAAACAATGCATAATAATCACATAGAGTGTTATAAGAAGAACATTTAAGTAAAACAAACGTTATTATTACATTTACGTAAATCTCTGCTGAGCAAAATGATAAGGAAAAGGTAGGAATGGGTGTAAACCTAGTCGTATATATGGACAACTACAGAAGGTGTAGGAAAAAAGGCATTAGCAAAAGTGTGGAAAAGTTAGATAATTATACTTGGAAGATAAAAAAATTACTATCGCTATACTTGAACTAAGTTCTATTTCCAAGAAGATAATTTTTCAATTTTTCTGTTCCTATCACCTTGAAACATCAATCATCATACCGATAATCTGATAGTAATGATAGCCACCTAAGTAGTGAAATTTTTCACGGCGTTACATACTTTAAAAGTCATAACACATTTTCAAACTCCAATTACCTATTCAATGGCAATTTTCAACATGTTATTATACGCGATTGACTCAAACGAAATATCTGATAAATAACTCTTGTATATATATTATGCATGCAAAGAAACCTCACCCCATTTGCTTGGATTAGATCAGATTGAGGTTGAGAAGGATTAAGAAGAGAAGTGAGAAATGCTATAACAGTGTATTAAAGCGTTGGGGAGGATTTATGGTCGGAGAAGGACTATAATGTAGGGAGAAGGTGGAGCAGATGGTGTGCCTTACAGTTAAGAGGTAAACTGGGTGTGGGAAGGTAAGGGATAGGAAAGATCGGAAGGGTGAAAATGGATTAGATGGGAGAAAGAAGTTTGACAGAGTAGGGACTGTCTGACATGCGATGCGGTAATGCACACTATAGCAAATGCAAAAGATCCTGGAACACTTCTGCGCGGCGGAGGAGAAAGGTAAAGTTTAAGGAGTGAAGTGAACGGATGGAAGGAGAGTGTGGAGAAGGGGACGGCTGAGAACGAGGCAGGGAAGCCAAACTACTTTGCCTGTAGTGGTAGTACGAGTTAAATGCAGAAAACCGGGCGCCAGGTAGCTGTGACTGATGGAATTTACCGAGGCGGTAAGTTTGGCAGCGACTAGACAAGGTTCGCTCACTGACGCTCCACAATTTACAACCTTCCTTCCCCTGGCAGAGTTTTAAAAGTTCTGAGGTCCATGACCCTAGATCGCCCACGGCGCAGCGAAAGGTTCTTTTGTGACTGCTATACCAGGTGGGTAGATATAGATGAGGCGGCAGGGTGGGGATAACCATCAAGGTAGATAACGGAGCAAAAGTACAGGAGGGAATAAATCTGCCTTGAGAGATACATGAATGAGAATTCGGAAAAAATTGATTTGTTAGTATTATGATAAGAACAGAGGCAGAGAGACTCAAGTATGCAATATACGTTCAAAGTGCTCCTGAATGCATAACTTTAACTACCATCGAAACATCCTACGTTAGGTCATTTAGGTAGATAGTTTATTTGAAAAATACACCTACACACCTATATACACAGTGAGCAGAAAAAGTAAACATGGAAAGTTCTGCCTGCGGTGCGACTTGGCTTGTGCGAGAGTCACGGTACGCTGGCGTGAAAATTTTTAGTATATCGACAGATCATGAATGGTTATTACTTTGCCGTAAGAAGAATCGGAACTGAGAGATAATGAAAAAGATAATGTAGCAGCAGGCGAGAGAGGAATTTGGCTTGTGCGTCTTATTTTTGCATATGGAAATTCGGCATTCCTAACATTCCACTCTTGTAATCAGTGATGATTTTACTTAAGCGATTGGCGTTGGAGTGAAGAACGTGATCCGCCGTTTCGAGCCATCAGCTGTCATGATAACTTGAAATTGGGTTTAAATGAAAGCAGATGAAATAATTATGTTGTAGTATATTTTGCTTAATAAAAATATAAATATTGTTCACTCACAACTGTTGTACCCACAAAGCCATTATCAAGGCGATTATAACTTGGATAATTGCAATAACGTGCTGTAACCGTGGCCCATGTAAAATGCTACGATGGGTGATCCTAAGATATTTCTTAAATTAATATTGACTAGACTCAACATAAGTTGGCCTGAAAGAGTCTTACATTCGTCTTCACGTTTCATCAGCCAAGATGGCCGAGGGGGAGAAACTTTTGCTAACAGTCCTAAGAAAGGATTTTCTTCGCACTTTCTCTCGCCCATCCTGCCCAGCAGAAGGCCTTTGACACTTAGAATTGGACTGCCAATCGTCTCTTTAGACTGGAAATCCAAGAACAATCATAGGCTGGCAAAAGGACGGTCGAAAATGAAAATTACCTTTGAGACTTAAAGGTACTCCTGCTCTTCACACCTATTTTTATTCCTCTTCATGTAGGTGTTCCGCTGGGATGTTTCCATGATCGTTCTTCTCACCCCTAAAGAAAGGGACAATGGATTTGGCGAAGCGCACAGTGGAGGGATAACGGTTGACCTTAAGCTGTCAAAATTTTGCTCAGGAGGGTTGAACGAAAAATGGGACAAAAGAATTTCAATTCCCTCGCGGCACATGAGGAGGGAGATGGCAGGAATATCAGTTGAGTGGCGTGGTGATCCCAGAGGGGTCTTGAAATTTCCATTTCCTCAGTGCGTAGACATGACGGAACGGATTGCAGATACTGCATACGAGATTTTTCACCTGTGAAATGGATCTCCGAGCAGCGAGGAGTCAAGAGAGATATAATCAATGGTGCTTAAATGTAACTGCTACATTTCGTATTCCCGCCAGCAATTGAAGAAACACGGATGCTTCTTGATAAAATTGCGAAAATAAAATCTATGCAATAACTCATGCTTACCTTATAAACCTCCGGTCGTTTTGGATGAGTTTTTTCCAAACCATTTTCATGTAATTGACTAAATGAAAAAAAAATATTGACGTAGTAAGAAAAAAAGAAATATTAAATCGAAGTTTCCAGTTTTTTTCAAAGTCTATAATGAATTTCGATAAAATAAACTGCATGTGTTTAATGGATAAAAAAGAATGCAGGTCAATTATTGCTATTCAATAACTTACCTGATCTATTTATCCAAAATTATGCCCTTATATCCATTTTTGTTATTTTTCAATCTTGGCTTCCATAAGTGCACGAAAATTTTCCATCCCAGCACGTAATGATTCAAACTAAAGTTTCAAGTTTCAAAAAGTTAATAGACACGGAACGTCAATGCCTACACCATCAATCTTGTGAATCAAAAGATGTTGGTATATTGGAAGAGATAAGTTTAGGTGTATTTGACTTTTTTCTAACGCTAAGACCATTCACATCTTTCCGGTGTGACTTAAATTACTCTTAATATTATATTACTTTACCTAAAAAATTGAAGTTGAAAAAATAGTCCAATAAATAGAAAAAGCTCATGAAAAGGTATGCTTCCTTACTATTCTTACATATCTAGACCTGATGCATACTGCTTTGATGTATAGTGCAACATAATTATAATCAATAATAGTTATACTGCAAAAAAACCCCAATGGCAAAATAATAACTCACTATTTCACCAAGTCCTGGATTATCATATGACCTTGATGTCTTAATTTCGTGAGGAAATAGAGTTTCCTTACATAAAGCATATATTAAATGATTTGTTTTCTTACGCATACTCTTTACGATATTCCGCGACCTAAGCATCAAATGATGCTTTCACTTCCCTAAAGCAATGCATTAGGCCTCTCGGGACCATACTCATATTTCAAGATCAACATTAATATGTATATACTTGACATAGTCCAATGCGTGACTCAAATGATGTTTCGGCTAGAGGTGGAATGGAGAAGGTTCGGAAGATGAGGTTTTTCTTACCAAGTTTACGGGAATAGATGACGATGACGAGAAAAAGAGCATGGTTGAGATGCGATTGGCCCATTAATGTCGATGCGCATGAAAATAAATTCACAGAGCTTCAGATGAGTGTCGTGACAAAGGCGTTTAGATTAGATAAGAACATAATTTGAGGAAATTTTATACCTTTTTGAGGCTCATGCGTCAGCGCTATCTCTTCAATAGAACCATGTTGCCTAAGGATACATGGATCACTCACCTCTGTGGTAAAAATGTCTTTGTCGGAATAACGTCCTCTGGTATTACCAACTGCGTTCCGTCACAATATCCTCGAAATTTGTCTTCTAATATTAGCAAGTCCAAGTCAAGACAGTGCAATCACCACAAGAACATTGGTCAGATGGAATTGTCAATGGTATAAATTAATTTATTACTTTCTGCGTCAAGAGTTGGGTTTTAATCTCAAAGTTTACATCATTGAGAACTTATGAAGTTAATTACAAAGTATTTCGGTATAAATGCGACTAGGTCACTTTTTTACGTTCCCCAAAATACTTTTACCGCCGTTTTTACCCGAGTTTTTTCCTAGAAAATGTATATTTCATTTTTTAGGAAGGAAATAACTTTTTCCTCCAATAATTTTTTCAGTAATGAACTTAAGTTTAATTTTCTATGAATAACCACCTCTGATAACTTCTAAATTGGTTATAAATGGTGTTAACGACAAATTTAATATTTTTTTCCTAATAATGCTTCAGAAATAGTAATTATTTATATTTTAGGGTTTCATATTCTCTACTATAGCAGTATCATCTTCATTGCACTATTAAAGTTTTATTTTATAATATTAAAGTAAAATTAATCCAGCTCTTTTGACCTTTATCAATAAGTGTTTTCAAAAAGGATGGAGTAAATACGATGTCTCTCAGCAGACGGATTGATCAACGGTCTCCCTCCGCTTATTGGCCCCTGTAAACCAGTAGCAGCAAATGCTAGAAATTAAGTACGTGTTTAAAATATGGAACAATAGTTTAAATTGGTTAAAACTCATGTTGAATCTACTTCAGAACCGTACAAATCAGAACCTAACAAAAAACAAACGCAAGACATGGCATCATATTTTCCGGAAAGATACTTTTGGAAAATCGATTTCTTTCTTATTTTTCTCCCGTCTTATAAGTCCTAACAGAAGTATTTGTCATATCCTTACCTCCAATTCAGTGTCTCATATCGAAAATACTGAATGAAATTATTCAATGTAACCACTGTAGTTTCACACAAACTACCTTCATTGATTGGCTGGTAATGACAAAAGAAAATTATGAAAGATTTGTGACTCATCATCACTTTCAGGGAAATAAAAATCTACCTGTACTTATTTTGACGATTAGAAGTCTCAGAGTAAGTTCATTGTATAATTTTGACTATCGGTTTATTCCGAAGGACTTTGAGGAAACATTTTAAATAGTTGTGTGATAAATTTAAGTGAATACATTACTAAATGTAACATTGCGATCTATGATGAGCAATTCGTCTTGCTCTATGTATGCCGTTACATCTTCTTTTTTCTTTGAGCCGTGTTTAAAAAAAATCTACATACAAGCAGAAATAGCTTATTTAATGGTTGAAGATGAGATATAATCCATAATATCAATCTGCACTTCTGGAAAGCAAGCGGAGAATAGCCCAAACAAAAAAAGTGTTCTTGGGAAAAGGCAACTGCTGTGCTCAAAGAAGATAAGACTAAAAATCAGGAAAAAGTATGTAAAAACCGTCGTTTTGAGCGCAGCACTCTATGGATTGGAAGCATGGACCATTGGAAAAGCTGACCAGAATAGTCTAGAAGCCTTTAAAATCTGGTGCTGGAGATAAATGGACGGAAAACATTAGAAATCATGAAGTGTACAGAAGGGTAGAAGAGGAAAAAAACCATGTGGAACACCATCCAGAGAAGAAGAACGAGATGGATTGGGCACATCATAAGACACAATGGGTTGGTGAGGAACGTAATGGAAGGCAAATAGGGCGAAAAGCCTCAGAGGTAGGCCAAGGAATCAAGTAAAGAGAAAAGTATATAGAAAGAGATACCGGGAGGAAAGGGAACTTGCATTAAATAGGGAAGGGTGGAGAGCTGCAGTCAACTAATCGTAGGAGTGAACGACCAATGATGATGATGATGATCAATCTGCAACTCATAGATTTAACATATTTTTGTCACTCCTCCGTGGGCTCATTAGGGCGTTCATTCTTATTTCCTAATATTTTCCGACAGCGAGGAATTTCCCATTTTCTCCGTCCACGTTTCACTTGTCCAAATATCTCAGGAAAGAATGCCTTGTCAGAAGCAACGAGAATTTCCTGCGCATGATCTTAATTATTTCTTCCAACTCTCCTTCGGTAAAGAGCCTTCCAGACCTTATGGCTCGGGAATTCATCCCATTCCTCTTTTTCCGGTCGCTACATCCGGGCATAATTTCCAAGAAAGTTTCTTCATACATCCCTCGCAACGCCGTCCTGGAGAGCCAGAAAGCAGATCCTTTGAGCATATTGCGGAAGTAGTTAAGTCTCGGAAAGTAAAAAATGGCCTTTGCAAAAAATTTAATGAAAAAAGCCTCCGAAGTGAAAATCTTGGATGCAGATGGAAGGAACGGACATGGATAAGACAGAAAATCGGATTAGTTTCCACGTTCGGAACAGGGGAAACGGGAAGAAAGATTGGGGTGAACAACACAGTGGATTAATCGCCGAAGTAAATAAAGGCGGAAATTATTGTCCGTGTGTTGGAGTTCGTGTGAATGAAATATGTATTCATTAAACTTTGGATATTCCGAATAAGGGTCTTTATTCCCAGGGAAGCTATTCTCTGACTTATCAAGCAACGAAAGAAAAGGAAGCTTGTAGAAAGAAAATGTGATTTACCAGAAGAAAGGAATTTTAATTCAAATGAGTATGAAAACTTTTTCCCATAGTTTTGAAGATATTTTATCTTTTTCTTTCACTATTCATAACTGGAAATCTGATTCAATAACATGTGATAAATTGGATATTTCTGGTAATAATTACGCTCATTGATAATTGTACGTCCAACGCGTGGCGATAAAAAAGTTATTTTAAAAAACCCCTTGTTTCTAAAAGATTCCAATTTGATGGAAGAATTGACTATCAAATCTTTTTAGCTAATTTATTAAAAGATATCTTGATCTATACAAGTAGCTGATAGATTAAAGCAGTAAAATAGTCAATTCAATATTTGATTTTGCCATGTTAACACCATCGGTTACGCAAGCCTCGGGCTAGTTTCCAAATTAGAAATTATTTTATCCCGGTGCTTTGATGTTAGTTTCAGAATAAATTAGCAGGGGTGCGATATCTTTCCATGTTTTCCCTTCATCCATTGTTTTCTTTAACCATTATCTTCCGAGCGTCTTTCTCCGGCACAAAAGTTTGTCCCTAGACTACCGAGCGTGTTCGTTTGGCACATTGATGGACATTTAAAAAACACTGGTCATTTAAAAAACCCCGGCCAGCAAGGCTTATGACTCCAAAAAGTTCTCTCTTCAAGCCTCGTTGGGGATTTTTGCTTCAGGAAAAATGCACCAAGCTATCTTCTTCACCGATATTCGTCAAATTTCTGAGTGGAAAATGGATGATCCAGAACCTTACCTCTCCATGACGATTGTAAGAGGACCTTCAAATCGAATGAGTATCATGACGTGGGCGTGCAAACAATTGTGTACTAATGGTTTGTGGAGATACATTCCATGAAGGTTGAGCTAGTGTTGACTTTTTCGGAGAAGAACCCTCCAAAAACAATCCTCGTTGGGGATTTTTGCTTCAAGAAAAATGCACCGAGCTGTCTTCTTCACCGATATTCGTCAAATTTCTGAATGGAAAATGGATGATCCAGAAACTTACCTCGCCATGACGATTGTAAGAGGACTTTCAAATCGAATGAGTAGCATGACGTGGGCGTGCAAACAATTGTGGACTTATGGTTTGTGGAGATATATTCCATGAAGGTTGAGCTAGTGTTGACTTTTTTGGAGAAGAACCCTCCAAAAACAATCTTTTCAGTGATTATTTTCTTGGGTGTGAAACGGGGCACTTAAGAGAGGTAACTTGCAAGCTTCATAGTAATTAGAAAGGATAATAAGTAAAAGAATTGGCAGTAATCAAAAAGTATCACTTGTCGTTCAATGCTCACATTGCTTGACTGTAGCCCTCCATCCTTCCCTATCCAATGCTAGTTCCATTGCTGATCTTATTTAATCCTATTTGCTTGGTACATCTATATATCCCTTCTCTATTGACTTTTACGTCAATTTTTTACTTCAGTCATATTAAAAAAATGTTTGCAAAATGAGAAAAATTTACCTGGTTCTTATATATATATATATATACTTCCTTCTTCTGTATACTTCTTCATTTCTAACATTATCGGAAACATATACGGAAACATCAGGTTTCTAACACTTCTAATCTTTTCTGGTTTCCTGGCACATCGTTGGACAATTTTTGATCCGTGATTATGTTGCACACCAGATGCTGTGGCAGTTGATACATACTGATCTTCTCGATGTGTAGCATTAGTTGAGACTGCTGCCTGTCGGCAGTGGGGCCAAGTAGGTTGGGTAGCATGTAGGGCGAAGAAAATTATCGTTTCATTGTTCCAGATTTGCACTCCACAGACATTTCAAAAAATATTTCAAAATTTTTCAAAAAAAAAAAAAAAATTCAAAATTAGAAAAACATTTGCTGCTTCGAGGTCTTTAATCTATGACTCTCAATTGGGAGAGAAACTCACTCCTGGACCATATCAGTCATAGAATACTGAAGGGAACAATTAAAAAAAGAAATACAGATGGAACGAATGAAACATTTTTATCGGAACTTAATTTTAATGTTTCCTATCATTAGTTAATGCGATTATATAGTTGATTTTTGTTGATTATCTAACCTTTAGCAAAGTATTGATCGTAGTAGCTTGATACACTTCAGTACTCTCTTAACTTTAACATGTTACGGTACTTTTGTAATTTGTTATCCATCTCTCCATATTCTCCCCCATTTTGGCTTGTGATCTCCGACCCGTGGTTCTTTCCACCCCAGCTTTCATTACGTACTCACCTCATTTTCGTCTAGTTCCTCTCACTACCTCCTTGCTTCCTTCTGCTTTCCAGCCCTTTGTGTCCTTCAATGCATATACTCCTTTATCATTTCCTATCCCTTCCCATCTCAACCACCTTTGCATCCATTCACTGTCACTTAACTCTTCTACCATCTCTTCTCTCACTCACCTCGATCTCAGGTCCGTCCACCCCGCCACAATCCAATTATGCCCTCATTACAAAGTGGCTGCGATTTCCGACATGCATTACCTCCAAAACCCTTGGACATCCTCCTACTCTCCCACTGACACCTCCCCTTCTCATCCCAGACGCCCTTAACTCTGTTGCCGCCCGTGGACTTCACCTTTTCTTTAAGACGTTTTATTCTATTGAAGTCCACTCTAAAACCACCCTATTACAATTTAGATATTTTTTCTCTTCCTCCTAACTTCGATATATCCTTATAAATCTTTAAAATATCCTTCTCTTTACTAACACCAATTGAGAGCATTAAATATATTAAGACGCTTAAGAGACGGAGCTTGAGGAAGTTATGAAGTACACAGGGGATGAAAGGTCAGCGAGGGAATGAAGGAATGAGAAATGAAGATGACGAGGGAGAGACGGCGATGGGATGAAGGGAGGAAGTGTGATACTACATGAGATGGAGTTAGGAGGAAATTGGGTAGGAATGGAGAAATATGTAATCCGAATTAATCCGCATCCGAATCCGGATTATGGCAGAGGAGAAGTTAGCGGTATTCGAAGTAGTGGTGTGGAGTTGAGCGGGGATTCTCTCTGGAGGTTTGCGGGGGAGGTACAAAGAGGTATGGCTGAGAGCGGGGTCTGCTACATCTACATCTACATCTACGTAATACCCTGCGAGCCACCACGAGGGTGTGTGGCAGGGGGTGAAGATCACCAAACATGCACTATTGCCATGTAAGTAGGATATATAATGTAGACATGCTAGAAAATAGGGTCATAGTTTATTAGTTACTACAGTAGATTATTAGTTATTGCAAGTAATTGCAGTAGTTATTACAATAGAATATTAGTTACTACGGTATAGTACAGGTTAAAATCTACATAATAAGGAAGGGATTATTGGTAGTTATTACATGCATCATGCACTACAGACTATTCTAACTATGTTTCACCTACCTATCCCTTTTGCTACGTTGCCTATTGTTCTCTCTTATGGTACGCGGGAAAAATGACATTTTAAATCTATCGGTACGACAATCTATCTCTCTAATTTTGTTAATATGGTCAAACCTAGCATAATACGCAGGGGTTCTTAATATATATCTAACGTTATCTGTGAACAAATCGGTTTCGAATTTACTTAAAAGGTTTAACCTAAATTTTAACCTGCGTTCTGATAATAATTCCCATCCTAGTTCTTCTATTAAACTCTAATTGCTAATTGGCGGCCGGGTGAAAGGAGCGAATCACGTCTTCGAAAGGGGAACTGAGAAGACTTGGGATGAAATGACCCTTCGAAGCACACGGAACATCCACAACCACTTCTTCCTGAGACGGATTGACGGGCACATGCGAACGTGGAAAGGTTTCGAGGAACGGCGGGGCCAGTTTTTAATTGAAAGCTCCATAAGAATACTGACAGAAATAAAACCGTTGAAAAATTAGAGCTATATGAATGAGATAAAATATTCGAGAAATAAATTCATATTAATGAAAAATATAACGATAACCCTCGCATATACAACCCTAATGAATGGCGTGAAAATTATTACAAAGGTCCATTGAATTATTTTTTTATTTTCTACAATTTTGATATAGTCATTGCGGACCAACGCGAGAATGTAACACTTTTTGGAAGAAAATTCATTGTCTCAGGATGACCAAGGTGGAATTCCTCACTATTAAACGTAATATGAAACACTGCGAGTACATAAGGGAAATTATTTCAATTATCATAGTCTTGATAAATAAATACCCTTGGATGTTTTAAAAACTTCGAATAATTAATTGATATTCTTCCGCAAAAAAATTAAAACAATAATTTTGTCAAATTACGATGAACAATCGGAACTTCACTTATACCACAGTCCTCACATTTTAACTCATAGACTCCACTTCTGTCCGTATGGTCATTTAAGTTAATATGTGAGGACTGTATTAATGAGTACATCGGTCATACTTGCAGAATATTAAGAGATTGAATCATAGAGCATGGAAGAAGTTTTATAAATAATGACGACAAATCTTCTTTTGCCAAATGCTTGAATAGTTTTAATCATTTAAGCAATTTTGGCCTGGATGTTTTGCATTTTAATAACAAAGAGCCTAAACTGGATTTATACGAAAAATTGTATTGATAAGTTGTGAATGTAAGTTGGTAGTAGCCCAAATAATATTTTTAATGGCGTAGTTTTTATGACTCAATCACCTCTTTTCAATATAATACTCCCGTCAAGTCCTGAGGGCGGCTAATCTTGTTGTTTTTTGACCTTCAACTACACCTGCTCTTTTCTTTTTCCGGTTTCTTCCCCCATTGTTTACCAATTGGTACGTCATCGTGAAGCTCCCCATCTCTGTATATTCCCTCCCCCTCCCTCTCCTCTGCCCTCACCAATTGTCTCCCCAACTATATTTTATTTCTAAGGGGTAGGTATATACACAATCGGAATGTTAATAAATGTACCTTGATAATAAAAAAATTGTCAATGCCAAGGTTGGTTTTAATTAAATACAGTGTAGAAATTTTCAGGAAACAGATGTAATATCGTAATGATGACCTTAGGAATAAACCACACCTCAAACGTTACAAGAATTGATGAAATTGCCATATTGCGCGTGTTTCATGAAGTGCAATTTACATAATAGGGCATGTTAAAGCTGTTATATTTGTTCGCCACGTTAATTTCTGATTAATCGACAAATCATCCTTTGCGTCGGCCGTCGAACTGTCCTTTGCATTAAATATCACTCAACTAAAGCCTTTTATTTTGTATTGGTAATCTGTTCTCCAGCCCACTGCCCGATAAAAAAATCAAATATTAAGGGATAAATATCACTCTTCCTGTCCTGGCGATGAATTCCAGCGTGGAGTACAGATTTTCACTTAATCTGCATTAAGCTTTGTTGGTGTTGCGGTCCTTTGATACGTACAAGCGTATATTAATTATTTGAGTGCATCCATCTGTAAAAGTGATCTAGCATCAATGAGCTGGGGAATAGTAGCGGGAGACGACAGTAAAACTCTGCAGGGAAAATTATATTTTATTTTCTACTTCTTGTTAATGTCATCCGAAGGTGACAGGTTTATATTTGTTTCAAGGAAATTGTCTCTATTTTCTGACCTACGTGGTTTATTTGCCTTCAGTGGCACTCATTCAAGAGGGCCACATGTTTGATTCATCCCTGGGCAACGGGAGTAATACATCCATTGTCACATGAACAACGTCGAGGTTTTTCATTTCGTTGGTGGATTCGTGTAGGTGAATTGGTAGGTAGAAATTGATTTAAAATTTCGTGGTCCATGTACCCGAATAAAACAGAAATTTGCAGATATTATCCACGCCAAATATTGAGTGAAAACAACTTTTACTCAGTACTGTAGGCTTTCTAAACGGTATGATGATTTGGTTTTCCCTTACGTTCTCACGACGGCATGAGAAGAAGCATGGGGAAGGAGAGTAGGTTGGGTGGTTTTGATTCTTCTGGAAATGACTGGATATCATTTTCTACTATTCTTCTATCCTTGGTTCCGACTGGCGTTGTTTGGTTGCTTCCGAATTTTAATGAAATCCCTGATTAGCGAAGATTAGCTTCTGAATAATCTTCCCTATGCTAGGGTCTTTCCGTCGTCCGTATCTGGCGTGTGTTCATCGGTGACGTTTTCTAGTCACTCTTTTAATGTCCAGTCCTGGCTTTGACTTACCTCTTGGTTTTTTTGTCACAACATTACCTGTTTGTTTGGTTTAAGTGAAAATGATGGTATATTTTCGATCAATGACATGAAATAGCACTAAAAATTTAACTCAGGTTTCGAAGTAGGGAGAGGTGACTGATGCAGTGAGGTAAGTTATCAGTGGAGACGAACTAGCAAATGGTGGCAGAGACTTCGAGAAATCGTGTCCGTAGAATAAAATACTATTCAAGGCAATTATGGTAAAATTAGATAGGGATTTATAATGATTCTGATGTAAGATTTTGATCACGAATGCGTTCTGATGATTATAGTTAAGAAACAACGTTAACGCAATGGCACGGGAGAACAATGATTGAGCTCTGGGTATTATAAAATGGACTGAATTCTTCGGTGATAATAACACTCCAATTTTCTACGGGAGAATTTGGAAATGTCAATGCAACAAAGGATTTATTTAGCAATTGATCTGCCAAAAAGAGAAGGGTAAAGACAAAGTATATAATGAGTGTGTATTGAAAATAGACAAACATAAATAAATCGTAGTTTTCACCAAAATTATTTATTAATTCGGTTTGTCGCGACACCGCCACTCTTTTGGTCAAATCATATTAATTCTTTGTTGTTTACACCTTCAGGGTTTGGAAGCAGAATACATTGACAGTCAAAGATAATTAGTCCCAATGGTCCATAGAATTATTTCACACAAATTTCTATCCAGTACCACAAAACTGACACGGATAGTCAACTTTTTGCATGGCAATTTCATAAAAATATTGGATGAAAAACGTCCGGAATTGTCACTTACATTTTATGACCAGAATGGTATTGGGGAATTAAGAATGCAATTACAATAGAGGTCGAGGTGCGATAAAAAGTGTGGAAAATACAAATGTTATATTTGATTAATATGAACTTCCACAAAGTAAACCCGTCAACTATTGATCTAATACAATTGAGGCCCTAAGAAAAAATTCTACTTTATTTTTCCTCGGGTCATCATGCGAGGTGGATAAGAAGTGAATTCTTTTAAATTCTAATTTAGATTCTAAACTCTTTTGATCCATCATTTTCTGTGATTTCGAAGTTTTTTAATAAAAAGACCAGGAAAAAAGACAAAAAAGTTCGTGATATTTTGGCTATCAATCCTCACAGTCAAAGGAAATAGAGATGTATGAGTGATCTCTCAAGGCTTTCTGGAACCAGTGGAGGAAGCAATGGGGAAGTTTCTCAATGGTGAATAGAGGATGATCATATGTTAACAGAGGGTTTAGGGTTGAAGGTGAGACGCAATGTAAGCAGGAAGAAAGAGAAAGCTGCGGCAATAGGATTGTGAAGGGAGTCAAATGCAGGGTCGCCCAAAAACAGCATTTTTTTACCACCCCAAAATTAGCGGTCTACAAACGGGAGCAGGAGAGAGACAAAAGGCATATTAGAAGCAGCACCGCCTTTTTAGCGTACCTGATGGGAGTTATAAGTAATCGGGTATTTTATCTTTCCGCTAACCTCATGTTCTTTCTATCCAAGTCTATATGTCTTGATGAGTCATAATTTGCTCCTCCCTCCCCATTAAGGCATCTTTGTCAGAACCTTGCTTGCCCTTTTACTCCTTTCCGATATCATTTATCATTAGCTCTTGAATTTCGAGATCCCTCGAAATTTGCCAGACCTTCAATCCATTGTTAAATCAAACTATTTCCTTTGCTCTGCCCAGTGGTCATAAACTATTGAAGTATTACTAATGACTCGATGCTAAGGTCAAGAGGAGATAACTGATCTTATATTTCGTGTTCTGGATATTTTTATTCATGGAAATATGAATTACAGTTATTCCTACTTAGAGTATTTGTGCACTTCCAGCCAACCAAGAATTCAGTTACGATCATGTGTTAACAGATGGTATAGGGTTGAAGGTGAGACGTAACGATTAATATGCATCATTTAGATGGTCAAATCTTACTGGGGATGTGAAAAAATTTGTGATGCAAACGTCTATATTTTTGCAAAGGGTCCGTCATGAAGGAGAGGGGACCTCCGTCACGTTGTTGTGTTTATCCCACTCTTGGGTTAAAGGTTCTATGATTAGTCTAATCCGTCAGACATTGATTTATAATCAAAATGTATTATTTTGGCACTCAATAGGAGCTTTGATGGCCTTTGTTACACCTATGGTAATTAATGGCGCAGGCCTTTACCATGTTGTTTATTCTAATAAGTTGTATTTGCCCGAGAGAAATAATAAAACTGGTGGACAAAAAACTTCATCCAGATGATTCATGAATGAACACAGCCTTTTACTGCAAAAGAAGTCACACTTGGATATTCTTAATACTTCCAGTTTTCTTCTATAATTGCTTGCAGGAGAAAATGTGGATGTGATGCGGGAAAGCTAGTTAATATAGGAAAATTCTGAGTAACTTTTACACTCACCCTTAATAAAAGAGAGCAAATATTTTATAAATATTTTTCACCTTTTTTCTTCTTATTGTAAAAATTGCCATTTTTTTGATCGGCTCGCCTTTTACATTCCCAAGCCCTCTTCATCGTTCACTGGGTATTTGTTTTCAGGAAATTATGGAAGTCCAATTCTCAATCATCATCTCCAGGAGATAGATAGTGTAAATGAATGGACGTTAACTATCAACAATAGTATGTTGAGAGTTAAAGTGATGGGAAAGAGAAAGTGTAAAGATAACATTTTAAGGGTTAAAAGGAAGGAGAGAAAGATAATAACGGAGTGTTATCCTAAGTTAAAATTGAAAATTCTAAATAGGCAAAAAACCTCCGAAAACCGTCGCGTCGCCTGTTTCTCTGCAGACGATAATTTGGATAAATAAGCCATCACATTATTACTCCTGCAAACGCCTTTTGTGTAAAACGGGAGAGATGGTTTACTGGAGGTGTTTGGGAAGACTAGAGGGTAAAGATGGTAAAAATGGAGTTATCCGGAGCGGTTTTTTTTTGGTTGTGTATACATTTGGTATTATGTAGTGATCGCATGCTTATTAGAAGGAAAAATGCAAACCTCTTTTACGACTGCAATGGAAATAATATTTTCAGGGAAAAATTGGGAACGGACAATTCAACATCACGAATTGCAGATTTTTTATGTTTCGTATTGGAAGTGCAAAATCTCCCACCCATTCCTAGTTTTTGCCTAGGAGTGGGTGGGAGATGTGGGAGCCCACTCCTAGGTTTTACCTGCACTGTAGTGTATAATGTTACTATCATTTCCGACATTCAAAGTTCTTTGATGAATGCATTAGATACTCCTATATAAATAATAGACGTATTTTATTCACATCATAGCTCCCTGTCAAAATTGACGTATGAATTTGATGACTGAGGAAACCTATTTCTGCTATATGTAGCTCATTGCGGGGGTCAATCACTATCTCTTGGTAATTCCACTTTTTTACTGGAAAGAAACCAAAAACAGCTAATTTCACTCTGAAAATGATTATCAAGAGCCATAATACGAAAATTTGTGGGAGCAAGGACCCTTGAGTAATGCCATTTTATCACGGAAACACTGATTTCCCTATGAGCGGTACATAAAATGGGAATGCTTTTGGATGGAAAATTAACAATGGCAAATTAACAAATTAACTCTTTGCTCGATGAATCCTACCATGCAGTGAATCGATGTAAAAACGTTTTACGGACAGAATGACGGAGGGGCGCGCGGAAGGCCTGGAAAGACATTGTGAGGTTGAACACAAAGACTTGTCAGAGACAACGGCGTGCGGTGTGGAAGGAGCGTTGAATGTAACAAGGAAGAGACGTTTGGTCGGAGAGACAAAAGAGCGGCTAATTGGAGTTGAGCGGGAACGAACCGCTCCAGGATGGAAAGGTGGGATGAGAAAATCCAATGAGAAGTGCCAGTGTCGTGAGATGTAAAACGGAAGGGGATTCATTGCAGGAGAAATGTTTGCGGACAGACTCCTCAAGGTTGGAGATGGTATATGTGCGTCCACATACTCGCTCGTGGATACCGTATAATAGACATTAATTATACTAAACAAACAATAATTATACTAATTACATTTTTAATCCGTAGAGGGATTGCATATATGTTTTAAGGCGGATACTGTAGCATTTATGACAGCAAGTTATAAGTTAATCTTATCCCATTCTTGAGGGTGAATGAAATTATTACTCACATTAGTTGTTATTTCTCTGCATCGAAAGCATGTGCAGTAATATTCGTGCGGGTTGGAAAAGCCCACCTCAACCGGTTCTTGAACATACAACAAATTCGTATTCGCAAGCAATGACTGGAGACGATAGTGACTGTGAATATGTTTTGCCAGCGTGAAAGAGAAATTTGTCTGTTGCATAAATTTTTTTTATGGAATCACGATTTTTATCAGAAAGTGGTAAAAAAAACGTTTTTAACATTCTCATTTCATTTACTTCCGTAAAGTTTAGCGCGAATCATCAACATAGAACAACAAATAAATAACACCAGAGTCACTTTTCCTTACATATATACATCTGCCAGCAAGGCATCGTTTAAAGCCAAGTGATTTCACAGTTTCATCAAATTTACGATTCCACTCCATGGGAGTTTGATTCAAACCGTATCATGTTTTCCTTAGTTTACAAA
The DNA here is from genome assembly GCA_963169105.1 of Ceriagrion tenellum. Classification (NCBI taxonomy): domain Eukaryota; kingdom Metazoa; phylum Arthropoda; class Insecta; order Odonata; family Coenagrionidae; genus Ceriagrion; species Ceriagrion tenellum. The sequence continues at coordinate 37,181,853 of OY720640.1, forward strand.
CCTTACCAGAGTCTACAGATAACCCTGCTGGTGGCCACATATAAATGTCTTCCTTAAAATCCCCATTTAAAAATGCACACTTTACATCAAATTGTTCTACGAACAAATTGAATTTATTAGCAAGACAAGAAAATTCGAACAGTTAAAAGTTTTACTACAGGTGCAAACGTCTCAGTATAATCTACCCCTTGCCTATGAAAACGCCCATTAATGACTAATCTTGCCTTCCTTCTTTAAATATTTCCATCCCCATCGAATTTAACAGTGAAAACCCACTTAGTTTGGAGCCCAATTGGAGTTTTACCTTTAGGCATGGAAATTAAATACCATGTTTTATTCTCAGTAAGTGGATCTAGTTTTTCATTTACAGCAGCAAGCCAGAGATCTCTGTCACTCCTGAATTAGATACTTTCATAATCCACTGGCACATTGTCTAGGTCAACTTCCTGGGTTTTATTGAACCCTGAAAACGCAAATACATAATTTTTTCTTCGTTCTCTGCCATATTTTCAATTATCAACGAATTTACCAACTCTGCAGAGTGCAACTTAATCATTTAGATGAGCAGGCCTCATTCTGACTCTGGAGCCTCTCCTGACTCATTGAACTTCACCAGGTTCTACAAACTCCTCAATCTGTGTTTCATCCTCCACTATTGGCTCTGCTTCATCATTCCCTCCTGAAACTGTCTCCTCCATTCTTGCTTCATCTAAAATACAATCACTTTCTTTATCAAAACCACAAACAATATCACCATCATAATTTCCACCATACACATCAATTAAATCATGAAACTTATTTCCTTTTTCATTTTTTTTCTTCCTTGGATGCTCACCAGAAATATTTTTTTTGCTTCGAGCAGAAGAGTCAACGATTGAATTAGTGTGAAGTTCAAATGTTCCTACCACATCTGAATGAAGGTTTCCTCCGACATCACAGATCACGATTTCGTCATCTTCTATATCCTCCTCATCGGTCAGCTCATCTACATTTGGCGGCAAAATAACTGCGTCAATCTCTGTTGCGTCGATGTCCTCAATTGCAGCTTGAATTTCCTCCGACGTACGATATATTCGACCGTCACAACTCATTTCTGTAATGTAAAAAACAACTATTAACAAAAACTATTTTTAAATGTAATACTGCAAGTTTAAACCGTAAAATCATTATGAATTAAAAATGCTGGCATAAGGGTAATAAACTTACTTTTTGATAACCAGCCTTGAAGAATGGAAACCGTATTCAACACTGTTACTTGATGAGGTCTGGCGTAATTGTAGATCAGGTACCTCTGCGCAAGAATGTGTGCAGACTTGAGGTTCGGAATTTCAAAATAGTGCTCTTCATAGCTTTTCACAGAATTGTATACTAAAGGAGTTGCAATCAGGTCACAGCATTATATGTGTTAAAACCTGGTGGGTGGGGTTAGTGGGGTGGAAAGGGATAGGGGTGGACGTCGTTGCGAGGTGTGTTAGGGTTCGAACCTGAGAGGGACGGAAAAAGGTCTAGTTATGCTGGGCAGGGATATCCCAGCGCATATGGCTCTCCGCTCGCAGCGGGGAGGCTGGGCAGGGGGTTAACGAGTAAGGACATAGGATGGGAGGATTAGTGAAGGCCACATTATCACAATATTTTCTGAGAATTTTACGCACTCTGGTCACTGACGATAGTGAGCAACTTAGGCTGCAAATGTGGGTTCAGGCCATTTGGAGGGAACAATTGTTCAACAGACAACCGCAGATAAAGGAATAGCAGATGGAAAATAACATTCCCCTTTCTCTATACAGTAATTCCCAGTACTCAAGCTATCCCTTTAAGCCATTACCTGAGTCAATTTACCAAGAAATAGTTTTCTTGGAATCCCATTGCATTCATTGTCACTCATAGTTCTTAAGAAATTTCTCTACAAATTACCTGGGCTATCATTTGAAGCCTGCGTCAGTGACCAGTGCGCATGAAGTTCTCAGAATATACTGCGATAATGTGATCCCTCCAATTTCTGCATTCTTTTTCCTCACTTGCCAACCCCCGCTGTGCGCCGAGACCCGTCGGCGCCGGGATATCCCTGCCCAGCCTAACTCTGCCTTATTCCCTCCCACCCCCTTCCCTTGGAATCCAAATCAACAACACCTCCCAATTACGATTTTGCCTGTCCTAACCCTCATATTCTCATCCACTTGCTTTTAGATACCTTTCAACTGTGGTAAACATATCATTCTTACCTTAGGATGCCACTTCATCATTGAACTGGAGACATTTTCAGAAATCATTGTATTTTCTGGATGTCTCTATGGTATAGTTTTAAAACATTCTTTATGTTTTGGTCAAAGTAAATAATCACTATAGCATAAGTAAACATTGCATTTATATTGCTTGATACGTGAAGTTAAAAATATCAAATATAATCAACACTCGCTGAAAACTCACCACCTGCCAACATCCTTGTAAAGACACTACAGCTCCTATGTAGATGTAAATGCAAGACTAAAATATTGTATAACTACCTTTTTTGGTTAAAGTTAAATTTTTGCCATAAAAATGTAACGTATTCTTGAATAACGTTCTATAGTTGAGTCCTGAAAGGAATGCTCGTAACGAAATCCGCCGTTCCTCTAGTTTACTGGAGTCCTCCCAACGTTGCGTGAACGCAACACTTCGTTTATTCTTGAATAATTTCAAAACCTCTATATAAATTTCGCCCAATTTGTTGCAGTGGCCTAGAATACAGATGCATAATTGCATATTTAGAAAGATTTACTCACTACGGGCCTAGGATTTTACATAATTGGTAACATAAGAAGGTGTCCTGATATCACTACTTACAGGTACATGTAAAGGTCATTACAAAAACAAAACTATTTGAATGACATCAATGAAAAAAATTACATTATGTGAAAAAGCATTGAACTACGCATTCAAAAAATTTGAACTGCGTATTATTAACAGATATGGAGAAAAAAAATCGCAAAGTATGCGTTGCGTTCACGCAACATTGGGAAGAAATGGGTTAAATCTCACATGTTTAGGGTTATTAACTTTTTATCATCCACTGACCATAATTTATATCCATTGTCGCAATATCCCAGTATTATACACTTTCTCACCCTAGAATCAAACTTAGAAGCCAGCTGTTGTTTTTTTCTATTCACATAAGCAACACACCTTTAATTTTGAGAGATTAGGCTTCTTGCCTGTCCAGATTTCAAAGGGGCAACATTCCCTTCAAACGCTCTTATTGGTCATCTTTTCAACAGATAAACTGCAGTTAGTAATGCTTCGATCCAAAATCTTTTACTTAGATTGCTGCCAAACAACAGACATCTAGCTTTATCAAGCAATGTCCTGTAGAAGCGTTCTGCTACTCCATTTAATTGTGGAGTCCCTGGAATTGTTAATTCATATACTATGCCCTTTTCAACATAGAAAGATTTTAATTCCTCGTTTACATACTCCGCCCCATTATCGCATCTGAATTGACTAATACCTATGGGAAAAAGAACAGAGGCTCTGGCAACGTAGGACTTGATACAATGAGTATCTTCTTGGCCTTCCTTACTCTTTAAACCATACACAACAACACAGTGCGTGTAATCATCAGTAGTGGTCAAAATGTATTTCACACCATTATAAGCCGTTGGAGTGATCGGTCCACACAGATCACTATGGACCCGTTCAAGGGGTCTGGCGGTTCTCGGTCGAGTACAACCAAATGGCAGCCTAGTTTGCTTGCCTTCAAAACACACCTCACAGAGGCGATCGCCATCACATCTCATTTGCTCTACTCCATCAACCATGTTACTTAAGCTTCTCATATTGCCAAAGCCCAAATGACCAAACATCGACGATTTCCCGTTTCAAAGATTCCGCCTAGCACTCCCGGTACCGCAGCGCCAAGAAACAGCCAATGGCGGAGGTGGAGTGGTGGCGGAAATCGTCCCTAATTTCCCCGCAAAACCTTAATCCTTCGGGCACTTTTAACCCTTTTTAACTCTTCTCCCAAAAATCCACCGAAGTCTTAACTTTTTTTGAGAACGAAATTCTCCGATAACCACGCGGAAATCCGCTGTTCAAGGTCGGATGTTGGAAGGGTGTGGGGTTTCTGCCGAGCGAAAACTCGGTCAAGGGCGCCTCAAGGGCATGGAGAGGACGCTCAGGGAAGTAAAGTGGGCCAACGGGGATAGCTCCATACTACCGGAGAGGGTGAAACAATTGACGTGAGAGAATTATTTATATATCATTCTCAGCGTAATAACTCAGCAACCAGGAATCCTAGAGGCATGTGATATACCTCATTGAAAACACAATAAAATTTTCTCTATTCTGAAATTGTTCAGGACTTGACTCTTTCACCCTTTCGAAAGGAATACATTTTTCCACTTAAATACTTGCGCATTAATTTCTACTCCGACTTCTTGCTTCGAGCGTATCGGCCGTGCCGCGCCGGCCGGAGTAGGGATAAAAGAGAAAGTTGTTATTATCTTTTACCTTCGCTCAACCTTAACAGACTAAACCAACAGCAATTATATGTGTTATAATGAACTGAAGTTCATAAAAATAAATATTACAATCGAGCAAGATTTTTCTTCTGTTCAGGAAATTTGCCTGTGTTTAAACTCTTAACTTTTTCTGCAAAATTAACTTTATATCGTATCAATGGATTGTGTGTTTGCTAAAGGGCAATTTTAAGTGGACAATTCAAATAGAACCTCCCTCAATTATTTGCTTGTATTCCAGATTTCCCTATCTTTCATTTGCTCTAGGACCGTGTTAAAAAGAATTGCATAATGATAATACAAAGCGACTATACTTTAAACAATTTTCTAAAATACCTAGCATAAAAATCGAACTTAAGGTATTTTCAGTAAGCTAGACGTACGAGCTGAGGGGTAGTTGATGCAATGTTGTTGGAAAAACTTGAATTCTTTCACTCTGGGGAGATACATGGAAAATACATTTGCCCCTATAGAGGTCGATAATAATGCATTGAGTATATATATGTTATATGGTAAGGCAAAGTTATAAACTAGAAAAATAATCAGCGATATAAATAAATACATAACAATGTGAATAAGAGACGGATGTTCTTCTCCTTGTGATACATAACTACCAATAATCTCATATTGAAACGAGAGTACATTTCTAATTTTTTAAATATATAGAAAAGATAACTTCTGGCTACTGCTGAGGAATGGAATAACCTGACGCTTATTCTCACGAATCTTGAGTTAATAACATTCTAAGACGATTTGAGGGGAAATAATATAGGGATAATATATCTAAACTCTATATTGAAATCAACAAGTCCAAAACATCAACACAGATCTCATCCTTAGTACTAATCCTGATTCAAACAAAATCACCCATTAGTCTTATGCCTTGATCTCTTCATAGTTTCTGCAGAATAACTCATCACCATGACCTGGATTGAGTTATTCTAGAGGGCTCAGCATCTCATCCCAGAGAAAGAATGCATTCCTCGTGATGGAATAGACGTGTCGTTTTTGTTGCATCTTGTGTCATCCCGGTTGTTGTTGGAGTTGTTCCCGGCATCTGTAAATTTTTAAATTCCAAACTCTGTTAGTCTTTAATTGAAAATCTCGCACAGTCTAACGTAAGAGTGTGATCGCATAAGCAATAATAGGAATGGCATAACATTACTTAATTATCCCCCATAATTAGTATTGACTCTCTTTTGTTGTGAGATAACGGCGACTATTGTACACCAAAATTTTTTTCTTTCAATCATTTCAAGCATATTCTTTCACTATCTATCTGTTTTTATATCCAGTGGTAATAAAGTCGATGGTTAGATGAAGAATATTTTAATTTAATTTCAAATATAATTCAAAAAGGTTATCAAATTCCTAATGCAAAACTGGTCACCATCTGCAGCTGCTTCTATAACCTTGCAATCATCATTCCAAGAAGGCTATATCACTTGCAATGTGTTCAAATAATGTAAGGTTTCCCACACCTCCAGCATTTTATCTTAGGATATCTGTATCTTATCATTGAATGTCTCTTATGCTATTGTCATAGCATTTACTAGCAAAAGGTACCCATTGAAATTCAGCGGGGGTAATGCATTAAAGAAACTTAAATAAATTTCTATTTATTCCGCTGAACTCATCTTCCTCTTTAACTGGTGTTTCGTGGAGACGAAGAGGATAAAATGTCTTGAGGAAACGTGATTTTTAACACTCGGATACCTGCTGATATTAAATTAGATAAAAAATGACGGAGTAGCTCAATAATTATTTGTAATAATCAGGGTATTTATTTTTCACTGCATAGACACAGGAAGAGACTTCACAATTACAGTCTCCTTCACTCTGTTCTGGGACCCTTGGTCAATAAGGATCACACCAGCGTATGTGAGCGGTCAAGGATCCAATCATCCTTTACTAAGAATAATCCACGGGTATCTTACACTGTGTTTGGGATCAAAATTGAGCAATATAAAAAAGTCCTATTTTATGACCACAAATATGATCATTTAGGTTTATAATGGTACAGGGCATTCGAAACCAGGAAATTTTAGTATAATTACTTTCGTCAAATGGGGTTTTCTATTTCCCTTGGAAGTCTGGCATAGTATTAAGATATAATTTTTAACGATATAAATTCCTTTACGCCGGATCAGCTCCTTATTTTCAATCATTGCTAGCGAAGGGTAGGTACCCATTGAAATTCAACGGGGAGTGAGAAAAAGACGTACACTGATAAAATTCATTGAATTATTCGCATTTACTCATATGTTTTGTAATCAACTGTTGTTCCGTGGAGACGACGAAGAAGAGTTTTTGAGGCACACTGAATATTATCATGCGGGAAAAGGGCTTAAGCAAAAGTCCTTATAATTTTACAAGGTAGTAACCAAAAAAGTAAATGACATAAGCTCTTTAATGCCATATCCTCGTTTATCAACCCTACGCTTCTCAAGCACCTGAAACAAACCAAAACGGCGCTGCGTGGGGAATGCTATTGTTTTTCCTTCTAAACAAAATAATCTATTAGAATGCCATTATAAGTAGTAGATCACAATTAGGACAAAAATTATACAATGATACATGTTTATTGATAATTTTCTGACCCCAATCATGGACGTTTAGGTATGAAAATGGTATAGGACGTTCTAAAACTGTGAAACTTAGGCTAATGACCTCGTAAAATAGGGTTTTCTACATCCCTTGATAATTTGGTACGGTAAAAACACAGAAGTGCAATTACATAAGTTCTTTTACGCCGGATCAGCTCCTCATTTATCGACCATTGCAGGTGATATTTACCCATTGAAATCCAACTGGAAGTGAGAGAAAGACGCTAACTACCAAAATTATTTGAATAAATCTCTTCGTTTTTGCTCTTATGGTTGACAACCAACTGCAGTTTCGTGAAGAAGACGGAGAAGAGTTTTGAGGCATCCTGAATGTAAAAATGCGGAACCTCTTGGTGGAAAAGGATTTTAGCAAATATTGTAATAATTTTACATATTATTAACCTAAAAAGTAAATGGCGTGAGTCCTTTATCGCCATATATGCTCCTCATTTATTGACTGTACGCTTCTCAAGCACCTTGAGAAACCAAAACAGCGAGGCTTGGGAAATTCTATTGATTATTTCTTCCAGGAAAAATAATTTAGCTATTTGAGTACCATTATCAGTATTTAGTAGATCACAGTTAAGCCAAAAATCAAACTTTAATACTTATTTAGTGATAGTTAAGTCGTTATGATACCTCGGATTTTTCCGGCCGTTTTGCGCATTCCGGAGGACGTGTCCCCGTTCATTCAGCGCTCAACTATGAGAATACTATCAAAGATAGAGGCCTGCAGTTTTATGAAATTTATAATGAAGATAAGAATCTATATTATGATTGAAAAGAAATATTTTAACTCCCCTGCTTTGAGAGAAAAAACACTCAAACTTTCCCTACCCTTGCTCCCAGGTAAGCTAGAAAAAGAAAATTCGGCGTCTAGGAAATTGTAGCCACGTTCTTTGCCTACTTAGTTAATTACAATGTATGGGATTTAATTTATTTTTGAAGCCGTTAGCTTTCAAATCGTGGACCTTTGCAGGCCTAAAATCAAGCCCTAAGTTCCCATTTATGCATGAAAAATCCTTAGTTACCAAGTGAATAAGCTATTGGTGAAATTGGAGAAAAATATGTTATTTTGGCATTAAAACTGCAATTGTCAAGTTGAATATAATCGTATATGAAAATAAACTGAAAGAATAAGAAACTTCATTTCCTCTTTCACATATCTGCGAAAATTACAACCGAATACCTCAATTAAAAGTTATTTAACTGAGCAAATAAAGAAACCTCTGCATATATTCCTATGATTTTTTTAAATGATATAACCATTTTGGGGCTCTAAAAGACCATAAAGGCCCTTGTTATATAGCCTATGCGTGAATCAGATATATCAAGTATCTTCCTGCCAAATTTTATTTAAATCGATTCAGTGGTTTATGAGTGATTGAGTAACAGACAGGCAGACAGAAACCACTAGATTTTTATATATTAGTAAGATAATAGACCAAAGCCGCTGGATAAGTTTAAATGAATTCGGAAGTTGATTAATAATTTGACTCATTAAGACATAATATATTCGGGTAGGAAGGTTACATTAGAGAGGGATTTGAGGAAGTTTAGAGATTGTTAGCCTGCTCTTGCTGCCTGCTCAATGAAGTTTTAATTGGGACCACAATTTATCGCCCCATACAACGGACTGAGTATTGTACAATAAGTAGGTACCATTCTCAGGATACTGAAAGAGGGATCTGAAAAAGAACAATTTCCGGAAAGAGAACATCTCTTCTCAGTACCACTTTATCAAACAGAATAATTAAATGGAAACTTAGGAAACGTCAGTACCCCAGAGTAAACTTACTTATATCGTCTCGTGGAGTAAATATATTCTAAAAATGAACCAGTTAAGCTAATCGTAAATTAAGGTTATATAAAAGAGATATTAGAAACACTTTTGTCGTAATGTAAAATTTTCCTTAAAAGTGAAACTCCAATCAAATTATTTCTTTATTTTCAAGATCCCGTAATTAGAACAGGCGACTTTTACATTGGATTTATTTACGACAACAACCATTGTCCCTCTCAGGAGTTAACCTGTGAACCCAAACCCGTGAGGTTACCCTGTGGCTATTGTTGGTTGACATTCATTATCATGGTTATTCGGTCATATTCCTGATAGCGGTAAACAATCTGTTTCCTCCATCAGAAGCATGAATTTGGAGGACTCCTTACTCTCAAAATCAGGGCTGGTAGCACGTACCCAAATCCTGGAGAGTCTACCTGAACTCCTTCGGCTTACTCACGCTGATTTATTGCCGCCGTAGTCGATGAGATTCAGCTCAACCCTGAAAATAAAAGTTTATATGGATGATATAAAATTGTTGATTCTGAAAGAGACTGCAATTCTTTAAGTGTTGATGTGAGTGGTAATGTTTTGTATCATGTCAATCAATCAATAAAAAAAATAACCCCACGGGTATTTCATTTTTCTTTCTTATCATTTTTAACCCAAAAAGGCCTCTATTTCTGTTACCATTTTATTTTCCTGTATTCAACATAAAATGAATTTATTACCATCCATAGTGGCATTGGCCTTCTCATTAAACAAATGTAAGTCTCCTGCTTAAAAGGGAGCTATTAATTCGCAATTCCAATGATTTCGCGATAAACAATATGATTCGATTAAAATAGCTGTGCTACTATGTATCATCAAGGCACGTAGAAGTAATTGCGATTACGTCTAAAGGACAAAAATGCTTCATATCTCTACCAGCCCCCGAGTCTTTAAGTTTCTCCAATAGCCATCGCGGATTTGGAATTAATCTCTGTTCCTCATTCTTATAGAGAATTCTCCTTGTAAAGAAAAGGGAAATAATTAGAAGATGTTAACGGTTCCGACGTCTTTATTTAGGATTGAAGATGAATATCTGAGGTCAATTGGTGATTATTACAACTGATTTAACATAATATAAATTGAATAAATAATAAGTAAAGCTATTTGAAGTAATTTTTTGTTATAAAATAAGCATACATGATGGACGATAATACAGTTAAAACGGATGAAATACCTGTGGAATTATTAAAATGCATGCAGAAAAATGGGCTGAAAGAAAATCGTTATGTAAACTACCAAAGATGAGAACGGCCAGAGGTATTTCTAAGGACTGAAATAAAACACTTTGGAAAGAAAAAAGCCAAAAGTAAATGTGGAGAGCATAAGAAAATAAGTTTGGTCATTCTTGCAGACAAAATTCATTCAAGGGTTTTTGATTTAAGAATGCTGAAGGTATTAGAAGAGAGTTTGGCTGAATAGCATTCATGATTTAGAAAGAACGGGGGCAGTAGAGACGCGATAGGTGCGGTAGGTTCAGTGGTTGGTACAGGGACAATGGAAGAGAAATTTACATTTGCTTTGTAGATCTCGAGAAGGCTTTTGCCTGTATTCTGTGAGACATGCTTACGGAGATAATGAAGAAAAAGGAGGTGGAATAGAAGGAAAGAAGATTGGTAAGCACATTTATTCACAGGAAAATTCAAGATGGGTGACGGTGAGAGTTGTGTTATTTATGCTAAGGTCGGTAATACTGAAAATCCTCACATTATTTGCAACTATTGTGATGGGTATGTTCAAAAAGAGTGCAGTAAACTTCGTGATACTGTATTCAAGATTTACTTAAGTAATAAGGACGTTGAATGGTTTTTTCTCTCTTGCATAGCAAATCGGTCGCTGACATCGTTATGTGAGAGTGCTCAGTCTCTCCATCCAGGTGAATATTATTAAAGAATTGAGGGCCCAGAGTACGGACCTTAAAAATGAAATTGACCAATTAAAGAGGAGCATAAGTGATAAACTAATCGATCGTCTGTCCAAGTGAGTGGTGAAGGCTTGGAATCAATTATCGGTTAAGTTAATGAACTCCGAAAAGGTGCAAGGATGTTTCATGGTGTCTCGGAGGGCGGTGACGTGAATGAAACCGTCGGCAATAATGCCGACAAGAAGTATGCGGTGAATATCTTGACCACTCTACTGCCAAAAGTTTATGTATTTAGATAACATTGCTGCCGAGAACGGGAGTGTTATATCAGAATTATTTGCTGAACACTTTTCATCAGTTTTTAGTCACACAGACCCTGATATCATTCCTACATACACTTTTAATAACACTATTTCTGTGACTAATCTGCAAGTATCTGTTGAGAAAATAGACAAAAACTTGAGGCCTATTAATACCGCAAATGGTTGAGAGCCTGATGACATTTCTACATTACTTAAAAATTGTTATGCATCACTATTGTACCCACTTATTATTCTTTCAATAAGTCTTTGAAAAATGGCATATTTCTTGAGATACTCAAATTTTCATCCGCAATCCCTGTCTTTAAAAGTGGTCGAAGGGGCAGTATTAAAAACTATCGTCCAGTTGTGATACAATCCTGTTTTGCTATAATACTTTAGAGTTTAGTAGTCGATAATTTGGAACCATTGCTTAGACATCATTGACCTTCATCAGCATGGAGGGTAAGTCAACTAAAACTAACTTTTTACTCTTTCAGAACAACATTATATCTGGTTTTGAAAAGGGAAAACAAACTGATTCTCTACTGGTTCATCTATACTGATTTCAGTAAAGCTTTTGACAAGGTTTATCATTGGCTACTATTAGCCCAATTGGAATCTTTGGGTACATAAAAATGTAAAAAATGGAAGTACAAAATGTCAACGATTGCCAGACGAATTAAGCAAACTGCAAAAATTAGCAGTAATGGGCACATTTAAGCACTATTTAAGCACAGCAGACTGCTATAGGTTTTGAAATACAACTCTAAGAGCAATATTATGAGGGTGTTTACTAAGAAGCAACATAACCCTCCTTACGATCCCGAAATAATAAAATTTCCCAAGTAAACTTCAGCCCAGCCGACATCATCACAACAGCCCTTTCGGCGAAGCCGGTCCCATGGAGTGGCTTCTCGGGCTCGGCGAGGGACCTCAAGAGTTCCCCATCCTTTGTTTATCAGGACGGGAAATTTCACCATCCACAGATACCCTTCTGCGTTGGTTCGACAGCAGCGAGCTCCCAGAAGCCGAGCTCCTCGACCCAACAGACTCAGAAACGGAATCCGAAGACGGCCTACAGCGACCTAAATTCGCCAGACAGCCAGGATGAAAACGACAGCACTGACCAAGGAGAGGAAGAGAGTGACGAGAGAAAATGAGCCCCACTGCCGCACCCCGTCGCCGCCATTGGACAGCCCGCCGTTATCCCCGAACCGGCCGAGGAAGAAGTCGAGGACCTCGCCCAAGCAATACAGAACCTCCAGCAGGCGGAAATAGTACAGGCCGAAGTTGATCTAGCGCAAGTACCAAATGTCTCACCCATTTCGCCACGAAATTATTATCTTCTTGTCAATTCTGTCATTTCAAAATTAGGGGCCAGCATGCCCAAGCCCCTGCATGCACCCTACCTTGCCATTCGCACTCCAATCTCGGAGGCAATGACAACCTACTTGCAAGGCCTGCTCAAGGCCGGAATCCTGGTGCCTTGGAATATTAAGTGTTCCTTCAAGTGTTTCCTAATTCTAAAATCAAAAGGTGGCGTACGACTTATATATAACTTATCTCCCTGGACTATGTTTTACATAATCCCAAAATTTTCATAACTAGGCCCAGGAAAAGCAATAGCCAATATTCCTCAGAATTCCCGCATGATTAAACTAGACTTGTCCAGTGCCTTCTATCAATTACAGATTCACCCGGCCCACTGGAAGTTTAATAGTGTTAAATATGTTGATAAAAATTATACAATTACTAGACTCCCTATGGGACATGCTTTGAGCCCAGCCATTCTTCAAATATGGGCCACTGATGTTTTACAATTTGTAGAGACTAAGTTTTAAGTATCATGTATTGCCTATCTAGATGATTGTCTTACTTTTGCACCACGGCGATTCTGTAGCAATGAAGTGTTTAAATTTCTTGAAACTGACTTCGGTGTTACCATTTACAAAAATAAATGCATATTGTGTCCAACTCAGAGCCTTAAATATTTAGGAGTGATCATCGATTCCTCGGATATGTCATTACAACTACCGGTCAGTGCGCGAAAACGTATTCTCAGTGTCATCCCTATCTTTCCTAAGTTAAGACAAGTTGATATACCCCAGGCAGCAGGTTATTTAAGTTGGGTGTGCTGGGTCTTGCGCCAGTCAACCTTTCTAGTGACTCACGTCTTCCGCCGTAAAACATCAGTGGCCCATCTTTGAAGAATGGCTGGACTCAAAGAATATCCCATAGGGAGTCTAGTAAATGCATAATTTTTATCCCCATATTTAACACCATAAAACTTCCAGTGGGCTGGGTGAATCTGAAATCGATAGAAGGCACTGCACAAGTCTAGTTTAATCATGCGGGTATTCAGGGGAATGTAAAATATTTACCGAGGGGTATTGGGGTCTCTGTGATAAATGAAAACAACACGAAATCCGTGTATTTCCTCTCCTACAAATTTTGTCAGTTGAAGCTCAAGTAATTTTACAGCGATCAATTGATTTCACAAAGGCCAGAGTCACTCGAACACAAGTGAAATATTGGAAGTCAATACTTTTCTTTAATCAGCCGATCAAATATATTGATGGAACTTGATACTTCGATAATACTCAGTTTACATTAGTGATTTGTATTAAATTAATATATTTTAAATATTTTTAACAAATTCACAGTTAAAAGTATTTACGTTTGAATGCCACACAAATAAACCCTACTTAGATGCCATGTAAGTATTCGCTAAATACTTCCGCAAGAAGCATTTGATCATAACGTATTCGTACCGTTAGGGTTCACGTCAAGTAACTCTTTCACCATCACCTTTGCCATGGACATATGCTCTTTGAGATGAAACCTCTGAAGGAGCAGTTTAAAGGATAAATCTCCATTAAATTATACAGTTATAGGATAACCTACTTGAAGTTTAAAAGTCTAACAGTGCCTTTGCTAAAATTATTATGCTTCATAATCCGGAATTTCACAATTTTTGGTTTGCAAAGTCTATCTTAACTCAGTACTCAATGATTGAATACTGTACCCTCACACTTTCTCCGCCGGTAGAGTATGCACACCTATCTTTCGCGTCCTCTTCGAGAGCAGTGAAACTCATCAGGGCCACCGGTAGAAAACTGTCACATAGTGCAAAAGGACGGTCAGGATGGGAATATATTTGGGCAAAATGCCGATTTCTTAAAGGGGAAGTTGAGTGTTGGAAATTAGGAGGTAAAAAATAATTGAAGACTGTAGTGTGGGTAGGAGCAGGGAGACAAACAAATCTCATTCACAAGAGAAAGTATCACTATAAGGTTCAGAGAAATCTCGGAAGGAATATTGTCAAGATGTGTGGAGTGCGTAAAGGAGAGTAGAGAGTGAAAAGTGAGAGGGAAATGGTCTAAGAGACCAAGGGGAAATCTACTACATAGAAAAGGATGGGAAATTTATGATGTAGGAAAACAAGAGGGCTAAGAAAAATGATGACTTAGAACGCGAGGACGCATTACATTTGCGTTTTACAGGGCGTTTCTGAATTTCTGAGAAATTTGAGTAAGGAATTAACAGGTGTCCATTTTTCAATAGGTGTACATAAACTACCGTTTGATTGGTAAACATCAAAGAAATCTGTCACAGCTATATCTGATTATCAGTATTATCATGAAAGTCAGTTTAATATGGTATTAATGAATTAACCTACATTATTAAACATCTCAGTAGCAGAAATATTTTCCATCCTTATTTATGAAGAATAAAATTTTTAGAGTGAAGTAATTAGAATAAAGTTTTTGCCAGCATCTTTTTCAAGCAAGGTACGAAGCATTAATAAATATATGTTCCAAATGTGCGATGGATCCAAAGAATATTCAACAGTACCTGGGCAGCAAAATTGAACCCAATTAATTATTTCCCGCATTTAAAACCCACATTAACACATATCTCGTGCAACTCTTCTGATTCCGTTTTGCCGCTCATTTTATTTCTGAACTCTTACAGTCGTGCGTATAAGCGTGCAATTACGAGTTAAGGAAGTCCAGACCACCTTCTAATTGACCTTCCAAAGAGTTAAAATACGTCTTTCTTCCAGCCTCCTCTATCGACTTATCCCGCTACCAATCACATTAAGGAGGTTCGAAGTGTCGCCGAAATCAAATCCCCTACCTACTGAAAAAAGAAAATGCAGAAGTCTCCCACGACCCCCTATCAGCCAGGGGAAAGGAAGCACACGCACAACACTAGGCTCTAGAAGGGTAGAGCGTATGATTGGAGGAGAAGGTATCCGGGTAAGCGAGTTGAGGGAATGGGATGAGTTGAAGGGGTCAGGGCCCGATAACGAGCTCATAGCGCTTAACCCTTGGTGATGGCTGGAGTTGGCGTGGCGGAGATGGATGATAGGAGAGGACCCTTCGGCTCCCGGTTGAGATATGATCCAGATGCCGCAATGATTCCCCCAATGATCGGAGATGATTTCCTTCGATGAGGGGCTCAATGGTCTGAGATAAATGAGGGATTGGAGAGGGAGGGAGAGAGAAGATTCGCTCATGAAGACCTGTATATGTCCAACAAATGGAATGACATATGCAGTTTGCCGGACTCATCGGCATTCGCTGTAATTTCCATTCGAGATAATGGCATTTATGTAAAACATTTCGAAGGCTGTAGTCAATTTGTTCGTGATTTCATTGGGTAGGTTTAAAATTTTAAAAGTATTGACCGTTTAATCATCTGGGGTTTTACTTTGCCAAGAAACATGCAGCACGGAAGGACGTTATACTTTGTGCTTTCGTGAACCATACATGAACAAGTAATTAAGTAATTTATGCATTCTTACAGTAAAAAGGTTGTTATTATCTTTGAGTTTAGGGCATCGTTTATCCTTTCGTCGCAATGGGTATTACTTCTCATTTATTGCATGATGATGACGTCAATGTAACGGCATATTGTTGACTTCAAGGAAATTTATGCTAGTAAAGATATGTTTCAAAGATGCAGCAAAATTAACTAAGAAACCAAAGGAAAATGTCCCAATATAATTATAAAGGAGTAAATATGGGAGAAATATTCAAAATTGAAAGTGTAAGCAGCGTTATAGAAGAATATTTATATATATTTTTTAAATAGAGCCTGATTAGAAGAATATTGGGTATACATTGTGTTAAGTCTTGACTTTGAAAGAGCGAGGAATATTAAAGAAATTTTGAAATTAATTTGCAAGCAATGAAAAAAATGAGTCGCATAATAAAAATATCAGCTTTTAAAGTCATAATGTACCGTAATAGAATCCAGGTGGTGTGCAGATTTGCCATAAGTTTCTCAAATTTCTAGTGTTGAACGATATTTTTCGGCGCTTAAGTTCATTTTAGTTGAATAGTTATTAATTATTGTCAGCGATAAAGTTCGTTTCAGTGCCTATGACCATCTATAAACAATCGTAAATTCGAAGCAATTCCAAATATCCGCAGAGATAGGATTTTCATAGCTCCTTCCGAAATGCTAACATAATTTGCACATTTTACATTTGTACAAAGCTAGCATAATTTTACATGTAGATAAGGCACAAGGGTTTATCATAATGAGTTACATCGTGTTTTTTACATTTGCATACAGAATAGCTAAGTGTTAATTTTTTCAGAAGTTGCACTTGATCCGGTACATAATGTGTAGTTAATTGGGAAACAAATATATTTTTTAAATAGTTGAATTCAATTTGTTTAACACAAGAAACAACTGACCATGCATGAAACTTGTAATTATCCAATTACCTTAGGCAGGCGTAAGAGAACTTTCTTGGATGAATAGTGTATTACAATTAAAATGACATTCTGAGTTACGAATTGCTCGCTGTTTACTTCTATTCCCGGTTGGATGATATTGAATAAGAGGAACTCAAATAATTGCCTCTGTCTATAATCAATCAAATTTTGAAATTAAGAGCAACAAATTTATTAATGGATAGTGAAAGGCTTCTGCACTATTTATTGAATGAATGATTATTAATTTTTATAGTAAGTGGTGGGCGATGGGTACATCCTATGCCTAATCAGGTTTCCTAGTTTAAGTTCCAAGCCCCGTCAGGTCTTTGTCCAAACTGCCTAAACAAGAGCAGTGACCATAATTCGCAGACGTTACTCGGATGACGCAACCAACCACTGACACTAGGTATATGATATCTGCTATATTCTTTCTTCACTTTATTTATTGACAAGTTAGTTTAGGATAGCCGGAATCACTAATAGTCTAGATATTTATATAACTGATGAATGCATAATATATTCAATTGCCGTAAGGTTTAATTTACAAAATAACTTACTTGCTCCGTCCCATTTGTATGTAGTCAAATTCAATAAAAACTGTAAATTTCAGCCATTCTATTAAACCATACAATATTATAATAAAATATATAGGTAATGAGAATAAGGAAAGACATATTACATACATTGGCTCCATATCACATATTCGTCAAGTAAGATGGAGATGAGTGAAAGGAAGAATAATCACAATTTTCACCTGAGCTTGACGTAACCCGGGAGTGAGAACAATGAGTATTTACAGTGAAAGGAGAAGGACGAAGGAGGATATCATTTGGAACTTGTATTTCCAATTCCTCGTTGAAGTCTCTCTTTATTTGATCTCACTTGATACGATAATATAAATCACCGTCTCGCAAATAAGACGCCTGGTGCCATGTAATTGAAATATGGTGTTCTAGCTCCCTCTCTAGTTGGGCTAATTTCAAAACACCTTGTTACTATTACCACCCACCCTTCTTAATCCTATTTTCCACGGAAGGCACCAGTTTTATATCAGCACCCGTCAATGATTTAACGGTCTGCCTCTACATAGTTGACGCCGGTCCCTTCCCTTCATTCCTTAAACATTGTGCCACGGACTTAGCCCGTACATACCCATTCATCGCCACATCTTAAGCTTCCTTTCATGCTTGCGATGCACCCAATCCCTCGAGAAATGTCGACTCATGACATTCGAGGAGCTGTCAATACCGGCACTTAACCGTCATATTCCCAATAATACCCTTAAACCTATCTCTCATCAGACTTACTCTTCATATGTGAAATTCTCCACGTCCACGTCACGTAGCAAAAAACATGAGAGCGCCGAACAGGCACCCAACTAATTTGTTGAGACCGCGGATGAGAACTGAAGTAGCCAAGGGATCAATGAAAAAAATGTCGAAGATAGACCGAATATAATTAAACGAAATTGCGAGAAGAATTAAGAGAACAGGAATTTTTTTGTACTTTTAAATTGAAAAAAGGAATTTCATAATGTGACGACAACATTACACGTGGAGAGATCTTTGCGGAAATGTAGAGTATGACAGAACGATCTGTTCCAAAACCTTGTATTACTCGAGAGTTCATTGGAAACCACTTTCTTTAGGTTTTAAAATAAGTACATACGATACTGTTTCAGGCGTCACTTGGTGGAAGTTTTGGATATTAATGATGAAAAGATACAACTTGGGTAACTTGGTTAATTCCACACTAATCTGTACCTTGAAAATGCCACTCAGTTGCTGAAACCCGGGTCGGTTTTAATAAATTAGTGAGGAATTAACCGAGTTGTATCATTTCATCATGAATTTAAAATAAGTTATGGAACATAATATTTACTCTTATCCCTTTGCATCTTAGAACCTAATAAGTAGGATGAAAATTTTCATTTATTATAGCCTAGAATACCCTTTTAGTAAAAACGGCCCATTAAGACAAGGGTTCAAGTGGTGCTCGGGGGTCAAGAAAAATCCTCCTCAGTCCGGAAATTGATCGAGTGGCAGGCATCTCCAAGGAAGAGGTGGAGAAAGGTCATGGGGTGAACACGTGCCCTCTCACTTTCCCTTTTCACGAAGAATCCACCGACCCTCCATCAAGGACTGAGCCGAGGCTTTACGCTGACACTAAGTCCGGTGGAAAAACGTGGCAGCCACTAACGTCTGAAACGTAAATAATGGGCTTAACAGCAAATCACGTCGTGCAATGGCACACGAACTGGGATTTATTTATCACTGATAACATGTTAAATATCATCATATCTTATGCAGAATTGACAAAAATCTATATGCGCCATCTGTATCTGGATTTCCGAATGTAATCTCAATTTTGTGAAAAGATTTGAGGGATTCATTGACGTCTCTCTGAGCGTTGGGAATTTTTTGAGCCTTTCAACTCTTCAGCTCAAATCAAGTATTTATAACTGACATATCTGTGCGATAGAAATCGCCTGTTAATTAAAATGTCTCACTAATCCCTAATTATTATGTCTCTCTGGAGTATATACCCCTCATGACCTCACTGGTACTTATAGCGCAAGGATATACAATTACTAGATTATTAAAACTTTCGCGGTCCATGTTCGGCAAGCAGTGATGGTTTTTTTTGCGGCAATTCGACTGGGCTACGCCGATAAATCAGCAGTTACAGAACATGCCGCCATAGGGCACACCATTGACGTCACGAACCCAAAAATTCTCGCCAGAGAAAAACATTTCAAGACGAGAATCTTCCGGGAGGCATTAGAAATTAAAAAGCATAACAAGAATGTCAATAGAGAGCAGGGAAAAAAATAAGTGAATCATGGCTTCCAGTAATTTTTAGAAAGAAGAGCGCCGTCCAGAAACTCTCCACCAACACCCACCCTCTCCCCCTCTTGCATCACCGTGACGATATAAATTAATGCAAAAATAAAGGCACTTAGGTCATTCAGCCCTGATGAGGTCTCCGGCAAAGGAGAAGAAACGTTGGCTTTTTTAAATCTGGACGCGGGTTTTCCAAAAAAAAACCATCATTGCTTGCCAATTACTAGATTGTCAGTCAAATAAAAACCTTGATTCAATCTAGGAGCAAAAAAAGTTACTTTAAGAGGTGGCTTCGTTTTTTTTATTTAATCGCCACTCCGCTTCTTTTGCTGAAGCTGGAATGATACTCTCTAATTTTAAGATATCCAGAACCGTCTCGTAAACGAGCATTATCCATTAAAACCATGTCTGGACTGAATAAGTCTGCCAAAGTCTTACTTATGCCTTTTCATTCAAATTCTGTCTAATTGTTCTTTCTTATATTTTATTATTATTTTTATTGATTTTGTATTGTTTTATTAGTGATTGACCATTTAAATGTCCGCACTGTATTATTTTTATCGTAACCACCTTGAAAATAACCAAATTTTAATTCTATGACAATATTTACATCATGTTTCTTAATGAAAATTTATTTTTAGACTAATATTCGAAAACGGTCCATAATAGATCATAATATTGCTTGACCATCCATAAGAATTTCTTTTGGAAAAATCATTCATCCTGAGACAAAAGGACTTGTGATTCAAAGGAGGAAGAGAGAGACGAATGAATATGTATTGGGGAAGGACAGAGTGGAAGGACGACGAGCAAGGTGCAAAGGAAACGGAGAAGTGACTTAAATCTAGATCTGTCGCATTTTTCCTCCACATCCACCAAAATTTCACGGCAAAATCCTCTGGGTTTCCTTTCTGTCGCCAGAGCCCCATTCTTTATCTCATTGAACGGACTAGGAAGCTGCATCCTATCGCCCTCAAAGTATACTATCATCTACGACTTCAATCTTCCTCTATGCCTAGACTTTTCGTTTCCTACCCTACTTGAAATATTTATCCTACATAGAGACGGGAATGACTGCAACTCGGAACTGATGAAATTGGCCGAGCAAATGGCAACAACTGCATTTTTATTCAAGGAAAAACATGGTGCTAAATTTCTCCTTCCAATCTCACCCGTGCCCAAGTTTCGCTCAGGTATCATTTTATTATTATTATTAATATAGGGAGATTTGATAAAAAATACTTCCTCTAAAGTGATCAACCAAGTCAGTTCATTGGTGAATTGAAACAGTCGAGAATTATCTTATCCAAATGCGCGTTTAATGTGAAGGCATTTAAAAAGTAATACAAAGACTCCGGGAGTATCAAGGAGAGGGTTTATTTAATATTTAACATTCGTGATAGTAGCTTTCTCTGGAGAAATTTGTGCTGTAGTTGCCTGCATTGTCTTCATTCTAAAATACTTTCGTTTCATCGAGATATTTTATTGTAAGTTAATACTAGTTGGAAAAAAACGGTCATATTTTCCAATTTTTGCATCCAAAACACCCTCTATTTAAAAATTTTCATCTTCTTCATGGCATTTCTGCTTTTACAATGCATATATTTTATAAGATAAAACGATTAATCAAAGACGAATTTGCCTTTAGGAATATTTTGACGGTGTGAGATTTTTTGTTCAATTTACCCTTGGATTTGAAAAAGGGACAAATCTTTGAAAAGATAATGAGAGGATACGACAGTAATAAAGGTAGTGCCGATGTAGTGGTGTCTGCTGGATGAGAAGTTATGAGGCCTACGGCCTTGAGCCCGCTTTCTTATATTTGCGCCGGGAATTCCACTTTGGCTTAATCGACATCCCTCCAACGACTCGTAATTGAATTATTTTCATCATAGCAAACTATTGTACCGTTGCTCCGGCAAATTATGTTTCAAAGGTCCAAAAATGTAATTGATAACACTCTGTATAATAATTCAGAATATTGCTACTTGCTATGAAAACTTCGGAAGCCAGTTTGAATAACTCCGAAAAATTGTGTTTATATTTTACCTGAATTTGGATAGCTCTGGTGAAAATTAATAGGAACGGTTACGCAATAATTGTATAAGAAATTTGTGTTTGAAAAGATAGAGGTATTAGGTTACATGCTTGGATTTTTTAATTACGGCTGTTAGCTAAGATTTACCAAATTTAATACCGGCTCCTTAATTAACATTATTAAATAATTTCCTTGTCAATTTTTGTCCTTGTTGATTGTTTAACCACATGACAGCTTCTAACTATGTATTAAAAACACCATGCCTTTGAGTAGATATAAGACACTCTGCCCTTTTTAATAAGGTAAGAATAGACTTACTCCAAATTCATTCTTTTTTACCGATAGTCTTATTATTCAAACTGTAAGAAATACATCATTAGTCAGTCAGAGCAAACTTGAAAGAATTGTTTCTCATTAGTAATGCTCAACTTAGTTGAAGGGCATACATGAGCTTCCTTTATTCAATGATTTATGATTTTCATCCACTCAGCTGATGCTCTGTTACATATTTAATCGTAAATCAAGAACATTGAAGGTTGCAGACTATTCCATTTTGCAGGTTAGCGGACGAGACACTTCTTGCTTCAACTGGTGCAGGATGTTGTAACACTTAAGAGCTATGCACGAAATAATATCGTCATCCCTCGATACTAAAAAACTCTCACATCATAGTTATATTGTCCTTGGGAAACCATCGGCCAATAGTATTGGTCACCAGTTATCAAAGCACATCTTTGAGACTGAATAATATGGCTCTTAGATGTAACTCAGTAGACAAATAGTGGACTAATCAGAACAAAATAGGAGATTAAAAAAAAATATTTTTTTAACTTTCTATTTTTAAAAATTTTGCTCTATAAATTTAAGCATTGAATTTTTAAGAGGAACTAATATTCAAATATATTGCAACACATCAACGTTGCGAATAATACTCTATCAATTGGCAGAAAATATTTCGACATTAACAAGATTTGCACGATTGTTAGCGTTTTCCTGAAGTCTATTTTCCAGAATTTTGAAAATAATGAATAAAATAAATTTTTTGCCAATGATGATTTTTATCTCCTCTCGTCGAACGTGCTTAAATGTCTATTCATTGAAACAACTGAGGATCACTGAAAAATTGAAAAAGCTACTATTTCGTTTTAATCTAGTTATTGTTAGAAGAAAAACTCGAAAAAGATAACGTAGCTAATTAAATAAAAAAAATTTTCGTGTAATGGAAATTTTCAGATAGATTACCGCGTTAGTTTTCTCTCTTGTTGAATCAGGGGGAAAGCATTTCCATGCATCTATAGGTTTCACAACTCCCTGAGAACTCACTCTCTTCCATCTGATACCTGAGACATTGATACTTAAGAGTCTCTAACGGTCTTGGCGAAATCATTCATAAACATGTCATCATTGAATAGCACTTAACCCGAAGTTACATTTCTTTAACGCTCTAACTACTTGCATTTTTGGAGAAATATTTGTATTCAAGGTACTGCATCTAGGAAATTGTTTCCGCATATCAGGATTGAAGGCTTCAGTCAACCAGTCATAAGATTTCACGAGTAATGATGATGGTCATTGGCATCGAGTTTGTAACGACCTTCCTTAGTCCTGATCTTCCAATAGCTTGCGAGGACGTCCCTGGGATATTGCCTCTTGCTCTATATTTCCCAAATAGTTAATTTTTTCTCTCTTCAAACATTACTATTTTCTCTCGATCACTTTTTGTTGTCTCGTATTATTTCGATGATACTTTTCACAGCGATTTGCATTTTAAGGAATTTTTGCCGAGTGTACTAATCAAATATGATAAATAATTTTTATATGCTCTATTTTATGTGTTTCAAAGGCGCCAAAGCAGTGCGATATAGAAGTCTAAACCAACATAAAATGAATGTAAACCAACATAAAAACCATTGATATTCAAGTAAAAAATAAATGTAAATTTTTTTTCATCATGTGACAAGACAACTTACCTGAGATCCCATGTTGCTCTGAATCACGCTGTCTTCGTTCTCTAATACTCTCCTGAGAGATGGCTTATTCCGTAATAACTCCTCGTTTCCGTGTTGATGAGCCAAAAACACTCGAGTACTTTCACTCAAAGCAGCAAAATAAGACAATCGCTCCGTGAAAACGAGTGGGAGGCAAAGTTTCTCAACCAATAGCTAATGCACACATTCGGAAAAACCCTCAAATTATTTTGGGGAACCCGATTGCACCCGTGTCTGAGAGAAACGATGCTCTGGGGCACATAAACCGATTTACTAGCGAAGGGGTAATAAAGTTATTAGCAGCTTCTTCATAAAACTTTTAGGAACTTTAAATGTATTATAGGACAAAGTGCCGTGCATGGAACTAAAACTTGAGTGTGGGAGAGGTATCTTACTTGAGACAAAAAGCTGGGGGAATGTCTCAGGGTCGCCGAGGATTAGCGTGGTCGGCCCGGGTATGACCACACTCACTCATGAGTATTGTGGCTAGCCTTTTTGGAAGAGAAAAGTGACCGCTGCTAGGAAGGATCTGAATTTTATTGAATACAAGAAAACATGCTGCTGTATCATATGCCTACTTCATTAGGCTGCAGTGCCCAGTCAGGAGCCGCGAAGGTACTTACGAAGGAGATTAGAGAACTTCTTCTCTATTCTTGTTCTGTAATATTTATTCTTTATTCTTCGTGGTTCTTACAGTAGGAAAATGTTTTTGGGACATCATTCTAACCCTTGGTCTAAATCATAGAGAAATGAATAAAATTCTGAGCACAGATTTGCAGCAACAAAATAGAATATTCATTTCGCTAATTTCGGCGCCGAACGATTACCCCGCTTCACAATAAACTTTTGACCTAAAATGGAGTGGGGGCAAGTTGGGGCAACGTTTTTTGTTTTTAAAACATAGTAGAGATAATGTACTTTACGTGGCATAAGTATCTCAGTGTCGTTATGTGTCGTTCCTATAGTTTTTGTTTACATTATGAGAAAATCAGGCAAAAACAGGGAATTTAAATTGTTTAATAGTTATCAACAAAAATTAATTTTAAATATAAAACGATCCCTTATAATCTTTAAAAAAGGTGCTCCATTATCATAAATACTTCTAAAATAACCACATTAGCTCTTAAATGGCCATACGAGCAAAGAGAATACACGAGATTTCGCGAAAATCAGCTTCGTAGGATTTTGACAATTTTTCGTCAACTTTAACGGGCTTTTCTGATCTAAAGAAAGGCCCAAAAGTTAAAACAGTTTTGATTTTTATAGCGCGGATGTTGTGAATGCAAACTGACATATTGCAGGGTTTCAAATGAGAAGTCAAAATTTTGAGTTTTGGCTTTTTTTTGGCTTCAGCTTTTTTTCGATTTCAGCCCACTGTGCGACGGTTGAAATATAATTAATGTACAAAAGGAATAATAAGGGACCAATGGCACTTCCCTGGGTATACTGGATGTGATTCTAACTGGATCTGAACTAACGCTATCTAGAACCACCCTCTGTTCGCGGTTACTTAAGAAATCTTCAATCCAGCATATTATATCGAGATGTATTCCATAGGCTCTTAGCTTAACAATTAATTTTGAATGCAGAACTTTATCGAAAGCTTTTTTTAAATCTAAAAATATCGCGTCTACCTGGATGAGCCTTTATCCTGAGGAAAGAACGTCGTGCAGAAAAAGAGCTAGCTGGGTTTCACAGGACCTTCCTTTTCGGAATCCAGGTTGGTTTTGAATTAACAAGTTCTGACTATCTAAATACCTCATAATTGTGCTGATGATTATATGTTCTAATACTTTGCATGAGATGGATGTGAGGGAGATAGGTCTAAAGTTACTGGGATCTTCCTTATCGCCGCTTTTAAAGATAGGAGTAACGTTTGCGATTTTCCAATCGTATGGGACACGATGTTCTGCTAGAGATTTTTCATATATTATTTTCAAGTACGGTGCTATTTCTGACGCTAATTCTTTATACACTCGGGCAGGAATTTCATCAGGACCAGATGATTTCTCGGGGTTAATGGATTTTAAGTGACTTTCTATGCCGCGACAAGAAATATTTATGGACTGAATTGGATTTTTGCATAAGCGAGGCAACGTAGCGGTGTTATTCGGAGGGCATGAAGTTTAGACACTTTGAAAAAATGTGTTAAGGGTATAAGCTTTATCTAATGTATTGCTAACTCTTTCTCCTTGACCATTTCTCAGTGACGTTACTGTAAATTTATTCCCTTGAACGTCCCTCACGTAAGACCAAAATGCCTTAGGGCTATCTTCCAAATATTCGCCTAAAATTTTACTCTTGGATTCCATTAGTGCTTTTCTTGAGGAAGCATTTGATGTTATTTTAGCTCTTTTAAATTTATCATAAATTTTCATAAGTAGCGAGACAGGATATGGAAGATAGAGGAAGCAAATTGGTGCGAGTAGATTACATTTATTACTTGAGTAACAAGCACGTTAATATAAAATGGGCTTATATCAAAGACATGAGGAGGATAGAGTTAGCCAAGTAACTCAATCGTAACTGAAGGAAGCATATTACGGGGAGCTTGGATAAGGATGTGAAGAAGACACTGGTGAGGGGCTAGGTATTTTCAGAATTAAAATATGCATTCATCGTTTGGATGCAATGAACATGAAACCTAGGGTTAATATATGTTTTCAGGAATAAAATAAAATGATAAAAAAAATGGACCGTAGAAAGAAACATTATATAAACAATCACGAAAATTTTCACGTGATTTATATTTTAGCCACAGGTAGAGAAGGAACTATGAGGCTATAAAAGAGTGGACAGCAAAATTTTTTTATAAAAATGGAACTCCAAATAAAACAGCATATTTAATTTTTTTTGGATTTTTGTTTGCACACAAATTTTGGATGATAGGGTCATGTAACAAAAATAATGCGTCTTTGGTAATAATTAAAAAAAAAATGAATTAAAATTAAAACTAAGCATAAAACGAATTCGTTGAGAAGTTGGATAAATTTAGTTTATTCGAATATGGCGTCAGACAGCGAGATAAAAATGTGATATAGAAAGTAGTGGACTGTTTGGGAGTATAACCTTACAAGAAAACAAGAAATTGAATGCCAGATTCAAAATCGCAACACATATTTTGATGTTGCGAATTAACTTCAGGAATGAAGCATGTTTTTTTGGGAAATAAAACGTTTTACTGAATCAAGGGTAAAACCTAAAAGTTAACGAAGTGCTGGAGAAACTGGAAAAAATTTCCTTTACTCCATATCTGGGGAGATATAGTGAGAGAACAATAAAACTCAGAAAAATTAAAATAAGCGATGGGAAAAATCACTATAAGGTCACGGAACAAGAGTGAACGATTTATTATTTGCAGTCCAACTTCAATATATAGAGAAATAAAGTCGAGAAAAAGGCTTGTTTTCACGAATTAAAAATTTAAACTGCCGCAGGATGTAGAATAATACATAGGATAATAGAGTAGGATAAATAAACAAAATTCTTGAGAAATAGAAATAAATTGCCTGATTCCGAGTTTAAGGACGGATAGCCATAGAGAAATGCGTAGAAAAATGCGGACAGGAAAAATGTTCTGGGTCGACAGAAAATTTAATGCTAGTTTTCTTTTTGCAGTCAACGTTCCAATAATAGAGACAAGGGAGTGGAAGAGTTTCTGGAAATAAAATTTATTATTCATTACAGATGGAAGCCGATAAATAATCAAGATGCTTGGATTTCAGGAAAAATTTCCTTCATTCCAACTTTGACGACGTGTATAAGAGAATAATGAGGCTTAGAAAACAGAACAGTACGCAAAGTTTTAGAGTACTTTATAGTCAATGGAAACATTGATTGTCAGATTTCTTATTGTATTCTACGATGAGATGGTAATGAATTTCCATAGGGAAAAAAGCGAACCGAAATGAGTAAAACCAATGATTGGAAACATACTTAAAATTTTATAAAAATCTCATGTTTGGGGACACAAGACGACAGAACAAAGAGGCGTATAAAAATGCGGACAACAAAAATGAAAGACGACGAAACCAAAAACCTTGCATTCAAAAGACGACGGAAAAATGAATGCAGGGATTTTTGTTGAATTCAGCGTTCAGATGATAGAAATACAAGCGGCAAAAGATTTGTTTAGGGCTATAAAATATTTTCAATGAATTAAGAGGAGAACTGTATGTTATATAATATATTTGACGAATTGGAAATAAATTACTTTAACCGAATTAGAGGTCATGCAGCTAGATGACTATGAGGTGTTGAAAAAAGCAAACTGTTCAAAAGTGTAGGACATTCAGAAGGCAACAGAAATATAATATCAGATTTTGTTAGCAGAACCAGAATGGATGACAGAGACCATAAACTGTGAAAGAAGTATATTTTTGCCAACGAAAAACTAACTTAATTTAAGAATTGAAACTTAAATTTTTAAAAATGCATCAGAAATTGTAACATTTTTGTTTTTTGATTTTATTACGGTCAATAAAATAATTATGGCTGGCAGGAGACAACAGATTGAAATAAAATTTTTTTATCCTGATGGCTTTCGGGATAGCTTCCGCGTGGTGTAATTTTAGTTGACAATAGTTTTTCTTCCTCAGGACATAAAATATTTCCTTTGCATTGCGCTATTTAACATTATTATCTCTGGGGGATCCAATGGAAGCAGTGGATTTGATTCGCCCAAAGTCCAATTTTTTAGCGGTCGATGGCATGGTCTAATTAACGATTGATATTCGAATTTTTGATACGGTTGGGTGGTATTCATTAATGAAAGGAGGGAGAGATACAATAGAAGCGGGAGAAATGTTCATTTTCCATTGTTTCGCTGAAATTTTTTCACTAAATTAATCTGGAGAACAGAAATTTTTCTCCTTTTACGATGGCATTTGATCAATTATTTCGACGTATCTAAATTGAAAGAAGGTATCTTTCAATTATGTCGGAGGTTAGAAGCCTGTGGAAGTAGCAGCGTAGTCACTGTGGAAATAATATACTTTCAAAAACTTCAGTAATTTATTGGGTATTTTATCCTTCTTTTAACATTACATCTGTGCATTACTCTCTTCAAAGTGCTTCCCTCTTCGTTTGTCTGTACTAATATTCAAACCATAAATTTCCTTAAAAGTGTTGTGTTTTTAAGCAGAAATTTTCTCGCTGAATTTTATAGCTTTACATCTCACTCCCGCGCATGTTTTTTACGTTGCTAATTATTTTTAGTCAGTCAAATTGTCTGCCTAACCTCAAATCTCCAATATAGCCAACACCAAGATAAATCCTTAGGTTTTCCTAACTTGAGTGCTTCATATCGAATTTAGGCCGACCGATTTTTCCTCAGTCTCACTTGAATTGCTTTCCCATTCATTTGTCCTTCTGTTGTACTTGTCAACTGAAATAATTTAAACTAAAGTTATATTAGATATTGTGATTAATTATCTACCATTATTATCATCGCTTCTCTCACTTGAAAAGTCTGGAATGATTTTGTTTCCTGCATGAATAGGTATCTCTAGGTATCCATTAATTAATAGTTCACATAACTGATCAGTAGCGGTATCCTAACTCGTATACCGCATGTTGGTCAGTGTATCACTCTCCTAGTTCGTGGTTTTGACGTGAACAGTTCTTACTGATTTTTCGGCAACACCTAAAGGCCTAGGCAAGCGGTTATGAGGCTTGACCGTCACCAAGAACTGACGACTATTTATCGAGAATCGTATATTTGCTGCTCTCACTAGATACGCTAACTACGAGCCTTCACTGGCCCAATCACATCCGCCTCCATTCCATTCCGCGAATTCCCTCATCAATTCTAAGAGTCAAAATCCTACATTTTGCCTGCCTTATCACCTTCATTCATCCTTTTTAATTCCTTTTTCTCCGTCACGAATAATGATGAATCCTTCATTTTTTCTTTCCTTTCGGAGGCAGGTGAAGTGATAAAAGACCATACAAGGTGGTTTTCCCTAATATTGGAGTAAATGTAATGGTTTCCCGTTGCCTTCCACATTGCAGAACTCCAGCTAAATTCTTGAATTATTGTCCTCAGCCGAGAATATCGATATTGGACCGATTTTTTTCCTCACTATAAATGCCTTCTGCTAAGACAGCTATATCTCAATTGTGGAGCTAATAGCATATAGAAAATCTTCTCAGTCTCGTTACAGAAGAATTGGAGGATATTTGCCATTAATTAAAATATTTTCCAAGTCCAATAATAAAATGCCAAAGTAAATGACGCAACAAGTGACGGGTCAATAATCTTCAGGAAAATGAGGAGATATTCAGGGAAATAAATAAAATGTTTACTATCTTTTGGCCTCGTACTTACGACTCGGGCACAAAATTAGACATATTACAAATCAAGCACGCGAACACCAGATCACCAATGCTAAAGCAATATCCGCAATTAAGCGTTTTCTTGGCAACTGAATTTAATGATTAACTGCCCGCATATGAAATCAAGCCAAGTTATTATATCAGTTGAGAATTAGACCAATTTACCTTTTCATTATGATTAAGGTTAGTTACTTAAATTTTCTGATTTTTCTTTATCAAAATTTTTTAATAAGTCCATGAATGAGTATTTGTATAAAGAATAAAAACACTAATGACGCTATTGTGTAAATATTTTAAAATATTTTAGTCTTTATGGAAATTATTATATTTTTTATTTCATCGATAAAAATCCAAGCACAGAATTTTTTCAAAAATAAAATGGGATCGTAAATGGAAACGGTTCATAAACATCCGAGGAAGAGAAACCATTGTTTTCCCACACCAAACGAGCACTTACTGGTTTCCTCGAAAGAAAGCAGATTTGGAACGGGTCAACCGCACTGTGGGTGGAACTTCAGTCGCTCATTATATTATCTGGGGTATTATAATCCGGAGCATAAGCAAGAGCTGCTGGTTGAGGGGTTGAGGAGGCCGGTGTAGCATGGGGTAGCGAGGCAGGGTAGAGAAAAGGTCACAGGGTGAGAGGGCGAGTGTGTGACCCTCTAGTGGGGAGTTTGCTCATTAGTGGCGCGTTCGAATCTCCTTAGCCCTTCTCATCCACGAGCAACACCCTTCACCCTCCTTGGCTCCCACGAGCCCTTTTCTCACTTCCTTCATTCATCCTCTCCACAGGGTACTCATCCAACCAAAACTCCTCCTTCCTTACATCCCTCCTACGTAAGGAGCTCACTCACTTCTGAAGTCAAGTCTTGGAGAGATGCTAACTTGCATCTTCATATGAGAGAGATCTGTTTGTGAAAGAGAAGAGAAACTAGGCGGGAGAAGATGAGGAAGCAAGAAATGTCTGCTGGTAGAGAACCAAAGTCACTTTGGGAGGGGCTAACGAGTGATGATAAAGGGGAAAGAAAGGCAAAGGGCACAGTCTGAAGTTGGGATGTCAGTTTTTCAGCACAACCCATTGGGAGGAAAGCTTCAGTAAAACCGTGGCTTGATGGTCCTTCTATGAATATACTTTGCTCTTCAGAGTAATTAATCAGCTTAACCAATGCCACTTAGAGCATAGGTAAGTCATTAATTGTGCTATAATTACTAAAAATACTCCAGAAAAATGTTTTGTGTAGCATATATCCGTTAAAAAGTTATAAAATATTGTTAACGTAACTTCTCTACTTCAATTTCGTCAATTTTTTCCTTCGAGGCAAGATATTTAAAACCTCTTATCAAAATATCAAAGGAGCCATTTCCATTCCCGTCAAAGGAAAGGGATGAGAAGGAGCATATGTATATGCGACGGAGAAAAAAACTATAGTTTAGCCATGTAGCATCCCATTTGAGATTATTCAGACGCAAACGGAGAAAGAAACCTTAAAATTTGGGAAAACTGAATCACAACTAAGACAGCCATTGATATGGAAATAGTCTGTATAAGAACTGGGCCTGGGACGAGGCTTGAAAAGATGGTACTGAAATCTTTCGTTAAATTTCTCTAAAATTTAAAAGGGCATGTGTGCACTGTGTGGGGCAGACGTTGGCCTACTCTAAGTGTGAGAGTATAACCAATACGGGTAAGTTGCACATTAGAAAATACCTATAGTGTGCAAAAAGTGAAATCAGTTATTCATTCATTATAGCATAAACCTTAGCTGATAAGAGGCCCTTTAAAATTATGGGAAAAGAATTATAAATCTGATTAAATAGTTGAATTATGATCAATGAGTTCCTAGTTACATAGAAACTAGACCTCTCCTCATTTATCCAATTTTAAGGAAGTCCATTAAAATGATGAATTGTAATTAACTTAGGCTATTCTACTTAGTAATTTATCCTATTTTGTCATTAAAATAACCTCATTCCCAACGAAGTTTAATGTATTTTCACATTTATATACTACTAGTTCCAAAAAATTTGCTTCGGAGTGATTAGAGATAGGGTCAATGGACACAATATAGGGTGTTTGCTTATTAAAGTACTACAATTTACATTTTTTCAAATAGAATAGTCTAACTACAGTTACTGATAAAGCTCGAGTGGCAACATATAATTTATGATTCAGTAAATTTACCACTGATCGATATCTTGTATGAATACCACTCATATTCATTATCATCGACAATTTAATTTTTTGCGGATGTAACTCCTGTCGTAATATTTAAGAATAATATCAGTGACAGTCAGGCAATGGATATGAGATAACATAGTTTATTGACTAAATGTATGCTGAGAAAATAAATAAATGTACGACTTAATGGGCCTTCACATCCCAAATATCTCATCAATTATGAATTGGCAAGTGTACATTCAAACCTAACACTGGCTTAACTTCTGTCACTTCTCTCATTCATATCACCACCGGTTCCGTTACAGCTTACTTTTAAAATTATCCTTTTCTTAGAGGGGTTTGCTTCACACGCAATCAATCAATGGCCACTGCAACCGCTTCATAGCAACAGCTTCTGAGAGATTAGAGTTTTTTGTGGGGTCTTCATGGGCTCTCGATCTAGCCAAATCGCTCATTATGGATTAAATTTGGTTCCTCATTGGCCACATTTCACTAAATCAAGTGCAATGTCCAAGTGACGTGAGCACCCTCCAACAACCATGTCGGGGACATTAATAACTATCCAATGGCGGACTCAGAGACTGCAACACATTTGCAGATGATCAATTCCACCGTTGAAATTCAGCTAATCGGTGATTCGGGATTTTGATTAATGCTATGGTTTAGAAATTGATTGACTCCAAAAAATTTATGATATCCATTGCTTATTAAACTGCAGACCAAGGAACATTTTTTATTTAACTTGCGAGTGTGATATTAATTTCAATTTCAACAAGTATACATTTGAGTACTGCAAGGGCATTTAACAGCAAGTAATAAAAATTGTATAGCATATAAAATCAGGTTGTTGACGGAGCACAAACCAGGAAACGATAAGTATATATTTAATAAAGTGCAACACAAGTGGCTAGATTTCTTCAAATGAATAACTTTGTAAATAGGTGACTTTAATAACGACCAGTTTCGTCGCTGTGTGACATCATCAGGATGTCGACGTCATCATCACCTGATGGGCGTCATCATCAGGTGATGATGTCGCACAGTGACGTTGCGAAACTGGTCGTTATTAAAGTCACCGATGTGAAATTTACTAAGTTATTCATTTCAACATGAAGAGATTTCACCAAGTCACGCCGCAAACCATTCAATTTATCGAGGCTAGATTTATCAAAAAACCGCATTTATAACAATAGTACCTGAAGGATGGCGTATTGTATTCGAGATTTGTCATAAATATATGCATTATTTTTACAAAGTTGTCGAGATATTCTGATTCAATATTTGCTATTCAAGAAAGTCTTAAATGCAACTTTAGCCAAGATATGTGCGGAGCAAATTTTCTAAGCTTAACTGCATCCACATGTATTCAGACGCACACATCACCGAGCTAATTATTTGATAAATGTAATTTGTTTTTATGTAAATAAATTCACACCGTCTCAGCCACTTAAAGAGTGCGGATTTTTCCGATATATGGAACAGTGTTGTGTTAGCCCTTAGTAGTAGCGGTATTTTAGTTACACGCCACTGATAACGCGTCGTAAATATGACGATTAATGGTTCATGTACGCAAAAATATAAAACAAACATAGATAAGAGTCAAAATGAAATATTTTCAGAATATACCAAATTTATTTATTCAGCAGTCGTTATTTGCATTCCGAAAATATATTTACTTTATTTTCTCGCTGTAGATACCAATGCACCTCCAAAAATGGCTCTGCCTCATTTTTCTTATAGCTATTGGGCATCTACAATTCTGTCATAATTGCCCTGGAATGAAGTAGGGTGAGGAGAATTTGAAATTATGACAGTTTACTTTAAGACTAAGAGAAGTTAATTCAATCGCATGCGGAGGACCTCGGATCAAAATACGCCAACGCATTCCTTTTGCAAGCCAGAGCGCTGCCATTTGCCTTCATGACCTCATAGAATAGAATGGCTTGATACTAATTCATATGAAATAATGGTTATGATGTTGATTATGTAAAAACTCGAAAAGGCTACCTGTTTGTTTTAAAGGGCACGGAAAGTGACTGCTTATTTTTCCGCAACTATTCACATCTCCTTAGGTTTCGTTTTCTAATTGAATTATTTGTTATTTTAATTCAATAGCTTTATGATGATTAGTTGAAAGTAATTCTAATTCAATAAGCATTAGTCAAAATTACCGTTGAAACAAAACGCGGATGGTTGCCAGTCCTTACAGGTGCCTCATTGGTGACGGCTTATCTTACTAAATTTTTACGGTGTTAGTAAATGTCAATTTTTTATCTCCCTTCAGTATATCTGGCTCATATTTCTCAGAGGTAAAATATTTATTTCCATATAACTTCCTGAATGGAAAAAGTTTTGTGGCCAGGAATAAATCTTTTCTGATTCTTCACCTGGTTTAGCTCTCAACAACTGCCGACATTTCAAAGCTCGACTAATGCATCGTCTAAAGGGTTCTAGAGTAAAGAAAGATAAACGAGGAGATGTATGGTGATGGGGACGGGTGGCGACGAAAGTAGCAAGGGTGAAGGCATATAAGAGACCGCGATAGGTGGAAGATATTTTTAGGTACAAATTGAGGCCTTTCAGGGATATACCGGTAAAACTGCGTGTACGCACAAATACTGTTTCGTGCATGTGCTTTCAAACTCATCACCCAAAAATTTCCAGTTTCTTCTCAACAAATTCTATTTGATTTGTATTCCGAAAATCGTAGTACGTACGTTTTTTGCAAAAGCTAAACAGTGTTTTTTTTCATAAAAAAATATGTTAGCAATGTTTCTATTGCGTTTTTTTAATGAGCAGCCTTTATGCATATGTTATCATAATTAGAAGATTTAGTTGGAAGTATAAAATTATTTTCGTTTACTACAGTGAAGCCTGTATTCAGCGACCACCTACGGTTCCGCTGAAAAATGGTTGTTAAGAGTGGAGGTCGTTCAACAGGGGTTCGGTTTCTTGGAGAACATATTCTTCAAATGAACGGGTGGCTGATTTAAAAAAATTGAAAAATTCTCGAAGCGACAGTTTTATGAAAACCTATACAGATTGGGTTTATTTCCTTATAATTTAGTTGCTCTTGGGAAATTTAAATGCATATTAATTTGACACACACATATAGTGAAACTTGAATTAAGCTACCATATACGGTTTCGCTGGAAAATGTTCGTTCGTTCGTTAGGTCGCTTAGTAGGAGTGATCGTTAAGAGGGGTTTCACTGTAATCTTCTTCTTCTTCCTTCCAAGATTAGGCTTTAAGCCTGTTCCGGCTTCACATCGCCAATTCAACCTTGCCCTCCCCACACTCCTTTTCCCTAATGGCTTATATTCCGAAGCCTGCTTTGGAAACCTCTCTTTAGGCATTCGCTGTACCATGTTCTTTCCACTTATTTTTGTACTCCGCCAACCTATCTAATATTGCTATTGCTATAACACCTAGTTCCTCTCTTATAGATGCGCTCCTTAATTTATCTCTTCTTGTACACCCCTTCACTGCTCGAAGAAATTTCATTTCAGATGACTCTATTTGTTTCAGCTGTCTTTGTCTTGTTTTTCAACATTCAGCAACATTGTAGGGACTACTATTACCTTTTAGAACTTAATTTGGGTTTCTTTTCTTGTTTTTTCTTTTAAAGTTCTTCTTATTTTCCCATTTATCCTCTGATAATTGTTTATTTTATTTGTGATATCTTTATCATCTTCATAAGTTATATCACATCCTTAATATTGGAAGTGTATCTGTTCGAGTATTTTATCATCTATAACAATTTTTGTTCTTATTGGATTTTATCCTAACGATCCCATTGTTTTTGTTTTTACTATTGATATTTTTAGGTTATATATTTTACTCAATTGATGTAATTTGTGAACCGCCATTTGTAATTTATCCTCTCCCTCTTGAATAATAACCTGGTTGTCAGCGAATAGCAATGTGTTTAAATACTCGGAGGGTCCAAATTCTATGCCTGGATCCACATTAACTTCCTTCCAATTTCTTATAAGGTCATCTATGTATAGGTTAAACAAAGTTGGTGACATACTACAACCCTGCCTGACACCTTGGTTAGTGGTAATTTGTTGAGTCATCTATTTCTCAGTGTCAATCACAATTCTGGTGTTTTTATATAGGCTCTGAGTAATTTTTATTTAGTGTTGAGGGAAATTCTCTTCTTTCCATAATTGACCACAACATATCTCTGTTAACACGAGCAAATGCTTTTTCATAATCTATGAATGCTAGATGTGTCTCAAGGTTAAATTCTCTTCGTTTTTGTATAATTTCTTTTAAAGTAAAAACATCGTCGTTACTGTAGTTTTATTCTGAACCTAATTTTAACGGTGACAATATTTGATTACTTACGCACAAATGTTACCACTTCATACTTTAGCAAATATGTACTTTATAATTATCATACTAAAAATATAATCAGCGAAAAACTCCCTTGAACAGGTTTATTTAAGTTTCTTTAGGACATATTTATGTCATTACTTATTTTAAAAAATTGTAATAAATGTCAGTAATAAGGTCAGTTTATATTATCTTATTCGGAAATTGAAATTTATAAAAGCGAACATTAACTTGAGGCAGAAAATTAAATTACGAACATAAAAAAATTAAAAACAACAACTTCTCGGATGCACTAATAGATTTACTAAAAGGCGATGTTGGTGTCAATTCACAGGTTCATGAGGAAACTTTGTGCCTTTAAATCCGCGTCATGTTTTAATACATTTTCTTAGTGAATTCACCAAGTTAGCGTTTTTTATTTTTAAATAAAAAGGATTCCGTATACTTACGCTTAAAAGTAACGATTATAATACGGCAATAATACATTTGAAGAGAACAAGGCCAGAGGTATCTTTGTCTTTGGAAGACAACGGCGACGCCAACGAGCACACAGTGATCGATATCCTCAAATGAAGCTCCCTCTTCACATCAAGGGTCGTTAACCCTTTCCGAACCCGAAAGTCTCTTCTGTCTCCTCTATTCCCTTTATTTTTTAACCGTGTTACCACATGAAAGGCCGAGTCGTGTACTGCCACTCTTTTGTTTATTTTTTTCCTCACCGTCATCCGGATAGTTTGAACTTGATAAGAGCAACCTCATGATCCCTATCCTTGTGGCTATAGCCCTTTGAAGTTAAGTGGCACGACAGAAAGGGATTATGACTGCGGCTAGTCTTGAAATTTGAACTGAAGAGGTTAAAGAGATAATTTATGGTTAGCTAAAAACTAAATGCACGACGAGAATACTGAGGGATCCCGCTAACTGGCTTTTTGAGGGAAAAAGATGTCTCATGATAAACACATATTTAGGAGTCGGTGGTAAGGTATCTTTATGGTGACGTCTATTTGTTTCATCATTACTAATGGGCACTTCTTTTCAAGGAATTGCATTTCTTTGTATTAATGTCAATTTAATACCTATTCATCAAGTTAAGTGATCTCATTATCAACTATTCAGACCAATGTATGAGTAATTGAAAAATATACTGTTTTGAGCGACACGACTAGTACTCGTACTTTTTCGTCCATGTGGGTATTGTTATAAAAGAAAATCATATCCACTTTGTAATATTTTTGCATAATTTATTGTACCGAGAAGTCAGTCTATTATTATAGCACTTTAACGGGAGAAATAATGAATGGAGGGACGGGATAGGAAATAGGTGGCATGATGAAGAGGGAAGTAACACTGGTGATCAAGAACTCTGCGGGAGGCCGTGCTTAGATTCAATAGAGTGTTTGAGGCTGGGGAGGAAGTAGAACAGGAAGTAGTGGAAAGTGATTTACGGGAAATTCATTTACCATTTAGTTTACTTGCCTCACTCAAGAGATGTTAAAATTTGTTTACAGGTATGGTAAAAATTAATAAGATAATACTATAATTAACTACTTTATGCTGAGCATCTGTCTCCGTGGAATGGCAGTGAAAAATGGTAGAGGGATATCGAAGTGATACCTAGGAGGAGCAATGGTAAGAAGAGGGAAGATTTTGAGACTGCCAGACAAAACATTTCTCATGAAAAAAAAGTATTAGCTAAAAACTCAACTAATTTATTCATCTCATTGAAATAAAACCAAACGAAAAAGTCTAACGGACGGCTCAGATACATGGAGATGCAATGGTAAAGTGATAGGTTTCGCTTGAAAAATGTATTAAAAACGCGTGTGACAGGTATTGTTTGAGTGGATATACCCATGTGGTTTTTGGTAAAAGGTAATAGATTGCTGCTCAATGAGTTGAGGAGAAATAAAGACAAATTGGTGGGTGGTAGACACTTGTTTGGGCCTTGAAATAAATGCTACAGAAAGATGAACACATCATCTTTTTCGGTACTTTAGATTTGGATCGTGAGGAAGTGCTTAGTAGAAATTTGAATGGTTGAAATATCAGTGGACTTCCAGGGAGATTCTTTGGAATTCAATGCACGACCCTTTTCCTTAGAAAAAAGGATTCATTTTCGGTCTTTGATTGTTATGTATTGTTGCCTACTACTAAACAGATTTAGTCGTCAACTTAAAAATCACTAGGTTTTGCAGGATTAAAGGTTTTTTGATGTCATTATTTCTGTCTTTAATTGCAAATGTATTAAAAGTTCATTCAAACTTTCAATAACAAAGTTTTGTTTAGAATTTTCCAGCTGTAAGACTTAAAGAGAATTGCAAAACTAGTTGTTTCTGAAAGCAAAACAATTTAATTTAATTTTCAACGATTTTAGAACATTTATTTGAATACTCCTTGCACCGTTTACCACTACAAATTTTTACACACTTTTAAAGATATTTTTTTTTACTTTAAACATGATAAGGTTTTTATCACGAGTCACTTGTGAAGAAAGAAATGGGGGATTCTAACTTTGTATCACAATAACTGGGACTCAAGTGGTGAATAAATAAATCATTGCTAGATCATAAAATATGAATAACGATTCCAAAAGGGTACCATGTTTTGGTGGTATTGGCTTTCTAATCAGATATTTTCCTAAATTCTTACAGAATCTAGAGAAAACATGACACCACACGGATCTGGAGAAAACCACACGGTACAGAGAGAAGGACAGTGTGTCTTCAATAAAACAAGTTTTGAAAATGAGCTGGGGAGATTGAAAAGGAGAGAAACCATTCAGAAAATATTCTGATAATCGAGGTTCTACATCCTCTCTTCATCGATACATTAAAGTCTCTCGCGTATTCTTTTTATCCAGAGAATAAATTAGTTTCATGGCTACTCACACGCAAAAGTGTTCGCCTCAGTCAAAATTACGAAACCACATTCAACCGCTTCAAAGTTTTAGCAGTCCAGGAGCCTCGTGCTTTTCCTCTCACCATCCTCAAAGTCCTATTCCTCCTTTGCCTATCTCGACCTACCTTTCTCTCCAGTTATAGAGCGTTGGAATGAAGAAGTAAGATTTCCACGGTTGGATTCACGATATTTCCGCGCGATGGGGCAGCGTGATGCTCGGATGAGCAATAGAGTAATGCGCGACTTTTTACTGTTATCGCTAAAAAAGAAATAGTAACAATGTCATATTCAATGTATTTGAACCGAATGTATGCTAAATAACACACTTAAAGCGGCTAAACTTAAGGTTAGATAAAACATTCACTCGCCATGTTTACTTTGTTACGTCACAAGGAAGTACCGTCACCGTAAGACCCGCCGCGCTCTTGCAATCAGAGATGCAGCATAATTACTTGTGTTTGGATACATGTCTAATGACGAAGAAAACTATAAGACGTCGAGCAATAAGTGGTGCATTGTTTCACAGTGTTCATCAATGTCGATTCGAATGCCAAAAAAAAGTATTTATTTCCGTTCCTAAAGCTACTGACGTTCGACGAAAATGGTTTAAGGCTACTATACGTGACCCTCCGGGATCTTCTCTATTCTCCATAGAATATTGTGAATATCATATTAAGGAATATAATATTTAATGATTAAACAATTTCATTATATTATTCATGATTCCCAACATTTATCGCTGGAGTAATGAAGTAAATATCACATAGGCCAGAGTAACATCAGGCGACGTCATGTTTACAATACTCTACGATAAAAATATGAGTTTTCTACGATTGAAATATGAGTAAGTGTAAGAACCACACAAGAATAACTTTTGGTTTAGGTTCTATTTAAAAAGACACAATTTTTTTCTAAGGCACGTCAAAGAGTCAGAAATCAAGTCAAGATTTTTGTTGTGATCATAAAACTTATTTACAGTACTCGCTCATGTTCTTTTTAAGGATTGTACTAGCAAACATCCACCCAGCCGAAATTGCATCGGAAGAGCGGTGTATGTTTAGTCCTCCTCAGAGGAGCATTTATGTTTTTCAGCATAAACGAAGGAGTTGGTTATAATCAACAACACCCATCATAATATTCGGAAGGAAAATTGCATGCGAAACTTTACTTCTGACTTTGAGGGGAGATAGCAAAAGTTTAACATAAATTGGAACGGTCAATTTTTTATAAACAGGACTATTATTTAAGGAACACAACCATTGAACAAAACGGTTCAGTGCTTTTTCAAGTACTCTCAAAAGTAACATGGTGTGGCTTCCAAATCACACTGCAGTATTCTAAAGCAGGTCAGACAATTTTACAATATGTTTGTGGAAT
This sequence comes from Ceriagrion tenellum, assembly GCA_963169105.1. Classification (NCBI taxonomy): domain Eukaryota; kingdom Metazoa; phylum Arthropoda; class Insecta; order Odonata; family Coenagrionidae; genus Ceriagrion; species Ceriagrion tenellum. The sequence continues at coordinate 37,222,678 of OY720640.1, forward strand.
AGTGTGAATAGAAAAATTGGAAAAACAAAGACAGTTTGTTGATAAATCTGATTCCAAGGTCAGTTATTGGAGTGACACACTCAAGAGGAACACCATTTAAATGATAGTTATAATGAACAAAATCCTCTTCAAGTGAAGGAGATAACTCTGCATTTAGATAGATGAGGCTAAAAATTTCATTCAGCACACCAATTAAAAAATATATTCTAGTCGTTTTGTAAAATAGCATAATCGTTAAAAGAACTGACCCTGATTGAAGTTTTCCAGTCATCAGCGTGACAAATATCTATATACTAGTTGGTAAAAACTTTTGGATGAAAAAAAGTGAAACAGGAAAATTTGCATATATTTTATAGATTAATGGCGTGGGCAGTCATGTGCCACCTTTGTCTGTATTTTAAATCCTTTCTAATTAAAAACTTTCTACCTCTCTCTCTTTCACTGCTGCTGTTTCATTCTCTCTACGCCCACACCCCACTTTCTGCCGCCCCGTATATTATTCTCATCCTTCCCAGTCAGTCTTTCGACGGCATTAACTGACTCTCTCCCTGCATGAGATGCTCAGATAACTCCGACAAACGGATTCCGAGGTGAAACTTTTACGAGCTCACCTCCAATCCATTGTGCATTCGGGCAGATAACGCGGTCAATGCACACGCCATATTTTTTCGTGTCTTTCCACCCTTTCGGAAAAAAATGCGCAACTTATGGCGCCATTGTTATTGCTCGACTTAAGTTTTATTCTTGGTTATCATAAAACAATGGTTGTGGATTTTTTACCAGGAACTAATGATTATCTTATCACTTAATTTTTTATACTTATTACATATATTACTTAATTTTTCTTAATAATTTGCCCTTAGTGTCTTCTAATGCGAGTCCTTTTATTTTTCCTTCGCTATTTGCTCCATTCATAGATTGATATAAGTTGTACAGACGGCTCATTTTTAGATAATATAAACATTTTTACTACCATGACGTCAAGTATGGGATGAAAGTATATGTATAGGTTAAAATGACTCCTCGCCATATACATACATACCAATCACGCCGTTCCCTTCCATGGTAGGCAGAGTCACTAAGTTTCACTCATAAATACATACTTGTACACCTAACTCTGCTTCAATAATTTTCTCCATACTGACCTATGCTTGCAAACCTCTTTTGCCTCATTTACCCCCATACACTGCTTCATACACGCCCTCCTGTTTTAAATACTGCTAATATTCCTCCTTGTAAGAATTTCCTCAACAACATTCAACCACAACTTTTTCGGCCTACCTCTACCTTTCACACCATTCATTTCACTCTTATAGATCTGTTTCGTGATTCGAATCTCATCCAATCTCTCAACAAAGCCAAAGCAACAAAGCAAACTCCTTTCATATATGTCCATGACTGGAGCATCTAACCAACATTCATTTATCATCTACTCCTTCCTGACCCTATCTATCCTACTTTTACCGCCAATACTCCTCAGATACCTCATACCCACGGCGTTAGTCTATTCTTATGTCTATCCTGACATACCCATGTTTCACTACCATACAACAAAGTGGGGAGAAGTACACTTTTGTACACGGTGATTTCCGCTTCCTTAGACGGGAACTCATTCCTTGACATACTCCACATGCTGCCACCACTTTTCTTCCAGCATTCGCATGTTAAACACAGAATAATTATGATTTTATACTAATTTACACAGATGGCTCAAAATTCGAATACTCATGGAAACACGTGATAAATCTGTCTTATGTAGAAATGACTAGTCCGAAAAAAAAACAAATTAAAAACACAGAGACAGTTACTTTTGCATGACTCCTAAGCCAACCTCTTTTGTTAATCATTTATTTTTATAAGTTTCTGTAGATGTCCCGTGGGAGAACTCCGATACAAGCTGTCTGTTATTTTACCTATATTTGCGAAGTCAAAATAATCCCTGGAAGAGAGCGAGATGTTCATATTCCAAGAATCAGCCAAGGCTCTAGGAAAAAGCAGGTTAAATATTTTGTGCATAGACATCAGTTTACCGCAAGAGGAGCTTCCACCATGACGATTCATTAGAATAAAGACTAAACTCTTGAATTACATGGTTCGTCTTTGATGGTTGATGGTTGACTGATTTTTTCTGTATAGAATGTCACTAAACTCTTGAATTACTTGGTTCGTCATTGATGGTTGATGGTTGACTGACTTTTTCTGTATAGAATGTTACTCGAAGCTTTTGCCGAAACCAAATATGAAGAAATTTTTGTAGGGCATTTACTCGAGAAAACTCCCGTCATACTCAACTGGTTGAGTGAAAACAATTAGAGTGAGAAAATGACTTGGTTATTATTCAGACTTTAGTCATAATAAAAGAGACATTTACATTGAGGATAAAAAATATTAATTGAGACTTCATTGATTATTTAAATATAAATTTCCCATAACTTTTTGTTACTTTCATATTGTTTTCTCACTAAGCTCACTCACGACCTCGGTTTATTTTGAGAACTAATGATACCTTCATAATTTGAAACTTAGTTAGTTAATAAAGTTTATTTGGAATTACTAAGCTACAGCTTTTATTTCAAAATTTTTTAAAATATGCGTCTTAGAAATGAAAAATCTGCATTGTTTTTATTTTGGATAAATAAATTTAATCCGACATTAATCACATTTATTCTTCTTGATGACACATTAAATTTTTAATGATAAAACGTCTTTAAAATATGAGTTTCCATTTCATTTTTAATACAAATACCAAAAGCAGATAGTGTACCAAGCCTTGTTCGGTCAAACGGGAGAACACTAGTGAGCTAGCAGTAGTATTACTGTAGGGTTAAAAAGGCAAGAAGAGTAAGACGAAGAAAATCATCTTGATTTACGAATTGAAATACATTTTTCTTCCAATATAAAGCTCTTTGAAAACTTTTGCCTCCAGCGTTTTAGACATAGATTTTATGGTCCTCAGCTTTGAGATAAAATGATCCTCATCGGGTCTTTATGTTTTATCACGAAAACCACCTCAAAAGTCTTGTGTTTTAACGGAAAAGAGAGGCTTTTATTGCTAAGATTAAAAAAGTTAGTTCCAATTTTAGCGAATACGATTTTAGTGGCTTTTTTATTATTAAGGGAGGAGACTCAAGGACTCAGGTCACAGGAAATTACACCAGTTAGGATAGCTGAAAAAATGAATGTATAATTGTCAAGGTAAAATTAAGACTAATACCGGAAGTTGGGTTAGAAAGTATAGCACCCATGGTACATACATTTCTCATGACTCCAAGATGGATTCTACTGAAAAACCTACGGTACGTTTTTGCCAGGCTGAAGAAAACTATTCCATTATTTTCTCTGCTTCTTTCTGAGTCCAAACATGGATAATGGCGTTAGCTCTTGTGCTGACGCAGTGGATCTTGTTCTTTACTCCGTTACTGTCCACTAAATAGTAGTAATAGTGAGTTAAATGAGCTGTAAGTGTGTGTAAAGTCGCAATTCCGTCCAATTCGTACAATATGGCGCCATTGTTTCTCGCGATCTCATACTCTTTCCCCCATTCTCCTATCTTCCACTCCTGAACCTTAATAACGCGCGTATTTTCGAAAACTATATCAAAATAGGAAAATCGTTCACGTCAACTAAGGGTGGTTCACGATAGGTCCGAGTCACGGCACATGGAGTGTTTCCAACGCTTTTATGCAAATCCAGGATAAAAATTTGATATGATAAAATGTCACGCCCAATGATAGCTGTGTTGAATACATACTACTAAGATTCCTGATATTTGATAAGTTATGAAATCCGGTGATAGCCTTAGAAGTTAATAAAGGTAGGTTTTTTGGTAATTAATTTGCGGAAAAAGATTCCATTAACTCTCAGAGATTCTCTGTATGTGAAAAGCGGAACGAATAAATGCATATTCGTCCAGGAAGAATATTAAAAATGAAATGAGAACTCCCGGAAGGAAGAAATGGTTCGGAGATTGTACGGTTAAGAAGCTTTAACTATGAAACATGGTGCTAATGTGAAAAAAAAACTTTTCATTCTGTCAATATTCATTTCGGTGAATAAAAGGGAGAATCTTTGGGTGTACCATCATATATTAGTATATTCTCTGAGTGTATTATTCTGAAGAGCATGGGCAGATCGCAGTAGAACCGTTTCGGAATGTTTAATTCGTCACTGACTAGTAGTGTTTTTTTCAATTTTTATCAAATATGGGTACTAACAGAAGATCAATCAGATTTTTTTAATATCATATCTGTGTACTATCAGTTTACTCAACGTCATGAACTCACTCATTCTTCATCTGTGTGAGACATCCCGAATATGGAATCATCTTAATACCGTTATATTTTATCAGATACGACAAAAATGGATACTAAGTAAGCTTAAGGGCCACCAATTCTCCCAAGAAAATAAGGCTGATAACTTTCCATAATGATCTCGTATATTTTTCACAGGGAACAACGTCATATCTCGCCGGAAAAATGTACCGATTTTCCAACTTTCACCCCACGGAAGAATTTCTTTACATTCTTCTTACCGCCCTTCCGCTTTACCACTTCTTTCAAAACTTCATGATATCTTTAGAAAACCTCTTCCTTTTGTACCCATCCCTGTCGCCCCCAACCCCGCGATATATATACCGCCTTTGATATATATAAGTAGCCTGAAGTTAAGAGGATGATATTAAATACTTCTTGTGACTGAATTATTTCCTTGGCCGGCAAGAAGTAGGAAGCGGGGATGGGTCGTCTGGAAAACCCGGAAAAGGAGGCATGGTATGGAGAGAGTGATATTAAAATGAAAGGTCAAGTGTATTTTCCAGGTAGGGGTGGAATACAATGAGTGGGGTGTGAATTTTATGGGAAAGGTTGAAAAGTAAATTCGGAGGAAATGTTATAGAAACAGAATAAGGACAGGAAGACAGGGGCGTGAAGAGGACGGCTAAGGTTGCGGATATCCTTCTCTACCTCAATTAGGAATATCTGCCCGGTAGAGAAAACAGCGTGGGAAATCGGATAAACAGGAATAAATTCTTAGAGGTTTGGGGGGATTTTTGATCCATCTACTTTCTTCACTGCTAGTCGCCACATTGGTGTGTCAGGGGCTATTAGGACACCAGCCGTGTAAAGGTGATTGACAAGTAAAATGGTGCAGATTATTTGAGAATATTGGGAGCTCAGTATTGGCTATAGCCACATATTGTGCGTAAGAATAACGATGATTGTATCGCTGGTTTCTGAAATTTATCTCTCTAACTTTATCACTTCTATTGGACCTAGAGACCAGTCAGCATGGCTTCCGTAAGGGCAGGTCCTGCGAAACACAGCTTGCGCTCTTCCATCATGATATCCTAAAATCAGGTGAATAGATTAAGCAAGTTGACGCGATATTCCTTGATTTAAAGAAATTATTTGACAAGGTTTCTCACAAAAAATTAAATTGTATTCATACGAAAATAATAAAAGAATAGTGAATTGGATAAGGAACTTTCTCAGTGATCGAAAATCAAAAGTAGTAATTGACGGATTTAGCTCTAATATGGTAGAAGTCACATTCGGTGTTCGTCAAGGAAGCGTGATCGTCCCTCTTTTATTCATTATTTATAATAATGACCTAAGTTCTCAAATTAGCAGTAAATTAAGATTATTTGCAGACGATACAGTAATCTACCGTGAAATAAGCGAAGACGTGGACTTCGAAGTTCTATCATCTGACCTTAACAACGTTCATTCGTCGTGCCAGGAGCCAGGTTTAGAACTATATATTAGTAAATGCACCACGGTTCACTTTCTGCAAAAGTCATCACACAAAAGCCATACCTACACCGTGGGTGGAGTAAACATAAAATCTTCAAATACAGTAAAATATCTTGGAATTACCTTAACTTCAGATATATCGTAGGGGAACACATATACAAAAAAATGCGGCACAGCATTACAGAAACTAGATTTTGTTAAGCATATAATAGGAAGGTCCTCAGATGAAAAAGTAACAGAGAGATACTTCTTCGCTCTGGTTAGGCCACACCTCGAATACGCCCTGTGCATTTGGGATCCTGGTCATAAAGATTTTCCTGAAAAAAATTAATAAATACAAAAAAACAGCACGCTTCGTTAAAAACTGATTCGAACGAACATACAGTATATCAAAAATGTTAGAGAGATAAAGGTGGGAGCCCCTAGATATTCGGAGGCTACACGCAATGCTTAGGCTGCTTCAGAAATGCAGAACTGGTGTGTTTCAGAGCGACACAGAGAATATTATCATGACGCCTCACTACATTTATAGGCTTGACAAATGCGATAAAAATAATAGAGATACACTGCCAAACAGATACATCGAGGTAAAAAACTCGTTATTTCTGCGCACAATAAGTTACCACAATAAAAACTGAGCTCCTCTTAATACACTTCCATAATACATGTCACCATTACACTTCCCAAAAACTGACATTTTTTCTAGGTTGGTGACCTATCACCTCCTGTCACACGCCCATGCGGCGGCTCGTGGGGTAGTATGTAGTTATAAATATAGATGTAGAGATGAAGATTAGCAACAAAAGAAAAAGTGGACGCATATTCAAACAATTGACATTCTCTACTACATTCTAGGTAGGGTTGTCTGAAACAATGCTAAAATGTATATCACATTAAGTACTGAAAGAGAGGGAAAACGAAAATTTAACATATAAGAAATATCATTGTAAGTTTTTTGAGGCAAAGGAAATACATTATAAGTTTCCGGGTTTCCTCCAAGGTTTTGCCAATAGCTCGCTAGTGCCTATAAACTACAACCCGTATTGATTCCATGGCCTTGGTATCCCAGATTGTTGTTATTTTATAGTTTATAGAAAGTCTTTAGATTGACGTAATATCGTAAACATGAAATAAAACACACATTAGGGGTTGCTATGAACGTATTAAAAAGGAAAGATTGTTGTGTGGTTTTTCTGATGACTGTACGAGAGACTGTATAAGTAGTTTCTCAGTATTTCCAATTGTAACTAAAAGGAAACAGTTTCGAACAGAAAATAAGTGCAAAGTGTTATGAAATAATTTAATTCAATCGCTTCGACACCATAAGATTATGTGCATACTGCAATTTCCCTCCTTCTTCAAATTAAATGTACATATATAATTAGAGGTGTTTGCAGATGGGTACGGATAGGTCTACTGAGGGGTGAGTGGACTAAATGGTAGTAAACAAGTTATGATGCTGGTGAAAAGCTGACCTTACGGGGAAAGAAAGACGGAATTTCGGTGTGTGGTAAGAGTTCCGCAAAGGCAGGGGTGGGAATATTCAAAGAAAAACCCGGTAGGCTGTCAGTCGAGAGGAAGTTACCGTTTAGGGCAGAATTAATTAATGAAAGGCAGGTTATGATCCTACAAGTGGTTAGCGGAAGCATCCAAACAGATAACATTATTTCAGTAGGTGAAAGTAGTACGGGAGAGGAATAATCAGCGGTGGATCACAAAACAGCAATTGTGGATTTATAGTTTAGTAATCGGGGGACAGAAACTGGAATAGATAACAGAAGAGCTTCCCAGAATGTGGAGGACGCAACCGGTGAAAATGGTTTCGAGGCTTCTGGGGTCAGTGATGTCAAAAATCTCTTTATCATTGACACAGGATCGAGGGTCTTCATCTCACACTAAAATGGTATCTGACTACCTCAAAATCTGCAATCTCTGTTCATCATTCATTTTATGACCTGAACACCGTAAAAAGAATCAGGCCATAAAGTTTTGCTCCAATCTTGAGGCTCGGATACGGTTTTCCTTTTTGCTGCGAATAGCATCAAATTCTGTGATCACCTCCGATATTGGATTCTCGGCTTACGGTTCTTTCGGAGGAAGAACTGGTAGGAGAGGGATGTCCAAGGAATGAATAAGAATTGGAAGAATGCTGAGGAAGGAAAGGGTTTGGGATTTACGAAGAGGAATGGAAGATCAACGGTCGAGGAATTTAGCTGACATGGCTGGTGGCGTCATAAAAAAAGGCCAGGTCGTTCAGCCGAGGAGTATCCAGTATTAGAAAAAAATACTAGTAGCTGTAGAGGGGTAGGAATATAATGGTGGGTTTTTCTCATTTTTTGACTTGATAGACGTTGAAGATAGCACTTTCTAAATGCTCATCTCTATGCAATGAATGCAATCATTTCAAGTAACGCGCTAAAAGATACTTCAGGGTATATTTTTATATTCTGTCGGTTGCCCAATAAAATACTTTTCGTAAGTCCACTGTTTCATTTTTCCCAGCGAGGAAAATTTTTTGCTTTGCTGCTACATGTTAAAGAACCTGAGCATTGTAAAGATGCGTAGACGAGCAGAGTAAGAAAAAGTATTCTGTTTCTGGGGAAAATAAGTGAAGATGTTGGGAGGTTGGGATGGGAGAAGAGACTGGGTCCGAGGGAAGGGAAAGTGTTTATGAGGAGAGGTGGCGAGGGGAGGAGGGCAGAACACTGATGAAATTTATATTCAGCTAAAAGGAAATGGGATATGAACGGAAGGGAATGTAGCGAAGAAGAACAGGATGATTTGCGGAATAACATTCTTGTGCCCCGTATATCGCCGTGCGAGTAGAGGGATTCTACAGGAATGGAAAGAAGGGTATGGTAAGCGGGGGGCAGTGTGGAACTGGGACGGGTCTGGCGTGGCACAGCAGGGAAGAAACGGCGTAGAGGACTGTGAACAAAAAAGCGAGCATGATATTTTACAAAACAAAACGATGAGAAGCAGAATACACCGTGGGTTTATACAGTCATTAAAAACATAATAATTATCAAAACAATCAAACGTATATAATTTTTCAGCTGCTTCTTTGAGAGAAAGATGATCACGTAAAGAATTTATTTTTGACGGTACATAAATGATGTTCAAAAAATTGTGATACAATCAAAATACTATCACCCAAATACTCAATAAAAAATATTTAAAATGCAAAATGAGTTTTTTATTTAACGCCCGTGTTTATCCGTTTTTCTAAGGAACAATATCAATATTATTTGAATATAAATATGAATTTTGATATCCAAATCATATTTTCAATTTATATACAATCCAAATGCTTTTAGGCAGGTTCTATACTTGGGCAATACTAGGTAGGATTTTTAGGAGTATTTTCGATATCTACACCAATTTTGTTAATGTGAAAAAGTATTTTTTCTCGCGATATAAAAAAGAAGAAAGGCTATCTCTAAGGAAAAAATATTTTTTCCTTAATATCTTTTGAGGTAAAAAACCTAATGAGCTAAGTTTTACTTCCGTTTAATTCCCATCTTAGTGGGAAAACTTCTGTTGTGTGAAGTATCCCTATCGTCACTTAAAATTTTTGGCAGAGCAATTTAGTGATATTTAAAAAAATGTCAATCATTAATATGGTCTTTTCATCATGTTTTCATTTCTTTTCATATCTTGTGAAAGTACACATTTTTCAATCGTTTTCCCTCCCAGATTTTGAAGATCTTCCCCCAAAAACGCACAACATCGTAAATGTTCCTTTTGAATCAATCTTCACTCAAACTAGTCTACCAGAATCTTAAAATATTTTATTTTAGCAAATGTTCACTTAACCTTGCACATGTGTAAATTATTCTTTTGTTCTGGTGTTTTAACCACTTTAAGACGAAGAAATCATGGGGAAAAAAGGGAAGCGAAAATCCAGATGTAGAATTGTTTTATACCCATTAATTTTCGAACACAAAGTTTGAATGGTCGATGGGCGTCTCTACTTGGGATAGAATTGGCGAGAATCGATTAAACAAATCAAGTAATCCTGGTGCGGAACTAGAGAATTACCAAACGGAAAAGTGGTCAGAGAAAATAGAAGCAGAATTACAGAACTCACGAAAGGTTTACAAATAATTTTTTTACCTTCTCATAGCAGGAAATTACCACGTTTTTGATATCTACTAATTGAAGAAGAATTATTTCAACATCTTTCGCTAACTTTTGAGTCTGGAGAAGAGGCTTAAAAATTACATGAAAGAAACTCCTTGGAATTTCCCCACAACTTTTTGAATCTTCAGCAGTTTCAACGCATTGGCATAAATCAAATTATTATCTTTACTATGACGCGTATGAATTTGAACTAGGGTTGACCAAATTAATCGAGTGAAAATAACTTGCCTTTTTTCATTTTATAATGATACTGCACAAAGTATAACCAGCAATGATAAGTTACATTACGTCTAAATTATTCAAACATTTGATATTTCCTCAGTTTTACGAACAATTCGACTTTTGCTTCAAGTGTAAGGCATGAGATAATAATTGCATATGAAATCCTCGATCGCAGTAAAGATAATTATTGAAGATTGATCTGTGATTTACTATCAATGTGAGAAAATCGCACCTAACCGTGACCTGGAAGTCCTCCTATTCGAATAGCCACTCTGATATCTTCACGCAAAAGAAGCAGTGAAATATGTTTGTCTTCAGCACTTCCAACTTATAAAATGAGCATACCTTTTTCTACGCCTCAGTAGAAGATGTGTGTGATGCCTCAGGAATAGTTGCAGCTGCTAACGTTCGTAGTGTTTTGCTTTGTCTTGGAATAATCTCTGGAAAAGATTCACTACTAGTGATCGACAAAAGAAAGATAATGACAGAAAAAACTGAGGACACGAGAGGATATACTTCAAGATATACACAAGTCTACAGTAAATAAGGCTGTAAAGTTTGATGGTAGAAAATTTATTACTAACATTCACAACATCATTAAACTTGCTAAAATATTTCGTAGAGTAAGGAAAGAGGAAACATTTACCTGTTTCGTGAGCGTAGATTAAATTAATGAAATTTAGGTCTTTTAATACTGGAACCGCCTTACAATGAACTTGTCGAATCTTTTGCAAGCGAATGGCAATGATCTATAAAGGACCGTTTACTCTGGAGGAATTGTATCTCCCATAATGTGTAGTTGCAGAATGGTGAGAAAGAGGAATAAGGGAAGAGTGATGATTGATGGGAAGAATGGGTAGATGCGAGTGAAAAAAATTTGGTCGCCAACATATGGGAAGGTTTATGAGTAAGGTGAAAGCTGGAAAATGTGGGATGACACTCTTCAAAGGGTGTGTTTGTGTGATGGCATCGTAGGTGGGTGGTCACAGATGGGTGGTGGTTTAGCCGGTCTCAAGGGGGAAAAGGAGGGGAAAAGATAGATAAAAGCTCTTTCTCAGCTGAACAAGCTTTTCACCCCATCGATTATCGCATTCCATTTTCCTTCCACTTTCCAACCCGCGCAACTATTCTTTCTCAACTATCTTACTCTTTCGACCGATTCCGTCAGTCGAACTAGCGAAACCGTCCGGTGGAAACGGGGAAAATAGTAGCACCACCAATCCAAAAACCTCTCTCCGATACTTTTGTTCCCATATTTTGCATGTCAATAGCGGTGGGCTGTCCCAATAACAAATATGTCACATTTTCTACGAGAATAGAAAGTCCAGGGGGTAGTTTTTAAGGGTAATGGATAAGAGCACTGCGCGTCCCAGACGGAAGAGGACTACTTTCACTAAAGTCAAATCGTTATTGTGATAATCATGAACAGTAATGAGTAGCACACTAAATGATCATGTATCTGTGCATATTCTCAGAAGAAAAATAAATAATACACATGAAATATTTAATTACCATTTCGATTCTTGTTCTGACTTTTACGATCAACCCTCTGAACTCTCATTACATAATTTTTTTTAGAGCACAGTTTTATTTCTGCATTCTCAAACGGATAAATGTAAAATTATGCAGTACGGCTTAATGTATTGCCTGGCCTGTAGAAAATGTGAACTTATTTTATCGTCTGACCAAGCAAAGCAATCGTAAGAAATTATATTGTATGACAGAGAATAGCTTCTATTTTAGTTTTTTTTTTTAAATACCGCTAGCCATTAGATACCGCAGCCCTAACGCCAGAATGTCGATGTATGCACATAGCTTTAGCGTGTGACGTGATGGGAGAGACCAATCGGTGCCCCGGCGTTAGGAGGAGAATTGGGGGATAACATGATATAACACATTTTCTCACTTAATTACGTGTTCCACGACCGCCACTTTTTCAGCCTGTACGATATAGGCGAAGGTAAGTGATAGAGCTAATGAAGGAGAGAATGATGGATATGGAAAGTGGAGAATATGTAATGAAGCAAGGTCTCGGAAGTGGCCCTCACTTTTATCATCTGTTTGGTGTTTATTTAGTACACAAAGCTAGATTACGATTTATTCTAGGCAGCAAAAATATCTGATTCAATTCTGCAAAATAATTTATTCTCTTTGGTTATATTGGTTATGTTTTGAGGCTAATTGGTTATGGGATACTGCTCCCTTCCATTCCTCACAGGGTGCAAAAATTCTATCGTTTTTGAGATTATGCTGGAATTTCTACTGGATCAAGCACCGCGTGAAACGTGCTTGGTTATTGGTGCAGAAGGCAAAGTGCGCGGAATCCAGCCAATTGGGGCCCATCATGTTACAAAAATGGACCAAAAATAGGGGGTCAAAAACGGCCGAAAGGATGATGAGGTAAAAAAGCCTGACCTCACCAAAGATTGGTGAAAAAGGATGAGAAAGAAGGGGCCGGTAAGAGGAAACGCTTTCCCTTGAGAGGACAGGAGTGAGGATGAGGCTCAGGTCACACCTTTCTCTCCCTATCCTTGAAAATACGAAATAGTCGGTTAGGAACTCGGGGGAATTTTGGCTGGGAGAGAGAAGAAATATTTAGAGGAAAATGTCGAACGTTCATGGGAGATGGGTCTTGGAGGCAGAACGAAATAAAGTGGAATGGGGAAGAGATTCTTCGGCAGTAAACGATTTGAGAGACTCAAACACAAGAGGATCAAGAGGAATGTTACCTGAGAAACATAATTCCCCCTCACCATCGCGATTTATATATATAGCAGCGGAATCCGAGAAAGCTATTAAAAGCTGAATTCACGAGAAAATATTGACGGGCGAGGGGATTCGGGAAGTTAGGCTTGCCTAAATTCGCTATCATGAGACCGTTTATAGTTTACTATTCTCCAATGCGAAGTTGATGGTTTATCTTCAAGTTGTTTTATCACCTTTGGTCAGGGAGGAAACCCAGTAGAACGTTGTTATGCCGTAACTAACTTCCCCGAGTGTCAACCTTAAGCTATACCTTTCTCACCCCACCACCAGCTCACTCAGGGTCACCAGCCTTTAACCTTTGAAGAGCTAGGGGAGAATATACTCATATCCCGATTACAGTTGTAAAAGATGTACAATATAAATATCGTTCGTTGATCCTCCAAGATTGACGTCTGAAAATAGTAGAATGCTTCAGCTAAACACAAGTTAATTGCCTTACTAAACAGACAGAGTGTTTTAGTAACATTTGAAATAAAAATAATTTGTTTGAGGTCATGATATATGCTGCAGTTTGGAACCATATTCTCCATGATAAAATGATTGATTTTGTTACTTTTCGCCGTCTTTCATGATATCTAAAGTGAGTATATATTATGTCCTTCCATATCTCAATTTACCCAACTTCATCCATTTTATCCATCTCAGAGGGGATATGTTATATGAATTGAGAACTTATAGAAACTGGAAGAGGAAAAGCATGGTGACGCAGATGAAATCAAGGATGGACACTGCCGGCCGTAGCACTAAGTAGGAAGTGAGTGGTGTGTAGTGTGTGTTAATGGGCCGCATGCGAAACCTTCTTGGAGCATTCTTCATCAACCAAAGTTAAACTAAAGACTCTGCAGTCCCTTTCACGAACTCTTCCTCTTTCGCTATCCCCTTTAAAAATGTTCATATTAAAATATCGCTTAAACCCGTTCACTTAAAAGGGAACACTTCAAAGTTAATTCCCTTACACTTCTGTGTTTATCTTAGCATTGGAGTTAAATTCAACTCTGCCGTTATTACCGGTTGATTTCATTTCCCAGTATTCCATACCCGCCACTCCAAAATATATCTTTTGCTCGTAATGAAAATGGTAAAGGTAGTAAATTATGTCAGTTTGCAGTTTTAGCAGGAAAGTGAAATATTGGCGGTCAGTTTAGAAGTAGATGAGGGAAAAATCATAATGGGACGGAAATAAGCAGTCTTTAAAGCAGAAAATGTTTTAGGAGTGGCTGTAATACAGGACTAGGATTGAGTGGATTCTGTTTATGTGGATTAGATGGCGATACGAGATATGAGCGAATAAACAGTGTCCTTTATCCGTTTGACAATGTCGCGAGAACGGCTAAGTGTTGAATGATCATTATGTGTTTGACAGAGGTGTAAGAGAAAAATGATATACCGAGAAAGTCAAAGGTGGTTTAGGTTGAAACAAAATTAAAAGCGGTGGAAGATGAGGAGTCGTAAGAACTAGAAAGCATTAAAATAATCCTTGCATTAATGTGGCAGAGGCAAAGGAGGCTTGCAAAGTAGGGCAGAATAGAGAATAGTACTTGCATCTAAGATAGTTTTCTAAGTCTGACTCGGAGAATTAGAATTTTTCACCTATAAACAGAACGATGTGATTGATACATCTGTGCATCCAATGGCTAAGGCATAAGATGTGAGGGATTTAGAGACATTAACTTCTGATCAACTATTAAAGGGATATCATTGTATGATATTAAAGTTGGAGCATGTTCTCATAATGGATTTCGCATATACAAGAAGGAGAGTATTCGATATGCCCATTTCTTGCTTTGGTTTGCAAGGCACCCAGACCAGGGAGGGAGAAGTTTCTATTTGAATGGGCTGCTAACTGAAATTCCTGTCCCAACACGGTGACAGTCTTGCCGGTGGTAATTTTCTGGGCTGAATAATTGATTCTAGGAGCAGTTAGATATACTTAGGATTTAATGTTTGCTAAGTGGAACAAAATTCCGCGAGCTTACTTAACCTTGTTATCAACAGTGCTAACACCGGTGCTGAGTCTTCCAACGATCTTCTTAGTCTCTTAAATCACATTTTCTGATACTTTAATTTACATAAAAGGGACTCTTCTGGATGTTGAGAAATAATCACTCAAATAGCCTTCCCTTGAAATACTCTTGACTCCAGGAGCTGTCGAAATGGGAATACGGTTAAGAGTGAGGCCAGAGAGTCGTTAATATTCATAGTACTATGAATTACTTCCAAAAAGTCAAGCCTGGAACCATTTTTTTTCGTTTATATTAATATAGTTCATGCTATTTATTACGTACATGCTATTAACAACCCTGAAAATTTATAGAATTACGCTCATTCTGCACACCAATTCTCTTAAGTAGCCTCGAGAATGAAGATGTTATTGAATCTTAAAAAATGTAATGTGAGCACTACGAGGATCGCATGTAAAAGAAAGTGAAGAAAAAATTCCATTTACTCTCAAATGAAATGATAATTGCGGTTACTCTCAGTCCTCTTTCCACATCTTATTAAGTCATCGCAAAAAATAACTGTCGGGCATATTAATTTGATGCGTGCGTACTTGAATCGGAGACTTTAGGTCATCACAAATAAAAAGTCAGCTTTTAGGTTGCGTTGCATATCAATTAAAAATTTGTTCGTTTTACTCTTACAATGATCGCACATAAATTATTACAATTCTCAAGTTATTATTGGTTCTACGGTAGTTGTGACAAAAGATTCGGATGAAGCATTTATTTCGTATATATGCTGCAAATATTTCCCTATAATATCCCTATACTTGGGAAACCCATAGAATCACAAAATATAATGAATATGGAAATAAATGCAGACGGAAGTGTTTCGAGTAGATCCCCTGTGTTAAGACGTTCATTCACTCAGACCTCTCAGCGGCAAATACACACACATAAATGTTTATACAGAAAGTAATGATCATATATATCATGATAATCATATATATAATATCATATATCATTAATATTATGATAATCCATGACAAATGTGTAAGTTACGATTCAAGTGGCAGTGATTATTTTATGTAGATCAAAGCCATAGCCCTCTTTCAAAACGCAAAAAAACTGCTTGCATATTCTAGTAGTGAAACTACTGAAAACAACAATATGACCTAGCAAAATACTTTTTTATTGGACCTTGGATAATATTAGTTATTTTTTGGTCTAGAATTATTTCAACTGTTATGCATACTTATCATTTTATTGATTTAAAAACCGAAATTATGCGACACCCATAAAACATAATATTTTTGGTTAGTAAAGCTCAAATGTTCCTCGATGGTCACTTAACATAGCTTGAGCGAAATATCATTTTGCCTAGAAATCAATGAATTTGATCTCATTTTAAGAAAAATACACCACCCTTCCGTTGACTCAAAAAATTCGACCCCTTACTTTACTACTTTCCGAGATATTTGCCAGAAATACCAGCTCTTTACATGTGAAATGGTATATGTATGCACTCCAGAGAGACCTTATTTAACGAATGAGGAATGAGGAATTTCTAACACCTAGATCTCGTCAACAAATCAACAGTGTGTAGTTTGTATTTTTCTTATCTATTTTGGTAAACTAATCATATTTTCACTGCAGTAAATTCTTCGGAATCACAATTAACATTCCATTTTGATGGAGTTTCAAACGCACCGCGTGAAAAAATCAGTCAATTAAAAGACTTATTTAGATATTTTCAGTTGATTACTTACAATTTCTGTCATGTAAAACTATATTATTGCACCATTAATAATGCAATATTAGATTAGTGTGTCTCGCAGCTGGTGAAATTAAACCGTTTAATTCAGATATGGCCTCTATTATGATTAGGGAACTATCTCGCTCGCTTAACTTTAATAAAAACTAAATTTATATGTGGCCATTGATTAAACCGGAAAAGTAAAGTCCAATACCGTTATTATTCTTTTCCAGAGAAACTGTACTTAAGTAGTGAATACAAATGCATCACAAACATATATTCATTTGAGCGTTTAAAATAAATGCAGTGATTAACAGCGATCACTGTCTTTTTACAATTTAGGAAAACAATAGTTCTGGCTGAATATTTTCTTTCATCGATCACATTACGCCTACAGGTACGTAACACTCTCTAGGTAATTTAGGTCTCTGAAGAGAAATAGAGTCACCTCAGATATTTAAAACAGTCATGGCAAACAATTTCATTTTAAAACCATACGCCACACTTTGCTCCATTATATATCATCTGAGATTAATTGCTTTCAATTCTTCCCAGTTTGTTCATAACGTGAAAATTTTCCCTTTCTTTTCCCCATTTTCAAAATATTCACCCGTCAAAAACATTTCTCCTTGTTCTTCTTTCACTAATACTCTATATCGAAATCTGCTTTGACTGAGTCTTTGAAATTCTCGGAATAACGGGATTTCAATTTCAAGGTTCGTCTCACCTCTCGTTTGCACTCTTCCCTTTCCACTTCCCCTCGCCCACCCTTATTTTCTTCCTCGTTTGCCATTCGCGTCTTCGACACTCTTCCATTTCCCTCTTCGCCTTCCGTACCTGATGGGCTCTCTTCCGGTAGACTCCTTCCATATTCTCTGGGGGAGGATCTCATCACCGTTACCCTCCACCGTTACACCCTCTGCCATTTCTCTCCCTACAGCCTTTCCTGGTTGCTGTCTCGCCTCTCATCCGTCGGACGACTCCACCCACTCCTACCCAACCTCCTTCCCTCCCTCCTCAAACGCCAAACTTCTTCTACTTCCTCCTCCTCCTTCCCTTACGCATTTTCTTATTTCCGCTCTCCTCCCCTGACTCCCCTTCTCTCTCTAATAGCATACACTTCCTCTTGAACCATTCTTCACCTCTCTTTGCCGTCACTCTCAACACTTACCAATAAAGAGCATTAACTCATTATTGCAAAATGCATAAGCTTTGCTGCGGGATAATACACGATCAGGAAGCTGAGGCATTCTGAACAGACGGAGCAACCTTCCGTCCTCCCAACTCTTACCATCCTCCCTCCGTTCACTCCAATGGCTTTCTTCTCCCCTCTCAAGAGCACTCTCTTATAATGAATTGTAATAATTTACGCCCCTGATAATCAATCTTCAAATTCTGGGAATGGAAGAAAAAATGTTATTTCCATAAGCTAGTGGCACGATCATTTTTAAATTGTTTTCCGCTTAATGCGCTTTGCTTTCCCGGGGATTGTGTTGTCGAGCTATGGTACAGACTAATCACCCTGTGGGCTTTGAGTTGACTACCGCTGTTTGTGGATGAATTTTTCCGGGTTTTCTATATTTCTGCTTGAATCACAGTAGACAACCCAATGAAATAGTGCCAAATTTTCTTTTCTGGCCAATATAAGTGTAGTATCGGCTTGACGAACAACTAAAGGTGGTTTATAAGTTCGCTTTTATAGCCATATAGCGTTAGATAAAATACTTTATAATCTTAAACTTTTTAGAGACATATTTGTGCTACATAAAATCCATGTTTACTTGCTAAAGTGAGGATACTGCAAGGCAATGGTTGCCGGTGAAATGGGTTGAAAATTTTCGACAAAAGTAATTGTGCATAAGACAGTTCAAACTTTTAAGTTAAAATTATGATGTCAAATACAATGGTTTAAATCATTTAATAGAGACTGGGAATCGGAGACACGTTATAAGTTTTACATATTAAACAAAAAGGGTTTAAATCTAATTTTTGGAAATTATGGAATAATTTAACGACGATGTTCAGCTGTTATTGTTGTTTTATATGAGTTCTGAATTTCACACTTTCATCTCAATGTTTGCATACTATATTTTAAATCACAACTCATTATTAACCTAACCTCCTCCGTACTTCCTTGAAGACCTTTTTTGGTTTAAACCCCACTAACTCAACACATTACTCATGTCACCCTCAAATAACCTCTTTTTTTGGGAATGTAACTTCTTTTGTAATCTTGACCCTGCAATGATTTTAAAAATAAATTTCAGTCCTATACTTTCGGTTAGTTGGTATATTTGGTAATGTTCACTGAAAATTAAAGTAAACTTTCAGTAATGGTATCCACAGAAAGCTTAAAGTACTAGAAATTGTTCTTTCCAACACTTGTTATGAAGTGATATAAATTTAATCTCACGAGTTAATAAAATTTCATGCTAGATCACTTCAGTCCCTCTGATCTCCCAAGGCGTAGGGAAATCAAAGAAAAACCTTACTTTCCTCCCTTTAAATGTTTTCGTAACACTTAAATAGTATAATACATTGTCACTCCCAACTCTCATAAGACGTCGCTGGATGTAATATGGAAAATGTAAAAAATTCCCTTAATCCTGAGCTCCCGTATTTTTCCCACTCGGTCGATGCCATGCCTTCCGCATATTTTTAATGCATCAGCCCCCCTAGAATATGGGAACAAGTGAGATATACTCGGATTTGTACTAGTTTTGAATAGCGAATCATTATTATAAACCCACTCATCTCTCTTAAAATTCCCAATTTTATTTTCTTCATTTAGTAGCACGCAGTAGTACCCATGAATTAATGATATCCGTATGAAAAGCCTATTTAGGTGTGTTTTATGTTTACTACATGTTTGTCTACGCAAAACTCCCCAGGTTACTGTTGCATTCCTCTCTTGACGGCGTTTGATCATCATCCAGGGGCCGGTGGGGAGTGGATGTGCGTTGTCCGATCTTAAGCTTGGGCCAAGATTGCCCGCCTGGTGAGGAGTCATCCCGTGCCGCACACCCTGAAGATGGCTTGCACGGCATTTGGTAGCTGTAGATTTGGGGGCTTAATAGGCCACGAGAAAGGTATGAATGGTAGTCTGCAAGAAGCGGGGGGTACGATAAATACGGCCACAAAGATTGGGTGACGAAAGGATGGAATTGGTAGGTGAGTGAGTGGCTTTCTCTCGTCTGTCCTGGGTAAGGAGATTTCTCTATCTATTCACTTCATTCTCGAGCGGAATTAGCCCCTTGACCATGTTCCTTCTACTCATTCCAATTCTACCTCCTCTCAGGCCAATTTCGTTTATCGTCCACTTCCCTTTCCAATATCGTTTTTTGCTTTCCTTTCAACATCTCTAATATTTCATATTTGTCACTCAGTTCCCATTTTATTTCAAGATTGGCGGTGTGCATGTATACGGCTCTTTGTTACAGACCGTTTTACCTTCTGCGATCACATATATTGTATTTAAATTGTTTCGCATTAAGGTGGAGAAATTTTTCAATCACTTCAATTCTACCGAACTAAGATCTTTAGGTTTTTTTTCCTTAAATAATTGTAACCTAATAACACCATGGCATAGCTTTATGCACTTTTTTACTGACGTACACCGATATATGTTCGAGGAGTGAATTTCTGTGTACCATGATAAAAAATTCGCTCCGTTTCAAAAATTGTGATTGAAACACTCGTAGAAACTACTTATTTTCGCATTTACTGTTTCCCGCTTCGGCCCTTCATAATCTATCTTAAGGTTGGGTCAAAGTATGCTAGCTCAAAGTTAACTTCATTATGATTTCCTATCCCTTATACATTGAATTTATCAATCCTTTGGAGACCAGAGAAGGGACTAGGAAGGTGATAAGTGAATTTTTAATGCTTTGAAAATGTTTTTTTGAACCACGTGATTTCCAATTGACCTGAATTGACTATCAGATGATCCAAATGATCGGTACAGCTGAAAGTTCTTTGTGCTGGACGAACCCTGGAATTATATTTTCTGACTTGTTGGAATTTTTTATACATGAAGTTAGGCTAGGCTAGATTTTAGATAATTAATGACATTTGATTCAGTCTTACAAGATTTCAGGCAATGCCACTGGCAATAGTTAATTTTCAGTCATGTGATTCAGGCGATAATTTAAATTGAAAATAATGAGCTGTAGTCCAAATTAATGATTAGTCATAATTTAAAATTAGCTCCCCAGCACGTTGCGTTTGCCTTAGTTAGCACACTGTTTTACATATTTTTTATTATCGCCATAGTGTTTTTATAATTTCAAAGAGTGAAATCAACTCAGTTTTGAAAAGTTATATTAAATATTTGGAGTTAAAATAACATTTTGTCATGGATGCATGTAATTTAGAGACATTAATGTCAAATTCCTTAGAATTCGAAGTGCACTATTGAAATTTGACGCAATTTTTTACATTCAATATTCTTATTCTAATTATATTTCATCGCACACTACTTTGACAACTACTTCATAAAACGGAAATGCGGTTTACGTAGCCTTCTCATAAGAAATCAAATGAAGCACGTTGTGCTAAGAAAATAAATCAGCAGATGAAAACTGCAGTAGCACAGTCTACTCGAATACTCCTGATGGAATAGTCATTGAGCTGAATGTAGACAAAGCATGTCTGGGAGTTTTTATCAATATTATCTCGGCATTTCAAAAATTAGTAGAAAAAAGTTCTTGTTTCATTTGCGAACATCAACTTCCACATACTTAAGCCTGAACCATGGAACGGAGACCAGATGTATTGATGACAGACTTAGATTCAGGCTCGTAGCTCTTAAAGTTTATGAATCCGGGAGTGAGATCTCGCTTGTGGTTTAATTCTTATTTCTGGTTGATAGCATTAAAAAACATTGCGTATGCGTATCACGCCAGCAACAAATAACTTCCATAGTTTGGGTTCAAGTGACACAAAATGCACATATGATGGCTGTAGCAAGGGAAAAACAACTGCTTGCTCTATAACTCGGGAAAAGTCCCTAATGTAAATACACCCACTGCCCGAACATGTTCTGCTCGAGCACTCCTGATGGGGTTATTCTTTAAAGTCCTATTTAGATGAATGATGTAGACAAGGCATATCTGAGAGTTTTTATCGCCATTATCTCGGCATTTCAATTTTAACGCCATCGAAATGAATATATGGGCCATTTTGAAATGCCCCCTCATTTCTCTTTCCACACAGTTTTGACGTTCATGGCCGAACATTCTCCGAGGCCAAACTCTGGTCTGATACGCACATCACTGCTTACTTCGTCACTGTGTCACGACTCGCGCAGTTGACCCTCGACGGGATCATCGAGAGGGACTAGGGAGCCTACATGTGCAGCGTGGACTTCAAGAATTTGCTCACCCGAAACTCCATCGCCAACTTTACAGTCATTTGTAGGTAGCTTCTGCTTACCAGATTAAAACTTTGAACAAGTTACTCACCGTTTAGCCTCGTTGCCTTCGATCCATGACTTTGTAAAAAATAAGACCGTAGTATTCTACCTTTTTTGTAACTGTCCGTAGGATGAGTTTGTAAGTTTCATTTTCATTAATTTCTTAAGCATGAAAAAGTAAAAGGATTGCTTTACAAAACGTTACCAAATAACCCCTTTATTAGTAACTTATAGTTTTCCCTTGCAAGTTCATGTAAGCAAAGATAAGATCAGCTTTAAAGTTCTCATAGACCTTGCTAATTTCAGCTGGATTTGTCTGTAGAAAAACCTTTCCATCCTTATTATTACTCAAGGATAAGGAAAGAAATCCTCACAGGAGAGAGTTATGCTTTAGTGAGAGAGGGACAGAGAAAAAACGTCTATTTCGTGAGGGACAGGAAGGGAGAGGGAGTAACTCTATCGTTAAGTGGTTTAGTTTGCAACAATTTTAGTAGTAGAATAGTCCAAAAAGCTGCAGGTCGTTCTTTGTGTAGAAATGATATTTGGCAACTGGGTTTCAAGTGCTCGTGATCCTTGTTTTCTCCAACACGCTGCCTCGATGACATTTATGGACACTTCACTCTAATGTGAATGAAATATAGGTTGGCGATAAGAAACCAAGAGTGTAAACTCACATGATTTCACAGTTCACTTTTGATTGTTTATTATTCAGTCCCTGTTGGAGTAGAAAATAGATTGAACGGTTTTTATCCGTAACATGATTCATGAATCTTACAAATTTCTCTTTGCATCGTGGTTGTACTATAGAAGAAAACGGTGGGCATTGCAAAGATATCCTAACATTTTGTATCCTAGTATTAAAAATTTTGTAATCTTATTCTCCAAATAGATAAGCTACTTAGATTTTGTGGTACTTGCTCACATATCCTGCTGATAAGAGTTTTATTGCATTATACTTAAAATTTCTTAAATTTTCGACGCTAGAAACAAGTGCACGAGATTTGGAAATCCTGAGAGGAAATACATTACTATTTTAAGGAAGAGAGTGCAGGGAAAGATGTACCATCTTAAAAAGTTTATTATAAGGTTGTGTTCAGTTTGCAAGAGGCATAGTTATGTCATGTATCAATTCCATTTCAAAGGCTGATGATAACACGCTCTGCAGAACCCGACGCGGATATTAAAAAAAATAAACTTTAACATTTTAACCGTCATATGCTCGTTTTTTTCTCAAAAATTGAAATGTCACAAAAATCAAACGAAATTCTCAGGAGAAATTCACAAAATAAGTGAGTGGTACTAAATTTATCATCAAATTAATATTTTTTGAAATACAAAACATACCAAAGGAGAAAATATTTACCATGAAAAAACATTTCACTCGACCAGAGTTAAAATAGGGATCTCCCAATAATGTGGATAAATATTGATTTCCCAGCCACTTACACCATTGTAACGTGACTATATTTTAAAGGTGTTTGAATTTAAGAATTATATTTCATTTATCTCGATGCATATCTATGCAGCCATGCGTGTGATTACAGACCATGCAATGTGTGGAATACCGTGTATTGCAAAACAATTATTACGATTTGTTTGTATACGAAATTTTCTAACGACCAAAGAAAACAAATACATAAATACTTCCAACTATTACATTTAACTCGTTGAAATAATTTCCTTCCATACAAACATTCTCTACGGTAATGTATGCATCCCAGCGAGAGTAGACGATTGTTCTTTTCCAAATTCCGCCCTTGCCAAGGGATACAGAGCCGAGGCTCAGTTGTTTGTTTCGGATGGCGGTCAGTTTGCGCAGGAGAAGCGGGCACTCACGCCGGGCGTAACCAAATCCACACGCAAAGGCACGGACCAAGTATATAAGCACTCACGCACGCAGGGTCAAACATGTACACGCAAGCGCACACAGTTGTGTTGAGTCTGTTCTGGGTCTCTCTCTCATTACTTAAGAGGACCTTTACATTGGTCTGTCTCTTTGGCAACTTTCTTTCTCCCCTTCCTTTCCCTCTCCGCATCCCCAGGCAAATACCTTCCTTCGCCCCTTAAACATTTCCCTTTCTTCTCTATCTCTCTCCCTTTTCCTACCTCTCTCTATCTCTCTGCCTCTCCTGGTCCCCCAAGCACTTTTCCTCTACCATCGGCCTGCGGGTCTGAAATTTGTGGATATGACGACAGTGTCAACACTAGTGCTGAGGTGGGGTGGGAAGGAAGGTGGTCTCGGTGGGCGCCGGGCGCCTCCCACATCATGCTTGTCATCAAGGCCCGGGAGTTTTTGGCTGGGTCCCCGGAGTGGTGCGAAGGGCGGGTGAGCAGTCCTTGGGGTGGGAGAAGGGCTACGGGCCTCCCCTCTTTGCCCTATATTTCCCCATGTGGGTTTACTCTCCTGGCGTTGGGTTAGGCAAGGAGGGGATAAATGATTGAAGGAAAGATGTATCCTTTTCTTCTCCTCTTCTTTGTTGGTCAAAACTTTTCCTTTCCCATAGGCTCATTGAAGCCATACCCTAGTTAATTTGTTTGCGGTAATGGATAAGTTTTCCGCGCCTCGCTTTATGAAAAATGAATCTTTCATCTGAGGACACATTTGGTCTTGATGTAGCTAGTGTCCTGAATGGAGGTGGTAAAGGTGATACCACTGGACGTGTCATTGCAGACAGTTCAAGAAATTTCCTCGTAAAAGCTAAGTAAGACACTAATGTGAGAAAATAATTTCTCACTGTTCATTTTTTAGGACGATTTACTTGAAGAAAGGTAAATAAAACACTGAATTGAGTACAAAATTAAATCTTCTGCATAACATGAGAAAATCTTCTGATCGGTTTTGTTTGAATTCAAAAATTTTGAAATGTAATTTTATTGAGGTTAAGAGAGGCCCTCCGACCTGAATGTGTCACTTAAGAAAGTTTAAGATGAAATTGAGCGCTCCTTTTGTCAGATGGAGTTGATTTATCAGATTCTAATGTGATTTCTTGGCGTTGATATGACGTTGAAACGAAAGAGACAAGTTTTACTACCAACCACACTGTATCCAAACTAGTCGCGCACACGTTACAACTAATATCCTCTTTCTCGAGAAATAATTGTTCATTTGGTATGAGAAAAATGGACCCGAGGCGTCTTGAACAATGCATAAAAATGTCAAGAATGTAGAATAATTGTTTCCTTCACCATAAAATGCTTCCTTTTGTCTTGCACAATGCATAAAAATGTCAAGAATGTAGAATAATTGTTTCCTTCACCATTAAATGCTTACTTCACTATAAAAAAACTTCTCGACTAACACTACTAAAACCTTGAGAACAGGAGAAAAAATGGAAAGTTTTCATTAAATTTTCTTTTCTTTGAAATATATTGACCAAGTATCCACACCAGACATAAATATGGATAGCTGAGCTATTTCCTGAACGAAAATACAACCTTCAATACCCCGCACGAAAATTGTAAAAATGATTTATAGCAAGTAAGTATATTTTCTTGCGTAAAGTTGTCCTATTTTTGGTGCATACAATTAACATCATATATCGTTAGCTTTTCGAAAAAAAAACGAATTCAAAAGTAATTTCCATAAAATTAAAAATTAAGATGATTTCGAAGGTTGCTTAAAAACATTTTATTGACTAAATGGAGGTGCTTCGCTTGACCAAAAATTGAGCCTCGGAAACACCAATAAATATGTTGTAAGCTAGGTGAATTAAATTAATATTTTTGTAGCAAGCTTCTTCCTATCAGAATCAAAATATTGAAACGGACTGCCGTGAAATATTTGTAATGTTGCGTTCTATTCTGGGAAGTGTGTACCATATTAAACAAATAATAAATATTGGTCTCAATTTTTATATTATGCAATATATTAAATATTTGTAAATTTGATTCAGCGTTCCACATGGAATCTGCCGTTGTAAACATTGTCTATAAATCTAAATTCCGTACTTATTATGTGTCTCGGAACGTGCGTAGAGGGACTACTGTAATCTCATCCTAAAGATAACACAACGCGGCGGAAACCCCGGAAAACGGACGAATCAACTTTAGGTAACTGTTTTGTGGTAGCTAGACATGACTTCATGTCAATACTTTTCTTCTTTATCACATCGGGTGTCATCGCATCGAATAATAGGGCTTAACGCATAGTACATGAAATGAATCTTACTTTGAGTCACAGGTACTGAGACATCTAGTCACTCGTCAGTTTTTGAATTTTTGTTTCCCGAGTTTTTAATTGCGGCATTATTTTGCATATCAAATACTTTATATAAAATACAAGCCAGTAAACCATGTTTAACAGTGCTCATAATAAACTTGGAAATATTAGCGGAATTGATTTATTTAATGGAAATGGAAGATTTTTTTACATTAGAGATATTTCACCAACAATAGTCCTAGCAGTGTTAGTGGCCAAATACTGGGGAAATTAACATATTATCCAAATGAATACTCATAATACCTAAAGTTTATGTAAAAATGATACTTAACTTCCAAAGCATGAGAAAATTGTGTGTATAAATGCACATTTTTTGCCCCTAAGATTATTACGGGGCATAAAGGCATTTACAACAGTTTCTCAAGTTTTTCTCAATTCTTCAAGCGTTGCCAAGTCCCTTTTCCTGAGCCTGTAAGTAGATTAAGTACAAAATTCCGGAAGAAAGGCTCTTTTACGCACACTTTTGCACAAACAAATTGCACGGCGGGAAATTTTCTATGGAACGCAGCCCCCAAGCCATTTTGGTCTGTTCGAAAGAATGTATGAGGGAGGCAATTCACGTAATTTATTTTGTAACTAAACTCATTAAATATGCGAGATTTCACTGCAGATTTTATTATATATGAGTAGAAGTATTAAAATTTTTTTATTTCTTTACTTAGTGTTACGTATAATTACTCCTTAAGTAGATTTTATTTCAATTAAAATTAAACTATGCGTGGAATTTTTGTAATTTCAATCTCTATTCCACTCACAAAATATCCCCTGTAATATCAGTCTCTATTAAACATTGATTTATTTTTACACGGGCCGCTGGTAATGTATGTAGTATATAAATTACATGTGGAAAACATTTAACCCACTCAATTTGCTGAAAAGATAAAAACATCCCTCTGGCAGTGAAAGAAAGCACCAGTAGGGGAAGGTGGCCTGTGAATCGAAAGCATGCCACTGTCGAAATGAATGGGAATGATTTAACAGCCACGCAAGCCGGAAAAAGTGACGGAGAGGGTTTTATATGACTTCGAAGCCCAGCTCCGCACTCAATCTCTCTCATATGAGAGCCATATTCTGCGGTGACTGCCTCAGCGGTTGGAATTCATTCGGTCATTTTCCGGGAACCTGTAAGTAATGCTTGATTGTTGAGAATTGTATCATTATTTTTCCTCTCGTCCCATTACCTCAACTCTTATACGAAAGGATGCTGACAAGCGAGTATCAAAATTGAATGCAGTATACATGTCGCTGAAATAATCACAAAAGTGAAATGCAATGAAACAATATTTTTTGGTTGCTTGCGTCAATTATAGTGTATAGAGGCATATTCAAATCTTGCGTCACACTAGAACTTTAATAAATAGGTTACTTAGGAAGATGGATTTTGGGAAATGGATAATAGGGAGAGAAAAAAGCTTGTTAGCTGAAAAATGAATGCGAAAGAAAGTTTACCTAAAAACAAGGCAGAGGCTTAGCTTTTGAAGTACATTTGAGTAAAACACTAATTGCTGAGTAAATTGCAGTGCACCATGCCCTTATTCGATAAAGGAAAAAATGGTCCACCACATTTCTTCAGTATATATTTTCGCATAAAAAGAAAAGAAGAGGGATATTCAAGCCCTTTTTACATGAAAATTATTCATTTTTTTATCGTCCATTGAATTCCAGGATGTGAATATTACATTTCCCCTCTTTTCAACTTCCAGATTTTCCTCTCCATTGAGTCCAATATTCTTACATTCGTTCATGTGCACCTTGAACTCCTTCCTTTTAGAGATACCAAGTGCATTGTCGGATACTAAAAAATGAATTGTAAGGTTGTACAATCGCATGTAAGGTCGACAAATCCTCCCTAGCCCCCTTACCCGAACGCAGCGCAGAAGCAGGGTGATGGATAATTGGGGTTAGCTGTGGAAGCCGCCTGTCCTGAGGATTAAAGGGAATTCATAAGAAGTTTAAACCAGATTTGGAGAATAAATTAGCAAGGCGTACAAGCAAGCCAAACGGATTAAAAGATAAAAGGGAGATGCGGTAAAGGGTTTCCTTTTACTTTCTCTGATAAAGGCTGCAGTTCTTCTCAAATCTCTCCCTTCTTCATATCAAAAATAAATTCCCCGAAGTGTATGAGCCAGCAACTTTAAATACGCGTGTTCACCTGTGAGAGACGTAAAAACCGTGCTCCCTTGCAAAAAACAAAGTGAAAAATAATGCGAACCGGTTTATTGGCAGCTTTCTATCTAGTGGAATCGGGACCAATGAACCTTAGGCTTTCACGTAAAAGAAACTGTTTGCTTCGTGGGTAAGACGCTACTAAGTCCCAGTTTTGCATGAAATATCATTGAGGAAAATTTATGACTTGCTATTACCTCTCTACTAATAAAGGTGATGAAATTATTTTTGGTACTGTGGTAGGCTGTGTTCCCATTGCCCTTTTATATTGAATTTTTCGCACTTTTTTCAATTATTGCTCGCAGAATCTAACCCCATATTTTCTCTTCATTTTTAAGGGACTTCATAAATTATGTAAGCGGTGACTAAATTTTTTTTTAAATAGTGTTAGTATTTGTTGTATTTGCACATTGCCACATTGCACATTCCCACCTCTTTTGCTGATTTCCACAAAATATGAAAAACAACTTAAAACACCTCCAAAAATAAATAAAAATATCAAGTGCTACTCAGGGTGCAAGTTGCTTGTTTTCATAGTATTTTCGAATTTAATTGAACCCCCTAGCGCAAAGTTTAAAACAACCTAAAAAGCACACTGTTGTGTTGTATTGCACAACCGATAGATTCAATGAAAATATAGTTTTCATAAATATATACCACTGGTTTCAACGCTTTGATGACATCATGTAGTTACCTTCTTTCAAAGCTGATTTAACTTCATCACTATTAACCTAACACCCTACCATCCCCCAGCTTCCCTCTCGCAATAAATATCTCCCCATTAAGCTATTGAAAGTGTTAAAAGATGTCAGTTTAAAGGGTGCTGATATTTTAGGGTAAGGTATTTATAGGAAATGACTAAAGAAACGAACTCCAATGTGCAGCAATTTTGATAAATTTTAATGTTTTGAATCTGTGTGAACTTCTTTCATAAAGTATTTATGAACCTCCGTTAAATATTTCACGATTGAGGATCCTAATATATATCATATTATGAGATGTATAATTTAACACTTTCCCGGCGACTAACATTTGTGTACATTTGTCGGGCTCGCCACCGGGTAAGATCTTCATAGGCTGCCTATGACGATCTAACCCGGTAGCGAGCCCGAGAAATGTACATAAATATTATGAGATGTTTTCAGCTTCATTTTATATGAAACAACAAATTTTTTCAAGAGTAAATTTGTCGCAGCAAAGAACTTGAGTTTTCGGGTGTGGGTATAGTCTAAATTCCGAAACCAGATGTTGCTGCTTTTAGATTAATATCCGCATTTCGTACTTTTAAATCCCCATATGGAAGCACCTTATATTAAAGAAAATGGGCAATTTTCCACAATATAAACTGTAAAGCGACCGGTTTCAATGTAATGCATAATTATCAGGTAACAGGTATAACTCATAGTACAGTATGTATACATAATTATTGCAAACGGAGGGATAGGAGAGTTTGGAAAGGGAAGGGGGAATTGGAAACATTTTTTGCCACGTAAGTGGGGGAGAAGTGGGCGAAGGTATCCGAGTGGTAGGGGATGGAATTGGGTTAAACCACAAATAGTTGCGATTTGGGGAGGCCTCTGTCGTTGATGAGTGCTGAGGCGCGTCGTTAGCCTCAGGTCCAATGGAAGTACCCAAACCATTAACCCATATCTAACCCCTATCACCCAGATACCTTCGCCCACTTCTCCTACCCCGCTTACGTAGCCATCAATGTATTCTCATTTTCCCTTCCCTTCCCAACCTCCCCTCTTCTCCCTTGCAATTATGAACTTGCAACATAAAATGAAAAAAAGAAATAGGATTCGCCGCGCATTCATTAGAACTAAAAGTGCAAAAATTTATAACAAATACAGAAAGCTAAGGAACTTGGTAACTCACCTAATACTAAATGCAAGCGCTCGTACTATTCTGAAAAGTTTCCCCCTCTCTCTAATTCCAATCAAACTTGGCATGAACTGCGGAATCTGGGCTAATTAAAACAGAAGGATAATTACTTGGTCTCAACTATCTCTCCAGATGAACTAAATAGGCATTTCTTGCTTCCTTCTACTCTTAGCCAACCACCAACAGCGGATTTATTGTCCACTTATCCTTTCGTACCCTTTGAAGAGAGTAACTTATTTTTCCATTATATCACGCTTGACCTACTCAATTAGTATCTTCGTCAGTCTACTCTCAACTCGACTGGAGTTGATATGATCTCTCCTGTTTTCATTAATAAGTTCTTACCCGAGATTCTGTCAGTAATACTTGATCTGTTCAACCTCTTTCTTCAACATTCCGTGTTCCCCACCTTGTGAAAACACAGTTGTTCACCCTATCAAAAAAATAATAAATCCATGCACCGTATCTCACTATCAACCAATCTCTATTTGGTGTTACCTTTCTAAATGTCTTGAGCGAATCGTTTATTCTCAGCTTTTTGAATACCATGAACTCAATAATTTATGTGACCCCTATCAATCAGGATTCAAAAACACTATAGCACTCAAACTGCTCTTCTCCTAGTCACAGATGACATAAGACGGGCGATAGATCAAGGAATTCCAGTCAAAGTGATTCATTTCCTTTCTGATATTCGGAAACACCTGAGGTGACGCAATCGAAACGCACTCAAAATGAATATTTAAAAATCTCTGCATCCATCAAATTCTTCTCTTCGAGTCACTGCCACTCTTTCTCAAGTCTCCCACTTGTTCCATTTCATTCTCAACTCTGCGGCAGCACCAAGACAAAGCCTCTCTCTTCTCTGCTCAAATACCACGTCTTCTAGCCTCTAGTCTCTCATGGGTGTCGTAAAAATCTTCTCCGTCACCTAGGAGACGCCCGCATTGACTCTGAGCTTCTCCCTCCAAAATTTTCCTTATCCCAATCCCAATCCCTTGGCTTTCTTTTGAATCTTCTACCTTCTCACTTCCACCACCCGTATTCAAATTAGCCTACTTTTAATTTACGTAAATTCATATAAAACGACTCTTATTAATTTGCGTATATCATTTAAATTCCCGAGGATTAGGGTGTAAATGTAACACGAAAGTTGAGTTAAGAGTGGAAATATAATGGATACTTTCTCAGACTAGATGAAATAAAGATGAAGCTGCGAGAATTGGTTTCTTTTCGAGAGAAAGTCATAACTGTAAAATAAACCTTAAGACATCATGCGTCACTCTAAATATGAATCTTATATTGGTATTCATTTAGCACTAGTCGATACAACTGGGAAAAAATTCCCTACTCTGATTTTTCTGTGCCTATTTTTTAAAATACATGCACACTTTTTCTCATTTCGACGGCTGATTTTATTTTAAGGTTTTGTTTTTAATAACCTGTTATTTTTTCACAAATTTCTCTATTGTACTTGATGTCTTCCATGGTAATTTTATTGAGTTGTAGACACCCAACTTTGTTTACTAGTCAGGGTCTGGATTTTACGATAGTCAAACGTCATGTAAATAATTGATGGACGTCCTTGTAAAAATATACTCATACTGAAATAAGCACGTAACGCCCTTTTAGGGTGGATAAAGGTGCATGATATCATAAAAAAAGTTCCAAAACGCGGTTTGCGTTTACTCGTTCTTCCTCCATAAAGAGGTAAAGTGAAAGCACTTATGATTTTTTAGTAATTTTAGTTAACTTAATATTGACAAACATTGATTTGGAAAGTTACATTGATTCAGGATGAGTTACATTATAAAATATATACATTATGAAGTTTCTCAATCAATTTAAAAATAATTCACTGTTTATAAGTAACATGAAAAAATGGGTGCCATTTTATATGCTAGCCGTTGCAAAATATTTTTGATTACTTGCAGTTTCAAAACTCGTTCGATTATAATATTTTTAATGAGTGAGCAATTCACAATTTTAAAGAATAATCAACAATTAGAAAAACTGTATCCGTCACAGTTCACATAACATAAATTTTTCCTCATTTTCATTGAAGTATATTTTACCGGTATCTTGCGAAATTTCTTTTTCTCCTTAACTTTCCCGAGTATATTAATGGTGATATATTTTATTCTGCCTTAACGAAGTATATAAATATTTTTACAAAAATGTTTTTTAGAGGAAATAATGGTTTTCATTGTCAATAAAACCCATATATCTCATCTCCTGGCTGTATTATTAATTTTAAAACATGAGGCCACGAATAGTTAGACATTGGGCTTTTCTAGGTGCCTCCTGACAACCGTATTTTCCGTAAATTTTACCTACAGTTCTCGCAATCATACCCTCTTTTCCGCTCTTTAACTGTCATTGAGATGATATGACTGCCTACGAACGGCAAAACGGACGCTTTCGCTCGTCAGAATCCGTCTCAAAGCGAATTAATGCCCCTTTCCCTCAAGGTGTGGATGACGAACATGATGACGATGGAACAGGCGACGAATCCGAAAGATATTTCTCAAGGAGGGATCAACGGCGCCATCTAATTTCGGATTCAAGCGATTCTCGCTAAATGGTAGTCGCGGAATGAGGTGCCGAAATCATAATAAACGGAATAAAGAGAAACCGATGAATTTAAATGCTGTTAAGAGGTATATACAATGAAGGACGGGGAGATTTTGATAGAGAAGAGGGACGAAATTTAATCGAGATTGTGAGGAATAAGATACCAGAGTTGGCTTTCTTTCTCGCGGTGCTATCATTCCATTACTCGCCAAGTCTTCTCTTGTATCTGCAGCTACCCCTAATCTTTGTTGGTGTAAATTCTGTGACGAAAATATTGATCCGGGAATTTATAGATGGAATCACTGTTTTTCTTCTTCGCCTACCAATATTATATTCTCTTTTTACTTCTTCCGTGGTACAATGGAAACTTGAAGCTTTCACGTGATGGAAGGACGTCATGATAAACAAGATTTGTAAAATCATGTTTAAAATCCGGAATTAGATGGCGTGACAGCTGAAAAGGCTTTCCAAATATTGGTTTTGGGATCATTTTGGGAAATATTCCGCAACTACTCATTTAGCTTTTTTTCAAGCACCATGTATTCAACTCGAAAGAAACCTATTCCTTCTGCGCCAGTTTCAAATCATATTCAATGCAACTTAAATAAATAGGAGTTTAATTTTGGAATAAATTATTGATGGATAACTGAAGTGTATAGATGGGCCAAGTCGACCATTTTAGTGATTCCATTATTATGATTCATTATCCATCATTATGATTCGAGTCACCAAAAAAATTCAATCAACTGATTCAATCATTCGATTCATTATGACTCGTAAGTCAAATTGGTTAGATGAATCACGATACTCACGTAAATTGAAAGACTCCAATGAAAATATTGAAGAGACTTAATCTCTCAAATGATGATAATTCATGCCACTACAATATGAATAATGATTGGGAATAATTACTAAGGTACTTAGAAATTTGGGAAGGCTAATTGATGTCCACACTCCGAAAATTTTGGATCCACATTAAATTGGAGATTTTCAAGTATTTTACTATTACACATAGGAAAACACTAAAGAGGTATATTTATAAAATATTGCCAACATTTTACAGCTTATATCATAGCCTTGAATGGTATAGTCCTTACGTTTCAGGAAAAATTGAGGTGGAAAGTACACAAAAAATCACAGTTGATTTTGAGAGGAATGGTAACAGGTGTTTATGTAATAATCAAAGAACACAACAGTAGTACACCTCACTGTGACAATAATCTTATACCAATTACAGATTTATTTCGAATCGTGATGCGTAGTTTAGCATACTATACGTATATTTTATTTGGTAATTCCGAAATCAACTAAGATTTCTGTATAGTCTCTGCACCATTTTTCTCATGGGGTGCAGTGAGGAATGAAGCTATGATTAACATAATTTACTGAACTGTTCACTCCAATTTAAATGGGCATGGAGAAGAGAAAGAGAAGCTTTATCTGGATGACATTTACACCAGTGGACGATGGTAAAGCAAAATGTGGGCTGTGTGGTCATGTCCTGTCATTTCTTGAGGATGCAACCAGTAATTTATCAAGACACCTTGAGATAAAACAACCTGGTGCTCACCTTGCCCGGCAAACTCACACATAAACAATTAGGGATGAGGACTTAATTGACAACTCTGCTACTACAAGCATATCCTCTACATCTTCCACCCAACCCTCTACTTCTGTAGGCACTGGAGAAGGTCCCTCCTCAGTTATACAGAACCAGCAACAAACAAAAATCACCAGCTTTGTAAGCAGGCCAATTCCTCTCCAAAAAAATAAGCAGCTCGATTACCAGCTAGTAAAATGATCGTGAAAGAATATCATCCATTGTCATTGGTGGAGGATAAGGAATTAAAAAAAAATATTAACATGTTGAACCTCAGCTATTTAGTGCCTAGCAGGAAAACATTGTCTACCATCTTGATTCCTCAAATGTACCAAGGTGCAAGGGAAAATGTAGCAAATACTCTGAAATGCGCGAAAGCTGTGTCCATAACGACTGATGCATGGACCTCTATTAACAATGAGAGTTTTCTGGCAGTTACTACACATATTACAAAGGAATTTGAGCTGAAATACTTTTTGCTGGATTGTTTCGAGTTCAGTGAGAAGCACACTGGTGATGCTTTGGCCACTGAAATAACCCGGATTGTTTCAGAGTGGAAAGTCCAAGATAAAATCACAGCAGCTGTGTGTGACAGTGCTTCAAATATTAAGGCTGCAATTAGGAATTGCTAATGGAGGCATGTTCCTTGGTTAGCTCATAAAATCAACTTTGTTGTGAAGGCAGGCATTCTTGAAATTAGTGATATCCAGATGAAGGTGAAAAGTATAGTTGAATTTTTTAAATGAAGCTCCGAGGCTGCATCAAAGTTAAAAGTTCACCAAATGCAAGGTGAAATAAAGGATTTAAAATTAAAACAAGAGGTTCTTACAAGATGAAATTCTACGTATGACATGTTTATTAGCATAATTCAGTTCAAAGAGCCAGTGCTATCCACTTTGGCATTGTTTAATACAGGATTATAGCCAATAAATGAAACTGAATGACTTATTCTGAAAAAGGCATGTGAGTTGCTTAGTGTCTTTTACTATGTTACAGTGGAATTAAGCAGTGACAAAAGTGTTACCATATCGGAAGGGCTTTTGATGAGTAAGGCACTGCTGAAGCATGTGCACAGGATTTCTCAGGAAAAAAATTTACCTGAAGGAATCTTAAAATGGCCTGAATGAATCGCATCCGATATTAGCAGAAAGTACATTTTTAAATCCACGCTTTAAAAAAACAAGGGTTTTAAAAGTGAGACTGCATATAAAGCTGTCTATAGAACCATCCAGAAGAGGCTCTGCGCAATGCATAAAAATGACAACGAGATGGATGAGATTCCTGTGGAACCCTTGACCAATGACACCATAGAGCTCAACAATTTGGGGAGCTGCAGTTCAACAATTTGGGGTGATTTTGATACTGCCATGAGTCATTTATATAAACAGAAAAGCCCCACAGTAGCCGCAGTTTTTGAACTGGAGAGGTACCTGCAGGAACAAAACCTATTAAGGACAGAAAATCCTCTCACATGGTGGGTTGAGAGTTCCGCATGTCTACCCAAACCTGTATCAAATAATGGGAAGTAGACTGTGCATACCAGCAACATCTGTCCCATGTGAGACGATATTCTCCAAAAGTGGGCAGGCATTTTGTGGAAGAAGAAGCAGATTATCATCACGTAAAGTCTCTCAGATCTTGTTCTTAAATGTAAATTTAGACTAGATTGAACAACCTATCTGTCAGCTTGAGAACCGCAAAGACTGTGAAGAGTACCTACTGGTCACTATAGTTTTAATATCTTATTTATGTGAAAGTATATTTTTTTATGTATGTTGCTCCTATGAAGATTCTCAATCTATTATGGTTTGTTAGGCAAGAGATGCTATCTACACAGAACAGGATTCAAATATTGTAGATGATATTTATTATGCTATTGAGCTTCCTCTTGTGAACTCTAGTACAGAGACTGTTAAGAATACTAGTCTATATTTATCACAGCTATTCATGTGAAGGTGTATTTTTTATATATGAAATATTTTCTTATGTATGGAACATGTACCTAATGCTTCCTAATAATATTCTCAATCTGTAATTGTTTGTTAGGCAAGAGAACCTATCTACACAAACCAGTATTCAAATATTGTAGATGGTGTTTACTGATGTTTTAATTTTACTTATCAGGTTGATATATTGTATATTTGTTTCTTGTTTTATCTTTAATTTTGAGTTTGATTGCTAGAGACTTGGCTCAAATACTATGTCTGTGATTACTCAGTCATATTATAGAATACACTATTTATTTTCTTTTTTCGATTAAAATATTTCCATGATGGTTCACAATCTACATCCAAGAATGCTTATCTCTTTACAAATTAGCTCAGGTAAGAGTATACCTTTACCAGGTAAGAGTACCTTTTTAATTTCAGCAGAAGGAAACATGAAAATTATTTAAGAAATGAGTGATTCTGGCATAGCCATCTGGAAAAGCATTAATTTTCTGCTCTGCTCACTCCAGGAGCCACTCCAAAAAGTTATTAATATAGTGAAGAGAAGTTAATCCAGTTCCTTCACTCATGGTTGATAATAACAACCATTTTAATCACCATATAACCATTCTCTTCATTTTCAAAGACAGAGGAAGGAGAGACGATTGGGCAAAAGGAATTCACCTTGTCTTAATTTTAATTATATAATAAAGATACACTCTTATAGTAGTGTGCGTGTGAACCAGAAATAGTTACTGCCTGCTTTCTATATAATTATTCAACAAAATTTGAAATTTTGTTATGACACTTAACTCTCTTATCTCTCTCTTAACTTTTGTTATGACACTCACAATTATTGCATCAACTCTTTTCATTTATAGGCATTATAGTTTCATTCTCGCAATTCGAAAAACATTGATGTTGTGTCATGAAGAAGTTTTTCTTGTAGAAAATTAGTGAGTATGTATACCTACCTATAATGGAGTGAGTCATGCAAATAATAAAGAAAATAAGAATAGATTAATTGGGCTTGTCAAAAATGAAATAACCTAGTCATGAGAATATTTAGAGAAGCAAAACTGTCACAGACTCTGAATTCATGAAGAATAACTTCAAACTATGTACATGAAAATTAGGTCACCCGCACAGACTCCACAAATTTATGCGCATGAATTTATTCTGATCTGCTGTATTGAATTCCATTCAATTAGGAGCTTTCAACTGCGTAGGTAGGTAATTAAAATTCTCATTAAGTTTACCAATTGAAATGATCCGCTGATGTAACAAGGGTTAAATTTCATCTTTTTTAAAATAAGCGCCTTGTCTCAAATTATGCTACACAAATATAAACTCACTTCGTTCTACCATGAACTCACTGACAAAATGTTTATGGCTCTATGCTCATGAAATAAACCCTCTGGAATTTCATGACTAGATATAACGGATAACGTATGCGAAACGAATATTTTTTTCCACTTAAAATCACCGGCAGACGGACACTCAAAATTATTGAATGATCGAATAATTTTCCCGAAATGAATCATGAGTCATTTGAGTCACTTGGTGATTCAATCATTTTGAACGAATCGATCGTGAACGACCCATCACTACTGAAGTGAATATGGCTTACGAATATTTTCTTTTCTTGTTTGAAAAATACATCTCTGATGAAGACTATGGCATTTTTAAAGTAGCACTTTAAGTATCAATCTTATTCCATTAAAATTTATCTATATAGCCTCTAATAATGCTAAATGCACTTGGTCTAATTAAAATTATATTAGAAAGAAAAATACGAGCATAAAATACTCTAAGTGATGAATTCATTTTTTTCAGGATCTCGTGCAGTAATAACCCTCAAATTCAGGCAAGTTGATTTTTACATGTATAACGCTAAATTTTTCATTTTTTGTGCAAATAGCCTTTTTAGAATAATACAATAAACAGTGGAACATTTTGGATTCCTTTAATTGCAAAAATTTCTAAATCAAAACTCGTACTGTTTTAATACACCGATATTTACTCCACCCCGCATGACTGCGTCACATATGTATCTAACAGGTAGCATTCACCTCAGGAATAACAATAGGATGAATAACTGTATTTAATTTTAATTGCCCCATGCAATACCATCAGGAGACACTTTCGCAAGGTTTGCACTTCATCATCCGTGGAATCTATCCATCTATCTTCACCATCTGTGGAATCTAACCTGCGAGCAATCATCACCAAATCGTAAGCACTTAGGCAAACTCGAATCGCGGGATGTAAAAAAAGAAAAAGAATAAGGCTCTCTCAAATTTTTCACCCTAAAATCGGAGATAAATCCTTGCGCATTATTTTTATCGGGGTGAAAAAGAACAAGAATATGTGATATGCCCAGACTGCTTCCGTTAACGGCCACGACAACATCGTCCGAAATGAATAATAAATTTCCCCGCGCGAAACTGTTCCGGAGCTAATTTTCGAATCTTCCGTATTCCAAGGTTACGGTTGTCAGGTGTGGCATCGGATATATCCTCCGGAGGAGGGATTTCAACAAGGTTCCCGTACGAGGGAATCCGTCAAACTCCTTCCCACCTCAGAAATTCCATGCGATAGCTGGTCTATACCGCTCCGCGCCGCGGGAAACGACGTGTTACGGGCGCAGCTGAACTCCGGGTGCAGGGGCTGCGGGCAAGAAAGGGGTGAGGAAGAGATGAGGCGCGGGAGCGGGGGCGGACTAAAGAGCCTCCGCTCCGGCACCACTCTCTCCTCACCCCTCTCACGCCCAGAACCCGCCCGCTCTTCCAATGCCTCACCCCGGGATCGTCCCAGATATCGCACATTCCACGTCTACGCTGGGGCAGCGGGAGTGCGATGCTGGGCCGTAGATGGCGGTCTAACTTGACAAAACGCGCACGCATAAGCCGGGACAAGATTAATGGCGCTCGATACAGCGGAGGCAAACGAGAGGAATGTCATGCGGGTCCGAATTGGGAATTTGAAGAAAGATAATGGCAAGGATGACGCGACCCGGGTCAGTTTTGGTCGGTCACGCTTGACGGACTCCCGAGTAGGTACTGTTCCTGGACGTACACGTACAGATATTTGTACGTACGTACAAACGTTGAAAGGTTGGATGAGGGGAGCAGTAACAGAATTTGACGTACAATTGATTTTTGTTGACCAATGAGATAGAGAGAGAGAGAGTATATGAACCGAGGATGTCTTCTGCACACAGTTCCCCCAGTCATAATTCGTGGAAAATTACCACACCTCTGATATTCATAGTTAACATTTGTACCTCAAGATAAGGCATGCTTGTGCACTGTGAATTATATGAAAGGTTTATATACGTTATATCGTTTGGTCAGTTTTAATATTTTTCTTTCCAAAAACCTAAATTTTCTTCGTCTTTGGTCTATTATTTTTTTATTTACTCTAAAAATTAGTTAACCAACTTGATGTTCTCTTTAACTATGTTTAGCCTGATGATTGCTTATGAGCAATATTGCGTTGTAATAAAATTTATAACCAATGTAGTGGCCTATTGATCACATTTCAATAACATATCCTGTTGAATAGCAAACCTTTCAACGAAGACAATTCAAACGACAGATAAGCATGTATTCTTTTTTCCTCATTCTTTATTCTTTACTTATTTTAATTATGCATGTATTCTTGGAACATAATAATTATTAACTTAATAAGTGCGCTTTTCCCTAGAATGAGAAACAAATTTTTATTTCTTCCATGAGCATCGTTCTCAAACATATAAATACAGGAAAACTGTTCAACTATCGAAATAGCAACTCACAAGTGTTGATGGTTTAAAGTGTAAAATACTTACCTTAAATATTTTTTATGTCACGTACCGATAGCTTTCAGCTCGCGAAATCTGTCTGTGGATCTTCAACTCTATAACTCTTTAAATTTGTTTTGTTAATGATTATTTCATACGATACTGCGAAATAAATGACCCCCTTCCCATAGCTAATCCAGGAACATTCCTACGATACGATATTCCTTTCCTACGATAATGCAGTATGAGGTATCCAGATCGCAGTGAGAAATTGATATCCAGAATATCCTCCGTTGCTACCCATCTCTTACATTTCCAAAGGAATGCCAAGATAGTTCTCCAGAAATAAGCGGAAGCTCCAAAGAAATACATTCAGCATCCTGCGCGATGTCCTATTTCACCCGCCCTTGTGCGGAAAAATTTCTTTCGCTGCGAAGGCGTCGGAAAACTAACAGAAACATAAAGGAACGGGGTAAAGCGAGGGTTGGACGCTCTCTTTTCCGTGCCGGCAGGTCTGGCAGAATCCGCATAAACTTTCTCGGGGCCGAGGTAACATCAGCGGCAGAATCCATATCTAAGGGCAGTCCAACAGACATAGCATATTGCGGGTAAAATAAAAAACACACGTTAGTAACTTGTGAAAGGAAAAATTTATCTAGAACTTCTCTCGGTAAAGTGAATTTTGAGAGAAAAATTTCCTGGAATAAGCATTTCTGCGAAGAAGAGAAGACGTCACAAAGATTCGCCATTGTGATCTCAAAATAACTTGATTGCTGAGTTATCATAGTCCCAGAAATATATTTCCTGGGATAAATTGAGTCGCGTATTGAGTGTGCAACTCTTTATTGCTGCTTATGGATTTCTCAGAAGTAGAATCCATTTTATTGTATAAAATAGAATGTCGTACATCAAATTATGTTGATTATTTTATCTTATCATAATTTGCTTACCGTTTGGCTATTAGATATCTTTCTGGGAGTACTGAAATATTTATACCTATTTGCTGAATTTTCCGTTAGTCCTTGGTTCTTGTTTCCGTTAGTTCTTGGAAAAAGTTTCATTTTATTAACAATTTAGGAAACGAACGTATGGAGCTGTAATTGTTAAACTGAGTATATTTACCTTGGGCTCTCCATTCTGCAAAGCACAAATATTTCTTTTCCGTATATTAAAATCCATGATTTTGAACCCATTGCTACCGTTCATGTTTAAAATAGTTCACAATGCTGTCGTATGAGTATACAGCCGCGAATAACTTTTTAGAAACATTTTTAGAGTTTAAATTCAAAATTTTTTTATAATTCTCCATGAAATGGCCATGAGTTTTAGGCACGTGGATTCAAACTTACACGCAAGCCTTTTCTGTTTACAATGGAAACACTCTTTGATAATTCTATTTGATATTGTTCCATCTACGGAAATCGAAATTGCAAAGGCATCGTATATAAAGAAGACTCATGAACAGAAAAAAATTCTGGGTGAACAGAAGTTTTCAAAGTTAATTTAGAGCGATCAATAAACTCTCGCTTTGTTTCGGGTCATTTCCACTTGACCAAGCTTGCAGTTCAATCTTTGCTTGCTTGCTCACTCAGCTGTATATTTCCCAACGGACAGAATTTTTGCTTTACAATGGAATGTTTGTCATAACAACACCAAATTCCCTTCTCTTCAAACTTTCGATTGTTATTCATCACCATCTGTTCTCGTCAACGGTTTTTTATAAAAATAATTGATTGTGCAATATATAATCTGACATAAGTATTATCTCTTCATTTCCGTAAAAGTTCATAGCATTTTTTATTTCATTGATACATTAAAAACTCATGATTCACAGCACTGATATAAAATAAAAATTTAATCCAATTTTTTTAGAAATTTTATATTTTCTGTCTCACATACTATATCAGTAAGCTATACCTATTAAGTTTTGTCTTTATATATTTTTATTTACATAGTTCTATGTAGTATGTACGTGTGTATGCTCCTGAAAACCTCATAAAGATATTGACAATGCTTATATTTTCCATGTTATGTATTAATAACAATTCAATCATTGCAAATTTCTAGTTATTGAACTGATTCGCTGAAATGAATTAATATTTTAAGATTTTCTTTTGAAATGTTAAGAATTATTTTCTGTTTTAGGATCTTGTGCA
Source organism: Ceriagrion tenellum (assembly GCA_963169105.1). Classification (NCBI taxonomy): domain Eukaryota; kingdom Metazoa; phylum Arthropoda; class Insecta; order Odonata; family Coenagrionidae; genus Ceriagrion; species Ceriagrion tenellum. The sequence goes on from OY720640.1 coordinate 37,264,979, forward strand.
TTCATACGTCTCATTCAAATTAACCTATGATCCACTATACTGAATACCTCATGTATTTTAACATAATTTTACCCCAGATCAGCCGTAGATATTCTCGAAAACGTGAGCTTAGTATGATTTGAATTGAATCCTAAAGCTTTCAATTGCGATTTTTCTTTAAATGATTCTTTTGCGTTCAAATTATCTGCATAGAAATTTTTCCACGTTTTCCGGTTTTTATGTTAATAAAGGCAGATTATTAGAAGCACTATTGCTGTCAAAATATAGTTGAAACTATTAAATAGATAAATTAATTGATGCATAAAGAAATTTAACCAATTTAATGTTTTCTTACTTATATTATGGGGAAAGTCGTTTGCTAAAACATCGAAAAGGGAAAGAAACATTTTCTCGTTATTTTATGTTTCATAAGGAAGTATTTTCTCCTTATTAACCACAACACGCATTAAATTATTCGTCATATCCCTTTTGTTCCATTTAAATCTCACATTTGAAGTGGCAATTTCAATTTCTGTAGAAATAAAGTATGTTGGTTCGTTGAAAAAAGAGAAGGACATGATTTTTATTTTAACTACCAGTCGCTATACATTTTGGTCAGTCACATTTAGCGGCGGAAACAATTTCATCGGATTTTTAATTCGCTGTTGCAGGTAAACCTCATCCCACCGTGTCCTGGTTCGTGCGGGATAAGCTGGTCGACGGTATCCCCGAGGAGAGGCGCCCTGGCGAGGTCAATCGCCTGGAGATCCGGAGTATTCGCCGGAGTCATCTCAATACCACTCTCAAGTGCCAGGCATCTAATACCAAGCTCGCCATTACTTCGTAAATGTCAATCAGGCTTGATATGCTGTGTAGGTAAACTGAGTGCGAGCGGTGAATAGCATTCATCGAATACCTTCTGACAAAGTGGTAACATGTTAATTATATTCTGGGCGATGGAGGGATCTTTCTGATTTATTGAGTGCATATTTTCATAATTTTTCTGGTAGATGGAACAAAAATAAGGAACAAATTTAATTAAAAATCATCTATTGATACATAGGAAAATAATCATGCAAGCAGTAATGAAAATGATACAAGAATTATATATTATATCATCACTTCATTGCAGAACATTATGAATTCGATTTGGAAGCTGATTGCATTTGGAATTGTATTAAAAAATTAGGAAAATTATATTTAAGTATGTTTTTGAAATCAGAATCTTCGACTCAGAGACTTCGAATCAGAATCTTGTCACAACTGGTATGCTATAAGCATCGTAATATGTAATGAATTACATTGAGTGTAGAAATAAGTCTGTAAATACGTAATCAAATTATTTTGAAATTCATCTCTTGTAGCAGACAACTTGTGTTGAATGACATTGAATTGCTAAAAAAACAAATTCGGTTAGTGCAATTTTTTCATTGTTATTGATTACTATCACTAATAACAACACATTCAAAGTTTCACGCATATTTGTACGTAAACAAAAATCACTCCTTAATGTAACTCCAAAATAATGGGACTATGGTTCTGGTCTAGTTTTTTTTAATAGGCTACTTTCCACTATGTACTCCAACCAGTTTCATATTCACTCTTCCCTTCTCTGAGACAGATTTAAATATCTTTTTATATATTTTTATTGTTTATGCTTGCCAAGTAGATCTAAGGTCAGATTTCTATGGCTTAATGAGCACTAGAATGACTCTAGAATAATTATAGCAAACATTTTTGATAAAGACATAAAAACATGTCATTAGGTTATTTTATTGCTCTCTTATATATATACTCAACATGATTAATGTATATGTATACTGCACAACTCTATCGGCATCTTTGTTGATATTTATGACGATCATTTCTGCTTTATACGTGTGTTGAGTTGTCATACCTCCAGTAAATACTTTGAAAATGAATCTTACCTTTGATGTTAGGTTTTATAATTTTAATATTTTATAGTTGTGCTAATCGTTTTCTAAATGTTTGAAATTTTTCCTTGCTAAAAGAGTTCGTCAATAATACAACTACCCTTGTTGGTAATTAGTTAAATGAATTGATTTTTGAAACCCTTATAACGTCACTAGAGTGAGTAATATTTAATATTATGTTGGTAATATGCAATTTCATTGATTTACCTTAACCACCTAGGTGGACCTTGCAAAATGAATCTCATTTTTTTCCGAATATTTCAACGATTTTACAATCACTGATTATACGCTATTTGGTACATATGTTAGAGATCGAATCATGATATGCTTCACAAACACCACAGAGTTAAATACAATGCGGCGTAAGGAATAAGACGCTACAGAAATGAGTGATCCGTGCGAAAAAATTGGACTTATACCTTTCTGCCCATGATGAGTTCAAGAAAGACAAATAGGGGTAGTAAAATTTTAATCAGTCATAATTTTATGAAAGACTTTAGTTCAACCTACTTTACCGCAATTAAAACATAGTTTTGGCATAATTCGGAGTTGAAACACTCAGTTCAAAAGTAAATACCACTCGAGCATTCCTATTTAGTAAGCCGTTATTAATAATAGCTGATATCAATGGACTCAAGCTTTTAGATTAGGAAAAGGGAAAACGTTACTTCTACGATAAATTGTAGGGGAAAATAAATGCAACCACAAATATTTCTCAGCATTAATATCCTCACCCGACCAAAAATGAACACCCAATAGTTTGACCAAACCAGTCATTGAATAAATTAGAAAGAAGATTATCCCTTATTGATAGCAGAGATCAAGAATGCAAAAATACACGAAAAAAATGAATGCATGGAGTTTCATTTTATTTTCTGTTGCCTATAGTTAGAACTTACATATCTATAAATCTCGCATGAAATATATTTAATTTTCGGAAGCCTAAGAAAATATCCTCAAGCAATGATGACACTTAGAAAAACAGCCGTAATTTCGTTCCCTTGAAAACACCTCCGAGGCAGGGAACGAACAAAAAAATATCGGCATCTCTATCACGATCATTAGAGCATTTGCTCCGTGAATGGATTTCAATGTTTCTTTATCTTATTTAATCATGCGATACGCTATTTGCAGTCTACAAGATATTTATAGCAGTTACTTCATGATAAACAACATAAATATCTGCGAATAGCCATTTCTGCAAAAACAAGAACTTTTCTCTCGAAATAGAAGCCATAAACCATACGCAGGGCTATTGGCTACAATCCCCACTGCGCACATTCCGTTTTTCATTTCTTTTCAAAGAATCACTCCACGTTCAAACCGGCGCAGCAAATAATTAGGTATAAAATTTATGAAGCGCAAAGTAAATTGTCTCCAAAACTTCATTTCCACCCATATCCTTAGGTTAGATTCCATGAACGAACTTTTCTCACGGAGTGCTCCCATTACCTACACTTAAATAAAGCTTACAGCCGGGGAGCGAAACTAATTTGTTTTTATTCAATACCACTTCACCTCCCCCTCCATATCTCGTGATGTAAAAGTGAGACATTTTAAGAAAGCGAGGGCATTCGGGAGAGGCAGGCCTAAAAACACACTCGGAAAGCATTGATGGGGCTAATTGAGCGGGAAAAAGTTTTACCCGAACTTATTACAAACTAGCTGACCCGTGCGAATATTTCGCTCAGTATGCAGCTTCTTCCTGATTCTTCCTTTTTCTTCCTATTCTTCTACCTGTCGAATGTTTAGCTCGTATGCAGCTTCTTCCTGTTTCTTCCTTCGTTCTTCCTGTTCTTCTACCCGTCGCATATTTCACACAGTATACGGCTTCTTCCTGTTTCTTCCTTCTGTCTTCCTGTTCTTCTACCCGTCGAATATTTCGCACAGTATGCAGCTTCTTCCTGTTTCTTTCTTTTTTCTTCCTGTTCTTCTACTTGTTTCTTCCCATGGATAATTATATGTTATTTATACTTGTGTTAGAGACACATAACGTAAACGTAAACGGTCACAATGATTGCATGTAGATTGTAAACAATCTAACTAAACGATTTGTTAATAGATGGCGCCTCCTACAGTCTTTTAAGCACATAACCATAGCTAACATATTAGTTGATTATTTTGTCAACAGATGGCACTGTGTCATTTTTTAACAAATCCTTTAATTTTAAATTTTTTAACAAAAACTGTAATTTTAAATCATTTGTCAGATTTTCGTCAATGGCGGGGAACATTGGCTTTAAAACGAAGTTTGAATAATTTATTTTGATGAAGAATTATGGGAGTTTATACAGAAATATAACATATAGATAAATATACCATACCCATAAATAAACATAAATATTTATACAGAAAGGTAGAAAGAAAGTGGATAGGAACACATAAAATTTACAAAGACAATGGTGGTGTGAAGATGAAATGATGGCCGATTCCAAGCAGAAAATATTCGACTGGACCGGGAATCGAACCACTGACCTTTGGATGTCGCGTCCACTGCTCAGACCACCGAGCTACCCAGTCTACAAAGAAACCACTGGAATCGGCGGGGGTTTATATGAACAAACACTCCCCAAGGAATGACCCAAGAGAGCGGCCAGTAGATGGCGCGCGGGCAGCTTTTCACCCACCGGCAGAGAGAGAATGACATACACAGAAGGCGAAATGAAAGAATAACTCAAGCACACAGACAGTGGTGAAAGATATAGAACAGGCGTTTCGGGGTACGCTAACCCAAGTAGGAAATGACCCGTTCAGGGCATACAATCGTTCACTAATTCACTCAGACCGCACAGCGGCAAATACTCACATAAATATTTATACAGAAAGGTAGAAAGAAAGTGGATAGGAACACATAAAATTTACAAAGACAATGGTGGTGTGAAGATGAAATGATGGCCAATTCCAAGCGGAAAAAATTCGACGCCTGTTCTATATCTTTCACCACTGTCTGTGTGCTTGAGTTATTCTTTCATTTCGCCTTCTGTGTATGTCATTCTCTCTCTGCCGGTGGGTGTAAAGCTGCCCGCGCGCCATCTACTGGCCGCTCTCATGGGTCATGCCTTGGGGAGTGTTTGTTCATATAAATCCCCGCCGATTCCAGTGGTTTCTTTGTAGACTGGGTAGCTCGGTGGTCTGAGCAGTGGACGCGACATCCAAAGGTCCGTGGTTCGATTCCCGGTCCAGTCGAATTTTTTCTGCTTGGAATCGGCCATCATTTCATCTTCACACCACCATTGTCTTTGTAAATTTTATGTGTTCCTATCCTCTTTCTTTCTACCTTTCTGTATAAATATTTATGTGAGTATTTGCCGCTGTGCGGTCTGAGTGAATTAGTGAATGATACCACCTCTTATCATATGTATATATATATATGTACATATGATTGTAAACATTGGAATAAAGAGGAGGTAGAAAAGGGTTCCGGTGGGGGGGAAGGGCGGAAATCGGCAGGAAGAGGTGGTAAGGGTATATTTTTATCGTGTGCGGACGAAAGTGCGGACGGTTCTAAAGGAGAAAACCAAGGAATACACTTTTCGGACAGTTTTACCGCTTGTTTTATGCCTCAAAAAAGGTCGTTTCCGCGAAACAAGTCGGGCACCGGAGGATTGGAGTGCTGATGTAGTAGTGTGAGCGTGGGCAGAAGGGGATTGTGGGAAGGATTTGAGAAGGTGGGAAGAGAGAAATAGGAAGAGGAGAAACAAAGAAACAAAAAGAAGATATAGGTAAAGAAAGAAGAGAGAGGAAGGGATGGAGAAATATGGTGAAGGCCGTCAGGGGAATGGGAGATATAGGCCGTGAGAGTAAATCAAGTCGTCGATGGCCTTAGAGTGAATGCAGCTGTTGCTGAGGTAGTTGGTTTGGAGAGATAGTGCGTAAAAGGCGTAAAGGAGATGTTAGAGAAGAACCTTGGGGCTGTCCTCAGAAAAGAGGAGATTTTTGGTAAATGGTTCGAACGTTTGGCTCGAAGGAGTTTGTTAGAGAGCTACGCTCGTAGAGAAGAGAACTAGGCTCGTTGAGAGGGAAGAAATTACTACATGATGAAAGAGGGAGGGTAGAGTTTGGAGGGAAATTGAAGGAATTGGTGCATAACAAGGGAAGAAGAGGAGGAAAGGACTCTGGATTTGAAAGACTAGGAAGGATGTGAAAATGGGTGAAAGAGAAGTGGAGAGAGGTATAGGGAAACGTACGGATAGGCCTCGAGGTTGAAGGGCATACATCGCGGCGGAGGTTGTCACGGGGAAGTGGGGAATCGAGAGCCGAAGGCAAAGGGTTTGAGGACCATACATACATTCATACATATCCAAATCCTTGTAACGCTCATCCTTCCGTGTTACCTTCCTATTCTATCTCGAACCTACTTCTTTGCGACCTATCAGTTCTTATTCATCCCTTTCACTCCACTTTCACAGCTTACCTTGTTCATTTGCCTGGCTTGTCAATGGTAGAGATGAAAAGTGCCATAATCCTTCTTTTAAAAACTATTTATTAACATAAAACACACTAAAATATTACTGTAATACAAAGCACGGACCCTTATGGTTGAGTAAAGAGCAATAAAAGCAATAAATGCAAAACATTCAAAAATTAATGATAGTTCAGTCCACAAATAAAAGGTAATGACTCTGCACAAAATAATGGAACTTAGATAACGAAAGTCACTTGTAAATCATACTGTGCTCCCGTTGTGCATATATATATATATATATATATATATATATATATATATATATATATATATATATATATATATATATATATATATATATATATATATATATAGCAAATTAACGTATATAAAATTACACCAACTCCTCAACACTGAAAGTTTTAGATTAATCGATTCACCAAAGAAAATTTAAATTGGAGCAAAACTCGATACAGACATACAGCTTGACTACTGCATTGATATTTACATAAGAAAATGAAATTATTGTTCTTCCTTCTAGATTCTTTGACACTAGTTTATGAAAATAAACATATTACATCACCAGTGTTGATTTAACACTTGCACTGATGGGTTGGACGCCAACTTCCCCGTTAACGTTCCTGCAGCCTTCTGCACGGCTAATTTCCAATTCTCTCTCGATAGGACGGACCCCTGCCTCTCCAGTGATCCTTTTATAGCAGCTAAGCTCTCCTGAGCTTCTTTGAATACACTTATTCTTTGAATGCTTTTAGCTTGACCCTCAGTATTAGGCCGTTCGTTACTTTTGTGGTCGCACGTTCGAGCTCTCCTTCTCGACTCCGCGTCCCGACGCTTCATTTCACCCCAACTTTCCCCTTCCATCACCTCAATCGACCCTCTCATTGGTGCTTTCAGCTCCCCATCCTCCTCCTGACGTCTCATTAATTATCGTAACTTCCACCCAACCGTCATTATCAACAATATTCCCCCGAGACTAATTGTTTCGACTTCCCCGAGCGCATGGGCGAACTCAACCCAATATGGCTAGTACGCCATTCCTCTCTTCTGTCTGCTTTTCTCTTCATTTCTGTGTATGTGGTGCAACCCATATCATTCTCAATCTGCTGCATGAATGACATCCTTGGTCGTCCCCGGCGATTCCTTCCCTCTATAGCTCCTTCTGTTATTCTTAAAACGATGTTGTCTTGTCTTAGAATGTGCCCTACGAGTTTGTCTCTTCTTGTTTGGATATGCCTCCACAGGGATCTGGTTTCTTGAACTCTTTTCAGTGCCTCTTCATTTGTGACTCTACCTTTCTAGCTGAGCTTCAAAATCCATCTGTAGAGCCACATCTCCAGGGCTTCTAGCCGCCTTTTCTGTTGTTTTCTTACTACCCATGTTTCGCTCCCGTATAGGGCCACACTCCAAACAAATGCTTTCATCATCCGTTTCCTTATTTCCAAACTAATGTTCTTGCTCGTGAGTAGGTTCTTCCTAAGATAGAATGCAATTTTGGCCTTATGTATTCTCCTAACAATTTCTTTCTGGTTTCTATCATCTCTTGTTATTCTGCTTCCCAAGTAGGCAAATTCCTCTATTACTTCTAGCTTCTCTCCTCCAATTCTCATTATTAGGGGTTCATATTGTTCTTCATTACAGCAAACCATAACCTTGGTTTTGCGTTTGTTTATTCTCATGCTATACTGTTTACAGAAAATCCTACCCATTGTATTGAGCATCCTTTCTAGATCTTCTTTGGTCTCTGTGATCACAGCAATATCATCTGCATAACGCAGCATATCTATCTTCTGTCCATTAATTTTAATCCCAACCTCAGTAGTTTCACGAACTTGGGCTATAGCTTCCTGGATGTAAGCATTGAATATAATAGGAGAGAGAGCACATCCTTGTCTCACGCCTTTTCTAACTTTTGCTTCTTGCTTTTGATGAAAATTCCTTATCACAACCATTTCTGTCTTATATAAGCTGAGTATTACCCGCATGTTTTTTCTTCTTAAGCTTCATCTTAAGCCTTGCATAACCGAGTGAAACACGTAATTTTATTGTATTTTGGCATTCTAGGTTCTTGCTGGTTGCTGCACCTTTCGAAAGATAACTAAGATGAAGTCTTGTGTAAGAAGAGACGGCGTCATCTGTAGAAGTAATATCTGCAGCCACTTTGTCGAAAAACTATATGCGAATTCCATTTATAGTGATGCTTATTAAAAAGGTTTTAAAGGTTCCATTTATTGATTTTTGTAGCCAAGTTTTTTTTCTGAATTGTTAATAATAAAATTAAGCTCGATCAAAAAGGACACCAATAAAGTTTCACTACGGCCTCATTAGTCTTCTTGATTTTAATTCAGTGATTTCGCTGATTTTCTAGTGAAAACATCGCAAAAAACCATAAAATTTTCAGAATATACACTATCTAATATCCGAAAATCAAGCAAGGAGTTTTATGGAGATCATTCATAATGAATTTGGATTGCTAACCAAAAGAGCTAATAATTTAGAATGATGTGAGTAACTTACCGGAATTCGAGATCTTTTTTTTAATCGTAAATCAACTGTCTGTTAACGAGTGAATAAATTTGTTTATTTCAAAGCTAGAAAAAGATCAGTTAATTACGGGACTTGATCTAGGAAGTCGTGAGTATATGGCATCTTGGACACGCAGGTACAGCTGAAGGAGTGTTGCTTGCTCCAAAATAAATTAACTCCGAGGAGCGACGAGAAAGGCCCTCGTTAACGAACTAATCGTAAATTACAGGAATATTGTCATGTACTAGTGTCGAAATTTGATTGGAGAAACTAATGAGAAAATTGCGTGAGCTTTTAAGGAACCCTGGCTTCTCAATAAAGTTAAACGATTGTCAGATGGTTCTCAGATGGATGGTTTGATAATGATGTCGTCAACGAGAGTCCGCTGTGGATGCAAACACTCAGTCGACAGACATATTTTAGGAAAGTACCTTTCGAGTAATGTTAAAATGTTTTAGCACCTTAGAAAATACATCCAGTATCTTATTCTGGTGTTCCACGTACCGCATCCTTGATCTTTAAAAGTAAACAAAATTCGATACCTTGCAAATTTTACTATTAGTTGACAAATTATCTGCCACGTTTTTTATGTTTATACTTTAGGTTCTATGTTACTGGTAGATTGGTTAGAATATTTTATGGTTTTTACAAAAATATAATTTATTTTTTAAAAGTCAATAGTAGTCGTAATACGTTATGAGCAAATATTATAAGGCAATACTTTGATATTTCATGCACTATTACTGGGTAATTTTCTGATACAGCTCAAACTTAAGTCCCCCGTCATTTACCGGGAAAAGGATAAATTTAAATGTACACGTTTGACGAGTCCTCTGTATATAATTCTAGTGAATCAGAGAACAGTTAAATGGGCTGAATATTTGTTAGAATAATCTTTCTGTCAATAATATTTCCAATGAGAGATCAGTTAATTGGGCTGAACATTCGTTAGGCTGATCTATCTTTCAATAATATTTCCATTGAGAGAATGTTCTTCATTTTACTACCGAAAGAACTTTATCAACTAATTGAGAGAATAAGCTGAAAGAAAATTAGCTTTTGCACTTATTACAAGTAAATAAAGCAACGAAATAGTATATTAAATATTCAACTTTCAACTGAGAATACCTAAAAAAAATTCTTTTCGACCACCCGAGGTAACTGCTGTCGGAAACGAACAGGACTAAAAAATGTGGGTCATAGACCTAATTAGCACTTAATTATAATAGCGCTATCTTTAATTATTTCTATTTTATTTAATGAGAAATCCCTCTACATGACCTCATATCTCATAAAGGAAGTTATTTGACCAGCAGTTTCTAATAATGTTGCCCTTAAGTCCATAACTGCTCTGTATCAGAAAGACTCTTGTGGCAAGAGGAAGGTAATTATCAAAATATAAATTTATAGAGCAATAGTTCATTTAAAAAACCTCTCATTTCTTTGAAAGCCGTTCAATAAATACTATATATCGAGAAAGACATATCATGTTCGCAGAATCTGTCAGAGCCCCATTGAGCTATACACTCAATCGTATGAGAACTGGGACATCAAAAGAGACTCTACCATTTTATCTGTAAAAAGCGAGAGAGAAAGAGTAAAAAAAATGAATATAAAGTTCCCATTTCGAGTGATAACGTAGCCTTTTTGAATAAGAGCCGAGCCGTGTAGGTAAAGAGATTAAAAAGGATCGACAGTCAACTAGCGGTATATAAATTAAATTTTAACCGTCTGGGAACATGGAAAAAAAGTGTAGCGGATCGGTTATGCGAGCGTCGGGCTCGGAGAAAGAGCGATAGAGTGAATTCGATTAACCGCGCGTAAAACTTGTTGAAGAGCCCGGTTCAAAGAAGGGTGACAGAGAGGAAGGAGAGGAAGCTCCATGGCACCAACAACAGGAATGATGGTATATTTTGTCTCTTCAACGCCGCGAAACCTACAAAACATTCCCGGCCCACTTTTCTTCGGTGTAATCTCACTCATGCAAGACTCATATGTGTACGTCTCTTTAGTGTTTCTGTAGAGACCTTTTCCTCTTCTCCCCCTACTTTTTACACGCTTTTTTTCCTTTCTCTCTCTCTCTCACTCTCTCTCTCTCTCTTTAACGTATAAAAAGCCTCCTTTACTCATGGTAATCACGAGAGGACCATATTCATTTCGTCGATAAATTAACGCCCGCGTTGTGTTCTTTCACTCTTCTCACACTCCCGTTATATCTCCTCCTACATCCTCTTCCTTCCCCCACTCAAAGTTTCCCAGGAACGAAGAATCCTCAACACCTTTTTTTCCTTTTCCGTCATCTCTTTCATTTCAATACCGACCCGGCCTTTTCTTTGGTCCAGTCTGCTCTCTTTCTCTATTCTTCCTCTCGCTCGGAGCACCCGTTTACTGACTTCCTTCTTCAGTATCCCCTTCACATTTTTTGTCCTTATTTCTTTAATTTTCACGTCTACAGTGTGCCATTATCTCTATTTTGTGCTTTTTGCTCCATCACAGTGGAACACTTCCTACCCAATTTTTACGGTAATGTGACCAAATGTCTACAGCGTAAAGTGTCACCAGGATAAGATGGAGTCAATATCGCCGCCGCCACTTTTTCTCGAAATTTTTTAGAGACATCATGATTGAATGCTCAGTCTTTAGGGTGTCTTTTATTTTTTATTAGAATTAGGACCATTTTTTCCGGTACTACACCTGGCTTAGTATCGCTGACCTAGCATGACGAATCGCTTTTTTTGCTTCTATTAAAGGTGTTTAGTGGTTTTAGCTTCTTGTGTATAGTAAATAAATCATTTTTAATGTTTTACTTGTTTACGTCCTGATCTGAAGTGAATTTTGCGAGCTAGAATAACATGACTCATGCCAAAATCGTTGCATATTGACAGGTCTTTCGCCGTTTCTGAGCATTATCCAAACCGTAGTCAGCTATTGTTTTTTAACTAAAAATGTATTTCTAAGTGTACTTATTTTAGGTATATACAATGTGTTTGATAGTATTTGAAGTCATTCTCATTAACTTTGTTGGTTTATTTGAATTTTATTTGTCTTTCAAACATTTAGCTTTTACCTTCGGAGTGATATCGAGGGATTCAGGTTTGATTTCCGGTAATGACGAATGATTTACCTCAGTACAATTTTGCCTGTTAGCAGGTGACTCCATTAAAGTGTTACCATAGTTAGTGCCAACACTCTTCAAATTCTCTAAATTAATTTATATTATTGTTCGGAGAGCTCAAATAAATCGACAAAATTACTTTTAGGAGTATCGTAATTTCTTTTTGTGGAATGATTCTTCGAAGGATTTAATTTTTCTGGGTTTTAAAAAATAATTTTTTCTTCCAATTTATGGAGACCCAATTGACCTACAATTGCAATAGCTAGGTACTGCAGTGCATTTAGGGAAAATACCCAATAAAGAGAAATTAGAGAACCACCCAAATAGAGAGGTAATCATAATTTTCTGTGAGATTGGGTATTAGAACTAACGCCAAAATAATTATTGTGAAGCGTGTTCCCGCACTTACGAGTGCCTTTTTACCACATACCCAAAGAGTAAATATAGATTATTATTATTTTTTTTTGCTTGCCGGACGATTCTGTTGGCCCGTATGTCCCCGGAATCCCGATAGGCTGCTGAGCCTGTCGTCAGGTTTTCCAGGGACCGGACCAACAAAACTTGACTTACATCCATGTCCTGGGCGGTGAAAAACCCACCCAGGCGGTACTCAAACCCGCGATTCTTGGTTTAGCAGGCGAGGACCCCACCGCCACCGGGGCCGGCAATTATAATATTATAGTAGCGATTAAAAGTTTCATAGACGCAGAGTTGGCAGAGTAACTAGCAGAAAAAAGAGATAAATTCTAAGTTAAGCAAATAGAGAAGTCGTATTTAATCAAGGTGATGAATTGAATTGTACTCAAGACTTTAAAAAGAATTAATGAGAGAACGTTTATTGGTGAAATATACAGCGGGTGAAAGGGAATTCCTCACAAAAATAACATAAAAGATGTCTAAAGATGGAATCATTAGCGAAGTTTCCCTACAAGTGAGATTGCAGGAAGCGAGACATAAAACAGTGCGATGAATGGTAGTGCAGGGGGGTATTTCAGTTACGGCTACGGTATCCTGCTATGAGTAGAAAATATGTATCTGCTCTCACAAATACGTTCTTCTATCTTTGTATTAGAAAAACTTAAGATATCAGAGCTGCACCACATTTTTGTGTCCATCTGCTAGGCCTATGGTTAAGAGGCATGACCGGTAGTTTCTTCTGCTATTTTATATCTATTCTCGACATGTCCTATAAAACGACATATCCAATAACATATTACTTATGGTAAAATTGGATCCCATAAAATATCTATCTTTAAATTCAAGATATATAAAGGAGTTAAGTCATATTACTTATCATTGTTATGCAGCATGTGGAATAATGGTCATTACAGAGATTAGTTCTGCCTATATGAAGTGAAGAGAGGGTAATAAAATCCTGATTAGCCTCTCTAGAGCTGGTAATGAAAACTACTCTCTGAGAACAAACCTCAATTGATATGTTTATTGAGTTGATTAAATACGTGTATATAAATTGAGATCTGAGAGAAGTGTGTAAGCTATAATTAGGTGAAAAATATTTGTTCCTAGAATGTATTTTCCAAACGCTTTAATGCGTTTCTTTTAATTTATCTAATGCTACAAGGGAAACCTTTCCACCGGAAAGGCTCCGTCACAAACCGGAACGTATAATTTTTTTAAGCAATCCGAATTTTAGTGAATTGGTTTTGAATGTCAAAAAATATAATTGGCCACTAAAAATATGGATTTACGAACGACAAGAATGATTTAACTTCTTTCGCCAATGTTTCGCATATTTATTTATGCTTCATCAGGGCTCAGAGAGAGCTCCTTTAGAATTTAAAGTAATTTAAAAGGAACTCTCTCTGAGCCCTGAAGAAGCATTAATGAATATGCGAAACGTTGGCAAAAGAGTAACAGTTTAAACATGAATTATGACCTAAAATCTCCAAGAAAATAACTTCATATTAAAAAAAGAGGTCGCGAAGAAGAATCATCAAAATAACTTTTCTTGCTATTATTCCCAGTTCGTAAAAGATTCCAGTGGTATCATATCCTGCCTTTTTTAACCATTCTTCCACATCCGATGGTGGCTCTTTATTTTTTTGCCATGAGTGAAACTTTAAATAATGAAAAAGACTTAAGATCGAAGGAAACGTTTAAGGAATTTTTCCTTCCACTCAGATGAAAAATTCCTAAGTATTCTAGTGTTGAAGTCGAATGGTAAGTAGATTATCATTTTCCCCCAATAAAATATCACGACGCGTTATGACAAATATATTTCAATCGTGGTGCCATTTTTAATTTGTTGCCGGACAATACCGATGAACTTCCCAAATCGTGATCGAAACCAAATGATATTTGGATGGATAGTTGAAAAGGTGAACTTCTTCACCTTCACAGTCAAGGGGTTTCCGACTAGATAACGTAGACCTGGATACGAATTAATCGAGTTTTCAGAAGAATAACCTCTCGCAAAAATGTTTAATTTACATATATTCAAATGAGGATTTTTATATTCCATGAAATAAAGTTTTGTCCTCTACATCCTGAGTTATGCAAATTGTCAACCTATCCATTTGGGTAACAATTTATTTTTTTAATATAAGTTTAGTCTATAGAGAAGAAAAAAATGATTCGGAGTACGTCGTTGTTAGTTTTTCAAAGTTAATTTTCATAAAGTTCTCCTTTTCACCGCTTTGAAGGTGAATATTTCAACGCTAATACATGCACATTTAACGTAAATTAGAGAACAGTGTTTTGTTCTAAACGGTCTATAATATTCTACTTCCTCAAGAATTGGCCATTGAGTTACAAAATTGGTCCAGTATTCATTTCTCTGATACATTTTGTTTAAAGTGAGCGACAAATGACACTTTAAGCTATTATTATGCAATTGGAATATATTATGAAGTCATTTGCTTAAAGGAAGTGCAGTAGTCAGCAATTTCGAAGAAGAATATTAGAGACAGACCATTTCTAACAATCGAAAGTTGGTGACATGTAAGTTTAGTAAAGTTAATTGATTTTATCTGCGCCATAATGTCAACTAATATATGTTTTAGTAGATTTTCAATTGCCCAAGTTGTTCTATCGATCATCTATTGCAAAATCATTGGTTTCAGTACTGATTATTTTTAATTTCATTTGTTGAGTAGGTTAACTTAAGTAAATTTGTGCATTCATTTTGGGGAAAAGTTAAAGCGCTTAAGATCAAATTTTATTTCAATAAGGTAACTTGTAGGTGTCTAAAATCCATTGTGCCCTGATTGCACCGAGCTATCTATCTGTGGAAATATTTATGATACTCAATACATTACCGAATTCCTACGCTGGAGCTCGTGAAGTCATAGAACATGGAAACTTCAAGTGAACGTCAAATTGTGATAAGTAACCGATGAGTGATGTAAGGCATAATGAAACGCAAGGGTTTGCTGAGGAGCGCATTGAGAAAAGGAGTGGTACAGATCAATTCAGAATAGATAACTTCTGAAAACGAACGCCGACTTTGTAAAAACTACTCCAAACGCCTAGTTGATGTCAATGGAGGGAAACGGCGAAGATATACGCCCATCATTCATGGAGAAGGTAATGCTAGGAATTTCTAGGAAGATTACATACCGTGAATATTCTCAATTTTCGAACCTCCACTTGCGTTCTAACTCAAGGTGAGAAAACATGAAAAAATGCCTCAGCTCGGGTCACTCGGGTCACATGGAACGCACCCATTTATATTAAGTCTTGAATTCAACGCAAACCGTGTGTGATGTTCTTATAATGAGCCTCTCTTGACTAGCAGCACATTCACTGTACACGCTCTGGCCAGCGCAGATAACTTTTACAGGTCAAATTAAAGGAACTCTAATCTGAATGTATGTAGAACCGGAAACGCCATCGCAGTGGGAGGAATAAAAAGTGAGCGGGCAACTGCTCATCGTCCTTTTCAGAGTCACCGCTGGAAGCGCTCTTGTTCCTCCGCGTTTCTTTTTCCCGAGATTCTGAGCCGTTAGCAAGATAGATAGTAAGGAAGAGAGAGAAAAATACGAATGGCAGGGAAGCATGGTTCATTCTGCATTGAGAAGGTTAGGTATGAGGTAAGCGAGACGCATTCACCTAGGTATTTTCCATGGGGTTCATGCAAACGGAATGTCACAATCATTTGGCTGCCGGGAAAATCAACTATGTCGATGATGGGTAGCAAAGGAGGGATACGAGCTGCGAGGTTCTATCGTACAGTCATACAATATTCTTCGGGCAAAGCGGGATATTAGGACGAATGGGAAAAGGAAGTGGAGTCAATTTGTAAATGCTTCAGGGTGAATGAAAGGTTAGGGAGTCCCTAATGGTGTATCATCAAATCTCTGAGTGAGTGATTGGATGCAGTGTATGAAAAGGAAATTATCCGGTACTATTAGATAGAAAATACTCATTGTAAGCTTATTATTGTTGAAAGAACACGTACCAGTTTACCAACTACCTATAGAATTCTTTCAGATCACATGCTTGTGCAAGAACGCACATACATACGTTTGATGAAATGGGCCAAAAGTTTTAAGGTAATCATGCTAAAGCCGAAGAAAAATTATGATTCTCAGCAAATATAATGACATAGTGTCAACATTTAAATAAATGTTTTATTGTAATCCTTTGAAAATGGAAGTGAGCTCTTGAGGCTATTTAAATACAGTTAACATAGTGACTTCAGGTGCTTTAAACATTTATTTAGAAACGTGAAAGTGAGTTCCCCATAGCCGCTCAAAACTCTATTTGAAGTACCTTTATATATATAATTCTTCTGTACGTGTGTATGTCACTGAACTCCTCCCAAACGGCTGGACCGATTTTGATGAAATTTTTTGTGTGTATTTGAGTGAGTCCATGGATGGTTTATATTTACAATTGGACCCGGTAGGTGGCGCTGCGATTGGGTTCTAGTATTTTTTAAAAGATTATTCGCATCTCATATCATAACATATTATCCCAAATTTCTCTCCCCCTTCCCACTACCTCCCAATATTTTAAAAGTGAAAAAAAAATCACAATATTATGAATAATTGACCACTAACACCTGGGAATTTCATGAATAATTGACCATCTGAAATTAATTTATAGTTAAGTTTGTGTACCATAGGTGGCGCTGATGTCGAATTCTGTGTTATTTGACGTACGTATCAATACGTGCGAAAGTCGTCGCACTTGCGTCGTAGCTTGGCGTTATTTTGACGAAACGAAAAGATTTAAAAGTGAAACTCAGTGTCAAATGGCACTTAGTATATATTTTATCAAAATTTCGAATATCAAAAAAAGTTTGCTGAACCCACTAATAGCCAACGTTTGGGCAGGACAACGTCTGTCTGGTCCGCTAGTTTTCTATAAAAATGAATAGATAATAGTTCAAGGCCAAATAGATAAGTATTATGTATTCGATGATGCTTTTTATATCCAAAGTAAGGGATTATAGGAGCGTAAATTTAGGAATTCTTCTAATGCATGAATGCTCAGGTCTATAGGAACATGAGGAATCAAGTGTGCGGCTATTGATGTAATTACCTTTATTTTATAAGACCCATTTGCATTAAGGCTACGATGAATGGTTTCAGTTTTTGAAACGGTATCAAAATCGAATTTTCCTACAGTGGATTTTCCATAATGAGAAAACAGTTATGATGCATTCCATTCCATTCAAAATTGGATTTACGAGATATTCTGTTGGCATATTTTTGAACTAATATTAATTCACACGTGGGTATTGTCCGTTATTTCTCCTGTGTGGAGTTGATCGCTTTTTATTAATGATGCGTTGAATCTGGACGAAAGTAGTTGACTAAGCGAAGACTCTGAACGGAGACATCGCGTAATGGATGTGAAAGATGCAGATAAAACGTATTTCTTCTGAAGCTGGAGAGCAAATTCCGGAAAAGGGTCACTGCGTTCTCTCTCATAGGCCCAGGGTCGTGAGAGAATTGCTATTTTATGTATCATCCCGAGGAAATATTATAAATCGGACTCTCTCCATCAACAGCAACCGTAGCCGCATCCGCTATGGCGTTATTTCTCTATTTATAACATGGGATTGAGGTCTACTGAAGTAATTATTTTCGGTCCAATGTGTTTAAGAAACCACTTATGGTGCCTGATTCCGTACCTGTTTAATAGTAAATTTTCAGTTAGATATAACCAAGAACATTCACGGACACATGTGTTACTTTAGGTCTTGGCTGCGTGGTTTCCAATGTTTGATGCTGCTGGTAATGATATATTTGAGAGCATAATTATGAAATCAAGGCACTGAACCTCATTTTAACCATTTTTTCTAAACGCCCAGTCTAACTTAAAACTTCATGTCAAGTACTTGCTTGAATACGGATGAGATTTGTAATTTTATGATATTAAAATATGCTTAATAATATCTCTACCCTTTGCAAAATGGTGTTACAATGTAATGCGTATAAGGTGCAGAATCATTTCCTCTTAAGGCATGTGTTTACCCTCTATGAGTGTTTTTTGGCTCTTTAGTGGCTCGGTTCCACTTCCTCCATGGCGATTATGGCTAGATGAGGGAAGGCAAACGTAACTGACTTGTCACAATAATAACACGAGTTTCCTTTTTGGGTAGCCGTGAAATAAAACTTTCATCAAATTTTGCAGTTGGGTTGGCTGCCAATTGTTTGCTGCGGAATTATAAAAACCGGGTGCCGAGAGAGAGGGTGGTACTGGTCTCATTTTCGGCTGAATGTTGGCTTTTTTTTGTAACCGTCTTTCATTATTCTCAACGCTGCGTGCAAACCGCGTTTTCCAGCATCCCTCTGTATACCATGTCGCCACCATAAAGACTACTCCCCGCTCTTTCTCTCTATTCACTCTTCCATATCTCTTCGTCTCTCTCCCTCCTCTCCCAGTTGGGGGCAGTAAAGTCAGACCCAACCGTGCGCGCGCCCTCCATCTTATTCGAAAGCGGACCTTTTACAAAGTCCCTCTCCCCGTTGGTTATTTAGATCTTTTCATTTTTTCTCTCTCTCTCTCTCCCTCGCGCGCTCTCTGCCGTTCTTTTGTCCGACATCGCTCACGCTGCAGCAGATTCAACGGGAATGAGTTGCCATGACTCCCACGCTGTCAACCCCATGTTAAACCCCTCTCTTTCCAAAAAGGGAAGGATTCAAATATTTGGAGATAAATTCTCGTGTTAATGCATTGTGAGTACGGAACATCGTACCTCATTTGATCAAATCGCGACCCGATATCAATATATTTGTATTTTTTTCAATTATTTCCCCGGCTTCATCAATCGTATCATGATAGATACGCCCTCTAAACCTTCCGCCCAAGCAAAAGTTCCACACACTGTGCAGTGGACGATGCTGGGACAAGGGCTACGGACCTTTGAAATAAAAATTCGAAAATGGGGAGAAATTTTGTTTAGTTTGAAGGGACAGTCAGTAAACCCTTATAGGTCACTTGTTGTTCGCGGAAAGAACGAGTTTTTGTATCTATCTGTTCGGCAGTGTATTTCTCTTATTTTATTTCATCTGTCAGACCTAAAGTGTAGTGAGAAGTCATGATAATATTCTCTATGTCGCTCTGAAAAACATCAGATATGAATATCTCTAGCAAACTAAGCCTAATGTGTACCCCCCGAGTCTGTAGGGGCTCCCACCTTAATCCTTCTAAAAGTTGTGAGAAACTATATGTACGCTTGTAGCAGTTTAATGTTTTAACAGTTTAATGAAGCGCGCTGCTTTCCTTTGTATTTTATTAATTTTTTTGGTTAAATGTATTTGACAAGGGCCCCAAATACTCGCGGCGTATCCGAGGTGTGGCCTAACCAGAGCGATGTAGCATCTCTCTTTGACTTTTTCATCGGAGGACCTTCCTATTATACGTTTAACAAAGCCATGCGTGAATGTGTCTAGTACCTTTTTCGAGAAGTGGTTAGGCTTCTCTGTTTCACTCTTTCAACCAAAGTCATCTCCCACCATTGTCTCCAATCCATGCCACGCAGGTCTGCGCCAGGGACATTTGCGGGTGTCACACCCACCCTCTCGTCCCCAGAACACCCTCCAACCCTAGCGCAAATGTCCAGTGGCTTCTTCATCTCGTCATTTCGACAACTTCACCTAAACCCCTGATATCCTTCTCCTCATTCAAGCTTCTTTCGTTGTACCATTTCATTAAATGCCTCCATCCTTCAAGACTCCTCATTCGAGATAATTACGCCACCTTCTCGTGCCGTCTCTCTCCCTCTTACACACTCAGTTTTCCCTTTCATCTTTATTATTTAAAGAAATTCTGCACTCCAAGAGAGTAGGTATATAAAATGGCGTAAAAGTACGTCCTTAAACTCCGGTGTCCCTTCAAGCGTTGGCTCTCCAAGAACTCACGGGGCAGATTCTCTCATTATTCCCTCACCTCCCCCACCTCATATTTGCCCCACTTTGTCATGAAAGCACTCTCACCCCAAAATTTCTGGCTCGGGGCTATTTAAATGTATTCGTACTCTCTCAACCGCGTGACCGCAAGGCTCTGGAATCGAATTTAATATTTTGCATAACTTATAATAAATACGGTGTACATTTCCAGTATGTTTGAATGCTACCTACCATTTTCGACGTCTATAGAATCATTTACAAGACAAGCAGCAAAAACATATAGCGGAACTGTACACTGTTTTTATTAATAATTTATTTCATTGATATTAAAATTATAATTTAATAATGACAATATATAATTAGATTAGGTGATAATAATAATAAAGTGTTAAATATACGTGTACCAACCACCAGTGTGTCCAATTTTCGTCCCGTAGATCATTCAGAGGCGTCGCATCGAGTCTACATCCAAGTGAATTTTTTTCTAGAAAACAGTCATAGATTTTTTAGTCCTAGTTTATAAAACGTTTATAAAACAACTTTTTGTTTATGAACAATTTATTGACTAGGACTAAAAAGTAAAAAATTAGAGAATTAAAAAAGAATTTTCAAGCACGCTTTTCTCAAAAGTTTAAAAAAAATAATAATAACAGAATTATCTTAACATCGCACCAAAAGATAAAAAATTTTATTTTCACGAGTGAATGAAAATTAAGCCTTGTACTGAAAATAATTACATTTAATTCAAGGAAATTTGCCACAAAATGATAAGACCACAAGGAAAAGCATGAGACGCGACCTCATTAATATTTTGCATCAAAACAAATGTTCATTTAAAGATTTTCTAGAAATTGTATATTAATTCTCCCTATTCCATTGAATTCCAAAATCTTCATATTTAATGAATATAATATGTTTATATCAAACATGAAACTGTCCAAGGGGTCAATTTAATAAACCAAAGAGCATCATTTCAGCAAATACTTTCATTACAAGATACCGATTTACGCTTAAGCGGTACAGCAAAATCAAAATTGTTATAAATAAACGCCCTGACCCATAAGTGGTCAAACATTTAACGCAATCCACATGTGGAAATTTTACTTGATTTCGAAAAGGTGTTTCAATAAAAACCACTTAGTGATAAAAATACCAACAATTGGGACTCACAAGGATTCAAAAGGGATTCAAAATGAAGATCAAAAGCAAGGTGACAGTAGGCAAAAGTTTGCATTCCTCTGCATGAGAACGGCTCTCGGCGCAATATTTATTACCGGCGTTGCCCATTGCTCTTATCTTCGCCACTTTCGGATCTAAACGTCATGTAAATGTCCATCTAAAATGTTACTCACAAACCAACTTCATTTCTGGTTCACCTGCTTGACCTCTCCTTATCTTTTCACACGTCTGCCAATTTGAGCTTATGAATAAATTGAACCAATATTTGCGGAGGAATAAGAGTCCTTGGAGCTTTAGCCAGAGCCGTAACACCGGAGATGAAAGAATAAGGCATAACATTTTCAGCAAATTGTATGAACGTAACCTGCTCTTAATGCCTATTAATTTTCGACTAATTGATTCATACCCATAGTCATACCTCACATAAATTAAAAGTCAGTGGTGCTAATTACCTGTGCTGCCACTTAATATTCTTTGTAAAGTCATAAATTATTAGAAGGTAGAAGGTATTAGAAGGACATGGTAACATGTGACTAAATAAATAAAGATTTCACAGAGCCTTGCATTGAGAAAAAAATCACTACCCCCTCTGTCCTTGAATTAGCAAGGAATACATCGAAAATATTGAAAGATAATTATTTGAAATGAACTATTTTATTAAATATATTTATCCATTCAACAGCATTACTTGGTTGGCTCCAAACTTTTATCAAAATCGGTTCTCTTATTTTTTTGTGGAAATTAAAAGAGTACATATTGTGAAGGAGGCGTAATGATAGAAGGCCATCGTTTCCTTTTTATTATCATATCCGAGCAAAATATAACACAATTTAATTGAAACACACTTCATTTACTACGTCAAATAGCAATGCAATATTTTATATTTTAAAATTGAAAGAAGTGGTAACTAACACCGTCTTATTCTAACTTAAGCAGATATAACCTACTAAATTTCACTACCACAAAGCATCAGAACAGTAGGTATCTACATAAAAAACAAGTAGAATAAAAATGAATATCTGCTGATGCATTTTTCATCTAGTTTTTCACACAGGCTGAAAATGTGCTGCATGAATTTAAAACTGATGATTGTATGATATAGCTAGATTATGATGCTCGTGTTCTATGCATAAGCAGCCGTAGCCTTATGAAAAATTTACTCTAACTAAAATTCAAAGTGTATTCATTAATGAAATCCAAACCATGATCTTGATTATTCATACTAGAGCTGATGACCACATTCAAAGAAAGGAAACTAAGAAAATGTCCAAACTGTGGAACCACCGACGATCAACCCACGTATCTGTCGCCGTGTGAATTGTACAAGCGAATTAACTTCCCCGAATTGTCAAAAGTGGTGGAGAAAGCCTGAGCACAGGAAGGGCGGATGAGTATGCAAGGCAAATTCCCTCTCCCTAGGACAGCTAAACTCTATCAGTCATTAATCATGCATTTCTAAATTCGAATACATTCGTAGTGCCGACTTCCACTAAAGCCTTTCCACAAGGCGTGTGGCACATGAGTTTCTGAGTGACACGTGTCATCCCTATGGCGCGGCCGTCTGTAAATTGGCCGTGGCTGGAATTCCAAACACATATCCGCCGGTAGTCCAAATTCTCACCACTTAGTGCCAACCAATCCCACCGACTCCGCTTATACACTGAACGGATTTGTTTCCCTAATTCGCTCTACTCTCCTCTTTGGCTTTGATTTTCAGTCTGTACCAGAATAAGTTTTTGGAAAGTTCAGGAGGAATACAACGTCAGCGCGTAAATTCATTATCAATGAATGTAGGGAGTGAAAACCTGTCTTAAGTTCTGAGGTTGAAACTGGATCAAGCTATTACAATTTGTAAATTTCAACGTATAACCTACATTTGGACGATAGAAGCAGTAATTTTATTACAAAATGTAAGTTCTCAATGGAAATGGGTAAGCAAAGCAGAATAATTAATAAGTTTTTATCTAAGCCAATCAGCAGTATAAATAGTGTAAATTGTTAAAAATTGGATTTTGAGAAGTATTTTTTACAAAAAAATTCTATTGCAAACAAGACTGTAAATGAATATGTTACTTTTTGACGACTAAGAGAGCTTCTCTCTCGACTCTTCTTGGCGAGAAGTTAAAACCAATCAATTTCTCCATTTTGTACGAAATGACCTCAAAGCTGGTACAAAAAGTGGATATAAAAATATGAAAGATGTGTGTAAAGCTAAAAATTTGATCGTTAAGTTCAAAATGGCTGAAAAATAAGTATGAGGATTATCAGGAAAATTAGCCAAGTATAGATTTAACAATGATGTTAAACGCGAAGCTCGGGGTAATCTATGACGGCAGAAAGTACGAACTACAGCGTTGAACTTTTGAGACTACTTATAGAGGTATTTTTTTCAGTTTCCGGTTGCATCTTTTGTAAACGCACGCTATCAATTATGGAGACTTTTTTTACTTTGAACAATGGAAATTCACATCGAAGACAAACCTGGGAAATCCAGTCCACTTAACAATATGTTAGCCTGCCTTTGTAGTACAATGACTCTACCTGATAACCTGAAGCCTTTTCAAATTATAAGATATTTTTTATTCTGATGATATTTTACTACTAAGAAGAGAAGTTTTAGTGGCAGACTTTTCTTAAACATATAAATGCATTATAACAGCTATGAAAGTTAAAGAACTCTCGTAGAGTATGAGAAATATGCGTTACTTCTTAACCAAATAAGTTAGATCTTAAAACTGAACGATATAATAGCAAAAACGGTCTATGAGTCCTGTAAACATAAAAATAGTCACAGAACCACAAGTGTATTATCACGTAAATGTAAAGTTGATGAAAATATAAATTAAAAAATCGGGGCCCATTGTGGAGGCAAGGTGGGCTTGATAAAATTATGGAATGTCCACAAGAATCAGCCAGGAACATGACCTGGCAATGATCCATCCATAGATCGTAGGATAAGTGGTAGAGTTCAGGAAAGTAGGGCAATATAATATAAAACTGAGTGATAGGTGAGAGGAAATTTATTTTTTCGGTTCATTTATTAAAGTGGAAATTTTAAACTATGGGGGAAAGCAGAGAGAGAGAGAAAGATAATAAATACTCATCATTAGACAAGACGTAGGACGTGTAACCCTATGATGGGGAAAACTAATCTCGGAAATCTCTCATCCTCGGTCGTAAAAAAATATAAGTGCTTAATAAAACATGTTTTGATAATTCCCACGTAATTTTTTCCTTTGTTCTATCAAACATTTCCCCGGGAACTAAGAAAGCCTATTTCTCGAAATTGTTGT
This sequence comes from Ceriagrion tenellum, assembly GCA_963169105.1. Taxonomy (NCBI): domain Eukaryota; kingdom Metazoa; phylum Arthropoda; class Insecta; order Odonata; family Coenagrionidae; genus Ceriagrion; species Ceriagrion tenellum. The sequence goes on from OY720640.1 coordinate 37,289,752, forward strand.
CCAATAGTGTTTTAAAATACTTAAACTTAATGGGCCATTATAAGTTTGCGTCAAATATTTTGAGGGTGAAAATATATTGTAGTGATAAATGTTTCAGTGAAAGAGGATCCATGAATATATTACATTTTACAAATCTATTATAAATAAGACCACGATTAATCAAAAAAGAATTTATTCCCCGGGAAATCTCATGTTTACACAAAAGTTTGCATCTTAAGAGCGTTTTGTCACTTTCTGCTCAACGGCATCCTTTATTCAATGTTCAGAATGTAATAGCTAAGTTCATCTGTAATACAAGGCAGTCACAGGATCCTAGCCATAGAGCATGCATCTTATATGAACCAATCTTCTATTAAAGGCAGATTCAGCTGATCGTTTGTCAAATCAATCTGATATGTGAGCCGGTCTACGCAGTAACGGAAATTAGATCTATATCTTCAATATCAGTTCAATTTGCTTGTCAATTTTGGCCGCAAATCTATACATTGGAAATCTACGAGGGTTTAACAGTGGAGGTATACCTTACTGTACTGCTATCTCATGCAATATTCCTAATTAACCATATTCAATCTGCTTGTATGCCAAATGGAGGATTGCCTCAGTGTTCCTGACATTTATTGGTTACTGCAACTGTGTGGCAGCAGAGAACTGGAAAACATAAGCCATTACTTCACAAATGCCATTAAATTTCGTCTGGATTTTATTTTCCCTTAAAGAAATCCTTTTTCAAAATTTACTGTAAGGGAATAACAAAATTAAATGCATGCTTCTTCGATTATTTATAGATAGATTATAATAAATTAAAGTAACCTATACCACCATGTGTTCTCTTCAATTCACAATATTTAGCGAAATCACAAACTTAGGGTTATCTAAGACCAAATTTTCCGAAATTCTGTGCTCAAAGCTTCAAATTATTCACAAGTATTTTATACCATTTAAGCATGGTATTCTTTTGTATTTAGTAGCTTATACAAGTATTTCACAATTGCTCCATAGACGCTCAACTTTATCCTCATAGTCTCCATTCTTGAAACAACTCATTACACATTATTAAACCAAACGATGAAAATAAAACCTAAATTGCAAAGAAAAAATTAATAATAATGCATTTAAGAGACTAAGTATTTCCTGCCGAGTCAAATCTTTATCCTCGTACTCGGATATCAAGTTTCTGTTACATTCATATAATATGCAGAAAACTTTGGAACTCACAACCTGCATAGATGCCCCGGAAAAATATTTATTTTCCCAGTTCTTTATAGGCAAATAACGATAGACTTTAGTGTATGCACCTGTTCAGACCCGTATCAATGGCATCTGTTACATATTATTCATCCCTTTTGTTAAACTAAGGTCCCTGCCAGTTGTGTAGTTTCTCTCAGTGGACCTGGGCTGAATTGATTAAAAACTAAAAATGTCGTCTCTATTGGGTAAAAGAACGGTTAAAGGAAATCTAAATCAGCAGGGTACGCTTAGTCGCAAGTTCATCACCTGGAGATCAAGAACGGGGCAAGGGCGAGAGACGAGAGCAATATCCAGAGCTTTTATCCATATGTTGCTGGTGGGTCAATTTCCTGTTCTTTTACTCACACCTCGCCCTCCGTCCTTCAACCCTTCGCACCCGTCCCTGTCCAAATCTACCCATCCCTTCTTCGTCTCTGCATCCACCCTATCACCCCAAGATGAAGTGTTTTTTGTTAAAAAATGTACACCACCCTCTCTCAATCCAACAGGCGTATTCCGGTAGACCATCATCTGCAACCCGAAAATGCAGCGACACCCGACTGGGTAGGTTTGCAGATACAACTTCTCATCCCTCGTTCCCAGACACCCGAGCGGAAAGGAAAGTAAGAAACCACCCTCAGGCCCGCCCTTCTACCTTTAACCATTTCCGGTCCTGTGATTCCAAATGGTATCACGTTGCTTTCCTGCGTCGATTTTCTCATATGTATTTCATGTAAAAGATGATGTAATCTACGCAAGGTGAAAATATGTGGTGAGATAAAATAAATTTATGAATTAATGAAAGTCATTTGAAAAAATCGATGCTCGACGCAGGAAAGCGACGTGATTTCATTTGGAATCACTGGATCGGAAAGGGTTAAAACTGATTCCATCCCTTTCAATGTATCGGAATGCCATTCAGAAGAGTAAAATCGATGAAATGAGTCATGGGACGGGCGAAGGAGCCAAAAACTTTCACTTTGGGAGAGGTGTGCGAAGGCATGAGAAGAGGGTGTATTGGAGCGAGGTGGTTTAGTTTCGAGGATGGGGGTGAAAAAAGAGTTGCCGGTGGCAAAGAAAGAAGAGATTAGGGATGGTGCAAGTGATGGAAGGGGGCTCTTTTGGTTGAAGGGAAGGGACGAGAAGGAAGGAAAAGGGCGAATTATTGCGGGGAGGGGTGAGCAGTGGTCCTCCATGTTAGATAATAATATGGACGGCTTATTTATTCCGAAGATGTTTTATCTCACAAGCGTTAACGAATACTGAACGTCTTAAAACATACCCATATTACAATTCATCATTACACTTCATTCACCTCCCAAAACCTCATCTTTGGCACCCTTACACGGCCGATGTCTTAACACTCGTGCCACACGCCCATACGTCAGCTTGCAAGGAGATATATACAGGATGTAGTAGCATAATTTTCTGATTTAAAGGGTCAATAAAACAAAAGATTTTTTTATAAATGAATAAAACAAAAGGTATTTTTGTAATTATTTTTCCATAATATTCGACAACATGCATTTCAAGCATTTAAGTGCTTTTCATGTCAAGGTGAATATGTTGGACAAACTTGTATCATCACAGGATCGTATTTGAACCTTGCTTCCTGGCACCAAATTCGAATCAGCAAATAATGCTGCCACACCATGTGGATGTTGATGTAAATATATTGGACTGAGCTGATAGCCTAGGTATGACGTAAGACTCCAAATAATTGAGTCAAAAGTTTGGCAAGAAGTTTCAAAGAAGAGCCTTTGCTTTCGCAAATTGAACAGGATATCATCAGCTAATTTTTTCCTAAAGTTTTTCTACAGACACGCACCTATCATACGCAAAAAAATACTGAGGCCGGTGGGGGGGAAGCCATGGCACCAAGTCTTAAAATATGGAAAATTACAGCTCTGCTTCAAACTAGTCCAACTCATGTCCTCGCTGGCACTGCTCTCTTTACATTTTGGTGCAAATAAAATAACTCAGTTGCAATTTACCCATTCTCGTGCAGATCTTTTATACAGCACCGTGAGACATTTTTATTAGCATTTTATCTGGAAAATTGAAAAAAAAGCAGAAACATCACCGCGGTGGTAGGTCACCGACCACCGGGAGGGGTCGAATACAGCGTTTAAAATGTGAGTTCTGGGAATCCGAGGTTAAAACCAGTAAAATTGACAATTGGCCCTGGAGAGTGGCCGTTTTTTGAGCCCAAAGCAGATACGTAAGCAATAGGCATTTTTGTGTGCATTCATGCTCAATCTGACCACGTTGGTTATGAACGCCTTTTATCCTTTGCTGAAACATTTGGAAACTGTAATACTGTGACACGGGTGGAGGGGAGACCCGGAACCAATATGTCGGAATGAGAAAGAGAGAGGTGAAAAAGGAAATTATATGTCAATGTTTGGCTGGAATTTGTGCGGGATAAAGTGTAAAGGGAGCGATAGGAAAGGATAGAGTTGGAGGGGAAAATAAGGGAGTGGATTACAGAGAGCCACATTAGGTCATCACCCTCCACAAAGAACTGACTTCATCCGACTCCTCCGTTGCTCATCATGTAAGGTCTTTGCAAGAGCTCGCGTTTGAATCTTGTATGGGGCGAGGGGAGAGTGAGAGGGAAGAGGATGGACTTCCCGGGAAACCCAGCTAAGTGGCCCGGGGCCGAAAATGCAGGGACCGTAAATTGCTTTTCATTAATCCAAGACCCATCCTGTTCCGTGTAACGGCCCACCCAAATTAATCCTCACGTGGAGAAGATTATACAGAAACTAGCCATTCGCTCTTAATTACACGATCGTGGGTAAAGAGTTGGTGTGACTGTACGATACGCCGAAAATGCTGACGCGGCTGACTACGCCATTATAAAATTGAAAGGAGGGAAATTCGTCATCATAGGACTGTGAATGTGTTCGACATGGTAGAGAGTGAACCAAATTTTGTTCAAAAATAGGAAATTAGAGAGCTAGTAAAAAATAGAAACTTTTGAGAATTTTTTACATTTCCGCAGTAAATTTTGTCTTTTTTAAAATCACATTCAAATGCCTTTTATTTAGATGTCAGAGAAAAATTAATTTCTCGTCCTCATACTTCCTTACAGAAAAGTTACATTTCCTCGCATGCTGAAGTTTGGATATAAATATACATATATAGATTAGCTTTAGCTCCCATGGAAATATGGCTTTGAAGGTATGATTATTAATTTTGATGTTGGCTGCATTAATGTTTGCTTCATCTGGTAGAATTAATTCTTCATAAGGCGTTAAATTCATTTGTAATACAGAGGAAGAAAAATACAATAAAACCCCTATAAAAGAATATTATGAGTTATTACATCTATCACAGTTTTACTGCGATCATAATGACGATATAATTGCAAACGTATAAATGTTCTTTCTGTTATAAGTGTCAAAATAGTTATAATACTGGAATAGTTTTCGGAATAGTATTCCTTGTTCGTATGTGCTCTATGCTAACCTTATTTCTGATCCGGAATTTGTAGTTCGGTATGCTTATTTATCGGTTGTTTTTCACCAGAGTCGCCAATTGAATAACCGACATATAAGTTGGTTATTGGTTTGCTTGGTTGATTTGTTATTGGAACCAACAAAGTAATAGAGAACCGAAAAATTATACTCGGGTGTTTACTGATATTACTGTGGAACGGTGAAAACTTCCATGTTCACCATTAGCCGAGATTTCCATTTTTTTATTTCAATTTCCGGTGAAATAAGTTATCTCTGATGCATAAATATTCCAAGTACCTGTCCTACCTATCAAATTCCTCCTAACCGATCCCGCAAGACCCACCGCAGTTACGACCTCTCTCTCTGAAATAGTCCCTGAAATAGTCTCTGAAATTTCATGGCTCCAATCACTTCGCAGCCTCCCAATCTCCATCCCAACCCTATTCCCTCCATATGGACCCCATTTGTCTCCACCGTCGTCGGGCTCCGCACATCATCAAGCATCCCATCCCACGCATTCTATCGCCGCAACCGCCAGCTCTCGGCCACATATTCATTCCCACTTTCATCTTCTCTCCAATAAAAAGGCAAGAATTATGTGTTTGTTGCATCAAATTTTTCGTTGATTATGCCCAAACACGACACCAAAATATTATATTGAACACGTGGTTGCAAAGTGGACCGAAACAGTCAAATGTATGTCACGTTCTTGTTACGCATAAAAGAGGCACGGAAGTTTACTCATTAAAATTCTTCCATTCAAACCAAAATATCCATAGAGGGCCCTTACTGGAATTAACACACTTTCTTTAATGAACATTAGCGGACAAAGTGACCAATCAGTTCATTTAATACTTGTGCGAAAAGGGCCAAGCCTCATTGAAACACCAGTTCCCTTAAGATCACTGAAATAAAGCAGTGTTGGGTCCGGACCAGGGTTGGATGGATGACCATTTATACCTTCACCGTGGCGCTCCTGTCCACTGTCTGCATGTGGCAGGCAAGTAAAAAATGGGGTTAGCACTATGGACCAGTCAAGTTCTAGTTGCCCGAGCTCTTGTCGAAGGCTACCCTAACATACAATCAAACAAGACTTTCATGTTGATTGAAATACTTGTCCTTGCAGATATATGTGCTAGTGATTGCATAGCATGAAATTATATTTAAAAAAAGACAAAAGTGGTAAATGTTCAGGGTGTATTTAAGTAACTTTCTCAGGCTATTCAAAAGAATAATAGGACCACATTTCACTCAAATACATCTGTTACTACTGAAATACTATTATGCATACCTACTATATGCTAAGTGGTAGAACAAAAAAGTTAGATTTAAGAATTGAACCTCATTTAAATCAATACTAGATTCGAGTAAATAATATTTTTGACCCGAAATCCGATGGGGAACTTTATATTAAAAATGTGTTTTTTTCGGATATTTTACCAGTTGCATTGTAATACCTTTATACCAGTGATACCTTTATATTTGCTTTCAACAATTATGATTGTATGAAATTTATATAATTTTAGATTTAGATGAAAACCAGTAGGGAAATAACCTGACATAATGAATACACTAGTTCCCGTTCAGTCACCGATGATACGCATCGTTGATATAGACCAAACTTTGAAACGGCATTAAAGCTATTCGTTCTAGGGGTTCAGCCTCTATTAGCGAGTTGTAGACTGTACGTGCTAAATGACTTTAACTGTAAAAGTGGTTAAAACTAAACTACTACGACCGCATGATAGAATTACGAAACTATGTAGATAGATAATCTCTTTATTATATGCAACATATTTGAAATGCACTAAAAGTACGAGTTAAGAAGGTTTACAATTGCAAAAAAATTAACTGGTAAAAATTTATTTTTTTACACTTTTATCTATATGTAGATATCACCAATAAGAAAACGTACACAAAGTGTCACGCACTCCTATCAGTAAGTGCGAGTACATAGAAGTTGGGAACAAAAGGGATCGAATGCAGAGGAATATGTTTTATTTTCCCCTTTTTTTAAACCTTATGCTAGTGCCGATGACTTAATCTCTAATTCAACTTTCACTATAGACAAAACCAATAATATGAGTAGTTTAATAATGTAATAGGATAGGTTCTTAGTCTCCAAATTAATGCCTGGAAAGGAAAATGGTCAAATGATCAAGAAGAGTTTTTGGATAATCATGATATTTTTATAAATTGACATTTCCAAAAAAATATAGTATCAATTCCTATTCGGACGAATGAAATCGACTTCCTCTGGGACTAAGTATGAACCTGTCCATAGAGATAGGAAGTAGGCCAAATACTAAAGCTTTACTACGGTTTTCATTCCGTCCACTCCCGAAAACTCCTCCTTGCCTGACAATAAGGCATAGTGGACCCCACCGCGACCAACAGTCATTGACGAGGTAGAAGAATTTAAAATTAAGCATCCCCTGTGGTCGCTACAAGCGATGAGGGGAGGGAAAAAATGGATGGACATCCAACTGTCGTGACTGCCGAATAAAAAAGACGGTGATAATTACAGCAACCCACCTTTTGCTCCTGATGACGCTCGCTGAATTGCAAAAGAAATGTGGAGCCAAATATGCTAACTGATAATGCTAGTCTAAGTGAAATACACTCAAACATCACTTCAGCCTCTATCATCAGCTGCCAAAGCCTGCACACAAGATATTTTTTTTTTCGGCAGCGAAAGGAAATGTAAGCACAGGGATATGCAATGGAAGAGCGAAGTGGAATTTCAAGGTACTTGCTAGGTCGTTGTCTCGTAAGACTTGTCATTAGGTTTTGGTCTACTTTCTGAATTGTCTCTAACTGATTTTCTTTTCCTCATTGGTTCATGAAAGTGATCTTCTCAAGAAATCGTAAGTCTGAATTAGCCATAAAATTAGAGAGCCACATAAATATTGTTAATGCATATTTTCTCATCTTATAAAGCCACATTGAAGTCTCAGTGATAGCAAATAGATACTACTGTAAGTGTAGTTAGCATTATAATACGCAACTATACTTTGTCTTCTAATCTAAAGTTCAATTATTTTATTTTAGGGCGAGAAATAAGTTAAAATTTATTTCAAATGAGCAAATGAACTCTAGATCAGGCTCTTTTTGCTCAACCCTCGAGCTTTCTATATTCTAGGTCGTATTCTTTCACATTCACGGGTTTTAGTCAAGACGCCTGTCATACATACTGTCAGAATCAAAAAGAAAAGAATCCTTTAAAAGAAGTTCACCTTCCGTTAGCAAAATACTTGGAATTTTAAAGGGCAGGTAATAAATTAAGGCTCGCATGTCCCATTGGGAGGAAATTAAATCTCACATACGCCTCATGAAACCTGAGATAAAATGGCAAAAATGTAGGCGTGACAGTGGGTTACTGTTTGCCACTAGAAGGATGCGCTAAGTAAGGGTGGCAGACTTTGAAAAAAAGGGAACTTGAGACAGAAAGGAAACTCGGTAGAGCGAGGGTGAGTAATGCCAAGGGGGAAATGTAGAGGGTGATCCGCCCATCTTCCACAGTCCTGTCTTTTCCACAACCACTCTCAGAGACCTCCAAACTGTGGTTTCTCTAGGCCCCGAGCCTAACCACAGACTACTTCTCTGATTCAGTCCTTTGCTTCTAATTCATTTCACGCTGAATTGAAAATATTTTAATAGACCATACGGATACAACCAGCGATACTGTCGTTAATATGAATGGGATAAAACATCTTCTTGTTAGCCCGGAATGTTTAAATTATTAAATGAAATGAATAAAAAAATATTTATTTAATTTTCAATAAATCATATTTTGGGCTCAAAACAAATGGCGCGCAACAATTAGATGTGTCATTTTTCATGGAAATAACAGACTCCCGTTTCGACCGTCATGTCACTGTTGACTCAGTTTTTAAATTCGTGGTTTTTCCCTTCTCGCGGAGGAAACGCGATATATTAACTCTCCCAAAGCCCGTTTTACATAGGGTATGCATTTTTTCAAAGAACCACGGAACTATCTGCGCAGTAACTTCAACGGAGTCACCCACGAGTGATCACAAAAATGCGAGAAATTAACAGTGGAAAAATCAATCACCTGGACTGGGGATGGAACCCAGATCTCTCTCAATTTCGCGCCGAGTGATCTAATTGATTCATCTACTGTGAATTTCACACAAATACGGAACACATACTTGCGCAGTATAATATATGTTAAAACGTTCATTTAAAATTGCGTCATATATAGTGGTTCATTGCTAGAGCGTATGCGTAAATGCATGAAAGCGTGATGGCTAAATGGTCCCTACTCTCATTCAATAATTACTGCACGCCCGCGTGAGAAAAATACTCATTTTAAAGTTGTGCAATTTCGTGCCCCATGTATGACAGGCTTGAATATTACTTGAAAGGAAAGTACTTCTTACTTCTGCATCAATACGCACTTGTTTCAGGGCGAAGGAACACGGTAGAGATAATCTTTGACGAATTCCCGGCGGAAAACTAACTCAGCGAGCTGTCATAGTCATAGAAAATACGACAACTCATAGAGGGATAATTTTGTGATTAACCTCACGTTTAAGAACTATCCAAAATTATTAGGGGCACTCTCTGAATATTTATTTTGCGAGCATGGTAAGGAATAATACGCAAAAGAAATAAGTAGATGCGAAAAAAGCATGGAATTCTGGGAAATCTCCGGACGATATCACTTTCCCCAGCTCAAGGCCTGGAGAGCGCTCTAATTTGAGCTTGACTTCGGCATCTGTTAGGCGGTGAGCAGAGAGAAGAGATACGGGAGAGAGTGAAATGAGAAGAGGAGCAAATGTTTTATCCAGCGAAGTGTGTCAAATTGTTCCTTAAAAACGTTCTAATTAAAAAACGCCGGAAAATTGGCTCTCTGGGTATTCGCAGTTTGAATAAAAAGGACGCTAACCCAAAGCTTCCGACTCTGATAACTGCCAGAAAGGTTTCACTAACAAGAAAATGACGCCCTTGGTACTGAAAAGCCATTGAAAAAAAAAGAAATATGTGTGCTCAGGATAGCAGGCAGGATATCAAATTGTTACCCGGCACTGGTAGAAGGCAGGGCAGCAATGTGAAAGGTTTTAGCCATTCATATAGCACCGTCCAATCTGAAAATCTTGCTAGTATAGCCCAGAGACAAATTTAATAACTTGATATAGTTCATGGAAAAATTTTCGCGATGTACCAAGCAGGTAGATAGTGTAGCAGCACTCGGCGCTGAGACTAAGTTCAAATGTTTGGATTGAAGGAGAGCACAAATAAACCGGAATAATATAGGGCTGCGCAGACGCTTGAAGGAACGGAGTAATTAATTGAATTAAATCATATGGATATTGAAGAAATCAAAAACAATATGGGATATTTCATAACTAGTAGCAATTTTTACATTTCCCTCACGAAGGTTGTGATCATTTATCGTACAAATAGTTTGTGGGACATTCCTGATAGTTTAGTCAACAATTTGTTTCAATGAAATAAGCCAAATACCGCCATGTCAACTGAAACATCATTTTAAATGAAACGAGGGCAACCTATCTGTTGTTTAAAAATGTCTCGTTTTCTTTTGGCAGTTGTATAGTCGCAATTTAAGACTTTTTCTTTCATATTTCCGTCGGAGAGTTAGACTTTGGACGATATTTTTGGAGCCAGTGCTTATTGATACGGAAACAATAAAATACGTAGGAGTGAATACATAAATTGATAAAAGCATTATTTGATAATTCAAGCAACCCATTGTGTAATGAGCACTATTCTCATGACTGCTTCTGGCTAAGCATGTTATTTGGCTCTCATAATATTTTTTCTATTGAAATATATAAAAACTTTTAATTATTGGAGAAAGTTAAGGTTTAAGACAAGCTTAGTATAAAAAGTTACACTGCAATCTTCAAGAATAAGCTTAACTCAGAAACTTCCGAAAAAACAGCTGAAAATCATTCCGCATATTAAAAAAGAATGCACTATCACTGCACTATCAGCTGCACAAAGAAACAAATATCTTTCTAGTAAATATCTGGCAGGTAGTCCGTCAGGAAAATATAAGCAGTTTTTGTAAAACAATATGGCCAAGATAAAAATTGAAAATTAGCCTACGGCAATAAGCTATAACTTTCAAATGAAATATTATATTTGTGTTAAGATAAAAAAATCTGAGGGCAGAAAAATGCCCTTGCATTAACTTAAACTTTTGAGCTCTCACGATACCCTTGAGACAAATTCCATCACGAGTGTTATTGGCCATATTTCAAGGCGGGTTTCGAGTCTTATCTCGTGACTCTGGAAAGTATAATTTCGTTCTGCGATGTTCTGGAGTTATGCACAAAAGTACTGTTGGTAGTCACTGGTCTTGAGGAATTCAATAGCCAATAAGTGGAAGTGGACGGTGAAGTAATTGTAAGAGAAAGACGTGCGGACAAGCAGAAAAAGTGGGCACTATTTCTGCTCCTACAATAGCAGGGTGAATGGTCACATGCTGCGAAATCTACCTATGGAACGAGAACCGAAGGGAGAGCAATGGCATGCTTGACCTTTTTATCGACGGAGGCGGGAAAAGATTCGGTTAAGCTCCGTGGGAACCTCGTAAGTACCCCACAATCTCCTTGGGAAGGGTGACAAGAAGACGGAGAACATTTAGAAGTTCCGTCTGGTGCTTCACGCTAAGCTCTTGAGAACGTTACCTACTCCCTTGCTGCTAAATACGGCTAAGAAATGTTACTGCTACTGTTTGAGGATACTAGAGCTCTAGGAGTAGGGACTGCAGCGGTGGAACTTCGGAATAAACGTTTGTGACAGGAAGATAATCGGCTGAGGATAGCTCGACAAGAGCCTGTATGACTGCGGAGGAGCACTTATTCTAGTATGCAGGAGTTTTGGAAATAAGCAGGCAGTAAAAAGATGTCGTATTCAGTATGTCGAGTATTAAACGCCACAAAAACATTTAGAAATGTAGGAACTCACTTTTTTTAATACGTCGTGTGTGGGTTATGGAGGCACAAGGAGAATAAATGCTTCTGGACATTGTGGCTCTACAAAGGGAGAATTAAAATGAGCCATCTATGCTGAGAAAAGAAATATACTCGTAATATCTCACTTAAAAAGGAACAAAAAGAAAGATTAAGAGCATTCAACCATTAAAAACTGCCAAACAGTTTGTTACGGTAAAGAAAACTTTTTTTAAATAGTGATGAAAAATTAGAGTAAAAAGGTGAATGAGGAGTTGTAAATATTTTTTTCGGGAATAAGAAAATTCTGAAAAAAAATTATACCTTAAAGGGCAACGGCTCTTAGTCTATTGATTCATGTCTCGCAAATTTGAGTAAATTTCAAGCGTTACCTTGCACTTGTCAAAACTTGCAAACGTGGACTAAATAATAACATAATTGCCAATTGCTCAAAGACAATTATGTTTATTGTTTGATTTTATATGAACGAAAATATTTTCACCTCATTTTGGAAATTTATAATTACTATTTGAAACAACATGGCCTAAAAATACTATTTTCACGCTACCTTTTAATCAATCAACCCTTTTCTGATAAGTCTTAACATTTAGAGGGTGGTCTATTTTATAAGCGTGTGTTATCTCCTGGTGGGCTACTTTTCCTTCATTGAGAAATCTCCTTCTTTTATTCTTGTCAAAAATATACAACGAGTATTATAAAATTATTTTATACGTAATATTATAGATCATTGCTTATACTTTTTGGTATTACGATTATATAAAAATAGAACTGCTGTATTTTTCTCGGAAAAACTTATATAATGTACTTTTTTCAAAAAATAAAAAGTTGTACATTGAGGTTACACGGTTTTGTTAAAATTTCTGCATTAAAAATATTATATATTTGTAATTTTGTGAGTTCCTTGATCAATTTTAAGCAGTTGAAATTCAGTACTGTAGGAAATATCTTCCTGATTTTAAAAGTTCCATCATGCATAAAAATTGTCCTCGAGCATAAAAATGAAACACGTTGTATTCCTTATGTTTTAAAATATGATCTGCATAAATATGCTCATGTGCATTGACGTCCCTTTAAAGGCAGTTTGAGCGAAATATTAATTTACTTATAAATAAATGAATTTGGTCTCATATTAAAGAAAAACATATCACCTATCCAATCACACCAAATATTTGAACCATTACTACATTACTTTCCGAGATATTTGCCAGAAAATACCAGCCCTTTTACATGGGAAACTGTACGAGCATGCACTCCAGAGAGACAATATTTACAAAATGAAATATTTCTAATACTTAGATGTCGTAAAAAAACTAATAGTGTGTAGTTTGTGTGTTTTCTCAACTATATTTGAAAATTAATTATATTGTCACCGCTGTAGGTTCTTGGGTATCACAAAAAACCTTCCGTTTCGATGGAGTTTCAAACGCACCGCGCGAAAGAAATGAGTCAAGTTAAAGACCTATTTAGTTATTTTCATTTGATGACTTATAATTTCTATCATGTAGAACTTTATTATTGCACCATTTATAATGCAATATTAAATTCGCGTGTCCTACAGCTGGTGAAATTAAAACGTATAATTCGAATATGGTCTTTATTATGACTAGAATCTCGCTCGAACTACCTTAACGTGAAATCGTCTCCTAGGCGTTGCATTGTTCACTGAAAGACGCCCAAGACACTCGTTCGACGCACGTAAAATGAGCTCCAGCGGCCATTTCCATCCGAAATTGCACCGCCACTTAGTTCAATGATTTCATCCAGCTCCCTTTGGTTTCATTTCTCTTCCTTCAGCTGGTCATCTTATCTTCAACCCTCATCGTTCATCCTGTTGTAGTTCCCATCCAGCAACTTCTCATATTTTTTTCCAATACACTTCTACGAGCAACCATTATTCTCCAGCTTTCGCACTACACTCCAGTCCTACCCATAAATCCGCCCACGTCCACTGCATTTCTGTCAACTTCCCATTTCATCCGCATATTTTCTTTCTTCAGTTTCTCTTGCGCAGCAAAACATATTGGGAGAAGGAAGGTTTCTTAGCGTGGAGTGCAGAAAACTTTTCTGTTTGTTGACATCTCAGAGGTTTCGATAAATGGGATGAGTCATCACCATCAGTTGTCCCGTTCCACCTTGTTTCACGATAAGACCTCAAGAAAGGATCGCAACTCTTGCTAGCGTGAGCACACCTCGTTCCTTTCCCACTGAGTAGTTGAGTCCTTGCCTCACTCGCTCTCTCTTTTTCTCTCTCTCTCTCTCTCATAATCTATTTTCACTTCCACAATACATAAGCCATCATAATTCATGTGTATGTTTAAAAAAATATACTCCCTGTTAGAAGCCAGGATACTCTCAATAGTTTGGCTCCGAGCATCATATTCTATTGTTTCCCTCGGTACTAGATAAATATATATTTTGAACAAGTGTTTGAGTACTCCTAACATTACAAATCTTCCGAAAATATCGCAAACTATGGAAATCTTCCTTTGCTCATTTCCAATAGCATTCCTGTCAACCCAAGTGCTTATGGCTGCAATTTCGCGTCTTATCACATGCCTATAATCTTATTTCTTCTCGACAATTCCTACTAAATTCTCGATCTCTTTTCACCCCAAAATAGAAGTCCCCTGAGCGCGATTGTCTATCCCTCCCGTTCTGTTTGTCCTTCTTCTACCCCTCCCCTTTTTTCCTGTGATGCCAGATATGCACACTTTCTTGTACCCTTACACTCCCCCACACTCGCCCCTTAAGGACACGTACACGTATGCGATAGAGGCTGATATGAGGCTTTCATTCGAGTAAATACCTTTAACGACCCACCGCATGCATGCATCGTGCACACTCAGCGAGTAGAGACAAGGCGAGCTACGTTACCGATGTGAAAGCAGCGAGTGGGCGCTGCCGTGGACAGGCGAATGTTTTAGATGGGTGCGGAGAAGGAAGGCAGTGAAGGGCGAATGGAATAAGGGTAGAGATAGAAATGTAGAGAGGAGAAAAAACTTTAAGGGGAAATGGGGAGAGATGGTTCAATTGCGAGGGAGTAGTATACGTCCAATCGTGTGAGTTCCTGCATGTGAAGGTCCCTCATGTTTTGTTTTGGAGCAGCATTCGACGGTCGTATTGCACGCCGTTTGTTTCTTCGATCGGCCGTGTAGAGAGTAATGCAGGGAATATTGGGTTGGCGTTGAAAACGGTTTTACGGGCGAGGAAGGAGCGGCACTTTGAAGCCGCTCCGGGGAGAGGCACACAAATTGTGCAGAACGGCGGAGTGTAATGAGCCTGCGTGTAACGGGCAAATATTTTCCGTGCCCCCAAACGAATAAATATAAAAGAGAGGGGCCATTCCATGTCTATTACAATAAGGGTGAGGCATGCGTAATTTTCACAGAGCACTTGTTGTATATCGAAATCCAATGGTCAATCACGCCTCTGGCTGCAATATCGTTCCCTCTGTCTCCGTCGTATGCGGATTTGCGACGGCTGCTAAACGTAAATAACACCAGTATTAATGACGCCTTGGTATATAGGACCAGAGTCCATCTCCTGCGCAAAAAAATGTCTAATAGAGGGAGGAGATGACGAAAAAAATTATGTGGAATTAGGTTCTGTAATGACTCTGTGATACTGTATATTAAATCACCAGGTTTAGAGCTAATACATAGAAAATGGCGAGGGGACCGCAATGGGAGTCGGAAGAAAGTATTTCTTATATAAATCCTCCATGGGGTTTTCAGACGTTGTTATTGATGTCGCTTACATTCATTCTCAAGATAAGTTTTAAGCATCACGTCCCTTATAATAGAAGACCTGATGAGTAAAATTTTGCAAAATTGTGGTACTATCTTTCATTTTTCCTTTAAAGTTTATAGAGAAGAAAATGTGTCTAAACTATGGCATTTCATTCAGCGTGCGGTACGGGATATTTTTACTTATGACTCAACTCTTTAGGAGTTTTCACGCGTAGTTGAACTAAAGATTAATATTTTTACAACACGAGACACGGTATTGTGTTACATAGAGTAGTTAAAGTGTTAGTCAGATTAAAGCTTAATATTCGCACTAAGTATAATATTTTACCGTTACTCGTGAAATCTTATAATTAAATTCCTTCAAAAGGTAAGATGTATTACCATTGCAGGAAAGTCCTATGTATATACAACTAAACATACAAATACAAATCTACTACGCAAGTGTTAACTTATGCACGGATAAGCACCAGACAAATGTCATATTTCTAACTTGATTAATGTTGGGAAAATGGGACGGGTGTGCTCGAGTAAATACGTTTGGGGCAATTGGATTGTTTCTGTAAATTTAGAATGTTTCCCTTGAATGTGTGTCGAATGTCTTTTGACTCAAACACACGCTCATCAGCGCATAGGCATAGAGAAGCCACTAGAAGCTGCTAGATGGGTTGTGATTGTCTAAAACTGCTGCGTATCCCTTTTACAAAGTTACCGACAAAACATTATCATCAAAAAGAGATTGTTACACAATGGTGAGGTAAGCATTGCTGCTTGGATGCATTTCCACTAGATTTGGTACTTACTTTTATCATATACTAGCAAAGGTACCCGTTGAAATTCCACGGGGGGTGAAAGAAAGATATTGCGTATGGGTTGTAGGTTCGAGTCGCTCATGAGGTGTATTTTTTCTAGGCAAATCAACTATAATTTTAGTTCAATTTTTTAATTCAGCATATTAAAACCGCAATATATTATGCTTACCGAGTTTTGACATTCTTTTGCAGTAACATATAGAAATTTACCTATAGGCCAATTGTATTCCAGAGGCTAGTAGCATTAATATAACATCGTGACATTCTTCTGTTTTACTCAGCTATAATTTTAGTTTTATTTTTTAATTCAGCAGATGAAAACTGCATTACATTATGTTTACCGAGTTTAAACATTCTTTTTCAGTAACATATGGAAACTAAATTACAAGCCATTTGTATACCAGAGGCTTCTCGCATTAATATAACATCGTGGTATTCTCTTGTTTTACATGGGTCCAACTTAAATTGGTCCACTTAAAATGAATTTTGCCAAATTTAAGCAAACATATCCCTGAAAATACCATAATCAGCAACATTTCAGTATACAGCTTAGATTTCCACTGTAATACCTGTCTAGATATAAAACCCAGCCGCCATTGTAAAGGTCCCATTTCCCTTCTGAAGCGAACGCTAATTCCACGGTTACCAAGGAAATATCCTATTGTTAACAAAAGTTATAGTCATGATTTTGACGTTAAAAACGCGATTTCTAGAGAAATTTTATTCGTATAAGAAAATTGAATGAAAAAATAAGAAATTGCAATATTTTATCCATCTAATGGCAAAAACAGTAGCCTTCTATCTTTAGTAGAACTAATTTAAATATGCAAAAAGAGAAACTTCTGCACTTGAATACTTATGAGGCTTTTAAGAAAGCATTTTTTTGGAACTTTGGGCCCTCTGAGGCCCCAGGGTGACTTACGACCCCATGATTGTTGTACATTCAGTATAGGTATATTTTACGTGTTTCTGGAAAAGGCAAGCATTATCTACCAAGGCCAATTTTTGGCAATAAAAGGGCCCACTTGAGGGACTTCTAGGGCCCCAAGGCCCTTGTTCTATAGCGTATGCATGAACCAGATATATCAAGTATCTTCCTGCCAAATTTTGTTTCAATCGATTCAGTGGTTTATGAGTGATTGAGTAACAGACAGACAGACAGACCACTAGATGTTTATATATTAAGTAGTAAGATGCAGTCCGTTTTGGGCAGTCTCTCTTGCTTTCCGAAGACAATATTTTTGTGCAAATGAATTTTTCATTCATTCATTCGTGGGTTTAAGAATTGCGGGAGAAATAAGGGAGACTTTTCATGAGGAGTATAAGATCAGAAGAAGCACGTTATTGCTGCAAAATTCCAAACATTTAGGGCTCTAGGAGGAAAACTCGAGGAGAGAGAGGTTTTTAAAGGCAATAGAAGCATGAAATGTGGTTGATGTGTAGCTCTCAGATAAGATCTTAGTTCATAATTGAACGGCATTTAAGTGGAATTCGGAGTGGGATTTAAGGATTGGCGTAAAGCCGTAAAGCGAAAGGAAAGAGGCGAAGAAGAGGGGCCAACGAAAGAGAAAGAGTCAAAGGAATACAACCACTTCGCGGAAAAAGCACCACATACACACAAGCTCCTAGGAATTTAGTCAAAATAATCAATCACTGATACTTCACCATGGTTTAACCTATCTTGTGGTCTCATTATGGGCAAATCTAATTTGGTAGTGGCGAGTCATTCCACTCCTCATAACGATTGTGTTGCTAGCAATAGCAAAGGTTACCTAAGTGACTCTCTACACTAAGAAACATTTTCGCATTTTGCATGATTTTAAAACATATGTGGCCCGTCCAAAAAATCATCAACTGCGCCACGCCAGGAACGTTAATTCAGACTATTTACTTCCTCCCTCTTTGTGCCCAAAATTCTTGTATAAGCCTAAAGCTCACTAGTTGCCCTCCCTTTATGTTTTGTCCTTATTCCACACCTCCTAACTCCAAAATCTCTCCATTCTTCCTTCGCTCCCCGACTTTCCTCTTCAGAAATCTGTTTCTAGGAAAAAGTTTCCTCTCTATTGTCAGTTTTTATACATCTCTCCCCCTAGTAAATCCACTGCTTGATTCACATTACAGGGGTAGTCATCAAGGAAACTAAGGAATCTATTATGATCATTACTAACATAAGCGCACTCTTTCGTAGCAATCATTTATTTCATTAACCTTAATACCCACACCACCGCCAAAAGACGCTGTCAGACTCTCGCAGGGGGGACAAACTATTGATCTGAAAGGCTGAAGTATGGAATTTTGTAGGTTTAAATATATTTTATTTAACTTATTCTTTCTGCTAGTATTTATAAATCTGCTCGTTACGACCTTTTTTTGATCTCGGTCTCACCATTTCAAGGATGTCATAGAGATATTTTTCCACTGGCTCTGTGATTTCCATACCTGTTTATGGATTAATCCCTCGTCCGTTCTTTATACGTACTCTTCATCTTTTGCAGTATTTTCATTGCATTTCCTTAATGACTTTCTCAAACCAAGGTCTTGTCTTATACCCTTCTGCCTTTTTTTCTGCCCATCTGTTTGATCCAAAAACTAGCCATAAAATTTCATTTTATATGCTTATATTCTTTGGCTAATGTCCAATTTTTGCTGCTGCATATCCCTCAAGATATCACTGTTGCCATATGTTACTTAACAAAGGTTTCTCTTCTATTCTTATATTAAAACTCCGCTAATATTTTTACAGGCCTGTAAGTTTCGCACTTTTCACCGTATTCCTTTTTCTTCTTTAAATAATAGTTACGTTTATCTGCCTTGAACCGTTGATTGTAAATTAATTATTTCAAACTTCACATTAACCCTTTGCCTTATTTAACCATGCTCGATTGCCCATTGATTACAACGTTCATATTTTGAGGTGATTAGATGGAAATAACGATTTAATGGCATGGAGAGAATGATTTTTTTCACTATTTCTGACCATATATGAACTTATATTCCGGTAATTTTATCCTAATATATATTATGTGAGTTTTAGATTAATGTTAATTTTTAAGAAAAGAGATGGAATATTTTGCTTTTATTTTGGAAGATGCAGTATATGGTTGGTTTGGGGTGTGGTATCGCGGTGTGGTTGCGGGGAGCATGGTGGGGACGGTGTTTGAAGTGGTTGCGGGGGCGGTCGAATGCCATAAGTGCCCGACGTGAATGCAGGGTGTGGGTGATGGATGCGGAGGCAGGAGGAAAGCGCAAAACTTGGGTGCGGGCAGGAAATGTAGGAGCGGGTAAACGTAGCGTAGAAGTGGTACCGAAAAAGAATGACCGGGATGTGAAGCTCAGGCAAAATTCTACCCTCAAAGGGTTCTATTGTTGTATTTGCAAAGAAATAAAGATTTCACCAGCTGGAATATGCTCAATAACTGGGAAAACTTAGGAAAATTGAAAAATATGTTCCCCATAAAACTTTAAAGTTTTAATTAGGTTAGAATACCCCATGTAAAACATTGAACTAAACATTAATTACTACATTTCTACCTTTTAAAGATTTGTAATGTCACTTAAATGATCTATAATCCGGTCTAATGTAAACACTTTAAGCTTATTCTTGCTTTTAAGGCGTGTAGGCCCGATTTTATAGCCTCTGGTTAATATTTTTTGTAATTATAGTCGATAAACTATTCTGGAAATGTACAAAAGTTAAATTTAATCTTCCGTAAATTTAAATTGAACAGTGACTGCATGACTTCAGTGGCCCCTTAAGGTCAACTTACGCTACAAATAACATATTTTTCTATTGCTGAAGCAATATTTGGACCGATAATTCGGTAATTTTAGGATGGGATATATTTGATAGTGTGAACAAGAAACGTCATATATATTTCTACTTCAACTTCCTCATCCTAGCCTCAAAAAATCCACGGCTTATGGAATGCAATGGAATCAAAAACTTATAAGGTAGACGAGGAAAAGACTTTTTAGTCAGAATATTTTATACCACTTTCTTCTGCTCATGCTATTGCGAAAATTTTAGGGGCATCACAGAACAGAATATAGTCTATACTCAGTAGCAAATGGGTGGGAAATTGTGAGTGAAGAATATATTTAGATCTCAAAAGAAGGCTGACAGGATGTGGACGGATAACTCTGTAGCCACTTGGTGAAATGAAAAGGAGAACAATGCTTTTTTGCTACGAACACTGAGTGCTCATTTTTGTAAAAATATTCGTCCATGAATGGAGAGTTGATAAGAGAAGCAATAAGGTTTAATAGCCGCGCATTAAGTTTATTGCCTTCGGGATATGTAGATGGTGGAGTACGGCGTGTTGGCCGAAACGCGAGTGAAGAGTGAAAGGGGTCCGGGTTGTTAAGGGAGAGTTGCGGAAGAGCGTGTGAGTGCGGAGAGGGAGGAAAGACCGTGGCCTGGCCCTGCGAGAGGGTGGGGGGGAATGAAGGGCTCTCGTGGGAGGGCACGTGAGACTCAGGATGCGAAGTTGACGAGAGAAGAGGGGGGAAAGGGAAGAGGAAGAAAACGCTGAGAATAGGGAATGGACTGTTTGATAAGGAGGTACCATGGGTAGCGGCATATCTCTAGCAAAATTTCCCAAGAAGAGGGGCAAGGGTGGACGGGAAAGGAGGGAAGCAACGAGAATGAGAAGAGCTGAGGTAAACAAATTACTTCTAAAGCAGACATTCAGGATTGACATAGATAACGTGTCTGGAATTTTCCGCTACTTACCGCGAACAAAATTTTCCCGTATTGGTAGGGTTCAATTGTGGTTTCATTTGACGCTTCAAGGTCATCGTTACCTCAACAAAGGTTCACCTACTCACTAGTGTGCTTATTCCAAACTCTTCATTGCGATCCAAGGAGAATTTACTCGTTCTATAGTTTCAGGATTAGCGATGTGGAAGTTTATAATTATCATCAGTTCACCGAGTGGATAAATGTCCACTGAAAAGGTACAATTAAAAGGTACAACTAGTTTCACTGCATACGAGTCAAAGTCAGGTACAAAGTTTGTTAAGTGCCTGTTAATGATAACAGCAAACTTTGCTCCTGAAAATGACGCCATGCCTTGAAACTTGCTCCACGTATCTATCATAATTAAATATCAATGGAACGGTACAGCGTTTTTTTCTCCCTAACTTAACATTCAACCGTTAAAAAACACATCGCTTTCTAGCAGCTTCATGTGAGTCGCGTACTTTTAACCCCTCTCCATAGTCCTACCTTTCTATTATTATAACTCACTTTCCATCCTTTCCAAAGCTTCCCATTCAATCTGTGAAAATGCGCTCTAAAATACACCTTGATCAGATTAACTCAGTGAAAAAGGAACAGTGTTGCATGGAAGTATAAGCATATGGATTATAGTCTGAAACGCTTTATTTCCTGACATTAATTTCTGTCCATATAATTTTAACTTCTCGTGAATACATTTTCAATGACTGGCGATTTTTTTATACTTTCTCAAGAGAATTCTGAGATAGAACTGGGAAATTGAGAAAACATAATTTCCTTCCTTAGGGGCTCCTAATGTATGGCTTGATTCAAAATTTAGTTTTATACTGATGGCCATTGGTACAAAAAGCTGCATTGAATTCTTAGTACAATTTCATTGTTAGCTCCCTTAAATATGCTTTTCATTGTACGAGTGTTGTATAATTTCATAGGTTGAGATAAAAACTGTGGACTCACGAAAGATGAGAATCAACTGGGAATGGGGACAGTTAGAAGGATAAATAAGACAATGAAGGGTTATGGTTTGTAGAGAAGAGTAAAAGGAAAGAGAAAATAGAGATAATGCAAGAGTTAAATTGTTTTAGTCAAATCACATGAAAAGAGGGTCGGAAATCTGCCCTAGCTCGCGGACGCAGGGATTACCAGGCGGAACAACGATGAAGCCGCAAGAGCCGGGAACCGGGTAGGGATGCTATACCTATGCAGATTAGGCGACCATCCCCGGGTATATTTTACTTTAGCTTCGTGGTCGTACGAGAGATCACGGTGAGATCCTGAAGTGTTTGCTGAGCATTAACACTAGAGTGCTCGCACTGCAAAACAGTGTGTGAGTGAAATGGGTGATGAATGAGCACCGCACGCGCGGTGCACCTTCATCACCCATTACATTAAAGGTTTTTGCAACAAAGTTACACTAAAGTGAGGAAAACAGTAAGAATATTATAAATCTAGTTAAATTTTTACTGAAAAAATAAAAAAAAACTCTTCAATAGCCGTAGTTTTAAAATATATGAACAAAATGTAAAATTACAGAAAAATTGACAAATTTTGGACTTCTTGGGATCAAGCAGTCTTTCACTACTTTTTATGAAGCATTTAAACTACGTAATCGTCTTATTATAAAGTTTAAAAATACATTGACACTATTTTTTCTCATTCTGGTCGGATTTGGTAAATACGGTTAATTGGTGGTCCTGAGATATCGCTTATTGAACTTGACACATTCTGTGTTCTGTTCTTGATTCTGTGTTATCCGACCTCTAGCTCTACTGCAAAAGTCACATTGTCCTTTCTCTCTCCGCTAATCGGCCAACTTTGTTTTTGTGGACACTGTAGTAGCTCAAAAAAAGCGGAGCTTTCAATTTCATCCCTCTGGGAATATTTTCTTGCAAAATATATTGTGAAATATGAGGCTTCACAAGTTCAAGTTCATCCTCCTGCAAACTTTTACGAAGATTAGATCTCTCTTCAGGATTATTCCAATAGTCAAGTTAAGAGTTAAATATTTAATTTTTACCAACCATATTCAGAAAATTATAAAACAATATAAGAGATAATTTACGGTTCTTATGCGTTACATCAAATGACGACACATTTTGTCGAAAACATCGACGTCATACTTCATGTGATTGTAAAACGTAATCATCTCGGGTCTCTTAGATTCTCCACTTTCAGTGTGAATTTTATAATCATTGTGTAATATAGATAGAAGTAAAATAACCTTTTTTCTATTCAGAATATAGTTGACTGTATTACTATTAGATTGGAATCCAGAGGCATTGTAATTAAATTCTCTGCCCTGACTAGTCTTAAATTACAGAGGTATCTCTGGTTTGTCGCTCATTAGCGTCCCATCACCTGTGATTTGTTTTTGCTGCAGTTATTTCCTCAGAAGCACACCGGTGAACTAATTATCCTTGACCACCTAATACCCCAAGTTGAATTAAGGCTTCAGAACTTTGTAGATATATCAAGAACTTTATTTGATAGTCGAAATGTACCTTCAGACTGCATACACTTCAAAATTGCACTCACAAGGATATTTTACATCTACGACCATAGCTACTTTTATGCCAGATTTAGCGTGTTTGCTTGAAAATTACAAAGCCGCAGAGATTCTTGAGAACTACTAACTGCTCGTCAAGGGACACATATTAGCTTGGAGTAATCATTATAGTTAGAGGGTCTTTTTCTAACCATCTACTTATGGTCTCATTGATCAAAATCAAAAAACCACATCAATTTGAAATCTTACATCAAAAGGTACATGAAAATAAAAATTTAGTTTAAAACAGTAAATCATTAAGGAGACAAGCTCAAAAGTGAGATATAATAGTAAAATCCTGCAGATCTACGCGCTTTCTCCTCGCAACATTTCGCTTTAAACAACTTCCGCGAGTGCTCGCGCGGGGGACATTTGTCACCCAGGAATTTTAGAGTAACACTGTGCAGACGTCGAAGCGCTATGCCGACTGGAGCAATACTGATGGGGAGGATGGTTTAAACTCGAGGAATCCCACAGAGTGTGGAACTATATAGCCTTTCTTTCAGAAACTGTACAACAATTTTACATCCTGGGTGGCAAATGTCACCCACGCGAGCACTCTATGGATAAGCACCTTTAAGCACCTCCGTATTTAACCGGGGTGCCTCCGACAAAATTTCCTCAGAAATGTCCCCGTAGCAAAGGTGCACATTGATAGCCACACGCCGCGTAAAAAGTCAACACGTATTTAAACCTTTAGAATTGAACATAATTCAAAATTTTAACCCTTATTTATTCCTCTTATCTCGAAGTTACGAAGTCTTCAACAGGGAATTCATTTCTTGCCTAATTCCGTCACGGTGGCTTATGTACATTTGAGTTTAGTTTGAGAATTTGAGAAAGGAATAACCGTCTAGTGTTACTATAGCTCGTTGATATTTACACCCTTCCCAGAATTCCTCCCCTCTTGTTTCATTCCCCACCCTCTCCGGATATGTCTCCCTCAACCCCTTCTAATCATTTCCGATGCAAACTCTCCGTCACGTCGTTTCCAAGCCGCCGTCATGTCACCTTACCTGGCCTGCCACCTACTTCATGTGATACCTTTACTTATGTTTATTCTTTTGTTTATTCTCATCTCCATTTAAAATCCCATCCTGCTACTGTCGTTTTCAGATTCCCTTGTCCTCAAATTATTCCGAATCTGATTGCGATGAAAGCGCGGTTGACTTCGCGTAACGCAGTTTGTTTCCCTCGATGTGCCTTAATGCTGACTTTAGGGACATGTCCGCTTCTCTGGAAATGTGTTGCTCCTTGCCAGTACAGGGATTAATTACACATTGATTGTATTTCAAACTTTTTACCATTCATCCTAATAATTATATAAGAGGCTATAACCTTGATTTCTTGGCTGAATATAATAGTATTTTATGGAGGTAGTAAAAGCTTGAACGTGAGTCATATAGCTGAAATATATAACGTAGATATTTCAGTTGGCGAAATGTTCCAAACGTTTCTTGAACAGAGGTGCCTAACAAGATTACGGCATGTTACCTCTCAGTAATATTGATTTTCAACCATATCCACTTGAAATTTAAAATTTCAGAGAATAAAAAGACACATCCACTCTACTATCTCATTTTGTTACTGCAATTTTACAATGCCAATACTCGTAACATAGAAATGAATGGATGATTAACCTTACATATAAACCAAGCAATAAATGTAACCCCGCAGAAATATCTCCTGGCTGAGATCATAAAGATGTCAGTCACAATCTGATATTAGAGAATAAGCAGAAATTCTTGCAGTGATTGAAAAACGCTTAAGTTAAGACTTTCTAATCACATCCAAACAAAAATATGCGTGGAATTAACTTTATTGTACAGATTTAAAACAAAACTTTCAGAGGCTATTTTGAACATGAGTTATAAAATACGCATATTTAATCAGCATTTTACTGAGCAGAATTTTGGCCGTGTATTGGAAATCGAGCTGTTAAAGGCTGTCTGCCATCTCAGTACTCGAGTATGTAGCAGGTAAGGCTGGTCACAGGCTTTTGACATGTATGATATTCTGCAAATATTACTAATTAAAATAGTTAGATGAGAGTTTTACTTCAAAGTAGCAATATTAAATTATGACTTAAGATACTAAATCTTAATATTCTTTTTAACAAAAGAAAGCCTCCCAAAAGAATAAATAGTATTTGTCCGCATGAATATAGAATCTGTAGGTAAAACAATATTTTTGGGCTTTTTAAAAGTGATCCTATCATTGATTCATAAATTTTGATACACGAATTATCCTTTATCTCTCTGTAGTAATTACTTTAGAATCGTGCAAATTTAACCTTGGAGGGTGAGTAGTATTTGTTGAGACAGGTAACAAGTATAGTTGCAGATAGAAGCCATTCAATGTTTAAGTATTAAAATAAGTAACCAAATGACAGATGCCTATCGCTCCATATGGCATTTTCATACCAACCACTCCGAACCTTCTTCCTGTATATTGTTAACGGGTAAGATGAGGAGAGAAGGAAGGAACTCATACGGTGAAACGGCCAATTGCAATGGGTAGCTTCAGCTAGTCCTCCATCTGTTCCAATAAACGACCGGCGGCCTCAGTAATTCGATCGACTCACGTCGTAATCAAAATCAAGGAAACTTGAGCTCTACGGAATTGACAAAATAGGGCGAGAATATTTCTCCAATGGCCGTAACTATTGACACGACTCGTCAAAAGAAAATATTTACTGTGTTTGTTTGACGGTAGCGTCAGTGACCAACCACAGCCTCTCAACCAGAATACCCTTGTGAAGGTTTACGGGAACATTGATTTCTCACCAGTGACTATTCACAGGCACACACACTCAACCCAATTGGGATCCTTCACAGGGATTTGGAGACTCTGTTAAGGATACCTGAGTTATGATCAAAACACACAGAGCAATCAATCTCAGAATTTCTCAGTTAAAGAAATTGTGAGAGTGATTGCTATATTGAGAGATAAATTGAACTGAGAAATTGAGTTCAATTTATTCATTTATCAGGTGTGGACAACTTGTTTTGAGTTTACGGCTAATGTTTATTATTTTTCAGTGAATTTCACCAAAAAACCTCATTACCTTCGAATGGTACCAGTACAAATTACGAAACTCAACTATAACATGAGAGAGGTATTATATACTATGAAATGAGATCTAAATTACTGAACTCCATCATTAACAGAAATTAAAGAGCGCATCAAAAACTGAACCATTTCTCGGCGCCCCACAGGTGGAATATCAGAAGTCCGGAATTTAGTCTGCAAAACGGTGTAATTGACGAAAATTTGAGAAATTGCATTTAATGATGGCGAGGCAAGATGATACCTCAGTAAAATCCTACAAAACCCCTCTACCCCTAGACCTCCAGGGAGCGCCAAACCGCCACGCCGATCGACAGCTTCTGGACGACGAAAATCAAGTAAAAAATCACTCAGTCCCCCACTCTTTCTCTCGTCCTACATCCCACCAGCCGTTGGGGAAATGAGCGGAACTAAATTACCTACCGGACCCCATTCCTGTTTTGACGACGATTAATTTCCATTCTCACCCTCGGCAAAGTTTCCCAATTCCTCCTCCTCATCGCGATATCTCCACATAATGAAGGTGGAGTGAAAGTCGTGGACCGATGGATTTGCCGCTCCTCGTCCTTTTGTTACCACGCTCTCGACTCGCGTTCGCGGGAGTCGCTCACTCTAGTATTCCTGACATGCCATGGGGCACATTTAGATTGGAGAACTGGATTTTCGTCAATGAGGCAAATTGATTGGTCGCAGTCCTAGGGGAGAGTGAGTGATGAATTTTTGGGGGCAGGTCAGAGACATCCTGCGCAAGGAAGCATTGCGGGGAGGTGGGGATATTGCTTCTCTGACCTCAGATCTAGAAGTGAAAATAGGTCGGAGGGTATTGAGAGTAACTTCTAGAGGAATTAAAGTGGAAAATGGAGTGGTGAGTTTTAGGATAGGTCACAACTGTATGATGGCATCTAGCGAGAGAATCTAGTGAGAAAAATCTAGTCCCTGCAGTTGTTGTTCACGTTGATGCTAATCGTAAACCATATTTTTATGCCAACTACAAATGACACTGATCGATGGCTATCTTGACTTTTTTTCTAGTTAGATGGTTTGTATTTTTAGAAATCTCCTGATTGCTTATTCCAGTCCCCAATTAGGAGATGGTCAGACAAATCCTCGGGAGGCATGGCACGATGTCTGATATTTTATATGGCTTGGAAATTAGGACTTACTTGCTAGACCAAGCTGTGATATTTATGTATTCTAAGACCACTAAAACAGAGCACAAGGATTTTTGCGATAGAAAAAATAATTATCTTAGCAATCATGAAGAATATAAAAAATTTCTTAAGAGATCAGGTAGAGGAGATTTCAGGATTGAAAACAGACTTATATAACGAAATTTAAATCATGTTTATAAGGGCAACAATGGCAAACAGTGGGTTGAAGGGATATAGAAAAACAATTGAGAAGAGATAAAAACAACTGAGGACAATATACCGTTAAGTTTGGGTACCGCAAACGCAAATATGCCTTCTAGTACGCAACACATTTTTTTATATTTCCCATCCAATAAAATTAATTTCTCTTAATAATGCATGCAAAGAATGATGAGGCAAAACGAAAGTAAAGTAAAATGAGATATTTATAAATGATAAAAAAATACATAAGTAAATTGCAGTCACATCATGGAACAAGTAATTGCAGGAGCCAATATGCTCCTCCATTAATTTATAAAATTGAAATACCTTTAATCAAAGTTTAAAATGATAATGAGAATTCATCTCTTGGAAAAAGATAGAAAAATCTATAAACTTTGCTTTTATACGGCCGCTATGACGTTAATGCTGGAACCACTCTTTAGCAGCTAAATACCATGTTCTAATGCAAAAACCTCTCAAACTGAAAACCAACTACCTAATTATATAAAAAATTATTGGCGATATTATAACAAAAAACTACTTCATTTCATCAGCTGAATGGTCACTGGTATAGAATCTTAAATAAGTCTTCTATGGTATAAAGGAATACATTAATAGTGGTTTAATTTATTTTCAGGAAAATTTCAAGAATATGAGGATAAATAAGTATATGTGACGATTTGATATTAACCTTTATGACGATGGTTAAAACAATACCTTAAACAATTCTTACTATTTGAATGCAGGTCAAACCCTTCTGCTCTAAGTTCATTATGAACTATGAATGATATCTCATGGTTGAAGAAAGATATGTAAAAACCATAAAAAATTACGGGTATGAAGGAAGAATTGTTTTGCTCGCAATGTGTCCAATGTAATATCTGCTAAATTGAACTAAGCATTCAAAAACAGCCCGCGTGAGACAGCTGAACCAAGCGCATTGAAGCACAAGTCACGTGGAATTTTCAAATTCATTATGGACCAGCAAGAGCAATAAGGGGGTTCCCTTTATTCACTACCGCTTATTATAAACATTGAACTTTATGATTAACCCACAGAGTTGAAGATAATACGTATAAACGACTAAACAAGAGATGAAGTGCGAGTAGTTGGCAACGAAATGCCAAGAAGCTGGATTCTCAGAACATGCAAGAGTGAGCTGGAATATTGAATGCTAAGTGAAAAGAGAATAATAAATTAAGTACGAAGACGAAGAATAGGGTGATGAGAAATGGATAGAGTGTAAATGGAAAGGAAGTAAAGAGAAAGAGAGGCACCTTAAACGGTAGAGTATGAGGAGCGTAGAAACTGATGGAAGAATACCTGTGTGCGTTTTGTGGACGCCTTGCATCAAAATAATGGGAATCAATAGTGTGATTTTGTGTATGATTTAAATTTAGATTTAAGAGCGACAAAGAGAGTGGATGGGAAACTTATTAAGAAGTAGAAAAATGTAAATGGACCCAACTGAAGTACCAAATAAATTATTTGAATTCATCAGAAAAAAATGGAATCACAACCATTTAGATAAGGAATGAGTCGATTTCTTCATGTTGTTTATCCATTCGGAAAACGAAAACTGGGATACAGGAATCTTCCAGGGCCAATAAAACTATGTTAATACCAATAAACGGAATGAATTAATTTGATATTATTAATATAAACTGTACGATGGATTTATGAGGCCAGAAATAGGAAAATAACTAAATATGAGGGATGAAAATGAAACTTGCGATCCAACATTTCATTTTATGCGATACATATTTACAAAAAGTAAAATAAGGCTGTTTGACGGGAAACGGCTTGAATGAAACTGTAAAAGAAAGTGAGATGGGAGGAGCTAGAGAGATTACGAAGTGAGACCGGAGAGGAGAGGGTAATTGAAAGAGTAAATACATACACGAAAGGATTTTAGGTTGGAACTGTAGAGGGAGGCTGAAAGGAGCAAGGAGAATGATAATTGGCCGAATCGAAGAAGTGGAGTGAAGCAAGATGTAGGGGAGGGCCGTTGAAGGAAGAAATAGGAAGGGTGGGCTTCAGTGGGCGGAAAGGAATGCTCATTGAGCGGAGTGGTGTATTTGGTGCAGGGGTCTTGGGGGTGCATGGAAACCAAAGGGGAGAAGAATCTTCTAGTGGAATGAAAATGCTGCACTTCGGGAATTGGCTTTGCACGAAACCCAACCATCCATATTAATCCCATTTCAGTTAAATCTTAGAGTACAATTTTATTTCATCACATAACAAAGCCTCCTGTAATTTTTTTCCCAAGAAAGATAATTAGTCTGAGAGCACTTTATTTACATTACAAATAATCCCTGTTTGCAATTCATTATTTTGAATAGATTATTTGGGGTTTAAATTAAATGTCTCTGAGGCCTAGATCCTGAGTCATTGATCGTACAAAATTTCATGAATTAAAAATAATATAATATATTTCAGAAACTTGAATCCATGGTCAAAAAACTAGTACGTAAAATTTTTTGCTGATTCAAAACGGAATTATTAATTTATATTTCAGGTGGAACTTTTATGGATATTTATGTATCCCTGTTAACAATAACATGTGTTGAAAGCGTCATGATATGATTTCCAATTATGCTCAATTTTAATCTGTGCCTTTAATTTAAAATGGTTAATATTGAATATTTACATATCTCTTTATAATCTTTCAATAAATTGACAGAATTTAAAATGTATAGTACCATGAAAACCGTTACCAGAAGATGGATATACACACCATGGATATTTTATTAGCATAATTTTGGCTTGAGAAAAAATTCTGTATTTCAATATCTCCAACGCAAAAGCATAAATGACCTAGCTTAAGCTGCTAGCTTTAGTGGCAGTTCGGCAGCCCGCGTTTGTATTTTTATCTCAAATAAAGTTTTGCTATCTTTTTCCTTTTCTTTATTTCTTTGCTTTTGAATAACCTGATTGCAAGTTGCCTAATTTAAATCTTCCGTCATCATTATTCAACAAGCATTTATGAGCTGTACCACAAAGATTCTTTTCCTAATAGCTCTTATGCCAATTCTTCATTTAAACACCAGAATGCTAATTCAGTTGTTCGGTTTTCACGTTGAAATTGCTCTTTTTAAAGCAATACAAAAGTTATAACAATTTATTCAAACCGTTAGTTGCTTTTCTTTAAATAAATAGTTTGTAAAAAGTGAAATTACCTCATTTGAACGCCTAAAAATTGAACAATTAGACATGTAATTCTGCTCCCAATAGATAATCTCTAGCTTTGAAATACTAAAAATCAGGCTAAACCCATATCCTAAACATCCGGAGTCAAAAGTAATCGGGCGGGAATCGAGCGAAATCACTCTCCGCCACCCACGCTCTGGCCATCTCACTCTTGCTCGACTTTCTCTATGCATATATTCTATGCATATTCTCTATGCATTTGCATCTTTCTCTATGCATCTATTCTCTATGGATAAACCTGTTGTTGCAAGATCTCGGTCACCTGCAGCATTGTATGTAAAATTACAAAATCGTCCACCCTACAGCACTAAAGGTAGCATATCTATCGAAAAATTACTACATACCACGACTGTCTTCAGTCTTCGCTCTTGCGACCAAGGTGCTAGTGGCACCGAAATATCAAGAAACTTTGTAAGTGTGTTCATCATTTTTTTGTTTTCTGTGTTTGTCGTCTGCCTTCCTCTGGCAAACTTATATATATATATATATATATATATATATATATATATATATATATATATATATATATACATATAAATGTTTATACAGAAAGGTAGAAAGAAAGTGGATAGGAACACATAACTTACTATATTAGTTCAAATGATTTGTCTCTTCCCTACTACCTTTCACGATAGGCCCCTTGTTCATGGTATGCTGTGGTATGTTTGTTGTATGTATATCCTACAAAAACTTGGTAGAGTAAAAAAATTATTGATTCCCATTAACAAATGAATTTTACTGAAGTTCCGCGGGCATTTGGATCTGCTCCTCCGTCATACCAGCCTAAAGGACATTATGAATTAATTTGCAAATCTTACCCTGAAAACACATTTTATAAATTCCAATTATATGCATTATTTTATTTAACTAAAAACTATGCTCTCTATCCCAATGAAATAGCTAATAATGTACTTACAAATGTATTTTTAAGTCATAGAATATCTGGAAATTACGGGAAGAGAAATATTTCGCAAAACATTCAGAGGTATAAAATTTACTTGCTCGCCGGATAAACACATTATATAAGATCTCTTTGAAAGTGAACGATGCATCACAAAAGTATTGATATCGTGATAGAGACAATCGGATATCACTTGTTCAACTCAATCAATAAAAAAATTTTTAGTTCCATATTTAAAAAAATTGAGGCTTTAAAGCCATTAGTTCAGGTCAGGTCGATTTATCGTGATTTATATGATTTAATTTTTTGGGCACTGAAAAAAAACATGCTACTTTACTTCCAAGGGCAAAAACTAGTATAAAGGATTACCTAGTAACGATAACTGTATGCTAGCATGATAACGTGTTAACTTGTGCACCCCTAATTAGACCTAATTTCTCCCTTTATAAAATCCTGTAGCTCAGCACAAGAGTAAACACATTTAGGCCAGGAAATTTAAAACATTAAAAAAAGAAATTCTTACCCGTAATTATGTCGCGATAAACACAAGGAGGAGTTGGAAGAGTTCTCTTATCTCATGATTCAAAAAATGTCATTGATTCACGTTTTTATTTAAACAATTAGAGGGTAAAATCAGTTTTTCCAATGTACTCGGAAAACTATGCATCGTAGAGAAAAGTGATGTACAGAAGATTCGTAGGAAATCAAATTATCTTCAAAATGAGATTCGTTAAACTTAAATCGGTTTATAAAGAAATGTTATTGCAAAAAATCACAAAAATTGGCATTTAAAATTTTTTAAATAATTTTCACATTTTGTATTGAAATCAAATGAAACCTACAAAAGAGGTAAGGGTATTGTCATAGTTTAAAAGTGTTCTAAAGATGGGCCTTGTAGGTGCAATAGATTTTGCACGATTCCATTTATTTATCCCGAGAATCTATAAATTATTAACTTTAACCCTCTCCAGCGGTGACAATTTCCAACGAAGGATGTATCAAAAACCAGTATTTTAATATTAAAGACCTTATTAAACAGTTTAATTTAAAAAAATAACAATTTGAAAATTAATTTTTGCAATTATTACATTAAAACAGCCCGCTACCGAGAATGCATTGGAAGTGGCAACGTATAAGCAAAGCAGTATATTTGCCCTATAGGCTTACTTTTCTAATGGTCGTTCAATCGTTGCCATGTAGCGAGTATTCCGCGCACACTTCAATATTGCTGCCCGAGATCGTGTCCCTGGTCAGCAGTCAATTGATTCGTGAGCAATGCTTTAATAATGCATTTTTTTAATGTTAAGTCGTAAAAATGCTTTAATTGAGATGAAAATTTTAAATATAATTTTGCGTAATTTATACAAAAATATGTATGCATATTTCCTACGTTAAAATTGATGTATTTAAGTAAACATCGGTCTCAGACAATTTTTTCGACTTACTTAAAAAGTCATTTAAATATGCATTCAACGACTCACGATTCAAGTTCCATCCAACTTGCACTGGCAACTTGCCAATACCTTATGTAAGGCAAAAGTTAGTTTCACGCTTCAAAAAGGACGATGATCAATATATCAAAAGGGATATGCTGTTGGAAAATAAATGTGATAAAATGATGGCCATGGCTGTCAATTTATCAAAAAAGTTCAAATTTTCTTGAATTTAGAAACAACGAAATTATGGGCAACCATACATTTCGGAATGATAGAACTCAGAAAACCCGTTTTCAATTGTACAATTATGAAAGCCATAGAAAGGCAAAATGACAGAAGAAGTGATTTGTTTATTAGAACATTTTATTTTAGTTAGCTTTGATTGTTTTTTATGGAGAAGTTGTAAAATACTTGCAAATTATATTCCAAAACGAAAGTATTTTCGTTCTGAACTTATTCCACCTTCATAAAATGCAATGTACATACTTATGGTAAAAATTGCTTACACACATAAAATATGGGTGCACCATGACCTATCATGCAAGGCTACTGATAAAAAGTGTGCTACTTTGTTGACCACATTAAAAGGGAATCAGTGAGATAATTGTGCTCAGAGTATATTGTCAGCGCAAAATGAGGAATCTACAATGGACAAAGTGAATATTCTGTGCACATTATAAACTCGTGCTAAGATAACTAAATAGTGTAATGCATAGGGTGATAAAAAATACATGCCTATCATGTGTTCAGCAGTATCGTTCAAGTTATGATTATCTAGAATGTTCTAGCAAAATACCTAGTGACAGCATTTTCTGAGAAAATTCTGAACTCACATCTTTAAAGACTAAGTAAGTAACCACTTGGAACTTTGAATGCACAATACTACCCTTTTGATGGATGCTTTTACTTCTCCAAAAGAGAGAAAATAGAATGAATATTTGGAATGGACATTTAACGAGAATGGCATAAATTTAATTTTAAAATTTAACAACGTGGGATGAAAATTCACGCAATGTAACTTACGAAAATAGTGTTAAATTTTCAGAATTATTGCAAGATAAAATGTTTCGTGCACCACATATAGTCTAAAAATATGCAATATAGATGATTTTTAATATAAAAAATATTTTATGATAAGCGAGACTTTTACTCCACTCCACTGTTATGGCATATATTTGATTTATGGGAGGACATAATAGTTCGAACATTAAGTACAACATTAAGTACAACATGGAACTGGCCTCTAAAGTTTTGTCTTTAGTCTCTGAATCACCTGTTATTTAATAATCTTATTCAATGATAACACTTGACATGAATTTACCCTTAATACGACAACTGACTGAAATAATTGGACATTTCAACTATTTATCCAACATTAAATCATAAAGCTTTTTGTACAGAGCACAAGCCACAACATTAAAAAATCTATACTTATGCCGAGTAATGTATTCTCAACCAATATATTTCGTTGAAATTTGTACTTCAAGCAAAATACGCCCCCCCCGCACGCGAGCGACCTGGAATACGACCCTTCCAAAGCCGAATTTTCCTCTGCTGTGGTTCCCCGCGGTAGAGTCATCTTTTGCTGCTGAATCGAAACATTTAAGGCCGCCAATGAATATTTTTAGGGTAGAGCGCATCATCATAGCAAAGGAGGTGATCTTGAGGCCTTCGGGTACCTGTCCCTCACTCACAGGTGTATGCGTATTTACATTCAATCATTTCTTTTTCCCTCATAAAACCAAATGTCATCATTTTCTCCTTATTTCACGCGTATTTGGTCAGAGATAAAGGAGGAGTGGAAGGTAAAATAAAAGAAAATCAAGGTGCCTCTTCCGGCAACACATATGTAGAGGGTTATTGAGGAACATTTTCGAGCGTTTCCCGCCATTACAGTCGGACCTGGGCCGCGATCGAATATATTCTTCCTTACCGTGCTATTGGAATAACGTGTGGGCTGAGTTTTGGGGGCGTGGAGAAGACTGCAAATTGGAAAAGGGAAATAGGAATAATGAGGAAGCGGAGGAATGTGGACAGAAGGTCACGTGTTAACTGGGGAGAGGGACTTCATAAACTATTCCTCAGGAGGGTCGAATGTGACGGTGGAATTGATGCGGTTGAGGTTCCATTTTTTTGCGGTCGGTGGCGCGCGTGCATTATCAGTGAATACTCAAATTTCACGGTTAGTTTGGAAATCATTAATGGGAAGAACAGAAATGATTGAGTGAAATGACAGGGCAGTATTTTCGTAGATTAACTTTTTTCGGTATATGACCAAGATTTTTCCACTTTCGTAATCCGGAAAGCATTTTACTCAAACAAGGATGACGTTAACTTTTTTCCTCGGTTGATTCCCTGTATCGAAGGTTATTCACGATAATTTGTAGCGATTTCATCATTGATTTAGAAAATTACACCTCACTACACATTTTATCCTTTTTTAGGGATATTTCTCAAAATTTATACGAAGTTAGGATGTGGTTTTGGTGGCGTATATTAAATATGAATAAGTCAAAACTGCTGAACCTTCTCTAAGTGCCTTCTTTAGAAGGATTAAAGGCTTTTTAAGATATAAGTTTACTCTCGCCAATTTTCTTTTATTATTTACCCTTATCTGGGCGGGGTATGTCAGACTGTACATTGCAAGTAAATAGTATGTACTGAATATTCTTGGTATTACGAGTCTCGTAAATAGTATGTACTGAATATTCTTGGTATTGCGAGTCTCGTAAATAGTATGTACTGAATATTCTTGGTATTACGAGTCTCGTTCTGCATGGCTAAATAAAATTGTTAATCAATTCTGAGCTGATTTTAAAGGACTCGTATAAGTTTCTCCCCTGATTCCTGGAATAATTCAAGCAGAAACATTTTACCATTGCAATAAAGTAAAAGTCGAGGACACACTGTAACACACACTGTAAGGTTTTTTGAGATAAACGCCTAAAAGTTAATACCTTTTTTCCACTCAATTCATTATCAATCATTTTCGCGTAAATGTTCGTGATGCGTTCTTTCTGAACCTATAGACCAATTTCTTACGATTACCTGTTGAGTGACGGTAACCACTGTACAGAGCTAGATCCAATTGGTCAAATTTCAAGTCAAATGTGGATCAAATATTTTATTTAACAGGGTGTGCATTAACCACGTATGATAATTTTAAATATCAGAAAGACTTAATTAATTCCGTAGGCCACCTGTGGTTCTCCAGGAATGTGATGCACCTAGAACCGCCACAAAATATTGGTAAATTTATACTGTTCGATGGAGATAACTCTATAATTTTTCATTGAAACCCACTCACCCTGTCCTCCATTTTTAAGCCATCCCCATGGAATAGAATGATAGTAACGTACTAAGTTGCAATCCAATATAGTGGACGAAGAAAAAATATTTAAAGTGTGCAAATATATTTTTTATAACGGTGTTAAGGAGGCACCCCAAGAACTAAAACAGAAAAATCGTGCACATGGATCATGACTTAGGAACAATTGAAAATTTGATTGCATCAAAAATTAATAAATACTTCCAAAAATGTCGTTGGGCAAGTTGGCGCATGTGGCAGTACGAGTTTTCGTCTATAAATGTTATTAATTTGCTTGAATGACGTGTCCGGATGCACTTTGCGAGGGAAAAACTTTTGTTTAGTAAGGTACATCTAGGCGATAAAATGGGAACTGAGCTGTGGGGAAAGGAGGAGTAAGAAAGAGGAAAAATGAGAGGAGACCTCAAAGACAAA
Organism: Ceriagrion tenellum; assembly: GCA_963169105.1. NCBI lineage: Eukaryota > Metazoa > Arthropoda > Insecta > Odonata > Coenagrionidae > Ceriagrion > Ceriagrion tenellum. The sequence goes on from OY720640.1 coordinate 37,326,959, forward strand.
AACAGAAGGATGACTAGGAGTGGAAAAGAGGCGAGTGGGTAGTGGTGAGGCTTCATGGGAGACTCGTAAGCCTACAGAGGAGCTGTTGGGTGGATCTTCGTCAGAGTCACCATGGAGCAAGAAACAAAATTGAGGGAAAAGTTTATGGTTAGGGACCTGGGTAAGTAAAACTAATAAAATTAAAAAAAGACTCGCGCAAAGAAAACGGGACTTATACTGCACGGTGTGAGCAAGAGGAGAGGAAAATAATTCATGGATAGAGTTGGCTAGGAAAGTAATGTCTCATATCCCATGCCTTGTACCAGATGAATGGTCCGTAAAACTGCGATGAGTCAGGGTTTGTGGGAGGTGTGGTGAAATGGTAGGAGAGATTTGAGGAAGCTTAGGGAGGCTGGGAGACATGTAAAATGCACATTTCGTAACCGGCGAAAAGATGTTAAAACCTAGAACTGTTGGCGTAGTAAAAGGTGATTATTTGATTATTCATACTAGGATAAAGCATTTCATTTTACGATTAAAGTAATGGGAGGAGGGGTAGAATATCAAAGCCAGTTTGTTATTTTCTGGGAATAAAATATATGTGAATATCCCTCACATATTACTCCTCTACACTAATTGCCAATTAAAACACATTATTTCAAAATAGAGATATTTTTGAAAACCTACATTGAAAGATATTGATCATGACATAGAGAAGAGAAATTATTAGTTTAAAATATAATTCATCAGAGCAAGGTAAGCGTCCATATGTCTTTAGGGTATCTCTCTTCATCACAGAATTTCTATAACTAGATCCCTTAAGGGCACGAATACAAATTTATCACCATGAAGAAATAATGATTCTATTTTTACTTTGAAACTGATTTGTGGTCACAAAATTCCTGTCTCATCATTCGGGTAATTATATATACTTTATTTCTATTGATTAAACACCAGCTTAAGAGTAAATTTAAGACACTAAATAAAATACGAAAGCACATTCACACAATAGTTAATCAATTCTCAATCAGTTTTGTCACAATGACTAAAACATCGGAAAGTTCAGAAAGCAGTCCTTTAATAATCTTAAGAAAAAAAATCTCTACACTTTATGAAAAATGTGCTTATATGAAGAAATTTGGAAGACTTTTGTTTCAATGGTAGTAAGAACTAAATATTATATTGGGAAAGAGAGAGAGAAATGTCTATGCTCTGGATTAATATTAAAGCATATTCTCAGCCACTGACATTTTACAAGGCCGTATGAACTAAATAGGTGCACCATTCCGGCTGAATTCAGGGAAATGGATGTAACCCATCGTTCTGAATCTCGTGTCTCTCCTAGGGACATGCAATGTAGAGGATTGACGAATATGTTGGCACAGCATACTTTCTAATTGGATAACTTCGTGATCGCCAGAGGTCGCACGCAATCCAAACCCCCAGATATGGAATTATTTACTACACTGATTAAACTAGTAGATGTTGAACGAGTCATTGGACACACTACGTTCACTTCGCATGATATGTTACCCTTCAACCGCGTTGAACGATGGCAAGTCATATGGTATTCCTCGTATCTCAATCACTGACGGGTTCTTCTTTCTTATCGGCAATTTTACTAGTAAGCTAATTCGCTAATGGGCATAACTGATACCTTAATATTTAATACAGCAGAAGAGAAAACTTAAAAGAGCAACTCGGGTGGGATAATGGATACTTTCAGGCTGCCGTTGTAAGTACAGAAAACGTAAACCACTCTAGACAGCTCTGACTACTCCTTTCAGAGTAGGTACTGCCTTCTTAACAAATTCCATCTACTAATGCTACCTATTTAAGAATGAGCAATCAACGAGTGATTTACAGGATAAATACATGTAAAAATCTCAATAAAAGTAACGAAAAAAGGCTTCTATATATATATATATATATATATATATATATATATATATATATATATATATATATATATATATATATATATATATATATATATATATATATATATATATATATATATATATATATATATATATGTATGTATTTCGATCCCCCAGTTTACTAGCTACTAGGAGGATAGTTGCTTTTATCTCGTGAATACATTTTTGTCGCTCGTGGCAAAAAAACTTCAGTTTGTGAAAATACAATAACATTTGGATTTTTAGCTTCGGGCGACTCGTATTTACGAGATTTTAAAAGAATTCCCTTCCGACCAACCTTGGTGAGCGATATGCATACATGAGTCTATTTCCTTTACTCTTATTGACAATTTAAAAAAGCAGTATAACTAAAACCAAGTGAAAAATAGCCCAATCTAAGAAGCGTTTATGGCAAAAAACAAAATGTTAATTAAAATAAGATAGGACTATAAACAAGGAAACTATGCGAAAACATTCGCGTGGAGAAAGGCAATCCATGGATTGGAAGTATAGACTGTTGGAAAAGAGGGCCAGAACAGATGAGGATCACTCAAACATTGGTGCAGGAGAAGGACGCTGAAGATCAAATGACGGACAAAAGAAGTAATGACGATGATGATGATAGAGGATTAGAGAAGGAAAGGAAAATTTGGACCACTACACAAAAAATATGAACCAGATGAAATGGACACACCCTGAGGCACAATTGGCTTGTAACAACCATAGTTTTTAAGGTAAAATAGAGGGAAAAGTTCCCAGAGGATGACCGTGGAATAAGTGGATGGACTAAATAAAGAGAATTGTTCACAGTCAAAGCTACAAGTAAGCAAGGGACCTAGCATTAGATAGCTAAGGGTGGAAGGCTGCTGTCAAACAGTCTTCGAATTGATCAACCAATGAATGCTCGAAGGTAAGAAGCAATTGTAGGCAACAGGAACTCAAGCCCATGTGGAGAGAACCAGTCATGACCGATGATTATTGACATTTTGGATTTCTCTGTAATTTGATTACCACTCGTGTTTTAAACCACAAGAAAACGATGGATGAATCATGACCACGTATTTTCTCTAATGAGCGCAAAATTATGATATGACATATTCAAATTTTATAACGCAAACGCACACGTTACGGAGATTCTTAAACGCATCTAAGTGTATGTCGCTTTTTTTTAGTAGTAATGTGACGACAGATTTCCTGATAGAGAGTGGGAGCCTGCCTCTTTGAAAAGATTCTGTCGCCATGGCCGCAAAAGGTGTTTTTAGATATTCCCAGAAGACCTTGTAGAACTCGATGGTTAATCCGTCCAGGCCTGGGGCCTTCTTACTTTTTATTAGGTGGAGTGCTATCTCGTAATCCAGCAGATTGAGTTCTTCGTCTCCCCACCCCCTGGATGTGTCCGAAAGTTCGTCCATCGGTGTGGTTATCTGGACGTCTCCTTGTTCTTCCTCGGAACCAGCTATTTGGTGTCTTTAGGTGTTATGAAAGTGAGTGTGTACGTATTTGCTTATTTTTTCCTCCGTGTTGAGAGGTCCTTCTTCCGTATGTAGTAGTGTCAGTGGTTGGAAATGCGTCCTCCGGATCATTTGGGCTAGCCGTGTGACCGCAGGAGCATCCGTTGGCAATATATCCTCCCACCCGGTTTTGGCCATTTCTCTTTCGGCTTGATCCGTGTACCATTTTCTCACTCTTTCCCTTGCACGTTTTCTTTCTGCTTCGTCTCCACTCGTTCTTTCTGCTTTATCTTTCGAGTTCTTTAAGGTCTTCGTATTGTTTCGCTCTCCTGTTATTATATATCGTCGTGTATTCGCGTATTTCCATTTTCATTCCTTCCCAGATTGCGATAGGATCTCCTCCTCGCTGCGCGGATTCTGCAATTACTACTTTCATGTATTTAACATATTCCTCATCATCCAGTAATTCATTGTTAAAACGCCAATATAGTGCTCTTATTCTTCTCAATTTCGCCAACGTTAGGCTGAGGTAGACCGCTTTGTGGTCAGAGAAAGAGGACTTCAAATATACCCCGGTTGCTCCCCTTAAAAGTCCTGACGTGGTGTAATATCTATCGAGCCTGGATTTAATTGTGGCGCTGGCTGAAAAAAAGAAAGTGTGTCCGTTTTCCGTTGGTTTTAAAGCTTTCCACAAGTCCAGGAGGGCTAGTTTTTCGATGATTTTTTCAGTGCTCGTGCCCCTCTCGGATTCCTAAGTTCCTCGGATCTAAGTGCCGGCTTCTATTGAAGATATTATCGCTCAGAATAAAGTGACTCAACTAGATGATCATGCTTAGATGTCTATCACCAATATATAGTACGTCAAATGTGATATCAATAAATTTCTCTAATTTATGATGAATCATTCCCATGGTCAGCTGAATTTCACCTTAGATATGAGAAATAAGACAAAAATAGAAAAATTAGAATGTCTTTCTTTACTAATTAATCATTCTTCTTTTCATTTTGATAAGGAGTAGGTAATTTCCTGAAAAGCTGCTTCGTGGTAGCAAAAAAAGGGCCGCGGTATGAAATAACAAGAATTTATGATAAAAACCTACCAAGACGCGTAAAATTAATTTTCATGAGTGAAGGAAAGGAAACAGACGCGCCACTGATTCCGAGTTGGAGTGAGTGAGAAAGAGAGATGGAGAACGAGATCAAAACTAATTTATATGAGTGCGGAGTGACACCGTAAATTACCACCCGGGGGAAACAAAACCCCCTCTTCTTTCCCGTCACCCAACAAGCACACCTGTCAGACACCATTTCCACCCCTGGCGAGCCCCGGAATAAAATAATTACAAAACAACAGTTTGAAGCCACGTAAAAGACGCAATAAATATGTAGCTCACGTGGCAGGGAGGGAAAAAATACGGTGCATAATGTACGATACCTAAGTGCCGGCTTCTATTTTAGATATTCTCGCTCAGAATAAAGTGACTGTCAACCAGATTATCAAGCTTAGATTTCTATCGCCAAAATTTAGTGCATCAAACCTGATTTCTATAAATCTCCCTAATTTATGATGAATCATTTCCAGGATCAGCTGAACGTCACCTTAGATATGAGACATAAGACAAAAAAATTAGATTGCTTCTCTTTACAAATTAATCATTCTCGTCTTAATTCTGATTAGGAGCAGGTAATGTCCTCGTATATAAAAATACCACTCGTATATATAATTATGCGACACTACCTGAGCGAAGAACAAGTATGTTGCCACTGTGCGTGCGGTAGGGTGCATAGGGTTCAGTCTTTTCGACGGGTGGTGTGGCGGATGGAGTGGTAGGTGGACGTGTGGCATGTGTTGGGGTGTACAAAATCCCTCCCTTCCCCCGCATCAGACCTCGTGGAATTCCGTCCCCTGCTTCCGGAAGGAGGAAGTTAAGTCGCGGAGTGGGACATGTGGGGGGAGGAAGGGAGGGTTGGTGGCTGGAGTGAGATGAGGGGTTTATGCGAGAGTGAAGCACATGACAGACGTGTACGCTGTATTTCATAGGGAATATGTGGGTGCATATATGCATGAGGGGGAGAGGGGTCAACAACATATTTGGTGTTTTGGAGGAATTTACGGAGTGGACAGAAAGAAATAAACGAAAACATTTGAGAAAAGGAACATCTCCATGGACTCAAGACCCTATTATTTTAAGCTAATCCAATGATGGGTCCTCCAGGAGAGCTAGCTGAAGGTGTTTGCCCAAGCGCAGTAGTTGCTTCCAATATATTAAGGTCGGCATGTCAGATAGGAGAGCATGAGGACATGATGATACTGTCAGTGCATTTGCCTATGAGTTTAAAATTAGTTTAAAGATACTTCCGCATTACTAAATTTTGTGCATAATTGATGATGAAACTAGCGGAATTACCTTAGTAGTTAGTAGTAGTGCCTCAGTAAAAAAAATCTTGATATTAGTTTTGACTGAGGCTTCCAGGACATTCACTGCTATAAGAGTGACAACATGGAAGTTCTCCAAAGTGTTTAGTGCCATATACGATTCCGAGATATTTCTCACGCACTGATTAACTCTATTTTTAATAAAATTTAAATTTAAACATAAGTTTTTCCACATAACGAAGCAGCGTAAGGCTATATTTATTACAGGGTATAACTTCATTTCCGCATTTTGGTCAATCTAGTTGTTCTTTCATGATTTATAGGATATCATTAAAACATTCAGAGTGACGGTATAATTTTGGCATTAGGTTTGGTTGGATCTATAAATCATATCAGCTTAAAACCCACAGCAATAAAAATCCACGCATACACTCTTAGAAAAACAGTCTCCCATCTTTTTTTAAGAGATGAAATTGACGAGAGAGAAAAAGAAATAGATGGAGTGGGTGGTAATCACTGTAATATAAGTACAGAGAAAGGTTGAAACAAATAAACCAGCAAGCGACATAACATAGCAGTTCCACGCCGTAGAAAGATCCGCCCCTGAAATTCCCTTGTCCTCACCACAACAAAGAAACCCTCAAACTCCATTCCCATTCCGCACGCGTATTGCTCTGTGTCTGCAGGAGTGACGCTGGGCCGAGAGATGGGGAAGAGAAGGAGAAGAAACAAGGCGTGTGACCCATTTGGAATCTCTCAACTTGCACGATACAACTCTCTCTAAAACTATCATTTGCAGTCGTACCTTAAAGAAGAGCGCTGGAGGGCAAAATAAAAAAGGCGAGAAAGGAAGTGGAAATTACTCAATGAAGCCATGCATGATGAAGAACGACAGGGAAGAAATATTTAATTGCATTGTATTTACAATTGGAATTGTAATGTTATGTATACGGCATAAAATATCCCATTGAGAAAAATAATGGAAGGATTAAAAAATGCAAAAAGGAGGCCAGGAATTGAAGATATGAAAGACGTTTCAGTGACGAATGATGCAGAAATATAGTGGAGTGGTTAGCTGACTGAAGTGGAAAGCTGTTGTGAACCAATCCGAGGATATATGACTACTGATGATGATTAATGTAAAATAAGTTTAACATTAGCTGTTAAATCTTACACAGGCAAGGACAAAATGATGAATCTATATTAATACTGAGAGAATATACATTTAAGTATAACTTTTCTGCTTTATTTACAACAGCTCCTCTCTTGAAACATTGACATTTGTAGGGAATTTGCTACATACCCAACGAGGCAAGTTGTTCTGATCGAATTTGGCCTTCCAAATAAAAGAATTTGCTTTTTCCGGGGCAGAAAAAGCTCTCACCTTGCATTTATAGCTAAATAATTTTAAATGTTTGACTTAATGAATACTTATGCTCGATTGCATCAGCAGCTTTATATCATGATAATCAATTAAAAGAGTAAGAATTTGCACTGCAAACGTCGAGTTGGTACCAACCATGGCAGCAATTCCAGCCTTAGTTAGCTTGCCATAGCCATCCTCATCATATAGTAATTTTTGTAATCGAATCCTTGTTAATTATAGTGCTCCTGAGATTCACCGTCATTATCGGTAGGTGAACACTAAACAATGAAAATACAAAAAAATGCGCGTTAAAGATAGAAAATACCAGTGCCACCTTGGTGATGAAACGTATGTGCAAATGCACAAGTAACAGCAAGAAGCAAGTTATGCGGACGCGGAATAAGAGAAATGAGAACTTAGCATTGGATATTTTTCAACACCACAAAACCCTGCAACGCAGAAGTGAAGAGTAAAGATGCCGACGAGATTAGAGAATAATTTTAGGAGCGTTAGGAGAGGCACGGGTTCTAGGATTTTGGAGAAGGGAAAAAGAGCTTGTTGGTATACCGAAGCTTTGCACCCCTAGAAATGGTGCGGGAAGACAAATATTTTCGTGGTGCAACAATGCTCCTTCAGAATGCAGCGTTTAATGAGCATCGAAAGTTTGGTGTTTACGCAAGAGCTCATTGAGCAGGGGGAGGGAAGCGCTAATTAGCAGCTTGTTGAATGCGACGGAAATATCCTCCATGAAAATACGTCCAGTGCGGAAAGGGGGGAGTGACAAGGAAGAAATTTAAGGAGTGAGAGACAGCACAAATATCTGCACGGCGACGCTTGGGAGGAGGAAAGTTATCAAGTAAGCAACCAATATTACGGGCGTGACAAGCTATTAATATTATGGTAATTATAAAATCATTTGAGCAAATACTTTGCGTATGATATCGCACGTTTCAGTCATAATTAGAGCATGGAATAACCAAATCAATAGATAGTAGTAGATAGAGGTTAGGAAATCGTAAGGAGGCAAATAAATTAACATCAAGAAAGCCCAAACGCCCAGTCGTTTCTTGATTCAAGGCTATTTTTCTTGAGTCAAGAAACGACATAAGATTATAATCTATCCATTTTCCAGTAGAGTTAATTCAGTCATTTGGATAAGTACTGTTCATACATCCGGACCATAATATAAAGGAAGTACTGGTCACATCTAAAGAATCATAGTGTTCACTCACTGTGAGCAACGCCAATGCACAAATAATTACCAACAGGCTATGATGAATTTCAAAGCCTGTGTCAAATCAAAGTTACTATTTAAGACATTTCACTTTTGTTAACGTTTACGGACTAATTCAACAAGGCTATCATTGGCTCATAAGTGATACTGACATAGAAATTCCCTTAGTGAGCGCCGAGATGCTATTTTTGCCTCTTTTAATTCCCCAAAGATAGCATATCTTATACAAGCTTCCTTCTGCGCAAATTTTACGTTACCTTCTCTACTACTCGATGAAATTACGGTGGATGGTGAATGGTCTGTTTGGCTGCAGTTGGTAGCTCTTCGTGTCCATCCACTAGCATGGAAAGAAGAGAGTGGAAGATCAGATTTGGGGAAATCTTTCTTTTGCAACCTAGAAGGTAGGAAAAAGCCAGAGAGGGTGCTGATGATCCCATGTATAACCGGAAGCGTAAGAGAAATAGAGATACTTGGGAGAGGATCCACATAGACTCCCACACTAGGACCGGCAAAACCATGCAAATTCAAGAAACTCATGTTATATACCGGAACACGACGTTGGCCGCAGGAACGTCGGCAGGAAATCCACGGGGCATCGTTTCAGCTCCGCGGCATCTACGGGTTACCCTCCGCACCCCATCTGCCACCATCCTCCCTCCCTTTGCTCCCTCAAACCACCCTCCCCATCAAAACACTCTTCCCCTCCTCGGCCGGCGGAGGTGGTGAATAATCAGCAAGCCCCGCGTGCCTTTCATTCCGTACGGGAAGCGCTCCCGCATCCGGGGAAGAAACCTAATCAGAGTAGTATTGGGCTATCCACCCGACTGTGGCGATCCTTCGTGGGGCGTGGAAGAGATAAGGGGACAGCTCGAGGGCGATTTTTCTAATGCTCACCTTCCGCCGTCCTCAAACCCACATATGCAACACCATCGCACCTACATCCGTGATTGTGTTTGCAAGGTTGGCACCAGTACGTTTGGATTTCTACTTTTAGATTAGCGTAAACAACAATTATATCAATTTAGAGAGTTATTCCATATGTGAGAGGTGACGAGTATTCAGAGGGAAACTTTGGAGAAGCGATTTTAGGAAACTAGCACCGGAGAAGCCTGCACTAGAAGAGTCTCTGCGAGGAAATGAATGCAGCAACAACTCTCGCAAAAGCTTCTGGCATAGACCTGGAACACATGGATGGGAGAAAAGATAGAGGAGTTTTTGGTAAAACGGAAAAGAAGGAATGGAGGCAATGAGAGATAGAGAGAGAGGGAAGGATAACCAGATGAATATCACGGAAAAGACTCAAGGCGCCAGGCCATCGTTTGAAATCATCCAGCATTATGACTACAGCAGATATCCTATATTGAAATCACATGGTGAAACGGATCGATATAGGTTGGTAGGCAGCGATTTTTAAATACATTTTCTAACACTTCACACTAAACAACCATTACTAGAAGGTTTTGGATACGATAAATGCATTGAGTGATGTTGAATTTTAGGAAATATTGGTTGTGGGATTGAACTTGGGTTAAAAAAGATATCCAAGCAAATTCATGAAACCCCACCACGACTGCTATTTAGACCCCGGTCTCTGGATAGGAATCCTGAAATATAATAACCTAGCTAAATTAATTGTACTGAAATTTTATATTGATTACTATCTGATACAATATTAAACAAGTCAGTTGACTTTAGAGGGTTCCTCGGGGAATAATGATACTTATACGATATTCTAGAGTAAAATTACAGCAAGAACTAAATGATATCGGATGAACTAAATTAATTCTATCACAAGTAGGTAAGTATGCACAATTAAATCAAAACTGCTAGCTATCTCAATAGTTTATAGTGTTATAATAAGTTTCAGGTAAAACGATTTGCTGAAGTAGAATTGTGAAGTTTGTGCGATTTCTCCAAACACCTATTACACAAAAATGGTCTACGACATTTATGCCGCTAACTCTTCCTCGCTCCGTTTCTCCTCCGCGTCAACACACTTCCTCCTACTTCGAAAGCATTCCATCTCATCCCCTCTCTGTATTCCCGTTATCTTCCTCTCCTCCCTTTCCCCTCGTGCCTACGGGCTAAAGTTGTACGCAATTAGGTAGTTTGAGAAAGGAGCACTTCAAATAAAATGCCATAAAAATGGCCATATGATGAAAAAAAATATTAAAATATACAAGGCATGAGTTAGGGTACGGCTGTGCTCTCCTAAGTGGCTTTATTCACTGGTACTATCAGACAAATGGAACGCGTTAAATGTTTTAAGATGTGTACGCCGTACGCTTTTACGGCTATTTTAAAAACAACTACTCACACTGTATGTGAATTTACACGGGATAGTCACTTCTATTAGTCTCTTATTGAAAATATTTTGGGGATTTGAATCTGAGAGAAAGATTTTCATAAGTCAGTGCAGAGCAAGATTGGCTGCTGTATACACAGACAACAGTATGTTTCCTCAAACAATTTGCCAAAACTTTATAAAGTTCTGCAAGCGGACTTACGGAGCCGTTTATACCTGCACGTTACGTCAAAAGTTGCTGACTACAAGTCTCACACGCAACAAACTTGTCAAAGGAAACCCATTTTTATGCTTTCTACAATGCCATAAGGAAAATTATCGGTTGGCGAGGCGTTTTCCGCATTATAAATGTAACAAATTTTAGCCAAAAATTTGGTACATGACAACGGTAAATATATTTTTTTATCCCGCTACCAATAACTCACCCTCCTTAACCCACTCTCCCACATCTTCGCCTATAATGATGTATTGATTATGGATCACAATAAAATGACGCCTCCTCTTCGAGTTGGGGAGGAGGCATTACGTTGGCTAGGTAGTTACTGGATAAGGGTGTACTGTGAGAGGGAAAGTAAAGGACTTTGGTTTATTTTGGCCACCATCCCCTAAAAAAACCTCGGAAAGCGTACTTTACCCCTCATGGCCTGGGGAGTACCCCAATAACAGTGTACCAAAACTTGCGGTGAAAGGAACGGGCAGACTGCATCAAGGGTATGGGAGGGGAAAGAACGCCGGAAGTGGTATAGTGCATGGTAATGAAGTTCGTTGTTTTGGTGCGGGAGAGCGGTGAGTGCAGTGGTTAGTTCCCGGGGTGCCGGGTAATCGGCGGTGGCGGCCGGTGGATGCCAGAGTGCGCCGCTCCTGAACGGCGGCTCATCCCACACCGGGTGCTAATGCGTTGCCCTCTCTCAGTCTAATTTTGGAGGTTGCGTGAACCGGATCCACTTCGCTGGTCTGCTCAGGGACCTTAATATTTCATTCATCCTTTTCTCCTTGTACCCCTATCGTCCCTACCGCATCAAAACACCCCTCTTTCCCCCGAATGGCCTATAATTTATCCCTGCTCCTACTTCGCCCCCTCCACTACCCATGCACGCCACTTTACTTTACTATCACTTTTACACTTCAGTCCAATCGTTTCTCTTATGTACCGAAAACCCATCGCCAACCACCGACGTGACGATGAAAACCTTTTCCTTCATTCATTAATTGTGCTTCTATTTTTTTGTCAGCACCGCCTAAGGAATTAATTCGCTTAGATTTGTATTTTTACCATTTCTGATAGCAATTCTTCTTAGAGTTTTTGATAGGCTTATTTGGAAGAGGAAAATTTTTTGTTTTACCTTTCACAACCACTATATTAATAAGCACACGTTTCCAGCTTTTTTAGATAAACAATCATAACATAACACACCAACATAAACGATTTTATAAAGGCAGTTTATGAAGCGTGAGCACACCAGTGCTTGATTGAATACTTTTTATAAATGTGCGTCTCATGTTTTTTTTCCAGTTATTTAGAAAGGTAACCACCAACGAAACAAAGTGATCGCATTCTGATTGATCTTTTCTTCCTCGCTGGTTTCTTTCTATCGGTTTTAGTTCTTTATGATATGGAAATATGTTAAGCCAACCTTTTTTCTGTTCACTACAATAAAAGCAGTAAAAATGAATGCTTAAATGATGGCGATTGCATATAGCAAATAAAAAGCTTAATTTTATTCAGTATTTATTGTAAAAGCTGAAAAAATAATAAAATGATCAAAATTGTTAATGCCTTCAATTTATTACTGTTCTGAATAATGCATTTCAGTGCCACTCAATAAGTATTCTCAGTTGGTATCTTAAGCCCATTTTCACTTCTTTTTTGCAACACCAGAGCAAGCTTGTTAGTTTTACATATTGTTACCTTAGCATTTGGAAGAATTAGGAATAGTTATGCAGGATAATATGGGCACTGATTTGAAAAAGCTGGAAGGAATAGCCTTTAACAGGAGCAGGAATTAAAGAAAATACACAGAATCGGGGCTAAGAGCAAAAACAAAACACATTCAAGAATTTCGAGGTTGGTACAGGGGGAAGAGGTGTAATTCCAATTCTTATTATCCACATATTATAACCCATTTACTTAGAATATGATAAATAATCCCGATTAATTAGGAAATAAAATAATTATTTTTTGTGGATGCTCATTTCAAATATCTTTATCATGCGATGCAAGAAAAAGCGATACACTTGTATCGTTAGGGCTTTAAAATTTACCATAGTTAGAGATTAAATAAAGCAGCAGTCAACTTGTTGATCAATGAGCAGTGAAAACCAATCATCTCATTGAATAGCCAGTTGAATATTCCGTTATTCAATAGTCAGATTGGATTTAATTCAAATCATTGATTATTCCAATACCTATATTTTGAAATACTTTGGCGATAAAAAATTAACATATTTGATCTACAGTCATAAAAATTTATTTTTACATATATTTGGCCAAGAAAAGCCCTCATTGATCACTAACAAATGAACCTAACCAGAATGGCTTTCTGAACACGCCCTATTAAATATCCTTGAAAGTTACTCCAATACGTTTAACATGAGGTATGTATACCTTTTGCATCATTCGCTCTGAAATGCATTTCTCTACCATATCGAAATGCTTTCCCCTATACCCCTTTCCATCAGGAAACACTTTAGGCACCCCAAACCCTATATTTACAAATGGTCCACGCACTTTATTCTTTCATGGCAGAGACGAAGAGATAGATAGAAACGGATTGGGGTAGGGTGAGGTGGGGTATGTTGTAGTTGGGGAGCAGAGAAAGGGATGGGAATGGTGGGTATTCAAATGGTGTCCTCCTTTCTGGAGACAAACTTCCAGTTCCACGCTCACGCCGAAAAGCTGCCGATACCCCACCAACAGACACGTGAACACATAGTAATTAACCAGACGAGAGTGAACACACACGAACGATCTCTCAACATCACTATCTTTACACACATAGTCGCTGGCAGAGGATAATCATACACAACCCATAAGGCTCAGTTATTATCAACTCATGGCGAAAAAGCGGAGAGATGTGGTCTCCCTTCCTACTACAACGCACACTTCCTGCCGATCTCTTTCATTACTAACCTCACTCTTCAACACACTCCACTTCCCTCTCCCTGCCTGATTCTTATTCAATATCGCTTTACCCCGAGCCTGCATCATGCCTTCTATTTATCAAGCTTACGGAAAAATAAGGAGCTTTTCTTTTTAAGTTGGGAAGGAGGCAAAAAACTTCGCCTTCTATCAACATGGGGGCACTCCAAATCTTTCCCCTTTCCATACCCTTCGCCGTCATCCAACCCTCGCAACCCTCCCGAGGCGAGGATTTTCCCTCGTACCATCATTTCTTCCTCCTACTCCAATGCAACATCTCCCAATCTTCTACTTCAACAATTATTTATCCTATAAGTCCAATTTTTTCCAGTTATATCATCCCCCACTGTCATCAGAGCTCTTTTGCATTATTTTCTTTAACGCTACAAATTTCTCTTCGAAGTATCATACGGAAAGCAAGAAAACATGGCTGGACCACATTTCTTCCATTTCAAAGCTAATATCTTTCGCGCATATTGAATTATAACTATAATTTATTTCTACCTTTTGAACACGAGGAAGTTGTGAATATTGAGCATTATTATACAATTTAGTAAGGTTCAATCATCTCTGCGAATTTTGCTCTCTGTGAAATTTAAGACAGCCACTCGTGCTTCCTCTACGGTCTGTGTTCCCATTGTAAACTGAGCAAATTAGACCCTATGTTCCGCCAACCTCGACAAATCCTCTCTTGTGTGAATGTGAATATGCTCTTCCCAGACTAACGGAAAAAATACTTACTGAATTACTCAATCTGCTGTTAAATTAAATGTACAAGAGATGAAAAAAACCACCCACAGTGAATTTGAAAAACTAGAACGTACAAATTGCGTACGGCTAAAATGAGAGGTATTTGTTTCATGGAATATCGATCAACGTTTCCATTTATCAACGGCTTGAAAACAGCCTCATACTAAATAATAATACGAATATTTCTAGTTTTGTGGTATTGCAGTTCAACTGAAGAATATATATCAAAATATTTTCAGCACGTCTACAATTCTGCAATTCTGCAATAATATATCTTTATGAAGCTAGCAATTTTGAGGGTCTAGAGAATATTAATTTTTCTTAAAATGCTTTGATACATGAATTTTAGAAATTGCTAGTATAAGCCAAAACCATGGAGTAAAATTTAATCTACTTGGTGGTTCGATGCACTAACTTTACCGTTTTGGTCTAAAATATAAGTAGATACCAATGAGTGAGGTTCTATCTATAAAAATTTCGAAAATTTGTCTTTTAATTTAGAAATTATCTTTTTAAAAACAAGAGATAAAAATTAACAATGATCTCAAGTAGGAATCTCTTTGTAATATCAATATTATAACTATTCACAATTCTTCTTTGACTAATTCTGGGACAAAAAA
Source organism: Ceriagrion tenellum (assembly GCA_963169105.1). Lineage (NCBI taxonomy): Eukaryota > Metazoa > Arthropoda > Insecta > Odonata > Coenagrionidae > Ceriagrion > Ceriagrion tenellum. The sequence goes on from OY720640.1 coordinate 37,342,099, forward strand.
CTATTAGAAATCAAAGTACTTCTAGTAGATCGAAAAAAGATTCTTTTCCGAGATAATAATTACAGTGTGGTCCCGGGATTATTTCCCTCGAGATAATCATTTATATAAGTTGTATTATGGTCCTATACTGATATCCGTGTGAATAAATATTTGCAAAGGATTAATATGCCTAAGACTAATGGGTAAAATTTTAGAACTATAGACGCTAAAATTAAACAATCGGTATTTACCAATTCTTGTTTCTCAAACTAAGACTTATGTGCTCACTTCACCCACTGGCTCTAGCACTAGCCGTTGCATCACCAAACTAGTACTCCAAGAGCATGTAAACAAACTGACTGGGTAAACCCTTCAGTAATAGTGAAACTAACACTGTCATGGATAGTTTGGGCTAAGGGTAATTAAAAGGGGATCGGGTTGGTGTGGTGGCTAAAGTACTCGCCTACCACACGGGCGGCCAGGCATCAAATGCCTTCAGGGGCGGATATTTTTCAGAGGGAACCCAATTCCTACTTGAGTGTGTTGTGGAGGGCACTTCAAGTAGAGTACTCTGTCTGTTAGATGAGACATTAAACCATGGTTCCCTTGGCGCCTTTCGTTAAGGGCAGGCAAATGCCGATGCCAGGTTACTATCCACCCTTTCTCACTTACCTATCCCCTATGGCGCAAATGATCTTAGCCATCTGTTGCCTCCCCAAATATCCAATACAATCCAGGAAATTAATAAATACTTTCTCGTGAAATATTCACAGAGTGTCAAAAAGAGAGTATATTCGTACACTGTGCACAGCCATGCAACAAAAATTAAAATAAGCTGTGTTTTGCGAATCATCTCATCCGTTGGAATGAATTTGTCAACCCGTCCCATGCATAGTACAATTTACTTTATCACTATCAATTCAGCATCAATCACATCACAAAATCAGTCCGAACAACTCGTGCTAAGAATAAAAAGGAAAAGTGAACTGCGTTGATAATGCGAGGAATTTCTCCTATCTGTCCTCACACCCTTATCTATTCAGGAGGAGTGAGGGGGAAGGAGAGAGGCGTCATGCCTCTCACTCCGCCTTTTCCACTGTTTACTCATTTTCTCCGCGGAGATACAGCGTTCCATCACAAAGATATATTGCCATTGATCCTTTGTTCCCCCTCGCTTTCCTTCCTTAATTCTACCATCACTTCTTCTCTACTTCTCCATCACTGCCCGCCTCTCATTCCTTTAAATGTATTTTCGTCCCTTCCCATCCACAGCAGGAAGAGTGGAGTTTAAAAGAAGGCGCTTATTTTCTCTGTCGATGCGGCCTTCAAGGGAGAATTCTTTCCCGGTTCAACTTCAATCATTTATAAGGAAAAGGAATAAGAGCTAGGAGATGGAAATTCCTGGTGAACTGTTGGCAGCTATAGCAAAATCGGTCTCTTCGGAGTTTCTGCCCCAACAGCGATGCCAATTTTAGGTTACATGATCATCATCTTCATGTGACGTAAGTTTTGCATAAATTGGCAAAAAGATAAATATTCCATCCTCTCCGAGTGTCTAATTTACAGTTTGCTATTAGCAATAACGTGACAACAATAGCTGTCTATAGTCTAATAAACGCATAATAACATTTCACCTACATTTTCGAAATGACCTTATTAAAAATTGAATGATTTTGCTTACTAATGTATTTTCTTGATACTGCTGAATTCAAACCACACTTTCACCGTCGTGATTTGGTACTCCTTACCAAGTACTGCCACAAGTTATGTATAAATTATAATATTACCCTCAGTAGCGTGAATTTAGAGAGTAATAAATACATAAAGTGGCATATATATATTCGAAATAATTATTATGAGAAATGACTATGAGAAATTCTTGGAATTGACATTCCGTAGTAAAAAACGATATTTAATTATAAAATTATTTTAATATGCGGTACATGTTACAAATATAACTGTGTTTAAATTGTAAGTAAATAGAATTGGAATGCTCCCATAACCATGAATTATTTTTCACACTAAAATACAGCTACAATTTCCAGCCACTGTAAGGTTATAAGCGGAAAATGTTATGGTCTCCGTACATATTTTTTGAAGAGATACCGTTTCGTATAAAGAATTCCACCTCATTTTTACAAAGATAAATAATATATGTTTTAGGGTATTTTTAAAATTATAATCTTGGATCTCCTTGAGTAAATCTGGAGACTTGGGAATCTATTCTTGCTCACACATATAATTCAGATCTTCCCCTAAGGGAATAAAGTACATGGCAAAAATGCTGCGGCTACTTTGCAAGAGTGGGTAAACAGAAATGTCCCTTCAAGGAGCCTTTCCAGTAAATTGTAAATCCCTTGAAGGAAAAGTTTTGGATTAAGGTCTCGAGCGTAGCACGAAATTTACGCTACCCAAGGGAATCGAGCCTCCGACCCTATTCGGTCTGCGGGGCAACCAGTCCCACCTAATTCTGCTCACCCCCTGCCAAGCCCCGATATTTGAATCCGGCAATAAAGGGAATTGTGCTGCGAGATAGGTTGGTAGAGTAATCTAGGAGTAGGTGAGGGAAGAGAAGTGGCTTGCAAAGGTGTGTTGCAGAGGTACCAGTGAATGTTCCCACGTATAATTTAGGAGCATTAGGAACGGGTGAGCACTTTCTCTTCGCCGTGGACCTCATTCTCCTCTGCTCTCTCCATCCAACAACGCTCTCTCCCCTTCCTAAGCACCATCAAACCAACTCTCAAACAGTGCCCCCCCTTCCACCACTCTATATCCTGCATCTTCAAGCCATTCATCCCAAAAATACATTGTTTAACCCCTCCCACCACCACTCCCAGTTAATGGAAGCATTTGATTTTCTCATGTTTTTTATTTTATTTTCTCATGAAAGCATTTAGTTCTCAAAATTGTATGCATGAAACTCCTCATCATGAATTCAACGATACTTACTGGCCAAAATTATGTCAGTCTACCCGTAAATATGATTATACCGGAAATTGCTGTTCATTTTGTGCGTTATTTCATAGTTTTACAATTCAATAAAATACAACGATCATAATTCATTTGAGTATATGTGTGCATGAGAAGCAATTCTCATTTAATGTAAAAAAGTAAACAATACAAACAATTATACTTTTGCTTCGGCTACAGCATATTTATCACTTCATTCATCGATTTCTGTAGGCGCGGCATTTTTAGTAAGGGTGAAAGTTTTTTTCTGAACATATGTAATTTGGATATTTGAGTGAGAATGATTCCTTGATATTTTAACCAACTTTTATACAAGCGTAAAATTTATTATTTCGCGTAAAAAACTCTGGTCATATATAAACAATGTATTATAAATGCAATGCATTATAAATGCATCATACGTCATAAGCAGTTAAAAATAGCCATAAATTGCAAAAAATTTAATCGACAACATGCTCTGCATTTTACTTTTATTTATGAGTCAATGTCTCCAATGGGAGACTGTATGTAAAGGATGACGTTAACCTATAAATTCGCAATTATTTCTTCTGCCTCCTTTAGTTTAAAGTCCTTCCGGATGAATGACCATAGTATCCATTTAAAAAGTTATTTCGTTTGGTAGTAAAATAAGTTTTTTCGTGTAGTGTCGCGTGTCGGTCATGAGGCGGTTTTAATCATTATCCAGTGAGCGTAATTATAGGGAGCTATAACATTCGTCAAATAGAAAATCACTTAAAAACATGTCTCACTTCAAACTTTTTTGAGCTGAAACTGATATTCTATCAGCATTTGGGTATTTTTCACATAAAGGGAAAAATAAATGAAATATACAACGCATAAAAGGTGTCACAGAAAGACTCATATCATGCAAAGCAATTGGAACACACAAGGTCTGGAGATCAAAATAAAATACTTTAAGCCCAAAGAAATCTTGTTTCAATTTCTGCAAAGTTCCATTTTTATCTAACACTGTGGCTAAGAATTATACAACGACGGCATCTTAAGGTTAATCTAAATCTTTTCCAAATATCAGACGTAAGATGAGTTAAAAGCGGAACTCCATCCAGGCGAGCGACCAAAGACAAAGCACGAAGCTTGCCAAAGAACTCTGGGCGCTTAACTAACAAACCCGTTGCTCTCTCTGATAAATTGTTCCTCTGTGTACACTTTATGATCCTCTATGAGGTACGCGACATCCCTCATCGTTGACGGTGACGTCCCTGAGAACACGATTTAGGGACCAAAACCTCACACTCAGCTAACGTTTCTTTTCTCGCCAAGCTCTCTTCTAGTTTTAATCTGTTATACGCTCCGCATAAAATTAAAAGTGCGTCCTCTTAGAAGACATCCACGAATGGCATTGCCCAAGGTAAACACTTGCCCAAGCAAGAAACAAATCATGAAGAATAACATCACTCTGCCATTAAGAGTTTTTAAAAGAAATCGTTATACGCTTACGCCAGAGAATGAAGTGTACCCATGTCTGTAACGAATCGGTATATTTTGTTTTTATATCAACATTTTTTTAAATCAACAGTTTATTTTTTTCTTTTAAAAAGTTTTAATTATGGGTATTCCTCAATAGATATGGCATAGATATAAATATGTCATATTCCAAATTCTGATGAACACCTACTATGTATAAAATATTACACTGGCTAAAATATGTAACTTTCCCTGCTTTGTAAATACCTACGCTCTCCCACACCTATCTCACAAGAGTCATCAAAACTATTTAATATTTGAAAAATATTTACTAGTTATTTTTAGAAAGCCTTGAATCGTATTATATGATCTTACCTTTTCACTTGAAGATAGGCTATGTAAAAATTATTAATGTAAAATTCTCAATTCCAAATTTGGGACAGAGCTTTACCACAGATATAGATAGACACGACTATGTTTACTACTCATTAACCAATGTTGCTCTTTAATTGTGTGAAAGACAAGTTAGTGAATTTATTTCTCTTTATCAATGAAAAATAGTTCATAGTGGCATAAAAATTAAATTTAATAACTTTTTAGTTCGATTAAAAATTTCGAGGTTTACAGAGCCAGGTATTTCTAGGTACATCAAAATGATTTTTTTAATGTTAAAGGTGTTTGGAGCAATTTTCTCATATGAAAGGAAATGTGTGAAACTTTTTATTTTGTGTTCTCATCAGTAAAAAGTATGGATGAAAGTAAAAAATTGTAATTTAGTCGATTTAATAAAGGGCAATTTAATTCTATTTCACAACTTCTAGGGCACTTTTAGTATGCCAAATAAATAAAATTACTTATGCACGGATTTTCCCCTTAACACGTAAAAATTTCCTTTCATATTGCAATTGATATAGTGGCCTAAAATATCAAGGTATCAAGCCAATTAAAAAAAGCATACACTGAGTATGATTTTTGCTTTGATGTTGACTCATAAATACTGCTCCAGTCGCCTGTCGAGCCGTGGGGACGCACCCGCCATCTGGTAGTAGGAATGTATAGACGTGAAAAACTCGCTAACTGTAAGGTGCAGACGAGTTGAGCTCGCTGTTCAGTGATCCGTATAAGGAGATGTTTGAGAACTCACTATTACGGAAGGAGTCCGGCGCAGAACAATAATACGCCGTGAGGAATAGCCAAGGAAGACGGGCGTCAGAAAGGGAATCTCTACGCAGACCGCCAAACAGCCTGGAGGATTGCTGAAGGCATCCGCAGGCAGAGAACTCATGGGCATCCATATTACGGTGGACCAGAGTGGCAATTACTCATATAGGATCCCAACATTTTTTCTTTTGTATGTTGTAATGAGAGGTTGTGTGTTAATTAAACTTAGCAACTAATTTGCCATAGCGTGCATGCAGCTATATATAGATAGACAGCATATATATAGGATATATCCAACGGATGCTGTATAAATAATTGAGTAAATACACATATATATTGTTCACATTGAATTAAACGCCTCCTTTTGCGGAAAACTTGTTATTTGCCTTGTTGTGACCGGGCAGCTGTGGTGGGGAAAATTTATTATGAGGTTTATTCCCAGGAGGATCAATCAACCCGAGGTAAGGGTAGAAAAATACGCCCAGCGCGATAGCCGTCGTTAGAGATCTTTAAAAGTAAAATAATAAAGTAAGCTTAAAATATACTTATTAGTAAGCTCAAATGAAGTTTTATACCGCAAAATCTCCTTTTATAACCTCAAAATTTCTCTTCTTTCATTACTTCTGTTTTCCAAAGTCTTTTTCACCGTCACATTTACCCATTACAAAAATGCCGAAGCCATTAGTACTCAAAATATCCGCACCACTCTAAAGAGATGGATAATTCCTTTGGGCATTTCTCACCCCATATTTTGTGGAGCAGACTTCATGACTATAAACCCACCACCTCTCAGAATCCACCGAGTGTCCCAGAGGAAGTGTGACTCACAATTAGGGAGTCAGGATTAAGAACTTCTAGGGTCTCATGAGAACCGCCAATGAAAAATAAAGGTGTCTGGGACAAAGAGGTCCAAAAGATCTGCAGTAAAGAAATATCATTCATTCAAATTCTCTCACCTATAAAAGCGACTTTTTTAATTCTTAGATAGTAATTGAATATGTATCAAAGGCTGCTTTTAAAAAATCAATGGTGCGTTATCAATTAATATTACACTCGAATTCAACGTATCTTCTCGCTACAGAGTAGTTTTAAAAGGCAATTCACTCCAAGAAATGAGCTATATAGATAGGTTAGGGTGAAAATAAAGGAAAATTATTGGAGGGTTGTAAAATACAAGAGTTATAAAACTGCATACTCGAGCATGAACTTATGTAGTGGTAAGAAGTCTCTCCTAGTTGACAAATCGTTCTACAGCACGAATTTTCCAGCTAATTTGGGTCACACACTATCCAATTCGGCTTCAAACTAGAGAGATCTGATACATTTAGTAAAATTAGTCTTTACCATAGCAAATAGGAATCTTAAACTTACTCTTGACAATAAATGCCAAATTCAACTCTTGAGATTTGCACACGGTTAAAAGTACAATCAGGTATGTCAAGAGTTTGAAAGAGTGGATCAGAAAGTCAAGACATGATCATCCTAAACGGAGGTATACATCTATAAATTATTGAACTTCCAATCACAGCATTAACAAATGATGTAGTGCAAAGTCACTTTTACGGGTGCGTATACACCAAGGGTTGAAAGTTGCCATAAAAAAATCATTTGACTTGACCGGGTTTCGAGCCCAGATCTCCCAATTGCCAGTAAGGTGTGTTGTGTAACTGGCTAATACACTTGACCGGCAATTAGGAGATCCGGGATTGAATCCCAGTCAAGTCAAATAATTTTTTCCTGGCAATTTTCAACCCTTGTTCTTCAAATTTTGTCAACTTATTAAGTATGTTAACCGTTGGATGGTTAGTCCAACATTTTGGCAATAATTACGTTAACGTAATCTATAAGGGGGAAACAAAGTCTAGTTCCAGTGGTTGCATTGCTAAGCACTCTTTGACACGGGTCATCTAAAAATTCATAGCTATCTGCAATTTCATAAAAAAATTCAGCGTATTGTCTGCATTTAGTAAAACTTCAACTGGGCCGAGTTATTTCTCCGTTATTGACTCAAAGATACCTGCAATGCTTTCACTAGTAGCTTCGTATTATATTTGACCCGCGCGTACAATGTCCAGAGGCCTATGTCTTATTCATCATCACTCGTTATCTGAGCTCTCCAACAACTGCCTATCACCCCGCATCAACCTCCGTGCCAATTAAATTCTCAAATATTTTAATGCCATTTAGTAATTGCAAATCCTTTGGGAAAGACGCGGTCTTACCCTGATTGAATCAGCTCGGCAGCCGGAAAACCTACTTCTCCACCATTGCCGGCCCAAGTGCCCTGAATACACTTTGCAGGAATCAGCATGAGTTTCTGTTAATCTCTCGCAAACGTACCTAGTACAAGGAAGTTGACATATTTTGGGGCATTAGCGAAAGAATTAAAAATCCTGCGGAATGGGGGAGGAAGGTTATCTTATGTGGAGAATAGGTCAAAAAATCTTTCAAATAGTCGCCATCACTCACACACACAATCATACTTCGAGAAGTGAGATGACTTACTGTCACCTCTATTTCATTTCGAGTTGTTCAAGAACGATACCTCAAGATAGATTTATTGAAAAAGTCATAGCGATTGGCGATTTTAACCACTCGCCCTGCGTGTGAGCGCCTTGTGCCTTTTTTGTGACGCGATTGGTTTCCCAAGCCACACTCTCTCTCGTTGCCTTCCTCTCTTCCCCTCGATCATTTCACTCACACTATCTCCTCACCTTACACGTAAGGCTGTGCCAGGAACTATGTGAACGCCATACCAACTTTTCTATGCTTTGGAAAGGAAGAATGAGGGATAAATATAGAGAAGGGAAACTATGAAAAATAAATGAAGGAAATGTTTCTATTGGAGCCGTTCTAAAGTGAAGCAAATTTTAGCAGTGAAATTATCTCAGGTTTACAGTGGCTCGAATTCAAAGTGTTGTATGGTTAATTATGAATGTATCAAGTGCTCCTTGTTTATATATGGGTGGCCTCGTAATTTCGAGTAGTTCTAGCAAATCTTCTGGAATTGCGAATTCGACGAGTTTGAGACGTGGACTAAGGAACTATCAAAATACTGCGAAATGAGGAATGAAGGTAGTTAAGGACGGATAGATGTGAAGGTGCCATCACATGGCATGAAAACATGAACATGAAAATATTCCGTCAAATTTAGAAGCCCCAGGTGGACAAGCACGACCTTTGAGGTTCGAATAAGTAACAGCAAAACATGAAATTCCATTCAACTCAAAGAATTCTATTTAAGACGCTTGTCACTAATAAACCTTACCAAGATAAAGGTCATCAAATAGTCGGAAACGTTTAGGAGTACAAGCACGATGGGTTATGAGTCGTTATTTCTGCCTTCTAGTCACATTTACCGATCTTCAATCCATAGAAGCCAGTTTTACACGAAGAAATAGCGAAATAGGTTGTATAGAAATTGAAAGAACGCGGGCACGAAGGTAGAGCTATATCCCAACATTTACGTAAGTGTACATGCATTCTTACAATGCACAGCTTAATACGATGCAATTTTCAATAAATATCTGAAAAGGCATCAGATAGTATCATAAAGTTCAGTGTAGAACGGCCGTATTATTTCTCCACCACGCTATGGAAATGCATTCTAAGAATGTAATGGGTCACGTTTGGGTGAAAAGCTGGAGCGGCTCCACACGGAGCTTCACACGTTTAACCTTCCTTCACCCATCACTCACTCAAATCCAAATTCGTCCCTTCCCGCACTGAATAGGTCCACAGTTCCATCAATAGTTTCAATAGATCCTGTTAAAGAAAACCAATGGCACAGTTTATATTTTCCCAATACTACTACGGCTGAGATCAATACGAGAAAGATGCTGTAGTTGGATTCGGTGAGAAGGCTATTTTGGTGGTAGAAAGAGGAATGAGAAGAATGAAGAATCGTCAGAGGCGAAACGGTGATACGGGATAAAAAGGAAAAAAAAAACATGTAGGGCAGGAATCCATAAGGGAGGGAGGATGGAGAGTGTGCTACAAGGTGGAAATGGATTCCGAGAAGTGGATGTTAGCAAGATTATGTTATGCCAAAGCGGAATCCGCAGAAGAGGGAGAACCAGGGGTCGCAACAATGAAATAGGTTGAATTAAAGTTTCGCTATCGCACGCACACGGAAAGTTTGAAATATCATGGAGTTTTGAATGTGGGACCAAGTGATGATAACCGAAATTGAATGCTCTTTGGAAGGTAAAAAGGGGAGTGAGAAAAGGTGTTGGAGAGGAAGGAGGAGTGGGGGTGCTCAGTAGATTGAACCAGCATAGAAGCCGAGATGCGGCAGTGAGATCAGAAAAAAGAACGGGAAAGGAGTTGATTGCGAATTGAAAGAAAGTTCTACGACTATTTTAAATTATCATTTTGATAAAAAAATAGAAAAAGCATAGAAAAGTAGACGACAGATCAAACAAATTATGTTAGAGGCAAATCACGTTTCTCATTTTCTTCCGGTTACTAAGGTAAATCTGTGCTTCGAGATAATGAATCCACATACGAATTCTTGTATTTCAGAACCATTCTCGTTTTACAGCTTAAACCACCGACTTAATTAATTAGAGTGCCAAAAGCGAAAATATATTTTATACTTCACGCTAACTATATCCATCTTTACAATATTTATCCACAAATGGAAGTTGCTAATATGATGAATAGGATCTTGAAGATGTTATGACATATCTTTTAGGTGGTCTTAAATACCGTTTTGCTCCAAGCCACTTCCAACCATACCCATTTAAGCTCATTCCACAATGGACATAAGACGTACGCCGTAAGATGTAAGCCATAAGACGTAAGGATTTCCCACGGCAGTCAATCTCCAATGTAGACGTAAGCCGTAAGCGGGTGATATTAATATAAAAGACAAATGAGTTACGAATTTAACTTTGCGCTGCGTAGCATTGCATATTTTAAATTAATGAGTGTCTCACGGTTTCGTTTTGACAGTTTCATTCGAGTAAATTTCTTGAAATGAACATAACGGTAGCTGCCGCTGCTTCAACATTGCTAGTCCTTATAGGGGAAGCTGCAATAATAATAGTATAGGAAACTTAAAAGATGCCGGACGATTGTAGCTACGGAATTATATGTCTGATATTCAAAAAGAGGGGCAAATTAAAATATATTAACTATTGAGGAATCACCCTGCTTAGAATTGAGTACATATTCCTGTCTAGTATAATTAATTAAATAGAACGGAGAGGGTTTAGGGGAAGTACCAATGCAGCTTCCGCCTACATGAAAGCACATCAGCTGATTAGCTGTTCATCATTATACAAATGATGAGAAGTGGTATGAACATGAACTGACCCTCTAAATGCTTTACATTGATTATGAGCAAGGCATTGATAAAATTATATGAGAAAATGCAAGAACTAGATATCTCAAAGAAGCTAATATGAATGCAACAAATGACTAAACAACACAAAGGCTCAAGTGAAAATTGGCAATAAGTTCAATAAAGAATTTCAGATACATAGGAGGGCTGTCTTAACCATTTACATGCTAAAATTACAAAAAGTTGCAACAACATCGACAAATAAGGAACAATCTAAAGCAGTCCCATCTGTACATTGGCTGATGATATAGTCATAATAGCAAGAACAAAAAGAAATAAGAGGAATAAATGAGAAATTAGAATCAGAAGTCATTCAGCAGATGGTGAACGGCAGAAAAACCAAGCATATGGTTATGTCAGCATAATAGTCCAAGAGGTAAGTTGAGGATCTGGTTTTGGGGAACAAAATATTTCAAGTACCTAATTGATATTGAGCAAAATAATCATCAGCTGTGTAGTGCAGCAAATACAGGCAGGAAATACAGCATTAACCTACACCTTAAAAGTAAGTTAATAGTGAATGATAAAATAACTGAAACGTATAAAATATAGATACGACCAGTGGAGACTTAAGGTGCTGAAACTTGGGGCATTTACCTCAAAAGAAGGGAGTACATGCATCAAGGAAGTGAATGACAGGCTGGCATGGTGAGGATGTGCACATAAAAATCTTTGCAAGAAGAGGGTGAATTAAATTGAATACAAGTATTGGCAGAGTACATCAAAAAATAAAATAGCCCCATGCATAGGGCTCCAACAACTTATTAGTACAACCTTTAAGATATAAAATTTACAAAATGTTTTAAATTGATTTATTGTGATTTTCATATTTCCCAATAGTTTTCAAAAATCTCTACATGGGAAATACCTTAATCTGCCTTGAATCTTTTCATCTCTTTATTCCTAAGAAGACTTATTATACAAACAGTTTCTCGCCTTCACCACCTCAATAAGAACCTCATAGTTGATGTTTACGAATTTTTCTAACACTGGAAATTCACCTCCACTGCCAAAAGTGCTTCCGCTAAAGCAGTGGGTCGTGATTGACTCCGGTGGTAGTAATGGTGGGCTCTGATTGGCTGACATATCACCTGCCGTAAGACGTAAGCTGTAAAGATGGGACTCGACCATCTTCCTTACGGCAGCTCCTTACGGCTTACGGCAGGCCCTTGCAGCTCTCTTACAGGCTTAAGTAAATTGTAGAATGGGCTTTACTCCAAGCTGAGGACAATAGTTTGACCACAGTTCAACAGGAAGGAGAATCTAATAACCACTATTCATATCGATTTGTTGGTGTGGCATACTTCAGGAGAACCTCCTCTGTGGTAGCTTTAAAAAAGCTTGAAAAATAAGAGGTTTTTTTATTCCGTCAGTTAAACAGTGGTCAAACTCTAATACTGTCTACTTTAGGTGGGTTAACCATCCAACTAATCTTATGATTGAAAGACCAATAATGAACCACGAATTTTCTGTACATGAGCCAGTTATCACAGCGTTATAGATTTTAAGCGAAGAGTTTATAAATTTGGATAGTGTGACTATAAAAAATAAATAAATTGTTTACTTTTTAATAATTCCTAATTTTAAAGTCAGAAGAATTTTTAATTGAATAATTTATTAAGAAGCTAAATAAATACACATATGCACGAAGCTAACTTAAGGGGATCAATTTAAAGTTTGCTTGTTTCTCACCATTGAAAATCGTCAGGAAAAGAATTGAATGCTTTTTCTTTGAAAAAACTACATTTATAAAAGCACTATTTCCAAAACCAAAATGAAAACCTTATCTACTCACAAATATATGCCATATCGATTTGATTTAATTCCAGCAGACAGCATTGAAACAATCGAAACTACTTATCATACAAGATAGCTGATCCTGTCTTCAGTTAAAATTGAAGGGTTGGATTGATTGAGCAGAGAAAAGCAAACTGTCTTACCTAAAGCTATTCCGGGACAGTGCAGGAATACCGAATAAATCCGTCATCGTACTGAATAACGTATCATTGATATTTATCGAGCCCTGGGTAATTGAGTTTTCATTGCTTGGTGTAAAATAGATAGTTGCCTAATTTTCCGAAATATTTTGAGGATTAAGAAAGTTACGATTTTAAAATTGCAGTTTTAACTTGAACCCCGTAAATATCTGCACAATTCTCAGTAGAAAAAACCATAGTGAAAAAGTAACTAGTTTTAAAAAAAATGGTCTTTCCAAACTTACTGTGCAACATACTATTCCAGTGAATACTGATCAAATACCACGCATTATGTGAAAATATCTTAAGAGAATCCCAATAGGGTATTTCATTGTGAGTAAAAATTAATATTCGATACATTTTACATGAGTAGTTAATGTTAAAATAAGGATGCTAACGCAAAAATTGAAGCTCAATGGAAGTCAATGAGTTTTTTTTTTCCCGAATCTCCACCTGAAGGAAAATTACATTTTCCCAAAATTATCAGAATGTACAAGGCGCACTCATCAGTTTTCGTGTTGACTGTATCACTGCAGGGGGAGGAAAAGATAAAATAAAATCCATTTTCGTGACTCCACTTTTCTTCTCCCCTGACCAACGGATAAACGCATTAAGGGGAAAAGTTGTAAGTGAGAGACTGAGCTATGATTAAAGGGAGGAAAGAAACTGATTGTTACCGGAAAAAAATGGCAAAATCCGGAGGGTGACAAGCAGGGGCGTCAAAAAGATGTAATTTTACTCGCGGAAAGTCGAAAATTATGAGAATGATGCCCAAAGATAAGGCTGCGGCGGATCTTTGGATTTCTTAGTATCCAGAAAATAGGAGGGGTTGTTAAAATCTAAGTGGATAAGGTCCACTTGATGTGTTTTTGAGAAAAAGGGAGAGCTTAACTTGGCGACGGAAGGGAGATCCTTGCTTATTTTCGTGAGAGAGCCATTACGGATTCCAAATGGGGATGAATATTGCAAAAACAGACGGCAGGGTAAAATTCGCGTTGTGATATCCCCAAACAATTGTCATCTTAGGGAACCTTAAGCATGCATAATGGATAAAAGGGGTCTGAATTTATAAGGAGGATGCTAATGACTCAGCCCATAAAGAATGAATAAAAATTTTGGCATGAATGGATGTGATTGAGCAAACAGCATTTGATATCTTATAAGTTGGATTCCATCCATTGGAGTATTAGATTCATTAACGAGCAAAGTTAATCCTCAAATAACTGATTTTTTTATTGGACAATATGGAGTCCATTAAATATTTGTTTACAAAATAAAAATTCCTTTCCTTTTGTTCATTGTAAAAAAATGACGCATAAATACGTACGCACGTATGGCGCAGTTCGTGCCTTCTATTCTAAAAATTACTCTTTCATCACTTCCAAAGACGAACATAATTATGGTAATGAAAAATGTTTCAACTAATTACTTCTCATACGACATTATGTGAAGAAAAACAGTCCTTTTAGTCGTAAATCAACATATGCACTGTAAAATAATTGTTATAACAACTTTTTTGTTTGATACTAGGAACATTACTATGATACTTAGCTTAAATTGTTTACAAGCATCAAAAGAATTCATACATGAATCATCAAAATTAACTTTGAAACTAAAGCAACTTGGTACAATCGTTGAAATACAAATATTCAGAACAAGTTTAATTGTAAATCATGTGCACATGTTTTCAAGTAACCACAGCGAGAAAGACATAGATACATACATACATACCCATCACGCCGTTCCCTTTCGGGGTAAGCACAGTCAAAATGTTTCGCTCATTATTACATAATTGTACATCTAACTCTGCTTCAATAATTTCCTCCATACTGACCTATCCTTGTAAACCTCTTTTGCCTCATTTACCCCATACACGGTTTCATACACGCCCTCCTGTTTTAAGACTCCTAATATTCCTCCTCGTAAGAATTTCTTCAACCACATTCAACCACAACTTTCTCGGCCTACCTCTATCTCTTACACCATTCATTCTACTCTCATATATGTTTTTTTACTATTCTACTCTCATCTATTCACTCAACATGGCCAAACCAACGAAGCACACTCCTTTCATACACGTCCATTACATTGCTGCATTTAAACTGGAGAGATTAGCATTTAACCCACATTTATTCATGACCCACTCATTCCTGACCCTATCCATCCTACTTTTGCCGCAAATACTCCTCAGATTACTCACCCACGGCGTTTAGTCTACTCTTACGTCTATCCTGACATACCCATGTTTCACTACCATATAGAAAAAAGGATGAAGTACACTTTTGTACACGGCAATTTTCGCTTCCTTAGACAAGCACTCATTCCTTGATATGCTCCACATGCTACCTACTATTTTCCTTCCAGTATTCCCACGTCTCTTTATCTCCTCATCTTTTCTTCCATCTTTCGTAAACATCTTACCTAAGTACACAAAATCATCCACTTGTTCAATTACTTCACCATTCACCTTAATCATACAGTACCTCTCCCCATTCTCCTTATCAAAAACTACTACTTAAGCCTTGCACGCATTTGCCTACAATTCCATTCTTTCCGTTGATTCACAAAACTTATCTAGGAGCTTCTGTAATCCCTGTTGACTGTTTGAGATCAAAACAGCATCATCCGCATATAGAAGAACTCGCACGTTTACATTTACAATCAAAACACCGTCGTTTTCACTACATGCGTCTCTAACATATTTATCCATAAATGCATTAAACACCCATGGAGACATTACTCATCCTTGCTTTACACCCCGATTTATTACAAACCAATCACTCAGAGCCCCTTTAACTCTTACACTTGCTTTACTATTGTCATAAATTGCCATCATAACATTCAATAACTGCCCATTCACTCCATAGTCTCTCATAACCTTCCACAACTTCTTTCTATTTACTCTGTCATATGCCTTATCTAAATCGACAAACGCTCAGTACACTTTCTTTCGGACACTCATACATTTTTCTATCACTTGCTGAAGTGCAAAAACCTGGTCACTACATCCTCACCCAGGCATAAACCCACACTGCACACCCCATATTCTGTCGGAAGTAATATTCCTCACTCTTTCGATTAGTATTTTACTGAACACTTTTCCCGGGATACTCAATAAACTAATGTCCCAATAATTATTACATTCGGTCTTTCCTCCCTTTCCTTTGTACAACGGAACAATGATAGCATTCTTCCAAGCCACTGGAACAACAGAAACCTGTGACCATAAATTTTATAGTTCACGCAGTCTAGAAATTAGTAATTTACACCCACACTTCAACATTTCACTGGATATCCCATCTATGACTGCAGCCTTCCCATTTTTCAATATTCTAACAGCCGTTGTAACCTTCTCACTGATATCCTTTTCCATCATCACATTCTTACATACCAGTTCACAAGGCTCATCCTCAACGTCTGCAATATTATTGTACAATTCTTCAAAGTACTTCCTCCAGTAGCCCCTGATATTGCTCTCGTCCCACATGATGTCTCCACTTTTATTCTTTACCGCATTCATTCCCCTACCTTCACCAATCTTAGCCCTTTTTATCCACTTCCAAAATAGCTTTTCATTGCCTTCAAAATAACTCTGCATTTTGATAGCTTCATCCAAACGCATCTTTCTTTGCTCTCTTTCACATCTATTTTGCATTTATTCTTTTTCTTTCTGTAAATAGCACATGCCTTAGTACACTCTTCCTCAGATTTGGCAGCAATCATATCCTGGTACGCCTCTTTCTTTTCTCTGACTGCAATTTTCACTTCTTCATTCCACCAAGCACCACCTTTCGTTCTTCCTACCACTCCTTTTCCACATACACTTTCAGCACATTCCACAATCTCTCCTTTTAAACACTCCCACGCATCATTTACGTTCTCGTTTCTAATATGCTCTTCCCTAGAAGAACATGGGCAAGGAAAAGGAGAGGGAAAACATTCAAGGTCAGCCGCAGAAATAATTTAGCTGATATTACAAATACTTGGTTCAAACAACACCACTGGTGTCGGATTAATGTATTCACTGCTAGTACTTGTTCCTAGTTTTTATATGTAATAGTTTATAAGTTTATAGGAGAGTAGGTTGGTAAGTTTATAGGAAAAGTTTTATAATCTGAAAATAACCTTCATCGGGCAGCAGACTGGGCTAAATATACTAAAAATAGCGTGGATTTAAGTAAACGATCCATTAAATTTACATTTAAAAATAACAATCACTCATGATAATCAGCAGAAAGTTATCCGATCCTCCGATAAGATCGCCAATCAAATAAATCTCCTTGCTTTCCCCTTTTAAAAGACTAGGCTGCCTCGAGTGTTCAAGAATGACCACGGTAAGTGGCTTCACGAAAATTTGTTTTATCTATTCACTGATTTTGGGTTCGGTATCGCACTTAGCGCCAAATATTTACCACATTATTAACTTCTCCTTATATCAATATCACATCATATAATATTTCCAAAACGCTGTTGATACGAATTACATCGATTCTCAACCATTGGTAAGAAAATGTTGTGCAACATTAAAAACACAGGAAAATTAAAAGTTTCACAGATCCATTATCCTGGGAATTCACAATTTATGAAAGTCTTTAGAGCAGTACATGCCCGTAGATTTATTCCTAGAATCTTTTGTTAATTTTATAATTATAATATTACATCAATACGTTATCAAACTCACACCTAAACTTCTATAAAAGAAAATGATACAATATCAGTCCATATTAATACCTATTCGCATTAAATCATTCAAGGAGTTGAGTAAACTCGAAATTGAATACACTTACGCCAGGGACAAATCTATATGAAACTAGAACTGTAGAACTTCCCTCTCGAATCCAAAATGCTGATCGAGATTCGTTGTTCTTTTAAATGACAAGAGGTTTTTCTACCATTGATCTGAGGAGTATTCACATTTACAATCCACTCACTCTTTCTTCCATCTTAACCTGTTGCTAACTGATATTCTTCGACTCCTTGCAACAGCTCCAATGCTCAGAGACACTGTTAAAATGGTACAATTATGTCCATGAGGTTCAAACAATTTGAAACACGATCTCGGAAGATGGAAGTAACTTGAAAGACAGGAAGTCAGTAAAAATTGTGATTGCACTTTTATTATTATTTATTTTTATCATTTTTCCTCGCACACATTTGAAGGAAAGAACACAAAAACTCAGGTGACTGTCACAATGACCAAATTAAATGCCTAAATATAGATTTATGAAATTAAAAGTGATCTACTCGACAGCACGCACGCCGATCTCCTTGTGATGAATATAGTATGTAGCCAAAATTTCTAATGTGGTAAAATAGTTCTCTATGATATGCCCAAATTTAAAATCACCTTCTTTCAAAACATTTTCAGAGTTAAATGGGCATCTACCGCGTATTAAGGTGAGGTCTCAGATACTCTTAATTGGTAGCAACACCTCCGCCAAGTTTTCGTTTAAAGCACAGCAATGAAGGATGAAATACGTTTTATTTTTCATCACCGTTTATTTACACTGATAAGTGAAAGAGGGCACATTGGAAAATGTTAAAAACACTTTAATCTCTAATCTCAGCGTCTACAATATCAATTTTACCGATTTTATTTCCACATCAAGATCACAATTCACTGCACTTTCACTCTAGTTTACTTGGTCAACATCATTTGAAGGAATCGCCTGGTATTTTTCGTTGAAACTTTTGGGAGTTATTTTCACGCCAGCTGCGATGAGTCGCTTGTTTTAAATCAGCCCGTTGTCTCGCCTGGTGGGCGAGGAATCGAGTATGTCAAGCGTCCGTGTCTGCACCACGAGCTTCAACTCGAAAACACCAATCAGGGCTTAAAAGCTGAAACTTTTGACGGTAGACAAGGGATCTTTCCGCGGCACGGAATCCAGCCGACCCTCTACCGTTGACAAACTTCTGCCTCCGGTACATCCCCAACCTCAGGCCAAGCCGATGACGGAGTGATGGAAGAAACACGGAAAGCCTTCACCGGAGTGAGTCACTTCTTCCCAGGCGCCGGAGAGCCCGACCCACTCGTCCCGAACTCCCGTCACGGACTGAGTCGACTAGGGCCAGTTGAGCGCCATGGTTGGACAAAGCGGGGAAAGAGGGGAAGTTATAAAGGGGGAAGGAGACGAGAGGGGAGGCGTTCACACGGAATACTCTTACATTTACATTGACAGACAGGGCGGGTAGGTGTTATGTGATCGAGCGAAAAGGGAGGGTTGAATTGGTTGGGATTGGGGTTGAAAGGAGGTGGGAGTTCACCGGAAAATTTCATTCCATAGGGTGGAGCATTCGAAATGTGTGTTTACGCTCGCGTCATCCTGATAAGTGCAGCAGAAGGGGAGAGGATAAGAGATGGGGTATGGTAGGGATATAGGATCAGGGAGAAATATTTCCTGAATAGATAGGGAGCGGGAGAGATGAAAGACTTTTCAAACTAATAGCAAATAATACAGGTTTGAGGAGGAAGCACCAGTGCTTTGTAGAATAAAAACCAAGTGAACAAAATATATTCCAAAGAATCCAACATGATATACAACATTGAGTATACTTTAGAATGCCGTATGATTCACACTGAAAAATAAAGTTATTATGCTCGAATCTCCCTTAATAATTCTGCATAATAAATGTAATTAGGAATATTATTAATTAATGGTAGTGAAATTAATCATTACGACATTACGATTCCGGAAACAATTAAAATAAAGTAATCAGAAGCATAAGATGGATTTCTGAGATTGAATATCATATGATGTTGATCAAATTTAAATGGATTATTGTAGTAAATATTTCCACAAAGCTTATTCTCTACTATGAAATTTTCTGCTGTTTTCAGACAGTCAATATCGTACTGCAGCAAAAAACCCTAGTCCTCCACATGACCCCACCACCCGGCCGCCAGCTCACTCCCCCATAATCTGTTTGCGAAAAATGTCTATAGCCCACCCCTTCTCCCAAAGCCAATCAATGTATTTCTTGCTATTTTACCTCTTGCTTAGCAATAAATAAATCAGAGCGGACCTCCCAGAAAATGCGTGCCTTAAAAATGACGTAATATACCGAAACCTGGAAATATGAAATAAAATGTGCAATCAGACTAAAGTACATTTTCCCTACAAAGAACAATGATCGTTACTATAATTAATGTTTTCTGCTTTTCAACATTTAACACGTTGCATTATCAAAATTTTGGCTAGTTAGCAAGCCAACGTGTACGCTGTATAAACCCGACGTATACCGACGTACAAATACCTCTCTGTAATCCGAATACCAACCTCGTAAAAAAACGCATTTTCTTGAACTAAATATATACAAATGGTTTACAGCTTTCATCAACGCCGCATTTTAGGACAATAATGTTTAAAATTTACACTAAAATTGTTATTTTTTGTAACAACATCATGGACAGTGAAGAATATATTCTTTTTGTTTGTGGTATACTAGCAATGGTACCCGTTGAAATTCAACGGGGGATGAAAGAAAGAAAACGCATATATGTTGTAGGTTCGAGTTGCTTATGAGGTGTATTTTTTTCTAGGCAAATCAGCTATATTTTAGTTTTATTTTTTAATTCAGCAGATGAAAACCACATTATCTTATGCTTACCGACTATCGACATTCTTTTCGAGGTTTAATAAAATGTTACATCAGTATTCTCCTATAAAATAAAGGCACAATGTAGTAGCAATAATTTATTATCGAATTATAGCGGGGGCTTAGGAAGCAATTCGGCGAAGACGAAGGAAATGCTTGACTTGTATTCGACGGAAATTTTGAATCGGCGAAAAATTACGTTAAATTCTACTCCACGTATTGAAGTCACCGAGCATGGGGGTAGACTTTCGTGACAAAGTCTACGGTTTGCGACCAGATTTAAGCTAAATTTGCTTAAAATTAAAGGGAACCTTACCAAATGAGAGGATAAATTGACCAAATCTCCTACCCTCAGCAAACAATTATTGCAGGTATTCCAAAGAAATTAGAGGAAGGCAAAATCTGGCAAAAATTAAGACAATAGTCTCATATTTGGGTAAGAGGAGTGCGTCATTTCCCTCAGCGAAAGATCTCTTGCTTATACTTGTGATGTGTATAAAAATAGTTTTCTGGACTTCAGCGAAAAAATGTAAATTAAGAGGGGTAAAACAAAGCGAAAAAATATCACTCCATTATTGCGTGTTGCTATAAACGACCTACATGGACCTTAAGAAAAATATCTACCTCCATATGTTAACTCGAAAGACTCCACAAACGTGTGGCACGGGGTGTTATCATAGTGGCCTTAAAAATAATACGAAGAAGAGAAGATATTTGTGAAAGAGGGGGATAAAAATTTGAAATGCTTTCTGAAGGGAAGCAGTACAAATTTTTATTTTTTCAGTGACAGCTTACAATTACCGATTTTTTAGATGCTGCCCTAGATTAGGTAGGATGATTTGAATTATGGAATACAAAAACTCTCTTGTACAGCCTTAGACTCTAATCTCCCTGCAAGATATCATTATTCAGCTCGGAATACGCCCTACTCCTTTCGAGCCCATCCATGAAGCCTATTAGTGCTGCCGAGAGACGAGACGAGGCTTGAGCCAGTCTCGTCTCGGTCTCGTTTTCTGAACTCTGGTATTGTCTCAAGACTCGTCTTATGAACTCCAGTCTCGTCTCGGTCTCGAGTCTCGGATGAGACCCTCTTTTTCTCTCGTTTCCCCCAAAATAAAGTATCATAAAAAGTCCAGTTTACTTTGCGTACGTAATCGCTGAATCAGTACACTCGAAATAGTATTGACATTTGTATGAATTTTAAATATATATTAAATTGGACACCGAACACATCAAACTGCATGTACAATCAATGATTTTATTGATACTTAATAATAAACTAAAAAGATTAAACATGAATTGCTGAAAAATACATATATAATCACAACGTTAGTACGGAGAAATCCACAGAAGGTTAAAAATATATCATTAAAAGTAATGTGATTATTTAAAAAAAGAATGAACGTTTTTGCTTCAAAAATTAGTTTAAATAATTTTCTTGTTTAAAACAGTTAAGTCAAGATGAGTTTTTTTTATTTGACCTGCCAATTTCACGTCACCTACGAGTTCACGCAGGGTAAAATTCTGGCAGATTCGTGGCATAAGCGGTTTCTGTGCTTTCTCATTGTCAATGCTGCCCATGAGAAGAATCTTTCCACTGGAATAGATGTAGCGGGAGAGCTAGGGAAGTCTCTCGCCATATTTGTCAGTGCAAGAAAAGTTGGCCCATTTGCCTTCCGCCATGTTTATATTACTAGGGGATCTCGGCTGTTGAAGACAGTCTTCAAGTTCTCTCCTCCATTCTTCATACTGGGATAACTGACTAGGGGTAAATTTAGTAAATCCATAAACTTATAACTATAAAGGGGTGGAGAATCTATTGAAAGGTCAAAACATTTTAAGTAAAAGTTTAGAGACTAATTTAATTTTCTTATCTGTAGGGTCAAAATATGTATAGTAAGTGAGCTTAATCGACAAGGGGTAAATAAAGGGGGAAAGTTTAGTCGAAAGAACACACCTCTCAGTACGAGGTCGTGCCTGCTTATTCAGAGAATATTCATCTTCCTGGTCATCCTTATCACTTTCTACCAAGGCAAACCTCTCAAGATTTACTTGATCCGTTGACTGAGCGGACTGCATTAGAGCGGAATACTTATCGTGATAGACTTGGAACATTTCTTCAAATTTCATTAGGGATTCATCCTGCATCTCTTTTCCCCATGGCATGATGGAGAAAGTTGCACATTTATAACGGGGATCTAATATTAATGCCGAGCAATGAATCCAGTTCGTCATACGGTAGTGCTTTAACATCTTATCCCGAGCAGCTTGATAGGCAAGCAACAGTTCTTCATTTCTTCCATGCTTGTTGTCCAGTATTTCCAATATTTTTCTATCTTATCCAACAAAAAATTAAATGGAACGATAACGAGTGGAAGGGTAACGTAATTTTCTCCTAATTTATTCATAGTAACTTTAAAATTTATGTAACAATCTTAAAGATCTTGCATTGCAAGGTTAAGTACATGGGCCATGGACATAATATACTGATGAGTGCTTTCAAAACTTGGTAGCATCTTTCTGAGTTCCTCAATGAATTTAGTACTTGCGGAGGCGTTATCTACGTTAACTCCTTGCCGTTTGTGCTCAAGTTCAAAGGATTTTAGGGTATTCATAAAAACTTCACCAACATCCCATCCTATGTGGTTGACATTGCATAGAACGAAGTCACTGACAAGAGATTGGTACTCCTATTTCTCGCTTATGAAATGAGTCGTGATTCGGTAGTACGATTTTCCAGCTATGTATGTCCAGCCAACGATGGTAAAAAACAGGTTGGATTTATTTTGATTCAGCAACTATAACACCGCCTTCTGTATCCCATTACAACGGCAAAGTACCATCTGCCGCAACTTTGTCCTTTTAGGGAATGAAACGGTGGGATTTAGCATCTTGAAAGAGTTTTCAGTAGGTATCATCACCATCAAAAAATCAGAAAGTGAGGAATTTCTGCGCCATCCAGTCAATTATTGCATTTCCGAAGTCATTACTTCCATCATCGTTCTGAATTTAAAATAAAAATTCTCTCTTATTTCTCTTTTTTCGAAAATTATATAATCTTTCACTCTAATTGTACTTTTAGTGAGATACATTTCGTAAAGAGAGACTTGAGAAACAAGGAATTGATTGGAATCTACAGAACATTTACTTCGTATTAGCAGAAGGGCGTATTATATAATATAATACTAAATACCAATTAACCACATAGATCTCTAATTCGAGACTTTCGAAGTGATTTAGACTTACTAAACGCGTTTATCTTTTTAATAAGGTAGGAATCTCATACAAATGAGATAACTTGCGACATAGCTTCTGTTTACAGCGAATCGTGAAAACCGTAGTATTTATCTGCCATCAATCCATCGTAGCAGTGTAAAAGTCGACAGTCTGCAAAAAGATTTTTTTGCGAGGCACCCTTCCCTTTTGAGAATGGACTTAAAGCAGCTAAAATGGAGTAACTCTGAGGTGTTTGTGGAAAAAGTAGGATGAATTGAGATAGAATGAGTGGCTGATGAATAAATGTCGGTAAGATGCTCCAGTAGTGGACTTCTTGATTTAATGGAATATTGGTTAGCAAAATCACAGTAAATTAAAACAATTAAAGGCAACAGAATGCCAATTATAGTCATTCTTTTTTCTCATAATCGTCCTAGATACAATTAAACGGCATCATACTAAACATCATCACAAACCTAGTAAGGTATATCATCCAGGAAGAGGTACATCGTATTTTCAATTTTCATCCATCGTTCCGTCGAGGTGATGTGCGATATGTGGAATTCGAAATTGCGGCATCCTTTTTTCTTGACAGGCAAGCTATAAGCAGGATTTCTAATGCCGCTGGGTGATACTTTACACCATTTACGAGTATAATACATGATATTTTTATCGTATTAGTGAGCGCTGAAAATAAGTGTTTTAGAAAAAAGTACATTTTTTACTGGATAAGATCTCTAAGATATTTATAGTGGGAAAAAAGGAAAAGTAGAAAGCCAATAACTCTCCCTTATTTGAATCCAGAAGTCACGTTCATGCCATCAGAAAAAGTAGTATCGGCAAATAATAATTTTTAATAGTTACCTACTTTATCGCAAAGTTAACATTGAATCATATTGCAAATTTAATACTTTTGGAAAACGTGACATTTACTTTGTATTAGCAGAAGGACGTTGTTTTAGGGATAATGTAACACTAAATACATATTAATCATATGTATCTCTATTTCGAGACTTTCAAGTCTCGTGGAAATGGCATCGTCTCGTCTCGTCAAAAAGCGGTCTCGTCTCGAAGCTCGTCTCCAATTCTCCGCTACGGTCATGAGCGGAGATTCGAGACGAGAAAGTCACGAGTCTGTGAAATTAGGTCACACCTTTTTTTAGATAGTAATGTTTTGCAGTAATTTTTAATAACTACTTCCTACTATCCCGGATCTTAGGTGATTACAGAAAAATTATTGAAACGTAAGATGAATCCTGAGAATCGTCTAGTTCATGCCGCGAAGAATTCAGCATTTTATCACTTTTTCACTACGCTTTGGCTCACAGTAAATCCAAAACTCAGAATTCCATCGTGCAAATGTGATCTCTTTCCCAAAGAACCTGAAAACATAATTATTTTTAGATGCTTTCATTTCAGTAAATGTAACACTATAATCCAAACGAATGCAGCTTGTAAATACCCATGTTTCTGTGAACTCTGTTATTTGCGGAATGTTACAAAATAATTATCTTGGTAATATCAGTACTGAATTCTGACCATTATCGTTGATATATCAGGAAATATGCACTTCAATTCTCCAAAAACAAAATCAAAAATACAAGGACACATTAAATATTTGTTGCATCGATATCGCTGAATTGGATAACTGCTTTGATTCCAGCTTGAGATTCGGTAATAATCAAACTAATCCAGGAACATTTAACATCCAAATTTGAAATTCGTCCAAAACCCTGACTGATGCTGCTATTTCTTCAACTCGGAACGACTAGCGAAACTCAAATTCTTTGGCTGAAATAATGAATGAATATCAGCTGCCGGGCATAAATCCAGGTGACTCTAATGGTCCCATTTATTCTGGGGAGTGGGCCCGATCGGCGAGCGAGGGACTGCTGAGCTCGGCGGACACATTTCTCAGGTCTCTCTCCCTCTCTTTGTCCGCATGTCGCCAAACTAAATAAACTCATCAATCTAATCTCTTTATTCCACCTCCCTTCGGGGTTCCCATTCCTTCCACTTCTACGTCTCCGCCTTCGACCCTAAGTCCCTCGCTGCTCCACTCGCACCCTCCCCCGCCGTTCGCAAATCAATTCGTGCCTACTTAGCTGGCTTCTCGAATCCCCTCAGCGGGGTGCCATTAGTACACCTATGTCTCTTCCTCTGCCCATTACTCCACCAGCGTTATCTGTGACTCGGAGATTCCATCCCTCACTGAGCCTGCCCTAGTCACTCACCGAAACTATGCTAATCTTTTCAGACCCAGCCTTCTCTGGGAGTTTATATATAAGGATTACTTTAGAACTAATATACATGACGTTGATGTTAACGCTCTCCCTGTTCCATTTCGGCTATACCACTTTAGTTTATACCATGCTATTACTTGAGCCCGAACCTGGGCGAAATGAACTGGCAACTAGCGCTAGTAATCAAGCGTGGTTTCGTATGTTCAGGTTTCCCCTTAAACGCGAGATTATACGTTTCATATTTTTATAATGGATGCTCAGACTTACATGTGATTTACGTATAAATTTCAAATTTTTCGCAGAAGAGTTCATAATAATCCATGGACTAAGACGGAGTTTAAAAATATAGTTATTGCACCACTTATATTACTACATTAATGGTTATGTTCTGCCTTTATACGGATGTAAATGAATTAAATGAGGTCATTAATTTTTTAATTTTTAATTTTTTAATTATTATTAATTAATTACCATTAATTTTTTTCCCCTTCATTAAAAAGAAATTTGAGCGTGCTCTTCGTGATACGCGATTACCTCCTTATCAACCATAAGTTGCAGCATTTGCATCGATGGAGTTATGTATCGACTCGTGAGAACGCTAAAGAGATGAGGGCAGCCAGAGCGTAGAGGACTCCTCTCCAGCCATGCTCAACCCCTTTTTTCTTCCCTCGCCTCTTCCCCTTCGTTCACTGCGACCTTTTTCCGTCCACTCGCCTTTTTGGTTTTAACTTTTAAACTTGGCTCCGATACCCATTTTTTCATTTATCGAGACACCCACCGAAGTGTCGCCAGAGACCAGGCAGGGGAGGAAAGACTTGAGTGGTAAACAGTGCAAAAGTTCCTAGGAGAACTTGCCTCTGCTGAGTTTAAACTTTTTGCCGTTTCCCTCGAGAGCATGCTGGTATTATCCACGCTGCATCTATATTTTTTTTAATGCTAGTGGAATTTTTCTCAAAACTTTTCAGCAGTTTTAACCTATTGACTGGGCCACTTAAGCCTAGATTATAATGATAGAGTTTGATCAATCTCCCCGGATTACTTAGGTTTCTTCATCACATGTCTTGAATTAGGAGCATTAGTTTAAAAAATCCATATCAATACAGAGCTTCCCCACTAAGATTGCTAAATCTCACATATTATAAAATGGAGGTTTATTCTGACCTTCTGTGAACAACAAACTACGGATGGTTAAATACTAAATACGAACTATCTACTCTTGCATCGGTGTCCTGTAGATAGTACATACTTCAAGTGAAGCTCTCTTTCCGTCAAATTGGACAGTGAAACTACTGACTGCTAAACTTTAGATGCTAGGTATTGCCGACACAAACTTTGGTCTACAACACCTACACTCTATTAATACTTCCAAACTTATCTGCTACTTGAAGTTACCCAATTGATTTAAAAGCGACGTAAGATGATATCGCAATAGTGAAAAAGAAAAATAAACTTATTATCCTAGATGAGAAAATATATGACTACTTGATGCAACCAAGCATTACCATTTATACATTACTTAGAGAACAACTATGGTAAAAAATATCAATCATTACCAAGTATACAATCCATTTAGATTCCCTTTGCATATAATATTTGGTTGCTGTTGGTTTACCCCGGCATTGTTTCAAGAATATCTAGCTGTATGACTTTGCCAGACATTTTTGCAATATCTGGCGCTATGACTAAAAATTTTAGTTTTAATCAATGAAATTAAATTTGTTCAAATGAATTCGACATACGCAGCAGCAATTAATCAATTATTATTGCAATCACCTAAAAATAGAGTGATAAGGACATTTACAAACACGTAAATTGAAAATCTAATTCGATACGAGGCTAAAAATCACTTCTTTCACAAAGAGATATATATTTCATCGGTTAATATTGCAATCCTTTATGGGATATTATACTCGACCATCAGTTATTAATTTGAACATTGATTACTTTCAGAAGAATGGGTATGGAATGATTCACTTTGAAATGATTGATTGATGTTGCCTCAATGATTTCCCACGGTTATTAAATCAATTTCATAAACTTTTTAATGAGGAAATCGTGTAAAAATTACTACCGCCAAGATTCAGCCGCGCGTGCATTCAGCATAAGCACTCGAGCACTCGTCTCAAGGCTGCTGAAGGCCTGCGGGGGTCACGCGAGGAAGGGAATCTCTTCTACCCCGGATAGTTGTACATGGACAAGAGGTAATTTCCCTCGAGGGGCACGGAGGCATGGATGAGGGGCTTACCACGGGTGGATATGTCCGGAGGAAGCGTTGCGGCGACGTGATCTGTGAGAGCGGAGCGGAAGGATGAATGCACGTGTAACGGTGAACGGCGCTCCCGGGGCACATGAAAGATACTCGGCCATCCTCATCCATGACCATCATCAATTGGAAGTGAAACCCCCATCCTATCCTCCACCCATCTTGTGCGCCGATATCGGTACCCCTGAAGGCATCGGTCCTCTCAAACTCCTTAAAAGGATAGAGATCACCCATATTTCCCTCTTTACCTCCGGACAACATCGTCTCTTCACGTGACTAAAGTAAATAAACTATACGCGGCACTTTCATACCTTTTAGATCCACAGCTGTTAAGGAAATATTTTAAGATTAATATGTAATAGGAAGTCCAAAATTACGTTCGACGTTTAAATGTACATACAACCCTACAAGTCGCAGTATGAGCATGTGGCGGGGGATGTTAGTATACCAACAGTGTAAAGGTAGAGAGGTTTAGGCCTTGGGTGGTGAAATCGTGAAGTGCATGAGGGATGTGTTGAGTGGACCTCAGTTTTTATTATCATTATCTGGCGAGGAGAGAATAAATTTAGGTAACTTTTCGTTAATAAAACTTTAATGTAATCGCTTCTGCCCTTTATATGTGGACTGCTGATATATCTTGAAACGCCCATTAGAAATTCGTACCCTTAAAACAGGTCTTCTCACGCCAGTTCCTACGAAATACACGATAGCTTTATAATTCGTAGAAAATAGGGAATAATGAATAGATTATATTCTATTGCTAAGTTATCAGCTACATTATTCATCGTAAGGAAGAAATTGTGTTAAAGTCATGATGAATGGCCTCTGAAGGATAAAAAGCACGTCATGCCCCATCACTCCGCCGGACCATGTATTTCCAAGTTTATTGAGGCGCACTTTCTTTGAAATGGCAGGAAATATGTCGCACAAGGAACTGATGAAGAATTTAGAACACATACTCCGCTTAATTTTTATAAGTCATGGTCCATTATATACCTCTGCAATTTGCTAACCTGTTTCGTGTAAACACTGTAATTAATTTCATACTGCATATTCTACTTTGTTATTTATAATGATCTCTCCTACTTTGCTCACCAGCAGTACTTCTTAACTGACACATGTCTGGAGTAGAACTTGACCATGGATGCAAAGTTAACTTTAATAAAATGCAAATATATTTTTAAGTTGTGATAAATAAGTATTCAGTTTTTTTTATTATTTCTACTTAAGCCGCTGGCGATTGTTCCTGAGTACATATCAAAGGATACAATATCAGTCTGAAAAAATTTATATTATGAACTAAATGAAACGGTGACCTTAGTATAACGTCAACACGATTTCGAAATTATATTTGATTCTCGTAAAAGATACCGAAATCATAAGAACTGACGTATAAGAGGCACTGCGAAACTATTAAATATATTCTATATTAACATTTCCCACTTGTTTCATGTAAAAAAATGTGCGCTATAGAAATAATAAGGTTACGAAGTTAGGATAAAGTCATCTATTTAAGAACTATTAGTACCATGATGGGAGAAATTGTGTAATCCCATTACCACTCGACACTAGCGTAAAGTACCAAATTCAATATCTCCTGGCCATATTCCCGAATATTAAACACGTCGAGATAAAGAATAAAGTATGGGTTACATTAATGGCAAGTCGTTGCTTTAAATCGTCATTTTAAAACAAAAAATAATAATACTTTAAAAATGTGGTAAAATATTTTGGAGAGATCCCATTTATGACTGTTTCGTGCAATCATCACGGTAAGATACTCGTAGAGAGATGAAAAATCGGCAAAATTACGCAATATTTACCGCAGCGTCACTGGTGCTACAGTTCCGATGCAATAAGCGGGGTAATTTGATTTTAGGATTTAATTGGACTTCTCGGCAAATGAATGCCACGCGTCAATTGTGACAACTATGCGATGTTTAGCTATCACTGTCGTATTTGACACACATGTCGAATAATAAGAAATGACGTTTTTCATCAATTATTTATCAGAACACATTAATTCATTTTTATTACCGTGTTGCGTCATTCTAATGTTATCCAGTACCAAACTCGTACTTGGACTGCCTCAGAGACCATATGATTACGTTCAGTAGTATTGAATTAACGGTTGTAAGACCATGAAACATTTCGGTTGAATTTAATTGTTATTGAACATTTGATTCCGTAGATTCCATCGGAGTGTCGGCTGTTGGTGAAGTTTTTAATTGGAAACTCAAGCGTTTTTTTTACAATCAGTATCTATTTTCACCGTCTATAGACCTTATCGAGAACACCGTTGACAAATTTATGCTGTGCTTGCTCTCCAGGCAAAGTTACCATGACTGCCGGAGTACATTGCTGAATTGAAGTGACTTACATAGGAGAATTATATTTACATTTTTAAAGATTACTTGGTATAGATAAATATTGTTGCTCTAGCCTAAGGGAGACTTGTCTACAAATGTCTACAGTAGACCATATTGTCAACTAATTGTAGAATAACCTATCGTATTTACGTCGCAGTAGATGAGTATATAAGCCCAAGAACAGAGTGCGAATCAAGCTTCTTGTTGTGGGGGGGAAAATATTTAGGCAATCTGCTTCGCGCCGACTTAAAAATAAGTAACATTTTCTCCGTTACGATAGTAAAAGGTTGCGTTTTTGCGTAAAATATATTTTGGTGCAGTGGTCTCTTTGTCTGATTATTTTAAATTCTTGCATTCGATTTTCGTATATCCTTCGCTTTTTCCTAAAATTGTACATTTTAGCTCGAAAATCTTTAATGTTTTTACTGCTTCAGCAAAATAATATTTTATTAACTTGGAAGCCCCAGCATAGGCATGGAATGGAAACTCATGGCATCATTTGTACGTTACAAATTTCTGTGTAGGTACGAGGAATTCATTGGACTGAGTCTAAAAGTCGTTTAGGGAGCAATTTTGATTCCGAAAAAGATTTGTGGGTCAAACCATGAAAAGTATAAAAATCAGTGGGGAATTCAGGATGGAGTATTTTATTTTTCAAATTTAAGTAGGCAATTGGAGGAATTTTGTAAATGCCAATGTGTGTACTTTTTTCATGTTCAGGAAGCAGCATACTTTGTAAGTTTTACTCAGAATATTTATTGCACGACCGGTTTAGTTTACAAATTTAAGGCTGAAACTATTGAATTTGTTGAGTGTGTACTTTTTATATGTGTGCCTGCTAAGAAAGAAAAAGAGGCAATGCAACGCATGCCGGGCACAGCTAGTTATAAATAAAAATCAATTTTTAAAATTTTTTATACCTTTCAATATAAGTAATTAGATGAACAATGGTAAAAAAAATTTCAAAAATCGATCGACTACTATTTTTTTATTTTTCGGTACTTTGCGATACTTTAAAAGATGTTGAATAACTTTATTTTTCAATCAATTTTACAAACTTTTGCATTGTTACACTTTAATTGAAGTAATTCAACTTTTAATTTATGGAAATAATGCTTACTGAAATACAAGTAGATTTATAATTTATATTGTTTTTAAGTTTTACAATTTCCAAGTTGAAAAAAATACAAAAACATTTTTTCAGAAGTCAGTTTTACATGTACAGACTTTAGCATGCATAGAAACTTTCTACTTGGTTTCTATATAAGGTGAAATAATTTCATTGTTAAACCTCTTGTAGTTCTCAAGGTATTCAAAATTAGTGCAGTAAAACCGTGAAAATAACGATTTTTGGGAAATGGCATTTAAATTTTATATTTCTTCTTTACATAATGCTCCTCCTCCGTTGCTCAGGTTCCAATAAAATTCCACACATACTCATAAGAATATGTACTATTAGTAAGTTTCCAAATTGGAAATTATCAAAAAATTTCAAAGATGTCATTTTGAAGAAGGCAAATCCCCTTAAACAAATAGTTTGCTTGAATGAGATGATGTCCTTGATGTTTCCCATCGATGAGGTATGTCTGTAGCAGTGTGATGACCCTCCTTTATCCAGTCAGCTGTCAACCGTCTGGCTGGAAAATCTTCTAGAGCAGGTCCATTTACGGATATAAACATTAGAGATGATAGTGTCTCAATATGCATTCTGTTCCTTAGTTTGGTCAGTGAATTGTTCATAATACTGAACCCTCTTTCACACTCTGCTGAAGACACTACTTTAATTCTGTTTAATTGCTCCTTTCTTGGATTACCTAAAATTCCTGGTTTTTTAGTTTCTTAAACAATCGAAATTCTTTAATGATTTTTGACACAGTAGAATCTTCATCACTTTTGTCATAAATGTTTACCGAATCGCAAAGTGATTAAATTCTATCATCACGAAACAGAAGAAGTTCGTCGCAACTTTTAGAACACCATTCTTGGTTTGATACTTCATAGTCTTTAAAGAAGTGATTAGCACTGGAAAACCTTGCACTCAAATTATCAACTAATCCTTGTAAGAACTGTCATCTAAAACTTTCAAAAGTCTCCTAGTTTTTATTTGATGGTTGTTTTATAGCCTGTAAGGAATTGATGCACACACTTATCTCAGATGAAACAGAGATTTCATCTGGATTCTATGATTGAAAATACAGTGATAATTGTTTTAGAATTTGTAAGGTTTTATTTATAAATTTATAAAGTAAAGAATTTATTTGAAAAATGCCAACTCAACAACAAAAGACCATGTTGCCAAATTTTATAATAATCCTTGATATTTTGCTTTATTTTTTGGACTTAAGCACCCATCACGTATATTATTTTTTTAGAAATTGCACAAGTGATGGGTAGCTTGTCATTACAGCTTTCACTGTGCTTCAAGATGAAACCACCCACTGATTGTCAAACATTTTTCCAATTTTTATGAATTCACATCCCAAAGTAGTAGCAACTTCTTCTATCTCTCTTTGCTTTTTTGGACTGGTTGAGAAAATTCCATATGAAGAGTCTATGAATGATTTAAAATGAAGTGGAACTGACATCGAATTAATAACATCATGCACAGCCAGTTCACGCTTGTGGTTTAAGCTGTGAATAACAATCAGGTCTTGGTTATACCTACTCTTCAGGAATGTAACCTTTCCTCGGTATGCTCCTTGTAAATTGGCTTCACCATCTGATGCAAATCCAATTAACTGTTTGCATAAAATTTCATCTGGAACGCCATGTTTATTAAAACAAATGGAAATACTTTCAGCATTAGCCGTCAGAGAAGTTAATTCTCTTATATAAAAAAATAGTTGCATGGTTCACCATCAAACATACATCGAACGTCTTATCTCATCATCAAACTTCATTTATTCGAAATAGTGGTTTCATCAATAAGCATACTAAATACACAGCCTGATTCAATTAAATGTTGTGCAAATGCCTTTGACATTTTATTGCTAGTAAAATTAATCAGGTTAGCACAACTGTGGTCTGACTGAAGCATTTGTCCAACATCAGTACCATTTAGGTACTGCAATTTACATAAATCTGTGTAAAGTTTAAATGGCTCACCTCTTTTTCTAGTTAGGTAAGCTGTACGGAAATTACGTGCGGTTACCTCAATTTTCTCTTCATTTTTATCTTCCCATAGTCGAAATTCTGTTGCCAATGCTATTGACAGTTTTTCATTTTTTCTTTCCTCCAATATTTCTGCACATTTTAGGTGAAATTTGCCTCTCCCATGGCCGCTGATTTTGTCGTTCAGTTTTTCATTGTTCTTAGCTTTCATGCCTTTGATGCATGCTGTTTCAATCTGTAATTCGCTGTCTTTTAAGGCACCATGTTTTTGCACATCACTGCAGAAGGAATAGATTATTTTACCAGATGCTTTTGTATGAAACCCACGGCCTGCTACTTTTCCACTTTTCAAATTGCTGCAACTTGATACAGCCACCAATTACAATCGTAGAAGTACTTGCATCCACAATATCTTCTTCACTAGGAAATGGATCTGTATTTTCTGAATTAATATGAATAGATTTCCTTAAATCACCACTGGTACTTGCTTTCTCGAATGAAGGTGAACATGAATTGCTGGTATTCTGTTGTACTGTTGTTGACGAAAGTCCGGCAGGCAAACTATCACTCACTGATTCCTTAGTCTTTTTCTGTCTTATAAACATATCAGATAAAACGGTTTGACGTTTCATTTTATAAGTTTAGTTGCTTGTACCTTGTATACTAACTTAAAAGTCAATAAATGAAATCAACAAAACTAACAGTTATGTGGAATCACAATGACAAACACGACTGAGCACGCAGTTCCCGCGATTGCCGCTTGGTGTTCACTGTCGAGAGTCTGTTTGAGCGTAGCCGTGACGTTATACACATAAGACGTAGGCTACGGTTTGAGAGCTTATGACCCACAGAACTAAACTTGTGCGATGAACAAATTTGCCCATCGAGGGTCGATGAAAAAAATTCATCGAGATGACTCGGTTTCGATGATTGTCATCGACGACGATGAGGCGATGAATTCATCGCCGTCGATGAGTCGATGAACTCACCGAACTCGATAAGTCGATGGATTCGTTCATTGTCGACGTAATGGTAGGGATAGGCACGGGCGGGCGACGCAACACAAATAATTATCATCTAATGGGGATGGATTCATTGACTCATCTACAACGGTGAATTCATCGACTCATTGTCGTCAGTTTATTTATCAACTCATCGACGCCAGTTAATTCATCGACTCATCGACGTCGATGATCGATGACATTCATTGCCATCGACGTGATGACTCAAATCATCGTCGATGAATTCGATGATTCGACTCATTACACAAGCCTACACAGAACAGTGGCGAGTGGAGGGGAGGGTGCGCTTGGGGGAGGAAACTTGGAGGGGAAGGTAAACCTCTTCCTTCCTTGCTTCCTTGTGTGGAGAGGAAGGGAAAGGGAAAATGGGAAGTCTTGCGCAGCCTATATAGGCCACAGTTTCGCTTCTTACATGGTTAAAGGCACAATACTTAAAAATGAAACTACAAGGAACACAAAGATCTCTCTCATGGACCAAAAAATTAAACCATTTTTCCTTTGCTTTTCTGTGGAAGACACTTTGAAAACAAACCCATGAACATTAAAAATAGAGTGACTTAGTTTTTAATAATGTTCAATGAATTATCACACCAAACAGCAGATTCTTTAGGCTACGGGACAGTAGAGTCTCAAACGAGTCTGCTTCCCTTCAGCCATCTCTTTGAGATATAATCTCAATTTTGATTCTTATTATTTGTCTGTACTAATTTATTTTACTGTAGGGTAGATTTGATTATTGGTAACCTCAAAAATCATAAAGTATCGTACAAGCTCAAAGTATCACATCAATATTCTATTTACTACTCCACAATTAACATCGGTAACGGTGATCGTTTCAAAAATTGGAAACTTCGAGATAACAAATTTGAAGGATTCACACAAACAATGGGCAGATGGTCACCAATGTGATGACTCATTCGGAAATAATAGAAGTATGAACCAATTTTACATTCATATCTGATGTTCCATTTTGTAAGTAGTTTTGCATCTGTCTCTATCTTATGCTCTCTTCACGTTAGTCCATTCGTTCCATTTTATACCACGGCGTTTCTTCTTCCCCTGGGCCAACCCTATATCTCTTCGCCCACTTGATCCTCCAACAACATTCCTTCCTATATTACATAAATAACATTATAAATACCCTCATTTTCAAGCCACAGCATTTTATACAGTTTACATCTTCTTCTTGCCTTCATTATCCAGTGACCTCTTTGTTCATCCCCCCTCCCTTCTTCAATCAATCTTGCACATTATCCTTATCTGTTTAAAACGCTGCTCACTACTTAAAATGTTCATATAGCATCTTCCTACCCTTAGCTAGAGATAACTTATCTCTGATCTGCCATCCGTAAATCGAGAAAAAGTAGACATAATTTACGATCATGATATGCATTTCAGATTAATTATTCCGGCACATATGGAAATTAAAACGGCTGAACTCTGAGAAGAAAGGTTGTGTACAGTTATACAAAACCATTTGCTCAAAGATCATAACTTTTTGACTCGGTCTCATCACAAAATATGTCTAAAACATTTTTTCGAAGCTATTTAAATTTCTGAAATGATTTTAAACT
The DNA here is from genome assembly GCA_963169105.1 of Ceriagrion tenellum. Taxonomy (NCBI): domain Eukaryota; kingdom Metazoa; phylum Arthropoda; class Insecta; order Odonata; family Coenagrionidae; genus Ceriagrion; species Ceriagrion tenellum. The sequence continues at coordinate 37,378,351 of OY720640.1, forward strand.
CTCGAATTAAATTTAGAAGAGTTTTTTGTAGGCAAGAAGTACAATGAAACCCTAAGACGTGAGATATCTTAAAAAAATATTTCACTAATTTAAATAATTACTCGGAGTACATTGAAAATTAATCTTTTAAATTTTAATGTTGCTCCTGAAAAGATATTAGATGAGTGATACATAAATATATTCACACGTGAGCATAATCCATACAGTTTTTGCCTAATATTGTTCCTTAAACCATGTAAGAAGCGTAACTGAGGCCTGCATAGGCTGCGTAGGATCCCAACGCGATTGCAATGTCTATAGACTTCTAGGGCTTATATATTTATCTACTGCGACATAAATACGATATTTTATTCTACAATTAGTTGACAATATGAGCTACTATCGGGATTTGTTTCCCCTAAAAGTCTCCATTAGGCTAGAGCAACAATATTTCTAATGTCAGCAACGACTTCGGTATTTTGATACGTACTGTATATCAAGTAATATTTCGAAATGTAAATAAGATTCTCTAAAGTAACTCACTTCAATTTAGTATTTTAATCCGTCAGTTATGGCAGCTTTACCTGGCAGAGAGCAAACACAGCATAAATTTGCCAACGGTTTTTCGATAAGGTCTCCAGTGTTAACTAAACGAGGGACTCTCTTATGCCTCAGTTGTAGTACTGATCCTCCTCCGACTTCCCTCCAGCTCCCCTCAAATTCTCTCGTCCTCTCCCGGCTCCCATTCCCGCACCTGCCACCTTGACCACAATCTCTTTAGAGTGAGATAGAGTATATATTTTGCCTTAGACTAACATTATGAGAACAGGACCCCTACTTACGATAATAATAATTCTCAGAATTCTTAAAAGGTCCACTCCTCCATTTTTTTCTCCGCAATTGGCTTCTATGAAAAGTGGCACAAAAATTCCCGGTTTTTCCACCTCCAGATAACTATATCATCCGGCAGATTCTGCTATTCGCACATTAAGAAAACTATTTTGAAATGTTCCGTCGTCAATTAGATCTGGGACCAAAGGTATTTAATTTGCTTTTAGTTTTTCAAAGGGCTAAAACGTTTCATATTTTCTAGATGATAAAATAGGACAATGGAGAATAAAATGGCCTCATGATTATAATCCACTTTTTACCTTTGCGTCCGTCAGAATTGTGAGGATTTAACGTCCAGTCTTCAAAAATATATTTACACATACTTTGTGATAGTGATAACATTTGGCATTCGATCTCTCAGAAAAAATAAAGAAATGTTTCATTTATTTTTAATGCAATGAATGAGCCAACGCATTGACTCATACCAAACCAATAAATTCTGCTTATCTTTATGAAATGTAAAAATTTTAAAAATAGGTTCGGCCAGCATCCTGGTAAAAATGTCGAAAAATACTACACTTCGGAGAATTTTGCCAAAAAAGGCACCTAGTCATTTTTTTAATAATTACATCCATTGACCCTAAAATATTTTGTCATGTTTGAGTATTCCTTACAGTACTTCGGCTCTATGGATATTTTTTGGAGACATTAAACACATAACAGTTAACAAGAGAGGTAAAAATGAAGATAAAACAGCACATAATGAACGGAGAAAATGGGGCATCCCTTCACAAAAGTGTTCAACCTCATTTATTTCAAGAGAAGTGGACTCGCTCCAGGGTAAAACACCTAGTAACTTTCTACTGGCGCTTTTATTTCTGCCGAAACATGATAAGAGTCACGACGGAAATGACCCTTCTCGCCTTACGTATCGTATCTTCAGATCAACCCATTCCACTTCCTTCCCTCACTATACACCATACCATTGCTTGTATCACCGCCGAAGGAGTAAGGGTCACTCTCATAGGAGTCAGCCTTGCCTTAGTCTGTTGTCCCACAAGAAGACTGTGGGGACTTCCCTCCTTTCACCACTCATGCAGCCCTTGCTAAAGAGGGACCCTATTTGACGTAATCCCCTCCTACCGAAAGCCTCGTTCTCACTTTGTTTCCATTTGACCTCCTGGGACTCCCTGCTGTCTCACTTCTTCATCATTCTCTGCCAACTCCTCCCCTCTATGCGCATAAACCTTATGAGTAAATAATATAAATAATAAACCTTTTGGTGGCATTCGTCGAGGTCCTGCAGAAAAAACTTGTATGTGACCAAAAGTTATTATATAGTTGATAATGTGTAGTCATTGCTAGCATTTAAAATCAGAAAAAAACATAAACTCCCACTTTAAACATTTATTCGTCCAATTAGCCAATTCGACCGAAACATTTGGCAAGAGTAGGTCATTAGTTAACTGACAATGAGTAACTAACACTAACCTAGTGCTCTGTCAACTCAGAATTTGCAAAGAAATGCATCGCTTTTATGTACATACAATAATGTCGATTATGTACAATAAATATTGAGCAAACCATTCTAAAATAAACACCTCTGTAAAACAACCTCTTTTATTATGGTTAGATGTAAAATGAACATCTGTAGCGCTACAAAAAATTTCCTTATAAGTTAAAAATTCGACAATAATGGTTTTCCCGAGTCTTTATATGGATGGAGAATTGAGTTAGGAAATAAGACTCCCACCGAGTTAAAGCTATACAGAAAATAAATAAATAAGGACTTTTATGCCTATAGCGAAATAAGGAACTGTGAGTTTTGCTCTAAAATATACCGAGGTATTTAAAATTGTTGCATGAATAACATATAATAAAATCCAATGCTTGAACAAAACTTACCACTATACTTATGACAATTTATTCTTTTAATGGAGTCATCAAGAGAATGATACTATAAAAGTGCTTGTAGGAAAACATAGTTTAGGCCAGTTACTTTACGGTTAATATGGTATTTGTAGGTAAATGAAAATCATCTTGATTTTAACCGACAAATTCTTTCATCATCTTTGCGTAAGTTCTGCCATTTGGCGTCCCAAACTTAAACTGCATCCTATTTCTTCCCTCTTCCTACTTACCCCACATCCTTCCCTCTATTACGTCCTAAATAGCCTTTCGCCCCGCACAAATTCTTCAAACCGCCAACTCTTCCTCCTAATCTCAACCAGATGTTTCCTTTCCTCACCAACTATACTTAGTACTTACTCGTATGCCTACTTTATCCCTCATAGATGATCACAATATTTCTACATGACACTAAGAAATATTAGCTACGAACATGTACCAACAGAACACTTGAAAATTATTCAAACTTGATAAGGAAAACGATCATTTCAATCTATACACTTAAGGTCTAAAGAGTTCTCATGAATCATGATCCTTTTTCTGCTATGTTGAAAAAATAAACGTGACCATAACCAGAGTATATGGGCAAAGAGGATTTAACTTGGCTTACAGGTAATCCGAACAAAATCTAGGGATTGATTCATATACCATCACAAATTATTGGGTAATACACGCCCAAATATCTGTTCGCGAAGGTTAGCTGAGAAATTATACCCTGTGAGTACTTAAGGAATAGTTGGAAATGAGGACAGGAGAACGTTCCAGGAAGTATTACGCTGCAGTTTGACCGAAAGATCATAATAAGGGTTTTGTTCTTTCCCCCAGGGAGCAGGGATGAAGAAATGGATAAAAAGAAATGAAAGAAAAAATGAAAGATAAAATGGATGGCATTGGAAAACCCACCATCAACGTAATACCTGATCCGATGTCTAAGCGATTATATTGGAACGAAAAGTAACTGGATCTTTTGATGGCGCGCCACATTATGTCATGCGAGTTGATTCTTCCAATTTTCGAAATTCATTCACGAGGATGATGTTTGTCTTTATCTTCGATTTAAATTCGATAAAATTCGTGAGAATAAAATAGGTGGGATTGGAAAACCAACCATCAACGTAATACCTGATCCGATGTCTAAGCGATCATATTGGAACGAAAGGTAACTGGATCTTTTGATGGCGCGCCACATTATGTCATACGAGTTGATTTTCCCAATTTTCGAAATTCATTCACGAGGATGATGTTTGTCTATATCTTACATTTTTCCATCTCATTCTTTTGCCTTATCAGCAAAAAATATAAGGAATCACAAGCGATGACCCAGAAAATTGGGATATTTTTCCTCAAAATTTTCTGGCATATTGCCACAGAGATTAACAAAATGAGCTCTGATATATGTTACGTTCCCCTAATTGGAGCTAAAATCGTGAAGAGATCCAACTGTACGCATGATGGTTGGAATGATAATAATTCAATGTATTAACATACCAACCCTTTTTACGTATTCGAAGGTCCTAGAAAAACACACACAAAGTATTCTCACGAACAGTTCCAAAAACCAAGGTTCATTATCGATGATACAAAGCTTACTTATCACCGATCACTGTAACAAAATAATACATATTCAGATAAAGCATATTCATAAAATTAACATTAACTCAGAAAACTCAGCTTATATGGGAGTCCTATGCAATGTTATTATTATATTTTCCAAAAAAGAGGAGTAAGGTGGTATGGGTATAATCTTTTTTTATCAGCTTCTTGGAAAGTTTTCCATAATGTGTTCTCAAAATTATTCAATGAAAATATCACACAAGCCAACAAAAATATGATTACGTATATTCATCATGAAAGTCGTTAATATTGCACAAATTTCAAGTTCAAAAATAAATATATTAATAAGAATAAAGCGGTTTTGCATTTGTTTAGTTAAATTCATATTAGATTTTTCCTGGAATAAATAGTGTCCATCGCACAAAATCAAACTGTCGAGAAGTGATAAAATAAAATAGCACAAAAGAAAACACTCTTTTCTACATAAAAGCTATTTAAAAATTATGTCCTACTTTTCTCAGTCCAAGGGTAAAAGTTTAAAAGAATATTGTTAAATAAGCTTATGCTGAATATTAATCTAATAATCTTCATTACTAATCTTTCTATATTCATTTGTTCAGTCTTCATCTCATTGAATGTCTACTTTTTTCACTTAATTATCCAAAGAACTTAATTAAAAATTTCCAGACATCTCAACAGTTTGCTGGTATTTAGGTTATCTTATATTTAAGAATGCATAAATTTAATGTGTAAATAAAACAATATAGAATTAAGAAAAATAAGGAGTCAAAATTAGAAAATACATTACCACCATAATACTCCTTTCAAAACATCCGTAAGGAAGAGGTGGAACGGTAAAAATCTGTTTCCTTTAACCCATGAGAAATTTGGATCTCAACTACAAAAGTAAATATTTTCCTCTGATTTTTCTATCCCATTCAAATTTTAATAATTCTACTAGTAGCAATTGAGTTAATCCTTAAATTCTAACACTACCATTGTGATCAATATACATTAAACGATGGTGGTTTTTTATTTGAGTTTTCTACGTCACTGCTCTACGACCGACGCGACGTATTAAAACACAGATGTTTTTCCTTACTACTTATTGATAAAAAATTCAAATGAAACCAATGCCCAAGATAAATGTTTGCCTAAAGCACGGAGAACAAGATTTTCCCGCCGTTTGGCGCCCCAAGAATCTCGAGAATTTAATCTCCAAACTTTGAAAATTTGAAGGCTTACTCGCATTTAAATCTTCAATAACTTGGAAGATGACTTTATCTGTACTTAACAAAGGGCAGCAAACGTCTCCGCGCAAAGAATCTCTCATTGTTTCCACCAAAATTTAAATAACGACCACAACAGGCGATGTACCTGCATACGAGAGTCGAGGGAGGGCGAGTACGGGCAATCTCAGAATCGAAGACTTTACGAGGATTCCTCGCATGTGAGGACCCCTTGGATTGCAAAGGCAGCAGGGATGAAGGGGTGTATTTTTGTTTAAATAACCAATAAATAAGTGAGAAAAATATGGATTAAAAATTAAAGTATGCATTAAAACCAAAAATACTCCCTACAAAAAATGTGGCTAGACGGAGAAGCCGAGATGGTGGGCGGGTCGGAGAGTAGAGCGGGCAAGTAACCCTGCTGGTTCTTATCATAACCCCGGAGGGCTTACGCTAAGAATCAGCATGGTTACTGATAAGTTGCCGGTTTAGTGTGACGACATCTTTGCTCCCCGTAAGATGCAAGATTCCGGAGCACAACACAAAGATGAAGAGAAGGGAGAGAAGGGTTTCGGGGATCGTGGTGAGTGTGGTAGGGGGTGAGGGGATAGGTTTGTCGGGTTGAATGGGGAGGGTAGCTTTACGGAGATGCTGATATGGAGGGTGGATTGGAGAACAGAATTGCCATGTTCCAAATTTTTGAACTCTTCGGTGGCAAAATGTACACTTTAGCGCCAGGTAGACATGCCAAATTCTACTCAAAAAACTTTTTTTACAATAAAATTGGCGACATTTCAGCCATTTTTCTGTTTAAAGTCCGATTATCCAACAAAAGAGTAATGTTTAAAATATAAATGATTTTTCATTCGCCAACTGAGGCCTTGATTGTCTATAACAACAGAGAGCAACATTTCCAACTGCCATGGTGATCAGAGCGAGAGGATATGTGAATTGGAATTTTTTAAAAATTATTTGAGGCAATTCTGTTAAAATTTGGTCCTCACCAACATTCGTAAGAGTTATTAATAATCGCTAAACATCCATGACAGCCTTTAATTATAGGTTAAGGGAAAAAATAAACAAACATACATTGAATAAGTACAGTTCTTAAATTACCAGAATGCGAATGGCATGAGCATATATTACATATAAATAGCAATATAAAACCATAGCATCATAACTTTTTAAAGGCCCTCTCTTGGTTTACCACAGATTAAATTAATGATAAATGTTTAAAAATATACTTATTGCATTTCTATATCAGAAATAGGATAGAGTATCTGTTTTTAAAATTTACATCTAACGAAAAACCAACTCCTTTATACTTGAAATTAGTGATTGAATACGATTAAGAATTGCCTACACTGTCTGATAGTTTTCGTGTGCGAAAGGGTGACGAGGGTGCTCAGGAGAGGGAACAAAAGGCCTTCGGGGGCCCTTATACACCTCTTCCACCCCGTGGTCTCGAGGCAACGTGAGGGAAGTGGGAGAGATAGAGGTAGGACGGGGGCGAGAAGAGGAGGCGGGTTGTGAGTTGTAAAAGTGGAAAAGGGCGTCTCGTCGGTTGGCGGCTTGAAGGCCAACGGAACGCGAGACTGCGAGACTCAAAGAGGACTGAGGCCTGCATCATCGGTCGGCGGCAGCGGGGATCACGATGGATTTCGCCGCGGACGGCAGCGGTGGACCCCTCCTAGGTCGGCGGTGAGAAAACAAATGAAAGGTGGTAGGCGTACAATAACATTGCCACTGCAGTACTTACATGTCATCGGAAAAACCAACATTTTTTTGACTCAAGAGAATGATTCGTGCGATTTAATGAATGATTTGGTTAAAAATAAGTAAGTAATTATTTATTAATGCTTATTTGATGACAGTAGTTTTACTATAACCATATTCGTCATGCTAACGTGCGACACCTCAATCTGAAATACATGTTTATTGAAATAAGTTGAGAAAATGCCTTGCCACTCAGTTCAAGAATTATATTGTGCTTGGTCCTTACATTCCAGCGAGTGACATAATTTGGTCGTTTTTTAACTCGTTAGGCAATGCCATATCAGCGTTTATGCTTGATCAGCTCCTCTGTCCGAACATGAAATAAACAATAGCCTCAAGTAGAAAATTTTCTCACCGTGGTTGCAGCATCAAGAATGGATAACTAATATTTTGCCTTAATATTTGCCAATTGGCTGATATAAGCCACTCTCTAGTAGATTAACACTAGTAGATTAGTGATGCTATAATACCTTAAAGAAGGCTATTTTTGTTGGATACCACACCATATTTTCTAAAGCCATTATGAATTAAAAGTCTAAACATCATAAATATATCGTAAACATTATGCGCATCGCTTATAGAATATTTTACTGAAACAGAAGGACTCGCTAATCATCCAAAGAGGATTCATTTTTGAAAGGCAGTGGGTTTTCCCGCTTCTCGACCAGCTTCCGCCGCCACAGAATTCAGTCCATATTCAGCCAGGCTGAATATTTGCGGCCCCCGCTAGCCATCTTAGCACAGCTCATCGGTCTGACGTCATGATTTCTAAAGAAGTGTGCTCATTGGCTGAGTACCACCACTTCCGCCGCCGCCGCCGACCTATGAAGCCGGTCTGAGTCTTTCTTTCAAACTGTTTACGATGGTTGGGTGGAAGAAAGAGAGACCCTACACCCTTGGATACACTGAAATGCTCCCCTTTGGGTTTACCTGGCACGCGGAAGGGATTGGACGGAAGACATGTTGTCTCTCTCTCTCTCTCTCTCTTAGAAAAGGGAGAGTACGATTGCTCTTTATGTCATTGCAATGGATCCAGATATCGAGATTGTTCCAAAGCCACTTGTGATTAAATTGCATAAAAAGAGATCAATTATTGTACTCTGAACAAACGGATAAGAGACTTTAGAGAGTATCGATTAAAAAATAGCTGGTTTCACATTATTGCTATGAATAACCTGGTGTTTCTTCCTCAATAAATAGGTCGGTCTGCGTAGCCTTTTCCTCAAGAACACTAATATTTGTCATGGTCGACCAACATTGTGATGACCAATAGATTTATTCTCTAAGGTGAATCTAAGGATTTGGTTCACTTGAATTATTCCTAATCGGTCGCATCATTAGAGCGGACCAAAAAAAGTTAAATTCAAAGTTTTCGAGTCGGGTACGTCTTAATCGGTGCTACGTCGAAAAGCAAGAATTTTGATGCACGGGTCGACCCGCTCAGACTACGGGAAAAGGTCCCGCACGGCGCTTGAATATTTAATCTACCTAATCATAGAAATGAGAGGGATGATGCGCTGCCAGGGGCCGAAATATGGTTCGGACAGAAAATTTCATGAAACAGAATGTGTGCAGAATGGTCTATTTGAGCAGGAAAAAAATAAACAAAGTTCGTATCTCCAAGAATAAAAGAATAAATATATATTTAAAAAAATATTGCCAATTTTACAGTGGCAAATACAATTTTTCTCAAGTAATTCACAATAAAAACAAGATCAAAGATTATTTACTTATCTATCATTTGCAACTGTGAATTGGAGCAATTGACGTTGGTCTTTATCATTAGTTAAACTATTTCCCTTCAAAAATTTAGTTACTAATTGTACAGCTCTTTCCGCTGTATCATTAACAATTTTGATGTCTTTCACAGCACTAAGTCCTTTGAGGAAATCCTGATCAAGCCTCCACGAGTTCGGGGCTTTATCTATAATGCTCGGCGAAATACCAGTTACATGGAAAAATTTGTTAGATTATTTTGTGATTAAGCCCTAGAGCTCCCTAATTTAGCAAATGTACATGGTACAAGAAAAAAGAATAGCAAGGAAATTCCGCGGTCTGTATGGTAGTATTCTATGATGAGCGATAAAAATATTCGTTTTTTAGCACCGACAATTAAAATTTTTAGACACATAAGTACATTAATATAATGTTCACCAATTTTTTCAAAAGACGTTTTCATGGGAACACAAAAGAATATTCGTCCAACTAAAGTAAGGTCATGCAAAACGCCAAAATTTACCGTAAATGTAAAAACAATATCCAAAGTTGTGACAGTAAAAAGAAGAACGATAGATGATGAAAATCATATGGCGTTCGTCAAAGAAGACGAGGCCAAAATGAATGGGACACATTACGAGACAAAACGATTTTGTCAGTAATACAAGGAAAAAATGAAGCAGGAAGGAAAAATAGGAGGAAAAGTTCTACAAGAGAGATAAATAAATCAATATGTTTAAACGAAAAAGAGCAAGCAAGTACATGAGATGAGTTGAATTTCTTTTAGAACCCATTTCAGTGAGAAGTGGTACGACACACATGGCACTCAGTTACTCAAAAGATACCCATAACTGATTTAAATTCCATACATATCTGTTAAATTTCATTTAATATAAGCGCGGATGTCCTTGCTGGTCTAGATTCTATATTTTCCGAAGAAGCTGGCCAGATATAGATTTGAAGGAAAATTCTGCTATTTAAATGTAGGCATATTATTCATTTTCTGAGTTACATTGTGTTACGAACTCTTTGAAGCACATGTGTGTACCTTATTCCATATACGTTTTAGTCGCAAATGCCGCCGACAATTTTGAGGAAAAGGTGGTAAACGTACGGAAGACAATTGGAGTACTGTATGCGGAGATGAAGGTAAGAGAGCTGGGTAGGTTGATGAATTATTATACTATTTACCATTATATATACCGACAGAGAGAGATACGGCGGGATAAAGCTGGAGTTTTAATGAGGGAGAGGTTGGTCGTAGGTTGAGGATGCGCGGGCTGTGTTCAAGGAACTATGGTGTTTCCCTGCTCAAATAATCTCCATTCGCCATCCACTACACACCCTTCCACGCTCTTCCACAAAGGCCTCATCCCTTTCATTTTCACGCACCTCAATAAATGATGCCATTCATTTAAAGCATATGCATTACTCCTGATTGTAATCAGCTGAGATTTTATTGCTCAAAATTGTAACATTACTGTTCAAGCGTCGTCTTTTCTGCTTTGAAACAATAGCCATTGGCTTGCAAGGATTAGTATCTCACCAAAGACAACCTGTTGAGGATGAGGGGTCTTGGTATGTGTGTCAGTTCATTGAACTGACGGTTATAAGCGTTATGAAGCATAAGAGAATCAGCGTCTACTGGGAAGTCCTTTCCGTGAAGTTATGAATACCAGTGCTACTCCATCACATTTACCAGCTATTATTTGCAAAAATAGCCATCTCAGAAATATCTACTTTGAAATCGAATAATGCATCTTTCTGCGTTAATGAGGAAAGACATAGATTAGATGATTTCAAATAGCAACAGCAAGTTACAGTAAAAGTTTAGGCTTTTGAAACCCCTGCCGAAAAATTGCAGGCAAAACATAATAAAATCTATAATGAATGTGTAACATTCCAATTCACCCTATTTCCAAGATTTGAATAAATAAAATCAGTTTTATGTTTTTTATATTGACATTTGAACCACTTTCAGTGATGTCAAGCTACATCTAAGTTTTTCATTAAATACATTCATATGATAATCGGTCCCCTAAGGTAAGAGAGAGGGAAAGAGAGAGAGTAAATTATCTAAGGTCTCGAGTCTGGGTCGGCATTTTATGCCATTAGAAAGGTGAATATGTCAAAACCTGGATCGGTTAGAACATTTAAGTGTAGGAGATATGTATTTCGATATGAAGATTAACAATGATATCCATTGGGAAACGGCGAAGGCCTTGCCTTACGCCTTAAATATTACACAATATTTGTAACTGTTTACATGGAGGATTCTATTATCAATTCTTCAATTTTTTGAAGCCGTAAAATGAACGTCCCCGTTAATTTAAAATTAAAATTTAAGAAACAATTGTACTAATGATAGGTTTGTGAGGAAAAACTTCCTTGCAATATTAGAGAAATCGGGGCATGCATATAAAACGATTTTGTGAAATATTTAATATTCATTTCTAAAAAAATATTCATCCTCGCCGCACTACTTAATATTCATAAACGATTTTAAGTGGAAAAGCATTGCTTGCAGGTATAGGCCCATGCATAACTTACGGCCAATTTTCTTCTAGCGTCAGATAACGTTCTTGTGGCGGGGTGGCTGTTTTATTTTAGTGCGTTCCCTCAACTCTGAAGAAAAAGTCATTCCAGGCAGAGAATGAGCAAGGGGAAATAGGTCTTCATTACGAGTTCTCTCCTTCCCGGCTTCAAAACCCCACCACCTTACCGCCTCTCCGACCAAGGCACTAAATTCCTTCCCCAACGCCACCCTTACCTCCTTCTCATGCCCTGGGGAAGGCAGGATGTTTTTTTATCGCAAAACATGACCCTCTTAGATCTTCCCCCTTTTTTCTTGCTTCCGATATTTCTCACCAAGATGAGCAGCGAGACTTCTCTTTCCCCCATCTCCATCGCCATATGCCTCTGGTCAGGATCCCTTCTCTTCCATTTCCCCACTTTAGCCTTCACTCCCCCTTTCAACCTCTCAACATCCACTCCTCCAATCCCCTCCACCTCAAGCTCACTGTCACCCTCACCCGCTCACTGTCACCCTCATCACCCGCAAGGCCAACACTTACTCTTACCACCTCCACCCCATCGACATAAATCACTCAGGTCCGGAAAGGCGGGTGTTAAGAGGGGTGGGAGATTTTTGGAGTGGATATTGGAGGAGAGATAAGTGTAGTCGAGGAGGGAGGGTGGGGAACGAGTGATGCACCCACTTCTTCGGTGTACATTTATGAGTCGGAGGGGGAGGAGGCCTTACTAGGTGAACTTGGGAAGGTGAGGGTCGAAGTCCAGTGCGAAGGCCAATCGAGATGCGAAGTGCGACGCAAGTGTCTCGAAGTAAGCGACTCGGTAGGAAGTACTGAATTTTGGTGATTCATCATTTAACGAACCGTGATATAGAGCGTTTAACATTTATTTCAAACCAATGGTAGTTTATGAAAATTCGTTTCCAGCGCAAATATCCATAAGACTACAATTTTGTCAAAGACAACATGGAGTCCTCCAATGTGAAAATATTAACGCCAAAAGCCAATTGAATTTACTTGGAGCTGAATTTATTCTAGTGACCTGGAGAAGAACACCCTAACAGAGGGTTCGATAACAGTATCCTTCATGACGCTGTTGCCATCAACTTAATTGAGTTAAACGCTCCATGGTAATTTATTATTATCCTCCCCCATTATTTTCTCAAAGGTTATCTGCCGAAATATCAGTAACTGCTGCAATAAAGACCTCATAGAAAAGTTATTACGACAAGGGTTCAATTATATTGCCCAATGCCTTTTTCTGAGATCATGTGGTGTCAAGAAACGTATTGCTTAGAATCACTCCAATGCAAAGGTCTTGCATTCAATTATTTAGGGTGAAATTGTCAGCATTACGTTTATATCATTTAAATCTTTAGATACTGAAGTTTTCATGAGCATAATGTAAATTGATTTTGTAATGTATATTTATAGTTGATTATTATGGTCAAACCTGAGTCTATAAATTGCCTTTTAACCCTCGTGTCTTCCTTTTTTAAAGGCAATATGTCCCTTATTTTGCTAGATGACATATAATTTTTACAATTTGACTATATGACCTGATGCGACTCTTTTATTGAAAAAGTTTGTTGACGCTTGTACTAAGAACAGTAAGAGGGAGAGGTGCAAGGAATGAATTTCCGAATCATATTGAAATCTTCTTCTTTTAAGTATCCGGCACAAGTCTTACATAATTAACCATAGAATTGCCTTCTTATCAATTATGTATTATCTCGGCTAAGCATGACAAAAATATCACAAAATGCAAACTTTATTTATAATTATCCTCCTGCATTATTTGACCACAGGTAATCCACTGAAGCATCAGTAACCGAGGAAAAGTAATGGAAACAGCGAGACGAAAATATTATTTATAATATTCTCTGGGGCTGGATATATTTCCTCAAATATCAGCTTTATGCTCCATATACGTAAAGATAGTAGTTTCTTGTTCATTTCTAAACCTTTATTCATCTACATCTACGTAATACCCTGCGAGCCACTACGAGGGTGTGTGGCAGGGGGTGAAGATCACCAAACATGCACCATTGACATGCAACTAGGATATTTAAGGGAGACATGCTAGAGAACAGGGTCACATACAGCTAGATGGTTAGTAATAAGAAAGGGATTATTGGTTGTTATTACATGCATCATGCACTACAGACTACTCTAACTATAATTCACGTACCTATCTCTTTGCTACGATGCCTATTGTTCTCTCTTATGGTACGCGGGAAAAATGACATTTTAAATCTATCGGTACGACAATATATCTCTCTAATCTTGTTTATCTGATCAAACATAGCATAATACGCAGGAGTTCTTGATACACGCACGTCTTTATTGAACTAGAACTTAATAAAAATCGTTTCTTTCTGGACTTAGGTCGCATATAGATTAAAGCCCATATGCAAATTAGGCTATAATATTGGGATGAGCTATAAGCCGGCTACAGAAAAAGCAATCCATAAACTTTGATGCAAGTTTTGTATAGAAATAAATTATTGATACTACACGAAAACCAATAGAATACAAGCTCAGTCTTGAGTTTCACTCAGTGTGATTTCAGGATTGCCCTCAAGTCTCTTAATACTTTACACTTTGCAATTCAGAGAAGAAGTTTCAATGTTTACTTTTAAACATTCCTTAAGAACGGAAGTATATTATTCCTACTCAAGAAAGCACTGTTCATAGGCTAGTTCCCTTTCCTTTGATACTAAAGTTTCCTGACTCTAATAAAAAAATATGGCCATTACGATGTGTTCATATGGCCATTACGATGATTATTTGCCAATTCTTTAAATATGGATCAATCGGGTAGTACTTAAAACCCTCTTATTTTTTTACGGAAAGAGTTTACATTTTGTTCTGATCGGCAAATCGCGTCAGAAAAATGGGTATATTATTCATCGCAAACTAACAAAATCCTATTCATAGACAGATACTAACCTTAGCAGAGCCAAGTGTGCCACTATTTTATTAGCTGATTCTTAAACACTCGCCTAGTTGGATTTCATTTAAATAAAACTTGAGAAATTTCAATTATATTTGTTTTTTGTATATCAAATTTCAATTAAGTTTGATTGGTAATGCTGCAATTAAATATTCATCAATGACAATCAGCCATTAAAGTCATGGATAAGAATAATTTATCCGTTTTATAAAGTTTCCAATTTATGTAAAACTAAACTCTCGCTGCAATTTCCATTTGTGTATTTTTCAAGATGACAATAGGAGCAAGGCTATCATTCCTATCCGTAAAATAATTTCAGCTAGTTCAATATGAAAAATTTATGGTTTACGGAAACTACCACAGTTACTGCTTTACTTTCCTCATAATATTTTCTCACGTCAATCATGTTTTGATTCAAGCTGAAAGTTCAACGCCCGTTCAAAGAGTAGTTGCCCGTGGGGGATGTTCACCGAACTAAATATAATGTCCCAGCCAACCACGCCATTAAACACCGTTCATTCCCTCCTTACCTCAATTCTGTCCCTCCTCCTATATCAAAATTTCCCACCCCAGGACCTCTACCCACGCCCGCGCGTCAACTAATAAAAAAAGTTTTTGTCATGTAAAGCGAACGAGAAATTCATTTTAGTGCTGAGGGCTGAGGGAGAGTGTAGAATAAGGGGAGAGTTATTCAGTCCCGAAAATGATGACAAACGGAAGGACGGGAAGGAATATATGGAAAGATTTACTAAAGAAGTTAGTTGCTCATCTGGCGTCCATATTTAAGGGAGAAGCGTCTCCATCTTGGAAAAAAGTGGGATGCAACTCTTGAAATAAGTCGTAAATGAGACAACGTAAAGAGTTCGGAGAGGATTGCTCAGTGATCATGCATGACGTCGTAAGAAAGTATATCCATTCAATTGTCGAATTTTTAGTTTTTTCCCTTAGGACGCCTAAATGCTAAATAAATGGTACTGTTTTATGCAAAGAATGCTATATAAGGATGCGGCTCTTGTTGTCTTTTCAGAGAAAAAGGAGTCGAGAGAGAAAGAGAGAGAGAGAAAGGGAAGAAAAGAGAAAAAAGTCTTAACGAGACTCATCCTTCCGGGAAAGAAAGATGGCCAGCCGCAGCTGCAACCAGCGACGCCTGCGAAGTAAATCTACGGATGACAACGCAGGCATCAGTTGGATGGTGGCCGCCCGGAAGAAGAAGGCCGTCGCGCCCAGGATCCTCCCTGCGATTCCCGAAACTTCGAGGAAACCCTCGGAGTCCACTCCGCTCTCCAAACCCCTCCCTTCTACCTCCGTGACCATACCCGCCCAGCCTTCAGCACATACCTCCACGTCTTCCAACCCCTCCACCTCAGCGCAGATTACCGACTACCGCTCCCTCCGTAATGACACTTCGATGTTTATTACTTTCCTGCCGGTTCTTTCGCTAAAATTGATGGTCGCGGGCTGATAGGGTCCCTGAACTTTTGATATTGGCAATGATGATCTAGGAGTCATATTTTGGCACGTAATGCATATAAAACTATTTTCAATTCCCAAAAAGTGCTATTAAAAACGAAATTTGAAACTTCTTTGCCAAAATAGTCAAGCACAGAGTCCCACATTTCCGTAATATGTCCTCAAACGCTGTGCTGTCCTCTCTTTCTATTTCTAACCTCGAAAACCACAGACTTAAAATGGATTTAAAACTCCTCCACAATACCCTTAACTCGACCATTGATTGCCCTGAACTGCTTTCTCTCTTCAACTTCAGGATACCAACTCGATCCACCCGCACCCATACTCTACTCCATCAGCCTATTCCAAGGATATCTCTCACCAAGCGCTCACCTTTATTTCGCCTCCCATCCCTTCTAAATTCACTCCCCCACACTATCGATCCTTTTTATTTACCATGTAACTATTTCATCACCCAAGCGATATCCCACCTGTCAACAAATTAAATATTTCCCCTTTCCATGTTGGGCTCTCGTTGCTTATTTTTATGCTGTTATTGTGTTTTTGTCCTCTTTCTTGTTTTTTGTTATATGTTTACTATAAATTGGCGCTATTGCTGTATGTGAACAATTTTTTTAAATAAATAAATAAATAAAGAAATTCAACTTGGTTACGTTGTGGCTGAGCAAATGGATTCCTTAAAATAAGATTAGTTAAAAACAGTACATGCCTATAATTTGAGTGCAGCGCAGCTTGCGATTACAAGTGCAACTTATTTGGCTTCCATTGTCATCATGGTCGAAATGGTGGATAGATAAAAATTTCGTTCTTATACAATACTCTTGGTTTGTGAGTGCATAACTTAACTTGCGATATCGCCACAGCTGACGTTTTTCTGACATTGAAACGAGTGAACGTGATTGAGCACTTTAGCTAGCTCGTGTTACTCACAATTTTCCAAGAAATGGTAGACTCCATTATCCAAAAAAAGTCAATTGTATGAAATAGCTATTTCCTTAACCCATTATTTCGCATATGAGCCACCGGGAATATTGGTGTGTTATCCATAAATACTTTCTCACCAATGAAGTTTAAAACTGAGAGCCAAGGAAGGAACACAAGAGAGATATTTTTAAAAATGCGAGACTAATATTTCATGAATGGTTTTCAGAGGAGTACACGTCGTCAAGTATATTTATTTAGGGAAGAGCAATCTTTTCCCGCTGGAACTAGGAAGGGTTGAGGAGTGGAAAATATGTCGGGTTAAGGATTTGCATTCATTTATTGAGCGCCGTGGTGATAAATGATGTCACACGGAGCTTCAGCAGTTTACTCAACAGGCGGAAGTGGAGGGCGTGTGAGTGAATAACTAAGGATGTGTAGCTCACAACAAGCTGCCGCTAGATTTATACAGAATTATGTAGTGGCAGCAACGTGTTTTCGTTTAATGTAAAAGCTATTTGGTATAAAAAGACAGCATTATGTGAATTCTCCGCTCTCTCTTGGCCTGATGGAGCTGAAAATGCCGAAGTCAATGCTACGAAATCGGGAATAAAATTCAAACTCCCGGAATTATGGCTTTCAGGTTTTAGATTGGGTAGCTGTCGAGCTGCAGATGAAACAATAAATACCATATTTTGCTCATGATATAATAAGTAAAATAAAAAATAGGGAGAATATTTATCATATGAGCTCCATCGTTATTTAAACCGCTTATCATGAACTCCATGTGTTGCTACTAAACCTCCGATCTTTTTATCAAAGATATGAATTTTTTGCGCGGACACCACATACTTAAGTCCGCAGCATTGAGTTAAATAATTTGGTTCCACCCGATGATGCAAATATACTATTTTGGTTTTCATGCTAATTAGACAAATAGCTATTATATCACTTGCAATTAAATAATCTATGCCCAAAAAAATGATTTTATCATGGTCAATTTTAGCCCTTCGTATATCAATTCCATAGAGAAGCACCCTGTGACGCGCTCACTGATCCAGTAGTGCCCACTTCGATTCATGTCCGTGGTCCTTCAACTGATGATGAAGTCATTAGTTGAAGGACCACGTCTCACCACACTTTAACCTTCCATCTCATCCGACTCATACCTCTCCGTTTACCCTAAACTCAGACTCCAATGTTTTCCAGGACCCTCTCAATAGCCAGTATCCTCTTTCCATACGAATACTACATTTCCCTCACCCTTCCAAACAAGACGACGCGACGTTCCCCTCGGTCTCTCCTGAACCTCACTTTTTCCACTTATTGTGACCTGGATGTTGGTGGTCAAGACCCTATCTCTTCAAGATAGAAACAAGTGGTTTTCCTCTATTCTTAGGGATGAATTCACTGGATTTCTCTTTGTATGTCTTTTGTTATTTTGTAGAGCTCAGAATAGCCGAGTGAACTGTCTCGGAAGAGTGACCTTTCACTTGCTTTGTAGTCAGTATCGTCCTATTTCCCCACCCCATCTGTTGTCACCTAACCGAAAAACAACCTTCTCTCGGCTCTATATAAAATGGCAATGGACAGATGCGATTTTTTTTATTATTACGAAAATTATCAGCCAATTTCGATAATACTCCTCAAGATATTTACCAAAAAAAATTACCAGCCATTTTCATTGGGAAATGATATTGAAATGGGTATGGTTTTATATTATTTCTATTGATAATAAATAAATTAAATCTCGGCAGTGGTTTTTATAGAATGTTGAAAAGCCAATTGTAAAGGCATTTTCACTGCACAATGAGAAAAAACAGGTCAATTGAAAAACCTATATTAATATATTTATTTCCTGATTCAAGATATATTTTGCACTGATAATATTATAATATTTCCTTTGTGCTTGTAATGGCTGCCGCATAATACAAATAAAATACGAATATGTACTCTATTTTATAGTGAAAATCTCGCTAACACTACCTATAGCTTAAGGTGCCGCGTGGGTTTAGACTTGTGCCTGTTGACAGGTTAAAAATAATGTACAAGGTGCTACTAAGAATAGATGTATTAATTAAAATTTCTTGATTTACCCCCATATTTTGAGAGATATCGTTTCTTCCTCCATTTTTTATGATGTCGACCCCACCCATTCCCGCTTCTGTCACACGCAAGTCCTCTTTAGTCCTCTCACCTTCTCACAATCCCATTTCCATTGCTCTTCTTTACTTTTCATTCTTCCTTTTATCTCTACAGTTCCAACATCATTTCTCTTCTTTTGTCACCAAAGTGCTTTCAAGCCAACATCGCCCACACGCACGAGAGGCGATGTGAAAAATACCCAAGCACAACCACATGAAATTGGCCTGAAATTTTTCCCCTGGATAGAGAAACTAATGATTCCTGCAATGCGTGCTTTCATATTTTTCTCTAGGAAAGAGGGAACTGAGATAGAAAAGGTAAAAAATCGCCCGAATTAAGCAAGATTGTAACTAGCCCAGCAGGGATGAGAAAAAATTATAGTCAGTGGTAAGAAAGAGAAGAAGAATTGAAAAAAAAGGTTAGTACATACATGTGAGGAGTTGGTTTTCTGAGGTAAGGAGGTGATCGGCGGCTTAAATGTTGGCTTACCACGCCCTGGCCGCGTGTTTGTACCCATTCAAGCCTGTGCTACGATGTACGTATGAATCCAAATGAATGTTTTCATCCTCTGATGGTGGAGTTGGTCGTTGATCAATATACTAAAAAAATGTCAACCCTCCACTGCAGTAGTCATGTATGTCCCAATAGTATATACAATCTCAAGATATTAGAGTATATCTTTACCAATAAATTTACTACTATGAAAAAACTATCTAAAAGTAGTTTTGCACTCTGCTTAAAAATTAAATTCTTATTATTTAACATAACTCATGGTGAAAATAGACTTGAGTAAACTTATCTAATTAATGGCTTAGTGCTGTAGTTATTATTAAATGAAGTGAAAGGATTGAGCGGAAGAACTCAAGGTATCCAGGTAACTCTCTAAATGCTGCAAGGATAGTATTTTTTCGTACCGTCCTCTGTCCGCCGGATGATGTCAGATTGCACGTTTCCTGTAGCAAGGCTTATTTATTGATGGGAGAGGGGAAAAAACAATTTATCCTTTCAGTTTTTCTGCCCAGTTTTGCTACATGGAAATTGGAACTTATATTCTCCATTACAATCATGTTACGTAGTATTTGGTTATCTATGAAACCACATATTTCCAAAAATGTAAATCTTACCGTATTGTCATAAATAAATTGAAACGTCAAATTAGAATTATTAAAAAAGTTAACCAGGTCTTAACAAGAGTTTATCAGAAAATTCTAGAGCTGGCGATGACGGACGGAGAATTTTGAAATTTGTATGTTTTTTACGGATTTCTTTAGTTAACTTTTTATTCAGATGTGGTAAAAACGATCGTTAATGTACGTTACTCGGAAAAGAATAAATATTTTGCTAATATTTTTAAATAGATATCTCATTGGTCGCAAAGTTCTAATTCGTACCCAATTAACGTAATATAATAAAAGCTTCTATTGCTTAAACTGAATGAAATGTTAACGGGAGGCTTCTTTTTCCATACTCACTCGTTTCCCAAAGGATTCTGCCAGTATTTCACATCTCACTTATACCTCCATATTGCATACACTTTGACGAGTTAGTGTGCGTATAATTCGTATAAATTTCTGTACTCACATTACCTAATGAGTTCTCGGAAAAATATATTATAATAAAAACACAGGTTTAGCTAATCTATGTTGGGATTTATTGAAAGGGCACTATGGCATATTGGAGTGCGACGACAGAATTAGGGAAATTAGCTACTTTTTCTTCGCTGTACGTTGTTTTGATAATGCTTACATAATTTGGGATAATGATGTAGTTCGGCTTAAATAAATAGGAAAACGCAATCACTACTCGATCGTGTCGTTGGATAAACTTTAGATGTAATCCTTTGAGATATATTGTCGATATTTTGAGTAAGAATTTTGAATAAACACGCAGAAACCAAAGTACTTGGAGTTGACTTTTTAATAAATTACTAATCATCATGCATATGGTGATTTATAAAAAAACGGACACGTGATGATAAAAATAGCGGAACTTACACGTATGAATCTTGCAATGGCGATGCAAAATCAATTTTCAGATTTGACTGATGGGAATTATCAAACTATTCTCGTCTACAAATTAGTACAGCTTAGCGGCTTCTAGTACGATCCAAATGCTTCGAGCATCACTAGAGCTCGGCTCGGTTCTTCGATCCGTCATTATTGCCAATTTGTCCTCACCGTGAGAGACCACGTTTGAGTAGAGGGAATATAAAATTACAGCCCTTGCTCGTATTCAAACCATGCCCGAACAATTACCAGGTGCTAATTGGCATCAAGGATGAACCTTCTTTAGTCAACAGTCACATACGTTTCTTCTCACATATGCAACATATGCTAAGCTCATAGAATCCTCGTCTAAAATCCCTAACTTTGGTGCTTGGCTAATTTCCCATAGTATATCATTTGACAAGAGTCAGTATCAAATTTGGCCATAAGTCAGCAGTGGCACAGATCAAAGGCCTATGGAACACTTGAATCCCAAGAAAATAATGCGTGAATTTAATCAGTAGGCCCATGTTTACGTGATTATATGCATGTAAGATTGTCCTTTGCTCTAAAACACGGGCAGTTATAAGCTAATCGTTTATCTAGCACATGATTGGCTGGTATCAAGGGAAAGACCAAGCCTGTATTTGAGGCTAAAGTCCAGTTGTAGTGTGTAATTATTTATCTCATAACGTAATTTCTTGACTGGCACGCTTGATGTCATACCAGTACGCCGCAGGAGAGACTGAGGACTGTAATCCGGGAGAATTTACTCTCGACCATTTTTATGTGATTGTTATTTTTTTAATATTGGGATCCTTGGTTCTCTGAATTTAGATGCATTGTATTTTGGGGAATTTAAAAAATTTCATTTCTAGCCATCAATAGTTTAATATGTTTAATGTGTCGTCATATGAGGTAGTACATGAATCATGTCTAATCAAAAACCGAGGAAGACGAATGAAATTGTTTCTACTAAAAACATTCGCGATCGTTGGAAAAACAAAATGAACTTTTAATACATAAAAAAATGAAAATAATATTTTATAGGCAATTCAGTAGCATCAACCAACTTATGAAATTGCAAAATAAATATTAAATATCTCTAGATTAAGATTGTCCTTAAAGAAAGATTTTAAAATCTTAAAGAAAAATTTATAAATATGCCGCTAAAGAGCGAAGTTTATCCAAACCTGCGCCACTCATTCTCTATCTTTTCGTATTACAAAACCATAACTTCTCATGGAAAAGCCCTTTCAGATCCTCTAGAAACCCACTATTATTTATCGGGAAACTCCTTCCATTTGTTCAATCCCCTCGTTGTCCGAGTCAGCCCAAAGCTAGTCCGGAGTGAAAGGCACCGTTAAATTAGTTTTGGACAAGTTAACATCAAGGGCCTGGAAGTGGAGTTAAGACATTTTGAAACTAGTCAGTGTCACACGTGGGTCAATGCCCATACAGTATCGAGGTTTATCACATAGGAGGACTGTTCAAGGCTGAAACCGTGGGAGATTGATTCTAAAAGCCTGATGACCTGATGAACTACGGACTTTCGGTGGCGAAATCCAAGCTATTCCGGTCGAAAGATTTGGTTGATGTCAGGACATGTGATTGATGGTTGTCGAAGAGAAGGCGCTCAATAATCGGGGAGGGAGACCCTTAAATGAAAGTGTTCAGGACCTCAGTCAGGAGTCAGAGCGTTTTTCACAACGTTAATTTTTCAGCAATGATGACCACTGACTATTATCATAATGGTAGTTTTGCTAACGGTGAAATGAGACTACTAGTCTACCTTTATTAAGAAGTTGGAGCATATTTTCTTTAACTTTATGTGCGTTACTACCTCATATGGGTATCCCATGATTTTCCAATATTCACTGGGCTTGTAGAATAAAAATGATTAAGTCAAAGTTTTCCTGCGATTTTCCTCCAACTCGTGGAAGCTCATGCTTCCTTTCCTTCCAGTCTTCCTTTAAATTCCAAAAATTATAAGTTCAGGGTGCCACGGACAATATATTAGTTTTTTTCTTCGTTTATGGCTTTATATCTATCAATTTATTGCTTTCCTTTATCAATTTTTTTTCCTCATTATAACTAACCAAATAATATTGGTTATTATTTTACTTATTTAAACATGTATCCTTTATTCCATATAGTATTGATACATAAATTGCAAATTCCATTGGCATTTTGCTGCAGCAGATGACACATTTATACTTAAGGGCCAATCAGAAACTGCTTGTAACACCTACCTCGAGTACTGATGAGTGCTGATGTTCCATGAGCTTCGCTGCATGGTTAGAGGGTACGTGGAGTTTGAATAACCATAGCATTATGGTGGGTATTCCAAATATTCTACGAACTTTTTGGGCTGGCTTTAGAGTATTTGAGGGCACCATGGTTGGAAAGCCAAAATCCTCGTTATATTTTGCCATAAGCGTACAAAAAGAGTCACATGCTTATCGGAGGAATTAGTCTAGAGAATCTGAGGCGACGACACGGGAAATATTACTTAATCCCCAAACTATATATCTACAGTTGATAGGAGGGACAAGATAAGAGAGATGGACTACCGAACTGACAGGTATAAAATTTCTTAACTTCCTCTCACCATTCATTTACACAACAAAAAGGGAAATTTTTCATGTCCTCTTTCCCCTCCTTTTCAATATTTTCCCAGCCTTTCCATGGATGGTGACCTGACACCCTCTGTCACATGCTTCTGTAATTGTACGCACGGTAGATTGTAGATGTAGATTACTATCAAACTACTGCTTTAAAAAGCTGATATAGGACTTGAGCCAGTATATATTCGGTTGAGTTGTGGATATTGGACGATATTTGGAGAATTTACTTAAATACGTGTGCTGACGGGTGTGTAGAAGAAGAAAAATCATGGACGTCGTAAGGAGTAGTTATAATAATTACCCAGTTGTCCTCTCGATCTGAGACTTATCGCTATTGCGATCAATTCAATGGCAAGAAGTTAGAATAGTCCCAACCAACAATAACTATGGCAAATCTGACCAATGCGTCCTTGCCTGATATGTTGGAAATTTTGACACAATATGGTGCATAAGTTCATTAGAAAAAAAATAAGGAAATAGGCTGCATCATAGACAGTCAATCAAGTTAAATTTTTATGTTGCAGTCGACGCTACAGATAATATAGCACACATATTTTGATACATTCAGAGCCATTCAGAGCATATTAAAATATACTATATAAAATTATCTCAAACTTAGGTTTACGTAAACTACATTTCACAATCTCTTTCTTGAAGCGAAAATGTTGTCCAAAATAAATTATAAAGAAATTGTGAACATTTCCACAATTACTAAGTAGAGAGAAGTACTCAACTCCATCAACATTGGAGCAAATATGCCCAGGTCCCAAGTTAAAAATAACCAATACAAAGAGGCTCAGATTAAAGTCCTCATTCAGGGAAAACAAAAAAGAAGCTCAAAATTCATCCAAAGTAAAAGACGGATATTCCAAAAAATTAAACGACGAAGAGTGGACTACGCTGCACATTTTGAAGCCACAGAAAGGAGATATAATCGAGTTGCTGCCATGGCGGCGTTGATTGGAGTGCATATCGCTAATTTGTCTCCTCTTGCCCACTACACTACGCGACTGAACTACCTGAGTGGACAGCGTACCTCTCCTTGACCTAAGCTCTGCCCTCTACAGGGTTGGGTAGGAGAGTATACAAGAGATAGTCACGGTCGGACAGGAGTTTGGATTGGCCATTGAGAAAGTGGATTACGGTTTGGAACGGGACGTTGACAGCTGAAGATACACTGCATGTCGAGGGAGGAGCCATCCATGGTGGACAGCTGTATTGCTGGATTGAACAAGACTCTTAGCTGTTGCCGGTCATTCTCCCGGACAAGAGTCAGCGACAGCGCGATCACAGCCAGGGCTTCGTTTCCGGCCTCCAATCTCTGCCACCGGAAATTAGACCAGAACCCAAAATATCGGTCAGCCTCTTTTTATAAGGAGGAAAAATGGGCAGTGTATGGTAGGTTTGGTATTTTTAAAGGATATATGACACTAATAATCGGAAATATATGAGTATATTCACAGGGAGGGGACAGATTTGTCAAAAACTGGATATTAGAAAGTTATTTATGCCTCGCATTCCTTGGATTACTTCTCCTCGGAAACCGTAATAGAATTTTTGATGGAGATTAAGAAACTCTAATATTTTAAAAAGTTACATCAGTGGCCAACGATATGTAACTACAAGCCCTTCAAGTATTCCTTTCCACATCAAAAATTTATAAAGTAGCATCAAAAATTTATAAAGTAGCATCAAATATTTATAAAGTAACATCAAAAATTTATCCCTCGTTGTTTACTAATAATCTAAAGATTCGATATGTGAATGATGCTATTGTAGAAAATGATGTAAATTATTGGTTAGATAACGTTCGCAGCTGCTATTAAATTGGAGGGATTCTATAGTTCAATTCTTCTTCTTCGTTTTGCAGTTATCAATCCTTATATTGGTTTGAATATAGATCTCCATTCACATCTTTTCTGAGTTTTCCTTTTCATTTCTTCGTAAGATGTTGGCCTCACTTGCGCCAGATATTGTTCCCTTGGCCTCCCTCTGTATCGTACCCCCTCCACCATTCCCTCTAACACACACTTTACTAGAACCTCGTGTCTCGAATTCTAAAGTATCCAGTCTTCTTCTTTCTTTCTTTGCATTGATCTAGGTTTCGTATCCGTATACAGCAATTCCCCAAAGGAAAACTTTTATCAATTTTTTTCTTATGTCTACGCTGATGTTTCTTGCAGTAAAAAGTATTTTATTCTCGTTAAAAGCTCTTTTAGCCATGGATATGCTATTTCTAATTGTAATTGAATTCATTGACCAATTTTATGCTTTTGCTTGTATGCTTATTTTACAATTGGCATATCCCTCTTTACTTTCCAAACCAATTCCCTTTGGTTTTTATTGTTAATTCTCATATTGTATTCCTTTCCCATTATATCTTCCATATTTTTCACTGTACTCTGTAGTTATTTACTACCTGCTAAGATCACTATGTGGTCCGAAAATCTTAGCGTGTCCACTTTAATCCCTTGTATCTTTACCCCTCCGCTTATCTTTTGGCGTATCTTTTGAATTGCTTCTTCTATGTCCAAGCTAAATAGTACTGGTGATAAGGCACAGCCCTCTCTCACGCCTTTCTGGACCTCTACTTCTTCCCACTTGTTCCCATTTCTTATTACCGCTTATTCATTTACAAAGAGGTTCCATATAACCCTTCTATCCCTGAATGTTACCCCTATTTTCTTTAATAAGTTAAATAAAGGTTCCCATTTAACATTATCAAAAGCTTTTTCTATGTCTATGACAGTCATGCATGTGTTTAGGTTACTGGCGATTCCCTTGTCTTGCAGCATCTAGTCTTGTCTAGTTCAATTAAATTACCTTATTGTCAAACTAAGCTTTAGGTTCTTATTAGCAAGATAAGTACGCCATTGTTGAAAAAAATTAGACTGAAGTCAACCAATTTAAGAAAATACTTATAAGAGTTAATTCTTATACGGTATATTTGTTATGCAGAAGATATAAATCTCTCCGGGATTTCTTCCGCGTCAGTTGTTTGTGGGACAACAGTTTCATTGGCAGTCCTGCCAGCGTCTTCAGGTCGAAGTGTCGTGAAGTATGTTGGCCGTCCTTATATATCGTCGATATATAAGGACGCTGGCAGGACTTCCAGTGAAACTGTTGTCCCACAAACAACTGACGCGGAAGAAATCCCGGAAAACATGGAGAGATCTACATTCCAGCTCCACGGAAACCTGAGAACCATGCAGAAAATATATTTATTGAAGACTCGATATATTTTAGCAATATGAGCTTATTAGAAATTAAATGGAGAATAAGCAAATAAGAATGATAATCTTAACATTACAACCATTTTGATGATTCCGATGTTGTATAAATGCATTATAATTCCATTTCGGAATATAAGCAATGAATACTAATCATAATCAAAGTACTTTTACTCTTTACCATTACAAATACTTTTATTCTCCACCGAAAAGCGAGACTTATCATATAAGTAGGAAAGCACAAACTGGAGCAAGTACCGCAAATTACTTGGATGATTTTAAGATCTTCACAAACTTTTCCTTTCCATGGAATTAAAAGAAAAACATGAAATGCGTCTTTTTTGTCACAATGTATCACATTATGGAAAAATAGGTGAATTGATAGGGCGAAAATATTCGTATCTACTGTTACAATCTGAAGAAGTATCTAATCACGATAAGGTCTCAAAGCTACCGTATTTTCATGGTATGAACATTTAGGCTGTTTTAATTAAGTCCAACAGCACGTATAAATAAACCGTCCATTATCAACAGCTTGAGCAATATAAGTGTCTACATTTTAAAGTCATGTACATTTTCGTATTGAGTTGATTGTTTTTCGAAACATTTTAATGGAAAAAACTTTTGAGAACGATGGATAGGTCATCAAGGTAAGCCACACTCATCACCACCATGTCATCAAACTACCCAAAGATATAATTAATGCTACGCAACCTTATGAAAGTCAAATGAGTGTCAAAATATTTTGTGGTTAAATCATTAAAATTACTCATAATAGTCATTAATTGTAAGGCCTGTTCAAAACATTTATTACTAAAGCAATCGGCAAGCTTTTTACGCAGAAGGAAATAATGGCTTCTATAATTGCATTGACACTATTGAAACATATTTTTCATAGCCACCCATTAATTTTTTTGGCGATTGTTTGCAGAATTTCCTGCGAGGCTGTGAATTGATTAATGCCACTAAATGTGTTCTTATCGCTAAGAGGACATCAATTTTTCTGTTTGATGCTCCGAATCGAAAAATGCCGATCTGAGGGATTATTTGGGCCAACCATTTAAGTATCTCATAGAGCACACTTTTCATTCCCACATTTCCTAAGTACCGCCATTATAATTAAAGTAATAATGAGATATGCGGACACTTATGGTGGCCTTTCTAACTCTCAAATCCCCTTAAGCTACCTTCAAAACAATCCATTAATTTGTTCCCAGCTTAGGTCCAGTATTGCAATAAAAAATGTTCTCAGTATGTCCATTTGATATTTGGTAGTACATATTTCTATGAAAACCGTATTCTATACATCCAAATTTAATATCTGGCGATATATTTCATTTTATAGCAAAAAATATTCTTTGTAATGGATATTTTTCAAACACAAATCATAGTTAATCCCGGAGTTTGTCTGACGAATTCTCCTGAAGCGCACATTGCCCTCTTTAAAATTCCAAATATTATACGTCGTTTCATGCCCTTACTAAATGTGTTCACGGGATGGTAGGTGACGTAACTTAGTGGATCCATGACAGAGTTAAAGAATGATGCACTTGGTTGTATTATTATAAATCACAGACTGGCAAAAGATTCCGAGAGTTTTATAAACCATGACTCAAAGTGTGATTTTCCTTAACACCTCTTATATTCAAAGCACATTTTCCTGAAAACGGTTCTCACCTCGATTTTTTGAAAATTTTGAAACTTTTCAGCTTTAAAAGTGTTGTCATTTTGTCGAACATTACTTTCTTCTAGAAAATTTTCCAATATTACCGTCCTTGTCCCGTTATCTTTTGAAATTTGGCGTTGTTTGTACACTTCCTCTCAGATATGTTGCCCATGTTTTAAACAAACCTAATCCTCTCTCCTTTTCCAAGTTGGTTACCCTTAAACTCTTCCCAAAATCTCGCTCCATATGCTACAAAAATTGCGCTTGAAAATGTGTCCGAGCATTGATGAAGTCGTAGTCATATTGAAACCCGTTTGTTATCATAAAACAGTTTGGAAATTACAAAGTAATTTATCCTTCAATTTATCGGTAATTTATGTTCATAATATTAAAAGGTATGATTTTTTCAAGTAAAAATAACTATAGGAGTCTAGGGGTAATTGTCTGAGTTGGAAAATTCTTCAATTGAACCCAGAAGAAGCGGGAGGAATTCACTTGGGAAGATATATCATCGAGAAATCACGCCTTTCTTCGTGCGGCATGGGAGACCAGTGGATTAGTAGCGGTTTATATACACATTACACACATAAATATCCACTCGTATTCCTGCTAAATGATTTATTATCCAGCGTTTTTATGGATACTTGGCTCCGAGCGCGAAGTTTTCTAAAATGATGTTTTCTCTCACGGATTAGGGCCGCGACCTGATTTTCTAACCATATTTATCGTCCAAATGGCGTCCTTCGGCAGAATTGAAAGGAAATTTAGTTCAAAAATGTCGATTGTTGATATCAGATAAGCTCATTTTCATTAACTGGATGTGGATCCTTCATTCCTCCAGAAGGGTACCATAAGCCGAGAATTTTGGTGGATCTTTATTACATGATATATGACGCCAACCAATGGATCACCAAAGTGAAAAAATCAGTTCAGTGTAACAATTCGAAATTCTAGGACATATGAACACCAGTTTAAGACCAAAGAATAATTTTTTCCATATGTTTGGTGATTCTACATCATGTATGCCGAATGTCAACTAAGGCCAATCCTAATATTTTTCAATTATTATTTATAATTTCACTATTTTAAAAGTTAATTTAATTTTAATTTTTTTATTTTACTAATTTTACTAATTTTATTATTTTACTAATTTTATTAATTTTACTAATTTTACTTATTTTATTAATATTTTACTAATTTTAATTTTATTTATAATAATAAAGTTAATTTAATTTTACAATCCTCTGAAATAAGTATTTTGATTCTTTCTATTAATAAACCATTGACCAAAGAAATTTAATTACAGACAAACTAATATATGTATAAAATAGAAGCCATACCGAAAACAATGAAGGCCATTTACTACCACGAACTCATAAAAAGTTTGCACCACAATGTTATATACGTAATATTTAAATTTATTGAAATAGATGACATTAATACCGCTTTCTTTGGCACTTTTGGCAGGAATTTTGTTTATAAGCAATATAAATAGAATATCTAAAGTTATATTGTCATATTTAACGATACATTTATACACACTGAATATAATTTTTTCTCAGTCAACCACTCAATAAATCGAAATTATTCTTCGCATAATAGAAGGTTATAGCTTCCAGGCTGAATGAATGAAAGTAGATTATACAATAGATACAATAAGCATTAATGCAAAAAGTGCAAAATAAAAGACGATATTTTAATACTAATAATTTACCTAAAAGAAGTCTCTCAAAAGCAGTAAAAGCTTAGGAATTCATGTAAAATATTACTAGCTTATTCCTTTACTATACAGAAAAATGCAGATCCAGATGGAATTTATACTATGCAGTATATAAATAATATATAGCTTGGTGTAAGTGAGAACTGATTTCATGATTTGGTAGACAATGGGCAATTAACGTTTGTAATTTTAGGAGAAAATATCAGCGTAAAATTTTCCATTCAGTCACCGTTCAAAGCACAGTTTTGAGAAAAAGAGACGACAGAATTAACGAGCGGATAAATTTAAATGACGCGGTTGTTTTTCCTCATTTTTAAAAATACGGAGGATGGTTTGCCTCTCAATGTTAACTCTAACCCGTTGTTTTATTACGAGGGAGGGAGTTTTCCTGAGTGAGAGCCCTATAACTATTCTCTCTTTGAAGCACCATTCTACAGGAATTTTTGCGAATCGTTTGGTTCACGAACGGGTGTGAGTCGACTATTTCCGGGAAATATTTCATCGACGGAGAAAACAGTTTTAGAGGCGGAAAATTCGGTGCTGCTCGAAGCCGCTTTGCTCCGGCACTCAGTTTGGGTTCGACCGTGCAGCATAACGGGAGCTCCGCCTGAATGTAACGGGTACGTATTTTCCGCGCTCACAGTGCGAAAAAAATTTTTAGGGAAAGGGTATTCCAATTTTTACTGCACTAAACTGCACTGCGGGCTCCCGAACTCGACCGTTGTTTTTCACGTGCCAATTGTCCGACATTGAAATTCAATAGTCAATTACGGTGCAAGCTGGTATATTCGTTTTCATCGAAAGCGTAAGTACGACGTGACTCTGGCTGTATCACCGCCAGTTTTGAAGGTGCCTTAATATTTAGAGCCGTAGTACTTATCTCGAAAATCTAAATATTTATTTTTACGAGGAGTAATGAGAAAATATCATTAAGTTTCACCATTTGCAATTCCAGCAATTCGTACAATGTTTCCTGCTAAAAATGTACCATAGTTTTTTTTTGGAAATAAAAGAAGTGGTTCTAGGAAACATGTGTCTTTCAGAACCGCAACTTTCACAACTAGTCTCAATTTTTCAGTAAATTGGCCATTGCAAGAACCTCTATGTTTGACAAAATATCCTTTTTTAAGGATTTAAAAAAATATATACTTTTATCACACATTCTTAGGAAATGCCTTACAATGTGGGGATTTCCCGAATGCTAAACCGTCGATTATGCTCAGCGTGTGTTATTTCTTACGATTTTTTCGAGAACGAGCGTGCATTTAAAAACACAAGCTCATTTGGTCTTTATTTAGTTTTGTAAATATTTCCTCAATAAACACCTAACCGTTTCTTATGTAATTCGGAGTTTAAGGTTCGTAAAGTACAAGAAAGCATTATAGTCATCTCAATTCCCTCATTCATTTCACAAAAATATGCATTCATTTCCTAGATATTTTTTACCATCGGAACGGGAAATTTTGCAATCACTTTAGCATTTTACGCAAACATTTACCCAAAACTATATTTATTTTAATTTTTCAGTTTTCTCTCTTTGATTCCTAGAAGACTCTCCACATTTAATTCAGCCTCTAATTTTTGTTTCCTAGGGTAAACTCACTCTGGTGTGGCATATTAAGTCGTTACGTGTGAAACATAAATGAATATTATTTAAAAAATCTACTTTATTTCATTGTTCGTGAACCAGAAGTTAGAGTAGGTTACTTTAACAAAGCCCTAAATATGGCATTTAAGAGCCTACATATATTTTTTTGTACTGTTTTAACAAGTAAACATGTAGAAACAAAGCTAGCGTTATATTACCATACGATAAAAAAGAAGATAATGTGAAAGACGTTATCTATCAATAGTGGGGGAAAAAGGTAATCGATATTGAAATACTGATTCAGATAAAATATTGGTTTTAAAATATGAATGATTTATTTGTACACTTGCATCGTATGAAAAATTTAGACTGGGAATCGGAACTCGACAAGCCTAAACCCGAACGCAGTCACCTGCTAGTAAACAGCAACTTTTTTAAGCAAATGGAGCAAACAACTCTTGGTGAAATGCCTAAGGGTCTGGGTTTGATACTCAATCCGGATGAATGATATATCCAATGTAAATTTCACACAACTATGTCGAATGCATAATCTGCCAACGATTTGACCGCAAGAAAACAAAATGATAACTAAGCTAATTATAACGCGAGAAATAATGCGAAATTATTATACATTTGTGTTATTTCATAATACAAATCTGCGCCGTCAGCTAAGTTCAAAATAATATTCCTTTAGGACTATAATTATTTTACAATTATTCACTTAGTTTGGTCACATTAAATTTAGTTTTTTTAAATTTCAGTTAGCGAGAGTGTAACACAGGTAAACATATATAATAACTCATAGAAACTAATCTCTATATCATAAATTGCTACCCACTTAAATGTTCACAGTTAAATGGAAAAATGATTAATGAAAGGATAATGTAACCATATGAATTTCATTTCCAGAATTATAGCGGCGGACACAATACTACTACATCTACATCTACATCTACGTCATACCCTGCAAGCCACCCAAAGGGTGTGTGGCAGGGGGTGCTTTCGCACCAGGCATGCATGAATGATATGGTAGAACACCGACATTACATTAAAAACCCGCGTACCACACATGCAAAGCGCCAATTACAAATCTAATACCCAAGAAACATTCTATCTCCAATCGTTCTAACATGCAAGGGATACATAGACTACTACTACAGATTCAAAATATCATGCATAAATAAGAACATCATTATTTACATCATGCATAAATAAGAAAGAGGAGAATATAATGAGAAAGATTAACTGCCTGCCTATTGTCAATACTCGAACTATTCATGACGACGATCACAGCTGTTATGGTCCCGAATGGTACGCGGAAAAAATGACATTTTATACCTATCGGTTCTACAATCTAGCTCTCTAATTTTATTGGCGCGATCTAATCTGCCGTAGTACGAAGGGGTTAATAGTATGTTTTTTACGTCGTCAGTAAAATGATTTTCCTGAAATTTATTTAGGAGGTTAAGCCTATAATTTAATCTACGCTGTGATAGCGATTCCCATCCTAATTCTTCTAACATTCCAGACACACTAGCCAACTTATCGTAGCATCGTTTCACAAACCTAGCTCCTCTTCGCTGTACGCGATCTAAATCTGATATCAACCCCGTTTCGTATGGA
Source organism: Ceriagrion tenellum (assembly GCA_963169105.1). NCBI lineage: Eukaryota > Metazoa > Arthropoda > Insecta > Odonata > Coenagrionidae > Ceriagrion > Ceriagrion tenellum. Next base: position 37,411,806 of record OY720640.1, read on the forward strand.
TCCCATACACTAACAGCATATTCCAGATGAGGCCTAACGATTGAAAAATAACAACGTTCTTTCACTTTCTCATCACATTTTCCGAGTACTCTCTTGATAAAGCCTAGCTTCCTATATGCTTGACCGCATATTTCCCTAATATGTTTTCCCCAAGATAGGTCGTGACTAATTGTGACTCCTAAGTACTTAACAGACTCGGCGTGAATAATTTCTGTATTTTTAATTCTGTATGCCCTAAATGGCCAATTTTTCTTTTTCCAAAAGCTGACTGCTACGCACTTTTTTATGTTTAGTTCCATCTGCCACTTTTCGCACCAAGCATGAATAGCAAGTAGGTCGATTGTTAACGAGTCGCTATCTTCGGAATTGTTAATATCCCTATACACAACCGCGTCGTCTGCGAAGAGTCTAAGCTTACTTTTAACGACGTTACTAATATCATTAATGTACAAGAGAAATAAAAGTGGACCAATCACACTTCCCTGAGGAACACCCGATGTAACGCTAACTGTGTTTGACATGATACCGTCTATGACAACCCTTTGTTCCCGCCCATGTAAGAATTGATTAATCCAACTAATAATGAATCCAACTAATAATGCAGCAGAGGACTTAGCTCTTCAAATTGGAGCATTCTTTTCGTCAATGATGGATATTAAAAACGAGAATCTCATTTTCAACTCAATGCAACTGACAAAAGTGGGTCGAATCTCTTATTAGCGATGACGCGGTGAGGTATTAATCCCGTGGATTCCAGCGCCACCCTTCAATCCCAGCATGGGTGAGTGCCAATGCGCCGAGCGTGACGAATTGGTCGGCTAGAACCATCCTAAAATATACGGAGCCTTCTTCGATTAATCTCACTTCGTGGCCCTTTGGAAAGTGAGCGGAATGAAGTTAATTCCAGAGCCCTCCACCGTATGGTCGTCATCTAAATTCAATCGTATGTTTCAAATGAGCTTCAGAAATCCACATCCTCATCCCGACTCTCCGGGTGACCCCGCGTTCGGGCGGAGAGGTGCTCGCCGAAAACCTTCACTTACCTTACAAACATACCTCAGGGCGCCCATAAGCTCTTTAATGGCGGGAATATTTATTGTTCCAGAATTTGCTTATAACCCTCCATCAAGCCATCGGATGCAACGGGAACAACCGATGGCATGCAATAACAACAGTATATATAAAAGCGTATCAGGCTCAACTTTATGGAAGCAATAGATATTGATATCCATTTCAAAATGAAAGACAATGGTAACTTTCCACACAAAATTTTAATGATTACCGACCTTGGTTTCAGCACCTAGTGCCATTATCAAGGTTGATATCAACCTACCATGGTCGGTAATCATTAAAAATTCTGTGTGGAAAGTTACCATTGCCTTTCATTTTGAAATGGATATCAACAATAACAACAGATTTGTCCATACGAAGCCACGCATAGTGTTTGAGTCTTGCAAACGATTCAGCATGAGCAGTAACAGCATTCGACAGCCCTAGCCATGGAAACGGTGGTAATACGTCATTTGTTGCAATATATTTACTTCGTACTTTTTATGAAGGCTTTAGTTTTTAAAAATCTGAAATTCTCCTTCCTGCTGGAAAACCTCATTCAAACTACCGGAAAGAGGAGTGAAGTGCAACTGAGAGGGCGCGTGGGGGAGACTTTTGGGGTTTGAGAGAAGAGGAGGAACTTGATAGGGAGGATGGGGATGGGATTGGGGCGGAGGGGAAGATTCGATGGGATGCAGTGCATTTGGTGAGTTCATGAGATGGAGGGAGAATAGGCCGAATAGAGGGATTCGTCTGGCGGAATGAAAACGTTGCGCTTGGGGAATTGGCTTTCCACGGAAGCCAACCGTTCATTTCATTCCTTCATTCCATTTTTATCTTCCAATGAAATTTTATGTCGTCGTATCGTGAAGCCTCTTTCAATTTATTAACCTGGGAATAAAACTAGAGTAAAGCCTCTTTTATGCACCGAAAACACATTTCTTGTCGGCGGAGCAATGCATTGGAAATATCTTGAGCGTTTTTAGTAGGTATGATTTCAAGTAAATTCACTTAGGTCCTGGAACTTATTTGATTTTGCATATTCAAAATACACCATGAAATAGAGTGATATCTTCAAATGTATGACTTTGTGAGTCGATAATTTGAGTCTCAAAATATGAAAGAGGTACAACACTGTACCTTTCACTGTACAGTTCGATACGGTTGATAATACTATGCTTTACGTGTTCTATATAAAAAGAGAAGTTACAAGTTTGATGTGGTGGAAGGATTCCATCATAAAGAACGAAAGTAATCCAATTTCCACTTAGATAAATTTTAATCTTCAAGGATTAAAATAGGATTAAATTAAATAGGATTAAAGTTTATCTAATTGGAAATTACTTTCATTCTTCATGATAGAATTCAGGTGTACTACAAGAATTCAGAATTTCACTATCTTGGCCACGAAAGTAAAATGTCTAACTGGATATATTAGTTATTCAATCATGGCAGTTGATTTTTCAAAGCAGTGATTTGGGAATTAAGAACCCAATGGAACCCCAAGCATCCCTACTGGGCTCTAGGACTGCATTAAGGTAAAGAATGTTTAGTACGCTGGTCTCTAACAGTGCGAACAGTTCTATATGATAGACGATATGCTATTAATACCGATAGGCTCTGATTTTAAGAATCAATATGCTGTGCAAAAACCAGATATACTATAAAAAGGCTGCTAAGCGAACGCGAATAGGTTGGGGTATGAAATACCCAAACTGATATCTCACAGATATTTAATAAAATTAGTAATGTAATTTAAAGCGATCAGACTATAGGTTATCACTTACGCCAAATTTTTCAATCTTTCTGCTTCCCCATATAACTCTTCCACTATAATCATACTCGCCAATTCGTAATTATGTGACATTTTCTTAGCATGCAGTTGCTTCAGTGAGCATTCTAAGTCTCAGTCTGTCACTGATCTAGCCCAAATGCTGTAGTCTAATAATGTTAGATAGTTTTAGCCCCGACCCGATTCAAGGTCGTTCTCTCGTTCTTATTTGAAATTCAACGAAAGAGTGAGACCGCCGTTGACTGCAGAGCACGTTCACGGTCGCGGCGTTTTCCATCGCCACACTCCCGGTCCCGCATCGCGCCCCTCTTCTTCTTCACAGGTAGAGATGAGCCATTCTAAAAATTACTGCGGTAACTTTAATAAATTACCTGGTAGTTTACGTAATTTACCTCAGGCCCTAAAAAATTACCGTAATTATCGATAATTTTCACCTCCGTCTCAGAATATTTACACTTTAGTCAGTCTCACTTGGTGGTATTCCATCATTAAAAAATCAAAGATAACAACTTTTACTAAAACCACTGGATTTATTAAAAAACGACCCAGGTTTCGATGTGCATTCACATCATCTACAGATAAATGAAGTCCGATGTGCAGGTTTTATATAGTAAACATTACCAGGTGGGGAGAGGGGGGGAAGAGAAGACAATACAGGAGGAGTGTGGTCGCGGGAGGGTAGGGGGGGTCTAGGAGGACGAAGAGCAGGGGATTAAAGCTTTTGAGGATGGGGGAATAGGCAGGGAGCATACATTCATTAACAAGGAATTTATAACAGTCAACTCGGTTTTTAAAAATCTCTAGTTGTTATAAAGCATTCACCTTGCATCTGTCATTTGTAAAATGGAGAGGTGTCATGGTAAAATAACTTTTATGTCCGTGGGTTAAAAGATATCTGGCGAAGTTGCTTCCGTAAAAATTAAAATTTCTAAAATCCCTTTTATGCTCCATTTGTCTAATTTCAAAATTTCTACTGGTCTGTCCAACATACTGTCCACCACATTCATTACATTTCATTAGGTATGCACCACTTAATTTCTGAGGTTCACGCCCTTATTAACCACCTTTTGAACATTCCCCTGAACGACTCAGAGTTTGAAAAAGAAACCCGAACCATCAAACTGATTGCAGTGAATAACGGCTATCCACTTTCATTAACCCTCATATGGACTCTCGGCGCCTCAGCGGCGCTCTTGCTTTTAAAAATGATTTTAAAATTTTTCATTCGCATGGATCTTTCTGAAACTTTCAGTTGTCTACTTTTTCTGCATTCTTCGGCTAAAAATATATTTTTGTATGAATAGTGCGCATAGTTTTCATTTTATTGGCCTCTAATGAAAAAAGTAACGTCGTTGCATTTACGGCGCCGCTGCGGCGCCGAGAGTTTCCTCGTCGCAATGTCGGGGACTGCACTCTCAATACTAATTTAAAAGTCATTATGTTTCGTATGAAATGGTATCTTTTATTTATAATCATAATATTTAAATGTTTAAACTGTATAAACAACATTTAATTGTTTAACAAGAGGAAAATTTGACTATGCCAATTTTTCTTTGGTTTTTATCTAATAATCATAATTTTTGCCTGTTTATAATTTTCAGTGACAAAACTTCATCTATTTGCAAGAATAATTCTTAGAAACTCATGACTAGCCTAAGGGTGTTTTTTCCATGGCTTCCGGCATTATTTTTTTTGGGTACCTTCTCCGCTCCGCGTCCCTCCCCCTCCTCCGCGTACCTACTGTGGTGATGGTTACCTTTGGGGACATCCCAGGGTTTCTATGTATAGAATTATACCAAGGAGTAATCCCAAGAAAATTTAACCACAATGTATTTTCAGAATGAATGCAATAATGCCTCTTGACCTACGTGTGGAAATTTCCCGGTGAATGAGTTGCTGAGGCTCGGGAGACGATTCAGAAGTTAGACTGGCCACCGTGAAGAACACATCGCACGGTTGGTGTTATATGTCTTGTACCTCCCATTTGAAAATATTCCTTTGCGGCTTCGAGTCTTCACAAAATGCTGGCGATAATATTATTTCCCAGGACGTTACTGTTTACCTATGGATTGGTATTGACAGTACTTACATGGTAAAAATCTGTTCATGATGAACAAATGCATAGAAAAATTACCTCGTAGTGAAAATTTGTAAATATATTTCTCGTTGTATACACAAATGCACTGGGGTTATAGTCCTCCAAAGTTTATCAACGTGAAGGGATGAGTGAGGAGGAGAAAGGTGGGTAATTCCATGGAGGTTTTTTTGAGGTGAAGGGGTGGAGATACAAGGTGGTGGGTCGACTGCCAAGGATCAGGGAATACCGGGATCGTTAGGCCAGGTAAGCGTAGAAAATCCGTATCGTGAAGAAAGGTTGAGAGTGCAAGGAGGCAATTAGACACAATAGGCCATTCTTTCTTTATCCTTCCATCGCTGCGTGAGGGACAGGAAATCCGCGCCTTATCGCAAAGCGCCCCGGGGTGGCCCTCCCTCCATTCCGAGAAGGTCTAGTTCGGGTGGGTCGCTGGAGGTGGGGAGAAGTTCATTCTGTTTTTGTGGGGGGAAGAAAGTAGGCGGAGGATGACAAATAAGGAAGCATAATGGGAAAATACGGATGGTCTCAGTGTTTTGGTCAGTGTAATGCTACGGAAAGAAAAGGTGATGGGGGTCCCCCCAGCATGAGGGTATTTTGGTCACCTCAGAACACTAGCTCCTCTTCCATCGGTCCCTCACGCAGCGCCGGACCGAAGAAACAACACGCCATCGTATTCCATGTTTTTTCCATTTCCTGCTCCTTCTTCCTTACCACCTAAATCCAAACTTCCTAGAAATAATTATTTTTACATTTCCCACCAATCCAGAAGCAAAACATCTGCCTCATCTGCCGCACTCCCCCGCATCACATTTACCTGTCCATCTCTATGGAGACATCCTCAGTGAGGGAATGGGCTCCACTCTAGGCCTAAAATACCGGCTCTTCTAGCCCACCCTCCAATACGGCACTGAACTCTTTGACGCGTCGCTGATTGTCCCACATTCCTCATATTTCACAACTCATCTGACTTTAATCCTTTATTTTTTTAGAAATTGCAGGATATAAACTCCCAGAATGTCCGTTACATTTGCCTTGATCGTCAGAATATAGCCCTTAAAAATCACGACGGTATCACACGTCTCTTCTCACTCCAGCTACAATTTTTCAATTATTAACGATTAAGAACTCAGGCTTCTGCGCACACTACAAAGATATAACATGTGGGTGGACGTAGTGAAGCAAAATTATTTTACATGGACCCATTCGACTTTTATTCGGTCCTCATTTTTAGTATTTGGATAAAGAAAAAGTAAAACAATGAGTACATGATAAAGTGGAGTTTTATCAGAAAAAAATATTTAAAACAACCATTACACACGAAATTAAAACTTTCATTTGAAAATAACCCTTCTAATGGACAAAAAAAGAGAGTATTACGACAACAAACGGAAAAAATACAGTGTTAAAGATTTTGAGCTATAACTTCTGTAATAATGGGTTAAATCTTGCAAAACACGGTTAAAAATAAATATAATAGAAGTCACTAGCATTATCAATCAGAAAACATACCAAAAAAGGCCAAGTTTGAAAGAAAATGACGAAATATAACGAAGCGCCGCTGCGGCGCCGTAAATCCAACGACGTAACTAAATTCGTAAATCCATATGAGGGTTAATAGACAAATTAATTCGCAAGAATAGGAGGAAAAGAGCCGTGGCCAGTTTGTACAACAAAGCTGAACCCTCTGTTCAACAATGGCGTTCAATTACCTACTTTGGGGAAATTTCCTCTCGAGTGGCGCATTGTTTCCGAAGGACCGTAATAAAGTGGCATTTAAAACACCATATAGTGTGAAAAAATATTAGTGAACTGCAAGTCGTTCAGGGGAATGTTCAAAAGGTGGTTAATAAGGGCGTGAACCTCAGAAATTAAGTGGTGTATACCTAATGAAATGTAATGAATGTGGGGGGAAGTATGTTGGAAAGACATGTAGAAATTTTGAAATTAGACAAATGGAGCATAAAAGGGATTTTAGAAATTTTAATTTTTACGGAAGTAACTTTGCCAGACATCTTTTAATCCACGGACATAAAAGTGATATTACGATGACACCTCTCCATTTTACAAATGGCAGACGCAAGCTGAATGCTTTAGAGCAGCTAGAGATTTTTAAAAACCAAGTTGGCTGTGATAAATTCCTTGTTAATGAATGTATGCTCCCTACCTATTCCCACATCCTTAAAGCTTTAATCCCCTCCTCTTCGTCCTCCTAGCCCCTCCCGCGACCACCCTCCTCCTGTACTGTGTTCTCTTCCCCCCCCTCTCCCCACCTGGTAACGTTTACTATATAAGGCCTTCACATCGGCCTTCATTAACCTGAAGATGATGTGAATGCACATCGAAACCTGGGTCTTTTTTCAATAAATCTAATGGTTTTAGTAAAAGTTGTCATCTTTTATTTTTTCCGTCTCAGAAATTTTTCATACCAATATATTCCAAATATAATATTTTAAGCTAATGCTATATGTATTTAATTCAATCTTAATTATAAATAAAGGCTCGCACAACTCATTTGCGGAATAATTATACCAGTGTATTATTTAGGAGGCTATCATTTTTAAGTGTTTGAACGAAAAATTCTCATAAACAAAACAACGCCGAAACAAAAGAGTGCTGAATTCTGTGCGGGGTTACGAATTTGAATTTTATTTATTTCTAATGCTATAGTAATGTAGCAATAGGCAATGCAAAAATGCAATAGCAAAAAATTACCGGAAAATTACGTTAATTTTCCAAAATTACCGTAATTTACCACGTTAATTTACCTCAAGTGAAAATTACGGTAATTTACCCATCTCTAGTCACGGGTGGCTCTATGTGGTCGTCCGAGAGTCCTCTTCTGACTCCCCATTGGATACCACCCCTTGAAGCTTTCTATTATGCATCAGCTTCCATATGTTGGAGGTCACGTGGAAGAAGCATGGGAGCGGGAGAAGGATGCACATCCGCAGCTCTGTTAATTACTCTGCGGGGAGAGCAAAAGTGACCAGCGGTGCCTCGTTTTATGAATAATAACGCCAAGCGTTTGAGATAATGGTTAATTTCCAGAAGAGAAGCAACCACTTTCACTCTACACTACACGATGATTCGGCTTTAGACTCACCTATGCGAGTCCGTATTAGTTTGGTTTAAAATGAGACACGGTCGCTTTAATCACATTTGGATCCTTTACTGCCATCACATTACCTATTGAGGTAAAAGCTTTCGGTAAGATTCAGTATTTCGATGCGTCGATGACTTAAACCATTTGCACCACATGAAATCCATCGACATATGTAAGGAAAATATTTCTCAATTCGATAAAATTCAATGTTTGATGTTTGTGCTTAAAAGAAAGCTGTTATGCTTAAAAAAATTCTACATTACATGAAAAGGACTATTGCATAAAACCTAGCCAAGACTATTATAATCATCATCAAGAATATTGAATCCTCAAATCTATTGCTTTGACAGTAATGCAATGCCTAGTATTGGCGGCACTTAGTACGGTGGTGTCCGAATGTAAGAGGTGAGTGGAAAGCCTCGCTTTGGGGTGCAATGTTCTCTTCCGGGGCCTCGCTTTGGGGGAATGTTCTCTCTTGAGAGGCATTTGTGAACCTTTGGATTCGACGCATGTGTAGGAGTTTTGCACTTATAAATTATCTATGCTCCTACATTTGGAAGATTAAGTGTATCTGAGATTTATGCAACGTTAGATGATTTATTTATTTTTCGATATAATTTATCTCGAGTAAAATGGTATGCCTTCACACTTTTTCGGCTGACTTTCAATTTCAAAGCTAGCACACAACATTGGGGATGTGGCCGTTGGGCACTTTCACGCATTAAATTCTTCTTTTTGATCTAAATATTCATTGCACTATGGATCTGCGCTAGTGCAGGGGCACATTTTAATTCCGCCGGTGAAGTATATTTCCAGACATTGAACGGAAAGACTCCAATTCCTAAAATACCACTCTTTTGCTCTTCTTACTCTGCTTAAGACTCTTCATTCAAGAGAGGAGTGCTTGCATAAACAGTCCAATTATTTGATCACATTTGATCCAATATTGTTCTCAATAATTTGATTAAAGATGCTCATGATAATTTCATCCATTATTTGTGCATGTAAGGGTTATGCAAAAAAATGATATCCTGCAGGAGTTTTTAAATCAGGATTTAGTCAATAAACTTATAATAATTTATAAATTTGTAATGTTCAAAACCATTAGGTTTAGGAGGTTGGGAATATCTTTTAACGAAAAAATATCAAAACGATTGAAATCACGAATTATGACCTGAGCTAATTAATGTTTTCAAACCTAATAATGAACACACATATAAATAGCAATGTTAAATTAAAAACTTAATACTTTTAATAAGGACAATTTCGGAGTTTAGACGTATATTTTATGCATACTCAGTAGTCACAGGCGTGATTTCATGGAATTTACTATACATTGCAATTGAAGTAACTTTTTTATTCCTCATAAATTTTATTTGAGACGGGTTTTGACGAGGCACTTCATCATTAGTCCTACATTCCCCATCAAATGGATCATTCCCCCTCCGACTCCCAAGACTGGCCCACAGCCCCTTAAGCTTTCCCCTCTTCTTTCCCCACCTTCCTTTCTTCCTCTCTTACCTCTCCCTCCCCTAATTTCTTAAGTCCATATATTCATCGTGTTTTGTGTTATGTGTACCTGATGATGACGTGCCACGTCGAAACCCAAGTCGCCTTCAATAAAAGTTACTTAATTTACAATATTATATCTTCTTTTTGGGACTAATATTCAGCTAGTACCATGCCATTGTGATTTAAGGGTAAAACTAAACCATTCGTCGTACTATTTAATTATCACTGCTGCTCATGAAAACGAAGAGACCGCTGAAATGGATAATATAAGCTAGTCGATTAATAAAAAAGTACATAAGTATTGTATGCAAATTCCCGGATCAATGCAGAAATTTTACGATATACAATCACGTTTATGCGCAACCTATAGTGTTTTTACACGCCATATGTCATTTTATTTTCAATAAAATAGAATGCAATTATGCAAGTAGTTATGTAAATTGTGGCCTGGATGTGGAATCTCGCACCACACTGAGCAATGTACGTTATTACATCCGCTGACTACGAGATTGCCATAAAATGTGTACCAAATGCACTTAAGGTGTTCTGTGGAATGATGCAATTTTAGGTACCTATCATTAATTTGCCAATAAACAGCTTTTATATGCGTGAGAATATGCCTAGAGAATGACCTCTTCCATCTCTGACACTCAAAGCCTATACGAACGGTGACTATTGCCACAATCTCAGCTGTCATTTTACTACCGTTCACGGATAAAATTTGCGTTTTATTGAATAGGCCTTGGAAATTGATGTAATCTTGACAGCTCTGCTAGCCAAAAGTCCTCTCTCCAGAAATCTGCATTCTTCCATTTCTTCCTCGACCTTGAAATTGCATCATATTCAATAAACTTGACCAATTAAACGAACTTCCAAAGAGGAAAATGCTCTATGTAATGGACACAATAAAAATTACTTTGTTAACTCTACTAGAGGTTTATTAGCACGACCCTGGTTTCGACACTTCGTGTCATCTTCAGGTCTCTTCTTCAGGTCAGGACACTTCCTGCCATTTTCACCCGAAGATGACACGAAGTGTCGAGACCCGGGTCGTGCTAATAAACCTCTGGTAGAGTTAACAAAGTCATTTTTATTTGGTCCATTACGGATAACTTCCACGAAGTAAAGTCTACAACTATTTCCGTTGGGCTCTATGTAAGGTAACATTTTAACCACCTCAAGAAAAATATCTTTGTATCCAGTAGAAAAGGCCATTTACGTAATTATAAATGTGGATAACATGATTTACCGGTAAAATGTAAGGGGTTTTTGCGAAATTATTAAATGTTTATTGTTTAAATAAGTGTATATTAGTCACATAATTGACACATTGAGACAATATGTTTGTGAAGAAAATAATTGAAGGTAAAATAAGGGGAGAAGTGCCATAAGAAGGGCCACGGGTTGAATGCACGGAGAGTTAAAGAAGATAGCACATGAGAAGAGCTATCATGAAGGAAGCAAACTTACATTAGACAGGATAGGATGAAGGGCTGCTTTCAACAATTCTTAGAATAGAATTAACAATGGTAATGCTGCATTTCATGTATGAGGAATAATTATGTATCCACGGATTTTATAGATAATTTCTGCTGATGAATACCGCAGAGGGACTGTAGAAGATAAAGTGATTGGTCGAAGGCTTCCAAGTTTTACTGGAAGCAAAAAGCAAAGGGGTGCCGCATCAATTATGATATCAAGTTGGTAAGAGAGAATAGGAGGTATTATGATATATATCAAACATGCTGGGCGCACAATACTGGAGTTCTAATTGAATACGGCAAACGGAAGCTAGGTGGAAAATAAGAAATACTATTGAAGAAAATTATGAACATTTTCCTGTACGCTCAACAAACCAATTTGTGAAGAAAAAGAAGACAAACATTAGAGGTACTGAGTGATCTTTAACTGTGAGGAGTTGGTAGAAGGGCGATGATGAAATGGACTCCCCGGATAAAAAAAGAACAAAGGCGTATTGGAAAAATTCATAAAACAAAAGGGAATGGCAGAGAGCCGATAAATTAGGACGGGAGAGAATGAACCTCGTTCCCTCCCACGCCGCTTCTGGCACTTCGGTCGATTATAAACGGACGCCCTTCGCCCGATTCAATGAACGATTCCCTTCCACCATTGAGCGCCGATTTTCCTCTCTCAATCACTTCTCCCATTCAACCTTGCCCAAAACCAAATTTCCCCTTATTTCTCGATAATCTACCTGTATCGCCAAATCCACCGTCCATTATCACTGTGAATGGTTAAACCACAATAAAAATAGCAAATTTATAATAGATAGATGACTATAGGGATTCTGTTTCGTGTGATATTGGGCTATCCAGTCTCATGTTCAAATCCAGCACCCCAGTTCTTATTTAGTTTGTGCTATTTTTGACCAAGCTTGAAAACAAATCACACGGGACCAGCGTGCGATATGAAGACAGTAAAGTGCTAATGCGCAAACAAGATGGCATTTTTAAAGGTCACTAGAGAATTGGGTTTATGAAAAAAATCTGAGCCCAGCTAAGCGACTATCGACCCATTGAATAATTCCAACTAATCACAGAACTAGTCAGGAAGGAGAATGGTGGACACAAATTTTAGGTGCTGTAAAAATAGAAAATTGAAACGTTTTATCGGAAATTATATCAATTTAATTTTAATAGCTTTATAAATAAGAATACAATAAATATTTCGTAGAATTACCACCCCATGTGATGATATTCCGATCAAATATGGCACAGAAACTAAATAAAGGAAAAACGTCATGAGAAAAAAGCGGCCTCGACCGGAATTCGTTAGCCGGACTGTAACTTGCCGGGTCAATGCTTAGACCAGAACGCTACTCGGGCCCCAATATTATTTGACAGGTTTTATTTTCTAATGGCAATTTAACGTTGTCCAATGCCGTATTTTCGACTATATGAACATTTAACTAATAAAGCTAATCATGACTTATGAAGCTGTAATAGACCTTAAACCATAGAGACTTTATTAATCGACTTTCTCTTAGTATCACTGCGCCTCGAGTTACTATCCAAGACTGTACGAATGTTCTTAATATATATATTATACGAATCCTTTTGCTTCATAAATCGTTTGGAAAATGAGTCGCAGTATAAGACATACATGAGCAAAACGTAATAATAATAATTTTCTCCGGGAAAATCAAAACTCTCAACACACAACATACCACAACCGGTGAGTAACCTGGAAAGAGTGGTCAACTCAGGAACATCTAACGCAAAAAGCCATTGAGCGGCCTCTCAGAGTAGCTGCCTTCCGTTGCTGAATTAGATAGTCAATGGCCATTGATGAATATTTTTAGAAGAGGAAGCACCTAGCCTACGTTCTCAGCTGTCAGTCAATCCTCATTTTAACAAATATTTGCCCTCTTTTTCAAATCACCACCAAAAACATGAGAACTCCATCAATTTCTCCTTGCTGTACGCGTACTTAGTGCGAGAGAAAGGAGACGGAGAGGAGAGTTGAGGGAAAATATCATGGATATTATTTTTCTATTAGAGAAATGGGTGTTTTTTACCTTTCTGCGACATTATAAATGGTTCGAGTGCGTTTCTCAAAATCTTTCTCTTCCCTTCCCTGACAATGGAATAGCAAGGGAGACGAAACTAATAGGGCTGCTAGCTCTCGGAGGACGCGAGGGAAGGATGGAGGGATCACAAGAGTGGAGACGGAAAGGGTGGTGCTTTGATAGCACGACACACGAGAGACGGCTCGTTTAAATATTTTTATAAAATAATTTAGTTATTTTATGTAAAGCATAGAATAGCTTCAACAATAATTAATAAGACACATCACTACAGTCAACGAAATAAAATATTTATTCTAATCCTTGGAGAACATTAACGTTATTCAAATGCAGTTCAAAATGATCAATAAGTTACCAGAAAATATTCAGAACAGTAAAAATAATATAGGGTTATTCTCAAATAATCTAAAAACTTGGTTATTACGATACGACGGTGTGGAATACCATTTTTAAATTCCCGGCGTTGAATTGTTACACCATTTACGAACCTTAATATTGAAGGGCATACAGCAAGTTGATTTGCTCATATTATATACACATATGATCTTGTTTGTAATTGTGAGTTCAAGTGATCTTCTGTAAATTCTGCTGTTTATTATTGGTATTCTGTATTTCTGATAGTTTTATTGCGGTTATTATTCATATAATGAAAATATGTATGCTGTATTTTTAAGCAAGCACCATCCCCTAATATTGCTAAATGATGTAATAGGCGCACGATCGAGAAAAATTTTCAAAATTAGGTGAAATAAAAAAATTAAGAACTCCCGCTAAATTATTTCTTACCGGTACATTTTAGCATTTTAGATTAAAAGCTGTGCTTGGAGTATTAGTTTACATGAAATATGAGACCTGGGAGTTTTCCCGCCAAGAAAATTTTGTTTAATGAGTTACTTCGAGTAAAGGAAGTTGAGACACGAATAGTAGTGAACGATAAAGAAAAACTAATTGGGGACAATACATTAAAAAGACGAGAAAATGGGGCGTACCGGGATATGAGAGCGCGCCTCGTGGGAACACATTTAGGACGGAGGCGGTCGAGGGATCTTCACGCGAGTCACCGAAGAACAGGAGATAAAATGAAGAGAAAAGTATCAGGTTGGAGAATTTGAAAAGTTAAACTTAAAAAATTATCACAAAACTCGTACTCTACAGTTTGAGCTAGAAGAGAAGGAAATAATTCATTTGAGGTCTGGACAGAGTATGTAATAACTCATGGATTTGCTAAAATGTAAGAAGGCTGGACTTGAGGGTGTCCGGATGTAGTAGAACAGTTCGTTATTTATCTCTGTTTGGAAATTCATGTAACGTTTCCAACGAGTTATTCGAAAACAAAAATACTTGCCTTTTACCTATGCTTTCCTATTTTTTATTTCAAAATCGCTTTTAAAAAGGCAAGACATGCACACCAACACCACTCAGGTGAGGGTGAGGAGAGTACATAATGTTCTTTTCATTAAAATAAAACGTTTCCTCAACTTTTTCTATCTAGAGTTCTGACACGTTGTGGGAATTTTATTTTCATTTATGTTTTGTGGAGATAAATAATTCATCAGATCAAAGCAACTTTTACTATCTTTGTCCCCAATTATTGCCAGAAATGAACGTAATTTACTAAATTAATACTTGCTGCTTGGCTTCAACGATTGCAGCATACCTTACTTTACATGAATTCCTCATCTTCTCTCTGTTGTCTACCTATTATTTCTATAAAGTATTGCTTTCACGAAATGCATCATACAGTCCTTCAATGCAGGGCTGCCCGTGATTATCGTTTTCCATACTTGATGTGCATTATGACATCAGTCTCTACATCGAAACTCATTTGAAACAATGTATCACCGAAAAAAATGTCTCATTTTCAAAATTAAACGAAATTTCATCTAGAAGCGCAAAACATAAAATGCGATTACCT
This sequence comes from Ceriagrion tenellum, assembly GCA_963169105.1. Taxonomy (NCBI): domain Eukaryota; kingdom Metazoa; phylum Arthropoda; class Insecta; order Odonata; family Coenagrionidae; genus Ceriagrion; species Ceriagrion tenellum. The sequence continues at coordinate 37,426,820 of OY720640.1, forward strand.
TACAAGAGATAAATCTATTAAAATGAAAGATGGAATCAGTGCTCTGGCATTAATGTTCATCACCAATTCACCAGAATTTTAACTGTATCTTTGCACTTTTTGCGGCGCGATGGAATGCGAATTTTGCTGTCATTTTGCCCGAATAAATTATGCCTATAAGACGCTGAATTCAGTATTTCATTCGGCGCTGACTAAAGCATCGCACAGTTTGGCCAAGTGCCCTTATTCTGGGCAAACGTTCAATAAGTCCAATTTACCGAGTAAAATATATGACCATTGTAAATTCTATCGGTAGGGTACAAATAAAAAGGACGTCATTGACAGGTCGTGTCGATAATGGTCAGTTTAGGTGACAGTTTTGACCGCTCGAGCCCGTTACGAAAAAGAATGGCGTCCATCAATCTTTTCATGCACGTATGGGAGGCAGGGGGGCAGCGGCCCCTCCTGGACGATACATTTCATACCAAATCTGCTATATGGAGCCGGAGAGGATAATGTCTCGCCCCCCACCTCCCTGGCATATATCAACAGCTACGGATTGGTGTCTGCTCCCCCCTAGCATAAATTCTGACTACGCCCATGAATCTGTTTGCGTGGATAGTACTACGAATAGCTCAGAAATATTTTCCCAACCTTCCAATAGATGCCCTAACTATCCAACAAGAAAAGGTTTATATCATTTTATTTGCTCTTCTATACCACCAGATAATTTTATTTTGCGGTACGACAAGGTGCCTCAAAACTTCCGAATGATTCACAGCTGAGTAATTGATTTGAAGATATAATTTTGATCAGGTCATATCATGTCTCCAATTTTTATCAAAGTATTAATAAAACTAAATTCTTCAGTTAATTCAAATAAAAAGCAGCTCCCTTTCATATTACGGTAATTGACAAAACTGTGTACTAAGCATGTGGAGAGCTGACGGACCAAATTACACGGGTCAATTGTTAAAACGATACTCTGAGAAAAAATACATTCCGGCTTATGTCTCATCTGATTAGGTATCATTACATAATAAAGTTGATACATGATATGATTAGGTATTGAAAAGGCTCTGAATCTTGAAGATGGGTTTTGGTAATGTCAGTTTGAGCAGTGAGGACCATAATAGAGAAGACGTAATTATAAATGATGAAAAGTCACGGATACCCTAAGAACTGGTTTTCTGAAGACTGTTTGGAATGCTTTGCAAGCAACAGGGTAGCGATGCCAAAACACTATGGCCCAACATATTTACATTTTGTCGTTCACCAAATGTCCGGACAGCGCCACTGCGAACTGAAATCTGCATTGCGTAAAAACAGGAACGGAGGCGTGGTATTTGATTTAATTCCTGAGTTTTTTCCGGAGTTTTTCGGCACTTATGTCTGGTGTTACTCTTGTACTTATTTAGGCATTATTTAAATCGGCTCTTACAAAAGTGTTATTACGTCAGAGTTTCAAAATCGCGTCCCATAGATATTAGATTGCAATTGAATTTTGAACTGGCTTTTTAAAATTCTATTTTGTTTCGTGTCTTACTTACATGTGTTAAAAACCTTTTTAAGATATTTCTATGTATTTTATATTACTAAGGAAGAGTCAAAATTAAATTATCTGGCACTAATTGGTAAATAAAATAGTATTTCCTTTCTCAATTCCTCTCTTTGTATCACAAATGTGGACAGAAAGAGAAGATCCTTCCTACTCGTCATAGTCTCATCAGACTAAGAAAAATGCTTGTTTTAATAAGCTCTATGTAAAAATGTCACAATATTTTATAAATCAAATTTCATACAAAAAATTCTTGAAACTCAAAATACGTTGTTGTAATTAGAATAAATATTTTACACAAAAAGAGGGCAAATTCGTTGCTATGCGCTAAAATTTATTAGCTGCCTCAATGGATTTCCGAAGACTTTCCGAGGTCGCTAGATCTAGGGAAAAAGTCTGAGTTGGGAACTCAGACTGCGTGAGGGTTTGCAGCAACCAAGACCCTAAATTGGCAAATCGCATGGGGATTGAGCGGAGCTGAATCTCTTTTTTTGCCTAGGAAGCACGGATGAGAGTCACAGATGGAGCAAAAAACAGGCAATTTTTTTTCTGGTGGATCTTCCGGGAATATAGAAAAACCAATAAAACTCGCTCCACATTTTCGCGAAGGAAAATGCCATGAACTTCAATTGTTTGCTCCTAAACAAGTATCTCAAAACAAACTGTTCAAAAATAAGACGGCCTTATAGGGTGGAAATCAGTTTATTTTATGAAGATCACGTATATTGTTCCATGGAACATGAACGCTATCGGTAGTTTGGAAGTGAAAATATTGCTCTTTCCTTTAATATTTCCTAGCATTCAGTGCCAGAATATTAACATCAGTGAACTATTAAGTCCACGTGAAAGCTTTGCATGATTCTGATATGGAAATCATGGACAAAGCGCGATATAGGTGACAGGATGTCGTTCATAAACGAAAATCGTCAGTGGATTCCAGCGGATACGAGGTGCTATAATGGAAAAATTAAGCAGTTGAAGAATCTTGAATGATTATAGATCCTCTCTGGTTACATTCTTTTCTCTCTCCATGAATTTAGTCCCGAGCAGACGTATGTCTTAGCATTCAAGAATAAGTCACGAAAATATTTTATCTTATGGTGGCTGTGTACTTTCGAGCCTTTACAGTTTAACGTTCATCGCCTGAGGTCGCATACCTGAGTGGAAGAAGTTCGAAGAGAAACTGTGAAGATAGCACTGACAAAAATTCTGTGGTAAGTGTAACATTTAAATTATCAAGGACAGTTTGCACCGGCCCTCATAAAATATTGTCGGCTAGATTGTTCGCATGAAATGGGTCAATAATTTAAAATAAAGGAAAGGGATTAGCAGCCATAGAAACGTCCATGTGCCCGAATTAATGATAAATCGCGAGTTAAACGGACTTGGATATCATCAGTCCCAAATTTATGAGTCTCTCAAACATGAAAACCAGGTTTTACCCAAGACTCGACAACTTAAGACTTTTGTCCCATCGTTGTAATCTGAAGGAAAAACTTGGGTTACCTTATGTTAAATGAAAAATAGCCTGGTTTCTTTTATGGAGTTTCCCTTTCTTACATTTTTATACTTTTTTTCTATCCATACCCTTTGAGGTATCTGAATATCCCATACTATTCACCGCTCCGCTCTCCACGAGGCAGAGAAAATTCAAGGTTTTATCTCTTTGCTTTTCCTCGTCCGAAATGCGATCCGTTAGCTCTTGAAAGAAGCAGACGATTGTCAAACAACCATGGCTCAGCTGCTCAGAGTCGAATAGAGTGACCGTGCGTCTCGAACACACACTGGTGGTAAAGAAGAGGAGCGATGTGGTCTGGGGGCAGGAGTGGGGGTAGACCGACAACGGGCAACTTCGGCGACATCTTCACTCGCCAGCCGTCCTTGGATCACGCGTATAGAAAGCTATGCATGCTTGAACAATTAACAGTTTTGTAGCAACAATACAAAAGTGCTTATTAATTTTGAAGATGAAGGAACAATCCTTGTTTCACGTGGATTATAAATACTCATTCGGTAATTTAACCTTTGCAGCTTTTCCCAGAATATCGCCAAAAAATGGAAAGTTTCGCTATGCTTTATAAAATTATAGAAAATACAATCGCTTCATGAGGAAACTCTTCCATTCACAACTTGAGCAACAAATGACTCTTCATTTACTAAGAAAAAATATAGAAATTCTTCAACTATTACGGCAAAGCTGTTATTAGGAGAGGGAAACGAATGAAACGAGTTCTTTGGTCCCGGTATAGAACTAACATAAGGGAGAGAAGTATTTGTGCCAAAGCATGTTTAGACCCTTCACCTGTTTGGATCAAATGGAATGGCCGACCACTCAATCTGTCAAATTGTTTTTTACTACACTTCCTTTATTGTTTACGTGAAAGGCTATTATTTGCGTGTGAGGGATACCTAGGCGGCAGAACTACTTTTTAACGCAGTTCACTGTTTTCCAATTACCTCAGAAGGTAAATAATTCATGCATCACTAACAGTAAAATCGAATCATATGTTTTTTTACCTTCAATTTTCATTACCTACCAATGAAAAAATTGGTAAATAGTGATAAGTAGAGCCACTGGCTTACCTGGTGCGTCGTATGTAACCTCATTTGTAGTTCTCAGCATTCCACGTGGTCACGGCATGCTTCTCCCCGGCCAGGTATTGTTCTTTCCTTCTCTCTTTTTCCCTGGAATCAACTTCGTCCACATATACCTCACAGGTAAATTAAGATATTTTGCAGACGATACGGTCATCTACCACGAAATTAGCCAAGACGTGGACTTAGAAGTTGCATCATCACACCATAATACGGTTCATTCGTGATGCCAGTAGGATACTGATACCGCCAACAGTCCGATCCCCCTGCTCTCGACACTTCCCAAAGGCACTAATCCTCCATCGACTTCTACTTCCTCTCCTGTCCTCAGCTCCGTTGACCGCCCTTCCTACGGTAAACACACTCGTCTCAGCGAGGCAAAGAGCTCAAGGTAGACAGGCAATGACTGCCGGAGGATGGGGGTTAGAGGAGTATTTAAGGGAAAAGACGGAGGGGTACAACAGGAAAACCAATGGGAGATATTGGAAGGAGAACCAAATTACCTCCTAAAGAAGGCTGACACATCCAAGGCAAATAGTTTAAATCACCGCCATATAATCAGCGCTGGTTTTAATGAAAAAAACTTAAGTTCTGATGGAACTACGAACCCCAATCATATCGTACCACAAATGTGTCTAATGTGAACAGATCACCAAATGGAAGAAACGAGACACTTGACTGTCCGAACTCCAAAACTCATGCCGTGAACATTGTGGTGAGCGAACATGTGGTATTAGTTAGGAACTTAATAGTTCTCTATTCTGAATCATAATTTAATATATTTTCCGTACTTTTTGAGATTAAATATCAGATAATACAATTTAAAAAACTGATGAGATTGCAAAAAATCACATATAATATCTCTGTCGTTTCAATTTTTGGTGACAGTGAACTTTTGTTCTCACACCTCGTTAAATTGCATCTATTTTGAATATATAGGAGAGGACACTGCCTAGTGTGGTGTTAATTGTATTCCTTGATTTTAGTGCCATTCATCTGTTTTTTCACACAGTTCATCATTATCCGAACTTTCACTCCACCTCATAATCATTCCAACAAAAACATTTGTAAAATCGCCATACGTATCATGTTCGAAAATACGCGAGCCATAATCACGTCATCAGAGTAAGTCACACGAATCTGTTAGTCTAAATCATCTATATTTACATCTACGTAGTTCTGTTCAAGTCACCACAAGGGTGCGTGACACGGAGTGATTCCACTGCAGGCATGCAGCACTCATGCTAGTTCAAATGAGAACCTTTCGCACTCCCCCGGCCGCCACTCGGTGCGGAACACACGGCAGTCGTCAGAACATTGCTCCATCAAACTAGAAACCTCAGAAAGCAGTGACTCACCCGTTGACCCATTATGCCGCAGGTTATCCCTCACTGGACGGTGAGTTAGAAAATACATTTGTTGCGTTTTGTGAGAACTCATTTTGTTTTTCTTTTGTTTTGTCGTCTGCTGACGAGTTTTCTTGTGTTCCGGTGGAGGCGCTGACGGGATACACCTGTGCTTGGCACACTCTCGTGCTCTCTCTCTCTCTCTCTCTGCTGGTTCGCGGGCACTGCTGCAGGCTGTCGTTCACCCTCTCACCCGCACCTCGCCTAGCTGGCCCGCTCGCACCGCCGCTGCTGTTCGCTCGCTTGCCTGCGCCTCGACTTGCCTGCACCTCGACTTGTTCGCTGCATGCCGTTATCACCGCCTACTCCACGCCCGCTTTGCTGCACGCTGTTACCATCGCTCGCACCACGCCCGCTTCGCTGCATGCCTTTCGCTGTCGCTTTTTTTGAGCCTTTTACTCGGCACACTTCATGAAACTTGTGTAACTGTCACGAAGTACAGTGGAAGTAATCCTTTTGTAACCCTTATTACAGTCCTTTCATTGCCCTCTTTACCCCACAACATTAAAGCTATGTTTCAACTCGTTAGGCATTAGGGTGCATGCGATAAATTCCTAAATATTTGGCTGCCTTGAGCAATGTGAGCTTGAGTTTATTTTCTTAATTTTTTTGATATAATTTTTAAATAGTGGGTAGCGACTCATTTTTGTATTTCTTATAGGTTTGATAGCTTCATATTAGTATTTTCTTTTTATAGTTAACATTTTATAGATTAATTATTTACATAGTAACCTTGGCGTGAGGCATTTTCATATTATTACTAGCCTGCTTCTATTTCATAGTGTCCAATGTGCTCTCATTAAGGTGTCAGGTAATTCTCTTTAGTGTTTCGACATTTTCAACTTCAATTAACCGTAGGTAACTTTTTCTCTTGGAGCACACACCAGTCTTGTATTTCTTTCATAGTGGAGGAGGAAATGGTTTTCTTCATTATTTTTTTGATACTTATGTGCTATAATCTTTGGTTATGTATAAAAAAACTGAAGTATTATGTAATGTTTTGATTCAGTTTAACGTACTACCACGTAACTGTTTTAGTGATGCCATCTTTAATTTTCTCCAAATTTTACGAAGTAAAAAATACGTATTAACATAGATTTTTAGTTGTATTACAATTAAAAGGGATTTTTCGATGCATGTGTGAAGATTGCTACACATTATTTTTTCTTATTGTCAGTTTTTGCAAATGAATGACTCTACAGTTGCTACAGTAACGCTTTCTTTTTAGAGCGGCTTTCGTTACAAAAAGAAAACTACTTGATAGCGTAACTGGACTCCGAAAAAATTTTGGTATTACTAACGACTTTGTGGGATTACTAACGACTCGGAGTTTTACACCTCTAGGACTTCAAAACATAAAGGAATGTACGAAACTGAATCATAGGAAATTTTTGTAATCTCTTTTTAGACCTCGTTGTCGAGTCGTAGTAAATTCGTTCCATAGGAATTGTTCAGACAAGATTCGACTGTTAAAAAAACGCTTTCTTTTCTAGGTGATTTCATACTTTTCCATGCTTAAACATTTTTTGTCCCAAAATCATAAATAACGAAAATTTTAAAACCAAATGTGCACATTATAAAATATTTAATTATTTTTATATTGTATATGTTATTTAGTAATTTTTGTGTATCATCCTTTACATTTAATCTAAGCAAGTCGTAATTTATAGAGGGGTTAAATACTGAATAACTAACGCTTTTAGATGGTCACATTTAATTTAGTTGAATTAGAAATTACTTATTAAAAAGGCTGGTAGAAGGTAGTATATGGCTGGTTTAAATAATTTCATATGGTATTGGAAATGAAATCATGAGAAATTTGGGGGTCCTTATGTTTTCGACGCACGTACGACTCGTAGAGAATACAATTTATGGGATTATGTTCTAACAGGAGATTCAAATATTATAATAGCAGTTTCTGCTACAGGGACTTTTATATGTTTCTCCATATAATATCATTGTCAATGTATTAAAAATTGCTAAGTGTGTTATGTTTGTTACGAAATTATTAAACACAAATTTTGTGTACCATAAAACACACCTGAACGGATAATAAAGGATCTTTCTATTACCTAATTCCAATTCCATCATTATAGATGGGGTAATATAGTGATGGCAATTATAGGAATTCTATGCCGGAATTCTGCTTGATTTTAGTCTCTCAGCCGCATTCAGTGCCCTAAAAGGGTAAAGGCTTGTTATTCCTATGTTACGCACAAATTTTTCAGGAATATTTTTTGCCTTGTGAATCTCTTTCAGGAGGTGTGCATCTTCAAATCCCATAGCATGTATTCAATTCTGGATAATCAATGTACTTGGATAACTTTTAGGAGCCATGGCAGTCTAATTTAGCCATCAATGCGCTAGGCAGAGCGTCGAATTCATTCACCCGGCAATAATCAAGGTTTCGAAATTCGTGTTCAACAGCATTAGCAGCATCAATTAGAGAGCCTCGTACTTTCAATCCTTATTAAGTTCACCGACTACCTGTCCATGTTAATTACTTAATCGAATGGAAGGCTTTCCGATTCTGCAAAATGGTTTTTCTAATACACCTGTGTCTATTCATTCCTTCCTTATTCGGATTGCATTCGAGCGGCAATTCAAGCAGGTGTTGGTTGCAATTATGCATGTAATTCTTGCTGTTATTAGTATTTGGAGGGTTCAGGGACTGCTTTTGAAGTGTAGGCATATAGAAAGAATCAAAGGAGTTATGAGAATGATAATTATTTACTTGACAAAGCGTATATTTCGGAGGTAGTCTACCAAACAATAAGAAGAATGGAACAGAAGGTAGAGCAAATTTGAGGAAGAAGCGGATCGATTGTCAGCGGTCTCTGCTTCTTCATCCGTAAAGGGGTGCAAACGGACAGCTTTTTTCAAATGACTCTATAGTGAGCAATTTTCGCAGTGTGACTAACACACGAGAGAGTGGGATATATCCTGCTTATTTCGTTCATCCTTTCAAATCTATCATTTTTTTCTTACTCTCTGCTAATTCATTTCTTTCGTCTCCTTAGGACAGATTGGACTAAGTGGAGGCTGTGCGAAAGGAAACTTTTAAGTAAGGAGGACCATTGTTAAATACTTTAATTTCATCCGTCTCCAACAGCTTATCAATGAGCACTCTTTCATCAGATTAACTTCTAGTACACAAAAATTTCCTTCGTTCCTATCCGAACCTCTCCTTGCTATTCTCCTCTTTTGGCTATCATTCAGGGCACAGGATATTAAATGTTTTTCTTGAATGACCCAATGCCAGGAACATTAATTTCGAAATATAGTTAAATATCGGAACAAAAGTTCTTATAAGAGCATTAAAGGAAATTGGAATGGTCTCTTGATCGGTAAACTGGCATTTTTGATCCAGTTCACTAGATTCGATTGCTGCACGTAAGGGAATCTGTCGAAAAGAAGATGTGGAAGGCATATGCCTGAATTGTTGTAAGAATAGAAGGTGAAAGGGTATAGTCCTAGTGGTTGAAAGCCATTACAGTGTAAAAGGAGTCTTTTAATAATGTCTTATTTTATCTTTCTACTGTTTTTCCTGCAGTGGATTTTTTAAAGGGATACTTGCTACCTCCTGCTTTTTTTCCACGTGCGATGAATTTATATAAAGTATGTCACATTATAGTTTTTCAATATTTTTAAAGAGAATAATCCATACATGGGCTTTTAAATACTCACACTTTCATTTTTATCATTATAGCGTATTCATTAATATAAGCTTCAGACCAAAAATAGAGATTATATTTTATACTCCATTTATTAATTTTGTTTCTATAAACGGAAACTAAACGGCGAGAAATAAATGAAATTTATGTAACGACATACTGCTCTTCTTTTGACTATTTCTTCCACTATTCAGTTCATTTAGAGACAGGCTCAGCCCATTGTCACAGTACCCATTCCCCAAAATTCCGGCCAACCATCTCTCGAATCCTGTCGGCTCCCAGGAATACCCACTCCCGTAACTTAGAAAAGCGTCCGTCCCCAGTTCACCTCGCCAATACTTTCCCCTTGAAGTAACCTCTTTACTCCCCTTCCTAGCCCAAGTAATCGTAGTCTCCTCTATCAAATCCACCCGTCCCCACTCCTATCTCTCCCTCATCCTGTCCCACATTCTGCCTGCTCGCCCACACCTTTCCCAGAAAACGCGTTTCCTTCAGAGCGAACGGTTCTATCCAAACAAGTGCCCTTCAATCCCAAGAGGCTCGGCGTGTTCGTCTTGCAAGACCATCTTTGTTGAGTGCTGTCGTGGAATGGAAGTGCGAAAAAAGTTGGCAAAAAGAATTCTTCTTCCGGACGGACCCGATATCAAAAGCATGGGGAAACTTTGAACTCAATGTCTCGTCGCCTGGAGCACTGCCACTCGCTCATCTGGACGCCCATTCGCATACGAATTCGTCCAAATTTCCTACATTTTTCTTCAGGAAGTTCTGCCGTGCATAAATTATGGACCATTCTCTGTGCATTGATGACCACCATTGTAAAACATAAGGTTTGGTTTTACTTTTCTCTGTCGAGTTTAAATCTATTTATGTCTTACTAGCATTTTCTGTCTTATTTATTACCTAAAGTACCAACATATACACATAAAAATCTAACCATTCCCTCTCCAGAAGCTGAAGTTAAAGTGTTCAGTAATTGCCATTAGTCGTAGAAAACATTCAACAAATTCACATCTATATCTAATTCTCCCATTACCTGAATATTTGTAATTTCTTCCCTGCTATGGAGACAACACATTATCAAGCTTGAATTCATGACATGTTTTCACCTTGTCAAAGATCAACATCTCTACTTATATGCAAAATTCTCTTCATCAGAACCCACTATGGCCACTAATGATCGAAAATGGTGGTATGTCCCTCTTTAGCTCCTCGCATTCACCTTTGTAACTATCATCAATTCTCTCAATATCTCATTATACTCACCAAAATCAATCATGCTCTTATAATCACGCATATGCCATTTTTGCAAATGGATTTAAATATGTATAAACTGTGAATTAGAAACAAGCATTCTTTTTTCCCAGTGCAAACTCTCTGAGTTTTTACCATTTTCATTCAATTGAGGGTCACCAAGAGGATTAACTAATCTTACATATTCATCCCGTCTTGCAAATATCCAGTTATTTATGTCAATTAATACAAGAATTCTCTCGCCTGAGTCACATTCCTTAAATACTTTCAGTTATCCCCTAAACTCATCTTTCAAACTTTCTACTTTTCCATCCAGTGGTGCATGACATGTCACATTGATAACTCTTCAAATTCCTTATTTCATACTAGCAATCTAGGGGATGCTAGTTATATTTCTTAATTAGCATTTTAACTGTCTCATTGAGGATTGAATCTACATCTTGAGTGTCACGCTTACTACTTTCAAATCCCAACTTCAATGCTAACCCACCATCAGAAGTGATAACGTCCCGCCCCACGAGTTTGGATTAGTAAAGTAATATCATCTGATCTGATTTCACTTTGAAAATGATTGCAAGGCAGTCGAAACCTGGGTCGTGAATTAAAGTTTTAAGTGCGGAAAATACAAAGAATTCTCTCTTTTTAGTCATGTTAGTAGAGTACACAAGTTTGCAGAACCCGCCATTAGCCAGAAAGCTTTAGCTGCTTTTTGTTATGGCGCTCTACCATACAGTTTATGCGAATTTTTACTAGTATACCACAAAATAAACCAAAGCTTAATAACCAAAGCTTAATCACTACATCAATTAGTCACTGCTCCAACTAGAGGGAAAAATACACTTGATCTTTTAGCGACAAATATTCCACACATGGTTGTAAACATAGGTACGGATAAGGGAATAAGCGACCACAAGATAGTTAAAGCTAATTTTTCCGTGAGCATGATCAAGAAACATAATCCACAAAGAAAAATCTACTTATATAATAAGGCTGACTACGAAGGTATGAAACGAGAGTTCCAAAAGTCATTTACTAATTTTCAAAAAATAAGTATCAACAGTAATACTGAGGTTTTGTGGAATACTTTCCTCAACGTTACACGATCAGTAGTTAGCAAATACATACCAAGTAAATGGAAAAGAGCCAATGCAGAGCCTAGGTGGTATAACGCGGAGGTTAGAAAAACATTAAAGCACCAAAGAACATGTCATGCTAGGTTAAAAACGGCAAAAAGTAACAAATCCTCCGAAGAACTATACACAGTCACCGAAAATTACAAAATATCTAAACTCTTAGCAAAAAAAGCGTGCCGAAGGGCGTTAGCTGATTTCAAAAGTAAATTACTGGGAGAACAATTGAACGATAATCCCAAGGCATTTTGGTCGTATGTTAGGGACACTCAAGGAAATAAATCAACAGTACACACGCTTAAGAATATCAAAGGGGAAAAGATAACCAACAGTCTACAAAAAGCCAATTCGTTAAACTCATTCTTCAAAAGCATTTTCAGTACTTATACACCACATCTTTTCGATCCGCAGCCAGTTCGTTCCCAAACATGTATGCCTGAAATTATTATAAATTGTCGCGGCATAGAACAGCAGCTAAAAAATATTAACCCCAACAAATCCCCCGGTCCAGATCAAATACCTGCTCGCGTATATAAAACAATGGCATCATACATAGCGCCTTACTTAGAATTAATATTTACCAAATCTTTAGTAGATCATGTAGTGCCTAAGGACTGGAGAGTAGCAAATGTCACACCTATATTCAAAAGCGGTGACAGGGAAGACCCTAGTAACTATAGGCCTATTTCTCTCACATCCATTTCCTGTAAGGTATTTGAACACATAATCGTAAGCTCCATTATGAGTCATTTAGATAGGGAGGAATTGTTAATAAATAACCAACACGGATTTCGAAAGGGTAGATCTTGCGAAACCCAATTGGCCCTCTTCGTTCATGACATCTTGCTCTCGGGTGAAAATAATGTCCAAGTTGACGCGATATTCCTCGATTTTAGGAAAGCTTTTGATAAGGTACCTCACGTTAAGTTGCTCTCAAAACTAGAAGCATATGGAATAGATAAAAACATTATTAGTTGGATTAATCAATTCTTACATGGGCGGGAACAAAGGGTTGTCATAGACGGTATCATGTCAAACACAGTTAGCGTTACATCGGGTGTTCCTCAGGGAAGTGTAATTGGTCCACTTTTATTTCTCTTGTACATTAATGATATTAGTAACGTCGTTAAAAGTAAGCTTAGACTCTTCGCAGACGACGCGGTTGTGTATAGGGATATTAACAATTCCGAAGATAGCGACTCGTTAACAAACGACCTACTTGCTATTCATGCTTGGTGCGAAAAGTGGCAGATGGAACTAAACATAAAAAAGTGCGTAGCAGTCAGCTTTTGGAAAAAGAAAAATTGGCCATTTAGGGCATACAGAATTAAAAATACAGAAATTATTCACGCCGAGTCTGTTAAGTACTTAGGAGTCACAATTAGTCACGACCTATCTTGGGGAAAACATATTAGGGAAATATGCGGTCAAGCATATAGGAAGCTAGGCTTTATCAAGAGAGTACTCGGAAAATGTGATGAGAAAGTGAAAGAACGTTGTTATTTTTCAATCGTTAGGCCTCATCTGGAATATGCTGTTAGTGTATGGGATCCATACGAAACGGGGTTGGTATCAGAGTTAGATCGCGTCCAGCGAAGAGGAGCTAGGTTTGTGAAACGATGCTACGATAAGTTGGCTAGTGTGTCTGGACTGTTAGAAGAATTAGGATGGGAATCGCTATCACAGCGTAGATTAAATTATAGGCTTAACCTCCTAAATAAATTTCAGGAAAATCATTTTACTGACGACGTAAAAAACATACTATTAACCCCTTCGTACTACGGCAGATTAGATCGCGCCAATAAAATTAGAGAGCTAGATTGTAGAACCGATAGGTATAAAATGTCATTTTTTCCGCGTACCATTCGGGACCATAACAGCTGTGATCGTCGTCATGAATAGTTCGAGTATTGACAATAGGCAGGCAGTTAATCTTTCTCATTATATTCTCCTCTTTCTTATTTATGCATGATGTAAATAATGATGTTCTTATTTATGCATGATATTTTGAATCTGTAGTAGTAGTCTTTGTATCCCTTGCATGTTAGAACGATTGGAGATACAATGTTTCTTGGGTATTAGATTTGTAATTGGCGCTTTGCATGTGTGGTACGCGGGTTTTTAATGTAATGTCGGTGTTCTACCATATCATTCATGCATGCCTGGTGCGAAAGCACCCCCTGCCACACACCCTTTGGGTGGCTTGCAGGGTATGACGTAGATGTAGATGTAGATGTACTACCCTAGGCCCACTTTCACTCTTTTACTCGAGTTTGGATTTATTTAACAACAAGAATTACCTCAAGAGCTGGCATACAATTGCTCAAATCCCACCACTTGCAGGTATATACGGTGTATTGACACATAGCAGTACAGCTACCTCAAAATTCGAGGGTGCTCAAATGTAATCAGAATCCATTTTGCTTATAAAGTCGTGATGGAATCATTCAGGAACAATTTTTCAAACTTATATAGTGATAAATGAGAGTCTAAATGTTATAATTACAAATCAAATAGGGATATTTTCAAGTTCCAGGGTGTCCAAATGCAGTCTGTATTCAGAAAAATCAAAACATTTTCCAAATACTCATAAGTAACGTACGGCCTGATAATAAATAATGACATTAAACAATGAGGGCGTACTCGTTCTAATCACAGTAGAATATACAAAGTAAGGAATTGCACTCTTAACAAAGTATTTAAGGAAATGAAATTCGATGTTCATTGGCCTCAGCTCACGCACAATTATCGGCATCACAGGTATAGGTCAAATGTAGGTTGTTCCTTATGCAGTGACTGACTTCATACTCCCCTTTTAAATTGAATATGTCTTGAACTAAGATTACACATATATGAACTCTCAGTCAATTTAAAGATATCTTGATACTTAGATGACGAATTTAATGACTTTTATCGGTTAATTAGTACCATAGAGTAAAAATTAATTCAATAAAATTGGAAGAAGATATAGATGGAATAATCACAAGTTAAGAAGAATACTTAAATACACATAGCAAGATATTAAGGACTATAATATAAAAATACATCGAAATGTATTGCATGCTTAAGATTTGAGTGGTTTGGAGGATGCAGCTAACAAATCGTCGGATAACTGAATGATAATGATGTAAAATGTGCGAAACTTCCTGACCATAGTGGGCGTTCCAAAAACCAAGCCAAGTTGAAGATCAAATGAAAGTAACTACTTTTACCCAAGGACATAAGCGTTAATTCACGTAGTAGAAACCGTATATTTTAATAAATATCTTTAGAGCAGGAAATAGTGAAACCACTTTTAGACATTCCATAGTGGTAGATTTATAAGCTGGCTGTTTTCTCTTGGGGTCAACGACACGCGAGAGCACATGTTATAAGTGTTTTTTTTATACAACACACAAGTTTATTGATACGGCTGAACCACTTAATAAAACTGAAAACTATTTGCTACGACGTTTATATGTTTAAAATCTCTTTGAATATTTCCAGTCCTCTTTCAAGTCATGAATGCAACAGATACTGAACAAACTGAACATACTGAACGTGAACAGTACACTATAAATTTCGTCAACGTGATCAACGTTTGTTTAATTGAAAACTTTCTCAGAGAAATTGGATTTAAAATATTTGTGGTTACATTTCAATTTGAAAAGTTATGTTTCTAACTGCTTGAGAGCAATTGAAACTCAATACGAAACTATAACAACAGATCAATGATGCCCTAATTTGAGACCCGAGTCCATTAATATATGACTTTCTTGCGATATCGCTGGATCAGACTTCCTGCATTGACACGGGTCTGTTGTGAGCAAGTAATTTTTCTATGTTAAGTGCTCATGGTTCCCTGGAATGGCTGGAGTTCTATCTTCAAATCACTAAATACTATTAATGATCCCTTGATATAAATGCCAGAACGTAATTTCAACAGAATGGACTCACAATGCCTGTTCATTGTGTTGATTTAAAGAACGCCCATAATGAGCAGATACACAATTCGGAAGGCCTTCGATCAATGTCTATCGTCTTGAGTTTTGAGTGATACAAAAGATGACGATTTCATGAGGTAACAAACCGGAGAAAACGATGAGTATTATATGTCCACTTTGTCCATTTCCTCTGCCCTCGATTATTGATTGAATTGATATAAATCTGAGGCCACACGGATTGTATACATGCTTGATATTATTCTGAGGCCGATTGCGCTAGTTCCCGTACCATCACTAATGATTCATGGGCACTTTTATAGGCTAGAAATGGATTAACCTCCATTGAATTACGTGTATGAGAGTTACTGCGGACTTAAATCCATCAATACATCTGAATATTTGAGTTTTGTTTTCCTGCTTCCATGTAATATGAAGGGTGACGCAACGCAAAACTGGCAGGAGTTGGAACTTTTACTGTCCGTGACCGTCTAGGAACACGTACTGTCGTAAACACCGTTACCGTAAGTTACTCTTGCTACAATGACGCAGTAATTACTGTCGGCACAAAAATTATGTTACACTGAGTTACAGACCGAATGAAAAGAGAATATCTGGACGAATTGAAATGAAACAAAGGTGAGCTTTTAGCCTATTTTATTTCTTGTTGATTAGTTTTGATAATGGTTTTTCCGAAGATTATTATGCAAGAATGCAAATAACTCAAAAAGAGTGTTTACAAGAGAGAAAAAAATGCTTTATAACCTGAACAGATATTCCGAACTTAGGCGGTTACTGAATAACTACCTTTCATTCACCGTCAAGTTTAGAAGTACATTTTCTAAATAATTTATGAATGTTCTCTGTACGTTTCCATTTTCTATAACTAACTGTAACATCAAAATTCTGATGAAAAATTTGCGGATAAACATAATAGCCGTTATTATTATGGTAAATGAGACATATATACCATTATTGCATATGGACGTGACACCGTAGCTCTTATAATTAGTATGGTGATTTCAGATGTTTTGAATATACAAAACCATAGGAATAGTTTATAACATTTTTAATTCACATCACATTTAGGCAAAGCTTGGTGAATGTGAGGTCTTTGAGTCTGCATCCCTGGCAGAACGCGCGCACAAGTCTTTTTAACAAGGCTAAAGAAAGGGCTTCATTTTCATTCTCGCCCAAGAAAAAGTATCTCGGCAACATTTAAAAAAGTCTAACTTACAATTGTTCAACGGAAAATATTAGAAGCTATGTCTTGACCATTGTTCCATTACGTTCGGACATGTTTTTCTCCTTATATTTCGCTTCATATTTAGTACACAAAAAGTGGGACAAAAATTTTCGACCTTAAATTTGGGGTCGAAAAGTTTTAGTGCCGGCTCTTGTGCTAATCATGGCGAGCATACGTGGGCAATGCAATACAAACTGTGTGATGTCTAACATTATTTAGAAGGGGTGTCTTCGCACCTCACTGGCAGCACTCTGCCTTCCTCACGTCTGGACGTGTTCTCTTCTAATCTCACCATAGATTTTATATGAGCCAGAAGCAGTTTCGATGCGGGGACTCGTATCGCTCTCTCATGGGAGAAGGCGCTTGCCTGGATGTGGTAGGCGAGTTACGGGACGAAAACATTTTCTCTACTCTGGGAGTAAATCATTTTAGTTATATTAATCGGGCAAATTCAAACTTGATGGCATTGGCATACCTCCGATTAGCTACCCGTAAACGAAATTTAAAAAAATTATACTAGGCTTTATTAATAATACTTGTTTATTATCCTGTGGCAATCCACCTATAAAAATTCACATTCACGAGTACATAGTTCATGAAAGTGACAGTTTTAGGCGTAACTTTAAGGAATAACTTCATGATTATAGATTGACAAAATTTTAATTTACATAGTTCATCACATTAAAGACGACATTGTGACAAAACAATTTAATGCAGGGACTCTGCATATTAATGTCGGTATCGTAAATACTGGAAAATTTATTGAGTGATCTACATTCTTTATTTTCAACAGAAAATATTTGTAACCTTTTTCAGCCAGTTCAATTGGTAATTGTTAATAAGCATTTATACAAATTCTCATGTATTAAAATATTCGTCCTATTTACGATAAAATAGTGTCCTTATGCCGATGAGTGAGTGCATTTTTTTGCAAAATTTCTGCTCTGCTCTGTAATGAAGTCTGTATCACCCTAGACGTTGCCGGTTGCGGTTGATAGTTACAGTCTGTGCCCACTGTTTCAATCACACCATCGGTTGGCGAAGGTTTTGGAAGAGAAATTGGTCTTTGGTCTTAGACATTTGTTCATGTGCATCTGTTTGTTAGTATACTTGGCTTAGCTGATGCGACTCCATGTGAGTTTGCTGGGACATTGAAGTAAACACTATTGAAGGTTTTGCAATGCCCAAGAGAGATATGTTATACTGGGGAATCCTTAGATTGAGAAAACTAGCTTACACTGTGATGATGATTGTATAAGATGTAGTAGATGATGACCGAGCCGTAACAGCTTCTTATTTAAAAAGCCAAAGTGGAAAAGGAATGCAGCATAAGCGGTTCATCACCTGACCAGCATTTGAGCACAATGACGCACTGACAAGAAGTAAACACTTGTTGCACCTGACTGCGAGACGAGACGTAATTGCTCACGGGTGTCAACGGTCGGATGAAAAATAGACTCGCTCCTATCCTAGAGCGTTTACCCGCAACCAGGAATGGGTTCGCGATGATTGATCGAGTAGTAGACCAGCAGCCATAACCAATGACATATAGTTTGACACGGTTTTAAGGCTGGTACTCTGAATGGTATAGTGACCACGCATTTCGCCTGAATTGCGTCTTTAAGCGCCTAAAATTGGGGAAACCGCCGGTTTGAGACGCCGGCTTCAGAGACCGGAAAGCGACGTGATTCCAAATGAAATCACGTCGCTTTACGGCGTCGATTTTTTCAGATGACTTTCATTAATTCATAAATTTATTTTATCTAACCATATATTTTCACCTTACGTAGATTACATCATCTTCAACAGGAAATACATATGAAAAAATCGACGCTCGACGCAGGAAAGCGACGTGATTCCATTTGGAATCACAGGACCGGAAAGGGTTAACGAGGTTGCATCCTATTCAAATAGTTGTATAAAACTAAATTTTAAACCTAAGCAGCTTTCATGAATAATGCATGCACCCAGTTGCAAAGTTTTCATGGAAGAGTAGCCGGCGTAGGATTATTGCTAATATTCACGGTCATGCCTCTTTGAAGCCTGCCTTCCCAGCCGCCGCATGTGCGTATGGCAGGGGGTGTTAGGACACCAGCCGTAGAAATATGTAAGGTTTTGGAAGGTAAAATCCTGACGTGTATAATAGGAGTGTATTTAGTGGAGTTCAGATATTTTTTTGTGATCGCTTATTGTGTGCGGAAAGAACGAGTTCTAGTACATATCTGTTCGGTAATGTATCTCTCTCATTTTATCGCTTCTGTCAGAGCTAGATATGATAATATTCTCTGTGTTGCTCTGAAACAAAGGAGACAACATTTCCTGTACCCCATTTCGGACTTCTTTACTAGCGGATACTTACCTTTCGAGCATCCACTACTTACTTCTTTGATATCTATCATTGATACCTCCCTCCAAAACCCTCGTCATTGAGCCAACATCTTTTCAAGTAGCTAATTATGTGCGGACGATGACGGACCCACTACTTTTGCTTGCCTTTCTGAAGGACGAATGCAGATACTGTACTGCTTGAAGTCCTCTCGTATCTACCCGTCTATCCTTACCTCTGCCGTATGTCGCCCAAGAGACAGCCTAATGCCCCAAGCACATTTCTTACAACGACCTCTCATAAGATTCTGACCCTACGGTCGTCCAGATCTTCCTCTCTTATCTCTCTTTCATTGCTTGCACTATCCCCGCCCTCACTGGGATCCATGGATGTCCCCCTCATTCGTCCTGCCCCAAGGGTGGACTCCGAGAGAGTTTTTGGGGGCAGGAGGGTAACAAAAATGGGAGGAAGAGAGACTTTTTGGTCAAGGTGGACGTAGGGCGCGGAGGATGATTGGACAGGTTGGTTGGTGGAAGGGGAAAAACGACACAAAGAGGGTTCAGGGGTTGAGAGGAGTCGGGGGATACGCCCTGAAGCTAAGCTGAGGGGGACTCAAGTTACTGCTGAATTGGAGAAAAGGCCATGGGAAGCGCGTAGCATTAGGAACACTAAGGCAGCAAGGAATTTGGAGTACCCATATGACGCTAAGCCTTGATGGCCTTGTGTCCACGTGTTAACCGGGAGCGCCAGTTCGGGAGAAGTGCTTATTATTAGAAAAATATCGGAAATAGTGTTTGTTAATTTTGTGAATGGCTGTTCGGCTTTTAGTGCATTAAAATAAATTATGAAATCATCAATTGTGAAATAAGACTTCTAATATTGTTTAAGAACTCATACGGAACAGTATTCAAGTATCTTTCATTCAAGTAAATAAGTCATTTCACGATGTCAAATGCCAAGTGATTTTTACTATTGCTCTGAGGAAAAACTGGCAACACGCTAGTTAATACCATATTACCTCCTTATTCAAATGAGGACACAGCAACCTCACATTAATCTGAAAAGTATTAGATTTTGGCGTTAAAAATCTAGAGAAGTAATAGGATAGGCACCTGATGAGGGAGATATGAATTAGTACTCCATAGGAATAATCAAAGTTACAACAGTCACACTGAGCGTTAAATGGAAGAAAAGGCAAGGGGAACAAAAGTTGTTTTACATTAAAGTATATGTCTTTATATAATTACATTAAATAAGTATTTATTATTACATTAATGTTATAGATAAATGTCTCTGCTGTGTAAAATGATTTTGAAAATGCAATCTTGCGCTTAAACCTAAACGAACAGCTGGCGTAGGAAAAATAGCAAAAACACGAGAATAAGTGCGGAAAAATAGGCTTATTGTAATTAGAGGATAAAAAATTATTTTTGGTTGACCTTAGGTAAAACCTAAACCAAGAAAAGTATCATTAACTATTCTCTAACACTTACATTGCAAAAGGTAATACAATATAAATAAATAAATAATAATAATAAATTTATTTACAAATAGTTTACATTCTGTAATTTCATTCATCATTCCGAAAGCCAACCACCCAGGGAATTGCTTCGTGGCGTAATATACTTTAAAGTCATTACCTTCTTTCAAATTCAAAATACCCTCTTTCAATGTTCTTTTCAGCACTGTTTAACAACACCTTTTCAAATCGAACGAAATCTCTGAAAAACTAATCTCGATTATATGTTATGTACTTAATCTTGGCTGGGGTCAGATTGGGGATAAGTAGGGTTTAGACGGGGACTGGGAGAAGCTGTAACAGTTTATTAAAGCATTGAGGAGGACATATAGCCAGGGAAGGATTATAATGTTGGGAGCAAATGGAGCATAGAATGTGCCTAATGAATGAGCATAGAAGGTTAGGTGGGGAGAAGGTGGGTGGGGAGTAGTGGGATGCTTATCGCGACCTAGTATAGAAAAATTCAATGAAATGTACTTTAATACAGGTAAACGGTTCATTAAGAAATGAAGCATTCTCCCCAATACAACTATACGCAGTGAGCTGCAGTGGTAAATATGTTCTCCTTCGGGTACTACTTGAATTGGGCGAAAGACACAGTAATTTGGCGTCGAAAATTTTAGATTAGCGGCAGTTTATTTATAGATATTTATAAGCCGACAGAAGAAGTTTGTAAAGAATAAAACATTTTTTACAATATATATCATAGTACAGAATGCAAACGCAGTTAAATGTACTTACGGAGCCATCTTTGGTGTCTCTTTCAAATTTTTAATGACTTACCTTTTGCTTAATCTAACAAAACCTAAATATTATCCATGCATAGCCATAGTACCGACCATGACAGCGTATTTCTGTTATTTTGGCCCGTATAAAATGCTAGTATGTGTGATTCTAAAATATTGCTTTTAATAATAATGACTGCCGACCGTCACTCGGAATTCAAGAACAATCGCCGGCTGGACAAAGGACGGGATATAACCTTTGAGACTTCACGATGCTCCGGCTCTTCGTTCCTATTTTGATTCCTTTAGGTGTAAGTATTCCACTTGACGTACTGACTTATCATTGCAATCCTCTTTTGCCTCATTTACCCCCATACACTGCTTCATACATGCTCTCCTATTTTTAAGACTCCTCATATTCCTCCTCCTAATAATTTCCTGAAACATGTGCAACCACAACTTCCTCGGCCTACCTATCCCTCTCGCAACATTCATTTCACTCTTACATATCTGCTTCGTTATTCGACTCTCATCCATTTTCTCAACAAGTCCGAACAAACGAAGCACACTCCTTTCATATATGTCCATTACTGGAGCATCTAACCCACATTAATTTATTACCCACTCATTGCTGACCCTAACCATCCTACTTTTACCGCAAACACTCTTCGGATAACTCATACCCACGGCGTTTAGTCTACTCTTATGTCTATCCTGACATATCCATGTTTCACTACCATACAACAAAGTGGGGAGAAGTACACTTTTGTACACGGCGATTTTCGCTTCCTTAGACAGGCACTCGTTCCTTAATATGCTCCACATGCTACCTACCAATTTCCTTCCAGCATTTGCACGTCTCTTTATCTCCTCATCTATCCATCCATCTTTCGTAAACATCTTACCTAAGTACACAAAATCATCCACTTGTTCAATTACTTCACCTTTCACCTTCATTATACAGTACTTTTCCCCATTCTCCTTATCAAAAACTACTACTTAAGTCTTGCACGCATTTACCCTCAACTCCATTCTTTCCGTTGATTCACAAAACTTATCTAGGAGCTTCTGTAATCCCTTTTGGATCTCTGAGATCAAAACAGCATCATCCGCATAGAGTAGAACTCGCACGTTTACATTTCCAATCAACACACCGTCGTTTTCACTACATGCATCTCTAACACATTTAACCATAAATGCATTAAACAGCCATGGTGACATTACAAATCATTGCTTTACGCCGTTTTATTACAAACCCATTACTCAGAACCCCTTTAACTCTCAAACTTGCCCAACTTTTATCATACATTTCCACCATTCGTGACTTAATTATTGAAAAATTTTCGAATTTCTTAAATTTTGTGAATCTTATTATTTATATAATGAATTTTGCAAAGAGTAATCAACTACTCGTGTTCCTCAATATTTGATGTTGAATTTTCGATTTTACATTTTTATGTTTCCATACCATGCTTTGATTATGTTGAAATTAGACTTTCAAAAATAGCCCAGAACTCTTAGATACTAGAAATGTTTAATTTATTTAATTTTAGCTACTTAAACGTGGGCTTATTAGGAATTTTATCATAATTTTAGCATTTCTGAATGGGAGAACTTTCCCATTTTCCCTGCCCACAGTTCACTTGCCTAAGTTGTTCAGGTAAGAATGTCTTGCAAGAAGCAACGAAAATACCTACAGTAAGATTTTAATTATTAAATATCACTATTTGTCTAAAAAATCCTTCCAGATAATATGGCTCAGGACGAGATCCTTTACCTCTTTTTTTCTGTAGTGACATCTGGTGTGATTTTTGGAAAAGTTTTGTCATATATCCTTCGCAACGTGAGTCGCCCTAGAGAGCCAGTAAACAGACCCTTTGAGACTATTGCGGGCGTAGTTAAGCCTTGAAAAGTAATGAATGTCCTTTGCAAAGCATTTAATGAAGTTAGCCTCTGAAGTTTGGAACTTCGGTGCAGATGGAGAGGACGGACATGGATCAGATAGCAAATCGTATTAATGCCCGAGCTTGGAGCAGAGAGTACGCGAAGAAAGAGAGGGGTGAACAACACTGTAATTAATCACCGAATAAAATAAGGCAGAAAATTATGTTCCATGTCTTGGAATTAAAAGAAATGAAATATTTGTTAAGCTTTGGCTGTTTTGCACGATAAATGTTTACTCTGATGGAGCAACGAAAAACAATGACGCTAACAGATGAAACATTTCTTTTATAAGGAATAAACTATCTATCAATTCCCTGCGCGCTTAAAAACTTGGTCTCATGGTTTTGGGGATAATTTATCCTTTTCTTTGAATATTCATAAAGGGGTATGTGGTTTTATTATATGTCCTAAATTGAACGTTGCTACTGGAAATCACGCCTATTAATTATGTTACGCTAATGACCGGTGCAATAAATATGTTATGCATAAAACAAACTTTTTTGTAATGCTCCCCAAAACATTCATTATATTTTGAAAACGTTCACAGTAATCGCTGCATCCGGAGCGGAAGGCATTACATACAAACTACGATAGCTAGATTATCCCGTTATCCGATAACCTGTTTTGTCCTCGAAGGCACCTGTACAATCAAGTTTCCGCAACATGAATTGTTTCCCTATGGAATCCTTAATTTTTATTTTAGCTACGAGGCTTACCTCGGGACTAAGCACTGATATGTTTTTTTTTTCTACTCACATTTCAGATTTAGTCATTTTTTGGGTCACTACTACGGAAAAGAAAATTATTCTTAAATGTGATATATCGGTGGGTAATGTATCAGCATATTACACTCAGAACTTCCATATGTGCTATTTTTGACGTATCGAATGCGTTTCAGAACATTTTCTTTTCCCTTTATTCGTATTTCGGTTAAATGCTCGCAACCGTTTCATCTAAATTGTCATGGTTGTGTGCCACAAATAAGGTTAGGTATATTTTGATATACGAGGCCTCTAGTCTATTCCTGGAAAATAAAATATAAATTTATTTATTTGGTTATTTATTTCACCACCAAAAGCGGCACAAAGGCTATTACATTGGCTGACATAGTCAATAAATAA
Source organism: Ceriagrion tenellum (assembly GCA_963169105.1). NCBI lineage: Eukaryota > Metazoa > Arthropoda > Insecta > Odonata > Coenagrionidae > Ceriagrion > Ceriagrion tenellum. The sequence goes on from OY720640.1 coordinate 37,451,214, forward strand.
ATAAAATTTTTAAACAAAAACAATAAACATCAAATAAAACAATAATGAGGCAAACGTAAGAAAAAGACTTACGGATTGGAGAGGGGTGGATCATTTAAGTGGCGTTTCATGGAGGATTTGAAAATGGTGGCAGAGGAGAAAAGGTCCAGGAAAGGAATTTTCGAGGCCAAGGAGTTAAACAAGGAGGGGATTTGGTAGAAGAGAGAGCACTGGGAGATGGAAAGACGGAATCGGGGAGTATGCAGCAGACAGTTACTACGTAAAGGACGGGGAGGAACATGAATACGAAAGAGAGTTCATTGGTCCGTAGAGAGCCGCTGAAGCTTCAGTGTAGGAAAATCATATCTGATAGGACATGGCGGTGAGTTATATGAGAAATGCCAAGGGAGGAAAGGATGAGGTCACGCGTTGAGCTTCTGAAGGTGGGGACTCGATGACGAACTATGGCGAGAAAGAAATTGACTGGTCGACTAAGCAAATCCAAGGTAGTGGGTCAGGCGGTAGACCAAACTAGTGCACATTATTCTAAGATGGGGAAAATACAACCGAACAAGACAGTTTTCAGAGCTGTAGGGTCCTGAACGTCAGTGAGGTGGTAAAGCATGCCATCGCCCTCCGCACAATCATTCTAATGTGGTCATGAAAGTGGAGTTTTGTATCAAGAATGACTCCTAAGTTGCAGTGGGAAGTCACAGGGAGGATAGGATTATTTAAGAGAGTGTAAGAATGTGAATGGGGTTTGCTTTTTAATGAAAAGGTCATTAGAGCTGATTTTGAGGGGTTGATTCGCAGCTGCCAAGCTGAGCACAATTTGGAAATAAAGTTGATGGCGGATTGAGGGAAATGTGAGTCGGAGGGGCGATCAACCTGCTTGAAAATTTTTCAATCGTCCACGTGCAGCAGAATATTGCAGCCGAGAGGGATTATGCCCTCTGTGATGTCATTCACATAGAGGGAAAACAAAAGAGGGCTAAGGACGCTACCCTGTGGTACACCAGACACAAAAGATAGGTAAGAGGAAGAGGTACCATAAATGGATACACGTTGGAAACGGGAGCTGAGGAAGTTGTGAATTAAAGACAGGAAATCTGCGTGGATGTTGTACCGGTGTTGGAGTTTATGTAAAAGTAAGGAGTGGTTTACGGTGTCGAAGGCTTTGGAGAAGTCGATACAGCAAACATCAAGTTGAGAGTTTGATTCGAAAGATTGGGTGATATGGTGGTGCAATACAGCGAGGTTAGAGAGGCACGATCCTCCAGGAAGGAAACCATGCTGATGAGAGGAGATGTGGGGGAGGGTAAAGTGAAGAAGATGACTATGTATAATAAGCTGAAAAATTATGGATAGAACAGGTAAAATGAATATTGTGCGATAATTCTCAATGACACGTTTGGGGCCATGTTTTAAAATCGGGGTGACATTAGCGTTTTTCCAGTGTGCAGGAAAAGAACCAATGGAGAAGAACCTATTGAAGAGGATGGAGATGGGGACGCAAAGAGAGGTAGCGGTGCGAGAGATAATACTTAAATGTATGCCGTGACAAAGAGCAAATCGGCTAAAAATTACGATTTATCTTCTGCAGTAAAAATAAGCCGGGGAGTAGAAGGTATCCATGATTAATCTGAAACATTCACTACCTGAACCTTTACGTAAATAAAACACCCTTTCATTCACTCGTCAAAGTTTTCAGTGGGAATTGATGATACAGAGCCATTAGTCTTCATTCTCTTACAATTCTCTTACATTCGTACATTGAACATTCTCTTACAATCGTCGAGACAATTGTAAGGGAATGTTCAAATCGATTGAGCATTATACAGTTCGGCTTGCAACCAATTGTGGACTAATAGCCGGGGCGGAAATGGAATTCCATAACGATTGAGAGAGTGTTCAATTTTGAGAAAATTCACCCTCCAAAACAATGTTCAAGGCAGTGATTTGATCACGGGGAAAATTGGGTGCTCAAGAGAAGTAATAACCGACAAACTGCGGTGAAATAAGATATAAAAGAAAAAAAAAATAAATGAAATTATTTAAAAATTTCACCTTTTTCTATGGTCGTTCAATTTTAGATTGGTTGACTGAAGTCTTCCGTCCTTTCCCATCCAATGGTAGTTCCATCATTCGCTAAGAGTTGTTTCTATTTCTTTGGTTCATCTACGTATCCCTTTCCTCTTGAGACTTTTACCTCCATTCTTCTCCATCACTCTTCGCATTTCAACGGCTAATTCCTAATTCTCAGACTTACCCCGTGCTAACGATGTGATTTCTTTGATGCGCGACATTTGTTGAGACTGCTTCCTATGAGCAGTAGAGCCGAGTAGGCTGGGTAGCAGTTAGGGTGAATAAAATTCTTGTTTTATTCTTTCAGATTTTTATTTAAGAAAGAGTTACATATTTATTTTTCATAATCAAACAAATATTTTCCGTAACTTGTTCTCGGGTATACGACCCTCATATTGGAAGCGAAACGCACTATATCTGGGCCACCTCGGTCACTGAATGTTGAACGAAACGATATAAAAAAGAAGATGGATGGATTGGAAATAACCATTTTCTTTGAACTTACTTTTAATTTCTCCATTTATTTGCTATTTCATCTAGCCTGTTGATTTTTTTCGATTATCTAACTTACCTCCAAAATGGGGGTCGTACAAGCACCATGCACTTTCGCTATTTCTCAATTACAATGCGTTACGATCCTTTTGTAATATTCTGTCCGTCTCCTTCGTATACTCCCCCATTTTGACTTGTGATGTTAGGCCCTTGGTTCTCCCTATCTCAGCTCTCTTTTGGTCTTAACCTCATTTTCACCTTGTTTTTCTCAGTACATCCTTGCCTCATTTCAGCTTTCCCGCCTTATAGTCCCTCTTTTCTTCATCCATTATTATTTCTTTCTTTCTCTCATCTCTCCCACCTTTGCGCTCAATCACTGACACTTGACTCTTTTACCATCTCGTTTCTTATCTCAACTACGATTCCGTGAACAGTGCCACCATACAAATCCACCTTCATAAGGGAGTGGCAGCGATTTCCGACGTGCAATACCACCAAAACTGGTGGACATCCAAACACTCTCCGATACATCCCTTTATTTTAACTAAGTTCTTAAATGTTCTCTCTATTTCTCCAATGTTTCTTACTTCAACGCCCGTTTGTGGCACTTTTCTCTTATCTAAGGGTGATATAATTTAATTTCCGATGGGATAAACCGCAGAAATCAACAATAGTGGCAGTATAGGTGAGTACCATGCCATTCAGTGGGAAGAGCCAAACTTCCGTTCCGTTTTCTTCCAGGTACCCTTACCTCCCTCTGGTGCAACCCATCGACCTCACTTTTTCTCCATGACGTTTTTTTCTGTTAAAATCCGCCCTAAAACCTTCCAATTACGTCTTAGATACTTTTTCTCTTCCTTTCACCTTCGATTTATTACTTAAAGTCTTTGAAATTCCATTCTCTTAATTCACACCAATAGTGAGAATTGAATGAAATTAGACGCTAAAGAGAGGAAGCTTGAGAAAGGAATGAGTTAGAGTGGAGATGAAATATCAGCGATGGAATAGGTACAGCAATAGGTGCAGTAATTCATGAGAATAATTTTAAATGCTATGTATCGTGGAAAGAGTGAATTTTAACTAAAACTTGATGCAAATAGTAATTGAACGAAAAATTCCGAATGATTTTGAAGACTATTTTAACTGATAAAGTATTGACCACAATGTTGCACTGAGTTTTTGTACTAAAATGAGCAACTGTCTTTTAAATTCTCATAAAGGATGGATGAGCACAGCCACAACGGTGTGTATTTATGTACAACTAATATTGTATTTATCAGATATTATCGAACTGGGTTCTTAGATCAAAGGCTTGATGACTGATCATGATCATGAAATTATGCTTAATTATAGTTAGAGTTCAATATTTAATTTTTAAATAGGATTAAAATAGAAGAATGCATACCATCATGGAATTGACACAAATCATGATAAAGCAAACTTAACACGGATGAAAACCGCCATAGCGCAAACAGAATAAGGGATCAGGTATTGTATCTGGTGTTCTCATTCGATAGCTGGAAAGTTCAATAAGCTTCTTAAATTAAATTTCCCCAATTATATCACCGGGACTGCAGTAGAAAGTAACGCTCATTACAACGCTGTATATAATTTGTCAGAGATTCATCCATTCACGCGTGGTTTACTTTGATGATCCATTGCACCAAACATGAAAAAAAATTCTAGTTGTGTTAAACACCACATTTTAAGTAGTTATAATTTTTGCTGTGGCACGATGGTGAAAAAGCTCTCACCTTCCATGACCTACAAATGTAAAATACACCTCCCTTTGTGTTAAATTATTCTGGAATAACCGGCTGGGGAAACTTAATTTGGTGCTTTTCGCTCTCGATTTGGTTGTTGAGAGTCATGAATTTGTCTCTTTTGAAACATAAGTGAGTTTCGTCAAGTGTGCACATCCTTGGTTAGGTTTAAAAATCCTTAAATGTTTTAGCTATCAATTACGTTAGCATTTGTTAACAATCTGAAATTATTCCCCTGCACCATTTGGTGTGTTCAAAAATCAGAATAGCGGCTTAAAAATCGAGAATAATCATAGGGTCATATTTGAAGTCATGAACTTGAATTAGATTTAAACCACTCAGCTTCACACCACTTGTTGGTTCATTTGATTCCATGTAGGTTAACATTTCTAGTTGCATGCTATGACTGTTTTAATGTGATTAAGTTAATTTCAAATTTCTATTCTACTTCAGCCGAATGACTGTTTTAGCAAAACGTGATACCCGCCATTGGCAAAAGTACAATAAAGAACAGTAGATAAATAGGTTTTTAATTCATGAGCATGAGAGTTTTATTTATAATCCTGCATTCGAAGCAGTGGTGTCGTTTATTAAATCAAGTTAAAAAAATATTACTCATACTTTCGACTGGTTAATTAATTTATAAGCCACCATTTAGATGATATTTTATCGCATAGATTATTTATTTTCCTAAACTGGGGATAAAAACATTTTCTTAGAGTAAATTGCGTCTTTTATTAGTTATTGGTTATATATTCAGGCTGAAAATGAAATTATACTCCTGAATCCTTCTGCTGGTCATTAAGCACATGACCTGTCTATCTAAACCTGAGGAACAATTTAAAAAAATAATAATAAAAATATACAATTTTTAATAAGTATAAACGAGTACACTTGAAATAATGAATCGGTGCGCAACTATCAAAACTAATTATCATAGTCAAAACTTAATCGATGCAGTTCTATTTAGCTCATTTTTTTCATTAATATGCAATAGTAAAATCCACTTGCTTCGACTGTAGGCATAATTAATTTCTTCTCTTTTTTAGGTCAAGTCTTTTGTGAATTAATTTTTTTAAATTAAATTTTGTGGATTTCTTTAAATTCAATTTATTTTTGGGAATTATCTCACGCGTTCCAAACCTGCATCTCCGTAGCTTGACATTAATGTATAATATATGTACCTCTAATTTACGTGTGAAAGATTGTGAATGATCTTCATATGAACTAATCTTCATGTATAGGATGCAGTACGAAGGATGAAATCATAACTTCTAGTTCATCTTCTTTTTAAAATAAAATTAAAACTTTATTTTGCCAAATTACGAAAAACAACCTGAATTTAAAAAGAAAATGCGATACTGTTCATTGACGTCACCTCTATGGGTTCTCACTGACGAATAATTATTGTAATTAGAACGGTTACCTCCTCACAAGCAATTTTTTTGACTAGGAAATTTCTCAATGACTCAACAATTTTTTTTCCGATGAAATTCATACCCAACATATGCATATGTCAAGAACATTTTTTTTGTCTTCAAAATAATGCATGATTTCCAGTTGTAAGAACGTGCATGAGCCCCTAAAAAAGAGTAAATCCATCAGAGAATGTATTTAAAGGTGAAATGCTTGCAATGTTCTCTAAATCTTTTTCCAAAAAGATAAGGCCAAAGTCTCAAATCAGTTATGTATCAGTTATACCTTTTCCTGATTGACAATTTTAGACGCGATGTTGTCGCGTGATATAGGGAGTGAAACTGATTTGAAGGGCTCTCAGGAATAGCGATGCCGGAGCACGAGTTGCATGTCGATGGAAGGGAGGTTCACTCCCTGCCGATGATGACCATGGATGAGGATGGCCGAGTTAGCTATATATCATCTGCTTCCGGGGCACCGGCCATCACTTCTCTTCTATGCGAACATCCTCCCGCTCCCTCACCCACCAAGTCGCTGCACCACTTCCTCCGGCCATTTCCGCTTCCAACCATCATTGTTGTCATGCACCAATTCTACCATGTGGTAAAATATCCTATTTTCTGTGCACGCTTACGCGCGGGAGGAAATTTTTGACATCCTCTATTGGTTTTTTGCGGCTTTTGAGCAGAATAATTTTGAAACCACTCATTAAAAATAATTTATTATAGGATTTATAGCCGAAGAAAATCATAGAAATTTTATTGATTGACTCTTTACAATTGAAGCGAATCAATTACCATTCCAAGTAATCATTCTCAGCTTTCCTTAATAGCCAAGTATCAACTTAGGAAAACTAACCTTTCAATACAGAATTACATTTTTAGCAAAACATTGGGTCCCTGAAAATTATAAATTTTGAATCAAAATTTTAGAACATATGGTACGTAGAATAAGCGCTTCACCGGCTTTGACCATCAATGTACTTGTTTCAGCCGGATCGGGTCGGGTGCCAAGTCATTTTTGGCATTGCAAGAGAAAATTTACTCAAGTTACCATCAAACATTGAAGCAGCTATTGTTGTTGGAAAGGCTATATTAAAAATACGAGACTGTTTTTTCCTTAGCAGTTACGTAATTGAAAATTGTTGTATATTCAGGCTTCTTCTCATTAAGGCGAAATCACAAAACTCACGACAGTATTTTTCGCCTTTCTGTCTTTCGTAAGACGGATTGAAATATCGAATTATAAATCCGGTGATGTAAACAATTGTTCAATCTTTATTTTGGCGCCTCGTCCAGCAACCAGCGGCAAGACCATTGTTCGCTTTACCTTCGATACGTCTCTGGTGACAGGGATGCTGCATAGTGATTATGGGGATCCCATGAGAGGTATACTCTAACGTTACACCTTCGGGACTTGAGAAGCCTGTTGAAGATGCGAGAATTGAATTGTTGTAGGCAGGGGAGGAAGTGCAGCGAGGGGATTGAAATGAAAGGGGCCGCGAGGATACCCAAATTGAAGGAATGAGACCCCAGGGGGTGGGAGGAGAAATTAAGCGATTGATTTGGTGTGTTTATTCAGTTTGGAGACATACGGACGAGAGAATAGAGCCCTGGGGAAGGAATCCACTGACCTCACCAGTTTCTCACTCACTCACTCTCCCTAATAAATGGAGCCATTACTGATCCTTGAACGGGTGATCGGTAGCAGATGATTTAATCTTTGAAATCTAACTACCTGAGGGGTAGGCATATTATTTTTAATTTTTACTGCATATAACAGCTTCTATATTGAGCTGTAAAATCAAAAAAATACATTAGAAAAAGATTAAGGTATATTTGTTTAAAAACGATGTAAAAGTATGCAAATTAAAAAAAATAGTTCCAATATTAAGGACACGCCAGTACTAAAAACTATTATTTTACGGTAAGTGACCCTTAAAGCATAATTTGAGAAATTTTAACAACAGCAAATGTTATTCCTTGCTGTGGAATAACATATCATGGTTCACATCGCTACTTATATGCTACCAGTGAGATATAACAAGAGTGATAAAGACAGACTACAAAATTTATTTATTTTTTTTACCACAGGGGTAGGATACACTGAGTATTTAACGTCCTGAGTAAAAGATAAAAAAGTAACAGTCGCCATGTAACTTTGCATTTTTTAGGGTGAAGTATTTGACATTTCAAATAACTTCCAGCTATGTGCTCAATAATACTATGCAGTATAAGGAAATTTAAAAATGTTCTATTTTAAGTTACACATCCTCTCAGGACTGTAACGCTTACAAAAAGATAAGACATACCATAAAATAAGACGTTTTAATGCTTGAAATTTTATCCAATTTATTTAAAAGACTTTAATATATTTAATATTTAAAAGACTTCCTATGATTAATCTTAAAATATTGGTCTTCTGTGGCAGATAAAAGCTACATCTTCAAGTTTTCTTACGTACACCAGGGTTGAAATTCGCTATGAAAACATCATTTGACTCGCCTTGAAGGAAAATGGCTTGGTGATGTAACTGGGTAACACACCTAACCGGCAATTGGGAGATTCGGGTTCGTATCCCGGTCCAGTCAATTGATTTTTTCATAGCGAATTTCAACCCTGGTGTATATGCACCCGTGTAAGTGACTTCGTACCACATCATTTGTTACATGCAATGTTTGGAAATTTTCTCACGTAGCTAGGTACAGACCATAATAATTCTAACTCATTCTGCTATTTCTGTGAAGCTTGCCTTAGATTAGAATGGCCAGTCCTGCAATATAACGCACTAAATTTTTGGCAAGCAGTCGCATGCAGAAATATTTGATTCACGAGGTAAGTGAAATATGAAGGAAAACCACTTGCTTCGTTAAAAATCTGTTTAGATCGAACAGAACATCTTACAGTTCTGATAGAAGCTTTGGAGATGTTTGACCCTTGAAAGATAAACCCTCGGCTCAGACCAATTGAAAACTTCAGGCGAGTTTCAGCACAACGCGGAGAATACTATTTTCCCCTCAAGTTTTACCTCAAACACTAAATAAAGGAATAAATAATTGACACACATTGCTGAACTGCTTGGTACAAATATTGCCGTATTCCACGACATAGTCATTATCGTAAAAACAGTGTCCAAGTGACACGGAAAATATGCATTTATTAGCATGCTATTTAGTTCTGCCGTCTCTCCCTTCCTTTTTCCAATCCTCTTCCCCTTCATGGCAGGCATCTATCTTTAGCAAGCCTCCTCGGTGGCTCGTAAGGCCGTAAGCAGATGTTACCATCTCTTTTATTTGCGCCTGCGATATTTTTATAGAGAGAGTATTACAATATATTTGGGTATATTTTGCCAAACACAACACCGGGCACATTTAGTCGTGACTCTGCTAGTGAATTATTCCGTATTTGTCCTTTCTGTCGTCAACTCAGTCATTTTATTTAAACGACAATTTGCTTTAGATATTCACTACCACAATATCGTAACTTTCCCATCTATATCGAGGTCCCATCCTCCCTTTATACCACCATTTTCCCGTGACATGAAGCCCTTCCCCCTTTTTAACTAGCCCTTCACAGCATTGTGCAAGCGCACAATTAACTTTCAGGCTATTTTGCCTATTAACGTTGAATATAAGGAGTGTGCGGGATTGAATAAGTAGCTTTTCTACTTTTCTGGAACGTTGTTGTCAACTCAAAGCCAATTCTGGCTTTCTCTGCAAATAAAGTCAATGCAAATCAAATTTCGAGCCGAATAAAGACTAAAAGTTTACTACGTAACATATAACGCTGTCAAAATGTTGAACTACGGTCACTTTACAACTGATAAATAATAATTAAATATAATATTATAATAAACATTCAATTGGGCATGTAAAAATTAAGGTAAAAAACTTGAAAGTTTATTAGCATTTTTCTTAACGATAGAAATTCCCAGAAAGATAGAGAAAAGCCGTTTTTTTATTAGTCAAATAATATGTTAAATACAAAATGATATTCGAAGGTCTATTTACTCGCACTCAGAACTAAAAATAAGGAAATAAAAAAGGATGAGCTTATAACAGAAAATGGTTTCTGCCGAAGATATTTTATAAATTCGGCACTTAGAAGAAATGAAAATAAAATTAACCTTTTTTCAAAATTCTTTAAAATATTGTGCGTTATGGAAATAAATCTATCTTTAACGTTTCTTTCTTTAACGTTTCTTTCTTTACAGTAAAATACTTGTCATTATAATTGAAAATAGACCAATAAAAAGACTTTGTTAGCCAGGCATCTTGTCCTGTATGATGAGCAAAATTTATTCTCAAATATTTTCATTAAGTTCAATACAATTAAAATTATTAGTTTTTAGGCAATTAAATTTACGCAGTATTTGGCTAAAAACGTTAGAAAATCATTCATGCTATGTTTCACACCTGCTATTTGTCGCAATATTTGTTACCTAAAGTGAATGCGCGTGTAATAAACCATTGCATTAGCACTCTTCAAGGTATTTGTAAATATTACTTTAAAAGTAACACTTTGCAGAGTTCCGCTAGTAATTTTTTTATATTCCGCAAATAATCTTTAATAAATAAATTGGACTTCATTCAGCTTATTTCAAAGAAATGACGTTTTTCCCCTTGATCACTGTTTTATGATGATAAAGAAAAAAAATTACTAGGGAAACGTATGTATATCATAATGCTGACATTAGAAATACATGACATCTTACTCAATGCATCAAAGGATTTTTTTAACTATCACATGGTATGTGTTTCATGCAGTATAATTCACATTAATGGGTGGATCAAAGCCATTATATTTATTCAACGCGTCAGTTTTGATTCATAGACGATTTCTCCTTCACGTCTGCCATTGCCAACTTTCACGCGCATTACAAATCACCAAAATAAAGCCTTTTTCTTTGCAAAGGTATTCTATTTTTCCTTCCAATGAACGGTCTGCTACATGGCTAAAGAGTGCACTGAATGAGGATCGTTAAAACCTCTCAATTTTTCACGCCATAAACACTCCCCCATTCTCAATTCTATTGCCCGAAATTAACACAAATAGTCAGGGATAAAATTCACTTTTCCTTTACCGGCAGTGACCGCCAGTGCTGAGTGCCGATTTTAACTTAATCTGCATAGCTGCGTGGTGGTGTGGCGGTCCGTTAGTCATGACCTACAAAAGCGTAGTACGGATAATGAGTGCATCCACCTGTGAACATGAGCTAGCGTACCACACATCAATGAGCTAAAGAGAATGAAGGGGAGGGGGTGATAGTAAATTTATGGAGAGAATAAACAATTATATTTTTTTGCTTTTTGCTGTTGTCTACTGAACGTGGATATGAAAGTTTGTCTCGATATTCCAGCCAACTTTATTCAATTGTCGTCTGTGACGCTCATCAAAGTGGGCAACAAGTTTGATTCATCACTGGACAACGGGATGAATACATCCATTGTCACGGGAACTGCGTCGAGATTTACGATTTCGATGGTGGATGCATTTCGGTGGGAAAATTAGAAGTAATCAAAATTAGGTTAGACATTTCGTAGCAAATTCCACTTAATAAAACGAAAATTAGCTGATATTATCCGCGTCGAATATTGAGAAAATATAAATTTTTTCACAGTACTGAAGCCTTTTTAGAGGTATGATGAGTTGGGCTTCCATTACATTCTCACGGTGATGTGACGGTGACACGGCATGAGAGTAAATTTGTGGAAGTAGATTCGGTGGGGTAGTTTGAATCCTTCAGGAAACGATTGAATATAGTTTCTCACTATTCTTCTGACCTTGGTTGAGACTTGCGTTGTTTGACTGCTGGCAAATTTTGATGGCGTTTCTGATTATCCAATTAACCAAAAGCTGTTTTTTTGGACGGACTTTACGCTTTCCGCGATAATTAGGGGGTCTTCAGTGGCGTGATCTAAGGTTACTGCACTATCAAAATTTCCCAGTCTATTAGCACTCTTTTGCCTTTTATTACTGGTTTCGGCATATCTATTGGTTTCCCGCATATGACATTATTTGGTTGCTTGGTTTGTGTGATGATTTAGGTATTTTATCAATAACTGACATCAAAATATCAAACATTTTTACTTGATTCAGAGTTTAAAGTAGGTGGTGAGGAGAGGACTGATGGAGTAAGGCGAGTGATTGGTGAGAACTGACCAGTAATCGGTGGCAATGAGGGTGATGGTTTAGATATCCCTGTCCCAGGAACTCAAATTATTCATCTATTAGTTTACGTACATTGTGGTGGGATTATGGAAGTATTTATTTTAATTCAGGGGAGGGGGCTTCGGAGTGGAGAAGGTCCGGGGAAAAGATAATGCAAAAAGATAATGATGCACATAAAAGATAAAGGGCTTCGGATAATAGACAAAGGATCGGATCATATTTCCTCCTTTTGCGATGCCATTATCGATGTATAAAACTCAACTTACCGGAAAAGGGTGATTTTTCAAGTCACTTCCAAAAAAACGCGGTGTATCAATTTAAGCTTGCAATTTACAGCGCTAGAAAATTGTTCTATAGAACAGAGCATCATTCCTTCACGTCTTTGTGCTAGCATGGATGACTTATTTCGCCAATGGCACAGGCCTGCAAATTTTAGGGTCTCAATCGCTTTCTTTTATGCTAAGGGCCGTTTCCGATGTAATTTTATGCATTAAATTCAAATATACTCGCAAAAAGTGGCTATCACGTCAGGCGTTTGAGATATTCTATCCTTAAAAGGTCAAAATGGCAATTTTTAGGCCTTTTTGAGCTTAAATACCTCATAAACCAAAGGTGATAGAGTTATTCTGTAAAAGCATTCGAAATCTGCGTTAAAAATATATAGAATACATCAATGAAATCTATGAAAACTTTGTTACCATATCCTGTATTAATTTAGCAACTATCATCAACTTTATTTATATTCAACCATACTATAATTTTGAGGGCACAAATTTGAAATTAAGTTACATTTTATGGAACCAATAGCTTGTCTGGCGACATAGCTGTATGCTATAAATTTGTTAGGCAAACTTCGAATCCGTTTGCAGAATTACTCGATCACCTTCGGTTTCTAAGATATTTAAGCTCAAAAAAACCTTAAAATTGACATTTTGACCCTTTATCTTTACAATATATCAAAATCCTAACGTGGTAGCCTATTTCCATGAGAAGTCTCGAATTCAGCACACAAAATTATGTCGATTATGGCCCATAGCATCAAAAATGCATACCCTCGTTGGTCTGTGTAATCGACGGTCCACAGTTGTTAGCAGAGGTTAACTCCAGATTTATCCATCAATGTTTGAGTAGTAAAAATGCTATCTTATTTTCTTTAATGGGCGTTAGGGAGATAAATAACCCCTAATGCGTAGAGTATAAACTAATGGTATTGAGGTTTTGCTGTTTTGTTCTCACCACCATGCAATAAAACGTAAATGTAACTTTCACCAACATTCACCAACCTTTAGGTATGCCACCAATGCTACAGATGCTTCCTATGTAAGGTGCAATGCAACTGCGTACACGAGATACTAGAGTCTAGCAGGGGTCATGTTAAGATGATGTCATTACTACGTGATAGATTGAGAAACAAGCGTTAGAGAGCACATCACTAATCTGCACTAACTGTCGACTAACCTACATCAAAGTGTCATTGACAGCCATAATAGTCTGGTATCGATCGCGAGAAAAACGACATTTTAAACATGTCAGCTCTCGAATCTGTGTCGCTCAATTAATTCTCATGATCTGATCTGCCACAGTATGTTGGAGTTCGTGGGATATGAATGACTTCGTCTGATAATAAATTAGTTTTGAATTTGCATAAAAGATTGTCCAATTTGTAATCGGCGGACTGAGAGAGATTCCCAACCACGCTGTTGCTGGAAGAGATATGAAAAACTAACAGCCTTAATGTACCGTAATACTGTTTTTTCGCAGCATTACGGCTATCATACATAGCCGGTAAAAGCCTTCATTATAGAAAACAGTAATTTTGGAATATTTCCCACGTTAATGTAATGTAAGCTTAGGAAACAAAGACATCGTTCAAGGTTCTCAGTGGCGATAGGTTTAATGTAGCGATCTACTTAGTTTTCTTAATTTCGTTTAGAAGGCATGAAAGAGCATTTGCTTAACATATATTTTAAATTTGCTTCCACGGTGAGGTCTCTTCACCGCTCAGCAGCTGCATATGTGGCTACCACGGGCGGTTATGCAACAATGCAGCGAGATCAAAAATGGAATCTATATCACCTAGGCAACGAAAAGTAATAGGGGCTCATTTTGGTGTTCTTAGCGGAGCAGAAACGTTTGTTGTGCGACAAAACATTGCGATAAAGCTTTATAATAATTTATAAAGCGATTAAGGGGAAATATAAAGTTTCAAGTGGATACTGAAGGTGTCACTAAAGAGGGAACAACATAGTACGGCTTTAATTTCGAGTTCGGACTTAAGTCCTGTGCCGAGCATTGCTCAGAAATTGGCGTGTTGAAAAAAATACATCCCAAGTATGAAGGATTATGATCAGGATTGCAGCTTGGAGGAGAAGCTGCCGGAAAATTTTAAAAAGCAAAAGAGCGAGTGGATGTGTTATCCACTTCGCATGAAACCTGTTACCGAGGCGAAGAAGAAGCTGCGGAAATGGTATCTGGCCTCTGTATTTTTGGTATTGATATTTGCGGAGTGCGACCCACCAAATTCGGACGAAGCTCTAACTCCACGTCCGTCGGCCATGGTCCCCAAGGAGGTTCTGGCCTATGTCCCCCGAGAGATAGACGAACGATCTCCAGTCCAGGGTTTGATGCAGAATATCATCGACGGAGTAGAAGATTGGAGGCCAGCGGTGTCCGCAAAGGAGCGTAATGTGAGACATGAGTCTAAGGATGAAACGAATATCTTGGCCACGAAGGCTCTCCCCCAACACTCAGGAGCCCATGGCTTTCTCTCCACGTTAACCGCGAAGAAGACAGAAGAACCTATCGTTGGATTCTGCACAAGGAATGTTAGACTTGATCACATTTTAGGAGAGATGCACTTGGCCAGCCGCTTTGATAATCCAGGTATTGAAGGATACCCAGGAGGCCTCTGTCCATTAGCGACTCAGGCAAGAGCATCGCAAATGCTCGCGGGTAGGAAGCCGCCAGAGGCAAGGGAAAGGTTGAACAGATCATACGAGAATCCTGTGTCTCAAATCGAGCGAGCACTGACGGACGAAATAATTCCACGGGTGGAGATGATCCGCAAGCAGGTGGGGGAAGATATGATCATGGAGCCCGCAACCGATTATCTCGACGATCTGCCTCCACATGCAGTAAGGTACGAGTCACTTGGAAGACTATTGGACATGGCTATTCTCAAGAAGGAACGATTCATGAAAAGAGAGATATTCTTGCGACGAATGGAGGGCAGAGGCTCACGTAGCTTTGGATGCAACGAACTCGTCCAAAAACTATCCGCATGTGACCACAGGAGGACGCATCCAGTGACGCCCTCGCGCCCCCAAGTGAATCGACTAGTAAGCTGCGCTGGTGATACGGTAAGTCATCGCTCGTGATGCACCGGTCACTCTAAAGAATTACGTGCACTCGTAAATGATCTGATTTTAAACTATGCCGCTCAGGTATTACATTTCAACAGTGTGATTTTCATCTTTTAAGGAAATCCTTTGGTACTCAGAAGATGCATATCTTCAGAGAAAGTTTGTAAGAAATCCTTTTTAAGCGTGATCATTTCTTGTGATATAAGTGAAATCAAATGCTGCAAGCCATAGATAAATAAGTCCATGTCCAAAGAAGAAAATGAATGCTTGAATATACTCCAATTCGGAAGAGCGATTCTCTTCTAACGGACAGTAATGTTTAGGGATTTAAGGTGCTTATGTGCCATTAACTGTATGAATGGGAATGCTTTTGTGTTTGGGGTATTTAACATTACCGCATACAGATTTCAGTGAGTCTAATTTAGGCGGAGATAATTGTTGGATGCGGATATGTTTTTGGGCTAAAAGAAGACCATAATTACTGGTATATGATTTAAAATAAGAATTGTTTGAAGAGGTTAGCTCTAGAGACCAATCCCTTACAGTCAAATTGATACAAATCACGATGTATTTCCTTGTAATCAAGCGACTGAAAATAGGGAAAATTATTTGCAGTGAAAGAAAGAATTACATCATGTTTTTTCTTTTATAAATAGGCTGGTCATGCCCATCCCAAAATTAGTGCAGCGATGGAAGTTTTTGAGGCGAGAGGTACAGCGGAAGTTGACGAAGAAATGAAGTCACGGGGTCAAGAAACGAGTCTGGAAGAGAGTAGCTCTCAATCTGCAGATCCAAAAATTGGTGCAGCGATTGAAGTTTTTGAGGCGGACGCCACAACGGAAGTTGACGAAGAAATTAAGTCACGTGGTCAAGAAACGAGTCTGGAAGAGAGTAGCCCTCAATCTGCAGATCCCAAAATTAGTGCAGCGATTGAAGTTTTTGAGGTGGACGCCACAACGGAAGTTGACGGAGAAATTAAGTCATGGGGTCAAGAAACGAGTCTGGAAGAGAGTAGCCCTCAATCTGCAGATCCCAAAATTGGTGCAGCGATTGAAGTTTTTGAGGCGGACGCCACAACGGAAGTTGACGAAGAAATTAAGTCACGGGGTCAAGAAACGAGTATGGAAGAGAGTACCTCTCAATCTGCAGATTATAGAGCAACATTCGTTTACGAAACTACACTCGGAGAGCGTGTAGAGCTACAGATATTGCTCGAATATGTAAATGGACCTTTCAATATAGGTGAAGCTCTTGAGAAACAACTGAAAATGACTCGGAATGAGAACGAATGTTCTTTTATGGCTATTGAATTTGTACCAAAGACGAAGAATATGCGGAGAGAAGTGAGGAAAGACCATCAACGCAAAATACGTGACAAAGAATTGGTGTTCCCGACTTGATGGAACATCTCGGAGAAATTCTTCGTCATCGTGAAGAACGCCGAAATTCTTTTGATTCCGAAGAACCGTAATTGTAGTTATAAGATTTTTTTCGCTTATTTTCTTTTACGACAAATTATCCCCTTAAACTTGATTAATTCTGTTAATTTAAATCACCTTTGAAGGTAGCTAGACCAACCATTTGATACTTGCTGTATAAAGTTGCGTCAAAATATCTCCTAATAAAAATTGCTGCATAGAACAATTCCTTTGTTTTTCAATCGTTCTTAAAAATAATCCTCAGGACATGAAATAATTTCAGGTATCGAAGTGCCTATACGGTACTCTTTATTTCCTAAGAAAGAAGGCTTTCCTTGGGCTTTCTCCTGGTATTCTTTTTCGTAGGCATAGATATCTCTCCCGCCAAATTCAATGGCGTCGAGTGGTGTTGGAGGTAGTGGAACTCTACTGGGTTCAGTTCCATCGTACAGTGGAGCCTGTAACCCTCCTCCACTCACTCCTCCCTCTCACCACCCACCATATCCCTCTCATTCCTCAAACGGATACCCCACGAACTTCCTTGATGTTACAAGGATAGGGGAATGTGTAAGGTATAGCAGTCGCGGAAGAAACTGTCGCTGCGCCGTGGAAGATTTTGAGACATGGACCTCATTTTAAAACTTTTAAAACCCTGCCAGGCGGGGAGGAAGGTTGTAAATTGTGGAGCGTCATTGAGCGAACCTTATCTAGTTTCCACCAGCCCTAGCGCCTCGGTAAAGAGTCGTTTCGAACGGAGATAGAGTCAACCTCAAGGTATACCCGATAACTGCGCCTGTCGACGTAAAGAAGGACTACGTCAATATACGCACGGACACCACACAAAAAATGTTCCGATGATTACCCGTGGAGTGAAGTACCAACGAAAGGTAGGGAAATTATAAGAATATAAGTAACCCTAAAGCATGCCTTAATCTAAGAAGAAAAAGGTGAATGCTGATAATGAGAGCAATTTTAAACTGTTCGAGAAGTATTCGAAATCACAAGTAGCTAGAAAGAAGTGTAAGTAACAAAGTATGAAAGTGACTAAAACGATATACATATGCAAGAGACGGGCAGTAATGTAGACATTAATGAAAGTTTTCAAAAATTAGAACCTGTCTTAAATACGGGAAAGGCGCAAAGGTGGCTTGTTAAACTTGTATTTTCCGTCAGTGCCGAAATTTTCGTATGCCACGTTTATGTCTGTTGTGACACGAAAATCGGTGATAAGAACTCTTTCTCTCGATTAATCTCTTGCTCCCCGTAGACAACTGTGCGCTTGTGTTGTGTTTATATTGCCCACCCCGTCGTGTACCCACTCTTTCGAAGTTTACCGCGTTCCCGCGCGTCGCCCACTTACAGGCGTTGTTCGCGGCGCGCGCAATACGTCTAGTAACCGATTTTAATTAGCTATAGACTTTTTCCTTGTCCAAATGTCCTCCTTAAGTTCCAATTAATTTTATCTTTCGCCTGAATGCCATTTATGTCACAAGGAGTAAAATATGCGCTATTTATCCCTATAATTATGGAGCTTTTGAGATACATTCATTCGTCCGACCGTTTTTCGTATGACTGATCGCTATCAATATGCATGATTCAAAGTTTTGGACTATTAAATCTATGTCACGAATACGTAAAGCATTTAAAAGGAAATAGTCCTCTGAAAATCGGAATGCATCTCTGATAAAAGTCGGTCACCCCGTAGCGTGTAAGCAACGGAACGGAGATATTCAAAGAGTGCGGGGCTTTGGGTCGTCAGGACGTCAAGCCAATAGGAGCCTGAGCCGTGAGTGAGACCTTATCCTTTACAGATATTGCACGCTATGTCTCATTGTTGTGTCTTCGCTGCTATAGGTACATAATTTTTCCAAGCGTAATATCAAGCTATTTACTCTCCCCGCCCGTAGATAGACTTTGCATACCTTGAGTAACCACTAGGGCCGTAAGAAGCTTCGCGACGAAATCTATTTTGCAGCGGGATAAAGATTACTTCCTCCTGAAGAACAGTTTAAAATTGCTCTCATTATTTTGCGATTCCCTGCAAATATCCAATTTCCCACTGCGATTCTCGTATCCTCGGAAACTGCGGTAAAGGCTGAGGCGGAACTTGCCGTAGCCAAGGGTGAGATAGATAGTGATGGCACCCCCTTATTAACCGTTATTGCCGACGGAAGCTGGTGCAAGAGGTCCTACCGGACGAACTATAACTCCTCCGGATTGGTTAGTTGATTTTTGTTTCAAATTTTTAGAATAAGTACATTGATAAATTATGTTTGATATTAATCCTCGAATTTAAATTTTCAGGGCACAATCATTGGATACTATATGAAGAGGCTCTCGGAGTGAAAAACCGGTACTGCGTTATTTGCATGAGATCCGCCGCAAATAATAAAGAACCTCCGAAACATATCTGCTTCAATAATTGGGGAAATACGCAAAGTTCTACGAGTATGGAGGCAGCTGTAATTGTTGAGGGATTTAGATAAAGCGAGGAACTGTACGGCGTAAGGTTTGCGAAATTGATAGCTGATGATGAAAACAATGTTTAGAAGAATGTCCTCGGTTCTCGTCCGTATAGGACCCTGACGGTAGAAAAAATAGAGTGACGGAATCACCTGCTGAGGAATTTTTGTGCAAAGTAAAGGGATGTCACAGTAGCAGGTGACAAACCGGAGCAGAAAAGTACCATTCTCTTGCGAAAGTATCTAGGAAGTAGTGTTCTTCGTCTGAGGAGAGGTATTATCAAAGCCATAAAATTTAGGAAATATCAGCCAGGATCCTTTCAATCTAGAATAGAATCTTTAAAATTGGACATTGAGAATAGCATAAACCATGTTTTTGGCGAACATTCCGGTTGTGCAACTTACTTCTGCGCAGGAACAAATGAGGAAGAAAAATCAAATCTTTATCCTGATCTCAGAGAAAGTGCAATATTCAACAAATGGTGATTTTCATGCATTGAGTCGCAACAGCAGAAGTTTATTGTACGATGTTGACAATAAGCCCGTAGATCAGTTAAACTCAATTGTGGCGAAAATGATCGGAGGAAAAAGTGTCAAATTTGCTCTTCATAGATCTTACCAGGGGAGATGTGCTGGAGCCGCATTTCGTCACAATACCAAGAATCTAGCCTACAAGACCAACAAAACAATGTTTTTTTTCGAGTCCGGGGTTATTCTGTAAAAGAATGGAGCAAAGAAGGATAAAAAACTGCAGTTTTCGACCACGAGAAAGCAAGGCAAGCCAAGATGCCGAAAATCATTATGTGACAGTGCTTCCGGACCGAATGCACAACGGCCAGATATGTCAGTGAATGAATGCTGTGCAGCTGAGAGGGATTTTTTGACCAGCTTATCTGCTTTAGAGGAAGATAGGAGAAGAATTGAAAGAGCCACAGTTACGCAGGGGGGGAGTAGCGAATGGAGAGAGATTAGAAGGAAATTACTGACGGCATCTTTTTTCGGAAAGGTTCGCAACATGCTTCCCCACACCAGCTGTAAAAATTTGGTGAAACAAATAATTTACGGCTTCATGGACAATGAAGCGTGTGTATATGGACGGGAAAAAGAAATCGTCGCCAAAGCAGAGATTAGAGAAAGATTTGGCTGGAAAATCGACGATTGTGGACTCTTCGTCGACAGAGAGCATTTGTGTTTTGCCGCATCCCCTGATGGTTTCATTGGAAACGATGGTCTAGTGGAAATTAAGTGCCCATATTCTGCTAGAAATTTAACTCCAAATGAGGTAATTGAATCCAAGAAATTTACATTTTGGCTAATGGATAAAAGTAAGAAAGTGATTGGCATTCAAAAACGGCACATATTCCATTACCAAATCCAAGTGCAGCTCCATATCACTGAACGAAAATATTTTAATCTTGTTTTGTGGACACCGAAAGGGATGAAATATGAAAAAGTGCTCAGAGACGATGATTTCTGGTTGATGGAAATGTTTCCAAAATTAGAAAATTTTTATAAAAGTTGCCTACTGCCAAAAATAATTGATCCTCGACGCAGTAGGTCTATGGAAATACGTGATCCTGAATGTATCATACAAGCTCAAAGGGACTTTATAAATAAAAAGGAATCTCGAAGGAAAATCTGAAGAAAATGCTGCCAATAATTTAATTTTTCGTGAGTAAACATCTTTTTAGTAAATGGTACTCCATGATGATTTCATTTGTTTAGCACGTTTGCCATAAACCTACCTCAACTAACTTTCTGAAGACGGCAATACACCGCTGCGCTGTATAGTGGTCGGAATTCAGTAATAATGCGGCAAAAAATCACGTTCCTGACTTACTTTGAACGCACCTTGATCATGATCTTTGAGTAGGGTATTGTTTTGAAGCATCCTGTTGTTTACTAAGTTTTTTCTGGAAATTATCACTAAGGTTAGCACATTGATTCAATGCACTCTAAATGAAAAAAATAAGTTTTATTAAGTCATCGAGAAAAAATTATGTCACTTTAACATTTTTATGATTCCACTAGGTAACGAAAATCGGAAAAATAACGATGCACCGCATAATAATGGGCGTTGGGCACATGGCAAAAGTAGGTTTCATTCTTCCTCCTATCGCTTCTCCCTGTTCTGTGATCCGCTTCATACGTCCCCACAGCAGCGAGTGGGGCACCGTGGACACACTTCCTAAAATTTCCCAAAGCCCGCGACCTTCTAGACTGTGCCTCAACCACCTCCCCGTCCCGCCGCCTGTAATCTAATCCCATCGCCAGTAACATCTTCGAGCACCCCTCGCTCAGCAGCGTTGCAACGCGCTCCAGGTACAGTGAGCTTGACGCGACACTCGGATTCCTAATGATTGACATTGTGGCCAACTCCACTGTAGATACGCACCAGCGACAACTGGCGGATTTTGGGAGGCACTATACGTACGGGCGCGAGGAAAGCAGGGCCTTAAATAGTATCATATTGATATCTCTTTGTAGTCATTTGATGCCTTGAAAAGTTTCTTGTTTATCTCCGTTTGTCTAGGTTTCAGATTATGAGAGATTCCGTAGAAAATTCATCCTGGTTGGTATTGATCCCAACGTGGATCCTTTGCAAACAAACTTTTTTGCAATAATAAACTTGCTACTTTTTTAAAACCCATCTCTTTGGCTCGACGCAAACTCGCCTCAAATTTGCCTAATTTGGTCACTAAATTCGTCCTTAACACTGTTATTTGAGAGTAAAATACCCTGGGTATTTTTATCTCAAATAACCCTGATTTTCACCATGCCGGTAAAAGAAACCGTTAATAATATCATATGCAAACAATCAAAATTCGGGAAATGTTTTCGGATGTAAAGTTTTCAAAAAAATCCTTGAAAATGGTAACTATTCCCGCGGTATATACCTTTGCATTTAAACTCCGTATCACATGCTGAAACAAATAACGCACCAATCTAGGTTAATATAAAAGGTTCTTTTTTCTCGGTGAGAATTTTTGCGGAAATTTATCGCTCTCATGTCTGTTTTAATGGTACTTATTAAAATTGTTTTTTACGAGTGAAACATGGCAATTTAAGCCCCTAATCGTTTCCCCGTGAAAATCTCTCCCACATCACGTGGACTCAAGATCGATTAATTGGAACTGATGAGAATCCTTTGGTACAATGTACTACTAATAGATTAATATACCAATAAGTTATTTGTAGAATTATTAACCGAATTAGAAATTCGGAGACCTTTCTCCATTCGTCTCTTCCATCAATGGCTATTATCTCTTTCTTTGGGGAAATGGACGTTAATGTCTCGATATCCAGTGAGATAATTGAAATATTTCTTGCTTAATATTCATTATATTTCTTTCTCTATAAAACCGCGTTTCGGATTTTATAAAATCCTTCAAAATCCCTTCCTGCAAACATTGTTGTTATAGGAGCGAGGAGTGAATGAAATAAAAAGGTGCAATTCACCCCAAATTACTGCACGGTTTATCATTCTGCACAATTTTTATCACATGTTTTTCACGGTTTACCATTTTGTGATTCAAGTTCTCTCTCGAGTCTTCCAATTCAACTCTCGTTTTCACGAGAAACTTTGGATTTTCCGCACCCACATCTTTAGCCTATTTACCTTTTAGCACTCGTAAAATAGTCAATCATACCTAAAAAAATTTATAGTATCAATGTATCAGTTTTTTCTTTGACGGAATCGTAATTTAATGTGGCTCTTGCTAAGTATACTATACTTTGCAGCAATAGCTAAAGTATAGAGAAAGAAGAACTGGTCTCTTCTAGAAATACAGATTTTGGGTACCTGCGGAGAAATAATTATATTAATTTTGCATTTTGTGGAATTCTTGCTTGATGTTTAGTTAAAGGTTCTCTATGATTTCTACTCTAACTAGTGTTTAAGAGTTCCCGTTGGTGAACTCGAACTGAAAGGGGAAAATTATTAATTTTACTTTAGTCAGTGGATTGCTACTGTAATAAATATTTATTATGTAAATGACATGGGATGATTTTAAAATTCTCTCTATTTACGAATCAGTATTAATCATTTTTATTTTCTGTATATAATTTAATCCGTCCTTACATATCTAATAATAATCGGTTTAAGATTGAAAGCTATAGATAAACGAGAGAAAATAAAACATCCCTTATTTTCCAGGAAACCTGACGTCAAAAGCGCTATTTGAAGTCTGAGGCCGAAATAGCCCTTTTAAAAATCCACAAGTGATCCAGTATTTTGTAATGCTTGACGCTACAATATTTCCCATGTGTCACCTCATCAACTGGTGACAAAGCAATGGAAGCAAATGGAAATATTTATATCATTAAATTCCTCTGCAGCAGTTGGCAAGTCTTTAATATGAATGTGCTGTGCACTGGCAAGGTATAGTATTTACAAAGAGCTGAGCAGTTGTGGTGAAGAGATATAGAAAATTTGGGTAGCTACCGAACGGATGTTATGAACGATACGGAATATGTTTCGGAACGGTAGGGACTTGAGAGTCACGTCACAGCAAAGAAATAGGTCACCTAGCGCGTGGATCCAGATGTATCAGCTCAGGTAAACTCCAAAACAAGACTTGCTACAAACCAAAAGGGCGGCGTTTTAGCTCTAGGTGTGGGATTAGCCGCCTTCATCCGCATCCTCCGGACGCCACCGCTGAAAGCCCCTACCGTCCAGGATCCAACCATAGCACTCGCGCACCGAAGCTGTTACCATGCATCCGTGACAGCATCCCTTTTCCATCCTCACACTCTACCCGGTCCAATACCGCTTGTTTTGGTACCCTATGATCGTTAATCGGGTGTCCGCATGCGGAAAGGAGCGCTTTTGAAGATTTAGAGGGGAGTGGCCTAAAAAAACCGATAAGCCCGTGGAAAAGTGTGGGAACAACAAACTTTGGTTCTCTCCAAGTGTTGTGGTCAGCGCTTTGGGTATGGGGTAGTATGCGGTGTGAGAGGTGTATCCATATGATTTTGTTATATTTACCTAGTTATAAGTAAATATTTGACAAGTAAATACGTTGAAATAGTCATTAGTTCATCGTTTATTATGCCGGATTAGAGGAATGCTATAAAAAAAGGATACTTTTTGAGGACATCGAAAGTCAAATACGACCTGACTGCGAACGATTTCCGCGGCTTTACCTGTAGTTTCTGTCCCTCAAAGAAATGGCACTGGGAGCCAGGTCTCCCAATCATGAAGAGAAATGTCCTCAATTGCACTTTCCTTAGACAACACTCCGATGTCACCCCGTAGAGGGATACGATTTGAATGGATGACTTTGGTGCTCTAGTCGTCGAGTGACCCGGTTGATCATCCGCTTGAGACGTAGATCTCGGTGAGCTTAGGAATATTTTTGTCTTGTGGGCAATTCCTAAAATAGTCCTTTCCTTCCCTGATGGAAAAGTGGCAAACGGAGGAGGTGGATGAGACTGCGGTATAGTAAAGGTTTATTCCTAAGTGGTAAACACAGGGTGGAGAATTGGTATGTTTCCGAAACGCGTGATGAGAGTGAGGTATAAGTAGCCACGAACGGGAAATGGGGTGAACCAGGCCCTTCCACCATATTTTCCCACTCGCAGTGGTGCCATTTGAATGGCTGTTCTGAAATGCGTTCGGTCGTCCCAGCTTCGGATCGCCATTGCAAGCGGCGAAAAGACTAAGCGGCGTTTTATTGCGGTCCATAAACCCATTTCTCTTCCCCTCTCGATTCGAAGGATGATTTTGTTTTTTCCTTACACACAAGTTCACGTATACAAGCTGCCGTCCCCTATCCCATACATGACCTATCACGTCTCTAATTTAGATTTTTGTTTTGAAATTAGTTTCCTGTTTTTGATAAAGAGAACTAGAATGAAAAAAAGGTAACTAACAGTTGTACTTCATAGAAATTTATTAAAGATATTTGCTTATGATACTGATTTCATAAGATGTAAGACATTAAGATACTGACTACCCTATTTTCCACTAAGTTATGCGGCAGATGATTCGTATTGCATTTTTTATAATGAATATTCTACTTCAGTAAATTGCAACTGTGTAAAATTTTATTTCTACTTTAACGATGATATGAAAGTAAAAACTTATACTTTATTGTCATTTTTAATATTTTCCAGGTCTCTTTTTAGCCGGAAACACTGAATTTTCAAGGAATATCAACATACCAGAAAGAGTAATGAGTTTCAGAAGGGGGAAGACAACGAAGTACGAAGTAAGCGGGAATGTATTCAATCAGAAATTCGGTTCCCAAGTGCTTCAGGGTAGTGATTATAAATGACTGTAACAATAAGTCATCGTAGAGGTAAAGAGTGTAAAAAAGTTATATGATATGAATAAAAGTAGGAGCAGCTGTTATGTGCTTCGATAAATCTGTAAGAATTGATTGACAAGAGAAACTGGGTCATTCGTTTGTGAATGGTAAATGTTCACTTTACAGACTAATCAAATTTGATGAATATTGTTGATTCGTGAATTTGAACAGTTTGTCTTATTGACTATAGTTTTGATTTTTTTACATCTTTGAAACACATCTAAAGCGAATGGCTGTTGTCAATTCACGGAAAGAATTCCAGTGAGAGCCGATTAGACTCAAGAAACGAAGTTTACTTAATAAAAATTCATTCACCCAAATCGGCTAACTTGGAATAAAGTAGTTTACTGGATGTTTACTGAGAAAAACTGAAAAAAAACAGCTTATAAAATTACTACCAACTTTACCTGAATACCTGATTTCAACTTTGGTGCTTAATTCATTTGCATATCTTGATATTTACATGCGAATGATAAAAATGAGTTCGTTATAAGCAACTGCACGTTGCAAAGAATCGAAATGCCCTTGAGATTAAGTTATGTTCATGCATTTTTTTAAGTTAAGAGTTTTTTTTATTTTTTTAGTATTTTACATTCTATAATACACATAAATGTAAAAAAACGTAAAGAATTTTTACGTCTGTTAGTATTGTAAAATTTTTAAATAAAAAACATTGAAGAACAAACAGGCACAGGAAGTTTGGTCCTCACCGAAGCAAACATTGCTGTATTAATAAACAGAGAATTTAGAACAAATATTGATTTCAATTCACGTTAAATTATTATTTTACTGCATGTAAATCTAACTAAATCTGAATAGTATTGGTGAAAAACTTTTAAAACCTTGGCAAACTGAATCGATGTTTTATCCCTTTAAATATGTGAATCTTTTGTGGCTGGATATCCCAAATATTTTAAAGAGTTTTTTTTCATCTATTCCGGACGTAAGTGTTAAAATGCATAATATTTGAGACAGCGTCAGATATAAATCTCACGCACCAGAAATGTCGGTGCGAAAATATTTCATTACAGATTCGCCGATATTGTGTTTCAAATGGTGTTTTCCGTGTCGTGAAAATTGTCCCGTTCTCTAAATTCTTGATGAGCGTTCTCTAAATTCTTGCTTCTTGAACTACTTAATGTGTCACTGAGGCCCATTCAGATTTGAGCCGGTTTTTTCGTAGTTTATTGGCAAGATGTGAGAGAAAAAAGTACTGTTATGCGTACAGAGAGAGGGGAACCTTAAATTTTGGTCGCATGTGGAAGTCCCTCAAGGAAATTGAATGCTTCTTTCAAAGTGGCTGTAGCTCTGGGGCTGATTTACGAGTTATCCTGGTAATGCTAAGGAAAGAAAGAGTTCTTTGACTTATTCACGATAATCGATATAATTATATGTGTCATCTAAGTTTTCAAGTCATTAATTTGGCTACTTTCGCTCTTAAATGTTGTATTAATTTGAGGTTAGTCGCAGAGTAACTGACAATGTTTGCGAAGAGCTGCCATTTAAAACCACTTTATTTTTAGGACGAAAATAGCTATGTCAAAAATCTATACGGCTGCATAAGGGCTATATTACCAAGCATTCTGAATTTATGATGTTTTTATCAGGTTAGGAGTAAACGGAAAGGTGAAGTGAAGAAATCAAGTATTGTCATTTCCTCCGCTCCTGTAAAAAATATGGTAGTTTCATAGAGTATCTGTTCGTAAGTGCTCATTAAACGTGAGATTTTTCCTTTCTTTTTAAAGCCACAACAGAAACGTTTAATGAGCATTTAGCATCTACAACAGAATGAGTAAAATGCATTGGCCAGATGAGTTAAAATACCTCTTCCATATTACTTTTTTCTTTCAACAGCTGCCTTCATCCAGCCTGCCCTACTACGACCATAAAACGCATGTAAGGAACGCAATTTATCTCATCTCTGTAGTAAAGATTATTCCTCTATAAAACTTATTGTCTCTACCATCTCCATGCCACTTCCATTCTATACCAAAGTGTACTTCGAATAGCGCGCCTCGTTCTTGCGGAAGAAGATAGAAACAATAGCCTCCAGGTTAAACATTTATTCACACCCTTATGTGTTGTTAAATGCACTCGGGAAATAAGGGAATGTTGAAGGTGTACCACCACTGTACGTAAAGTGTATTCGTTCATTCAAAATAGGCGATAAAGCCATCAGGAAAACGCTTCATTATAAATATGTATATCATTATGTGTATATGTATTTCCAATTGCAAAGACTTCGGCAATCGCACCATGAACATCTGGTGGAAAAGTACTAAACGATCTCAGTTTCCTGAAACAAAGTAAATGCTAGGCAATAATTTAAATTCCAGGTCTCACGTCAGCGTTGATGAAAAATAGTGGTTAGAATTCTGTAATTGGGTGGAATTCAGCAAAGATATTAACAGGAGATTATGCACATTTGAAGGAAGATAAGTCATTTTTGTGTCTATTGGATCAATAAAGGGATCTTAAGAGAAAATGATTAGAAGACTTTGCATTTAAAGGCGGTAGAAGGAGACGTGGAGCGAGGAGGTATTCCTTCCATTGAGAATAGGGTATGGATTGAAGGAAAGGGATTTAAAGGATATGGAAAGGCGCCCTTGATTTTTTTTACTTCATGTAGTTAGCTCTTTAACTCCGCCACACCATTCAATGCTATTTATTTACCTTCCCGCCCAGCCAATTCTTTAGACTTTTCATTCCCTCCCATTCCATGTTGCGTGAAAACCGATAAGAAATTCTTTCACGTAAATCGATCGAGAAATTCATTTTATGCCCGAGAAATGAGGACCGATATGGTAAAGGGTGGGGAGGATGGTTTTTTTTACCCAAACGAAAGAGTGGTGTGAGTAGGAAGGGGGGAATCAAAATGGGACGAGTTTTCGAAAAAGTTAGTGGCTCATCTGGAGTTCCTTTATAATGGAGGTATCCCAGTCTCTTCAATGAAAGATTCTGATACTACTGCTTAGCAAAGATGTGTGTGAGCAATGCCGCAGGAGGAGCTTATTAGTCGAAGTGTATGCATATATATCAGCATTTGGAGTTTTTAGAGGCCCACCCCCGCCTGCACCCCACCCCGGCTCGCTCCGAGGTGAACGTCCTTATACAGGGTAGTGAAACCGCGGAACGACTTGCCGGACCCCCTCCAAGACTGTTTACCCAGGCTTTTTCCTTCCCTGTAAGAAAATCATCCGCAGAAAAGTTTTTTTATAAATGAATGATAAGACATTTAGGGGGACTGGATCACTGCGTCCTCAATCAGAAAATTGAGGCTTTTAGCAAGTTGTTTGCCAGTGGTGGTGCCATTTCTGAATCTTAAATTCATGAATTTTTTTTATATGCAGTCATATAGTTTTTCATTTTTACACTTTTGTTTTAATGAAAATATGGTGAAGAATAACTAAATGAAAATTAGTGTGTATCCTGCGACGATATGCAAGGGTGAGTCTTTTAAAGTTCTGGTGAGGAAGGAAAACCAGAGGGCGAGAGTAAAAACTGGATAAGGAAATTTAATGAAAAAATTTGGGCATCATTTTATTGAGTGCTTAGCAAAATAAAAATTATCGTTACTAAACAAATCATCTCAAATATCCCCTTCGTATGATGCATACACGACGAGCCCGCTCGAGTGACAGAAAAAGAAACGACTGACGTAAGGTTAAGTGACACCAGAACCTTCAATATTATTCGTGTACTATTTACCGCTTTCAAATGCTGAAATATTAGTATAGTATTGAACGTTCATCATATGTGATAATCAATGAAAAAAGGTAGATATCACGCAGTGATGTAATGAAATGTGCTCAGGAGGCAATCAGAGCAAACAGTAATGTCAAAATATCAACGATATCATTTGTCGACCATATACTATGCTGTGACCTCAGAAGGGGTCAGAAATAGTGACTACTTCATCAAATGCTCCTTGATTCTAGCAATGATCAATTTTAATCACCATTAATAATGAAAGCGCGTCCATTATCGATTAAAATTTGTATTATTACGGAATCAACCTAATGATTGTTGTGATGTTAAACATTAGCCATCATCAACCCCTGAATATTGAACTGATTATTGAATGAGGGAAATATTAAATGTGGACATTATAAAATAGTTATTGATTTGATATTTTTTTCCTATCATTTTCCTCCATAAGTTTCTCAAATATGGTCAGGTACAAAATGACAATGAAATAATTACCTATTTAAGAACTTTTATTCACACTCTCAGCAATTTCCGAAAATTATGCTAAGGTTTAATAAAAACAAGAAGTGATAATAATAATTACTAGACGGTAGGCGCTAGTCTCAGAGACAATATGCAAGGCTTAATCTGGTTGAGAAATTCAGAATAGGTATGTTTCAGAGTTACATATAAAATGTAGTTTTGACATCACACTTCATCTCTAGGTGCTACAAAAGTAGTGACGCCAGCACCAGCTCACTTATACATAATTCAAAGGCATTATCGGGGGAATACTTTTAAAAATAATAGCATTAAAGTTTAGCGTACTACGAACTTTTAAAAATTATTTTTTACCTTGTATATTTTTGAAATAATTAAGAGAATGGCTCCTATTAAGTTTAGCAATACTCATATGAAATTTACCTAGAGTGCTCTTTTAGTGAGTATTGGGGTATTACAATAGAATTAATAGCCAGTATGGATAGAAAATTAAGTGTTTTAATCACAAATTTGTTCAATTGAACTCTATTAGTATGTATTTTAATAATATTTATTATTTTACTGTTTTAAGCAGGAGGAGGCTAATGTCTCAAGTTTTAATATAAATGGTAACCCAATAAAGTAACACAGAAGATTATGGTTTAAATATACACCCCAAGAAAATTGATAAAAAATGATGAAAATTGATAGGTTACGGTGACCTTTAATGAAGTGGGGTTGGTCATTGGGGGTCATAGGGTGGGGAAGGAAAAGGACTCGTCAACCTTAATAAGGGCATAGGTGCCATTCAGGACGGATACCAAAATAAAAGGGAATGAAATTCAGAGGATAATAAAGGACGAGAGAAAGAGCTCCCTCCCACGCTGTTTCTAGCTCTTTCGTCGGATAATAACGGACGCCCTTTGCCTGATTCAATGAACGATTCCATTCCGCCTAACGGTCTGCGATATCCTTCCCTCCCCCGCTTTTCCTCTGTCTAATTCTGTTTTTCCCATTTCTTACCTAGGGATATTTTCATCTCTTCTTTATCAGCACTTGTTTTTTGAGACTAATTTTTTCTATACTGATAGCCAAAAATAATGCACAAAAGAATCAGGCACGGGTAAGAACAGTTATGGTCGGATATGTGTGATATTGTACCCTCAAACGTTTGGGGATGGAAGCAGAAAGCTTTTGGTACATCCATTTATCAGAGTATAGATTACAATGAACCGGTGGCTCACTTTCCTTTACAGGATAGAAATAGATGCAATCGCTTGCGCAATTGTTTAGTGATGGAGCAACTGGTTCGTTCATCATGCAATGATGAGTAGCTAATGTTAAGGTCCTCCTGTTTCAAGCGCTTATGCAGCCACTTCTTGTGATTGATCTCTCATCCCGCGGGAGAAACAGTATCTCAGAATAAGAGAGATGGATTATCCGCTTAAAAGCATTTCATCGTATGCCGGAATTATATCAATAAAATACTTTTGTCTTCATTTGGATTGAAGTCCTCTTATCATTTCCAGTTTCTTTCCCTTTTTGCCACATTATACGGTAATTAGTACAAAAAGTGGATATTATTTGTCCAGGTGTAGTTGAAATACCTCATCTGGTGTATTTCATGAGAACTTAATTTTAGCATTTGCCGAGAAAGCAAAAGGTATTCTACCATTAGAATGCTGGGGAAGCGGGCAACGTCTGCAATAAGGAGGAATTTGAATAAAATGAATAAGAATATGAATATGTAAATTAAGGTTGAGTCGAATCTTAATGTCGATTCTCGATTCCACCGATTCTCAGGATTAGAATCGGTATCGATAATATATCGCTTAAAGTCGATTCCGATTCCATAGATTCCAGATAGATAAATATTCAAATCAAATTTAATTTATCACATCATATTTGTCTCAGTAATTTTGGATGTAGGCCATCAATTTGTACTTTTTATGCACCATCTCAATAAGCTGAGGATAATTTTTGATAATGCTATTTGTTAATAAATATACTTTTTGAGAGATTTAGTTGTCTTTGTTATTTTATTTCAGCCAACACTTGAATTTAAAAATAGTCGTACACTACTGGTATATCAATATCCCACCTGTTATTAGGAATAAGAATCGATTGAATCGGAATCGGAATCGAGAATCGGGACTCGATTTGAAAGCATCGAAATCGGAATCGAAAAAAAGTGGAATCGACTCATCTCTAATAAAAATGACAGAGAAAGAATGGTGTAATAAATGATTTCAGTGGCACTTCGAAGACACAAATAAGACTCGCAGGGATATTTTTGAACACGGTTGCCGAATCTAAATGGGAGGTATTAGAACTACTTGGCAGAGGTTAGGCAAGGCAAGGACCCTTAATTTTTATAAGTTCTGTGCGTTTTAAATATTGTTTCCAGCGGTTTCAAGCTTAATAAAAATATATAGTGTGACTATCAATTTCATCGTTTATTTAGATTTTAAATAATTGATATATAAAGCGGCTATCTTAGTTTAATGGAGAGATTTTTGGTACTTACCCTTTTATTATTGTTGCTAATGATAAAATATGTGTATTGAATGAATGAGTATTGTAGCTAATGATAAAATAAATTTTCAAAATTAATTCACTGCTTGGTTTATAGATTATACTTCTTATATATATCTTGCAAAGAAAAAGATTATACAAAAAGGAGCTAGAATGAAATCTCGTGCGTCAGAGACTAGCGTAAATGGTTTGGAGCATATAAGGAAAAGAAACAAATGGACTAGAAAAAATCGTCTGGAGATTAAAGATCTTTGATTTCAATTAAGGATTTTTCCGGGCAAGAAAAATTCAGAAAATGGAAAAAGCTCGGCAAATATACAGTAGCATCCGTGGTAAGGAGATTGGAAAATAAATGCGATGGGGTGAAAGAAAGGCAGGAAAATGAGCTTTTGCTATGGAAAACGTGAAAGTGGTGTTCGTGAGTAAAGTGAGGCCAGATAAGATTGAGTGGAGTGTGGGGGCTAGGACGGCATGGCAAATTAACCGTAAAGTACTGGGAGGAGGAAGGCTTTGGAAAACTGCTTTAGGGAAAGTGTGAGATTGGGAAACTGAAGGAAAATTCATTAGAAAAACTTCGGCAAGAGCAATGGCGAGAACCAAATCAGTCAGTTGCATTTTCAGTTCCCTTTGTAGTGTCAATTGACTATTTTTGGGCGTAATTTGCTGAGGATACTTCCTCCATTGCAAAGTTTAGTTTTACATAAAAGAAACAGTCGACTTTTTAATTTTAGAAACTAGATGGGGCAAAAATTTAGAACAAAGCTGAGTAAATACGCTCAAATTTAAGTGAAGAAATATTAAAGCCACTTGAACGATTTAGATATTTCCTCTTTTTGACAGTGTTTCCAATTGAAATCTCTCTGTTATTGGCTGCTACTGGTCATATTATTTAACGAATGATTCTAATGTCATAGTACTCAATATGGGAGGATATATTATCAATTTAGTGTTTGTTTGAGCACCAAAATGGTAAACAGAGCACTAGCCAAAAAGAAATGTGTTGAAAGGAGAATAAAGAAGAACGGTTAAACAAGGGTAAAGAGGGAAAACGATGGGTTAAATTTGAAAACCTATTTCAACCACTTCTTAAAGCAATTTTTAATGGAAGAAACAAATTTATTAAATTTTACTGGTGATGAGGAAATCTTAAACTATTTTACCCATCATATCGCTTGGAATATAAATAAAATATCTTACTTCAGAATGTACACATTGACAAGTACAGTTCCTACGCCACTTACCTGAGGTAGAGTGTAAAAGTAGTCAACTTGTCTCAACATTTAACACGACTGGCGACCGTAGTTTTACTGAATAATGCTTCCTAGAAGATTTTCTCATTATCAAATTAATTTAATTAAAAAAAAAAAAATTTTTGTTATTTTTATAAGTTTAAAATTCTTAAAATTTCCCTTTATTATGTTCTGTTGACTTTTCGCCTACTATCTAGCGTTCAGCTGTGATATCGAGCATCCCAAAGGCCTGCACCGCCATTGGCGAAACAGGAAGCGAAAAAAGGGGACTTGTCCCTTACAAAATACTCATCAATAAATTCTATTAAACTGTATTCTTCCGGGACTTCATCCATTTCCCTCCCACACTTGTTCAATCGCATCGTCCCTTTCCCTGCGGCCCCTGTTTTCATGCATGGCACTACGTTTTGGTACCTTTAGAACCTACCTAATACTCTCCACTACATCCTCCCTCCTTCATAATACTATCCAAATTTATGATATAGTTTAACCCTATTTACGCACCGGATTAAGTTCTTTATCTTTTTAGACTGTATTTTACTCAGACACGAAGAGAATTTGAACATGATATTTGAGTTAATGGGAAATCAAGCTTCGGCCAATTCTATGTTAAAAAAAAATACTCTTCGTGCTAACTTCAGTGACGCGATGAATACCCATGGCGCCCTATTTCTCATTTTGCACATACTTCCTGTATCCTCGAAGCAAGGCTATGCACATCACACACCTAATAATCCTTGATTTCATCTTTCTAACCCTAAGTATACCACCAGCTCTATTCTTTAAAATTACTAAATTTTCTGGGCCCTCCTGAAGAATATCTTTGATAGCAAGTCCTTTTATTGCGTACTCACAGGTAACTTCTTCTTTCGTTCAACCTATTCTGGAATCTATTACCGTTCAGTCTAGTGGGACCAAAGATGATGGAGGGGTATTGCTTACAATACAGAGCGGTTGGCCAGCTGAAGGAACGTTTTGATGCAGTGGTGTTTGCGTCGTATTGCTGCGATAGAATAGAAGGATGGTGACGCGTTCAATCTCCTTCAAAATTCCCGTTAGTTATGGAGCTAAATAAGTAGTCTGTTTGGACTGTACGAAGAAAAATTGATGTCCACCAGGAGCTGCGATGGGCTGCACCACATCAATTCATTTTTTTCATTTATCTTAAAAATTAACCACAAACACCCGGGAAAGTATAACACGACCAAACCAATAGTAGGCAAACGGTGCAGCTTCTCAATCTCTTCCTCAGCTAAGGGGACCGGCTGCGTCAAATACAAAAAGGTTTTAAACTCCAACAGCAACGCAACCAAATATAAGATATCATCTATTTTCTATTCATTGTCCACTAAATCGAAAACGGCTGCAGAATAACATTGCATAACGAGGCTGGTGAAGCAATCACATGTAAATTTATGTATTTTTAAAACAATTTTTCGAGTAAGTCTTACAAAATTTATGAGCGATACAGGGAAAATTATTTTATGCGTTTTGGAGGAAATCTGTCCACATGCAGTCAAATTACTTCAAAAGAGACGTCAAGTTTCATAAAGCTAAGACTTGTAATAGATTTTAATTTCTCATAAACCATAACTCTATCATGCATTTTTAACTATTATCTGTACATATAAATTCATTCAAATTTCACACAAATCAATATATCTACAAAAATTTTTCCAACCACCATAATAAAGATTTTATGGGAAGGGTCTAATTTAAATCACGAAAAAGAGAGGGTGCAGAAAATGACGAGAGGTCGATAGAGAGGGAACGTGGATGAGCACGGGTAGTGGTTTTGCAAGTGAATTTTGGGTCCGCGGAAAATCAGGTAAAATCTGGGTTCCGCGACTCAGTTTCGAGAGCTTGAACTTGTCAAGTCTCCCAAACACTCTTCTATCTAAAAGTAAGAGGGAGGTTTGGCTGAATTCATGCAAGATAGAGGCTGTCACTTAAAATGATATTATCAATCTAAAGGGAAAGGGAGAGATAAAATTGTTTGTAGAGACATGGTCAATAAGATTAAGCAAAGTGAAAACTAGGACTAGGGGTAAGTTGAGGTGAACTAAAATGGAAAACATTCATTGTAGCGCTTGCTGAATAACTAATTTCTTTAATCTTAGAGGGAGAATGTGCAATCTCATGAAAATAGAGAAAGTTATTTGAATACACGTTAGACCTTCAAATATTCAGTTCACCGGAATAAATGAAACAACTGAAATCCAGTGAGACTGGTGAATATTATACAAAACCGTTCAAAACAGCTGAAGTACTAAAGGCCTGAGAGAATAGTAAAATTAGAGAAAGTCATTGGTACACATATTCCATATGTATGCTCGTTTCGTCAATCAAAAGCAGCTGGAGCAAAAACTATAGGCTTGTCTAAATGAGGCCCTTGAATAACGCTCTCAATATGTCATTCATTCTCCTTAAAGTGTATAAAGCATCTTTTTGTATTAACAAACAGTGAGAAACAATTACAATATTCGAGTACCTATAAAATTGGAAAACTTATAAATGATGATACAAAGGCCTAGGATAGCTACATAAGATACCTACAAAGAATGAGGCCATTTTATAAATATCTCTTAATTATATATTTATCGCAAGGCGGACAATAATAAATTAGGACTGATTTGGTATAATAAACCTTGAGTATAAACAAGTAATTAATTTTCAAAGGAACATAAATACGAACTTGCCACTTCTATAAAAGCGATAGTCTTTCGAGGGCCAAGGTTTTTCTCCACTAATTTGTTAGCAATCCGTGTAATATTGAATCATATTTTCTATCAGCCTTATGGTCTGGCATTAAAAGTAAAAGAAATAAAAGAAACAACTGAATTTACATTTAATGCTGAGCAACCATTTTCAATAAAATAATTTACTTTCCAAAAAAATTTTTTCTAACTATGCATTCATTTCCTTTCCATTTTTTAAGAGCTTCCCTCTTTTCTTTCTACTATTCCTCTTCTCCCAAGACGTCTGTATCCTAGCATCTCCTCTATTCGTCTTCTGCCTCCACCGTTGGAATTAGTCTGCCAAGAGCAGAAACCCTGCACCACTTAACGACATCCTTCCTAAGCTCATTCCATTTTCCCCTCTGCCGATCCTGCCCCTCCACACAAAATAAAACTCCATCCTTCTGCCACTCCACCAACACGGGACCCAAGGAATCCGCCAAACCCACCCGCCCTCTTCCCTCCCGCGGCAACCTTCAGAACTTGCCCTTAAAGAGGGAACGTATAATGCTTTCATTTCCCTTTTTCGCGCCTACCTTCGAATTCAGCCATTTAAACCTTAATTAGCCTCGTATTATACTTGGATTAGCCCATTTGTTACTCATAAGAAAAGTGCCCACGATTCACATCTTTCCTTTCCATTGTGCTTCAGAGGAGCCCTCCGGAATCCATTTACATCCCTCATTTTACTATCCCAAGCAGAGAAACCACAAATTTATTCCTCTGATTTGCATCGATGATGATTCTCTGGTAATTGAAATGCCAGGCTTTGATAAAATCCAATACAATTGTGCAGTTCAAGAATGTTTGACATAGAATTAACTTAGTACCTACTAATATGAGTTCATGAATGGTAATTTCTGCAGCCTTTACGATTTATGACTGCCATGGAATTAATAATTTTGGTGTAACTCGGTAACTATATTCTAATTACCCTCAGACAGAAATAATCATTAGAATGTAATAAAAAACTGGTGGTTCAGTATAAAAGAAGTAATTAGATACGATGAAGATGATACTGCGTCAAATTTTAGAGAATAATATGTTGAATTGGTGGGATATGAAATATGTACCTAGGTTTTATTTATTCTAATAAGGTTTCATGGACTGTAAATGTTTATTTATGAAATATGCACCTAGGTTTTATTTATTCTAATAAGGTTTCATGGACTGTAAATTTTGTTACCAGCTAAGGATATGTTAAATATTTTATATGAAACTTTTTTGCTTATTCTCCATTCAATGTCAAAAATATTTATTCTCCTCTGTTCAAGTATATCACTTCGTTAGTAATTATTATTGCTCGTCGGATAATGCCTTCTTTCATCACAAATGGAAAGATTAATAAGTCCCATAACCATAATATCTTGCAAGAAAAATATTTTTATAATGCCATGCAATTAATTTTTTCATTTATTTATTTAAATCAAGAAAACCACATACAGCTATGGTGCCATTTTATAGTGGCCATGTAATAATACACACACTTAAGGACATATACAAGCAAACTTAACAACAGTTATCCATACCAGTATTGTAAAATTAACTATCGAGTTCATTACGTGGATTTATGAATATTTTTCTGGGGCTAAAATCGAAGAGGAGAAGTTTGTCATTTGTTGGTGTGATATACATTCCTCAATTTACATTTTTCCGGATAGAAAAAAAGATCCTATTGATATGAATTTCTTTCCTACTTTTGCAATGTTATTCTTTCCGACAACTTTCATTTCCTCCTCTGCACCGCCAACTATCACCCCTACGCCGTCCTTAATCACAACCTCATTGAAAAATCCAATTCTCATTCAATTCCTTAGTTCCGCTATCCCCTCCACTTTACAGGTTTCTTTAGTGAAATTCAGTTCTCTCTTGCGTAGCATAGGAGGACGAGTTATGAGAAAGAGAAGTTTCGTTAAAAGGTGGCAGAGAGCTAGATGGGAGGTGGAGTGAGTTTGTTGAAAGAAAAGGGCATTATCTTAAAGAAAATCGTCGTTAAGAGTCCTTCACTCTACGAAAAAATGCCTGGATTATGTGGTGAGACCCGATTTCACACCTGCGTCCATGTATCCTACTCTCATCCTTGGAAAACTCATTATCCCTCACTTTCCAGCTTTCGACCGATGCTCCCAAGAAATATCGAGAGAGGTGTAGATAACGCTCCTTACACCGTCACTCAATGATCTAAACCGAAATCACTCATCCTAGGTACACTAAATACTTACTGCCCAAGCAAAGAGCTTATATCCCGTCAAATATGACATCAATTATAATCATCGAATTCCCAAGTTTTGTTTCCAATCAAATTCCGTAGGCATCAATGGTGACTTTTCAACGTTGGAAACGCAATCACCACTCACAGTCAACAGCGATAGATGGTTGCTGATCTGAGATATTCTACCTACATGACACTATGACAACGTAAGTAATTAAGCAGAGGCGGGAGCTTATGGACCTTACTCCTTTTGGCATATTTGCCATTTTATAAATTTGTCCTTTTTTCGGTTCATTCTCTTCGTATCTTTTTAACCAGTGTTCATTAAGTTCAAGTGACCCTACTTTCCTCTCTGTAACTGTACTGTAACAGGAGGTTTTATTTCTTGCCCATGATTTCTCACATACTTACAAAATATGTCAATGATCACACACGAATCACATGTTTCACTGAAAATCATATAATGGAAAGTTAGCACGACTGTCTCCGGGAAACCTAATTCTTTTCATTCCTGTGTTGAGAGGAAGATTAATTGGCTGGACAAATAGTTACCTATATAATGAAATAATGAATTACTTATTTTTCTGCAAAAGATTTATTACGTTCTTACGACCCGGGTCCCATCACTCCGTGACACCATCAGATACAGCTAGCTAAATCTGAACAGCTATCTGTACAGATATAGCTAGCTAAAAGATGTCCATTTTTGGGTTGGTCTATTATTTGCTGAAGAAAAAATAACATATAGTGTGTATAATTAAAATTGATACATAAATGTCAGAGTAGTTTTAAGCATACTATATAACCTGTTGTCCATGCAATTGTTTTTGTCTTAATAAGATTGAAATGAAGAATATCACATACTTGAGAATAAAGTAGGTACCCGTTGGAAAAAATTTGAATAACACTTACATATCTTTGAAAAGCTCAGAGCTGGAAAACGTCCGTACGGGAAGGTACTATAAAATAAACTGCAAAAAATGCTAAAAGAGATCAAGGAAAAGGTATTAGTTAAGAAAAAGAAAATTTAAAACCAAAATACGAA
Organism: Ceriagrion tenellum; assembly: GCA_963169105.1. NCBI lineage: Eukaryota > Metazoa > Arthropoda > Insecta > Odonata > Coenagrionidae > Ceriagrion > Ceriagrion tenellum. The sequence continues at coordinate 37,490,619 of OY720640.1, forward strand.
TATGGGGCACAGTCAATGATTGATTTTTCTGTCATTTACTGCCAAGAAATGAAATTCGACCAAGACATACCTCACGAGGTTCATTTAAAAACTTATAGATTTACTTTCTTCTAAAAGCCAGTAATTGAATATCAAAGGAAAATTAAAACCTAGAACAATCTCAAAATACCAACGTCCAGGCACTTTTTTTGAGTTTCGACTGTGCCAAGCCAGTTAAGTTCATGTAAACGAATAGAAGAAAATTTAGAGAAAACAGTTAACTCCTTCATACTAAAATAAGTCTGAAAGGAAAAGTCCAGAAAAATAATTGCTTAAAGCCTAGAAAAAGGAATGAACACCTAACATAAAGGCTTTAATAAGATAGGAGAATTCACACAGAGAGAACCACTGAATTTCTTCATTTTAAAAATTGCTTGTCATGTGAAATTTAAATGTAAAATAGGATCAGGCTTGTACGAGATGCCCGATCCCAAAATTGATTTAACTCAGATAAGGGTGAGCGGAGACATAACTCGCAGAGGAATTGAGCAAATTAAGAGGAATGACGCGGATGAAAATTAAGAATAACGTAGGGTAATTACAAGATGTAACGGAAAATGAATGCTACAGTTAGAGATCGGTTAAAGTTAGGGATCTAATTACAAAGATCTAAGATTACAAAAATCTAATTACATGGTACATTTCATTGTACATACGAATGTACGAATTCCTTCATGAAGGAAATCGTACCGTGTAAAGCGGCAAATTGTATGACTGTCTAAATGACAACGGGAAATAGAACCTGATCTAATTCCGTTCAGTTTTACGTGTATTCTATGATACATTCGTTTGTACAATTAAATGTATCGTGTAAAGCGGCCTTTATAATCAATGCACAAAGTAGGCGGAAAATAGAGTAGTTCTTCACGCAGTCAAAACTCATTCTCAGCATATTGTTGTCATGGTAAGAGAAACGGATGTGATGCAATTTCTTGCGCGCCACATTAGTAAAATGGGTTCTCCATAAGTCTGAAGTGATGAAAAGAACTGAAATGATGGGGAGCATTTCACTGGGGACCGAAAATATATGCCAGTATATGAAGTTCACGCAAAGCTGTCGGAAGAGCGATTGGCTAATTTGATGGCTTTCTATGTTATCACGGGTAATGACACCTCTTCCAAATAGCCGCCATCGGTAAATTTGGAGCATGGAAGCAATTTAAAATCCCGTAGTGCTCGTTACTTGCTGGACCTGAAAACTCTGTTCCCTGCAGTGAAACACTAAATAAGACGGAATTCATCGTTCAGCTATACAGGGTACATGTGAATATTAAATCAGGCGGTCAGGGAAGTATATCCAGCTTTTTGAGCTTTACGTGAGGAGCGTAAAACAGGATTGTTTGGATGTAAATAAAAAACAATGGCACACCTAGGAAGTACCGCAATGTAATCATCTTTCTTCCTAATGTGCTGGAGGGGATTAAATATGGCAGCCATTGCCAGTGCGCAAAATTTGCAGTCTGTTGCTGGAGAAATACTGATAGGGTTTCTTGCAGACGGTGTGAGAGGAATAAATTGTGGAGTGCATGCTTGCATGTATATATAAATTTTTCATGGGGGAAAGAAGGTTGAAATGGAGGGGATTAAAAAAAGAAATGTCGTTCATGGATGGAGAAGGAGGGCAGGGGCTGATGGGAAGGGAATAAGTGGATTCGAACTACCGGGTTTGGAAAACGGGAGGTTTAAAAGAGGGCAGGGATATGTTAGGAAGATGGGGAAAAGTGAAAGGAGTATGATTGTGGAGGCGGTAGATTTGATGAGTATTAAAGAAATAAAAATATGATCCTCGGGACTGAGCTAGTAGGCAATACTGGGAAGTTTAAAACGTGTGTGAGCAAGCAGTAAAAAACATCTTATTACCGCAAATATAATAAAATTGGTGATAAATTAAGGTTTAAAAATGTATCTACACACTGTATTTCGAAACACCTAACACTTCAGAATTTATGTAAGCATTACCATCACATTTAAGTGTTGTGGACCAATATTTGGTAAAGGATACTTAAGAGAAAGTTCAAAATTATATTTTATTCATAATGGTAATGTGTTAAAAACGCGCAACTATGGAGTCCAATGACTCGGACGATGTGATTTTAAAAGCATAACTAATAAATACTGGTTTGATCGGTGATGATAAATTACAACGCAAGCGCGACAAATGGCAGCAGACGGAAGGCTTGGAGCTTCATTAGCGTTTCAGAGATATGGTTTTTCTCGCTCCATAATCATGATTATGTGGTCTTTGACATTTGAAAGGTCTTGTTCGAGAACATATCGTAGAAGATAGTAGCTAATATTTGTTCTCAAAAAATATATTTAGAAGTAATCACACCGTTACCGGATATGAAACAGCAACATAGGTTTAGCAGTGAACCAACATGAGTCCAAGATCACTTTCATATGTAATAAGATAAACAAATTACTTCAGATACATGTATATCTTCTTGAAAATGTAAAAATACTATTATATGTATGAATTATTTATAATTACTCCACAGATATTCGTCACCGTACCCATTCGTACACATGCCTGCTGCGTCACGCTGAAGAGAGTTATAGGATTTTCAGCCGCATTAAATTTAGTTTATGAAAAACAAAAGTAATTTCTTTGTCCATATAATATAAATGACAAGAATATTGATCACGGGTTGGATCTGAAAATTGGGTGTTTATGGGATATAAGGACCGCTGGCGCATGCTTCGAATTTACAAGAGAAAATTTAACAGACCAATCCCCACAAAATCTTCATTTCTACACATGCCTCGATGGATTTTCAAGCATATTTTCCACACATGTCAAATGAAATGACGTCGTCCACTCGGCAAGAATGAAATTTCATGAGTGAAATATCATGCGACTGGATTCACCCACACGTCTTTCCACTGTCACCTCCACAACCAGAATATAAATTTTTCTAGGAAGGATTCAATCAAATCATCGAATGCAGGCCGAATAACCAAATTTCATTGTCAATGAATGCCGTTAGACGAGCACAGCAGGTTGATGAAAATTTATCACTGTGAAAGTTATAAATTATTTCATCAGATTTTTGGAGATGTTTCACAGGTAGGATTTAATGAGAAGAGAAACAAAGTTCAACGAAACGGCAAGTTTTAACCTTGATGCTCGGGGCACTTGAAAACTCTAAGGAAGCCTTCAGAGTTCATGAACACATATTTTATTAAACAAGCTACTTAAGATGTAAAATCAATGTAATGAATATCTTCATATTTTTAATTAGAATAGTTTAAAATTTTTATATTACAAAGAGGATCTAGCGCGTTATTTTCTTAACAAATAAAGCTTTATATCTCACCCCCTCCTATACACCACCTTCCCTCCGGCCAAAACTCTATGAGTCACCCCGATTTTCATTTCCGCACTTTCACTTATCCTTCCATCATACTATTAAACATCTACTTTCTTTTCATGCTTCATATTTCATATCCCTCCATCTGAATTCAATATTTAGAGCGGTTTATGTTATTTACGCTAACAATCGAGTTCGGAGTTGAGCTTTTTGAGTGAGCCCTAAAATTTAAGACTCATGCAGAAAACGATATATTTACAATACCAAGTTGAAAGAATTGTTGGCTAAAGTGAACTTTTTTCCAAAAAATTCCTAAACTTTTGTTGATTAAAATAATATTAAAGAAAATGATATTGCTTCATTGTTTTGAGTACTCCTCATTAAGGATTTGAATCCCATTTTCCTGCCTATTCGACCATGCCCGTAATATTTCGCCATCGATATCGCATCATAAACTGAGTAGAAAGATATTTATGCATAGGAAAAATGTAGCATCTAATCTACCAGATTTGATCATATAATTGGGTAAATGTTACTGAGTATATTCTGAGAATATAGTGTAAAAATGTAGCATCTAATCTACCAGCTTTGATCATATAATTGGGTAAATGTTACTGAGTATATTCTGAGAATATAGTGTAGATTAGACTAGTTTGTTTCGTGAGGTACCACCTACTTTTAGTGCATGGAAAATAGCTAAAATGATGGGACGCTCAGCCCAATATACACAACCATATAAAAAGGTTGTATTTACATGTCTCATATTTCCATAGTTCTGGACGCTTCTCCTCAGTTGAACTGCTTTGGGTGTACAGTTCACTCCGCCACTTGGCACCTTGCATGGGATACACGCTCTCTGTCATAGTCTGGGCTAATTCAATAAATTATGCACTTCACAGACTGAAATAAGACGTAGGAGCACCTCATAAAGAAAGTCTATCACACTCGTGCTGCTGGTAGTCCTCATGAACCTAGTGCGTCCAAAGACTCGTGAAGACTGGACGCTCTCTTAGGAAACGCTGGAAAAAATCCACTTCTTGTGAAAGGCATCAATTTTCAAGGTACATTGGTATTTAATGCTCCTCCGTTGCATTTAAACCTACTTGCCTCTAGATAGAAATTGAGTCAAATAAATGCTAGTAAAGCGCCTAATTCAGAATGAAAGGGAAGCGTTTTACTCGGCAGCGAGTCGAATGGTGACGGAAAAATTCCAAATACGGGAAAAGAGTGACGGACGAGGGGATTTGGGAAGATAAGGTTGCAGAAGTTCACTATTGTACAACCGTCAATAATTATTTTTACTCCAATACGTAAATGAGGCTTTATGATTATGTAGCACTATCGCCGCCTTGTCTGGGAGGAAAGCCAGTAGAATATTATCATACCGTAACTAACCTCTACGTGTGTCAACCCCACTCCATGTCTTCCTCACCCCAGGGTCACTCCTCGGAGTGCACTAAAATATCTAAACATATTAATACAGTAACAGATCAACTTCATTTATATAACATTGCCTTTACATGCACATAACAGGAGGTCTGTCACAAAATTTTTCTTGAGCACTTGACAAAATGCCGTAGTCATTGCTCAATGGATCGAAATATATACAACACCTACTGTTAGTTGGATGAATGCCAATCTCTGAACGCCGATTTACCCAGGGTTAAAATCGAATTGACATGACCAATGAATTTTTTATGTGAGAAAATGTGACAAACATAATTCCAGGAATCAGAAATAAGCGAAAAATAAAATTCAATTAGTATAAGATAAACGGTAGTCTTGCCAGGTATCTTTAGGAGGGGAATTTCGAAGGATACCGAGAATATCAAAGTACAATGTCGAAAACAGAAAGGAAATAATAAAAATGTGTAGCGAATACAATCAACCTTAGAAAGAGCGCTAACATTCTAGTGCTCATAAGAACTGGGCTACAAATCAGTCATGTTATTTCGTGAAATCGGTAGTAAGGCATACAGGATTGAAGGTTTCAGATTTCAGCTGTCAATGAACTTCTTTTTCAGTGCTCTACGTAACAGCCTCGTATCCAGGTAACGTTTTACATGCAAAGGTAGATAAATTGGACCATTGGATTGGTGAAATAACATTGAACATGAGTGAAACTGTATCAAAATTATATACTTTCTCACCAACCATGGAAGAAATACAAGATTAACCCCAAGTTTTTGTTACTGGTGAAGCAGCATTCACTCTTATCGAAGTACACTGTTTCAATCTCCAATATCACTTCACACTTTCTCTCACTCTCGACTCATTCATTCATCATGCGTGCTTTTCCACTCGGGTCTGTCCTACGAAGAAATAAAAAATCTGTCCAGACCAAATTTGGACTGACACTTGTAATAGTTTTGTTTAACCTTTCAGCAAAAACCTACCAGAAATGTTTTACACACGCCATACACCGCTTGATACACAATTGCATCGAATCCGTAATTAGTTCTTTTCACGACCTTCACGACAACAAAACTGCTGGTACGTTAGCTTTACATGCGATGGCAATCATAATCGCCTTAACTTAGAGCACATTTTGCAGAACAAAGGATATCTATGCAAAGTTGAATACTCTTAGGTTAGCTTTTCTCCCTAAGGCTTAAACGGTGATGAAGAGAATAAGTTCACGAGCAAAAGTAATGACTGAAAAACTATAGTACATAACCAGCCAAGGTTCACTAATATGATGAACCGTATGTTTCTTTACCCTCGTGGCAAGAAGTAAAAAATAGATCAATAAAACGAATATCAAATATTTGCATTCCTATTTCAATATTTACGGAAATCGTTGTTTCGAAGTGAACTAAACTTGGTGTGACAATACTTGGTCATTAATTTTGTATCTTTATTTACAATTTTATCCCGCGATAAAATTCTTGGGAGTGGAAAATAGTTCAACTCATATACATACTTTACACCTATGTTGCAATGGCTATAAAATATGTAAGTTTCCAAAAACTCAAGCTATTTTTGTAAAGTCGGTACATCACACTTCAATTATGTGCGTTGTTGTTTTTTACTACCAATATTAAACATAAAAAACATATTGCTCAATATTAAAACTCATGGAAAACACATAGTAAAGTCAAATAAAAGAAAGCGTGTAGTTCAATTATTATCAACCGTTAACTAGTTAGGCACGATTTAATACTCCCAATTTCCACCAACTTGTTATCCTCCCACCTTTAATTTCACTCCTCTTCAACCACTTTTCAGCCAATTGATCGTATTAAGACACATGGGTTTTTATTTCCATTGAGTGCAGCCCTTTCCGAGCAAACTAACCCGTTTCAGCACCCTGGCATGTATTGAATGAGGTAACGGTTCCGTAGAAAAGCGACACGTCAAAGTAATAAGTAAAGACTAATTAAATATTTTATTCAGTTTTTGAATTGATTAGGTCGCCAACTTCTACTCGTCTACAAAATTGTAGCTTTATCGATAGCCAGTGAATGGCTCTAATAATCTCAACCGGTAGCAAAAATAATTTTGCTAGGGGATTCAGTTCAAAATACCCCCTCAGGAACCCAAACATTGCACATACTTGCATAATTTTCCAATCATTTCGGATAGTTGAATTTCACTGCTGTTTCTTTCTTTGCTATCTCTTCGGCTTTGAATCTTTCATAAAATCTTACCGGTATCTCTTCTGAGGGCCGCTTTTCTTCGATTGTGCTTCCATTCATTTGGTACCCCAGTGTTTCCAGTTTCTCTAAAACAGTGTGTCATGGCATTGGTCCTTTTTGGGCGTCTTTGTGCTTTTATCGATCACAGGTCCGTATACGTAACTGACAGAGGCCTAAAAAGAAAGGATTGACGTGATATTAGTATTTACCTTCACCTCATTATTCCAACAGAAAGTAGATTTAAGTTCTCAAGTTACGAACTATTGTCCAGTTTATATTATCTGCAAATCTTAAACTATGAATGGTAATAGTGGATATAAGTATTACTTTCCAAATGAAATCAAATTTATTATAAATGTATAGGAATATTTGGCTGAAAAGGCCTAAAAATTCAGCACCAATCGCGGATAAGTACTCCAAATACATATTTCACTATTGCAAGAGGGGTTTTAAAGTGCACATGCATTACATTTCAGAATTCAATAGTAGCATGTCATTGAATCCATAAAGAGAAATTTCAATACAGCTTTGACTCAATTATGGGGCCTAATGATAGATCATCATTCCTTTCATGCCTTTTTTGAGTCAGTATTGATTTGGATGGATGGCGAATTGCGTATAATTTTGGATACTTGTAAAGAATAGATTATACCATAAATTACTTCTAAACATCTAAACAATCTAAACGCATATTTTATTAAATTTAAAATGCGTCTGAGTGACTTGGTTACTCATAAAGATAAAGGTTATTAATACTCACTGGGTACATCAGCGATCATTCAATTAAACACACTCGTTTAGGGCATCCTCTGCGTACAAGTCTAGGCGAAAATTGAGCATCAATGGCAAAGAGCAGGGCCGGGGATGGCTACGTGTGCAAGCGCAGGACAACACTCGACGATGTCCTCGATGACGTGAAAGAAAAAATGCGGTGGCAGCCACCGAGATTCGTTGGCACATTCCCACTGCGGTGGCAGAAAGTTTGAAGTCGTGTACTCATCGCTCGTTTTGTGAAACAAGAGCTTGGACCTCTTGGCGGAAATCATTCCTGGATTTGGCGAGAGAGTAGGATAATACAATTAAAATTTCACAGAGATTGCTGTTAATAATGTTTGGAAACCTCTTCGCGACATGAGAACACACAAAGAAGGAAAGTTTGGTGAAAGAATAAAGTTTTCCCTTGGGGAACTTTTTCACACGCAGATTTATATTTCCTTTAAAATATAGAGTGGGACCGGCCATCTCCGAGGCAATGGAAGCTTACTCCCAGGTAGTAGTATATTGTACAATGATAGCGATATCGTTGTGAATAGTGTTGGGCGCACATGCAAGCAGCCGCCCGACTAGAGCTATTCGCAACTATACCAAACAAGATGAACACACTATTTTTATATTAGTGCCTCAAAATTATGAGTATTTAAATATGCATATTACATACAAATATTACATTTTTATGATTGTAGCAAACAATGAAAAATACATTATCTCTTATCAATATATTTATTCCCGAATGTTTGAGCATCTATTTCCCATTCACCAAGTTGCTGAACACATATAATGCGGTTAAATCCACTCATATTATTTAAACATTTGTCGTCGAGCACCATTAAAAATAAGTAAATAGGATGAACTACGGTCTTAATTGAAGAATCTTAATTCCCCGGTCTCTTAGTACTAAGGATGGAATTTAATTCAAACAATTTTTCGACTGAGTTACATGTACGTTCTCTACACGTGTCAGAATGACGTTATATTGGGTTCGAAAGATAAGGCTTGAATACTTGCATTCATAAACTCAGAAGTTTCCCTCCCAGTGACACACTGACACCTGGAACTGTCACATTAATGAGCTCAATTGGCACTCAGCGCACGTGGAACATCTAGTAATTTTACGAAAGAAAAACCTTGAAGCTAAAAATATATATTTAACGAGCACCTGATTTCAAGTACATCTAGAGTTATATATTCGTCTCTTTCAACGGATAAACTTGTTTAGGATGCCATTTCCTCACTCATAGGTCTTCACGAGTAATTATTAAACATCCTCGTTAAGTCAGAATAAAAATATTTAACCGTCGATTGTTATTGCGAGTGCAAGCTGACGAAAGATAATTGATGAAAGACATCATTTATACTGTTAATAATTGACTACCGTCACGTTTTAAATTTTTCATACAGTCGAATTCCGTTTTTTATTAAATTTTTCGCTTAAGCGAAAGGCACTAACCGTAAGCATGATAGTAATTCCTTTACACACATGTGAGGATATGATAATACCAATTTCTCATATTATTCGAGGTGACCTAGTAGTGTCTGCTGCTCTAATTAGCAAACAACCAGAGGAGGGTGAGAGATTGCTGAGAGATGCATAAAGAAGAGAGATAGAAACAGGAGTGTAAGCAGCATCACACGCTAATAAACGCGGCTTAGGCGGACGGTCAAGGGCTCTATGCACCCACTACGCGCCCTTCAGCATTCGGAGCCACGGACGAACTAAACGCGAGGATATCACTTAACCTGAATGCGTACTGCGAGCCAAAGACATGGAGGACTTATATTATTTTACTTTGGGGGACGGAGAAGAGGTTGGGGAAAGATCAAATAGGGATTTTTGGTGATGTATTGATGGGTAATGTGTGCGGCAAAGCGCCTGCGGGTGGCGTCTAAGATTCTTTCTTGAAAGCCTCGCGGCCACGTGGTTGAGGGGATACGTATTCTTAACATTAGCCAGGAGCTATAAAGTCGTGGAAAGTGTACGTTCATGACACAGCGGGGTAGAGGGGGGGCGGAATGAAGGTGAGGGACAGGATGGGAGAACCCGCCTCTCGAGTGCTTGAAGATCCGACGTTTGAAGGGACACAGCGGTTTAAGGTAGTGCGAGAAGGATAGTTCCCTAATCATAATAGAGACCATATTCGATGTATACGTTTTAATTTCTCCAGCTGTAGGACACACGAATAAAATGATTCATTATTAATGGTGCAGTAATATAGTTTTACATGACAGAAATTGTAAGTAATCAAATGAAAATATCTACATAAGTATATCAGTTTACATTTTTTACGCGGTACGTTTGAAACTCCACCAAAACGGAAGGTTTACTGTGATCTCAAAAAATTTGGTGCGGTGGCAATATGATAAATTTTCAAAAATAATTGAGAAAACACACACACTGTACAGTTTTGATTATTTGTCGAGGTTTAAGTGTGGGGAATGCCTCATTTTTAATATAAGGTCTCTCTAGAGTGCATACTCGTACAATTTCCCGTATAAAAGGGCTGTTATATACGGGATGTATACGTTTTAATTTCTCCAGCTGTAGGACACACGAATAAAATGATGCATTATTAATGGTGCAGTAATATAGTTTTACATGACAGAAATTGTAAGTAATCAAATGAAAATTTCTACATAAGTATATAAGTTGACATTTTTTACGCGGTACGTTTGAAACTCCATCAAAACAGAAGGTTTACTGTGATCTCAAAAAATTTGGTGCGGTGGCAATATGACAAATTTTCAAAAATAATTGAGAAAACACACACTTTTGATTATTTGTCGAGGTCTAAGTGTGGGGAATGCCTCATTTTTAATATAAGGTCTCTCTAGAGTGCATACTCGTACAATTTCCCGTATAAAAGGACTGTTATCTTCTGGAAAATATCTCGGAAAGTTATGAGGCAAGGGGTTGAATTTTTGGGGTCATAGGAAGGGTGATATATTTTTCTTTAAAATAAGACCAAACTCATTGATTTCTAAGTAAAATGATATTTCGCTCAAACAAGGACGTTACGTTTTTACGCAACGCTTTACTCCGTCACGGAGGGCGGGATTTCTTTTAATATGACAGGTATGAGTATTTATACGTGTGAAAGAGATAGAGAGGGCGCGGGAGAAGACTGTAATTATTTCGAAGGAGGAGTCTTGCAGATCAAAGGTATTTAACAAGATGGTGTGAAGAAAAGCGCTTGGATGGGGAGAAGGAACCCAGGGTTCGGGTAAAGTTGGGAAGATGACGAAATGGAGAAGTTTACGCCTGGGTTGGTGGTGTTCTGGGGACGGGAGCGGGCAGAGAGCTGCGGGGTGTAACTGGTTGGGTCTAGCACCCGCAAAAGTACTTGGTACAAACCTGTGCAGCTTGAATGGGGGGTAGTGATGGAGAGAATGAAGAAAATGACGATGGGGGGATAGTGAGGCGGGAGCCTAAGTGCTTCGCAAAAAAGTTCGAGGCACATCTACGCAAGGCAAGTGACTAAAATCGTCTATCTATATGCCTTAACAAAGAACGGTATTTGAGGTTTCATAGTGAAACTAGTCGAAATGGGGCGGGGCATAGTGGTCAGTTGTACCACACCCCTATGCGTTTGCGTTGGGAGCAATTAGAAAGGTTTTTCGGACGCCCATCCACACAAAATAACATCACCTCCCCCTTGTGCCATTTTGAATTCTTTTCAAATTTTCGTAACCCATTGCCCACTAAGTACCATGTGAAAGTTTTGTAAGGGCAAAAGGCATACTGCGTGCCCATCACCAAGGACCCTTTAACAGCGGCTCAGAATTCGTATGGCAAATATCATGATCATCTAGAAGCCAAACGCAAACAGGAAAAATATGGATTTGACAGAAATACTTTCAAAGGAAATGAACATCGCAAGAAAGAGGAAGAAGAAGGAAATCAGCGGAAGAATAGGAAGAACTTAGGAAAGCTGCAGGAAGATCTGAGGGTGGCGACAGCGGCTGAAGAGAGCGAATACCAAACAGCTGACAAATTAAATGACGAAGCCAACCAATAAATAAAGGATGCTCTTAGGAAAAAGGATTTTGAAGTAGTCAGAGTTGCCCAAGGTATATTCAAGGGTGCCATGGCTGTCTGTGTACGTGCGCGAGATATGCACATAAAGAAAGAATGTCGAGAAGCGTACTTCCTCTCTTTTGGCTAAGTTATTTCAGAATCATGGAAAAAGGTGGCGGGAAGACATGGAGAATGCAGATGATCCCGATCCAGCTTAAGAGACATTACCTGTCAGTGTAATTGTTAAGTGATTTGTCTTGTCTTTGTCTGTGCTTTATTTTAGTCCTTGATTATAACATATATTCATTAATGTAATCTGTACGTGTTTTTTTATTGAAGACTCAAAAAAATCTTTTGTTTCTAGACAATTGAGTCAGTCTTTGTTTATTAGTAAAGAAAACTTATTTACTTATGTGCTGCAATTTATTTCAATATTTATAGACATGACTCGTCAATTGTTTTCTTTAATGACTATATTTGTTTTTTCTTTGTGTATACTTTATTTCCGTTCTGATTTGTATGTTACCAGTTTACATCTTTTATATTGGTGACTCAAGAAAATCATTTGTTCCTTGACAATAAAGTCAGTCTTTGTTTATGCATAGCTGAATTAGATCTCAGTATATAGAGATGTTGGATTGGATTTTGGGGAGGCGACCGAAAGCATTTGCACCATAGGGGATTGGTAAGGGAGGAAGGGTGGATAGAAACCCGGCGTCGGCATTAGCCTGCTATTAACGAAAGGCGCCAAGGGGACCACGGTTTAACGTCTCATCCGACAGACGGAGAACTGTACTTGAAATGCCCTCCACAATACACTCAAGTAGGGATCGGGTTCCCTCTGAAAAATATCCTCCTCTGCAGGGATATGAACCCTGGCCGCCCGTGTGATTAGCCAGTACTTTAGCCACCACACCAACCCGATCCCCTTTAGAGATATTGCTTGTTAGTTAAATTTGTTGATGACATAATTTTTAAATGCTTTAATTACTATATATCTATCCTGATTTATAACATAATTACATTTTATGTTACCAGATGAATTTTATTTATTGTTGACTCGAGAAAATCTTTGCATTGTTGTAAAATTGTTGTAAAAAAAAAGTTGGAAAGTAAAACTTGTCATTTATGTGATACATTTTATTACACTATTTACTTTGTTTATATACATACTATATACATATACATATACATAATGTATATACATTGTTTCTGCAATCCGCACGTCGAAACATCTTCATGGTGATACAAAAATTGCAAAATCACATGATAACACTGGAATTATAGTTTGTGCGTAGAATACATCAATCAAGGACACCAAACTCCAAATATTAATTATATTCTTTAGTTATATTCCTCAATATTGTCACTATTGACTCACTTTTTCCTTTAAATTCTCACTTTTTGATTACTTTTCTTGGAGAAGGCTCTCACTTTTCTCACTTAATTTTGGAATCTACTCGCTGGCAGCCCTGAAGACCTGGGCATTCAAGCATTAGAAAAATGGCTAAAATCCCTTACGCTGGATGTATAAACCATTGACGAATACATAAGGGTCATTCCACCCCAATTTGACCAGAAAATTATCAAAATTGACCCTTGCAGCAACCGATTTTGACCAAATTTGGAAAATCGTCTTCATTTGATTACAAAACAAAAACTCCAAAACCATTATGTAATACATGCAACGGTTTACGAGATATTGCAATGTTGTAAAACTAGAATTTTACAAAAGCGTCTTCGCATTTGACGGTATATCTCCGGAAATAAGGAAGTTAAAAATACATGAATAACTCATTTTAAAGTTCTAGAATTCAAAAAGATAATTAATGGATTGTTTTATAATATTTAAATAATTTTTATAAAGTTCATAACAAATTCAAATTATCAAATCGATTTTTGACGACGTAGCTATGCCTTCGAATTTTTTCAGTTTTTTATATGTTGTATATACATCCCTCCTCTACAATTTTAAAAAAATTGGTAGGGGTAATATTTCATTAAGGAAAGAAAAAAATTTTGATAGAAGGCGTAACGCTGGCCTCCCGCCGCGGCGGCGTCTGGTTCTCGCTAATCGTAATAGCACACTTCTTGGTTAAAAAGGGAAAAATGAAACTTTTACTGAAATACTGACACAATGACATTATATTTGTTAAAAATGAATATTGCCTTCTGCTTTATCATCGTTCACTTGAGGCCTTTGGCTTACTTAATCACAAATAGGTATCCACCTCTTTACATAGCCATGCGATCCGAAAAAAAACCTATTGGTATTGAAACACCGGTAAATGCTTATTCAATGAAATGTTACATTCAATGGGCATTTTTTAAATAATGGGATTGGATAATTTTCTTTTCATACACTGCATTCTATCCGGTCAATTTCACCTTTAATGATGCACGCAAAGGAACACTTGAACCTTTTATTCGCCCTGAAGCATTTTCAAATTGGCTCCACTTCCTCTTCCCATTCAACCCAATATTCCGCCATTCGAAATCATATGGCCGTACGATAGAACCTCGTCGCTTGTATCTCTCCTCGCTACCCATCTATATTAATCCATCCCTATTAATTTTGTAGCGTGTCAGTCATTCTGTATCCGTTTTGTTTCTTTCTCTGTCAATTTTTGAACTAGAAGAGTGAAGTTTGGTGCGTTGAAAGTGGAATCTCCGTCTTCATGATTTGGTAGTAGTTTAGGATTTTGATTGGGCGTGTGGCCGGTGGTGTTAAGTCACCAGCCGTGCAAAGGTGTTAGTTATTTGGAGTAGAAATGGAGGCATGAATTAAAAGGAGTGTATTTAGTTAGTTTAAATAGGATCCAAAAGAGCGGCTGCTTGGGCGTGTGGCAGGGGGTGTTTGGTTACCATCCGTGCAAAGTTGTAAGTTATATTTTTGAGCTGTGCAACAACCAGATGCTGGGAAACACAGTGACAAGGGAGAAAGGCCAAAAGGGAGAGTGGAAGAGTGTAAAGGTTGAAACAAAAGAAACCCACAGTGCTCTCCTATTCAAATGGCTTTAAAAACAACAAAGGAGAACATTGAAGGAAAAAAAAAACATTTAAAAAAAGGAGCTATTTTTAGACTAGGACACTTACCCCCTGCGGGTACACACCCCTGCTCACGAAGTGAGCAGGCTAGCTGCCTGCTAGTCGTCATAGTTAATTTCCGCGCAGCTGAATGGGTGCGGCATTCCGGTCTTGCTCCAACCCCCGGGAAAAATACCTTGGTGAATGCGTCACGCTAACCTAATGCGTTCACTACTCGGTGCTAAATGAACCACTCTTTCTTGCCATTCGTATTTCTCTCTCTATCTCTCTCTCTTTCTATCTCTCTTACTCACGCCTCAGAATCTCGGGGAAAAAGAAACGCGGAGGAACGAGAGCGCCTCTGGCGGTGACTCTGAAAAGGACGATAAGCAGTTGCCCGCCCACTTTTTATTCCTTCCACTGCCATGGAGTTCTCGGCTCTGTACTCAGACTAGATGCACTTTAACTTGGCCTACAAAAGTTAGCAGCACTGGCTTCAACGAGTACAGTTAATGCGGTGCTGGTCAAGAGAAGCTCCTTTTTATAATATTACGCACGGATTACGTTGAATTTAAGGCGTCACACAAAGGGGTGCGCTACATGTAATCGACCCGATCTGATGCTTTTTTTTATTTTTACTATTAAATTTACCCGGAGTTGGAACGCAAGGGGAGGATCGAAAATAGAGTAATAACGGTCCGTTTTTGTCCTAGAAATTCCGAACATTACCTTCTCCGTAAATTATGGTTGTATCTCTTTACCGTTTCCCATTATCTGCATCAGCTAGGCGATTGGAGTATACATGGAAGGGTTTCAGGCGTAATTTTGTGTAAATATTGTATATCTATATTGATAAGAATAAAATAACAATCGTAATTTCCACACTGTTTTCATGAAAACCGTCCATGGTTTCGACACTTTATGTCATTATAAAGGTTCGTAGTAGTTTTTAAAAAGTCGTCATTTATTGGCAGAATCCATCAATTCTGAATTGATTTTCACCACTAATTTTCTCAATGCACTCAGCAGAAAATTCTAATTTTCCGTTATGTACTCATCATTCATTGATTACATATCACAATTTGACCTTTATTTGGTGTTTATATGCTTTATAACTTTATGAGCTTCTCCATAATGGAATACGGTAATGTATTGAGATTCGGAAATATTGCCACATGCAATATAATATAGATGCTTCGGTGCAGCCAGAGAACAATGGGCTGGATCATTTGCCCCCTTACTGGAATCATTTGCTCCTTTACTGGAATCATTTGCTCCTTTAAATATGGAGTGGGTTCCGAGGGTATAAGGAAAAATTTTGAAACATGAATGCGTTTCAAATAAAAAACTAATGAAGTCAATGAGTATGACTTCAACCATCTGCTACTACATCGTATCTACGGAGAAAATATATATCCAACAATATCCATTAAGTTAAAAAAAAAGTTCCAGTGTTGATACCATGCTCATGAATGGCGAACAAATTATCAGTGAGCAAAGATTTCTGGCATGCCTCATGCTAAACTATCTCTATGAAATTAGTTTTATTAAAGAAGGTAAACCAGATAATCAATTTAGTCACTAAGACTGATTCAATAATGCTCTATTTGTAAAAGTAGGTGAAAAAAAGACAAAGTTTAAAAATATATTTTTGTGCCTTGTCGAAACAAATCTTTTATATGTAACTTTGACCTTTGTGTCTTCAATATTTCGTGAGACACAGCGATTCATAGTTTTTTAAATTTAATTTTGAAAATTTTTAGTTTTTTTAATTAGATCTGGCGCGCCAGCTTGAGACAACTCCAAAAATACCACATTTATCTTCCTATATAAAAGCAGCAAAAATTATTTGTATACCCTTAATATAAGGAAATAAGTTTTCCGTTATGGGAGGACAGCAGTACCAAGTTATATGTAGTGCCATAAATACTGAGTCCAAATTCCAATAAGATAAGAAAAGACATCGTACAAACTGAGCATTTACTCATGATAATGACTTTCGGATATATCTAGACTAAAGTGGCGGCGGCAGTAGAGACTGTATTTTATCCTAGTGTAACTTCACGCTGTAGACATTCCGTTAAAATGGGTAGAATGCGCTTACTCTCCACTGTGAAGGAGAAAAAAGTAAAATAAACAAGATTGTGGCACACTATAGGCGTAGAAATCATAAAAATAAGGACAAAAAAATGTGAGGGGGACATTGAAGAAGGAGGTCAGTGAATGGGCGCTTCGAGCGAGAGGAAGAAGGGAGAAAGAGAGCAGATTGGACCAAAAAAATGGAACCGAAATTGAAATGAAAGAGATGACTTTAAAGGAAAAGAGGTGCCGACGATGCTGCGTTCACGGGAAACGTCAAGGGAAAAGGAAGAGGCGGAGGATAGGAGGATATATAACGGAAGTTTGAGAAGAGTGGAGAAACACAACGCGGGCTTAAATTTTTCGTCGGAATGAGAATGGTCCTCTCGTGAATACCATAAGTGATGGAGGCTTGTTATGCGTGAAAGACAAGGTTTCGGAAATAAATAAAGAAATCGTGTAAAAAAATGATGGGTAAAGAGAGTAGAATAGGGCACTACAGGATCACTAAAGAGATGTACATTCAATCGACCATGAGTGAGATAGCGCCTGAGACAAGTGAGCCGGGAATTTTTGTACGCTTTGCGGCGTTTAAGGGACAAAGTATCCCTTTGTTCCCGTTACTCACTCCACCTCTCTGTCTCTTGAACACTCCGACAAGTTTTTCGGGTGGTTACCAAAATTCTCTCTATCTCCCATTTTCCGAACCCATCACCGTTATAATAACGCTCGAATGATTTATCTGCTTCACTTTTTTTTATTTTTCCACGTGACCAGATAGTTATAACAATAAATTTATGTGCTTACTTAAGTTGACTCTCAACTCTTTGTGATATATTTGTCTACCTTTGAATGGAAAAAATAAGGTGCAATTTGTTTATTCATCCTCTCTTATTTTTTACGGAACAAATGAAAGAGTTTTTTCGGTTGATGTCCTGGTTCTCGATCAATTAAGTGAATGGCTCAATGGCACTTGGTAATTTTCTGTAGGCATGATATATTTTTTTCTGCTTTTTAGTATTCACTTAATCACCTTCAAAGAAATGATTGATTTTTGAGGAAGTAATGCTCTCTAGATCAATGATTTGATAATCTTAACTCTTGACCCAAGAATCTTTTAAATGCAGAGTAGTTATGGACTTGATGGCAACATTCGTAAAAAATGCATGCCCAAAACCTTACCTAGTTAGATATGAGATCATGTTCAGGAATGTCTCATTCAAGAGCACAATTTTTGTCCCGGAAAACGCTTTGAAAATTCAGTGGTAACTATTTCAATGGCTCCGTTTACATATTTTCCGTCTTTTTTGTTACCACAGTTACCATGAGTGGGCAAAGAATAGTATGTTTATCTTTCTCAGCTATAAATAAAAAATTGAATTAATAAGTAAGTTTCTTCATTTACTTGTAAAAAGAGTCAATACTAATTTTTCTTTCACTAAACAATTCTTATCAGCTACATCTTTTAAATATTTGGTAATTTTTTCCGGTAGAAAAATGAGGAAAAGTATTTTTAAGGAAATATTATTGCAAGAGAGATTATCCTAACGAAAGTTAAGCCCATTGAACAGTACTTGAAAGACTGTTCACCGAAATTATATACAAAACACTCATCAAACGTAAATTTTTATTTACCCTTTTCCCGATGATCGACGTGGCCCAAAACTGAGCTATACCAGAGTATTACTATGAAAGAGTGAATGACAAGTCATAAAGTTTTAAATATTTACTTAGACCTATTACGACACCTATTGACATAACAATAGCATATTGACATTAAAAAACTTTAAAGTATACCAACCATTCCAATAGCAATATTGTCTTTAAAGTATAAACGTAAAAAGCGCGACAGATTAAGTATTGGCTCACAGTAAAACAGATTATAATTTTTTGTGATTTTAGAAGAGCAAAAATGCATTGCGTGGAACATTAGAATCAGATATTGGGTACATTCCCAACGATTCTAAAACCATTTACCGTTTCTCGAAGGGTATTTTTCAAAAAAAATTCCGTCTGCTGAATGTTTGCTTTCACAGCGGACTCTCGCTGGACGAAATCATTATAAAGTCATCCTCAATTCTACTCAGGCGTGAAATAAATGGCAGTGGGAAAAAATAAATTGGAAGCTGGAACAATTTTATGGCTCGGTAGGAATTAATAGCCGGCAAAAAAGAAGCGTGGGAGGTTCTTACGGCCGAACGAAATCACGACCGAGCGCTTCTCTCCCTCTCTCTCTCTTTGTATTCTTCGAAACGATTGCTCTGGGAATATTAAGCGCACCCGAGCGAACCGGCCATCATCTGCTTCATTCACTCGTTTGAGACTCGTCAAATCTGCGCCACTGCTGCTCAGAGGAGGATAAAAATTCGATACCAAGATTTTCCTTAGCGAGCGTCGACCCAGGGTGTCCGGACAGCGAATGTCCCCGAGGATGTGAGAATGAAGCATGCAAGTGCGTGGATATCATCCGTCAAAGCCGACGGACATGTGTCCATATGTGTGCGAGTCGGGCGCCGTTTTTACGACGTGTGCCCCGTCGGGAAGGGCCACACGCGTGTCACCTTCGCAGTAGTATCGCAGGTACAACCGTTCATGCGAAGGTAGGCTGAAACCGTAGCTCAAGCACGTTTGAACAGAGGTAACGGGTTTAACGGGTAATGCGTTGAACTTATAAATTAGACGTGGAATTTTTCATTTATTCATTCTGAAATTACGAAGGAAATATATCGGAAAATTCCATCAAGTTCCATTCCATTCAATTTTACAATTTTTTAAATAAGTCTTTTTTATTCAATTTCAAATAATTTTAAATTGTATAAAGCAATAAAGTACCTCGTAAGTCTTGTCTTCTTCATGTGTAACCTAATCCTATCTAAACTTCTGTTATATTTCCTACATAACATAACTCTTCTGAGCAGAATGGGCGAATATTTTTTAATCATATTACATACTATGGAACCTCTTTTCAGAATAGCAAAATAAGTCAAGACTACTTTGAACAAAAACACTTTATTACTTTCATTTTCATTTGAGAGGCAAAAGATCACAACTATTTCAAATTAATTTCTGAATATCTGTAAATTATGAAATATGAAATTTTTGACGTTTTTAAGGCCTCCAATAGTTAGAATGATTCACACAAAAATATAAAATTAAAGAATCATGATATCTCAAATATTTGGAGATATTTTATCCCTTTAAAGAAAAAACGTTGCACTATTTAGTGAGTAGATATGAAGTTAGAGTCAATATATTTAGGCATCTAATAGTGTACTCTACAGATTACGCGAGTAAATATGCATGGCTTCTAAAAGAATTTCAAAGATTCAACGTTTCAAAAGTGGATTCAACGCGAGGTAGACAGGTTGAGTAAATCGAGAAACAAACAAACAGAAGTGAAATTTGTTGAGAGAAGAAAAGCTGGTAGAGGAAATTCGGAGGCAGAAAATGTTGTTAGAAAACGTCTAGTAAGGTAAAAGGTTCTTAAATGTTATGAGGAGCAGACAATTTTGGATTTGAATGGGATAAAGTAAGAAAAGGATTGGATTATTTGACGATATTCGACGGCCTAGCAGACATAAAGAGTACAAAAAATAAATAGTTGGGTAATTTATTACAATGTTGCTGCATTGACAGCGGACAATCCTGAGCTTGGGATGAGGAGTGATTAGGTGGCGATGGAGATTGATATTCTCGTATAACAATAGCTTTAATTTACATCATGATGGACACGTCGTTCAGAAATTAACAAAAACTTAAAATTACGTAGAATATTTATTGGACGACCGGTTTCGTTGAATAGTCGACATCATTAGGTACATCACCTAGATAGCGAGGGTGGGAGTGATGGGTAAGGGGGGGTTTGAAGATTAGTCATTGATACTTCCAACGGATTATCTACGGGTTGATGGGAGGAAGGTCAAGGGTTTTTGTGTGCGACAGCGGTTATTAAGGGTGGTTGATGGTGGAAAATCATTGGATTATTTCTTAAAAAGAGCGGGTAACGACAGTCGGAGGTACAATGACTTTAAATTTGACATCTAGGAGGGGTGAATGTCATGTGCATGTGATGTAATTTACTAATTGCCCATAAGCATAATTATATCTGATCTCCCACTGCTCCAAAAAGTCCAGTCTTTGACCCTTGGTTTCCAGGTGGAGGAGGTCAATCCTGAAGTTATTTGAAATAAAATGAGCTTACGTTGAATTACATGAGAAATGCTACTTGGGTCGAATGCAATAAAGAAATATGTCACGCAAAAGTCAAGTCCACCGAAATACAATGCTCATTGAAACAGAAATCAAGACAAAGTGAAAAACGATAGCCATTAGGGTAAACATTTCTTTATACTGAAGGTGGTACCACATTTGAACGGCAGTGCAGTGTATCTTGTTCCATAGCAGTGACCTTGTACAGTCTACTTACTGAAAATTCCTACCTCTTCTCATAGAATTTATATCAAACTATTTGTTTTGCGCACTTCAGATTTATCTCAGCACTTTTTAATGGATAAAAGGCAATGCAATTGAACACATATGGCGCAAAAAATGTGAGGGGCATAAATACATACCCCAGGCAGCTTTCGAGAGGTCGCCTGGAAATGTTCCAAGCGCTGTTGCTTTCCTCTTTATGGCAAAGGGAAACCATCCGTGTCTCTTTATCTAGATTAGTTAAAAACGTTTTTATTGAGCAGTTTGTTTTTTTATGTAGGCAACACAGAGGGCATGATATTCTTGCGGTTCTGTTTCAATTGAATCGATTCTTTCTCGTAAAGACAATACTATTCGGTTGTCTCCAGAAGAGATTCTCGTTTTAGTTCAACCTCGGCTGAGAGTCTGCTCCGAAATGATAACGCGCAGGAGGAATTTTTCCCACTGCGTCACCTTTCTGAGTTGAATTTCCGTTCGTCCTAATTCACGTGGAGAAAAATAGGTCACGTCGTTATCGCACTACCAAATTAACTTCTCCCGTATATTCATCAGAGCCCTCCAGTCTTTGCGTTTCTCTGATTCAAAACATTGCAAAATTCTAACTTCCTGTGCTGGCATTGAGCTGCGGAAAACTATGAGTTGGTTCATTAAAATCGGCTTCATCTGAGGGATGAGTACCTTATGCAGAGATGGAATTAACATGGGCTTGCACAAATGTGTGCCTGCTTGCTTACGTACCAATCTTGATCCTACAATACTAGTTTTGAAAATTATCAAATAATAATAGCTTATATTCATTTATACCAGGCAGAGCAAGTACACTCTAGAGGGATTCATAAGTAATTTATAATGCTAATTCAAATTCTAGGGTTAATTTAAGAATTTAATTAGACGCGCGAATTGATTAATATACTAATTACTTTGAATATGAGAATTTCCAACAGAGAACTGAGAGAGATGCATTAACGATTACTGGAATTACTCAACATTAATTTGCGTACGTCCAAATTCACCTGGAGCAAAGTAGGTCACGTCGCGTCGTTATCACACTACCAAAGTAACTTCTGTATACTCATCAGCGCCTTCCAGTCTTCAATGATAAAATATTACTAAAATAAGAAAATATAATCATAAATAGTCTCTATAGGTTGATATTTAAATACACCTAGATAACAACTGTATCCCATATAGAAGCATCCTAAAGTGGGAAAATGATTGAGGAGGTGAATTTGGCTCGCTAATTTATAACGTTCTTCAATTTATGCATGATGAGACAATTAAATCCTTGTCCAAGGTTAACATAAGCAATGTTTAAGCAAGTTTCAATTGTTTTTGCATGGCCTCTAAATACAGTTTTCATACATCCAGTCTACCCTACCAATAATGACGTTGTATGATATTTTATAATCTCAGACTATTTCCTTATAGGAAGGAAGGCGAATTTTCATTTCATGGCGAATAGGAAGGCGTTGAAACATAAGTAAGAGTAGTTTACGATGAATTAACATCAACTACTAGAAATTATATTGTACGGAGATTATATTCGTATGACTGATTTAGGTCAAGTGTAGCTTAAAATTACGTGTAACAAAAACAGTTGTCAAAGTTTCCGATATTCGTTCTGAGATATCCGATATTTATTCCATACCGGGAATACTATTTTGTTGCCTGAAGAAAAATATTGCAAAATTTACCCCTCTGGCAACGTAATAGCACACATTATAACATGATAAAACCTCGCGACATTATTTTTATTAGTAAAGAAAGTAAATTACAGAATCAAGTTTTTGGTAGAAGTCAATTAGATGAAAATTTCTCTAGTAAGTCACATTGAATTTTTTTTATATAGGAGTCATGGAACGTATAGCGTTCCTGTCTAAACTAATTAACTGAAAATACAGAGCGGTTACACCAGTATCACACATTATTCTGCATAAAATATGATGGTAATATCCTACATTTACATAAGTTCTTCGTAATTTAAAGCCCATATTAGGATTGGAGGGAAAAATCGCCCTGCATTTTGTAATTTCATAAAAATGCAATCAGTTTTGTCATGCAAAGAATTATTTCAAGCATTTACGAAAACAATTGAAAATATCAAATATTAACAAGGCTTTAAAGAATGCACTGCCTGGGAAAAACCCTATACTATTCAAATAAATAATTTAATCGTCTACTTACCATGATTCAATCTTAAAAAATAAACTTACAGAATATTAATTTACAGATCAGATAAAAATTATGACATAAAAATATTCTCTCCTCTTAACGTAAATGCACCATCCACTAGTTATGAAATCCCCATTTTCAAAGCATTAAGGGTTAATGTTAAAAACATTGCGAGGGATTAATGCACTATTTTCACCCTTAAAAAGCGATTTAATGCGAAACGTGAGGTAGTCATCAAGAATGCGTGTCAGACTCAAAGACGGAAAAAATGCTGTAATCTCTCACTTAAACTACTTTTTTATGATCCCGGAGCGTCATTTGCACGCACTCCCGTCCTCCAGCGCCTCAAACCCTTTGTCTTCGGCTCTGTCTCCGATTGGACTCCGATTACCCACTTCTACGTGACAATCTCCGCCGCGATGTATGCCCTTTAACCTCGAGTCCTCTCCATACGTTTCCCCATCCCTCCCTTCGCTTCCCTTTCACCCACTTCCACATCCTTTCTAGTCCTTCAAACGCAGAGTCCTTCCCTCCCTCCTTTTTCCTCCTTGTTATGTACCGATTCCTTCAATTTCCCTCCAAACTCCACTCATCCCATTTCCTCATGCAGTATACACAAAGGATTAGGCCACACCTCGAATACGCACCGAGCATTTAACAAAAAAAATAGTAAAACACAAAGGAAAGCAGTGCGCTTCGTTAAAAACTGCTACGAGCGTACATATAGTGTCTTACAACTTTTAGAGGGATTAAGATTAGAGCCCCTAGAGACTCAGAGGCTACACGCTAGGCTTAGGTTGCTTTAGAATATCACAACTGATATTTTTCAGAGCGACATAGAGAATATTTTCATGACTCCTCACTACATCTCTAGGTCTGACAGATGCGATAATATAAGAGATGCATTGCCGAACATATAGATACAAAAAATCGTTCTTTCCGCGTACAATAAGCCACCAGAAATAAAAGTTGAGCTTCACTAAATACACTCCTATAATCAATGTCACCATTTCATCTCCAAAGGACTTCACCTTTACACCTAACACCCCCTGCCACACGCCCATGCGGCGGCTCTCGGGGTATTTTGTTGATGTAGATGTAGAAGGATTGAAATTCGCTATGAAAAAAATCATTTCACTGTACCGAACGTCAAATGCTTTTTAAATCGCGAATTTAACCCTTGGTGTATATGCACCCGTGCGAGTGACTTCATTCCATATTTTTTGTCAATGCAATGATTGGAAATTCGTCACTTTCGTTGTAATATAAACGATAATGTTGGGTTTTTCCACCACGACAGTGCTTTTATAAGATTGACTATCGGCTTATGTGCCACAATGTACACTTGAGGCGTGAACATCAAGCTCCCATAAACCCGCCTTGAATGAAGAGGACTTGGTGATGTAACTAGCTAAAAAGGGAATTAATATAATAAAATGGAACTTAACAAACTTCCCCGACCATAGAATACATTTAACAGCTAAAGTTAATCTCATAAATCAAATGTCATTCCCGCTACGGTGTTATGTAGCCCATGTGTGGCCATTTCCGAAAAAAAAGCTTGGATAATTAAAATTACAAAGAGATCTGGAATAGATTTATAAAGAAAGTGAAGAGAAGAAAGTTATATGATCCTCCTAAACTGGGTAGCCTTAACTTAATTGACTCAAAAACAAAAGCAATTGTTATAAATAGAAAAATGCTGTTTTGTTGTTTGATGACCATTTTTGAATGTTTGATTGAATGTAATGTAGTATGATTTTGTTATAAACTAAAAACATTGGAACAGAACACCTGACCGGCAATTGGACGATCTTGGTTCGAGTCCCAGTCAAGTCAAATTATTTTTTCATGGCGAATTTCAGCCTTTGGTGCTTATGCATTCGAGCGAGTGATTCGTACCATATCATTTGTCAATGCAATGATTGGAAATTCCTCACGCAGTCATTTCTTCCCCTTCACCACGACCAGTTTGCAAGGGCTACACCCATTTCCTCCGACTCACTCTCTCTCAGAAAACGTTTGCGTCTCAAATGCAAAAACCCTTCACTTAACTTCTCCGATTATCTAATAACACCCTCAAGACCTCTCATATCCTTCTCCTTGTACCTCTTAAACACAGCCTCTCCGAACCAACTGCCTCAGCAACAGCTGCATTTACTCTTAAGCCATCAAAGACTTGACTCACTCGCACGGCCTCTATCGTCCCTTTGCCTCACAGATTTTTTCGTAGGTATCTCTCCCTCGCTTTCCTTACTTTCCATGAATATATTATCTTTGTTTCTTTGTTTCTCCTCTTCCCATTTCTTTCCTCCACCTACTCAAGTCCCTCCTACAATCCCTTTCACCACTTCAATCCTTCGGCTCCCGACTTGTTTCGCGGTTACGGCCTTTTTGAAGGCGTAAAACAAGGGGTATAACTGTCCGAAAAGTGTATCCCATTGTTCCTCGACTGAGAAATGTCGACACTCTTTGTTATTACCGATAAAAACGACCCTTACCACCTCCTCCTGCCGAGTTCCACCCTCTCCCCAGCCTGAACCCTATATTACCTCATCCTTATTTCAATGTTCAGAATTTGTAATAAGTTCTGGTAAAATTTTTCTCGCGCACTCCACGCGAATGCCTTCCGAGTGAGTTTTAACGCTTGCCTATCCCGAATGTCCTCGCCTCCTTAAAAAGTCTCTTTTTTTACATCGACGGTCATGTTGTGGAGGATGAGGAGGTCAAAGGTCACGGAAAATCTGCTGGCTTAATATACAAGTAATGGTGCCTCTACGTAAGAAAAGTTCGCGAATTGAAATAAATTAAGGAGATTCGTGGAAACGAAGTTTCTGAGATAATTAAATGCGCGATCCGTTATTTTTTATACCTAATAATAAGCCGGAGGGCATTGAATTCTTTTCCTTGTCCTTGTTTTGGAGGGATTCTTAAAAAAAAATAAGAATTGCGACCAATAGCCTAGAGTATGCTTTATGGATCTTTTTCCGAAAGAAAACTTTTTTTTGCGGAAATGGTTCATCACAGATCTTCGCGTAATTTACATTATAGAATCCACTCTCAATATCTTAAGGACGGCCAATATAGTTTGAGGTATATAATATAATAAAGAAGTCATAAAATCCATTCACAGATCTAAGGCTCTAATGATCGTGGTACAATTGCTGATATTTTTTGGTTCGTTCCCTGCCTTGAAACTGTTTTCAGGAGAACGACAGTACGACTGTTTTTCTCAGTGTGTCATATTTCTTCAAGAACATTTACTTGGGCTTCCGAAAATCAAATTTACTCGAAGCGAGGTCACTTGAAATGCAAGTCATAATTATAGTCAAGGGAAAATAAATTAAAACTGCACTAAACTCTAAATATTGGTTCATTATTTAGCTACTTTCTTACTATTGATCACCACATCAGCGTCATCAATTGGCAGTTATTATATTTCTTCAATAGTGGTTTTTGCCTAACTATCAGGCTTCCACTTTAGAACCAGTGATGACTTCATTGCTAAAAATTATTTTTGGGGCGTATTCCTTTCTCGCACTATTTATCGCATAGATTATATTTTCCCTCTTCCAAATCTAATTTCTTTAGGTCATCCATTCTATTCATAGTCAATGCGCTGTAGTTTCTATTTAAATTAGCTATTATTATCAATAGCTGACTAAAGAAGGGATGCCTTAGGAAAATACACTTCTGAGTTGAGTGTTTTATCTCTATTAAAAGGCAAAACTTTATTTTGCTAGTGTAGTTTGCAACCGAGCAAACTGCATAAAGCTACAGGTGATTAAATTGAGAATGATTTTATCCTGTTATATTTTAAGTCAAACAACATAATTTAAATCAGTAGAAAATGAAATGTTCATTTCAACTGAAATATAAAAATGGAAAATAAATGAATATGACGAATTATAAATTGCTCCGTTTGGTCGATGTGGTGAAGAAACTTCCAAATAAGATAAGTCGGAAATTTTGCTTTCCATTTCTGATATTTTGGCAAACTACTTTATCTGTTATGTAGGTCAAAAAACAATTTACCGATTTAATTTCCTTAGGCATGAATTTAATCGTGAATTCACTATTTTTATTTAATTTTAACAGCAGTACTGTCTTTTAAACTGATTACCATAGCATAAAAACTGTTAACCTTAGAAAATTTTTATGCAGATAATTTGAATGCGACAGAATCGTATGAAAAAGTAACTCTACTTAAAGCTTTTAGATTCCTTTGATTTTATTGATACCTCACTTTTAAGGCAATATCTACAGATGGTTAGTTTATAAATTTGTTATGTGTCTTCAGTTGGCCAAAGGTAAATCTAAATGAGACGCATGTAAGCACAAGACCCTAAACACAAAAAATATTTCTAGTATTTTGAGAATTTATCGTTAATTTTGAATCTACTTTCCCGGATGAACTAACTAAAAAGAAGTTTCCAATAAACAATTTGTCATTAGGGCATATAAGAAAAAAATATGGGCTGTGTTAATATCTTTAAGAGGTTATCTGGAGCATAGGTATATGTTGTTGCGGCAGTTGAGTTGGGCAGGAAGGTATGAGTAGGAGGAGGAAATGGGTGTAGCCCTAGCAAACTAGGCGTGTTGGAGGGAAAGAAATGACTGCGTGAGGAATTTTCAATCATTGCATTGACAAATGATATGGTACGAATCTCTCGCAGGGATGCATAAGCACCAAGGGTTGAAATTCGCCATGAAAAAATAATTAGATTTAACTGGGACTCAAACCCAGATCGTCCAATTGCCGGTCAGACCTTTTGTTCCAATACCTTTATTTCATAACAACATCATATTACATTACATTCATTAGCAAATTCAAAAATGGTAATTAAACAGCGCAAAAAACTGCTTCAATGATACATACATTTGTAATAAGTTCTTGTTTAAAGCATTTTAAACTCATGTGTGTCTATATTTTACGAGGTTTTGTTAATATTTTACATAAAATAATGTTAAAAGTCGTTTAGCTACCATGTTTTTTTATGCTCCATGGAGCGTATCTGTTTATTTACTATTTTAATTTAATCGATTAAAGCCAATCTTAAACTTTTCCGACTTGTGTGACTTCCCACGAAGGTTGCTACTATTTATGTTAAAATTATGATTTTCTTGGCAGAAAATAATTTAAAATTTAATGTTAACCAATTTTCTTCTCCAATTCTCCATCTATGAATGAGTCAAAGTCTCTAAAAATGTTTTTAATTATTTCCCATTCCCTGTTTGGTCCTTCACAGCCTAGTAGTTTGTATTTGTGTTGTTACCATATAATCACTCCATATTTCGCACATAATACTTTTTCCTCGATACAATGTTACAACTTTTCATAATTTGTCCAAATGGTATTCTCTCGCGTTTTTAAGTTGATTATTATTTTTTTTATTTCTTCCTTGTATATTTTTTTATCGAGTGAATTTACCCACCAGTAGCGTTTTCATTTTAAAAATCGATTGCCTTACTCAGTCCATTTCTAAAATATCTAATTATTTCTGCTTTCCTCAGGGCACTCACCGCCAGTGTTTTCCTATTATAAGATCTTTCTTGCAAAATTTCTGCTACTTTTATTCTATTTATAACATTTGATTTCGTTATTGAGTCAATTAAGTTAAAGCCTCCCAGTTTAGGAGGAGCATATAACTTTCTTCTCTCCACTTTCTTTGTAAATTCATTCCAGAGAAATGTATGTGTAACTTTAATTATTTTTTTCCGGAAGTGGCCACAAATGGGTCACATACCAGAGTAGGTGGAATGACATTTGATTTATGAAAGCTACTTTAGCTGTTAAAGGCATTATATGGTCCGGGAAGTTTGTTAGGTTCCATTCTGCAGAAAGCAGTATACTCTGCAGAATGGAGAACACCATGCTAACATTTTATATATGATTACAGCTCCTGGGGTTCGTTTCCCAAGTAGTTGTAAAATTAAAAAAAAACCTTGACCTTTCTACGCTGTAGAACAGCAACACTCTGTATACATCTATAGAAATCCGTTTCAGAAATAATGAGTGTGACGCACGGAATATTCAGCAAAAATGCATAAGTATTTAAATAAAAAAAATGTATAGCCAAATGCCAACTTCGGCCAACAAATGCTAAGCACATTCTGCTTCGACATATTTTCACCATTATTTTACCTACTTTTACCTCTAATGTAACCATCACCATGTTCGGCTTTCATCTGTCTATGGTCGAAATACATAAAAAAGAGACATGAAGAGTTCATATTTTGATAAAAATTTATGCATAAGTTTGAGCTGTACAATGCTTTAACGTGCTGTTATAATACTGGTTGTCACCGCACTGCATGGTGAAAGTTCAAAATATAAGAACATATCTACTTCATAAATAAAATAGATTCCACTTCTGAGAAATCTTAGCGCAGAAAAAACGGGTTGCACATTCAAAAACCGGCTCAATTTATCTCAGAAAATAAATATATCGAAAGACCTCCATCCAAGGAAGGCCAAAGAAAAATTATCACTACACCGAAGGCAACACAGTTTTTTCTTTGATTAATTAAAATTCATCCCCATAACTCAGCTATCGAGTTATTTTGAGATCGAAATGGCGCATCTTTATGGAACCTTCTCTCCCTCAGAGAAATGTTAATTCCGGAAAATATTTCTCTCAAAATTCAATTTTCTGCAAGAAGTTCTGGTATGAATATTCCTTTTACAAGTCCTAAACGTGTTTTATTTTACTTTTTTTACTATGCAATATCGTCCGTCTGTTGGACTTCCCTATGAAACGACTTCGCCGCTCATGTTACCTCGGACCCGCGGAAGTTTATATGGATTCTGCTAGATCCACCGGCACGGAAAAGGGAGCGTCTTCTCTTGCCTTAGTCCGTTTCTTGATGTTTCCGTTAGTTTTACGATGCCTCCGCAGCGACGCAAAATTTTTCCGCAGAAGGGCAGGTGAAATAGGACATAGCGCAAGATGCTGAATGTATTTCTTTTGAGCTTCTACTTCTTGCTGAAGAATCGTCCTGAAATTATTTGGAATAAGGAAGAAATGGATATAAATGGGAGACATTTTGGATATAAATTTCGTAAATGGGTCTGGATACTTCATTCTGCATTATCGTGGGAAAATATGGTCTTAAAAAATAAATTTTGGAAGTGGGCCATTTCCATTTAAACACTGTTCTAAATCCTTATTACTAAAACGTATAAACAGTGAATAAGATGCTCCCACAGGGTCCAAGAGGTGAATGCTAACATTACGTATCTGTCTAATAAACCGTTATCAGGTTATAGGTCTGCACCTGACGGTGGCTAAAACGAGTAGTACGTTTTACTAAAAATTATTAAGGAGAATTTAATTCAGGTAAAAAGTATTTATTAGTGTTAAGGACGGAAAAAATGGACCAAGAACAATAAATTGTTTAGGTTTTGGTCCAAATAAAAAATAAAAACTATCTATATGACTCAACGATGACAGAATATTGTATGGTACTAATAATATGTCTTTCTGAAGAATTATCTGCCTCATTAAAGGAAACTTGTACCTCTACCTCTTTAAAGGCAATAAAATTCCGTTTTTAAACGTTTACCCCATTTCTCTTCGATCCTCTTCTCGTCTTTATGTAAAAAAACACCATTTTTGTTGATAAGAAGTTTTATATTATTAATATCGGAAGTTTTGTGATATTTATTTTTTGAAATGCAATTTAAGACTTTCATTAAAAACGACGCGATTGAAAAGATACTGAATTTAAAGACGCGGAAACTTCATTTAAGACGCGGAAATATCACATATTTAAACGGCAATGAAGTGATTATTTGGAATTGATTGGTAAGATTAAAAAAAAAAGTTTTATTTTATACTCTGACCACTGATTGAAATGAACAACTTGAGTTCCAAATGGTGACAAGGATGGTGGAAATTGGGACGTAAAATTGAAAAATGTCAAATTATCAATTACTAAGCAAGGAAGAGAGTTATGAGTAGGGTAGCATGTTTTCATTCCTCAAAGAAAATGCCAGCAAACACTATATTTTTTCGCCTCACAAACCCATTTCAACCACCAATAAAAATTGAGACACAGATCATACATAAAAATGTTGTTTTTTGGAAAATTATTAATATGTAGCTATCATGTCAAAGCTTTTAGCCTCTTCTTTCACGCACGAAATTTTTATCAAAAATAGGTATGTATTATAAAGTGAGGAATATCCTACTGGGAGAGACTAAAGGACGAATCAGGACATAACTTTCAAAGAAGCTGAATGTTGAACAACATATGTCATTTTATAAAATAATTACATCCGCACCAGAGGCATTACCAGATAAAATCAAGGAAGTGTAAAAGATAAATAAATGGCTATGCTAGATTGGGCGAATTGAAAACGGCTGTGCTTCCTTATCCAAGTAATACTAATCACTTTCCACTATGAGATATATTTCTTGTAATTTCATAATATTGCTGAAATTTTTTGGGATCCAGTAATATAAACAAAAATTACATACATCTGTTTATAATCAATTACTTACTCAGATTCATCATTGATCATCATTTTTCTCTCCCATTGGTCAACGTAAACCGACCGCACGTCAAAGTCTTTCACTTCCTCCCCTTTCCCAACCCAAATCTTAGAACGGAATACGACTACGACCGCAAAGAGAACTCTTCTTCCTCTTAGAGAGATTTTTAAAGCGTGATCAGCCAAAGCCGACCTGAGTCGCGTTCTCGTGATTTGTCATCCAGGACCACTGTCTACGACCCAGCGTCGCGCTCCCGCTGCATCGGCGTAGATATGGAACGTACGATATCTGGAACGAACCTGGGGTGAAACATTGGAGGGGCTGGGAGGAGGGTGTAGGCGGGACTGGGCGAGAGGTCGGTGAGAAGGGAGTGGTGCCGCACCGTCGGCAGAGAGTCGGTCCCCTCAGATTTGTCCGCCCCCCTCCCACACCTCATCCCTTTCCAGCAGCAACTGCACCCGGAGTTCAGCTGCGTCCATAACACGTCATTTCCCGCGGCACGCATCGGTGGGCTAGCTATTGCGTGTGATTTTTGGGGTGGGAAGTAGTCTGACAGATTCCCACGAACGGGAATCCGGTTGAACTCCCTCCTCCGTGCGACATATTCGATGTCGACCTGCCAACCGTAACCCCGTTACGGGAAGACTCCATAATTAGCTCCGGTACAGTATCGCACGGGGAAATTTATTATTCATTTCGGACGCGTCCGAAAACCGATGCAGTTTGGTAGAATCGTGTTTCATTCCTGTTTTTTTTCATCCCGAAGAAAAATAATGCGCAAGGATTTATCACCGATTGAAACTCATAAAAATTTTGAGAGAGCCTTATTCTTTTTTTCATATTCACCGAATCAAGTTTGACTTAGTGCTTGCGATTGGGTGATGATTGCACGCAGGCGATATATGGATAGATTCCACAGATGATGAATTGCAAACCTTTCAAAAGTGTCCCCTGATGGTATTGCATGGGGCAATTAAAATTGACCCAGTTATTCATCCAATGTAATTCCTAGGGTAAATGTTACCGATGACAGATTTATGTGACGCAGGAATATCGAGTGCAGTAAACAAGACTGTATTCAAAAATAAAAAAATTCAAGGCTGGATTCTGAAAATTAAGTAACTTAATTGTATCTGAAATAGTTGCATCGTCTACGACATCCATCTTAAATTGTGTTATGCACAAAAATGAGATTTATCAAGGCTATTTTGCCCAAAAACGAGATTTATCAACGTTAAACGTATAAAATTCAAATCGATGGAATTAGAGGGATGGATTTGGTGCACGAGATTCTGAGAAAAGAATTTACCACTTGGAGTATTTTTTTAATACTTTATTTCTTATTCTCATTATTTTCATGAAATCAAGTGCAAGTGCTACCAAATGTTCTTTGACCGAATTCAAAAGGAGTAAGATATGAGAAATTAAAAGATGTACTTCAAAAACGCGGTAGGCTAAATCAAAGGTGAATTTTCAAGCAAGAATTAAAATGATCCGTACACCTTCATCACTTCAGTCTTCTATCAACAATGTATTTCAAAAGTTAAGTTATCCTGAAGAAGTTCCATTAAATATGCTTTTCCGGTATATTTAACTGGCTTCAGGAGGACTAGTTAACTTTTGCGTTAAATACACGGTACTTACTATAATTATCCATCTATCAATGCGCCAGTTCAAATATCCAGTCTAAGGTTTAATTATATATTACTATAAGAAAAAGGCTAACATCCGATAAATTGCAACATACTTGAATTACATTCAGGCATTACGTAGAAAAAAGAGAAATTAAGGCGTAGTGGCAAATATAAGTTCCCAAAAGCTATATTTTTCAAAACTTCCAGGTAGGAATAAAAAAAGTAATGTAGGTAAGCGTTGAAGAAAATCTGCGATCTCATCCACAAATTCCCGGAGCAATATTTTCGGATCGGGATTTAAATTTGAAGATTAGGGATGCCTTAACTGCACAGACAGGACGGCCAGGACAGGAGACTAGGCCAGTAATGGAACAAAAACACCACGGGAATAAAAGCTAACTCTGGTCTATTATTCCTCTGAATCACGCTTACATTTCATCCCAGTTCTCGATCAACATTCCCCATCCCTTAGTTTATACACCTTCTCAAAGCATTTTAATGCATCGGTTTCTCCTCAATCTTTCGATTATGACTTGAGCAACTCATTCCGCTGCTACCGTTTGCCGAGAATTGCTTGAATTTGGGATTAGATGGCGCCACTGATCCCTCCTTTGGAAATATCAATCGTGATTGGAGCGGATATTGAGGTTGGCAGATGGTTTCGTCGCCTCTTGTATCCACACCTCGAGTAAAAGAGGCATTATTTCGCCTTGATGCGGATTCTAGTGCGCAAAAGCGTTCGTTTTGCTTTTCATAGCCAGACATCACGCCGCAATTACAGCGGAAGATCGGGGAAGGGGCTATTACCGCGAGATATTTTGGCAGAATTGACCGTAAGCACGGCAATTACTAAGCACCTACCAGCACCAAAACATAAAGAAAGTCCAATTGTCAATTTCTTTACCTTTTGATATTTTAATAAAAGTTATATATATGTACATTTTATCACTGATGAAGGTGCGGGCGACCCACCGAAATATTTAAAATCGTGAGTTTGTTTCTTATGTGTTGTATATTTAGTGTCATCCTGTTCGGAAGTTTTATATTGCGTTTGCCACGATCTTAGAATCACAAAAATACAAAAACGAAATATTATGGAACCCTCCGTGAGTGTTTTTTTATTTTTGTGATTCTATGTTTACGTCTAATTTCCTGTAGCAATTTTTATTCATCACGCGAGTGATCCTCAGACCACTCAGAACATATAGATAAAGAACAATTTTTTTCGATTTTTTTCTGCTTGGAATCGGCCATCATTACACCTTCACACCACCATTGTGTTCGTCAATTTTATGTGTTCCTATCCACTTTCTTTTTACCTTTCAGTTTGAATCTTTATTTGTATGTATTTGCCGCTGAGCGGTCTGAGTGAATAAACGATTGATGGTATGGCCTGAACGGCTCATTTCCTACTTGGGTTAGCGTACCCCGAAACGCCTGTTCTATATCTTTCACCACTGTCTGTGTATCACTCCTTCGCAGAGGCTATCCTGATCGTCTCCTTGAGAAAAAATCCTTCAACGACCCTCCTATTCTAAATCTCTCTCTCTTAAAAGCGTCCTCGCGATCAAATCTCCCTCTGTACAACCTACTTCCCTGGAGTTCACTCCAACCGTCGTATAATCAAAAACCTCTACCCCATCCTATCGGACAACCTTACTACTTCCAAAGTTTCCCCCACTGTCCTTCTCTCATTTTTAGAAGCCCCCCCAACCTCTCTGCCTTGTTTAAAATTACCAAACCTCTTTCTAAATCAATCTATAGCACTTCTAAATCCCTTCCGACACCTTGCAACCGCCCGCGTTGCAAAACCTGCGGCATTCTCATCACCCAGTCTCTGCCTGATAAATTCCTTGTCGTTCATCTTCCGTCCGTCCCCCAAATCTCTTGCATTTCTCTTAATGTTGTGTATATCCTGCTCTCACAAATTTATTCATTTGACTAATTAACCGTCTATTACCTTTAAACTTATGGAACAGCTTCATAATATATATAATTAATATTCTGACTCATCATGGTACAATGTAACATTCCAAATCAATCTTTTAAACCTTTTTTTACCAAAATAAATGAAAAATTTAACCTAGATCTCTTCTTGTTGTGCAAGAAGAATGAGTAAACGGCAAACCGGATTGCGGAATATTTATTATGATATCATTCACCATAACTCACCCCAAAAGGCAGTAATGCGTGTTTAAATGTAAAAAATTCCATTTAGACCTATTTTTATTGCGGTATATTTTTACGAGGACATTTGTCAAGACTTGTTGTCTGGCAAACGTAAAAATCAGACCCAGAAAAATTAACCTAAGTCGGGTGCCTGCGACTGGGCCGGGGTGACTGAGTTTCCATGGAAGACAACCACGTTCCTTCGAGAAATTAGTGAAAAAATAACAGATCACTTGAAATAAAACCTTCAGATGTATTAGAATATAGGAATGAGGAAACTTCTTGCATTAATTATCAAAAATTAGCTCAGATAAAAAAATCAGAGAGCCTTTAATCTAAATATAGCAAAACGATTATTCAAAATCGTTCGGAAGGAATATATAGGTAATGTACTTCTCCCATTCCATCACTTGATGAGAGTGGCTGGGGGAATATTTTGAGGGGAACTGGGAGGGAGGGAAGGGGATTTCCCGGGGAAAACGAAGGCTTCCACCGCGGCTAACGATGTCAACGCGGCAAAAATCCGATTATTCGGCGACATCCGATTGGTAGGCGTGCGTCTTCGCAGTGGTAGTCGCGGGCGCTGGAATAACCACCGGGTTTGTGGGAGATGAATCATTTCCGCATACGGGGACCCACAAAAGTTGGCTCCGGGGATGGGGGAAATTTGGGGGGAGAGGATATAGGGGCGGAAAAGTGCCCTCGGGTATCGTTCCAACTGTATGCAGCCGGTAGGTGTGGGGAGCATGGGGAAGGCAAGGGAAAAGCAAAGCAAGGCGTGTTAAGGAAAGGGTTGGGAATATGTGTGTTTCCAAAAGTTGGGAGAGGGATACCCTGGCTTAGGGAGCAGGGAAGACGTAAAAGAAAGAGAGCAGAAGTTGAGAGAGAAGGATAGAGTTACGACAAGACAGAAGAATAGAGGAAAATTGGATTAAATTGCTCGGTTTTGGGGATGAATTAACAAAGAGTTCGCAATTCTTGTCAACATCAACCGAAAGGATTTATTTTTATGTTTTTATTGCGACCGAGTTCCCTAAATAAATTAAAACTGATTACAAATGAGGCATTCGGCGCTGATTCGGAGATGAACAAAAAAAAGCTTTAATTATTCAAATTCCATGAGAAATATGCATGAGGAAAAACCTTCATTTGTGGAAATATAACAGATATTTGTTCAGTCCAAAATTAAAACGGCCCAACCGGAAAAACAATTTTTCATTTGAAAAAAATATGGAAATTTTTAAATTTTTTTCCTACTAAAATTAGTTTGATTCCAAAATGACGCAGCTAAATCAAATTTAAACTTGAATTAACTTAATTCAAACGAGAAAAGGAAGTTTTCGGATGCTATTCAACTTAACAGGATACAAATAGCTTTATAATGTATGCCATTTAGATACACGCCAAGGCTGGAGTTGCCGGAATCATAACCAAAAGATGGAATGAAACATTTAAAGAAGAAGTGTTAGATATGGAAATTTGAAGGGAATATACCCTGTACTAATTCAATAACAACTTAAAATGCAGTTATGATTATGAAAACGGATATCAATATCTTGCTCCATCTAATGGAAGTTAAATTATTGAAGGTGATTTTGCACATTTTTACGACTGCAGAGGAAGAAAGGAACTATGTGTCCAAAGTGTGTAAATCATTCTTCATGCAAATGCTCTGTTTATAATCATTTTATTGAACTTACATTCAAAATGTGAATTCAACTTTACAGACGGTGATATATAGCAATGGGATTGCTGAGGGTTTGGTTTACCGCTTGTGTGGGCTCGATCACCAATAGCATACATTTGCGGCCAAACGTGTTTCAACACCCAAAGTAAAAGATCTTATTTACAAGGTAATAAGAGTTCTTCAGCACATTAAATATACTCTTAAGGACGACCATTCGGTTGTCGCAATCAGACGATTTTTTTTCTGAAGGGTAAAACTTCTGCTTAAAAATTAAAATATGATATACAATTACAAAGAGAGAAAGGTTTCCAAAGGAGACATGCTATACGATTACATTGTTTTATTGGCAGCAATCGCATAAATGGTGCAAAATTTCCCCCATTTCTAAAATAAAATATCAATTCATAGCATTAGCATATCAAAATCAATGGTATCATCTTCAACTGCGAGAACATTTATCCAGAATGAATAAGGTGAAAATGTTTAGTTTTCGCAACTATTGGGTTCGGAGTAACCAGTTCTAACTCAAGGGCGTCACCCTCTGGTAGAAATAAGTTTACACAATTCCTGGGAAATACATACTTTAATGTTGGGTGAGAGAAGGGAAAGTTTTTGCGGGATGATTACAGGGGCGGGGAGAGGTATACTGCCTGGAGGAAGCTGGAGGAAAGGTAGGGTATTAGGTTACCATTGGTAAAAGATAAATAGTCTTAAAATAGGGGTTAGCAACAAGATGTCGTCTCGATGTATTATCCAGTGGTAACTATTGCCCTAAAGTAATTTTGTAAACTAATTTTTGTGCATTAGCATTAAATTAACATATTTATCGGGCATATATATAGCAAAAGAAAGTGGATTGAGCGGAATAAAAATAATCGGAGAAGAAATAAACATGTTCCGCTTCGCAGATGATATCTGAGTCAAAGATGGAAATCTTGATGATCTTCGAAGATCACTAAACGTACTGGACGAAGTTTTCCAAGAATAAAACATTAAAAACAAATAACACGGTGACTAAAATCCTAGCATAAGAATGAGAGAAACTGAATATAGAAGCTACCCTGAGAGGAGAGAAATTAGAGCCAGTGGAATCCTTCACCTATCTATTAAGTACCATCACATGAGACGGAAGAAGTACAGCGGACATCAAGCAGAGAGTAACCCAAGTTAAGAAGGCGTTCATGGGAAAAAGATATCTGCTCTGCTCAAAGAAGATATGGCTACGAACCAGGAAACAGTATGTGAAAACTTTCGCGTGGAGCGTGGCGCTCAATGGATTTGACACATGAGCGATAGGAAAAGCTGACTATAAAAGACAAGAAGCCTTTGACACCTGGTTCTGGAGGAGGATTCTGAAGATAAAATGGACGGAAAATTTAAGGAATGATGAAAAGAACAGAAGAGTAGAAGAGGAAAGGACCGTATGGGACACTATACAGAGAAGAACTAGATAGATTGAACACACCATTGAGACACATTGGGTTGTGAAGAACATAATTGAAGGCAAAATAGAGGGAATAGTCCCCAGAGGATGACCCATAAATAAGTTTTTGGACCAAATAAAGAGGAAATAACATTAGAAGAGTGATCAAGATGTAAGGTAACTAGCATTGAATAGGGAAAGGTGGAGGGCTGCAGTCAACCAATCTTAGGATTGAGCGACCAAAGAATAAAAACATATATATTAAAATTATATAGTATTATATAAAAATCATATTAGAATGAAAACATACACATTAAACTATTGTTGTTTTGGTTTTAATATGACGAACCTCCACGATATCTCGCCTGAATCTGTTGAAATTTTATATTAAAATCCTACATCCGGGATGTAAGTCAAGGTATAGAACTAAGAGTACATTTTGTTGAAGGGTAAGAGACTTCTCCAAAGACCTTAACTTGCGCAAAAAAATTAAAAGGAACGCTATGAATATCACTATGGTAATAGAGGAATGTATTATCAATAAACATTACGAATATGATTGAGCCCTTAGATAAGCAGAACAATGAACAACTCTTTAAATGGCAAGTGAAGGATAAGAACGAACTTAAGGAACATATTGGTAAACTCTCAAACCTAAATGAGATACAAATGCGGTTCTTCATCGTTTTTCAGCAAAAAGGAATGGATTCGAGGGTGTCAGAGTATTCAAGTAAATCTCAGTGACTTACTGTACACCACCACTGAAAGTAAACACAGAATTCGTTTGTATATTTATAGTTTTAATTTTATCTTACCGTAATATAGACGGATTGGTTTATTACAATTCTGAAGATCTTTCAGGTCAACTTATTGCATTCTATTATATTTCCAATAAAGAATCTCATAGACCGATATTTGGAATATTTTATCATTCACCACTTTCTTCTAGATTATAATATTCGCCACGGCGCGGCGGCAGCGTCGTACATTTCC
The DNA here is from genome assembly GCA_963169105.1 of Ceriagrion tenellum. NCBI lineage: Eukaryota > Metazoa > Arthropoda > Insecta > Odonata > Coenagrionidae > Ceriagrion > Ceriagrion tenellum. The sequence goes on from OY720640.1 coordinate 37,530,512, forward strand.
TCAGAAGCTCACGTGTTTTACGCCCGCCTGAGGTTATCGGTCGACGGGTGGATAATGTAGATGTTTGGATTAGACACAAACAATTTCCTCCTCGCGATGTGCTCGGTAATGTTTGACGTCATGTTTGTTCAGTGGAGGCCACCGCGCTGGCGTCGGATCAAAGGGGGGGAGGAGGAGGAGAGGAAATTGGAGTGGGGAGTTTAAAGGACGGGTATGGCATTGGAGGTTGGGGGGGGGGGGGTCAGCGGACTAGACGGTTGGGATGATTTGAAGAGCGCGCGCCGGCCAATATGTACGCGTTGACACTGACGCACCGGTCAACAGGCAAACGAATTCTCATCCCCACCGAACCCTAAACATCCCCTCCCCGTTTCCTTCCCGCTGTTGGTAAAGCCTTCAGTCTCCATTCAACCCTCTTCCGCAAAACTCGTCTCTCTTTCTCTCTTCCTGTTTTCAGTTGCGTCCATCCCATTTGATACCTGTCCGTCACCGTCATTGTTCCGAGTGCTGAAAGCAACGCGTGGTCGAGAGCTCGCCTGGCTATTAAGTCCCTCTCGTTGAATGGGCCTCAGGTGGAAATATCTGACGCCAATATGAAGTGATTTTTATGGGGCAACATTCAAGTATAGACCACATCCATGTCTCGAGGGTAAGAGAGCCAATGCAAGGGTGTTGGAAGGAGCTCTTTAAGTTAAATGGAGTTCCAAGTGCAATAACGAGCGGAATGACACCTATTCGCTCGTTTACTATAGTGTTCGTCCGCCTTGGACGTCAAATTTCGAAGGACTATTTGATGCCTGTTCATGTATATATGCCTCTTCTTGTCATGTCGCCACAGAAGACGATGGCCCGCATTGACACGGGTAACGTGTGATCAGACGCTTTCGCTATATTTCGTAAAATATACTAGTTTCCCGAAATACCTGTGCTCTAGCTTCATTACACTCAGCGCTTCGAGAATTTACCCTGGCTTCCAACAAGCGTACCCAAATTGGCACGCTGAAGGAGTTTCTCAGAAATTTGGGGCTGAGATATGTATCTGCGTTCAGAAAAATGGGCCGATATTTGAGAGAACTAAGTGGGCTTTGAGGTTTGCCTAATTTCAAACGTAATTTAACAAGAAATTAAACGTCAATGAATATGAGGTTCTAAATGCATATACGACTTGAGAAAATATAAGCATGATAGTTTTTTTCTCTGTAGATTTCTGCGTATTTCAATCAGTCACCTTAAAAAAAAGGATTCATTTTTCAGGGTGTTAAAGCATCAAAAAAACTAACCTGCATGTATAATATGTTTTTCAAAAGACCACCATAAGAAGGTCCCTTGCAAATTGAAAACAATGGCCACATGTTATATTTTCTTTCTCATAAAAGTAAGGCGAACAATTAGTATTTTTTTAATGAAATTTTTGGGGCTCACTGCCTAAAGCCCGTCAAATGTTATTGCGTAGTTGATATATAATGAATTAGCTTAGGAAGGCAGAAAAAGTTAAAAAAATTTTCGCGACCGTAAAGTTTAAACAAATACCACGATCATGGGTTCAACGGTCATGTCATTTCATTCCTTATACGGGAGTAGACGTTTAGACAAATTACCTAAATTTTTGCCGGCTGTGCATTAATCTTGGTACCATACTAGAAAAAGAATATTATCCACGCCAAGCAAATGCTCAAAATAAATGTAAGGAATACAAAAATGCTTCTATATTATTAACAATTCTTTAATGTGTGCCATTACGACTCCACTTTGTGAAATCAGTAATGGTTTGATCCTATTTTGCACCCTCATATGTATATGTGTTTTGGGGTGCAAATGTTTTGGCGTTTCGTTGGATTAACCACCATGCGTCCAGCAGCAGAAGCGTGGGTATGGAATTTAGAATCAAATGCTGTTTAATGCGAAGCTGCTGCATTTTAATCCTCTGCATTGTAATCAGGGTTCACTTTGAACCCACGCTGCATTCATGAATAACTAGGGTCAAAAGGTCATCATTAAAAATATTTACATCAGAGCATGGTCAGAAATAATATGAATCTTATAGTTGCTTTAAAATTTTCAAATAACCAAAAGGCCACTGCATAATTTGGAATCAAACGGATTGCCCTGTAATCCCTTCTGAAACCCGATTTTGCCACTCAGTTGTGGGGCACGGCGACACCATGGCCCTATTTAATGGAAACGTGGAGGTGATTCCCTTTATGGGCGCGGATTCAGAGTTTGTGGGACGTGGCTCTTGGTGATACTATCGCTTGGAAATGTGTGCAGCAAGGTTTGCCTCATCAAAGCTTACAGGATGCAGGTATATTTTGTGTCTCACAACCGCTAAAGGTATTAAAATCTCGCCACAAACGACAGTTTCTCTCACATAAACAACTATTTCTACCAGAGTGAAGCAGTTCCAGTGGTGGCTTTTCCATTTTACGGCAATATCTTTAGCGACCAGATTATCGTTTAAAAGGTCAAATTTTTACGGCAAGCATGTGCCTCTAAATGACGCTTTTTATGACCGTTTGCTGAACTGAAGGTATGAAGGAATTCAACATTTGAACAATAAATGCATTAGTAATGTATTTTTTCAAATATCTGGAATAGTTATATGCAAAATTCTTACGTTGTCATACCGCTTTTTTGTCTCTGTTTCTCAAACGTAGTAAATACAGAATTCTTTGCACTTCGACGAGATTTCTGCTGGAAGAGTAAGGATTTGCCAAGGGAGGATAACGGGTAGTCAGGGATGAAAGTAGGGAAAATAGAAAATGAACAAATAATTTTATATCAATGAACATGACAATGTCTTTTTCCAGGTTTCATTTAGCCATATCCACTACCAAACAGCACCAAATAGCAATTATTAACTCCTGTACTATTTCATGTTTTTAATTAACTGAAAAATATAACTCGATGAGAGATTTTGAAATATCAATAAAGAGAAATATCAAATCAAACAACAGCTATGCGAAAATTATGGACACTCCTGTACAAAAACGTGCAGGGGTAACGTATTCTCTTCTTCCTCTATATTTTGAACTACATACCTGATGCATAATCATTCTCTTGAATCATTAATAGTTCACTGACACTTAAATAATTCCTCCCAAAATATTCCTAATTTATTTCACATCTAACTATAAAAGTAAAGTTTTAGGTTACCTAAGTGTCATTCAACTCTTTTGCTGTTTTGTTTGTATAATTGTATCTCCCTGCCGTGCAATATAGAATAAAAATTCACTTTTGCTATATATTTAAAAAAAATTCACAGGGGTTGAATAAAGCTTGACAATACAATGAAAATAAGTTACCTGCTCAACGAGTGTCACTCGACCCATATATTTTTTTGGAGGTGTTATTCATTGTTTTTAGTATTTTTTGTAGGAATCACTAAGGAGAGATACACATATACATACTAATCTCGCCGTTACCTTCCGGGGTCGGCAGAGTCACACAGTTTCACTCATAAAAACATATTTGTACACATAACTCTGCTTCAATAATTTCCCCATATTGACCTATCCTTGCAAACCTCTTTCGCCTCATTTCTCCCATATACTACTACATACACGATCTCATGTTTTTTAAACTCCTACTATTCCTCCTCCTATGAATTTCTTCAATCACATTCAACCACTTTCTCGGCCTACCACTACCTTTCGCACCATTCATTTCACTCTAACATATCTGTTTCGTTATTCGACTCTCATCCACTCTCTCAACATGGCCAAACCAACGAAGGACACTCCTTTCATATATGTCCATTACTGGAGCAACTAACCCACACTCATTTATTATCCACTCATTCCTCACCCTATCCATCCTACTTTTGCCGCAAACACTCCTCAGATAACTCATACCCACGGCATTTAGTCTACACTTATGTTTATTTTGATATACCCATGTTTCGCTTCCATACAACAAAGTGAGGAGAAGTACACTTGTGTACACGGCGATTTTCGCCTACTTAGACAGGAACTCATTCCTTGATATGCTCCACATGCTACCTAGCACTTTCTTTCCTGCATTTACACGTCTCTTTATCTCATCTATCCGTCCATCTTTCGCAAATATCTTACCTAAGTGCACAAAATCATTCGCCTTCATCATACAGTTATTTTTCCCATTCCCCTTATCAAAAACTACTACTTAAGTCTTGCACTCTTTTACCCTCAATTCCATTCTTTCTGTTGATTCACAAAACTTATCTAGGAGCTTCTGTCATCCCTCTTGGCTCTCTGAGATCAAAACAGCATCATCCGGATATAGTATGGCTCATACATCGCCATCTTAACATTCAATAACTGCCCATTTACTTCATAGTCCTTCAAAACCTTCCACAACTTCTTTCTATTTACCCTGTCATTTTCCTTCTCTAAATCAGCAAACGCACAATACACTTTCTTTCGGACGTCCATACCTTTTTCTATCACTTGCTGAAGCGCAAAAGGCTGGTCACTGCATGCTCTCTCAGGCAAAAACCCGCACTACACAACCCATAATCTGTCAAAAGTAATATTTCTCACTCTTTCGAATAAAATTTTGCTGAACACTTTTCCCGGAATGCTCAATAAACTAATGGCCCGATAATTATGGTCTGCAAGGAGAGATAGAATAAATAAAACCATTACAAATACTATTAACTCAAATAAATTAGTAAAGACACGTACCAATAATGAAAATTGAGTAAAAATAAAGGGGAATTATTCTTGTATATTAATCTTGAAATTCTAATGTCTTTGAGAAATGATTTGGAAAATTTGCGATAAATTCCAGATTAAAGAGCCAGAAAAGTGAAAACTGCCTTCTATAGTTAAATTTAAAAACAGTTAAGTTAAAGTTAAATTTCTATACCGTAATTAGGATAGTGGGAATCACAAGCTAGGGATATTGTTGAATGAAATTAGATTCAAACCTGGGATTTAGTCACGACTTTTCCACGAAATAAAATGTTTATCTTGTTTGCAAGACCAAGATTCAATCGTCTGGTATCCACTTGAAAGTAAACTGCGAATAATCCGGTTCTCAATTTTCTTTGTTATTTGGAAGAGAGCTCGGTTTTTACGGTACTCACAAGTGGACATGCGTTTATGATGATGCTTGCACATATAATTCACGAAATTTACTTTGCTCTGAAGAAGGGGGAGGTTTGGTAAGAGCAGGAGCCATTTACGAGTTTGTAAAATGAAAACCTTTATCAAATTTAGCTTTTATCATTTAATACCTTTGGTTTGCGTGTACACGTTCCTAATTGTTTTCCCAAATCCGGTTTTAACTGCGGCTGAATCTCCTTTAGTCCTTAGGACAGGGTGCTTCCACTGCTAACCACATTTATCCATCACCCTGCTTCCTTGCTGCTATCCAGTTAGGGTGTCGAGGATTTGTCGACCTTATATGTGACTGCACGACGTTCTAATTCCTTTAGCAACCGACAAAGCACTTTGTATCCCTGAAAAGAAGGAGCTCAAGGTGCACGCAAACAAATGTAGGAGCGCTGGACTCGGTGAAACGAGATATCTGCGATGTTAAAAAACGGGGAAAATCACCCAATCATACCTTGAATTTCAATGAATGGTAAAAAATATTCAACAATTTACATGAAAAAAGGTCTTGCGTATCCTTTCTTGTTTCTATATTGTGCGAAAAAATACTGGACAAATGTTGAGCAGTTTGTCTTTCATCGAATAAGTGTATGAAGTACAGTAACTAACTCGTTATAATTAATTATTTTGTGCTCAAATGTAATGTGAAATTTATGCCTCTGCCTTGTGCTTATATGTTAATTTTCTCTCAAGTTTATTCCTCAGCTCTGAAGCTTTTCATCTCACCTTAACATGTTTCCGAAAATATATCTCCCTTAGTTCAAGTCTATTGCAGTTCTAGTGTGACATATGATCGGAGTTTTCCTCCATATACAGTAATGGACGAAAGAAACAATGAAAAAATGAATCAGTCGTATTCAATACTTATAAACAATTACAGCAACATGTACAATACATCCAATTATGACACTCATCACGTATAATTGTCAAAATCCTTCCGTAGGGGGGTTGAGGTTGTGCGATGGGAAGAAAAAGAGGGATATAATTCCATGGAATCAATAGAGAGGGTTTTCAGACTTACTGGTTCAGAAAATGACCAGCTGAATTATCGCCGCTGAATATGGTTTTCATTTGAGAGGGAGAAACAGGGTTTCTCCTGTCGGGGTTTCAAAGTCAAATAACACCCTATCCGTACCCTTTTCCGGCTCACGTGGTTCTTAAATCATTCCCGTTCATTTTGACGCTGGCATGCAGCCAATTCTCGGGCCACCTCGCCCAAACGGCGTTTTTTTCACCGCCAGAGGCATTTTTCTATATTCAGCAAATTGAGTGAGCATTAATTTTCCATACATGATTGACATATAATATGTGTTTCCAGTGACGCGTTAAAATAATAGACCAATATTCAATAAAGTTTTATATCACAGGGCCTATATTGCGTGTGGAATGGAGATAAGCAGTGCTATAAAGCCACGTACATTTTAATTTTTATCGAAAGAAAAACCACGAAAATTGTAGTAGTACATAATAATGAGTAATAAAATGAGATTTGGTGGACTCTTGTACTCATATGCATTAAAACTTGCATTGATTGATTTAATGCTTTTAAGTAAATATGAGGTAATATGAAACGCTTTGCTGTATTCATGCTTTCGAACAGACCAAAATAAAATAAAATACTTTCATGCTTGCTTATTGCTAAAAACTCACAAAAATTATCATAAAACTCAATGTTTCTTCTTAATATCTCCTAATATTACCGAAAAAATTTAACAAAAATTTAAAAAGAAATTTAAGAAATTTAACAAGAATTAAAAAAAAAATAGATACCGAAGAATGATGCATAATCCTACCATTTCAATCACTCTGATATGGTTTGCATGAAGTGCATATTACTCTCATCTACACATTGAAATTCCCGTAATCATAAGTGAGTTTTTATTGCAGATTATATACATGGTTTTTATTACTTGTCAAACATCATATAGGTACTACTGACGAGCGGCATTTTTCGTGCATATTTCAAATTTTTTGTCAAACGGCCAAACGATCTCCCAAAACACCAGTTATAAAGAAAAAATCTCCACGTTTTACAATGTTTTGCTTATCGAAGGCATTTTTTCTCTGGGGTCTATGTAGAAAATATAGGAACAGCAAAAAATTGTTAATAATTATTAGCACATTTCCTTGGATATTGTAGTGTATTATAACCATAAGAATCAGCACTAGAGTTCAAGAAAACAGGTTAAGTTTCAAATTAGGTGCCAGCTAAGTAGTATCTAAGCATTTAAGTCTATTCCATCCAGTGTGTTTTCATGTAATTAGGACAAAACTGTAAGATGCCCTCCAAAAGGCAAATCTACAGTTTATAAGGGATTAGTTCGAGGACGTTTCCTCTTCCCAACTTTTATCTTTCTATTATACTTTATAAAATTAATGCCTCCAAAAATTTTGCGATTGAAGATATTTTACACCTTTCATAAAATCCAAACATTCTTATAAAACTCTTATAACAAATATCAAAGTTAATGCCAACGGATATCGTAAAGTTTTCCCGTAAAGTTATTTTAAAATATCAGAAAATTATACCAAACAATTTCTTGGAATAAAAGCGTTAAATATTCCCCTCTAATTTCCTATATTCTTAGCTGAAATAATAGATACCTTTAACATCAAAGAAAATATATAATAAACACAATATTTGAGTTATGGAATCAACTAAACATTATCGCTTGCAAAGTGAACAAACCTTAATGATAAATGCATAGGAATTATGATAAGAATATGACTGAAATGAAATTTATAAACTCTACCCTCAAGTCTCACGATGAATCACAATCCTTTCTACTCCGCAGGCAGATCAACACTCTCCCCAGCGCTGGATTCTAAAATATGATACGAGAGGAACACGCGACGGAGATCATTAGTTATTAAAGGACTTTTCACGCCTGAAAAATGGATGCGACACACTTTTATCGTAGATAACCTCCAGCGCGAAGCCAAATTTATTCGTGGAGAAAAATGTTAAAGGGCATCATTTTTCCCCCTCTTTCCGCGGCAGTTCTCTCCAACAGATTCACATCAAATGGATTTCCGGCATTAGTGACCAAATTATTCATTCCCATGCAAGCTTACGAGAATCCTTTCCACTCAGCTACCCTCTCTTCTCTCCAGCCTCTCTTCTTGGGGCGGGTAGTGAGGGGGCGCAAGTGAAAAGCAGCGGAGAGGTGGGGGAAAGGAGTGCAATGAGGGAGCTCCATCAAGTGCGTCGGAGTTAATAGTAATCATGTGCACGCATCCACTGTAACGAGTGCAGCCCAGAGAATCTTTTAAGTAAAATGGCCCGCCTCAGTAAAATGAAGTCCCGAGCACACACCTTGAGCTTTATTAAAAAAAAGCACGCCTAGCAACAATTTGAGTTTTTGGCCTATTATTACTACGCGAGAATTCATTTGTATGTCGCTATACTCCGCACCGTTTACCTGTTAGGAACGTTTCCGTCCGCTTCAATATAAATAAAAGGGGCTAATTGGGAACAAGTATTTCTTTGTTAATAATGATTGAGAAATTTCCTAAAAACTACATAACCTCCTACACGTGCAACAACTGCAGGTGTTAATAATGCTTAATGTAAAAAAGCATGCATTTAAGATGAAGCAGTATATTTTTTTTCCTGCGCATGTATTGATTTGTTGTTCAGATAGTCGGACCAAATTTGAACGGTGGACTTTCTTACTTTAAAAATCGTAGGCAATCGTTTTTGGGTCATTTGGCATAGCAACTGAAATTCACTAGGAAAAAAAGATGTGTAACTGGCAGAAATTCCGTATTCTGTTTGTTCAATAACGTATTCTGTTTGATTTCAGGTGACTTAATGCTGTGATCCACTAAGTGCGTGAAACATTTAGCAAAACATCTTTACGTACCTACTCTATATTAACATACTACCCTGCAAGCTAACGTATAATCGTAAATAAGGGGTTGTTAGGATAACAGCTGCGTGTGTAATGGTTTTGGCTGGTGCAATGGTGGAGTGCATTATGGGAATGTTTTTATTGGATTTAAATTTTTATTATGTTCAGTTACAGTGTGTGGAAAGAAGGAATTTTCGTACCTGTCTGCTCGGTAATGTATATCTCTTATTTTATTGCTTCTGTCAGAACTAAAGATGTAGTGTGACGTCGTGATAGTTCTCTATATTGGTCTGAAATACACCAGTTCTGAATTTCGCAAGAGGGCTAAGCCTAGCGTGTAGCCTTCGAGTGTCTATGGGCTGACAACTTAATCCATTTAAAAGCTTATAAATACGTAATATTGGCTCGTAGTAGTATTAAAGTGCGCAGCTTTCTCTTGTATTTTACTAATAAAATTAGTTAAATCATTATGTCCATGGTCCCAAATGCTCGGGGCGTATTCGAAGTCTGGCCTATATTGAGCGAGTGGCATCTCTCTATTACATTTCCTTCGAAGACTTTCCAATTATACGCTTAATGGATCCAAGTTTTCTAAAGTTATGCTTCCAATACTTCGTGTGTGTTACCCACAATATCTGAAATCAAGGTAATTCGAACATATTGACTTTATCTGAGCCCTATTGAAGACTTAACTTTTACTGCACCCACAGTGTATATATGACACTTGTGTGATGACTTTCACAATAAGTGTACTGTGATGGATATACTAAGATTTAGTTCTAACCCCAGCACCTGGTTCTACAAATGAACTTTGTTAAGATCCGATGATAGAACTTCTAAGTCTGCGTCTTCACTAATTCCAAAGTAAATGATCGTATCGTCTACAAATAATATTAGTTTATGGCTAACTTGAGAACTTAGGATATTTATATTAGTAATGATTGAAAGAGGGTCGATCACGCTTTCATGTGGAACACCGGAAAGAGACTTTGACAATCTCAGAGCTAAAACCAGCAATAACTACTCATTGCTTGTGATCACTGAGAAAATCCCCCATCCAATTTATTATTTTTTATCCAATTCGCATGTTTGCTATTTGCATATGAATTTTTTGTGAGAAACCATGTCGAATGCTTTTTGAAATCAAGGGTCTTTGTGTCGACATGCTTTTTTGATTCACATGATTTTAAGTTGTCATGGAGGATGAGCGTAAGCTGTGTTTCCCAAAATATACCTTTCTGGAAGCCACTGCCATCCAAGAATTTTCGATTATCCAGGAATGTTATAATATGGCTACCAACGTGCTGAAGAATCTTGCACTAGAGCTATGTTATCGATATAGGCCGGTAACTTCCTAGGCCATGTCTATTTCCTTTTTTTAATATTGTGTAAGTTAGCTATTTTCTAGTCTTGGGGTACCTTGCCTTAGGAAAATGGTTCTCTAAGTATGTTTTCTGGGAATGGAGCATTTTGTCTCTCTAACTCCTAAGGCACGCGTGCAGGTATATCCTCTGGACCAGCGGACTTGTTACTCTTAATCGAACGCATTTGTTTTTTTATTACATCAAGTTGAATGGCTATGTCAGAAATTTCTCATTAATGACAGGTATGTCTGAATTATGTTGTGTTATCTTCAGTGTGTACAAATTCGAAGTAGCGATTTAATTAGTTGACATATGGACGTTGTTTGTAGAAAAAAGTTTGATACTATGTCTTTAAGTATATGTACTTTTCATTGAAATAGTTTATAAAATCATGCATGTCTACAATAGCGTGTAACGCTTTCCAGGAAATTATGCGTAGCAGCTAAGGGCTGGGAGGTTTATTTCCATTGAACATGAATAAATGGCTTGGGGGCTTAGTTTGTGAGAAAAGATTCCCCACTGTGAATTTGTTTGTACAAAAATGAGCGAGGAAGAACGGGAGAACTCCTGAATAAGAGGGAGCCTCCTTGGTTCCGGAAGTGTGTACGTAATCTACTTACGGACTCAGGAAAGGATAATTAGCAACGCTTCAAGAATTGGAACACGCATGAGAAACCGTTGCAAATGCCTTTATTGCCCCGTAATTCTCTTCGGGGCAAGAAAATTTGCATTTCCACGGTGTCACGTTTGAACAAAATGATTACAGACGATTTTCTCACGCTTCAGAGGCAATTCATTTTTGCATAAACTTTGAGGTGATACTAGTTTACTTCAGGAAAAGATATTAACTTACCCAGAGCTTGGCCACGAACACCGCTGGACTATAGTTTGCCAATCATCTCTAACACGATAAATATCTAAATACCATTTCTCAATTTTGCTTCAAAAATTTCTAACTTTTTTATAAACGTAGTGACATGAAGTTTACCAGCTTTTATTTTACAATAATTAACGTAATACCATCCTAAAGATTTCTATAAACTCAAGTTAAATAACTGATAATTTCTGCTAACTGGTCTCAACGTCTGGGCCTCTACGTGAAATACATTTCATTTAGCATATAGAAAGCTCTATAATTCTAACTGCATTATTGATTCAAACAAGAGATAGGTTAGCGTGTATGCACTCAGAGTTGAATTGTTATGATAGCTTCCGCGGTGTGGTCTTGTATCATGAAGGCTTTCGGGTTTACTTCCACGTTGTGTCATTTTTGTTGACTACAGTTTCGTGAGCGTTCCAGCTCGCTTCTTCAGGTCGAAGTGCTGGCGATGCATTTTTGGCCGCTTTATATAGCACCGCGGAGGGTCAAGCGCGATTTTCCCGCCTTTTTTGTTGATTTTCCCCGTTTTGTGGAAGACACGCTTCCAACTGGTGAATAGCGTGTAACCATCTTCCCTATTGATATTATTGGGCGTTTTTAAAATTTCGATAGCCTCCCTAATCAGTCAAGGGAAGTACCGGGTCTCTTTTGCAATAATCTTCGCTTCCTCCAAATTGATGTAGTGTGTTTGTCCGCTACAGGTGTGCTCCGCGATGGCAGACCGGTTCAGCTGTCCATTCTTGACGGCTCTCTGGTGCTCGGAGATGTGGCACTTCAGCGCTCGGGAGGTTTGGCCAATATACGACTTCCTGCATGCACATTTTTCTTCGTAGTCTCCTCCTCGAGAGCTCTCAGGGATAGGGTCCTTGTGTCCGCACAGTAAATTCGATATTTTGGTGACGAAGTTATTCCTTGTCACCACGTCAAATTTTCGGGGTACCCTTGCTATCTTCTCCGTGGTTCCCGCAACATAGGTTAAAATGGCATATGAAGACTGCATGGACTCCTTCGTCTCTTGTACGGCCCTTTTCAGGTCCATGACTTCTTCATTCCGGATGGTCTTGAGGATCAACGTCCGCTGGAAGCCGTTTTTCTCAAAAATCTTCAATAAATGCTCTTTTTCACGAGCGATGGAGAAATTTAGCATTCTAAATTATTTTTATTACTGCAGATGCAATTTGGAACGATTATTAAAAGTACAGAATACTTTATTCATATTATGATATAAAATTTTAAATAAAAATATAGTATTTTTTCATTTAATTCACACTTATCAGAATTAAACACATTATTAAAAGTGTTTCATGACCCTACGTTTCAAAACCAACGGATAAAATTATACTTAAGCTCTAATCTTTTCCTAGGTATCTTTTCAATGACTGAAAATTGCCATTGATTTATAATTCCATACGGATGCGTATACTGGATACGAGAAACATTCCGAGAACATTTTAATTTATTCCGTTTCTGCAACATTTCAACTCCATATCAACGCAGCAGAGTTATGCAAATAGACAGTTTTCATTCCAAACAATGGAATATGAAATAACAAATACAATGTCTTCAATATCATCAAAACCCAAGTTTTATCCAGAAATTAATGAAATACAATGACGTATTCGGTTATGTATCAGGTGAAAACAATATATGCATAATAATAATTAGCTTCATATCCGCAGATAAAAAAATATTCTGGAAAGATGAATATTGCCATATAAAATCTTAAAATTTACCCAGTTTACAACGTAATTCTAGGAATTATCGAGGATTTGTTTTTTATCAAGCAAAAAACCTTCATATAGCTGTGATATAATGTTTGTGAGCGACACCAGAATGGCTTTTTTTAATTTTAAGGGTATATGAATTTTAAGCGATGTTTAGGAAGTTAGCGGTAAATAATGATTTTTTACAAGATATAACAAAATAAGGTCAATTTTTAAAAACTAAAAATATATTATCTTGCTAGAAATCATGCACGTTCACACATTGAGAGGAATGTTATTATTCAGGTAATAGTTCATCTATTCTTTTTTACTGTAATGAAAGGAATGCTGTGTGGTGTGGACGGTAGGAGAATATCTTTCAAACGGAATAAAAAAATAAAGCATTTCAGAATTTTCTCTCCTGCTGCTACACGTTCTCTGGATTTTAGTAGTGGTAGACGAGGAAGCGCCTTCATTTTTAAATGATTAAATAGATTATAAGTTTATTTTTGATTTCCAAGAATGTTAATATTTACTCAAGAAAGATGAGACTAGCTCTTACGTTTCAACCGCCTAGTTTGCACACAGTTTGTACGATTGTGAAACTGGTATATTTCGTTTTAACGTTACATCATTCCCAAGAAATTAAATTAGAAGCCGTTTAATCACTCCCAGCCGGCAAAATAGCTCTTATATTTATCATACACTTTCTAAAACGACATATCCAGGTAGGAACGCCTTACTAAACCTTAAAATATTGTATTCTAAAATTGCAAAATTTTTGAAAAATATTCTCACGTTTTTCTGGAGAGTCAATATTTAATTTTTTTCAGTATTCAGTCAGTCTTTTGTTGACCATTTAAAAAATAATTTTTCAGAAACTCTCAAAGATGAGAATTTTTCTCTTACATTAGTGATTTTTTTTCCTTAACCATGGAATATGGGGAACTGGCTGCAATGACACACCCAGGAGTATCGCAATTTTACAACTCCTGTTTTTATATCCATTAACTGCTTGAAGACCAAAGAAGTCCCATAGCAAAGGAGTTCTTTTTCAGAAAAGCAGGTGACAAGAAGCAGAGAAGTTATCCATAATGACACTCAAATTAGCCAGAGTATGGTGAGAAGGAGCCCTTTGGAATACAAAACTGTTGAACACAAATGAAGAAGAGAAGTGGAAAACACACCTTCCCTTCAGTCCTCAGTCCTTTTACCCTTCCAGTCTTAACCCCACGTAAGAAGAGTACACCCACACGAGTGAAGAAAGGGCAGAGAGAGGAGCATGCTGGTCCTTCACCCTCCCATTGGACTCCCCACCTGCCCGCCGTACGACTATAGAGACTCAGCCGACAACCTGTGGGCTCGTGGCAACGTGGATGATGTAGGAGGCGCCCGGCGCCGAATGTGACTACCTTTCTTCCCACTTCCTCAGCACTCGTGCAGACGCTGTCGTAATATCCACAAATTTCAGATACGTCGGCTGAAGGTAGAGGCAAAGGACTTGGAGGGCCAGTGTAGACAGAGAGAAGCGTCGTCAGAGAAGTTAGTGCGTCATAGAGAGAGGGAATGAGAAAGGGAAATGTCTAATGGGTAAATGAAGGGGTGTAGCAGGGGATACGGAGAGGGAAAGTAAGTGGAGAGAGAGAGAGTGGCCAGATAGACAGACCAATGTAAATGTCTCCTTAAGTAATGATAGGGGACCCAGAACAGATTCTTCTCAACTGTGTGCGCTTGCGTGTACATGTATGAGTCCGCGTGCGTGAGTACGTATGTACTCGGCGCAAAACTTTGGGTGTGGATTTGGTTACACCCGGCGTGATCGTCCGCCTCTCCTGGGCAAACTGACCTCCATCCAAAATCCAAACAACCACGCCTCGGCGCTGTATGCCCTGGCAAGGGCGGAATTCGGAAAAGAGCAATTGTCTGCTCTCGTTAGGATGCAAATGTTATCGTAGTGAATATGTGTGTGGAAGGAAAATTATTTCAACCAACTGATTGCATTAATTGGAAGTATTTATGCATCGGTATTTATTTGGTCATTTTAAAAGTTCAAACCAAACACATCGTAATAATTAATTTACAATACACGGTATTCCACACATTGCATGGTATACATTCAAATGACTGGGTGTATATAAATACAACGAGATGAATGACACCTTATTCGATATCTTGAAAACCTTTGAAATTAAAATTACATTACGATGGCTGGTAAGCGTAATTTGGTGAAACAATTGGCCAGCATTTGGGAGATTTTGATTATAATAAAAGTCAAATCAAATGATTTTTCAGGAATAATATTATCTCCTTTGGTGAGTTTTGTGATTACGAAATTTATATTGTGATTTTAAATTCCGACGCCGGCGTCATGAGTCAGGCAAAAAATGAGAAGGCGAGCAAATAATAGTTTTGTGGAAAAACTTTATTTTATACGATCCACATCATCTACAAAACGTGTTGTCATCAGTCTTCAGCGTTGAATTAAAACATGAAAGCTTTATCACTCTTTCAGTCTGAACAAAACTACATTAACACCTTAATAAGATGGCTAATTTTTTCCAGCGCTATTTTATTTCAAAGTGGTAATATAATTCCTCTCCGGTATTCCAAATCTCGTGCCTTCGTCTTAAGCGTCGAAAATAAAAAAAATTTGCAAATAATGCGAAGATAACTTTTACCAGCAGGAAATGAGAGCCAATACAACTATATCTTAGTAGATTCTCTACTAGGGAAAAAATGTAATAATTTTTAATTCTAATATTATAAATAAGTTAAGAAAGTTAGGCAATTGCCTCGATTTTCTAACTTCTAGACAAAACGTTTGCTGACCTCAATTTAATGGCTTTATCACTTTTATTCCAACGCATAATTATTGTAAACCTGTCTCATGACCCTATCAGACTTAATGAGACTTCAAGTCTTTTTGAGCTGCATGAGCTATTGTGTTTTACTTTCTATTGCCGCCGAAATCATATTGAGCTTTTATAGAATTGGTAATTCATATCCATTAATTCGAGTTTCATCCAGCATGTTAGAGAGAGTACTTCAATGAGGACTAAGATAATAGCAGCCTTAAATTACATATAAGCTATCCGCGTTGCTGCTTATACAATAGAGGTGACTTGGTTCATGTTTAACCTTTACGAGCTGGATTTAAATGTCCAATAGTTGACCTTCACTGCCGGATTTAATTTTGGCTCTTTAAATTTTTCTTGATCTTGACACGATAAACGTTAATATCTCGACAACTATTCACGATATATTGTTCAAATAAAAAGCGTCATTTAGCTAAATGTTTCATTTATTTATATATTAAGTTTTTTAGCCGTGTTCAAATTATGAACGATTTAATAAATTCTTTTTTTCCTAGAACAAAGTTGAAGGAAGAGAGACTTTTATTCAGAGAGGATTATGGTGGAAAGATACGATCGGAAATATATTTTGGAAATGGTTTCTATGAATATATGCATCATGCTAATTTATTAAATTATAAATATATATATTCGTATGATGCTCCTGGAGTCAGTTATTGGTGCTTAGTTCTACTTTGCATACTCCGCTCTTCGTGATGGTACGTGTGTAGAATCACTTCTCAGCACACACTGCAACTAAGCGGTTTCCGTTCACTGCCCTGTGCATTTTCCTTCGCTTCCTTGCGACGTAGTCATCTTCCAACCTTGCTACTGGACCTCCCCCTCCGTGAGCTGTGAGGGGGAAGGGCAAGGGCTCTAAACCTTTTCCTTATCAGAGAAACCCGAAGCTGCCGATGAATCATCTGGGCCCCGCAAGACGTAAACAACACGTGGCCTTTTAGGACGGTTACGTTCAGTAGGTGAGTGAAGAGTTTTTCATCCACTTCCAGCTACGATGACTATTAGCCAAGCCTATCCTAAGGATACTAATGCTAACAATAGTATCGTATGTCGTTCCCATCCTATCCCCTTTGCCTACGTAGCCCATGTGTGCACTGTAGTCTTCTACGATAGCCGGCTTCCAACCTTTTCCTTGTTCAATGCAGCAATTACCCTCCCCTGGTGAACAGTGAATATTTATCAGCATGTATGCCTCCCTATTATCTTTCCAAACAATGCCTGTCAAGTCATTTCTCACGCGCACCCGTAAATATCCCCGCTTCATTTTAGCTCTTTGACAGCCAAAATTTGGTGGCGTGCCTTTGCGGTTTCGTCTTACCTTGCCACAACAGAAAATTTCTTTAGTCTTCAGATCGTCCCTTGCTTGCTGTCTTGGTCTCGTCCATTCATACACATCTTGAGCAGTGCGTGGCAAAGTTTTCGTCTCATACTGCAATGCAGGAGGATCTGCATCCTCATCTTCCGACGACGTCCGTCTGTGTCCGACTCCACGGCTTCGGCTACGGAATCAGAAAAAAAAACTTCCTGGTCTCTCTCTCTATCTCGGATACTTTCCGCTTAGAAATCATGGCTATGTACAATAACTCACTGGAATACATAAATATATATGTGCATATGTACACAAACATTATGCAATAAAGTAAATTTGGACATGATATCTGAAGTGAATGAGTTCTTATAAAAAAATTCACAATTCCCCTAAAAAATTCTAGTAAAATCTCCTAGTATATTGAGCGGGCAAACGGACAAGAAAGCGCACTGACCAGAAAACTGAGGCGGGATGAAGTTTAGTTTGAGTTTACTCGAAACATGGTAGAGGAATATAACGGAACTTAGAAGGGGTGAATCTTATCACTTCCTTTATTGCACACGTGCGGGCGGGGCCCGGCAGCCGAGAGAGCGAGAAGGATCTTGGTTTTCCCAAATCCACCCAGGCCTGGAATGGGGGCTTCGGCCTTCGAAGGCCCCGCTCCCCTCCCAAAAGGAAAGTCTTTTCCCATAATCTGAATTCATAATTTCGATACTGCCCCTGTGGGAAGGCGTTTTCTAGGGAAGGAAATGAGGTCGCAGTGAGCCATCAACACTTGGACCACCGCCATGTTTATGAAGGTTTGACCGCTTAAAACCGAACACAAGACTTATTTTATTATTTATTTATTACCTGTGTACGTAAAAAATAAAAATTTAAAGTAAAAGTTGAAATGTGCATGGTCAAAAACAGATTGAGAGCGCATCCAAAGGTGACTTGCCGCAATGTTTTGTTATGAGAAAAATTGGCACCGCGCGAGATCAATTATATACCAAAATCGTAAAAAAAATTGTTTTTAAAAATCTAAAAAAAAACACTATTGTATTAAAAAGACATTTTTCTATCATCCTAGATTATTTTGCTCCGCTAAATTGAAAATCATTTAAGTTAGAGCCGATCAAAGTGAGCCCCACCGAGTGGAGCTTTTTTCCGTACCCGTACGGTCACGCCAGGCGTTTAAAGGTTAATAATGTTTATCACAACAGAACTCAGAAGTCCTGACTGTGAATGTTGCGGATGCCAAAGTAAAACAGTCATAATTATTTTCTTACCCTAGCAGTGAAAGAGTGCACAAGATTGAGCAGATTAATGAGTATGATTAATGATTGAGCAGATAAACGATTATTTTAAAAAGAGGAGATAACATTAAGTCTGTTACTTATTAATTAGCATAATAAAAATATAGGTGGACAGATCATGCACTACAAATCCCTAAGAAAAGATATCCACTGCAGACTTTGAAGTTGCAGCCACGAGAAAGAAGAGTCGGAAGACCAAGAACGAGATTGTGAAGCGTAGCAAAAAGAAGCTTGAAGCCTAAAGAAGGGAAGACGTGGATGTTACTTACCGATGACGGTGATGTTTACGGTAGAGTTGCGGGTGAGCGTACTCTTGAAGTCCATGCGGCACCTTTCGGCTCCCTCTTCCCTCTCGATGACTCTATCGAGGGTAGACTGAGCGGGCCATGACACGGTGACGAAGTAAACACGTGGGCCTAAGGTGTCCTCGTCAGACTTGAGTTTGTCCTTGGCAAATCTTGGGCTGCGGACCTCAATACTGTGGAGAGAGACAAAAGAGGGGGTATTTCAAAATGGCCCATATTGTCCTTCCGATGGTATTTGAATTAAAATTCCGAGATAACGGTGATGAATACCATTTAATTTCCGTTGTCTATATCATTCATCTTAATGGGGCTTCAAATGACTATCCCATTAAGAGCGCTAAATTTGAATGTATTGTATGTATGTACATGAACATGTACATACATACAAGCATGTGTAATAAAAATACATTTATATAATGTTAATTACTAACTCTATTTCTGATCCTTGCTCCTCAGTTAAACTCATCATTGAGCTTCCGTGGGTCCAAAAATTCTTCCATAAGCTACTCGTTACGCTCGAAACACATTTGCCTATTTATAAAATGTTGAGTTTTTTTGCGTTATTTTTCCTAAATACAATGATTATTCCTATTGTCAACGTACTTACAACGTAATTTCGTTTTTTAGGCAAATTTTTAAATGTTATTTAAACATTTTCGAGTTAAATTTCAAATGAATTGCTGAGACTTATGTATTAATAACGAGGTATAATTCCGGACGTCTTACTTGGTAGGTATACATAAACGTAAAATTTAATATAATGGTAAAGAATAACGCAGAAAAACACAATCCTTTAATAATAGGCATTAATTCACGAAAGTAGTAGATGTATAAAAAATGATACAATACTTCATTCAAGTGATAATTATTGATAAAAGTATTCACTACCCTTCATTAGACTGAAAATTATGGTTTGTTTACATCCACGACGGCCGTCGCTAAGAGATAGTCATTTGTCTAGTGTTGTTCACTTTTCGTTGATAATAACGTTTCATTCTTTGGTCCATAATTCCGCATATGAACAACGAGGACTTCATTGGCCGATGTGAATTCTGAGGTACTTGTACAGACTTGAAAGAAGAACTTGCCAAACACTGTCAATTTTGATAACGTCCCCCTTCATTATTTCTACCTTTAGTTCCCTAATTGCTAGGGTAGCTATATACGGCCGAAGCGTGACGCTTTTAACGCCGTCGTTATTTAAACCCCTGAGTTAGGTTATAGCCCCCCATGGTAGAGTAATTGTGAACCCCAGAAGTCAAGGGATCTAAGTGACATTTTTGAAAAAAATAAGTTACGTGCAGGAATAGGATGGGAACATATTAATATATTATGTGACAAAGGGATCCAAGTGATTTTCTTCACGGGTGCTGCTATCTAGGGTAATGACTCTTAGCTAATTAGTGGGTTGTACTAAACATTTTCACCTTTGACATAAGTATTCTCTTAACAATGGTTTTGTTACTTACACCCCTTGACTTATGGGGTCCTCAATTGACCTCTGGGTGATTGTTCATCTCTGGTGGGGTCGTTGACCCCTTTTGGGGTCATTGACCTATTGTAAGATCTATGACCCCCACCAGAGGTCAATGATCCCACCAGAGGTCAATGACCCCAACAGAGGTCACTGACCCATCCAGATGTCATTGACCCCACCAGATGTCAATGACCCCGCCAGAAGTCATTGACCCCACCAGAGGTCATTGACCCCACCTGAGGTCAATCGCCCCACCAGAGGTCATTGACCCCACCAGGGGTCATTGTCCACACCAGAGGTCAACGACCCCACCAGAGGTCAATGACCTCACCAGAGGTTAATGACCCCACCAGAGGTTAATGACCGCATCGAGAGGTCATTGACCCCACCAGAGGTCAATGACCCCACCAGAGGTCAATGACCCCACCAGAGGTCATTAACCCCACCAGAGGTCATTGACCCCTACAGAGGTCATTGACCCCACCAGAGGTCATTGGCCACATCAGAAGTCAACGACCCCACCTGTGGTAAATGACCTAACCAGAGGTCAATCGCCCCACCAGAAGTCATTGACCCCACCAGAGATCATTTGCCCCATCTGAGATAAACGACCCCACCAGAGGTCATTGACCCCACCAGAGGTCATTGACCCCACCAGGAGTCAATGGCCCCACCAGCAGTCACCGACCCCACCAGAGGTCATTGACCCCACCAGAGGTCATTGGCCACACCAGATGTCAACGACCCCACTAGAGGTCAATGACCCCACCAGAGGTCGATGACCCCTCCAGAGGTAATTGAGGTTAATAATCCCTCCAGAGGTAATTGACCCCACCAGAGGTCATTGACCCCACCAGAGGTTGATGACTCCACCAGAGGTCATTGACCCCATCAGAGGTCAATGACCCCACCAGAGGTCATTCAATCCACCAGAGGTAATTGACCCCCCAGAGATCAATGACCCCACCAGAGGTCATTTACCCCTCCAGATGTCATGGACACCACCAGAGGCCAATGACCCCTCCAGAGGTCATTGACCCCACCAGAGGTCATTGGCCACACCAGAGGTCAACGACCCCACCTGAGGCAATGACCAAACCAGAGGTCATTGGCCACACCAGAGGTCAACGACCCCACCTGAGGTCAATGACCCCTCCAAAGGTCAATGACCCCTCCAGAGGTCAATGACCCCACAAGAGATCATTGACCCCTCCAGATGTCATGGACCCCACCAGAGGCCAATGACCCCTCCAGAGGTCATTGACCCCACCAGAGGTCATTGGCCACACCAGAGGTCATTGACCCCACCAGAGGTCATTGACCCCACCAGAGGTCATTGACCCCACCAGAGGTCTTTGACCCCACCAGAGGTGTTTGTACCCACCATTGGTCAATGACCCCACCAGAGGTCAATGACCCCATTAGAGGTCAATGACTTCATCAGAGGACTTCATCATCTTCAATGACCCCACAAGAGCACACAAACACACAAACATTGTTACATTACAGAGCAAGATAATTCCAATAATAAACCATAGCTATCAAATTTAATTTTGAGCAAAGCTTGGTGAGCTTTGCCAAGAAAGCATCCTCTTTTTCCATCTAGCTTCTGTACTAATAGGAACGCTCGCAGTTATTTCTATTTCGGCATTGTTCCATAACTTTTTGAAACTCACCCAAAATGTCAGTAGAAATATTTCATTTATTGATAAAACTGAAGAATCGGAGAATGTTTTGTGCAAGGCCTTCAAAAAAGTTATTTAATGTGTTTCGAGCTTAACGAGTAGCTTATGGAAGAATTTTTGGACCCACGGAAGCTCAATGATGAGTTTAACTGAGGAGCAAGGATCAGAAATAGAGTTAGTAATTAACATTATATAAATGTATTTTTATTACACATGCTTGTATGTACAGTGGCGGAAGAAATTAACGCAAAATTTTTCGCGCGCCAGAATACGGCATTTTTGGGAACTTCTAGGAGCAGTACACACTCGAAAGACTGGCAACACTGAGGAAAACATCGTCTACCGCAAATATTTGAAATCCGCAATGGAACTTTGTCGGAGCCTAGAACTTGGTCATCAATCGCTTCATTTTTGAGCTTTCGTCTCATTTTACTTGCACATTCAGTCGCAGCGCATCGCTGTTTGTTTCAACGTGGTTCTTAGGTCGAATGGTATCATTTATACAGAAAGACTGATGATAAAAAATATTCACTATCCCCCCCAATTCAGTATACTGTATGCTAAAATATTCATCTTCTACCACCAAGGGATATTTATTGTGGTCGACTTTCCGAGGATCTTTTAGAATGTTGCGTACTGTGTCTGTTTCACCGAAATAATATAAATCGAGATTTATCCTCACCAAATGTCGATAAAAAAAAGATTTAATTAAAATAAGTATTGTCTACGTAATGTAATTTTTCATGATTTTCCATTTGTTAGTTGACTAAGTTCCTTAAACGGATATTGATTAAATTGAAAACTGATATTTATTAATGAATCATTCTTGACCCAATATAAATCCATCTTTAGTTCGTCAGAATGGGATTGAACTATGAAAACATACGTAAACATATATGATTTCACGAAATAAAAATAAATGTGCTCGCATCGATACCGAATAATCTAGGCATATTTTCCCGATATTTCTTTCATCTTATCACAGGAAGCTTGGTGACGAGCTGTCCACTGTTAAGTTTTATCTTGTAAATATAGGATATACGAATAAGCATTCAGAAAAGTTTACCCAAATTAGGTGTAGTTATGGGTAAACAACTCTATTACGTCTGATTGCAAACTATCTTATATGCTTAGCTATAAATTCGCCGCACATATAAAATTAACAAAAAGCCTTTTAAATGACTTCAGTTTGGAGTAAAATATCATTAATGAGATAAATTAATAGGTAACGGTTAATGTTGTAGCTGTCAGATGTATTTGGCTAGCTAAAGAGTGGTCCGTGTTCGATTTGTAATGAACGCAAATGAGTGTTTATATAAATTTCCTCATATTGGCGATATGAATGATTGTAGTGTGTAGCTGCAATGACTGGCTGATAATATGAAATTTTTTAAATATAAAAGAGATAAAATTTGCCGAATAAAAATAATTTTGCTCGACCAAAAATAGAACGAGAAACCCAAAAATGTCTCGACCAGGGGTGGGATTTCGGTTCTTTTCTTCTTATGGTCGTTATTGTCATCCAAAAGGCAAGCCGCATTGGTAGGGCAATGCACAAGGTCCTGGAAGCGCACTCCATTGCTGTGTAGCACCCGATCTTTCTTAATGACGATCACGTTTTCGAAATCATGAGCGTACTCGAACAATGTTATTATGAAGAACCATGATTGCGATTCAGTTTTGCTACCCAATAACAACTACTAGACTTTCTCATGACAAGGCGAATTTATGATGATGTTTCATATCTTTCGGTGAATTTATTTGCGTCCGAATGCGTTAATGTGAACTAAGTTACTTTTAAAATGAGTGGTGGTATTGTCTACGAACGTTTAAAATAACCAAAGGATAGGAAAAAGCATACTACTCTCCCGGGAATACAAACAGAAAGAAGTAGTTCTCGATTTTACCTCATCAGCCCAGACCATTCCAATCAAACGCCATAAGTTCCCCTCATGCATGGGTTTGGAGGCCAGCTCCTTAAGTCTGAGTTAAAGCAACGAGCAATCGTGGAGGACTCTTGAGGATCCCTAGAGGTTTCCCCGTGTCGATACAAAGCTCCACCAATACTAATCCATAAAAAATCGGAATGTATGAAGGGCGCATTATATTGATTTGGAAAATAGTATGCCTTTAATAAGAGCTTACTTTCCCCTTGTGTTGCGGGGGATACCTTTTCTGCCATAGATAATGTCTTGAACGCCAGGCGTTTAGCTCACAGGAAAGAAGTGGTATTTGACTTCTCTTACGCCCTTAAAAGTATTCGACGGGGGCTTCCAATTTTTTCGAAGCGCGACGAGCCTTTTCTTTCTGGTGCAGCAAGTATTTGAAACCTGTGCGTTATTCACAACAACAAACCACCCCGACCATCACTACCCGGAACTTGGCCAAGGTTTACTGATGACTACTTCATTGAGACGAGCGTCGATAGACGGACAAGCAGAGCGGACAGCGCAAGCAGACATACAGTTCAAAGTTTTAGCGGCCTCTCCCACAATTCTTGGAGGAAAAAAAGATCTTATTAGCCTTTGAGTATGCCTCATTTTTCTCCCAGGCGGAGGAATCGGATAGTAGGTTTGTAAAAGGCAAAAACATCTGTCGAAAAATTACCCGAAGAGGTGTTCCGCCTTTGACTTTCACCCACTTAACTTTTATTTGGTGTTTAAAAGTTAAAAAAAAAACAATTTCTTACTACTATCAAACGAAATTCATTAAATTCATGTCCGCTATAATAAGAACTATGTTTATTCAAATTTTTATCAATATTCATTTTTCGTCCGCAACTAGGAATACTTACGAGTTCACAAATGTCAAAATTCTAGGCGATGGTTCAAAATCAATCATGAAACATAGATGGAGCGGGCTGTACGGAGCGCAGCGTTCATTATGAGAAAGATGCAAGAAACAAACGCTTTTCTACCCCCTCAAACGAAACAACCCCAAATTAAGATGCATTGAGGAAAATCATGGGGGAAGAATGGGAAATGAACCCAGTAAAATGATACCGAAATGAGGGCAACTCCATGTCACAAATACTTGGTCAGGAAATCGAAAATGGAGGGGGATTGATTGATTATAAGGCTAATAAACATCCACATTCTTTATGTAAATACCAGCATATTTCTCGATGATCCTTTGCTGTCATCATGATCACACATAGCTCAAATTGAGAGAAATACGCATTCATTTTAAACTTTTCCACTCGTTCTAAATAAAGCATTATAGTGTCCCTTTTCAACATCCGTTAAAATACATTACCACTATGAGATGAAATTTATGACCCTGTAAAAAGTCTGCAAATATCTTCATGTGGGGGCACTCACAACTTTAACTTCCATTGAAGCAATAATATTACGACGCATTTGAAGAGGAATAGATTCTTTAGGAACGTATCAATCGTATAATCTTTGATGGTGCACATTCCTAATTTGCACTCCATTGACTACTCTGCGGATTTATGAGGAGTATACAAATGACCATAGGAAGAATATCTAATTATTGCTTAGTCGCTACATGGAAAAGATGATTTTGAGTATTTTATCACTTTCACAGGGGAAGATAGGCGATGCATTTTTGTCGGAGTATTACTAACGCGTGGGTATAAAAATGCTCCTCATAAAATTTAACTGCGTAATTTTAGCCAAACATTTTTCACTGCGAATATGTCAAAAGGTATTTAAGTGATTCATTAATTTACCTTCTCCTCTAAGTATTATCCTCCATCTTCTAAGTTGAACTGTTGAACTACACGGTTAATGTATTGCTCATAGCAAACCTAGAAAACAATGCTGGGGAAGCTTCAAATACCGTTTTAAAGATATTTTGAAGAAAATTCCACACTTGTTTGGTCTCTCACTCAGATAAGTATCGGTATTTACAAGTTCGGCAGATAGAACCAAACTCTAATTCCTAATAAAAATAATTTCCCTCTTTACTAAATCATTTCAAAGTAATTTAAAGGTGAATGTAGCATCAGGTAAGGTCACTAAATCGAGTAACTGACACAATCAGAGATCCGGTCTATTCCCTCCTTCATGAATAGCTTTTCATTGAGTGGTAAATTGGCGAATGAGTAGGTATGAGCATCACACGACAGACAGGACGTAGAAATCAATTGGGGCCGAGTACCCTAGAATGGGAAGTAAACGTCTCATTCGACGACCAAGGAGACCGCTCTGATTCTTTTACTAAGCCCGAATATGCGTAAAACTCACACGCTCATGGTTGAGGTCAATATCCATTCCCTGGGCCTTCCGCGGATTCCTGCGAAGTTTTGGCAGCAATAAAGCCACATCGCGTAGATTAATTATAAAGGCACTAAAAGAGGCCACGCCAGGATTTGAACCCCAGGCATTCTTGGTCGAGGACGAACACTCTCCCTCTAGGCCACTTCATCGATCAAGCGAAATCCGCGTCCAGTGGTTCTTACTATGCAACGAAAAAAGTGAATTTTAATGTTTCCTTTAAAAACTGGACCAAATAAAATGTTCTGGATTTTTGAAAGTAGTTTTCAGAAAGTAAATAATATTACGTTAGGAGTAATTAAGAAATGTAAGTTTTGAGACGACCTGTATGCACGAGGGCGGAAACATACGTAGGGTTTCAAGGTATTGGAAATTCTCGTAAATAAAACTATTCTCCACATGGAAACCATTCTATTCAACCAGATTTCCCATACTTTTACTTGAAATTCACAGGATATTGCGCCAAAATGTTAATTGTAATGCATCATATTTCTCGGAAGTAGTTTGAGGCCTATAAAAACGATGTTCATCCACAGCTATTCCCTGCACGAGGAAATACGTTTTATTGTCAGTGAATTTGATCTGGAGAGTAAAAAAGTTTTATATCCCAACAAATAATGCTTTCATCGTATTGTTTCTTAAGTTTCAATCAAGAATTTTCTTTAAACGGTCCAAAGCTTAAAAAAAATTTGGTAAGCATCTATACATAATCAACTACGACTTCGGAACCTCAACTGGGTGAGGGTCGAAGCAAGCTCATCACGTTTATAACTCCTAGACGATCTCGCGAACATAAACCTTATTAGTATGACTATTTACATTACGCGTAAAATCGATATCCATTCGTAGAAAGTTTGAATATTCCCGGTTTCCATATGCTGTCTCATTGTTGTCAAGTTGTCGAAGCAAAAGCGATTTCAATTAGTTCCCGTTTACGCCGCATTCAAACGCCAATGAGTTTTGCGTTAATTTTTTCCGCCACTGTACATACTACCCCGCAAGCCGCCTCAAAAGGCGTGTGGCGGGGGGTGTTAGGACACCAGCCGTCAACAATAAAAAATCAAAGTTCCGCCTAGCATTTATTAAAGTCCTTAATTGTTCGGGGGAAAAACGAATTCCCATACCTATCCGTTCGGCAAAATATCTCCCTTAATTTATCGATTCTGTCGGACCTGGAAATATAATGTGGTTCTAATATGATGTTCTCCGTGTCGCTCTGAAAGATATTCATTCTCAATTGCTCAAGCAATCTAAGCCTAGCGCGTAGCCTCCGAGTCTCTAGCGGCTCCCACCCTAAATCTTTCAAAATCTGTGTAACGCTTTCTGTACGGCCGTAGCAGTTTTTCACGAATCGCGCAGCTTTCCTTTGTATTTTATCAAGTTCATGGACTAGGTCTTTCTCCGCCGGATCCCATATGCTCGCTGCATATTCAAGGTGTGGCCGGACGAGTGCGAAATAGCACCTCTCTTTCACTTTATCATCCGATAATCTTCCCACAACACGCTTGACAAATCCTAACTTCTTCAGGGCTCTGCCACAAATATTTCTTATATGTGTCCCCCACGATAGGTTCGAAGTTATCGTAACTCCCAGGTATTTCACTTCATCTGTCGCATTAATGCTAACGCCATCCACAACATATACATGGGGATAGTTGGACGACCTACGCAAGAAATGCACCGCCGTGCATTTTCTCAGATTAAGTTCTAGTCCCCACTCTTTGCTCCACGCATGAACGTTGTTTAAGTCCGATGACAGAATTTCAAAGTCAGATTGATCACTAATTTCGCGGTATATGACAGCGTCGTCGGCAAATAAACGTATTTTACTGCTAATTCGGGAGCAAAGGTCGTTTATATATATGATGAACAAAAGTGGGCCAATAACGCTTCCTTGCGGGACACCTGATGTCACTTTAACTATATCAGAGCTAATTCCGTCAAGAACTACTTTTTGCTTACGATCACTCAGAAAGTCACGTATCCAGTTTACTACTTGTTCGTTTAACCCGCATGACTGTAATTTGTATAATAGTTTTCTGTGAGGTACCGTGTCGAAAGCTTTCTTAAAGTCTAGAAATAGTGCGTCAACTTGTTTTTTCGATTCACCAGATGTGACAACGACGTGAAGAAAGAGCGCGAGCTGTGTTTCGCATGATCTACCTTTCCGGAACCCATGCTGACAATTATGCAGGAGGTTTCGACTGTCCAGAAAAGTCATGATATTGCTAATAACGATATGTTCGAGAATCTTGCCTGAAATCGATGTTAATGATATTGGTCGATAGTTTCCTGGGTCATGTCTGTTTCCCTTTTTAAATATCGGTGTAACGTTTGCAGTTTTCCAGTCCATTGATATCTTTCCTTCAGATAATGACTTATTGAATATTATCTCTAAGAACGGTGCGATCTGTGGTGCTAACTCCTTGAGGACGCGCGCGGGTATTCCCTCCGGACCCGGAGATTTATTACTTTTTATCGATTGTAGCTGTTTAGTTATCCCATCGCGCTGAATTGTTATTTCTTTCATCGGTTCCTCAATGTGTGGAATGTCTAAATTACACGCAGTGTCGTCTGTAGTGTAAACACTTTCAAAGTGGGAGTTTAACACATTAGCTTTATCAATATTTTCTGTGACAAGTTTACCATCTTTATCAAATAACGAATCTACGGTAGAAGATTTTCCCTGAAGTTCTCTCGCATATGACCAAAAAGATTTTGGATTTTCTTCGAGTAATTTTCCAAGTATTTTTTTCTTGAAATTTTGCAGTGCAGCACGCAATGTTTTCTTGGTTTTTGAGCGTTGCGCAAGGTAACTCTCTTTTGCTTCTAGTTCCTTCGATTTTTCATCAAACGTAATGGTTTTTTTGAACATGTTGTGCAGTTTTCTCTGTTTCCTAAGGTCTCTCCTAACATCGTTATTGTACCAACGAGGTTCTTTGCTATCACTTTTCAGTTTTTGCGGAATGTGTTCGTTGATTCCTTGGCGTAAGATTTCTAAAAAGTATTTCCATGACACATCGGTGCTTTTATCCTCTGTTTTAGCAACGTAGTCCGTGTATGAATCATTAAGCATCTCGCCAAATTTAATGAAGTTACATTAACAAATAAATAAATATTGCGTTTTGGTTTTTCGGCTGACTCCACTTCTGTCTTTAAGGATGCAAGAATTGCTCTGTGATCACTTATACCGTCGAGAAATTAAGGCGTTCAAACAAGCCTATATTTACATTAAGGATGTTTCCTAGTTAAAGTAAGAGCAGTTGTTTTCCCCTAACAATAGTTTTCATGGCTCCTTTTTCTGTTCATATCTATCACTTGAACATGAACTGAGGATTTTGTTTGTTGCTAGCATGATCCACAAGTAAAAAGTTTTTCAATCTTATTAACCAGAAATATGAGAAGAAACCACAAGTGATGTCTCATTACTGGATTCAAAAACATTAATCTAAGTATGTCACGAATATATTCGGGCACATTTGCATTCTTATAATGAAGGACTCGTGAAGCGCATTTTTTTCACTAAAGCAGTCAGCTTGTTAGATCCTATGTGATAAAACACAACATTTTGAATGAGTATAAAAATAACTATTGCAAATCATAACGAATAAATGATGATTGTGCGTCATAGATTGTTATAAATGTCAAATTATTGTACCTAAATCACATCCATCCATGACAAAATATTATTTTCACTCCTAAGGTTTTTATATTTCTTTTTCAAAATTTTAACTCTTCTAACTAAGTCTAACTCGTGGAATTTATCAAAATTCTATAGCGATATTAACAAATATTATATAAAACATTGCGCTCGTAAAGGCAAAAGCGACGTGCTATCTAATTGAAAATGGTTAAGAGTCGCTACTTTGCACTGCAACTTATCATTTTGAATTCAATTCACCATTTGAATAACTATAACACTCCACTTCACTCCACAATTACGCGGTAGAGCTCAGAGAAATCTGTTTCAATAATAATAAGAAAGCGCTTACAATGAACCTCAAGACAACCCTAAAAATGTAAGATGCGTGAGGTTGATTTAAATTTGAAAAATGTATTACAATGAACTTCTGAAGAAGGAAAAATCTCAGCATACACCCTTAGAAACCATAGAATCTACTAAATAACTCGGAGAAAAACTGATTCAATATCACTCGCGGGCCATGCATATTTGGGAATCAGGCTAATTGTAAATTGGCATTTTTTATGAGAGAAAATAAAGTCAGAGAGATCAACCACTTATCCCTTGTTCGATCCTATTTGGAATAGGTACGCTGCTAATGAATGGGATTCTCACGAGTTGGCTTTTAAATGGCTTGCGCAACGGAAGATACCTAAGCGAACGTTATGATAATGTCGTAAATCTTTGTCTTTTCCATCAACTGGGATGGGAATCGCTGTTAGACGGCGGATTAAGAATAAAATTAATCTTTCATGCTAATTCAAAGCAAATACATATTTTCTGATGAAGTTATTGGTATCTAACCAACTCCAATACTAAGAAAGCCTCAAGCGTTAGGGATTAATCAAAAATTAAAATGCAGATTTTAAATTTTTACGTAAATTCAAAATTATTGTATTATATTACGAAGATATCAACATCATTAGATCTCTATCACACGACGATAGATCAGATTACGAGAATCTATTAGGGAAATAAGTTGCAGATCTGAAGGTTTTAAGAAAAATGTCATTTTTCCGCAATCCCTAAGGGATAATAGTGGCAACTAATTAGTCTTTGAAGTAAATTAGTTGATTCACCCCCTAATACTCGTATCTTAATCGGCTACGTAGTGCTTACTTCACTTTAAGCATGATCCCTGCATCTCTCTTGTATCTCGTTTGCTTATTTGAAATATAAATTAATAAAAATATTTTTCTTGCATTGGTAGCATACCTATTGTCTAGTGCATTTTGGTTAAAGTTACTTGCTCATTATTGTGTATATTGGAGACAAATTTCTCCCTGCGAAACACCCTATAGGTATCACGGTAATATGTGGAAGTAGATGTAGGAAAAGTCCAACTAACGACCTGTCATCTGAGCTAATTAAAAGTCTCATTATTAACCATAACGGTCTCTTATCTATAGCGAAAAAATGGCCATTCAAACGCGTTCTATAGTCTATTTTCCTTATGTCATTCGCTTGAATTGATATACCGTACACTGATGGAGTTCATAAGACATCAATAACTTCGTCAGAAAATATACATTGGCTTTAAATATACAAAATATAGGTATCAATTCTGATTTTAAATCAGCGGTCTGTGGGCCATTTACATCCCAGTTGTTACGAAAGGAAACATCTACGAGATTATTATATCGGCCTTGTACACATCTTACGGATCTCCTCTGCAGGTGTTCTGAATCTGTTTTAACCTACTTCACGAGGATCCCAAATACTGTCAGTGTATTGATAAGGTGACAAAGTAAGGTAAAGTGAGAAGCAGGTGACTAGAAGTAAGCCTGATGTCAGCTCCACTAAATAGTTGCATGAAAGCTTTAGGCAAAGTAGTGCAATAATTCATCATTTAGCCCAAATTTACTTCAGCATGTTTCGCTAGAAAGATGGTGAAAAAATAGATTTCATGAAAGCAAAGCCAAGAAAAATACATATTTTGCGGTAATTTTGCCGTTAAATGGTGACAGTGGAAGTATAAATGAAAGATATGAATATTCAACAAAGAGCAAGTATTGACTTCGTTAAGTAAAATACGGGGGCGAGTAAATGTAAGGATAATCGTTCACCTGACTGCAAAAGAGAAGATAACTGAATTAATCAATCTTATGAATGAAAAATGGCAATGGTTGTCGAAGCGATGACATAATAAAATAAACACTCATGAGAATGAACAATTCTCCAGGTTATGAAAGCCAATCAGAGAGATGTGCTTGGAAAGGATGCTAGTGGTGAAGTGCTGAGCTTGAAAGCGAAAAACTTTTAAAAACGGCTATTAAGTTTTTACCATCGTACGCCGTGAATTCACTAGTAATTTTTGAATGCAATTATTGCCACTTTTGAGATTTTAATAATGTTATTAACGTTAAGATTACGGTTGATCAGAATGGGGCTTTGAAAACTTGTAATTTTTTGTTGAGATAAAATTCATTTAATATCTCTTCGAGCCAAAGTGACTTCTTTGAAATGCGCAACACAGAAACTTGGATCTGCAAAGTTCTGACTGGACAGTTTTGCAACCAACGTATCCTTTGGCAATGAAAAGTTTCAGTCACATAAGAACTGGAACTCGAGAAATTTACTTCATTTCAGAATCCAAAGGAAAGGAGGATTAAAATGAAAAGCCTCAGGTGGAAACTTTCAACTATATTTCTGGGGGCCGGGAAAGCCAATCTTTTTGGCTAAATGTTCCCTTTGGAGAAATAAGGTGGCTCAAATTAAAGTTTCAAACGTACCACGTAAAATAGGGGCAAAAGAAGTCATAAAAGAGTTCCACTGCAAACCATGGTTCATCTTACCTGAGACAGATCGCTAATTTGCAGATTATCTGTAAAGGACATATATAGAAAAGGATCCCTGAAAATGTCATGAGAAAATATAGCAGGTCTACTTTTTTGCGATAATAGGTGCTAATTTAAGAACAGTTTTGACACGTCAGGATTATATGCGCCATTTTTTAGGATTTTTTATTTATTATCCCAAAGAAATCAAAGCTATAATTTATCTACCAAGATTTTTAATGTCACTTGTGGTACCTAATTTTTCAGTATGGAGAACTAAAGGTGAAATATTAAATTTATAATTGGAAGAAAACGTTATATATTAATCACAATTACAAGTTTTTAAATTCACAATTAAAACATGGTCCATCCGAGTCCTTATAGAGTTATCAAAAGTTCAACTTGGTCCAAATTTAATACATTAGCCCGACACAAGTTTTGAGAAATTTTTTTAGCTTGCGCAATAATTGCATTTAATATAATTTTATGGCAAAGTATTATACACTCTATATTTTAAATGCTCAATCAGTCACAAAAGTAATAGTAATCGCTGTAAAAATTGCATTGCGTAAGAATCGCTGGTCAGCACCAAGCAAAGTGTGCAAAGATATGTTTAACCCTTAATTCCCCCGAGATCGAGGGCATTCACTGCAGCAGAAAGTTCTTCTTTGACCTCCTTTCCAAAGAGTGAGACACCGCAGAGTGAACTGACCTGTACGTGGGCTTTCCTGCAGACTCACGACACCGCAGTATGTCGGCAGATGGTCGGAAGGTGTTGCTGGTTCGATGTCACAGAGCGACAATTCGGTCCACTACCGCTTCGACGCTCACTGTGCTCACTGCGGGGAAATGGAGACAAAGGGAGGCTGACGTTAGAGAATAGGCTACACTGATACTGTAGAATTACTATTATATCAGGCTGGAAATCAAATTTTAATTCAATACTTCAAAACTCAGTGAAATATACAATATTAATGATAAAAGTACAATAAAAAAACTTCAAGCAAGCAACCATTTCATTAAGCAATAACTTCTCCACATAAATAGCTTTTAACGATGAGAATGTTAGTTGTTTTTGTAGAATAACATTGTTGGAATTTGACAGATAAATTAGTAATTTTCATTTTCTCCACTTATCAGTTGGCGGTCTCACCTTTATTCGTCGTCTTATGAGCTACCAGACGTAAATTTTTTGTAGTCAATAAATTAACAGGAGTAATATAAACAAATCCCCTCAAAGAGATTTAAAATGGTGATAGCATGAATTAATAAATTTTCATTTTGATGAGTAAATACAAATGTTTCCGATATATTGCAAGTATTTCAGTCACAAAAAACTACAATAACAATTTCCTGGGAAATTTTCAATCATAGCATTATAAATTGAAGGCTGGAACGAATATTTTCGAGCTGAAATCGGGAAGAGGGGAGATTCGGGTAATAACGTTCTCGGAAGAAGAAGAAATTTGAAGATGGAATTTGTAAAGCGGAATAGGAGTTAAATCGATTAAAGTGTGTTGAGTCAATGGAAAATGGAGGTGGGAGGATATAAGGGTTCTGGTTCGATGTGAAAGGGCTGGTGAACGGAAGAAGAGTTAGGTCAGTTAGGGGGGTTTGGTTTAAGTGACATTCCTATATTGAAATGAAATGTGAACCTTTAATGCAGAAATATAATTTTAAATACGGATGTGAGGGGAACAGCACCGTTTTTCGATTTCATATTTTTCCAAAAAAATCATGAATAAAACCTTTGTTGTTTACATGTAAAATTTGTGAGATGAAGTTTCTTTGGTGGACAAACTCTATCAAATTACTTAAATAAATAGACGTGACTTCTTAATTTTTACACAAATCTTACAATTATTTTATTTATTTATAAACTTTCTACCCGTTAGATCGGTATTTGCTACCAAGCAATACCCATATTTTAACATTAAAACACCGATGTAATGTATCACATTAAAAAGTATGCCAACATGAATTATATTGTTTAAAAAAGACAGTGCGCACCATTTCAATGGATTGTTAAGAATTGATTTAAGCAGAGATATGGAATACCGAGAAAACTATCTCCACCTGAAGGAATCAAACCCGATCCTTAACATGGTAATTCTGTACTCAGATTTCCTCGACAACCCGATCTCCAGAGAAAACCTAGCGAATTAATATGGAAGAAAGAAGAAAAAACCGGCTGGTAACCCTGTGGAAACTAAATACTTCTTCTTTATCTCACAGAATTGAAGAGTGATTCTCAGGGACGAAAATTATTGCCTTAATTCATTAGAAGAGAGAGCCCTCGGGAGGGAAGAAGGAAGGCGTAAAAGTGGGCGGAGGGAGGATGGTAAGTGTTGGGAGGCATGATGGTGATTCGTCTCTTTTGGATACTTGAGCATCCCGGTCTCGTCTTATTCAGACCCCAGGAAAGCTTACCCATTTTGCAATAATGGAATAATGCTCTTAATGGGTGAGAGTCGCGATTGAAGGCCAAGTGTGCCCCTTAAGAAAAGAGGGGGGGGAATGGTTTATGAGGAAGTTAGTGCCTTGACAGAGTTTGGATAGGAGAGGGGAAATGAGGAAATGCGTAGGGAAGGAAGATGAGGAAGGAGACGCAGTTTAGCGTTCAGGAGGGGAGAGAAATGAGATGGGGCAGGAGAGGATGGCTTCGCCCGGTGAAAGAGGCACGAGACGGCACCAAGGAAAGATTGCAGAGAGGCAAGTGTCATGGGGTGCTAGGGAGGAGGGGGTGAGAGTGAGTGAAGGTTATGACGTCCTCCCACGGAGAATATGGAAAGAGTCTTCCGGGAGAGAGAAAAAAACTGAGAGGCCGTCGGGTACGGAAGGAACTGAAGGGGACTGAAGAGTGTCAAAGACGGAAATGGCAAACGAGGAAGAAATGAAGAGTGAAGGAAAGGGGAGAGAGCAAAAGAGACGAGAGACGAGCCTTGGAATTGAAATCCCGTTTTTCCGAGAATTTCAGCGACTCAGTCAAAGAAAATTTCGATATCGAGTATTAGTAGAAGAAGGACGAAAAGAGATGTTAGTGAAGGAGGAATGTTTTTTGAGCGGGGTTATAGAAAGAGAAAGTTTTAACGTTATGAATAGACCGAGAAGGGTTGGAAGTTATTCTTTTCAGAAGACAGCAAAGTGTGTAGTAGGATTTTAAATGATTTTATTTTCCATGACTGTTTTCTAATCATTTGTTAACTTAATTGCTATTCTGGAACTGCCGTTTACCTAAAAGTTGTTACCTACCTTTCGGAGTAATATGATCTATGAAAGCAAATAATCGGCCAAAACTCATTTACCTTATTTTTATTACCTCACAAATTGAAAAAATAGAGTGATGACGAAGAAAATTATAGCCCATAAGATATTTACCACTATAAAGTCTTTTCTATAAATTAAGAAAAAATAACAAGAGCAAGAAACTTAATCGTTGCATTAAATGAAACCACTCTAATGAGTTAGATCTTAACTACCTTAATTGTGATCTATAATTATTCACAAAGTCATGTTTCTTGGAAAAAGTAAAAGAAAAACGATTTTGGACTTACCCACATAATCAATGGTCATTTAAAAATTTAGTTCTTAACTGACTATTCACCATCGAGATATATCTGAGCTCTACGAACCGAAAATCCTATACTTTATCGGCGTAGCTAAATATAGATTTTTAAACCAATAAAATGTGAAGTATGCTATGCTGTTGAAGTAATACTATGCTTAACCAAAAAATAATTAATATTACCCAAAGTAAATTAGAAAAAAGTATTTTGCTTGGTCATATGGCTGTTTTATGGAGGTTCAAAATTCGATTATGTATTCGAGAAGACACAAGAATAGAGCATTGTTGCTCATATACTCTGCAGTAATATCAACAGCGATGCTTAGTGCTAAGACATTCCTGCGTTATAAAAGACGCCTGAAATGAAACATTTCACGTCTTAAAAGTCTGTACTTTGCCCCTTAAAATTACTTCTTGTATTAGCAAAAGAGAATGCTTTCAGAAATAACTTCTTTCCCTTAAAAATTCAACAATATTCAAACATTCAGATCCTATAATTTTTCACACACAAATAGACGATCAAAAAGGAGAGCAAAACGTATCCTTTAACGAGTTAAATACCGGCTGACGCTAAGAAAAAGTCATCAATGGAAGTATTCCCATGATGATGCTGGTGAAATTTAAAGTTGCTGAAGGATTTCGGTTGATTCACTAATGTTCCTTACTCACCTTTATCCCTAAAAATTGAAATTCTGTTTGCTTGAACGCCATGAATAGAGACATCAGAAATCTTAGAGGGATTCTAATAAAATTCGACTCATTTTCCCTAGGACATAGAATGATTCTATTTCTACATTTAATCCTGAAAGTCACGTCAAGGATCTGTGGCAAGGAGTGAGTCATCACAAACATTAATTACAATGTAACAGTAAAT
This sequence comes from Ceriagrion tenellum, assembly GCA_963169105.1. Lineage (NCBI taxonomy): Eukaryota > Metazoa > Arthropoda > Insecta > Odonata > Coenagrionidae > Ceriagrion > Ceriagrion tenellum. Next base: position 37,567,492 of record OY720640.1, read on the forward strand.
TCAGCCAACATGCATTACGTCATACACCAATGCGACAGAAAAAAAATATTTTTATAAATGAATGTTATACAAGATACAAGTACCAGGCAAGGATCATGCAAAACGTGATATTAGTACTACGTTACAGATTGAACAGATGGGCTAAAAGCTTTGCTGTGGGACTGTTGGTTGTTTGTGACTCGTCAAGGACTTAGGATGAGGTAATTGACGTGCTATACATAGGTTTCTTCCAAAAATAAACTTTTTTTTAGATATTCAAAGCATATACCATATTTAATTTTATGTTCACTAGTGGTAGCTCTATACCAGTTCGGATTGGCTGTGGGGAACGAGGAACTGACTAGGGGCAATTTTTCATGTAACTAGCATATCGGTTCCGGTGAACTCTCCAAAATCTTTACGTATATTTCTGGAATTCTTTGTGGTTTTTGAAATGACATGATTGATTCTGTGATGAGTTGATTAGTTTTATCGTGACTCATTTTACTTGACAGCGAATAAAAAAAGCCCGTTATTGCTCTTAAACTATTTTTCTCAAGTGGTGGTTTGATTGAGTGCAAAATAATAGTTGAAGCTCATGCGCTGTCCAATCGTCTGGATATTTTAGTGATACTGACATTAGATTTCTAACTTTTAAATAACGTAAGCAAATGAATACCTGATAACACCACAAAGAGTGCAGCAACTGCGTAACAGTTTTAAAGTTATCATGCATAAAGTTGGGAAAGGAATTAATATACCATTGGTGTTGTAAAAATCGTAGTCCTGATGCTACGGAATGAGATTTTGTCACTACAAACAACACATTTTCTTCTAGATAAGAATTAATTCAATTTATTTCGCTATATTAAATGTTAACTCCCCTCCCAAAAAATACCATCTTGGACTGATAAAATTCAAAGTCCCTAGTAGACGTCGATATGACAACACGGTTGAAGCACGCCCCCTGCGGGAAAGAAATAAACTAATGGAACGAAGCAAGGGCCTTCTTCCCCACTGCTGGCGAGGGAGAATGAGGGAGAAGATGCACGAGAGGAATATTTTCACCAGTAAAAGGATTTCTGTAAGAGGTGGGGGATGGCTCAGGCTTCTGTTCACTTAATATGAGGGCGTAAAAGAAAGGTGGATGGCTCGTTTTGGTCTCTCCGAGATCTCTCGTCGACGACAACCACCGGAAGACGCGAAAAGCCCAATCTTCTTTATCTCCGCAGCTCGTTCCGTTTCATTCGAATTATTCATTACACACGCGTGTTTAAAAACATTTACATAATAGTAGTAATTGTTTACATTTATGCATCTGGCATTCCTCGTGGTTCTAAAATCCCTATTGTTACCTGCATGGCATGATTGATTCTGTGGTAAGTCACTTGGTTTTTTCGTGAGTTGATTCAATTTTATAAATATTTTCTTCATTTTGTTACTTTTCTGGAAATGTGCTGTAAAAATTAAAGAAGAGCATTAGGAATTGCATTTACGTATTTATTTAAACTCGTATGCTATACAGTTACAGGCGTAATAAGAGTTGGATATTGCAATTTACTACTCGTGAAAGCCATATTCTCTAAGTGAAAAATCCATAGCCTGGACCACAATGCAATTTATAAATAAGAAAAAAATATTTTTTAACGTCATCGGTATTATACAAATTCCTTTGCCACGTTTGAAACAAGGCGACTATGCGTTTTTAATTTTTAATTTGAGTTTTTTACGAATGAACTTTACCGCTTCCTTTTGGAAACATTATTTACTTCAAACTTGGATTGAAATAACTCAATAAGCATGCCCATAACCATGCCCAAATAGTTCCCACTAATATACTTTAAATCCAACTTCCATCCACTTAACCTTAGGATTTAGCCTTCACTCGATATTTGTTTCCCGGTAGAATTATGGGATCCCATTTAATCCCTGGGGATTAAATGCCCTGGTTACCAGAGAGAGGCATCTTTTCACCACACAATGTTAAGACTTGGTCAATTTTTTCTCACCAAAGTACGATACACTGCTGCCTTCTGCTTCATAATTAAAAAAAAGCTTGTGTCAAGAGGTAAGTAAATTATCAAAATGATTTCCCTTAGCAGCTGTCAAATATCAACCCCTAAACTTTTCACAGTCGGACTGTTTATTATTTACATCGTATTTGGAAAACGCATACGTATTTACATTGCATTTATATTAGGTTTAATAATGTTTGTATCCAGTTTAATACGATTCAATCCACTCATCGACGAAAATATACGATAAATGCTTAAATATGGGAACTAATATAATATTAATTTGACAATGACTTGTTGCAACAAAAAATTTTAACCAATCAAACCTCTTAAAACGACGACTCAAGACGACTTAAAGCAAAACTCATCACTTTCAGTTTTATGTCCGCCAATGGAGACATACAATGGATATTTGAGTATTAGTTTTAATTCCTGTAGCTTTCAAAAACAAGTGTGAGTATGCGACTTTGCTCGCCGACGGACCTTCCTTATTCCCAAGCTTTCCCACCCTTAAAACGCGGGTGCAGACCGGATTTTCCGGACAAAGTGGACTCCACCCATCCCCTATACTTAACCCAGAAATAATGCATTCGTAGGCCAAAGTTTTTCTTTTGTCAAGTGAGTTACGAAGAAGGTTTGTTTTGCCTCGTACGTTTACTGCTTTATCGCGCCAGAGGTCGTGATTCGGTGTCGTCACATCGACGTCAACTAGGGACTTGGAACTTGTTCGGTTCCGAGGTGGTAATTTGTGTTTTTGCGGGGGATTATACATTAATTATGAGGAGGCATAAAAATGCCTGTGATTCAGAGATATTTTGAGTCATGTTTTAATGATACAATACTCACCAGCATTTATTACACCTGTGTACATAATTTCGCTTGCATTATGCTGTTAATAACTCAAAGCAGAAAGGTAATTCATTAAACATTGGTGCATGCGTTTGAGGTCAATTTAATGATTTGATTTAATGTAGGTTCCATCAGCTGCAAATTACATTTGGGGCAGTGCTTGCGTTTGCTTAATTATTCGCTGAGTGGTTGCATAGGCTAAATACAACTGCTATTAATATTATTAAAAATAAAAGAAAAATCAGTGCTGTGGATAATTCCCCTCTCTCCTATGATTCTTTTAATATTTCTCTAATATCCGATATTCACCGATGGATGAACAATGAATTCTTGCATTTATTCGCAGCCTTGACAATCTTATTCCAATTAGGTACCGCTTTCACTGTGCTCGGAGGCCCTATTTTTAATGTCATAGATTAGAAATGCACCCTTGACTACGTATAAAATGAAAACTCGAAGCCTTGACTACGACCTGAAAAAGTAAAAACTATGGCATAAAAAATGCGATTACGCCATTAGGATTTAAAAATGGAAAGATAACTTTGGATCAAATCAATTTCCTTAGTTTAGTTGTTTGGCTAAATGTCCTAAGAGTCAAAAACATCAATTTAAAAGAATTTTTGCAAAAATTAACAAGAAAATGGTTCTGAAAAATAAAATTTAAAAGTTAAATGGTGTAACCTTATTCCTAGTGGAAATCTAAGCCAAATAAATTTTCATTTGCGATTTATTTGATTCAGCTGAAATGGATAATTCGTGAGGTGACTAGAACGACTTTCTTCTGTACGTTACCTCCAAGCAGTTAATTAAGAGTAGTCTTGATTAGCAAAATTCATCCAGGAAATGTCACCAAAAGGCTTCAAAATGTACCTATCTCGACATCTGAACAATATAATCCATGACATTTATCTAGAAATTTAGTATAATTTATTCCATTTGGAATACATTGCGTGATATTGTGAGTTTCCCAAGTTTAATTGTTACAAGGAAGATATTTGTAGCATGAATACGAAAAATTTGCTCAAATCGACACTTTTGTCACTTCTACCAATAAACCAACAATAACATGGGGATGGCTATGAATTACATGCGTATATGGTGATGAATAAATATTCGAGTTTTGAAGTGATATGCAGCGTCACTTAAAATTCGACTTTTTATGGGAGAAGACCTCAATAATTCAATTTTAGAACGCGTATATCATAAACTTATGTATATTGTTTGTGATAGATTTAATTAACAGGAGGAAGAGGACTGAGAGTTGCTTCTATATCATTTTGGTTTGAGCAAAAATAATGATTATTTTCACTTTCTTTCATATGCGATCCTAAGAAAGGCCACATAACATTTACTGGAGGTTTACTAACATTTTTTTTCTCAAGACCACTTAGAGAATATATGTAGAGAATTGACTTGATTACATCTTTTTTCTCAATATTGTCCTGTTTAATAGCACAATTTTTTTTAATATTACCGATGCTTTGTCCTCATTCTTAAAATTCACCTATATTCACTCACCCAATCAGCTACTTCTCCCTTGTTGGACCCCACTTAGAATACTCTGCCAGTGTTTGAGGTCCAAATGAGGTAGGCTTACAAATAGATTTAGAACGCGTGCAGAAAATATCAGTAAGATACGTGAAAGGTCGTTATGGTAGTCTCGTTAGTGTTTCGGACCTCTTGTAAAAACTAGGATGGGAATTGCTCTCAGACCGTCGATTGAAACTTAGACTCGACCTTTTATGGAATTTAAAACCGATTTATTTTCAGAAGAAGTTATCAATATCTTACAAACTCCAATATAATACGGTAGATCAGATCATGATAGTAAAATCAGGGAAATAGATTGTAAAACAGAAAGGTTTAAAATGTCGTTTTTCCCGCAATCAATTAAAGACCATAATGGATGCATTGAGACTTTGAAATAGACTAGTTGACAGGTAGTGTAGCTGATTAATTCATATGACGCTAAAAGTATGTTTGTAAATCTGCAGAGTAGTGCAACCACCATGTTTTGCATGTTCCCTGCATGACTTTTGTGTCACGTTTTTATAGTTACATTATAGATTATTGTAGTAGTTTCTGTAGCATTTGTAGCAAACCCATTATGTAGTGCATGTTGGTGAAAATTAATTGCTTCACTGAAGTTCATGTTGATGATAAGTCACCCCTTGCCAAACACCCTTGTGGTGGCTTGCATGGTAATAAGTAGATGTAGATGTATGTCGTCGACAGTATTCCCAGTTCAACAGTTTCTATAGTCAAGATTATTTCCAGGGCAGGTTTTTTGAGTGATTATTTCTCCTTAGCTATTAAGAGCCCGTTTATATAAGTAAACGGAGCAAAACACGTAAATTGAGAGATGAAGAAGGTCGTGGAAAAACTCAACTATCTTGAGCAATATATTATATTAAGGGTAAGAAATTTTGAGGAATCGCGTTTCGCGTAGCAAATATTTATTTCTTTAAATGTCTAGCTACTACTAGAAACGATAAGAGAGGTAGTCATTGATGGTGCTCACGACAGAGTTGCTCACGACATCGATGGTGCTCACGACAATTTGCAGGATGACGATGATCAAAGGAAAGTGAATTCGACTCTGATTAGGCTGAACAAATAACTCATAGTCATGCATTTTTTATTTTTCCGGCGTGCTTAAGAGTAGAAGCAAGAAATATATATTTTTTTTATTATTTGATGTGATGGATTCATGTGTTCGTGATGATGTATTAACACATTAAGGTTTATATGAGCACTACTTCATCTCTTGAACTTGTGTGTTTTCCCAGTAATTATACCTTAAGTGTTACACTTACGTAACAAATATCGGAGATGACAAGACGTAACAATAAACTTGCATGATGACGATTAATCAAAAGAAAGTGAATATGAGTGGGATTAGACTGAAAAAATTACTTATATTAAGTGCATTTTTTTATTTTTTCTGGCGTGTTTTAGAGCAAAAGCAATCATGCAAACCACGTCCTGCATGCTTTGCGGAACCATAATTTGTTACCACATGGAGTTATTTCGAGGATTGATTCCTAAAAATATTTCACTGCTCCTAGAAACGATAATCCGGCCCAGAAAGTTACCTTCTACTGCTCGTTGTGTTTGGAAAAGTGACTCAGTAAACAGTCCATCTGAATGGAAACTTCTCCTATCCTGGCCTGGAGGGGGGCGTGCAAACCAAAACAAGTAATATATATCTGTGCCTACCCCGGAGGAAAACGGCATGATTGGTATGAATGTATGTATCTAATACTCGTTCTGGAAATCCGAAATCCATTATGGGAACGCTCTCTAACTGTAATATCACAAAACGGTATTCCATTCGTAAATGATCGTCAAGTTAGAAGTAAATAATTCAAAATTACTCATATCTCATCTATTACCCGATGCACACATAGGCATACCGTTCACGATGTTCCATTCATGAGTAGTAACTTTCAAAATGTTATAATTTTTCGGATTAAACCAAGAAAACTGGCTTAGATGAAAATAATATTCTCCATATTACCCTATTACAAATGTCTCCTTTGTTTTTACCACATTTATGCAAAGGTTTTTAAATGCTTTCTTGTGATTAAGAATCTTTCTTGTCTTTTAAAGTTTCTTAAACGTCAAATAGTCATTACTTTCTCGGCAAATCATTTTTTTCTCACACCTCTGTAAAAAATGTGTGAAATCATTCGACACTTACCCACTCTCTCAACATTGTCGACTCGACGATGGGCGAAGTTCATTCACTTTCTTTCCCCAAACATCCATTACAGGAGCAACAAATTCACATTATCACAAAAGCCACTCATTCCTAGTACTGGTTTATATTTGTTCATGAAGAAATATTCTACTCTATATAATGCTTATTTCCGTACCTAAATGATATCCACCTTATTTTTCTAAACCTCCTACAAAATTAATCCTCCCGGCTCAAATTACTCATTGATATCACTTGCTACCTTCCCCCTTTTCCTTTACGAACGAAATGTATATGTTCTGGAACGGCGGGTATGGAACACTGGTAACCAATATTGGTCCATTATAATGACGAATTATCCTCAAACTAAGTTCTCAATTCTCATTACATATCCCCTCCGAGACATAGACAAAATGGGTAAAGTTGCGTAAATTGAGATATGAATGGTAAAGGATATAAGTTCTCCCTGTAGATGTCATGAAAGATGGTGCAAAGTAACTGAATGCAATAATGAATGGCATGGATTGATGGGGTATTGTTTATGTGAATAGACTTAACTGACTTAGAAGAATTATCTAAATATGCTGCACATCATTGTTCCTTCAATCCTAAGATTAGATGACTGCAGCCCTCCACTCTTCCCTGTCAAATGCAAAGGTTTAAGAGTAGAAGCAAGAAATCTATAATTTGTAATTATTTGATTTTTTTCCCGTTTCCCTTACCTCCTGGCATCTCTTCCAATGTACTTTCCTCTTTATTTGGTCCATGAACTTATTCCTGGGTCTTCTTTTTGGGGACTTTTCTGTCTATTTTACCTACATTTATGTTCCTCACAAACCCATTGTGTCTCAGGGTGTGTCCAATCCATCTGGTTCTTCCTTTCTATATGGTGTTTCACATGGTCCTTTCCTCTTCTACCGTTCTGCTCACTTCATAATTTCTTATCCGTCCTTATTATTTTGTCCGTCCATAAGAAATGATGAAGCGTACAGAGGAGTAGAAGAGGAAAGGGACCATATGGAATACCATACAGAACAGAAGGGCCAGATAGATTGAACACACCCTGAGATACAATAGGTTTGTGAGGAACATAATTGAAGGTAAAATAGAGAGAAAAGTCCCAAAAGGAGGACCCAGGAATAAGTTCATGATGTACTGTAAAGTACTTTTATAATATAAACGATTAAAAAAAAATAATTTTAAAAGACCAAGGGGATAAAATGAAGGAAATGAGTTCAATGGATAAATGAAACGCGTCTAATTTTCCGGAAACTAATGAAACTTTGATTACGATCTAGTTTTTAATGTTTAAAGTTATATTTAGGTGAAACAGAAGAAAATCACCTTACTTCTTCAGTCACAACCCTTGAGTTGGTTGGCAGCAGACCTCCATTCATCTCTCTTCTTACCTTTTTGTTTAAGTTCACAGTATGATCTGCAAAATATATCCTTCATAATTTGGCGCATAAAGTCTAGTCGGGGACTTTTTCTGCAGTTTTTTCTCAATTATTCCTTAAATTACCCTTTCCACTTGATTATCGTGCCGTGGTAGATATCCAATATGTTTAGCTCTTCTTTCTTTAATTATTCTTACTATGCTTCTTTCTTCTTGAGCTTTTTCAAAAATTTCTTTCCTCGTTTTCCATTCTGTCCAGCGTACTTTCGGCATTTTTCTGTAACACCATGCTTCAAAGGATAACAGTATTTTCATTTCACTTTCCCCTACAGTCCACGATTCACATCCATATAGCGTAACACTACAAACGTAAGTCTTCATTAAGATTTTCCTTATCTCTAAACTAATGCTTTTTGACATTAGTAGAGTTTTATTTTTAATGATTGCTAGTTTTGCTTGGTTGATTCTGAATTTTATATCTCTTGCACTTCTTCCATCCCACGTTATTTTACTTCCCAAGTAGTTAAATTCTTCCACTTGTTGAAGGATAACATTTTCCAATTTTACATTGGCTCTTATGTTTTTTTTTAATCGCAGATTAGAACCTTCGTCTTAAGTTTTTTTAATTTTCATGTTGTAATCATTTTTCACTACCCTGTTCATTACATTCAATATTTTTTGCACACTTTCTTCACTTTCTGCTAGCACAGCTATATCCTCCGCGAATCTAAACATGTCCACTCTCTCCCCATTCACTTTTACTCCAAATTCTATCTCTTCTAACTCTTCTCTTATTCTGTTTATAACGTCTTGTAAATACAAATTGATTAAATATGGCGAATCATTCATTGAATAAACTCACCTTACTGCTGATAACGTAATAAGTACGTTGAATCCCACTTAGTCGTAGAACGCTCATTTATTTGTGAAACAGCATATCCTTCTTCTGTCAATAACTCCGTGCATAAGTTTATGCCTTCCATTCATATGTCTGATATATCCGCACTCTTCCATTACATTATTTTTTATATCTGCATTCAACTATCTTGATGTACAGGAATTATACTTCTCTCGCGCTAAAGAATGAAGCATGACCATGACAAATATGGCTCAGAATTCCGTGTAGCGAGACTGTAAAACCTACTCTCCAGCTATGGGCTGGTTCTGGTATTGGGTGTATGTACAAAAGATACGTCACGAATATATTTTGCTATCTTTTTATGCATCCTTATGTGGTCTTCCTTTTCTTTGTCTTACTCATTACTCTTTCTCTTCACGGTGAGATTTTTTCATTCAACGCGAAGGGGAACACTTCCTGTTCTCTTTCCCGCCCTTTCTCCGTCTGACCGCTTCACTATTTTGCTTTGTGGATAGTTAAGGCTATGTAATGAGGGTAAGAGACCAACCTCCCATGAATTCTTAACTAAGTTATGCAATATATATATTTTCTCTTTGCCTCTAATCTAACTCTGTGACTCTCTCAAATCTCTTTTCATTAGGATGGCTATATTCTGATGATCCACAACCAGAATGTTTAAAGTTTTGATGATACGGAGACCGGAAAACAAATTGGCGTATTGTTCATTAAAGTTAAGCTAAAGGTACACATATATTTTATTCTTTGATTGCCATAACGAAAAAAATATTTATTACTAGCACTGCAAGCTCTGGTAATATGTTCTAGAGTACAAAGTTTGACTCTTGTTGCAAGTGTGCCGATTAATATACACATTAATCTCTGCGCGTTTATTAGTGCGCCTTTGTAGTAATCCGAGTAGAAGATAGTGGATCAAAATGAAAACACTCCGATACCTTTCGGTCACAGCCAGGAAACTTATTTCACCAGGAAAAATCCCATCGAAACAACGAGACTTCAGGCCAAACGAGGACGGACGGCTCTTAATTTTCATACCATTCCCCTTATACTAACACCCTTCCTACACATCATATCCTCATTCCAACTTATATACCTTCTACCCTCATTGCTTCTCGTGCAAATTAATGCACCTTAATCCTCAAAGGCGCCTTTATTAGTAATTATTCTAGTCTATCGGCCGCTCCTATCCCCCATGACACACCCTGATTTCTTTTTCCATCAACGCTGCAACCCAGGTTAATGAAAGTGGAGATGTTCTGGGGCTTATGATAAACACGGAACCTCCATCGTTCTAACTTGCTCTGTGTCAGCAACGTGAGTTATTTATATGGCGTAATATGAAATCATAATGTGAAATTTAAGATTGAGGGGCGACCTTGAGAAAAGAGAGAAAGGCTTATCAGCGAGTGGTTACAATCCTTCCCCTACTCTCAGTGTAATCGAATACTTCGGTTTTATGTCATGATCACTTGAAGATTTAAAACATTTTCTGGAGGCACGCTTAATGCTAGTGATCTTATTGCTGTAAAAGTAAGTGCAATAACAAACACACTTTGTAGAAGAAGTATCATCTGCATCCCCAGATGGTGCTCTAAATGTTGCCATCCAAGTAACAATCGATCGATCGGACAGAGTGAAATGAAATGATCACGGATGGGGTATTTGGATTCGAAATAATTGCGGAGGGAAAGATAAATTGGTTTGCTGAGATATTGCGATCGCATAATTTGGAATTATAATGAAGAGGATTTCGCAGTTTAAGCAGAAGTAAAGAATGAAGGATGAAGGGGAGTGAATGGAGTAGAAAGAGGAGAGCGAGAAAATAGCGGTGACTGGACGAAAGGCAGAGATATAGAAGAGAGATAGAATAACTGAGGTAAGAGTGGAAGACACGTAACGTACTAAGATAAATGCAAATTCGTTCCCAACTCTCCCCATTGTCCCACTGTGTCTCAGGATATCCATAATTTCCCTCCCAAAGACTGTGTCTCCGCCCTCATCCTTTAAAGGGGCCGGGGGCTAAAAGGGGTTGCCGACTAACAACTTTCCCCTCTCCTTCCCAGGGCCCCATCGACGTCGCCCCTTCAGATAACTCTTCAACGACCCCTTGCCCCCACATTCCCGGGCTTGAAATTTAGTTTTAGGACTAATAGAACGCCTGTAACTGGCCATGGAAATCCCTTTGTGTCAGTTCTTGAGACAATTAATTGATGACCTGAGAGGGGAGGGATACATTTCTTGTCCATAAGGTTATTGAGGAATTCCACCGATTTCTGGAAGTAAACTGGATATGATTGCGTAACTTTCCCTTACTAACGAGGTGAATTAAAACTAGTAAGTGATATCTTCAAAATTTAAAATTTAAAGGGAATATCTCTGGTGCTATCTTGACCTGAAATGGTGATTCAGTAGTAAAAAGATAAAATTTATGGTAATAACGGGAAACCGGAAGGTACATGTATTATTTCGTATTTTAAATATAATTTCTCATTGTTATTTATAGTGTTTTGGTTGGCATGGTGCAAATGGTCTTGTTGAAAATTAAATCGGAATGGCACTTATATTTTGAGGAGTTGAGCTTCAATATAATTTCGATATTGATTTCTTGAGGATGCGCATGTTAGCTGAACCACAGCAGGACTCTATTTTAGGCGAGTTATGTCTCGAAGTGTCATTTAAACCTTATGAATACACCATTTTACTACTAATTTTCTGCAATAATCAGAATAATCTCTCATTATATTTTGTTGCTGTTTATCCTCATCTCAAATGATGCATGTCATACATGTCATTTAGAAGGATTGTAACAAAACATAATTGCCTAGTGGATTAATTTATCAAGTTGGAGCATCTGTTCATTACTAGGTACCAATGACAGTTTTGTGATACCGCTAAATGAAAATTGAAATAAATAAATAGCGGCCACAAATCATATGTGAAAAAATAGATGAAACGCGCATGAGAAATTTTAGCTGGATTACGTCATTTAATTTTTTTTCAATGTGAAAAATTTATAAATATATAAATAAAAACTGGGGAGTTACATTTCTTCAACAGAGAAGACGTATTTAGACGATAATTACTACTGTGACCATGATCAAAGGGAGGGCAACAGTCGACTCAAAGCTTGGACCTCTTTGCCTGGGAACGGCGTAACCTTCAATCAAACTTCATTTCTGGTTCACCTGCCTGACCTCTCATTTTCTTTCCTCACACGTCTGCCACAGTAAGTTCCTGAATCAATGGAACCAATGTTTACTGATGATTTACTGAGGGTTAGGTGTAATAGGAGCTTTAGCCAATCCAGTATCTCTATAAGGGAAAAATGAAGAGCAATATTTTCAGTAAGTCGCGAGTGATATTCACTTCTAATGCCAATCAATCTTTTGCTAAAAGATTTATCCCCATTCTCATGCCGCTCAATAATATTTTATAAATGCTGCTAATGAACTGACCTTACAGTCAAATTCTTTGGAAAATTTAAGCATCTACTTGAAGTCACTCGCATGAAAACGTATGGCTAAGTAAAAGAACATTAATTAGCCAGCATCAATAAAGTAAATTCACTCTACCCTCTGTGCCTTAATAATCAAGAAATCCATTAAAATGTTGAAGAAAATTTTGTGAAATATAAACTCTTTTAACATATAGATAATCATACAACTTGTATGATCAATTTCCACCACCCTTCAGACGAAATAAATTCTCTTTAATCCTTGAAGAAAAGCAAATATTGCAATGTAAATTACACTATTACACATTTTAGGAGTGATGTAATGATATACGGCATTCTTCTTCTCTCTATTTTCATATATATGCATTATTTTTCGCAATGCTTTTGTCAAATGCTTGATACATTTAAACAGATAGCCATGCACTATTTGGTGTTATATTTTGAATTTAAAATTAGAAACTAAAGTGGAAACTTACCCTGTCAAACCTACCTTACCCGGGTATCGCATTTAAAATTTCACAACAGCGAAATTGAAGAATTATATCATTTTTACATTTATAAATGGAGAAGCAAAATTTGTGAATAATATGATATTCTGTATGTAGTTGATTTCTCAGGCTAAAATATATTATTATATTTATATCATATAGCTCTTTAATTATTACCTTATTCATGCATAAGCAGCCGTAATACCATCATACATTTAACTATGTCTTTAAATCGAGGGGCATTTATTACCGAAATCTTAACCATAAGATTAATTACTCATTAAATAGCTCTTAAAAAAACTCCAATAAAAAGATCGAAGGGCATGTTCAAGTTGTGGAACCGCCGACGCTCACGCCCCTTAACTGTCGCTGTGTGAAATGTATAAACGAATTTAACTTTACCGAATCGTCGCGGAGAAAGCTTGGGCACAGGAGGAGCGGAAGAGTACACAAGGAAAAGTTCACTCTCCCTTGGACAGCTGACCTCTATCAGCTACTGATCACGCATTTCTCATTTGGAATATATTCGTTATAGTCCCGACCCTCACCAAAGTCCTCCCACAAGCACCTTCTGAGTTACATACGTCATCCCCATGGCTCTGCCGTCCATCGCTTTGCCGCGGCTGGAATTCCGAACACATGTCCGCCAGTTGCCAAAATTCTCACCTCTCAGTGTCGAACATTCCCAATGATTTCGCATTTGCACAGAACGGGTTTTTTTTTCATTAACTCCACTCTTCACTTCGGCTCCATTCTAACTCATTATCTCATTTACTTTACTCACCATTTTAATTTGCAGTCATTATAACAATAAGTATTCATAAAACTTGGTGGGGATTTAGTATTAGCGTATAAACACATAACCAATTAATATAAAGGGTTAAAGCCGGTTTTAAATTAGAAGTTAACACTTGATCAAGCTAGTAAATGATAAGGAACAACCAACGTCAAGACGATAGCGGCAGTAATGATTGTACGAAATATAAATTCTCAATGGCAATTTTCAAACGAAATAGAATAATGAAGTTATTTTAGCTAGGCTTATGTCATTATAAGAAAAAAGAGTGTGAATAATTCAAAATATGATTTTATAAATTTTTTTTACGCTACCATTCAATCAAAAACAATCTTGTGAATGAAAACAAAAAATATTGAAGACCCCGGGAGCCTTGTTTCCACCACTACAATGACCCAGCCAAGCCCAGGGGCCTGATACCCGCTACATCTGACAAAGTCATGTATTTTTCATAATTAATATGGATTTAATAACTTTTTACTATTATAAAATTGAGCTATTCTTCCTTTTTTCATCAATAGACATTAGTGCATGACGTCATAACTTACGAATCCACCCCTCCGGAGTAAGATGCTAAATTCAGTCCGGAATGAGGAACAGTTGATGCTTGAGTCATGATTCGCCATATATGGTACCGCCCTTCGACACGACTGCGCCATGTTCATCATCCTCAGCAGCAACTTTTTTCTTCATTAGATGGGTAATGGTAATTCACGATTGCCATTTTATTGTTTACAGTATATTTGACAGGTTCCAAGACTTGTGGACTCAAAACAAGTGGACTCACGAGCGTTACGTGAAGTTGCCACTCTGCCATTAGAGATTACTTTTGGTCAGTTATAATTGTTGTATTCGATTCTGTTGCAAAGAACGGATAAAAATTTGAAGGCTCCTGAACATCGATGACAGCTTCATGAGTTCGGAGCACAATGATTCAAAATATATGTCCTCTAGAAAAAAATGCATTGAAATATTACCAATTGGATATGATAATACGCTTGAGTTTCTTTATGGACACATTTGCTTGTACCTGAGAACATTAGCAGCTCAATGCAAGGCTATCATTTAAAACAAACATGTCGCTATGCTCATTGGCTATTTTTGGCAATTCTATTCGTAAACGCCATTTTTCCGTTCACCTGTCGCAAAAATGAAAAAGCATCGATCACGCACCGGAAAACCTGCTCCACCATTTGCTTCAGGATAATTTTAATTGTGCATTGAATTTTCCCATTGAAATATTATCTGACCTAGCAATACGAGAGGTAAAGTTTGCAAGTAGTAAAAGAGAGGTCGCTTATTTATTGATTTATTCACCCAAATGCATACTTGATTAATACGAACGTTCTGGGCCAATGGAGGCAATTCTCTGGCATGTGCACCCCAATACTCACGCGAGGGGAAAAATTGCTGAGGGATCACGGAGTGATGAGCGTAGAGATATACTTCCACATGGTCAACGTCGAAATTAAATGATTAGTCAGTGTCCAAAAACGATAGGTGTGTGATCAGAGGAAAGAATCATTTGAAATGCGAAGGCTACGATAGCAATCGCTTATTAAATTTTTAATGCATTAGGCAGGTGTTTAGAGTTTGTCAAAATTATTGCTATGAAATACAACTGAGAAATATAACGGTGGCAAATAGAAGAAAACACTGCATTCAGTTACAGTAGTCATGCAAAACTCCTGCTGTTTCACAAAATGGCAGGAAGAAATTCTTAAAATTAAAAAAAATTAAAAATCTATATGAATACATGCATTCTATTCATTCCATTTCCTGGAGGGTTTGGCACATGTTGACAGCTGAGCATTTCCTCTTAGGCCCAGAAGGCTAAATATTTTGGGATAATTTTATTTCAGATAATTTAAGATAATCCAAATTTCCTCAGATTTTTATTTCTCTCGTGCATATTTTATATCTTTACGGATTGCTTTTTACACGCTTTTCTGTTCTCAATACTCCCCCTCAGTACTTCTTTTCTCAAGCATGAATCCACATTTCTCACCACACACTGATTTATTATATCCTTTCACTTTTTCTTTTAAAATTCAACAACCATTATTATCAGATTAGATACTCAACAAACTAATTTTTCCTTACTTAGATTCTGCCACCCTTCCCTAAGAACAAGTAATGGTAATGTGGTTTCATTATAGATTCTGTGAAAGTGACTAGTATTTTCGAATACTATACGGACGATTTGTTCAGACTACTGAAAAAAACGAGCAACAACACTTAAACATTTGACCGTATTTGACCAATATTCCATCCTATCTTGCAATATTCTCACTTCCTCCTACTGACTCCCTCTCATGTATTCTTTACTACTCATCATCATTGCCAGCCCTACTATTGTATTAATCATCAAAGAACTACATCCAGGAGTTCAACTTTGATTTTATCCCTGCATCTCATTCATTTCTTTCTTGGTCACTTTTACTACTTCTATGCATTCATCCATTTTCTTTCCGCATTCAACGACTGTCTGCTTCCATTATTCTTCAGATCTGGCTACATTAACTACAAAATATGCCTTCTGTTTTTCACTCCTAGACATTTTCAAACCTCCAGTACAATAAACACCACCTATCGGATAGCCTACAAGCTGTTTTCCCTTCAAACTTGCAGGATTTTTACAGTCCTTCCGCTATAACTATTCCAAAAATTCACCCGCATACATTGCGATTTTTTCTTTTCATTCCCAATTCCTAATACGCCTGCCGTTTCCTTACTGTTTTCATTCCACTGAATCATTTCCATTGCCGCACGTCACCATAACTTTTCCGTGAAGGCTTCCACGGAGTCTTTGAAATGATGAGAATGGTTTTCCGGTTTTTCATCTGCATCCATCCATTTTTATGGACAAGATTTCGCCAGCGTTCCATCTGACTTCTTTCGGTCTGCTGAAGAATCGCGAGTCGAAAGAAGAAAGTAGCAAAGAAGGACGGACAGGACCCTGCATTGATAGTTTAGTGCACCTGAAGAAGCCAGGTGACACGCTGGCGAAATATTATTAAAAAAATACATGGACACGGAAGAAGACCTGGAAAACCGTTCTAGTTTACGTCGCGATGATTTTAAATTAATTTAGCTCATAGCTTTCTTATTATTTCATGAGGTTCGTTAAGTGCATTACCGGATCAATGAGTTCAGAGAACGATTCTTCTGCTTGAAATGCGACGTAAAAAAGTATCTTACTCATATATTCGTTCTAGGGAATATAATTGGAACATCACAATGCACTGAAATCGACAAAAGATGGCGAAAATTAGAAGATGAATTTTTTTTCAGTTTCCGAGCTAAAATCTGGTATATTGACTCTCCATATATTGGTACATAAGATGTGTTATTTCATTTTTCATAGTTTTTGCGCATTAACTTTATGCAAGGGCTAAAATTTGAACAAAATTGCAAAATAGCCGGAATTCAATTTTCACGGAAAATCTCCAAAATTAAGAGGTTGAAGAAGCTTAATGGAGTAAAGTGACATATTATTTCAAAAAACAGACCTTAGTATTTGATATGTCATAATTTAAAATGATGTAGACTGAAATGTGCATTTTTAATAGAACAAAATAACGGAACCAATATTACTCCGATTTTCTGATTTTGGGTAAAAAAATATTTAAAATGGACGTGCAAAAGCAATGGTAAACTTGCATCGCTATATTCACTGAATCTTTTCAAATGCAAATCCGTTAATAAAGGCTGCAATGCAAAATGAAAACTCGGTTTTTCGATCCAGCAGCGCGGTCAAGCACGGCACACACGGCTAGCTAATGGGAATGCAGTAACAGGGCGAGTATAATCACACGCTATACAGTCACGAATTTACTTATGTCAATTTTGTAGGTATATATATTATTAAAGGACCACCATAGGTGCTATAACGGTAGTTTGAATAGAGAATCCATTCTCTTTCACATGGTCCGATAGCTATTGTTGTCTCTTTCCGTTTATATTCATGGAGCTAAACCTAACATTTCGTGTTAACATTTAAGTTTGTGGAAAATTGGTTTAGCATATGTGGGCAACATGCAGGACCCATTGAACAGGCACACTTCTTTTCTAAGACATCAGTGTTAATGGTGTTATTTAACCCTTTACCCCTCCCCCACCTAATTCCTCCCTGCCACCTAGCCAAAAACTAATACGATATCGGCTAATATTGGATGCACACCTTTCCTTTCATGATATGTAACGGTAGAAATAAATGATGAATTAAAACTGAAATATAGCTGAATACAACATGAAAGAAGTAAAGATGAAAAAAATACATTATATTTTGATTGCAGTATATTTATATAATGACTGGATCATTTGTTTTAATAATTTTTGAACGATATACTTAATTTCGGTATATTCAAATATCTACAACCGCTTTTGAATTATGTCGCAGTTTGGCAGCTACTTGTAATGAATCAAGTTTGTGACAAATGAGGAAGAGTTTTAGCTGATAAAAAAACCCCTGGTTCTCTTATATATTGATTACTTTATGCAAATACTCAGTATTTATTTAATAGTAGTGTTTAATACTAATGTCAACGTTTGCAAAAGGGACATGGAAAAGTAGGAAAATTCACTAGGTCTTGCTAAGCACACTTAAGCGTCCGTGAAAAGAGGATCCTCAAAGAGGTGGAAGGGAGAGTGTTCTCGAGATAGTGGGAGGAAGAGGGTTTCAGATGAAAGGGGAAGAGCCATTGAAAGGTCATGTGAACGTGCGGTGACGAGACTTTAGAGAGGTCAGTCCATGCGTAGAGAGGACACTATCAGGTGAAGTGTTAAAAAATTGAACAAAAAACGATAAAGAAAATTTGTTTTTGGGAGAAGTAGTCACAGCCTCTTCACTAGTTCATGCTCTTCTGCTAACCCAAGGGCGAGATGCGGTTTTGCGGGGGGTTTTCAGTATCACCTCACGCCCCCATTGTTACAACGCGTGCGGTTGGGGATAGCTGATCTCTAGGGTTCGTGTTAGCTGCGAAAGGGGGGCTAATAGGTGAGAAAGAGGTGAAGTGACGCGGAGGGGTGTGGGAAGGGTAGGAAAGTGAGGAGAGGAACCTGGCGAGAAATGCCGAGAGGACAGATAACGGGCGAGGGCTTGTGTACATTATAGCTGGGTGCAGAGGCGGCGCGCGGGAGAGGCGCCGATTGCTTCACTTTTGTTTCGGCAGATCGAGGACGAAGTGGAATGGGTGGCGAGTGTTAGCGTGGGATGCGTTAGCATGGGGAAGAGGAAGTAAATACTGATATAACCGCGTCTGTCATGGGAAAAAACGAGTTAAAAATACGGTTTAAAGATGTATGTATTCATTGAATATTAAGCGTTCGTTCGTTTTAAAAATTCGTTTACTAAGGGATTATTTCAAAGACTAGGAATACCACACTATAAACCTTGTATAATTGAATCAAGTAGGCAATGGAGATTATTGTCTTTTACGCATGTGGTTTGTATTTCTAAGGTTTGACGTGAGTGAAGAATAACTGCCATTTACGATTATTAAGTATGCCGGGTGAAATTGATGCCAGACACCAGCCATTGGATGTAGGGCTTAAAAATACTAGCGGAAACGTCGGAATGGAGTAGGTTTCTCAGGCATTTCTTCCCCGCTAATCCACGCCCAGCTAGTTATTTAAGCTCCGAAGTGATTCATTACAGATAATTTTCTCAGACTTGGAGAAGTTAGCCGGAGATATGCTGGCGAAACTGACGTCGTAGTACGTAGACTAACGCACTATAAACTCAAAAAATATTCACCAACGGCCATTAGAGGAAATGGCATTGATTAAGTTAGTGTAGTAAAGCACTACAACCCTATAAAAATATCTACTAGTAGTATTGCATGTTTGGGTCTCCAAGTGGATATTGTCTTTAAATGAAATAAAGTCCATTTCTATTGATAAACTACCTGAAGAGACAGTCCACGCCACATGCAAACTTTCCATAAACACCTTAGTCGACACCAGGTAGGAGTTATCCTATTGGAAAGAAAATGTTTTATGTGCATTCCTAAAAAAATCACCTGACTTTTCTCCTAAGAAATGTTTCAACTCCTTGCATTTTCAGGTGACGAAATTTTTTGGTGACTGGTGACGCAAAGTTATAACAATGGATAGTTGGCTGTACTCATAATATATCATAAATGAACACCTGTTTCACTCTCGCGGACGGTGAGCCTAGGTGCAAAACTCGACGGCCATCGTGAAATTGTTGGATCTGCAGCCATCAACGTAACTTATCCAGAGCGAAAACTTCAGAGGGAATGTCAACTTTTACTTGTACGGAGGCAATATTTAGCAACGAAAACGTCAGTTCCAGTGCTGCTCCATACACTAGCAGTAGAAATAATAATTTTATTCCTCCCAATACCCGACAATTACGCCGTTTTTTTTACTACTACAGGGTAATTAATCAACGGAATTTGCTATTGGAAATTGCGGGATAAATTTCCGAATTTATTAGAAGCGTAATTGAATTTCTTGTTCTCGCTCTGTGAGTATTCTCGCTCTGTAGGTACCATAATATAATCCTTTTTGCTTTGGTTACAGTTTTATTTTCAATGCCTTTATGGTCACCATAGTAAAAGGACGACTGTATACACACATTTGGTAACCAGTTATATATGTCGAATGTCCTCTGCCTTTTCTGCTATTCTGCATAATTTCTTATTGGATAAGGCGTTCTTAGGCGACTTTATTTTTAGCTGAGCATTATCATTTACCGTCTTTCTGAGATAAATATTCCACGGGATAGTATTTCTAATAGCTTAAACACCTTCTACTGATATACTTTAGTATTCATCTCGTAGGGCATCGATTGAAATGATCAAAAATGAAATTAAATAAGAAATTATGATGCAAAAAGGCCTTTGAAAACTAAAAAGATATTCTTAAATATATGTAAATGGCTTCATTCTTTAAATCATAGAGTTTATTAAATTATTTCCCTAATTTGTAAATGTTACTGACTTAAAAGAGCGTATTGTTGCTGAAAGCTAATTGGCATGGTTTTTCAGGTATCGTGATTTAGTTCAACACACAATGTGAATGTAAGGCATTGCCTTTGTCCTTAAAACTTTGATAATACAACTGGTAGTAAATTATGTCAATTGAACATGTTTCGGCAGCTGAGGTATTATTACACCACCTGTAACAAGAAATCAGATGCCACGCTTATCGAGCGAACACTAGCATCGTCCCTCCAAATTTCTATTCCCTCCACCACCCTCCAACCACCACCCAACCACCACCACCAACCACCCTCAATGATGCTAACCCCTATCGGTTGAGTAATAAAGAGTGCCCATGGCAACTGTATATCTATCAATCAATACGCGTAATTTTCCTCTTTCCAAGGGGTCATTAAAGCTTAAGGAATACTCACAATATTATAAGTAAGAATAGGAGTAAATGCAATACCTAAAAGATTAATCTCAATTGATTTTCAAGGAAGCTCGTTGTGTCAAACTTTCTCTCGGGTCAAGCAAACATCACTTATTTTCATTCACTAAGGCAAAATCATTGCTATTGGAAGCAATCTGATGGACATTAGTAAATGCTTAAAGTTTAGAAGTAATGTAGAGCAGTAGAGCTAAAACTATAGAGTTGAAACAAATATTTAGGTTGTAATTGTTACCATTTCTATAACTTGCTATACACAACAAGGAAAAAACTACAATCTGGGATGAAAATCATTCTTTGTCAGAGTACATTGCTGTGGAAGGAGGGTGACTTCCCATTGCGAAGCCATTGAACCAAAGAGACAACAAATGTATAAAACTGGGAATTAATCAAACTTTATTGCTTAAAAACCACTATTTCTCCCCTAATGCAACCTTGTTATTGAAGACCAAAATAAGAATAAATTCTTTTCTCAGTCAAAACAACTAAAGAGAAGAAAATTTCACTGAAAGAGAGAAGCTTTTTTATAATGTCATTAGGAACTGAGGAGCATGAGCTTTAGATAGTTGCGATACATACTGAACCAAGAGAAGTCGTTCTTCAAGCTCATTGGTATAAAAAAGGTAGTGGAATTTATGCATGCTGGATTTCCAAATTATGTGTATTTCCGGTGATTTCTCAATGATAATTACATATCTTGAAGTATATAGCGATATGTTAGAAAGAAAGAAAATATTTCAATAATTTTCAAATTTGTAAGAATTGTCTTCAAATCAGGAAAGATAAGCGAATTTTTAAATGTGAAATATGCGTGTTAAGATAAATATTTCAACGTTCATTGGTGAATGGCTGAGCAAAATAATCCCGAGGATTAATAGGAAAATTTGGGAAGCATGGAGAAAACAACGGAACTATTCACAAAAGTTGGTGTAGTCTATGAGAGCAAAAAACACGAGGGTAACATGTATAGGTGCATTTTCCCGCTCCTGATTTAATTTTTCATAAGTGCACGCTATCCTCTTTAAAGGCTCATTTCGACTTCGAATACAAGCCTTGACTGTGTAATCCACTAAACAATGTGCTACCCTGCGTCCTGTAGCATTGTGAAGGTATCAGATATCCTGATAAATATCCAGCCTTTTTAAATAAAATAGTTATATTCTTTTTGATTCTGATGACATTAGTATTTTGTGCTAAGATCAAAGATTTTTGTCGCAGACTTTTAATAAATATATGATTGCACTCCGACAACTTTAGAAATTCGATAAGCACTCGTGGAATTGTAGAAGTTAGCGTTACTTCTTAGCCAAATTTTCCTTCCCTTTGATGATAACTGAACAGAAAAAAGTTGTTACTGACTTTTAGTTCTGTAAAAGTGATTGATTCATGATATCGCAAAAATATTACCACGTAAATTGAAAATCGATGAAATTGTAAATTTTTAGAAATCTATTCTTAAACGCTACCACTTGCTTGGGAGCAAGCGACTAACAATGATTGGGTACTAATATCTGGGAAAGGTGGGCCTAATACAATAAAGGGGAATGTCCCCAAGAACCTAACAGAAACAAAACATGGCGATGAGTCATCCATGGATCGCCTGATAAACGCCAGAAGGCAGGAAAATAGGAGAATATAATGCGCAACTGGGTGATCGGGAAGAGGGAATTTGTATCCGTCGGGTCCATCAAGTGGAGGTTGAAACGACCGGAGAAAGCCCTGAGGAAGATTATAAATCCTCACGATGAGACAAGATGGCAGGCATGTAATCCTAAGCTACAGGAAAACTTATTACGGAACTCTCTTGTCCACGGTCGTGAGAAAAATTGAAGAGTTAAATGGAATATTTATTCCCGCACTCCAAAAAATTTTACCTTGGAATCATCACAACTTCGGCCAGAAACTAGGGAAAATTATTTCTCGGAATTTTTTCCCACATAATTTTCAAATGCTATGTCTATATGGACTTTTTTAAAGTACCACAATTTATTTTAAGTGCGAACGTGCTGTGGAAAGATAAATATTTCTATTAAAGAGGACCCCAGTAGTATACCTGTCGATAATAAATATTGTCAGGATGAATCAGAAAGTGAGTTTTTCATCTGGGTAATCCAATTTTAATGACAAATTTCACTTCTAAAGAGGGTAATCACTTCCTCCTCAGCGGAATCCTTAATACAATGGTCGAATTTAATGTCTTACTTAAGATGTGGTTCAAAGCAGTCGCAGAATTCCTACGATAAAGCAGCTGTATCACGTGAAACAATCTTCTATTAAGTGCCGATTCATTTGGCTGTTTATCCACGTACTCTATCCGATATGAAAGCCGCACTCCATAGTGACGAAATTTATCTCTCTACCTGTGATATCAGTTCGATTTGCCCATCGGTGAAGCTGCAATTTACGTGGGTGAAACAGTGGAGTTATACCTCATGATGCTGCTCTCCACTGTTCCGTTCTTAATGTACCACATTCAATCTGCTTACATGCCAAATGGAGCAGAACCTCAATATTCCTGACATTTATGGTTCACCTACAATAGCACAGCAACAGAGAACTGGCACACACATGCCCTTACTTCATGAATGCCATAAAATATAGCCTGGATTCCCTTTTACCTTAGAAACACCCTACCTACATTCTGGAATGCTTACTGAACAAAATGGAAATTTGCTTCTCCAATTAATTATATGCAGTTTATTATACATAAAATTGAATTATATCCGTATACTATATCAGTTTTTATTTTAGCTTTATATAAACTACAAAGGTTGTACTATATAGTACTGAACTTAAAATGTAAATGTCATTACCGATTCTCAATAGGGTAAAACTGGTTCCTTGACCTTAATTATAACAATGTATATTCAAAATCATTAAAACTAAATTGCTGTCTGGCTGTCTTCAGCTAAATTTTTCCAAGTTGTTGGCACATTGCTTCAAATTATGCAAAAAGGTTTAATATAGATATGGCCGTCACGCCGTGTATGGTGGAAATACTGAACAAAATTTATATATCTTTATTAATTCAAACAGCTATTCCCACAATTGTTCAATGGACGCTCAACTTTAGTTTCTAGGTCCCCAAATATTTTAGAACAAGAAGCAACTATTTATCATACATTTAAAATGAATACTATATCACTTAGATATTAGCATTAGTAAAAAATCTAAGAGATTCATTATTTTCTGTCGAGTCATATGTATCCTCGTATTTGGAAACCACGTTTCAGTCAGCATCATCTAATACGCAGAAAACTTTCGGATCTTCAACTTGTTTAACCTTTTGAGCAGTACAAACGTCCATTTACGTTCTCATGCCTCCTGGCCATCCAGAGTATGATCGTTCATGTGTCTTTCAAATTTGCGCTGGAGCAGTAAAGGCGTCAGTTTACTCCTCCCATTCAGATGCATTGTAACATGTTGATCTATCTATCATGGTGGCTGGTTAGCCCAATTATCACTATAAAGTGTCTCTGAACTGCCACCTATTCAATTATTTTACTAACTACGTTCAGTCTTAAGTACGCGCATACCACCAGTAGTTGATTCCATTGACGGAGGTTCTTGCATTTGAAGCTGGTTTTAGTCCGGTTCGAAGTAAATATTTTTGTTTTAATACCACAATATTTGAGATGTTACTCGGTAAAATTGCTGTGTTATTTTGTTTTGCTTGTTTTGAGTATGATCTTCTTGTTTTCATTGATTGTTAATCAAATTAACGTGAGTTCAATGTGATAAAATTGTAATTGGAATTCTTTTTTTCTTTTTCCAAAAAAACTCAGTCCTTGGACCAAAAAAAAACGAAAAAATCCTCACTACTCAAATGGTTAAATGCCTCTGAAAAAGTTTTATTTTATTTATCCATTCTAGGTAAATAGCAATAAATCTCAGTGTACGCACATCACCACACCGGTATCAATGGTAACAATTTTACATTATCCTTACCCCTCGTTGAAATATGGTCCCGGACAGTTATGTAGTTTGTATCAGCGGAATCTAATTGATTCAGACGAATCTCTCCCTTTGGGTAGGTTCACAGATCCAACTTCTCACCCCTCGTCCCCGGGCACCCGCATGGGATAGAAAGCAGAAAACAGCCCTCATACCAGTCCTCCTGACGATCAGACGAATTGACTAAATGCTTAAAATATCGGCTCTAACAAGAATTAAGAACAGGTTGAGGAAATATTTTTCAGCAGGGTTCGCTTAGGCGCAAGTCCAATTTCTGGAGAGAAGGACGGGAAGAGGCGCGATAACCAAAACTTTTTACCGGAAATTGTCAGTGGATGTGGCATAAAGGTACGATAAGGCCTGGGAGATTGAGGTCAGTCTCCTGTTCTTCTCCGCACACATAGCCTCTGTCCAAAATCCACCCATCCCTTCTTCGGCTCCGTATCCACTCAAAAACCCTTTTCCCTCCAGGGAAGTCGCGTTTTGTCCCAAAACACTTAAACATCCACCTCTCTCCCCATCAGACGCATCCTAGTAGACCATCATCTCCTATCCTCAAAGGCAGCGACTCCCGTTGAGTAGGTTCACAGATCCAACTTCTCACCCCTCGTTTCCGGACACCCACACGGGAGAGAAAGTAGAAAACAGCCCTCAGACCCGTCCTCCTACTATTCCAACTCAATCCACCCCTTTCGATGCTTCGGAATGCCATTCAGAAGAATAAAATCGATTAAATAAGTCATGAGACGGGCGATGGAGCCAGAAACTTTCACTTTTGGAGAACTGTGATAAGACTCGGGAAGCGGGAGGGTTGGAGTCAATGGAGGGGGTAAAAGGGAGTTGCCTGTGGCATGGGAGAAAGAAAGTGATAACGGATAGTGCAAGAGAGGGGAGGGGTCTCTTTTGGCTGAAGATTGGAACGGAGCAAAGGACGAGATATGGCGGGGACGGGTGAGTGGTGGTACTCCACGTCAGATAAATACATGGAAACGGTTTTTTTATGCCAAGGGTATTTTATATTTTCACGTAAGAAATTTCTAGCTAGATGTGCAGCATCTAGCTAGAAATATTATTCCAGCAAGCGTTAGAGTGAATCAAGGCGAAGTCCATTGGTGATAATTCGAGCAAACCGTAGAATTTTCTAAACCACTCAAAATAAACTACGAACATATCATCCAATTATGCGGAAAATTGGTTTTTTTACTACTAAGCGGAAAGAATAATAATTTTGCATGCATATAAACAGATTGAAAATAATATTAGAGGTATACGCATTAGAAGAATTACAGAAGAAGAACAAAAATACGTCATGGAATGGGATACGTCAGACAAACCATGAAGGATATCAAATTGGATGATTACGAAGGAATCAAGCTATTGGTTGGTAGGAGAGTGGAGTGGAGAACTGCTGAATACTAGTCTTCTGGCTGATAACAGCAGATGATAGTAATGTAAAAAAACATTTTTCGAAATCGGTAGGTATTGATTCGGTCCTCAAAAAATGCGTTGCATCCAGTACGCTTAGTTACGAACAAATTGGCGTTTATTTTATGCATTCATGCTCAGTTTAACCATGCTGGTGCGGAATGGATACTCTACTGAAACATTCTGAGTCGGTCAAACTGTGACGCGAGCATCCCCGTTCGTGGGGAGACCCAGAACCGAGATGTCGGAATGAGTAATAGAGAGGTAGGAAAGGAAATAAGATGTGAGTGTTTGGCTGGAATTTGCGCGGGAGAAAGTGGAAAGGGAGAGATAGAGATGAATAGGGTTGGAGGGAAAAATAACAGAGGGTTACAGAGAGCCGCATTTAGCCATCTCTCTCGGTAAGGAACTGACTTCATCCCACTCCTACGTTGTTGATCAAGTAAGGTCTTTGTAAGGGCTTTGTGCTCGCGTTTGAATCTTGTATGAGGCGAGGAGAGAGTGAGAGGGAAGCGGATATACTTCCCGGGAAACCCAACTAAGTGGCCGGGGCCAGAAATGCAGGGATCGTCAACGGCTTTTCATTAATCCACGCCCCATTCCGTGGCTTGTAACGGCCCAGTCAAATTAATCCTCACATGGAGAAGATTAGCCTGAAACTAGCCATTTGCTTATAATTACACGATCGTGGGGAAAACAGATTGATGTGACTGTACTTTACGCGGAAAGTGATTTCTTTGGTTTATTTTGGCCGAAATCTACATGTAAATGGATGTGGTGTGGCTAAATTGTGCGAAAGTGAAATTCGACATCATAGGACTAAGTACAGTGTTTGAGATGGTGCAGAATGTATCATACATAGTTTAGAATCAGGCCATTTAGCACTTGTTCAGCAAAAAACCATTAGAAAGTATTACCGTTATCACTAATAAGTCTTTCAAGTCTCTTTCGAATGGCTTTGATATAGACATCAGAGAACGGTTACTTCAAAGCTAGTGAATTCTCTCCGCCATTTCCTCATTTATTGCAGTTTGCAGAACAGATATGGGCTTTACCTCATGTGTCAATATGACTTGGATGGCATAATAATTAATTGTGAGGTTTCCTGCATTGGTATCAGCTTAATTTGGTTTTAATATTTCTGCACAAGATGTTATTTCATTTGCCATACACTGGAAGAAAAACAATTAACACACCAAGTATATGAATACTGCGAATAATAATATTTTATAATATTCAGCTTTTGCAATAACAATGATGGCATGATTGCAGTTACACTGATGTACTTTGCTTTTTAAAGCGCCAAAATAGTTACAGGATCAAAACGATTATTGGAAAATATTTTCCTCGAACGTATGTGCTCACTGCAAAACTTATTTCTGACACATCACTTGCAGCTTAGTACGCTATATATCGTGTATTTTTCATTATAGACGCTAATGAAAATAATAGCGATATTCACAAACTTATAGACTTAAAGAGATATTAATATCACGTCTTTTAATGTTTACTGTTATCATTACGGATCATTTTTTTCGACATATTCTTGTTAGCTATTGGTTGAGCTCGCCAAATTCTTTTTAACTTCAATTTGCTAGTTAAATAAGTTATATCTGCTTTCTCCATATTCAAAGTACCTGCCCAACATATCAAATCTCTCCTAACCGCTCCCGCAAGACCCACCGTAGTTACGACCAGAGCGTCCCTGAAATATCATGGATCCAATCACTTCGCAGCCCCCCAATCTCCATCCCAACCCCTTTCCCTCCATATGGACCCCATGCGTCTCCACCATCGTTGGGCCCAGGCGGGTACACCATACCCCACGCACCCTATCGCCGAAACCACCACCTCTCGTACCCATATTTCTTCCCGCTTTCACTCCGTCTCCATTAAAAAGGCATGAATTATGGATTTTGTTGCAACAAATTTTTCGTTGATGATGCCCAAACGCGAAACCAACAGATTATCTTCCACACATGGTTGCGTAGTGGACCCGATCAGTCAAATGTATAACACGTTCTTGTGACGCATAAAACAGGCACGGAAGATTACTCATTCAAATAATTCCGTTCATACCAAATTATCCATTAAAGTCCCTTGTTGAAGTTATCACATTTTCTGCGATGAACATTAGACGATAAATTGAACCATCTGTCCATTTTAATATTTGTTCTAAAATGTATCTTGAGTAAATTACTTTTCTTCACTGAATAAAGTCTCAAGGGTTGAATGCTGTGAATTCTCATTTTTAGGTGGCTGGAGAGGGAATTGATGAATTCTAGGTGGCTGGGGAAGAATAATGGGACCACATTTCATTTAAGTGCATCCATTAACGCTAGGAGGATGGGAGTTTCGTACTACCTAGAAGGACGGGGATGGGTCATTTTGACCCATAAAGTTTTTCAGCGTGAAATGGCCTTTTTTTCTACTAAAACTTAACATAAAAAATGTGTATTGAGAGAATCTCATTGTACTAAATATACATCAAATGCTATGAGACTAATCAGAATCAGAGCTAAAGAATACGGGAGAGAAAAACTTTGACCTTTTTATCGGCCGACATACCTAGACAAGCAAAATGTCGTAGGATGGACAACAGGTAAAAGAGGCATGATTTCGTCATTGATCACTCGTGTAAGAAATATTCAAATGAATATGGAGCGCAGATGAAAGGCACTTGAACTCATCCACCACGAGCCCAGATTGTAAGCCTCTCATCACAGGTATAATTTCAAAATACCCGCATGAAACTGAAAGATGGTTACTCCCTGGATTTTTATTTGGCGAAAACGGTAAGGAGTGTTACGCAAAAGGAATACGGAGTGGAGGAAAAATATACGGAATTCATCATACGATATTATTTTTCTTCAGATCAAGGCTTGGGAAGCGCTCCACTTTGTGTTTGCCATAGATGTCAGTTCCGAGGCGAGCAGAAGGCGACGGGTGGAGCGGAGGGAAGATATACGAGATGGGGTGGAATGGGAAGAAGAGGAAACGTTTAATCGTGCCAAGTACGTCGCTCTTTTCCTCAAAAAAACGAGCTTATTAAAAAACGCCGGAAAAATGGGCTCTCTGAGAACTCTTGAGGATTGTATGAAAGTGACGCTAGGCCAAAGCCATAGTTTTAATTATAATAGGCAATTAAAGTTTCATTAGCAAGAAAATAACGCTCCAGACTCTGAAAAGCCATTCAACAGAAATAATGAATTTGGTATAGGTACTCTGGATAGTAGGCAGGAAAATAAATTGTTCCCCAGCGCTGGTTTGAGGCGGGGCATCAATATGTGAGATATTGCCATTCAAACTTTGTTGGTTATCTCAGCATTGTCCAATCTGAAACACTTGGTGGTTCGGCCACAAAAAAGTGAAAAAAATGTTGTGTATTATTAGGATGTATTAATAGGAAAGTCTCTCGAGATGTACCAATATATACCATTTGGGGCGAGGTAAGGGTTAGTTTGTACATGTAATGCGCTCACACGAAAGTTTTAAGATCACATAATACAGCTTGTTAGGAGGCTTTTATTATTTTATTTGATAAATGTTTTATTATAAATTTAAAATTTAATTATTTAAGTAATTTTCATTTGTAGTAAACCAAAATCTGTGTATTCCATAGACAAATTATTACGAGTACAACCATCACTCACTTTCGTCAGTCTCACTTGGTGGTATTCCATCATTAAAAAAATTTTAAGATGTCAACTTTTACTAAAACCACTCGATGTATTAAACAACCAGTTTCGGCAGCTATGCCATCATCGAGTACGCACAATTTTTCCGCTGTTATTGGGTTGAAAATTATTTTCGGAAATTCTCTTTTCTGCATTATGAACAACCTCCTTGAGCCTTTGTTAAAATATCCACTTTCATAGTAGCTAAAAAATTATTACAGAAAAACTCACCGGAGAACCAGATATGTTTTCGTCTCAGTTTATAAAATGGGCATCCAAGTTGCTATATTTAAGTTTTTACAATTTCTAGAATTACAGACCCTGAATCAGAAGCAACCTTAATTCCTCTCCGTCTATTTTACATCAACATCTCTCCCCCTTAAAAGAGAAGCAAAGAAGAGAGCTCTCAAAAGTGAAAAACTTTCTCTCCCTCCACTTACCCTCCATCATGGCCACTCCATTCACCCATAATAATATGACTATGAGAGAGTCAAGCGCTCAAATATTCGACAATTTCAGATTAGGCATGTTTTAGTACTCAAGAGGCACTAGTTTAGAGAGTGAGGTGCGGACGAGATTCGGTTAAGTTCCGTGGGAACCGTGTAAGTACTCCACAATCTCCTTGGGAAGGAGGACATCTAAAAGTTCCATCTGGTGCTTCAAGCTGAGCTTATGAGAACGTTACCTAAACCCTTGCTGCTAATTACGGCTGAGAAATGTTACTTCTACAGTTTGAGGACTATAACGCTCTAGGAGAAGGGACTGCAACAGTGGAACGTTGGAATGAACGTTAGGGACAGAAAGAAAATCGACCGAGGATAGCTCTACAAGAGCCATCATGTCATCACTCCACAAGAGCACATATTCAAGTATGCAAGAGTTTGTAAAGTAAGCAGGCGGCAAAAGGATTTTCTAAAGGTATGTATAATAAGTCGAGTTTTAAACGACATAGAGAACAAAGAGATATGCATGACTTATCCTGACACCTCCATTATGGGTGATGGTTGCACAAAAAGAATAACTGATTTTGGACATCGTGGCACTACAAAGGAAAGATTACAATGTGGCATCTACACTGAAAAAACGAATATAATGTCTCACTTAAAACAGTATACAAATAAAAAAATATAAAGGAGGAATCGAACATTTAAAACTACCAAACAACTTGTTGATGAGGATAGATATTTTTACAGCGATAAAAGATACAGAGAAGACTGTGAATGTGGAGTTATAAATATCTTTTTACGGGAATGAGGAAGGATATTCTGAAGAAATAGATACCTTGAGGGGCTAAGGTTCTCGGTCTCTGGATTCGTCAATTGAAAACTTGAGTTAATTTTTAACGTCATCTTGCTCCTGTCAAAATTTGCAAATGTAGTCCAAATCATAATATTTTTGCTGCATGCTCAAAGATAACTTTGTTTAATGATTGAGCTGTCCATCTTCATGAAAATATTTTCACCTCGTCTGGGAAATTTATAATTTTTATCTGTAATAACAGGGCCTAAAAATATAAATTCATACTACTTTTCAATTAATCAACCCATTTCAAATTTTAGATAGCGGGAATTTTCAGGAGTGCATAATATCCCCCATTAAGCTCAATAATATTTACTACACAATCGTTAATGATGATTCTTTAAGCTAAAAAATTAGATAGATTATACGCTTGAACGCCAAGGACTGCCTAAACCATTTTCATCGCCTTCTCGCCACTTATTTCTACTTCCCTCTCGTAAATATTACCTTGTAGTCGTGTGAAAGTGCCAGAATCAGATGAGTGTGCGTTACTTGGATCACAAACACGGGGGTGGAGAAATGTGTATCTCCGACGAATTTAATTTATCTAGAAAAAGTTGGTCCTGAGACATTTTCCTTGGATTTCAGGATTCACTTGGATCCATTTTCACCAGGATTAATTCTAAAAGATATCTTTTAAGTTGCAGCCAGGATGAGAGGCAGTTGATATTGGGACACCAGAATTTTAGAATGAAATAAGAAAATATAACCGGCAAATATGAACTCATGCCTTTTTGACACTTCCGCACAACTTGAAGTGCTATGAAAACTGAAGATCAATTTCTATGACACAAATCTAAATTCGTGACTGAAGAACATTTCAAATTTCTCCAGAAAGGATGATTTAATATGGATGTAAGCAGCCGCTCTCATTCAACTGTACTTATGAGCATACAATTGAGGATTAGACACCACCAAATATTAGAAATTCCTCGATAGATAGACATGAATAAAAACTTGTCCATTGTAGGGTGTCAGGTTTTGCTTGTTGAAAAAAGACCCAAGTGGAATGCATGAAGAGTTTTAATAGAATAATAGAAATGAAGAGTTTTAATAGAAATAGAAGAGAATAGTTTTAATAGGCGAGTTCAAATCGTTGGATTCTATACACAAGCAGGTTGTACAAACAATTTCTCACTCCGAGTGCTGGAGAGAGAATACTGGGGTCCTTGGCCGAGCTGGTAGGCTTACTGCTGGATGTCTTCGCCGCTGCGGGCGTTGGTTGTCTTTTGCCTGCGCACACCGTGCTTGGGATGCCGTATGAATTCTGCTGCCGAGAGCACTCCAACATGAGCGTTGTTGCCGTTAGGCCAGATGAATTGATGCCCCTGCTTGTTCCGCGGCCGTTATATACGGCTGTCCGGGTCCAGGGGAAGGGGGATTGTATCATCCTTCCAAGAGGGGAGAGGGTCCCTCCCCTCATCTAGAATTTTCTACTGCGTACTTCCACAGGACCGTCTCTTAGAGTGACCACTCGGCACCCCTATTTCCGAAGCCACCATACGTGACGTCACACAGGGGAAAACTCTCCTCACACGAACCCTTAGCTAGAACATCCACCTTTAACTGAATTTCACGTCGAACAGTTCAGTACTAGGGATGCTCCGCCTAGATGCCTCTTCATTTCGTAACTATAAGTTGAACTACGAGTTATTACCCCCACTACCCTAAACGTTAGATCAAATCGTTACTATCAATCGATGTCTTGTCTTTTGGAAAGAGGAGAGGTTCATTGTGGTGAGTGATAATGTAGGTAATTTAAAAAACCCGCGGTATAATGACTTATCTTTTATTAAGACTCTGTTATGGCGCAATACAAAATGGCCAGTTTTCAAAATAATTGAGGATTAAGAATACATACTGTGTTCTGTAAGTAAATGTCTAAACTGTCCTATTTAAGATTCTATGAATTTCCTCTTGGGTACAGTCGTATTTTACAAGTCATTTTATATAAAAATGTAGAAAATAGGAGGTTCATTACTTTAGAATAAACTGGAAAAAAATAGAATTGCGCTTATCCAAGAAACAAAACTAGCAGAGCTTATCCAACATATTTCGGCTTTTTTATACTTAAATCCTGTCATTTGCGAGGCCCTTTAGAATAAAATATTTTCCAATATCATGACTGCTTTATCTTCCGAATTAAACAGCATGTAGCTATATTAATTAGTTAAACATGTCACATTACTAATATCTTTCAGAGATGGGTTTAATTTATCGATATTTACTTGTGCTACACGATTAATTTATATTTTGGATCAATCACTTATGCCATTAAATTCTTTAAAATGTTGTGGCAGTTGCGATCTAATGGTGGCATAGTTTAATAAATCGTACTTATTCGACAGCAGCTAGTTTCATCACATAATGGCTTAAGCAATTTAAATTTTTCTCACAATATTGCTCTTGCACATATAGAACAATGAGGAAATATGACAATTTGAGGAATGTTTAATTGTTATGTTTTATAAATTGCTTCATAGAATTCGGCATACATTTTCCAAAGACAAAAATTTCCCCAATAAAGAATTTTTTAGTCTATTTTTGAATTCATATTGGTAATTTTTTTAGTTTAAAGGCAATATTTAATAAGCAACACTCCCCAAATTTAATTTAGACGGTACAACACTGCAAAGTTAGGTCACGGGAGCACAAGAACCTGGAATGACTAGGAGTGCATATCGTTCCAAAAAAGTCGTAAGTGCGGGATAAATAATCTTTGCCTTTAGTGCCATTGCAAAAGATTCTCGTGCTAGAAAAAGCGATTCTGCAGTCTTCCATGATGCCAAAATATTTAAAGAAAAAATTGTTTAATAATACGTCTTATTATTCCTCATTTTCTTTGATTCCATGCCAACCAAGATTTCGGTATTTCATACCGTTGTCAAAATTGGTACTAGTACAAAATTGGTGCGTAGCATGGTGCGTCGTGCCAAATCCACAGTCTGCTTTGAGTGATGAAAGTGATGAATATGACAAAGAATATATAGCAAAGCTGAATTTTGAATTTTCTCACGCCTGAGAGTTTTGCTAGCGAACTATTCCGGTGGGTTTCCAGCAAATGTATTTTCTCTCCGTCCCTCTGCTTAAGTGAAATATCAACTAGTGAAAAACTAATCGTTCACGACAACCGCTCGCAGGACTTTTTTCGCGTTATGCGCTCCAAAATAAACCTTGTGAGATCGCTTTCTTGCGTGCAGTATAATATCTTTTCCTTTCCAGGTAAAGATAACGGGATAATTACAATAATGATCCCAAAACGGTATTTCAAATTTCCTTCCGTTTGGGTTTCTGACTGGACAAACTATTTAAACACTATATTACGTTATTTTCCTTAGTTCAGCATTGATATAGTATATCTTAATATATACTATGATTGAACGTAATTAAATGCGATTAAATGCCTATTTAGCATTGGTTCTTAAGAATATGTGCATTCCAAGCGATAAATTACTCTAAAAGAAAATTTCTTCAGTTATTCAGCACTAGAAATCCACATATTTCTTGACTTAAAAATAACCGCAATAAAATACCTCCTAAAACTGTCTTCCAGGGATTTTGAGTAAAAGCAGGTGGTTAATCTCTAGCTATTCTTTAAAATTCCACGATTCTGTTAAGGTTTAAGGTTTCAATTCCCATTTTTTGTAGGGTCGTAAAGGTAATCAATCACATGTGCTTTTTTATTATCAAAGTAATTTGTCGAACGACAATGAGCACACTATACCCTGGACC
This sequence comes from Ceriagrion tenellum, assembly GCA_963169105.1. Lineage (NCBI taxonomy): Eukaryota > Metazoa > Arthropoda > Insecta > Odonata > Coenagrionidae > Ceriagrion > Ceriagrion tenellum. Next base: position 37,602,534 of record OY720640.1, read on the forward strand.
CTGAAATCTGGGCATGTATAATATTTAAGCATTAAATGTTTTACATATATTTAATTTGAACAATGTTTCTCGATCGAATTAATGGAGCAAAATGCAGTACCGTAGGATTTACCATCTTGATTTTAAAAGTTTCATCGCGCATTAAAAATGGCCTTAAGCATTAAAATTACACATTCTATAGTCTTTATGTTCCAAAATATGATTTAAAGAAAGATTCTCATGCACATATATGTCCCGTTCAACGTGTAGGACTATTAAAAGCGTGCATTGTTCACTGAAATAGGTCCAAGAGCAGTGTCGTTTGATGTACGTAAAATGGGCTCCAGCCGTCATTCCCATCAGAAATCGCCACGTCTTTCAATGATATCGCACCTACTCCCTTTGGTTCCATTTCTCTTCCCTCGGCTGGCCATTTTGTCTTAAACTCTCATCGTTCATCCCGTTGAAGTTCACATCCAGCTACCCCTTATCACTTTTTTCCCCAAGACACCTCGACGAGCGACCATCGTTCTCCAGCATTCGCCGTACACTCCAGTCATTCCCCTTAAGCAGCCCATTCTCAGTGCAAGTCTGACATGACCCAATTTCTGCCACATTTCCTTCCACCTTCATTTACTCTTGCGCAGTTGACGATATTGAGACATGGACTACGGAAATTTCATCGCCTTCTGACAAGGGGGGGGGACAGTAAACCTTTATGATTACTACTATCACAGGTTTTCCCAGTAGTGTGATGAGTCACCATTATCGGTTTTCTCGTTGCGTCTCAAGTTGCGCAACAATGAGATCTTAAGACAGAATCGCAACCCTTGCTCGCATGAGTGCCTTTCCCGTTGAGTAGTTGAGTCCCATGTCTCACTAACTCTCATCATCTCTTTCACTTCTCATTATTTCCACGCTACTCAACGCAAGGATAATTTGCGATAGCTAAACTATCCATCTCCGCTGTTCTCTGTTTAGTATACTCCGTGATTCCCGAAGCACAGATCTGTCTACTACTCTACTCCTATGAGTTCAGCAGCATAAGAGAGCTGTTAAAGTTTGTCCTACGCAGGCCAGGCTGCCGTCTTGTTAACGTAATTTCTATGACCAAAAAAAAAAGGCGCCCTAAAATAAATCGGCAAAGGACTGGGTGTTATCCAATAAAGGAATATCAAACCAAACAAATCGATATAAAATTGTAATACTGTGTAGGAAATTCATATCTAAATATATCACCAAGCCTAGAGTTCTATCAAATTTTCCATAAAAAAGTTGTTATCAATTTTATGAAAGAAATTTTTCTTGATTACGAATAGTAATAGAAACTAGATCTTTGTTTGCTTTTAAGCTCTTTCAAATAGCATTTAAACCAATTACCATAGTTAGCCCACATAGAGACATCGATTTAACGATTTGATAAAGAAACAAGTATTTTAGCGGGATTAAGCCGGCTATGAGGCGACCATCTTCGCGAGAGGAATAGCGAAAATGTGTGCATCATTGCGCATCATATTTTTTCCCAAAAACGGAAAATGGAGGTAGATGGTTCTATTGCGAGGGAGTAGTATACGTCCATATGTGTGAGTTCCAGTGTGTGAGTGCTCTTGATGCTGTTGTTGTTTTGGAGCGGCTTTCGACGGTCGTATTGCACGCCGTTTGTTTCTTCGATCGGCCGTATAGAGGGCGATGCAGGAAATATTGCGTCGGCGGTGAAAACAGTTTACGGGCGAGTAAAGTGTGTCGCTTAGAAGCCGTTCCGGGGAGAGGCACACAAATTGTGCTCAACGGCGGAGTGTAACGAGCGTCGCGCCTGCGTGTAACGGGTAAATATTTTCCGTGCGCCCCGGACGACGAAACTTTAAAGGGAAGGACAATTCAATGCCCATTACAACGAAGGTGAGGCCAGTATGCCCGCTTGTTGTTTACCACGAAGCATTTGTCGTACATCGAAATCCAATGGTTGATTACCCCACTGGCTGCTATATCGCTCCCTCGATCTCCATCGAATGCGTAAGTGCAAGAGCTTCTCGTTGGAATTAACGCCAGTATTTATAGTGCCCTGGTATTTAGGATCAGAGTCCATCCCCTGAGCGCAACTGTAGTTTTAGTGGAACATGGTGGAGAAAAATATCCCTGTAAGTGTACCGTAATGGTTCTGAAAAACTGGATTATATCACCAGATATAAAAATAACAAACAAAACAAGGTGAGTGGACCACAGAGGGAGTCAGAAAATAAGACATGCAAACGGCTTAAAACTCCATCACATTGTTAAATGATGGAATAGCTAGTTATCACTATCAAACTAATTTATTCCCGAAATATAGTTTTGAGAAAATACTGGGGCCTAAAAATAAAATCCGTAACACCCGTAACAACATGCGTATTAGGATAAATCCATTGAGACTTTACACCACATTCTGTTTTGCAAGATTGTAGGTGTGCTAGTGCAAGGGATGCACGGTTTGGGGGATTTTCTGAACTTCGAAGAAGCTTTCAGAAACACTTCGTTCGACCTACTTGCTGCCGTGCAGATATGGTCGAACGTAGTTTGAACGTAGGTCGAACGTATCACATTTTAAAAAGGCATTCATTTTTGTTTGCTTATTGCTTTACTACGGGGTGATAACAATGGTCTCTTGTTACACACGCTGAGTACCCAGTTTTTGTAAGAATAATCGTCCGTGAATGGAGTGTTGATGACAGCAGCAACGAGGTTAACAGTCGCGAATAAATGTTATTGCATTCGGGATATGTAGATAGTGGGGTACGGCTTGTCGGTCAAAATACGAGTGAAAGGGGTCCGGGTAATTATGGGCGAGTTGCGGGAGATTGGGTGGGTGTGGAGTGGGAGGAAGGGGTGTGGCCTGGCCCTACGAGAGGGTGGGGGAAATGGAGGGCTCTCGTGGCTGGGCACACGAGACTGCGGATGTGAAGTCGAGGACGATTGAGGGGAGAAGAGGGAAGGAAGAGAAAGGAAACCCTGAGGCTGTTTGATAAGAAGGTATCGTGCGCATAGGTATGGCCCTCCTAATGCATACCAGCGCAGATTGGAGTGAAGATTGAAATGTTGGGGGAGATGGGCAAGGATGGACTGGACGAGAGAAAAGCAACAAGCACGAGAGAGGAGATTTGTGAAAACAAATTAGTGGCTTAAAGTTACTTTAGGATAATAGTTTCAATTTAAATGACAAGCCGGCATAAAATACGAGTTTCCTACCGACCCATAACTATGGTGTTTACATTTTAGAGCGCTGAGTTCCACTTTGAACATGCATATTTTCTTTCGTCAATAAATCTTTGGCCATAATATTGGAAATGCATCTATCCAGTTGAAAATAGCTGTCTGTTTACATTTATAATTGAATTTCGATGACAGATTTTTTTTTAATTCCGCTTGTTGTATGTTACTCGAACCAGATAGGTCAACTTTTGTTAACCAAAACTGTAGACCGCGGGACATTGGCTTAAGAAAAGGCGAGGAGAACATGGTGGGATTTCAGGAAGATCGAAGGGAGAAAGAGGCAATGGGAGGGAGGGAATATACTAATGGAATATAGAGAAAGATAGGAAGCAAGTGAGAAAGGAGGCCCACAGCACGCAATCCAGGCCCTTTATCGAACTGTTAGGGACTCTGATGACGGACTTGCGTGGGTCAACTCCTCTGCATCCGGCCCCGCTCTCACTTCTCTCCATTTCTAACCTTCCACCGCTGCTCACGGCACTGCCCTTTCTACAGTACCACCCTCGAAACACACAAGAGAGAGGAAAATCGAATTCTGCTGTAGGCACGTTGTTTCCCACCGATCTGCTAGTCAAATGAAGAGGAATGACCTGGCGGAGGGGATTGGAGAAGAGTGGACTGCGAAGGAGTATTGAATTTTAAGAGGTAGCGAGTCAAAGAGTAGAGGACGAAAGTCATGAAGCAGGTGGGTAGGTGGGGTTAGTAAAAAGGAAAGGCAGCCGGCCGTGCGGAAGAAGAATTAGGAATTGGGAGGAAGGATACAGATAAAACAACGGAGTTGTATAGGAGAGATGAAAAGGTTTTCTGCCCTCCTCGACGCGTTCAACAATGAGAAGAGGAGAGCTCTAGGCGTTGCGTCTCACGCAAACCAGTGAGAATGCTTGCCCTCTCTCTCTACCCGGTCAAAAGTGAGTCACTGGGAGTGTTTGTGTTTACCGCATTCGCTGAAGTGCCCCTGTCCAGCCATTGACGAAAACGGTGAACTGACTGGTGTGAAGTGATGAAATTGAGACGCTCGTAGCACTCCCATTTGTCCTCGGGGTACGAGCGACGAAAGCGGCGATCGACAAACGGAGGAGAAGACAAAGGTTGAGCTCCCGAAATATTTCCTACGTCCGACCTATGAACCTATGAGAGCAGCAATAATCCATCATTGCCCATAATGTTTTCATTTAACTTTTTAGTTTAATTTATAAGAAGAGTGAACTAAGAATGCTCTCGGTGCCCTTGCTTTAAAGCCGTGTTAAAATTTTAAAATTGTTGAAAAAAATACTAGAATATCAAAAAATAGAAAATGAAAGAAGATTATAATATCTCACCCGCCCGAAGATAAAATATTTAGTATCAGCGAAAGATAATACTAACCAAAATTTAATACGTTTCTTATTATAATTACCGTTCTAGCAACACGCTTAAGACGTGATAGGTCTAACTCCATTTTTAAGAAATATCTCCAACAGTGGTTTACTGGCATCCCATGGCAGTAATAGGCAAATAATGATGCTTTCTACTCTTAATAATGGTGTGTATTCTTAATTTGTAAGGATTAATTCAACAGGTTTTGCAGTTCGTGGACATCACAAGATGTTAAAAAAGACTACTGAAAGCTAAAACTGGACTTTAGTTGGTCATTGCATGTCAGACAATTAACCAGCGGGTTATTTTATCCAGCAAAAAATGCTGATTAGCACTTGAAAAACAGAAGAGGAATGAGAGCCCTGATAATAAAACCTTTTGAGGAGGATGAAATAGACGGAACCCAAGAGAAAAAATAAATCACATTTGGCCAGACATCCGGGCATTAACCAAAAAAATATTGTGACCGAGTTGAGACAGCAAGCGCCAGTTAGGGAAAACAAATGCTTAGTGATAAGCAAAAATGGTGGAAAGTCGGGGAGGAGACGAGGGGGAAATATAATATAAGAGGAGCCAAACTACTGGAGAGGAAGATTACCAGAAATCTTTCCAACCCGGAATAATTCGCCGAGTTTATGGGATATGGTGAATTGTAGAAAATCCAGCATTAGAGTAGGGGGTCGGGAAGAAGAGAACACGGGGATTTTAAAATGAAGAGGAAACTCCAGGGAAGACAGGGGCAAGGGTGAATGTCAGAGGTAGGGCGCGAATGAGGGGAGTGAGTGAAGGAGAGGAAAATGACTGACTATTCTGAGAGGAACGTCTGAAGGAAGGTCTTGGCAAGACTGTAGAAAGGGAGACCTGAAGGTCGTGCTGGCTAAGCTTTTTTGCCCAGTGAGTATTGATTCACATAGATGCAGATAATAAAAAGTTCCAACACCGTGGGGTGGGAGATTACCGTGCTCGCTGATGGTCATGGCGGAGGCCTACGTGGCAAAGAGGGAAAGTAGAAGTGAAATGGGTGAAAGAAAAAGGCCGGGGGGAAGATGGGAATGAGTGAGGTGACGAGAGAGTGAAGCAGGGGAGCGAAACTACTTTTCAAAACAACATTAAGGCACAAGCTCAAAGAATAAAAGGGAAAAGTGTTACTTTCACCAATTACTATGACTATACCAGCCCCATTATCCATACCGGGCCTCAAGGAGATACGATTTTAAACAGAACGGGAGAAAGTGATAAGTCACCCCGCAATTTGAAGTGCTTTTGATACCAGAAAATAGGAAGGATATTTGACTGTTACTCCAACTGGCCAACCTCATCCCCTGTTTCGTAGGATTTTGGAACCTTCGTACCTTATAACCATTAATCTTCCTCGGTGCCTTGCTAGAAGCTTTTGCGAAAGATTTATGCAGTAAAGGAAAGGGGTAGGACAGTATATTTGTGATGTACTGGATACGCTGGTTTCAGGAACGAAAAACGACACTTAATGCCTACGTTCGCTATTGCAGTTGTTCCTGAAACAAACTATAGGGAAAGAATTATAAAAGTCTTAGATAGTGGTCGTAAGACTCCCAAAAAAACTATTAAAGTCGTTTTACACGGTACATTTGTTTGCACAATCTATTGCACGAACGCTTGCATGAGAAAAATCGTACTGTGTAAAGCGGTAAATTGTGTGAACGCTTGTGCGAATGTCTGAATGACTGAATGGGAAATAGAACCTGCTCTAATTCCATTCAGACAAGTATTCAATTTGGGATTCATTTGTTTTTGCAAAAACTTTCATCGTGTAAAACGGACTTTAGAGTTTACATGAAAAAACCCAATTAGATACTCTTCATGGAGTAGAATTTTTTCATTGAATCAAATGATCATATACGTTACTACCTCACCAAAATGGAAATTAACTTTCCCAAAATCACCAATTAGCACCCAACACCCCACATCTCTTAGGCAACAAACTGTATAACCAACTACATGAAAAGCTATCCTTGAGTTTTCAAGCTTACATCGGAAAATCTAGAATTATTTCTATGGAAAAGCATAGTGTTGCATAAAAATATTTATGGCACATAGCTAATTATAAGTGTTATTACAGTATAATTTCCTGTGTACGGTGGGTGATTTGGCAAATTAAATTTACTTAATAACCTAAATAAACCTACACTTGTATTCGCAAATCGCTAAACGTGGCGAAAGTAATAAAATTATTTTTTTCCATTCCCTTAAAATTCTACTTCCATCCCACCTCGAGTTTGTCTTCTTTGTATTTACTTAACGATTCACAAGTTTATTTCATTATTCATGAAATATACTGAAATGTTTTGCTAGAATAGTATTTTTCGTGAAATTTGAAGGAAAAGTGACGAAAATGCATTTTTATTTTCCAGCAAATGTTTGTATAACAAGGGCAACCATAAACATTTTCCAGAGTCTATTAGCAGAGCTTTGATAATGTTAAAAAGCCGAGTTTATGAAAAAATTTGACAGACGCACGCCCCAAGTCGACGCAAGTGCCCATGGACTTAAATCGTACCTAGAGGGGAGAAAAGAATATCATTACATCTTCATCATGATCAAACTTGACCTGTTTACTAATATTGGTAATTCATTGATAAAAATGAAAAATCGGCACGAGTGAAAATTTACATGGAATTCGTTATTTCGTTATCGAAGGCGTGTGAGTTGTGTTAAAGTTACAGGCAGTAACTTTCATTGCCTGTGAGACTAAAAAAGAGACTCTTTAAAAATGGGACAAGAGATTGATTGGTCCTTCGACTGATGGTAGTAATTTGTTACTCTGCAAAAGAATTTCAACCCATTCTCAAGGGACGGTAAATTTACTACCTTCACCCTAAATCCTTGGCAGACACTTAGTTAAGAAGGCTTTTCCGCTGTTGCCACATTAGGGGACGGAATATTTTCCAATAACATAGTTCCGTATATTTATCAAGAAGATTTAATTATTCTAGAAGCGGCATTATTTACCTCTTGCCTACAAGGCTAACGAGGAAACAAAAAAATCCAGTCCCACAAAAAAATATAGATGAGCCAAAATAATCCCAAAATTTCCACTCCCTCTCGGCAATTATTCTTCCTGCAGTTCTGTTTCCTTAAATATGATAGACTGAAATACTAAAAAAAAAATTTCACATACATCGAAGCTCATAGCATGCTACTACTCCAGCCAATAGCAATCTAAGCACATCTACCCAAAGCTGTGTATCGACCGCTGTCAGCCTCAGGCATGAGTCACGGGAGCGCAGGACAAAGACCGTCAGATGTAGGAGTGTCCTCTCGGCAACTTGTTTACAAACGTGAATAGGGGACGGAAAGTATTTCCATCGGTAAATAGCACTAATTTCTATCAAAATGCCCTTCTTCAGTGGGTTCATCTTAAATTGACTTACATCATCAACAAACTTCAACAAAGAGAATAATAAACCAAGGGGATAAGAATTTACTTCATAATGATTCACCCCACCTACCCAATGGAAGAAAATGCTTTTACACTACAATTTACACTCGAAATTAATTCCACTACCAAGAGTGTACGCGATACATGACAAAAACATGAGTAAATAGAAAGCAGTATTGAGTTTATCACTATCGTTAGATCGTTTTTCATCCAAACTCATAAAATGCGCATGTATTTTTCTCATTGCGGGGATAATCGGCATTCACAGTCGAATCGTAACTGCTTTACATCATTTGACATATCCCTGGTGGCTGATTTCAAATTTCAATCCCGAAATTTACCAATTTTTTTTAAAACAATTATCTATCCTCTATAACATCATTACATCAGTACATCCATGCTAAAAATTATGAAAACTGGCTATCTAGTACATTAAAGGCTTAATTTATCCAGGATTATTTCTCACTTTATGCTGAATTAAAAACTTTGCCATTGATTAAGCATACTTGACCTAGAAGTACTCCTTAAAATATTGACAAATAGGAGGTGGGAAAGTTAGAAGATTTTCAATTTCTGATCTCACACTGTATTGATAGGTATAGCCATATGCCGCATCAACTTGATGCAATAATCTTCAAATACTGAAAATAGAGTGGAGCGTCGTCTATCCGAGTGCTAATATCCCGAAACGTCGGTTAACTGAAAGGAAATTTGAGCGCCAAGCAAATATTACGGTTCAGTTTTTACATCTGCGTACTGGTCTGCATGACTTGATTCTTACCTTACTGCTAACTACACTATTCCTCTGAAGGAATGTTCATGGGAAATGAATATAATTGTTTCCTTCCAATGTTTCGAAGCGTAATATCTTTTTCAGAATAATAATTGATATGACTCCATGAACCTATCGTTCATTTTGATGACCAGGTTGATGTCGTTGATGGTAAGACCAGGCTGAGTATATTGTACATCAATTCATTTATACTCATCATGGTCTGACCATAGATATCCCGTTCATGAACTCATATCAATCACTATTCTTAATCCCTGATGAGGCAGAGATAAAGCTGCAAGACGTTGAAAAGAGACAATTTTACTAATTTCCCAAGAACAGTTCTCTAGAAGAATTGTGTAGACATTTAAAAAGTGATCAAAATCAATTCGCATAAAAAAGATGCTAACGAAATTAAGATTTTAAAATTGAAGTTTACAAAATGCTCCTATAGGGTTAATGCAATTAACATCTACATGTATATTTTAACCTGCCTTTATACTTTTTTTTATCTCAATTATGAAATAAATAAGTATGCCGGAATTATTTGCAATGCTAAATGACATGCCAAATTAATTTTAAAGGAAGCCATGATGACGCATTAATAGAATTGAAATACATTGACAGATGAGAAAGAAATGAAATTATTATTCTTCGAAATAAACTCCGTAAGGAAAACAAATATACATTGTAACATAACGCTGGCCTCGCCATTTTTTCTTTTACCACCTCATGGTTTATAATAACAATAAGGGACCCACCATATTGTGAATTTTGAGAATAAACAATAGACCTAAGGAGTGGAAGCGTCGGTAACAAAAGAGGACTGTAGAAGAAACCGTCGGAGTGTACGGTCGTGCAAAGACAGCACGCAAATGGTTTTTGTAGATCAAACCCTGGCAGTGAAGGGACGTGCAAAGAGAGAGCACGCAAGTTTTTGGTAGAGGGAAGTTCCAGAGTGTGGCATCGTGCGAGACATAGCCCACGTAGAAAAGGAGAATTGACAAAGGAGCTGGAATTAAGGATAGGAACGGGGGATTTTACAACAGGACGAGACCCAAAAAGCTGAGGGCCCGCCAAGGACGAACACCACGCAGGCTGAGAGGATTTTCCAGACCACAGAGGGACAAACCAACCTGTGTCGTCGAATAATTGGGTTGTAACTATAACCTTTTATTTTCATATAAGATACAAGAAGCCATAAGGCAAGAGGTTTTAATTAGCCAAGAATTAAGTTTGTGACTGGTATCCCTTTGTATCAAGTAATTGGATTTCGTGAAAAGTTTAAGTGATGAAGTGTGGCAAATAATTAGACAATATACTTAAAAGAAGGAATAATTATTCATATACCAAATTTGTGTCTAAATTAGAATATACAGTTGGTCATGACCTAAGGGTATAAGGAATTATTTTGATTATTTAAATTGTCTGTAAATTGAATATTTCATTTTGTCAAGTAAATTGCAACCGTATCTCTAAACCTGCAATGTTTCATGTATTTTCTTTCCCGACGAGCAAGCTTGAGCAAAGTAATTAAAATATAAGGCACGAGAAGATATCGCAATCGTGGTTTCTTTCCAGGTAAAAGAATCAATAGTTTTTCGTGTTCCATGTTTATCCACAACGTGTGGCATTTCGCGTATTAATTTGTAATAATACCTTTTACATTTTTGGCTCCCATAACGTGGGGCATAATACAAAGTAGAAAAACAACAAAGAAATTACTTGTTACAATATAATATATATAATTTCTTGTTTTATCAGAGTTTCATGTGTGTTATTGCTCCTATTACCCAAAAAGCACACTCAATGTTTTTCCGTCAATGATCGGTTAACTGGAAAACGCACTATGGGCGATCGCTATGGATTTTGAACAGCAGAAAGATAACCAATGCATGAAAAAGCAAACCTTTTGTATGCAAATACTGCCCTGGAACAAATTTGCTATTGTACTCTAATTTCCAAAGGAGACTACATGGTTATGCAGATAGGAATATAATCATTATCAATATCGTTTTTTTAACGCTTATGTATTTCATAATCTTCATAGTTTTTTTAAGTTTTCAATGAAATTATGTCCAGTGATGCAATACAATGGGTAACTGAAATACGTGTGCGTCTTCTACTCAGTTTACTTCTAAAACCCTGCAACAGTATTTCAGTTACAAATTAAATTTACTCAAAAATTACATTCCATGGCTATCATGTTTTCAGTTGGCATGGATGTGTACCTAACATAAGGAATAAAACCTGTGCAGGCCACCACGTGCAATGCATGTGTAATAGGTCATCAACTGGGTTAGGTGTTATGGTGCTAATGTGCCGATGTCTAACATAAATACCATCATCATGGTGTACGCCAAGATAACTCGCAAAGCCAACGGATCCAGTGACAGTTTTGTTAACAAGGTCATTGAAATACGGCTGGAAAATTACTAACTAGGAATAAATACATTTTTGTCGCAAAAGTTCTCCCAATAGACCTTTATCAATCTCGTAGTAGATGGTAGGTAGTAGTTACGCTAGAATCATGCAAATTATCTCAGTCGTTTGATTGGTATTCGAAGAGAAGAGTAACAAGTAAAGTGGCAGACTGAGAGCACTATATATTTCTGTAGTTGTATAATTAACCAACATGGCGTTTTGAGAGTTTTTGTCATTGAAATATCTTTTCTCTAAATATTCTTCGGAAACGACTTCGCATTTGTAAAATATTTACTAAATGGTATCCACTGAACAGATTCACCTGAATATACGAATCTACACAGGACTACCCTATAAGCCACCTTGATGTGCCACTGGAATTTTAAAATATAAAGTTAAAACAAATGAGAAAAATTTTCTTTTATCGTGTGTTTCTAAAATATTTACAGTAAAAGAGAATTTATACTCGCTTCTATTTATTTCATTATTTATTAAGTAGGGTCAACTGATATTGAGTTTGCGGATAATTTTAATTTTTTATCAGTAAGACTCGTTAGAAACATTTTGTTTCCATCCATTAGTATCATTATAGATAACAAAACGTAATACTTCAAGGAAAGCGTTATTAACGAAATTGAAATGATATACCAAATACCATGCTCCATCATTTGCAGAAATTAAAGAGCGGCACAAAAACTGATCCATTTCTCTGAGCACCGCAGGAGGATTTTTAGAATGGAAGTCTAGTCTGCAACTCGCTTCAATTGGCGGACATTTGAGAAATTGAGATAAGTAGCAGAAAGATGCCAGACTCTGTAACATTTTATAATAGCTCTAAATATGGAGTGGACATAGTGGATCAAATGGCTCGAAAATATTCCATCAAGGCACCATCCAGACATTGGCCAGTTTGCGCGTTTTATAACTTGCTGTATTTGGCAGGAATAAATGCTTGCATATTGTACAATTCTCTAAATGAGAAGAAAATGAAACGGAAGATTTTCTTCTATAGCTGGCGGAAGAGCTCGCAGTAAAGTACACAACAACCCGAATTGAAAATGCCCGCGTAGCTATCCCAAATGAAGTTCCTGAGAAACAGGAAAAGCGCACATGATGTCAGGTTAAGGTTAATTGCACAAGAAACAAAACTTTTGTGTAGTGTAATGCATGTAAGAAAACAATTTGCAGAAAATGCACATCACGAGATTATTATGTGAGTAACTATTACGGCATGTGACTTTAATCAGTAAGGATACGCACTGCATTTTTTCAGGCGCAATAAAAATGTTTCATGATATTTTTGCTGTCTTTTCAACAATAATTTTATGTAAGAAATCTATTTACCTGTTGTTTTTCAAATAAAAATCTTGCATATTTGCATGGCTAAATACTCAGCATTCGCTTTCTTTATCCTTTACCTGATTATCACCAGAAAGGAAGGTGGGTCAAAAGTGACCCGACTGCGGTTTTAGGGATAACCGAATTGCCGCAGTTCTAGTGTTAACAATTGCGTGGTATTGTAATACTGCAGTACATTCCAACAAAGCCCGTCGACTCTCAGACCCCTAGAGGTACGCCTTACCGCCACGCTGGCAGCTCCCGACGACCAAAAAATAAGTAAAAATATCTCTCCGTTCCCAACTCTTCCTCTCGTCCTACATTCCACGACCGTTGGGGAACTAAATTACTGCCGGAGCCCACTCTTGTTTTGATGATGTTAAATTTCAATTGTATCCCTTGGAAAAGTTTCCCAAATCCTCCTCCTCATCACGAAATTTTCACAATAGGATGGTGGAGCGATCGCCGGGGACCGTTATATATGCGGCTCCTCATCCACCTGCATCCACACGCTTCCGACTCTCGGTCCCGGGAATCGCCCATCGTTGCATTAGCAACATGCATCGGGGCACACTTAGACAGGGGAACTGCATTTTCGTCAACGAAGCAAATTGATTGATCGCAGTCCCAGTGGAGAGTGAGAGATGCATTTTGGTAAGCAGGACAGAGACATACTGCGCAAGGAAGCGTTACGGGGAGCTGGGAGTATTACTTCCCAGGCGCAGAGCTGGAAGGAAAAATGGGTCGTGGGGTATCGAGGGGATCAGCCGTGGGAGTTACATGGAAATTTAAAAGAATATTTGGAACAGGAGAATGGTAGATTGGATTTTGGATAGATCACCACGGGCTGATCGTATCTTGTCAGAAAATTTAGCTATTGGTGTTGAAGTTCAAGTTCATGTAGATAAAACTCGTAAATTAGCCGTTTTTGTCAACGAATTATAGCATAGATTTATGACTTTCTTGACGGCCTTTTTAATTAGAAGCATAAAGATATAATTTTCGGTGACTCTTCACCGCGAACCTTAGATCTAAATGAAGAGAGGGAGCAGGCAATTTCTCGGAGGATTTGGTCCAATGTTGATGTTTTACACCAGTTGACGTTTTGATCTTACTAGATAGATAATTACGTGATATTTCTTTCGGTGGTTACATTCAGTCAATTACCACCACACGCGCGTGAGTAATGAGGAAATAATTAAAATTTCTGGAACCACCAAAATAGAGAAAGACAATTTAAGACAGGAGAGTGATGATTACGACAAGGATGAAGATGGCAAAAAATTTTGGTAATATAAGGAAAAGGAGAGTTCGTTTTTTCTACCACGTATTTAGGATAGATAACATATGACTTACAGTAGGAAATTTAAATTGTGCTTCTAAGAGTAAGAATAACAATAATAGGTCCAAAGGGTCAAAAAAGAATGGAAAGGTGGAAGAAATGGAAGCCAATTAACAGGATTAGACTAAATATAGAAAACTCATACGGCACACGTCAGTCGTAATACAGCTCAGGCGCGGGCATATTCACGTCTACTCCCTACGCAATCACGAATCCCGGCATTTTCTGACTAGATCAGAGATGGTGAACCTCTTAATCTCAATCAAAATTCGTAGAATACCTTACTTAACTCGGGCGCCATGTCACACTTAGAAATATCCAAAATGTTGTGCTCCTTTGAGCCTTAGTAACGTAAACCGGTGAGAAGTTGCAGATCAGAGCAAATACGGTGCATCGATGATTTATGACTATTTCCAATTTTTATCATTCTAGTTACTACTATTCTGAATTCCACGCATTTTCTATGAATGTTTTGAGGCCGAGGGTATGGACCTAGATAGTTCGGGGGTGGAAAAAGGTGCCACTTACCCCCAATATTTGAAAGAAAAAAGTATTACTACTATTACAAACTTGAAAACATGAAGTCTACATGAACATTTTTCGTTATTTTGCTTAATTTGTATCAGTCAAGTTATTAAATTTAACAAATTATAGAAAGAACATTAAAGGGGAAATCTAATAAAAAAATCTGCGATCTCAAATCTCTCCCAAAAAGACTTAAAAATCTGACTTTCAACCCGGACCCAAGGAAGCGCAACCAACTTCTCTTTCAGCCCGTCTTATCCTCCATCGTTACAGAAAGGGAAGGCAATCGACTGCAAGTCAGCAATATTGGAGAGAAAATTATGTGATAAAGTAAGGCGGAATATTTTTTATTATTTTTACTGTAGAAGTTTCATATTAGGTATATATAATAATATCTGAACTACCGTTGACTGTTTTTTAGCAACATCCGTCCGTATACTAATGGGTAACTCAGGATATCCTTGCGTGACGTAGGTCTACCATCACTCAATTGTATGCCATCAGCCGGTGGTGAGCCATTAAAAATCGGTGATCCTTTTTTCCTGTGCCAAATATTGCATTAAATTTCTTCAACTCTCTCAAACTCCATCATATGATTCCTCGAACAGCCACCGTACTATTTTTTTCCCAATCCTGTGGGACAAGAAGTGATTCCAACAGCTTCCCGAAATGCCTTTTTGCCAAACCACTGTGAGACTGATTTAGGAGATATGACTGATATTTTTTCTGATAATGAGGCAGTAAGTAGGTGGTATCCTAATGTGGTCACAGAATATTGGCTTATTAGTTTGCTGTGGCATCACATTTGTAGAGTATTCGTATTTTTCATCGTTGGGAATTTTTGTTTCGAATTAACGGTGACTTATTATTCACAAAAACAGTATTTAATACTAAAAGGAAAGTACTATGAGGTAGAACAAATGTAAAATGCAATGAGATTTTTTAAGTTAAAATAATTATGAATTTATTGCAGATATATCCTAGTATTTTTATCAAGATTTTAGATGATTATTAGAATAAGTCACTTATCTGTAGCGAGGTGATCACCACATCTTTATACTAGCCATTGCTTTTATAAGAGCACTTTGAGGGTTTATGCCCGGGACTTTTTGTAGTGGTAAAAGACAACATTGAAATGGGAAATCGTCTCAAATAAAAACACCAACCGCCTAATGATATTGAACATATTGAAATGTAATAACCAGAAACTACTTCATTTTGACAATTGAAAGAATACTTGGAATACTAATAAGCCTTCTAAGAGACCAAAGAATATTTTAAAGTGGTTCGATTTATTAACAGGCAATTTCAAAAAATACAAGGCGATATAAGCAAAATGTCACATTTTGATATTAATCATAAGGACGGTGTTCGGAATGACCCTTGATACGATTCTTACTAATTTACTCCAGGTTGACCGCGTTCATTTAAATTTCATTTTGAATTACGATTGCTATCTCTTGGAAGAAGAAAGGTGTGTTAAAATAATAATCCCTGACGGGTATTAAGGAAAATCTCTTTGCCTAAAATATGCTAACTCTAATATCTCCTATGATGAACTGAGCATTCACAAACAGATAGCGTGAGACAATTGAACCAAGCGCTTCGAAGCGCACGGCGCGCGGAACTTCCGAATTCATTATGGACCAGCAGGAAAAACAGAGGGGTTCCCTTTATTCATTAGCACTTTCCAAAAACATTGGACTGTATAATTAACCCACGGAGGTGAAATTAATACGCAAAAATGAATAAACAAGAGATGAAGTAGGAGTAGTTGGCGTCGAAAAGCCAAGGAGCTGGAATCTCAGAGCATATTGGAGTGGGCTGAAGTTTGAATAATGAATGTAGCACAAAAACGAAGGGTAGGATGAAGAAAAATGGATAAAGAGCATACAAATAGAAGGAAGACAGAAAGTGAGGCACGAAAAATAGCAGAGGATATTGCTCGTGGAGACTAATGGATGTGTTTTGAGGGCGTCTTGCATCAAAGTAATGGGAATCAGAGTGTGATTTTGTGAGTAGTCTAAAAGTAGCAAATAGACTGGAGTAACACGAAGAATTTTTAAAAAGTATTAGATAAATGTGTATAGACTCAGTCAAAGTACGCAAAAAATTATTTTAATTCATCATAAAAATATTATCATCACAACTATTTGGCTAAGGAATGAGTCCATTCCTCTATGTTGTTCATTCACTGAAAATACAAATACCAGGCTAGTGGAAGCAACAGGGAAAAAAATGCATATATTTATGCCAAAAGAATGATTAAATTCCATTTGATACACTTCTACTCACCGTACGAGGCGTTTACATATAAATATGTTTTCCTACGAAAGTTTCTCTAACAAACTAAATATTTAAGGAAAAAAGGCAAAAATATCTCTCTAGAAGTCACATTTATTCAATTTATGAAACCAGTTATTGAAAATAGGACGTCCTTTTCTGAAAACAACGCTGAAAAAACGTTACTTTTCATCAAGGGAAACCTTAAAAATTAATGGGACATAAAAAACAAAAGGAACCTAAAAGCCATTACTTTGGAAATCTTAAAAGAAATGAATTACTAAACTACATGGATGAATAAACGCGAGGAAACTATTGAGACGCATTAAAGGGGAAGAATAACAGTAAGGGTCAACTCAAAAACAGGGAAGCGATAAATATTTGCGAGCCACTACTTGATTTTGTGTCGTAATTAATTTACTAAAAACAAAGGAAGAAGTTTGAGGAAAAAGAGCTTGGATGAAATTGAGGCAGAATATGAGGCAGAAGAAGCCAGAGAGAAAAGTTGGAAGGGTTGATAGAGAATTTCAGATGAGACCGGTAGAAAATTTGGTGGAATGAAAACGGAGTAGAGAATATGCTAGATTACGAGATGAGATCGGAGTGGGAAAATGAAAGAGGAAATGTATACACGGTAGATCTAAGAGGAGGAGGTGGTTAAAAGAATAGGGTAAGGCTGAGAGGTGAGAGGGAAAGTGAAGAGAAAGGGGAAATAATAATTGGTCGTGTCAAAGAAGTGGAGTGAAGCGAGACAAAGGGGAGGGACGCTGATGAGAGACTATGTAAAGGGTGGGTTTCAGAATGCGGAAATGTGTTCTCACGGAGAAGGGCGGTGTATTCGGTGGCGCAGGGACTCGGGGGTGCACGGTAACCGAAGGAGAGAAGGATTCGTCTTGTGGAATGAAAACGCTTCGGGAATTGGCTTTCCACAAAATCCAACCGTCTATATTAATCCAATTTCATGTAAATCTTCGAGTGAAGTCTCATTATATTGTATCGCAAAGTCTCCCATAATTCATGGCACAGGAAAGAAAATTAGGCTTAGAGCACTTTATTTAGCTTAAGCAGAACTACTGTAGGCAATTCAATGTCTTGGACAAGCCATGAGAGGTTTAATGTAGATGTGTCAGAGGCCTAGAGTCTGAGTCATTTGTCGCACGAAGTTTCATGACCTTAATAGAGTATCTCTCTCAGAGGCATCAACTAGTCCATGGTCCAATTACTGATACAAATTCACTCAAAATCGAAAAAAAATTATAAATATGTATTTCAGGTGGAACTTTCATACTTAAAAATAAATTAGCCTGGCATTCATTAATCTGAATATAAGAAAAATAATGCAACAGGCGATTCGGCTCTCGCCGCAGGATTACAACTTCCGCCCCCGGTTTGCAAGCCTTCGCTTATTACCGAGGACATGGAAGAGGTGGGAGGAAAGGATGGGTCGGGAAGGTTAGCGAAACCACTGCCCCTTCGAGACCGACACCAATGAGGCGGATTGAGGTCAAAAGGACCTCAAGGGCCTCCGCCTCCCCGAAGTGCTCGTTTTAGTTTGGTTCCCCCAAACAACTGAGACGAGTAACCGTCGGCTCCGCTTTCGCTTGAGCCTACCGCACATCTCTGCGTACCGAGAGAGCCTGTTGCCCAAATATTTGGGATAAGGTATCCCTCTGATTCGCTTTTTGGGTTGCCGCCGTGCGGTCTGCCGACTTACGTCATTGGAGTGAGGATCACCGGACCCAATGGAGGGTCAAAACGGACCAATTTTGGTCAAATGTGTGAGTACAACCCACTCCTCAATAGGCCCCGGCAACCCCTTAATTATATTATATATACACTAAAACCTTTCCCGCAGTGACCGAAATTGCAGTTTTGCCTTCTGTATGAACCATGCCATCATAATAACTTCGACTCAAATCACGCCATAAAAATTAACGAGGTCCCGTTCCTTCAGGTTCACTTACACCTTATGTATATCACATCTCTCGATACATTTCATTTCCTCTAACTTTGGAGGCGTAATTTCACAGTTTATGAGTGAGAATTATCCTTAGGGGATGCTATGGTGATCTGTTAAATCTTACTCCTTTCCTTCTAAAATTGAACTGGGGATTTGAGTGTTAAGTTGAAGAATGGGAATGTGAAACAGATATTTCTTGCAGGTCATTTTGTTTTTGGACGAATAGAACACTGTGGGGAAATATGTGAGTAACCGGACATATTAGGCAGAACGTGTTCTTGACTCATAATCAGTCTTATTCCCTTACATAATATTATGCTAATTTTAATTTGATTTTATTATTTAATGAAAATTAAAAATTTATAGTGGTGCCAAGCCAAAGTGACTAGGTAAAAATACACTTTAACTGATAATATTTATCGGAATAAAATTAAATTCAATCTTGAATATTCGATTCATTTACTAAGTATGTCCTTGAAATATTTGCGAGAGACCGGGGACATTGACCTTGTGGATAAAAATTTTCGTGAAGAAAAATAATTTAAAAAATTTTATTAAAGACATTTTGCACCTATAGAGGGCTAGCACACAGGTGTAGTTAACAAACAAATATCAGATCTATCTGGTTTATCCAAAAAAATATATATTGTAATATTTTTGGGAAACTAGTTAATAATGGCAAACTAAATATTTTCCTACAGATTGTTCTGTAGGACATATGCCACTACGTGAAAATTCTTATTAGCTAAAGAGTACTGACAGAGTGTAGAACGATTTGAAAATTCTGCGGAAACTATGACGACATTCCTTTACGAGTCATATCTCATTCAGAAGAGTTTCAGAATATAAGTAACTATGGCTATTATAAATGTTTAACAATGAGAATCACATAATGGTGAGCCTACTATAAATATTTTAAAATAAATTTACAAACTTAAGATGAAAGATGACTCCTGACTACATCTATAGGTCTGATAGAAGCAATAAAATAAGAGAGAGATATTTACGAACAGATAGGTACACAATCTTGTTCTTTACGCGCACATAAGCAACTACAATAAAATCTGAGCTCCATTAAATATACTCCCATGATTTACATCACCATTTCACCCCCCAAAAGCTTACATCTTTACACGGCTGATGACCTAACACGCCCTGCCACATGCCCCTGCGGCGTCTCGCAGGGTAGTATATAGATTTTGATGAAATAAAATGGCGGACACTGTTTTCTGTCAATTTTCTTAATTTCCATAGTTACTTAAAAATATACGGAAATAAAGATATCCTTTCGAGTGACTGTTCAAATCCTTGAGAGTGTGACTCCAATCAAATAAGCTGCGATCGAAAAAAAAATCGGTTTTCATATTTGCGGTGGAGTATAGTTCAGTTCATCAGCAGCTTGGTGGCTATGAACGCGTCAAGCTCCATTATCTGCTACACACAAAACTTCTCCTTCAAGGTGACACAGGAGCTATGCACGTCGAAATGGACCTTCGAAGGTACTTCTATCAGAAAATTTTTGGATCCTGATGCATGTATTTTGCGATGAAGAAGCTATTCTTCTGTGTGACTGTAAGACTATTTCCATCGGATACTATGCGCAAAACAAAGTTCCATTCTAGCAGCATATATTTGCGTCTGTGAAAGACAATTTTACAATCGTAGCCGTGTATGTAAAAGGAAACAGCACTGAGAAGGAAATTGCAATTACAAGGCTCTGACATATGTCTGGAAGCGCATGTGGTACGTCTTTACCCTACTAACTGCAAAGTTTCTTGTTTATAAAAACATTGCCATGCACCCCAATCCGAAAATTTTCAATAAATTTTACTTTACCGAAAACTCATGTTTGGGTGTGGTAAAAGTTTCACAAGAGGAGGTATTAATGCCAAAATATTACTTCACACTTCCATTTCATGACAAAATAACACCACAATGGTTGAATTGAACCTTTACTGAAACATTCACACTACAATATACGTTAATTATTTCCTTTACACCAGATTAACTGGGATCTCATTTTGTCAATTTTCAATGGTAAGTCATTTGCCCTCCCCATATTCACTTTCTTCTGGCTACTGCCCTGTATTCATTGTTTTACTCAATCATGTCAAATAGCCCTCCTTCCTCTCCCATTCTTCTTTCACTTTTCTCATTATACGTGAAAATTTCTCTCCTGCTCCCTCCCATGCCACTTCTTACTTGTTAATTCTTTATCACATTTATCCAAACCACGCATCTGATTTTTCATTCACCACATTTTCGTTCTAATTCTTTTCTTTTCCCTCCTGGAAAAAATTAAATTGCAAATGACTGGAGGCCTTTCCATTTCAGAGGATTTTTCCTCGCCACTCCACTCAAATTTTACTTAGTTCTTTTCGCCCATAGATCCCCTTATCTTTCTCTCTACCTATAATAACTTCTCAGTTCATTCTCTTAGCTGATAAGGGCTGAACACTAGAGTAAAAATATTATAAACATACTCAAAGTTTAATAATCTTAATAATAAGTTTAATAATAATATTGTTAACTTTTCTTTTATTAATTAGTAAATTTTACACTCTAAATCATTTATGGGGCTACGTTTAACATTGCGAAATCAAAATGTGTGCTGAAACTCAGCTGAAAATATTTTCCTTACCAGATGCTCCTCTTTAATCACCACTTAACTAGTATTATTTCTAACCTCTCTCATACTTTTCATTTCAATTGACGACACCATTTGAAAATATGGTTTTAATAAATTGGATAAGTCATATTTAAATCATTTTTGGATAAAAGTACGTTCACGCGTCTTGTTTATAATTTTTTACTCAGATAAAATCTTATAACTCACTGCTTTATAAAATAATACGCAATTTTAATATTTGGATTTATGGTTTCTACTGGCGAAATAATGAAAAGCTATATGAACAATTGAAGGTGAATTGTAATTAACGTACTTTTTAAATATCAAATTAACTTATGTTTGACGGAGTGAATTAAGGCCAGTAGAATTGTTGTGTTTCGAGGGTGTTTTTTACCATATTTCTTTAGAGTAGTATTTCATTTTTCTCATTTGCACACCTTTTCGCTTGAAAAATATAAATTCTCTTAAGTAATTTTTTTTCGAAGTAACTTGGTTGCATTCATTCTTTTCAAAATACGATTGGGCTGATATCCACTTTTCAGGGAGCCTTATTCACGTTTTTGTTCTACGAAAGAATACGGTTACTTCCCTTCGTTCAGGCTCTTAACGAATATTCTAATTTTTAAAGCTCCGGTTATTTCTCTTCCCTTCATAAAAATACGCATTTTCTTGTAACTCCAAAACAAAGAGGATGAAGAAATGCATGAATTATTTGAATATATAATCTATCCATAATTATGTCTTTTTGATTACCACGGTTGGCCTGATTCCAACAAGAGTAAGGGTGTAACTTGGGCCTTAATTCAGTTCCAGATTAAATTTCGTTGAACCTTTGAATAATTTTACCACTGGTTTATGCAAAGGCTTGGTTACGATACATTAAACCGTACGTGTTCATGTACAAGCTCATGTACGAAAGCATGAATCAAAAGAGCATGTTTGATTTTCCTGTTCATGCATTTATGCATTCCTACCAGTTGGTGTGGTTACACAGTGAATTTTTGCGTTTATTTACGCGTTCAAGCGTAAGCATAAGCAAGCGTAAGCGTAAGCGTTCAAACAATATATTAACTCGTAAGGGTTAATTTATGGTGTAACCGGGGTTTTAGAAGTAATTAAGAGATCAATATCTTGGTCATTTGATAAAAATGTTTAAGGCAGCTTGAAAAAATTATCAAAACTCAGTTTCGCTTTTTTTAAGGGAAATATTCTTTGCTCACGAAAGATTCTGTTCATTTTAAATATAACCTCATCCTCATGAATAAGAAGACCGTAGTAAAATAAAATACAAAAAAATTCTGTTATACATTGTATAAATGGAAATCACATCGTATATCTCTCCGCCATAAATTACTGAGATACACATAACGAGCATCTCGAAGACAATTAAAGTTACGTAGCACCAACGAAGTGTAACATATAAACGATTTTGGCAAACGACAATTTGTTTATTTTCAATTTAGCAGGAAGGCTAATCATATGTGTAATTGATTAGCTTTTGCTATAATTAGTAACAGGAATATTACTTGGAATGAAAAACATGGTTCATCATTTATTGCGCTACAATTCATTTATCTATTTTTACTATACAATGTTTTTTATAGCTACGTAATAAGGTTAATTTACGTGATAAAAAGCATTTATAACGAATAAAGAAACAAATTTTGCAATCATCACTTTATTAACCTATTACGAAAACGTCATATCTTCATTCAAAATCCAAATATACTAGCCAATAAATTTGGAGAGACATATTTAGCTCTCCGAATAATACCATATGTTACAAGCCGATTGGCATGGTTAATCCCCATTTTCATTAATTATCTGTGCATTTAATTATACAATGATTACTATTGAATATTTAAATATTTATGCATAATATAACCTTCATTTAAACGGTAGTGTTAGAAAACAAGAGAAAACACGAAAATCATTTCTGGCAAATGGGTACACACCATGGACATTATACCAGTATTATATGAGCTCTGGTAATAATTTTGGTATTTCCTCCAATACTAAAGGATAGATAAAATGCTATTTATACCTACAATTAAAAAAATATCAATGGCTAATCGAAAATTTATTTGAGTGGAAATATCTTCAAAAATGTGTTACATAGTAAGAATAATAGTGTAACATAATTTAACAGGTCAAATATTTTTTCTATGCACGTTTACGTGAATTAAGTGCGATAAATAGATAATGGCTGCCACGTAGCGTAACTCTGAGAGAGATCATGACTTAGTAAAATCATTTTAATTATAAAAGGCATCACCCATTCCAACATTCATTTGGATAACCAGCGTTTTTATCCAATCATTTCACTTCCATCCGCATGCATGAAGTTAGTGAAAACTCTGAGAGAGGAGAGTGTGTTAAAAAATTCTGAAAAATATGAACACACACCGCGCCCCGGCTTAATTGGTCCTCAATCTTAATTTGGACGGTCTTTCCACTTTACACTTCATCCGCTCTTAGGCCGGTATTCATAGTCCTCAATAATTACAGATTCGTTTCAATCTATGATTATTAATTACAGTTTTCTATTCATAGTCGTTAAAGAATCAGTGATTCATCAATCTCTAATTTACATGTTTTCATAGTTGTCAAATAATCATTGTATATAGTTATAGTATTCATAGTCAAGCAAACTGTAATTATTTGGCCAAATAATCATCGATTCGTGAATTAAGCTCTCGACCGTAATTAATTAGTTTTTCCTTGTTGGATGTTGGTAGTTCTGTGGTTGTTTACTTCATATTCGTGTCTTTACGTTCAAACTGTACAATTTTATACGGTGTTAAAGGCATTGAAAACTCAATATGACTTTCTTAAATTGATTAGGATTATTGATAACGTTGAATTGATTAGGATCTCCATGCAATGGAATTTCGTTCGGATATATTGGCGTATGTGATTGCCGATGACGATGTACTAGCATCATGTACATCATCACTAGATGTATCACTAAGGTTGCAAAAAACCCAGATTAGTAATCCAACAAATCCACTAAATTACCACTCACAAGGGGAGACTACGTACTTTGACTCGCCGATTTGAATGCCGTAATTTCTATGTCGTGCACGAGGTCAAAGACTAGTTCGCCTTGGACTTCGGTAAACGTGTCCTAGTTTAATTAATCAGTTTATAATCAGCAATATCCGCCATTAGTATAAAAAAGCTGGGAAAATTTACCCTCGCTAGGTTGGTCCAAAGCCTCACATTGCCTGTCTCAATTGCCCTCAAAGACACTTTGGTTATGACTATTATTATCGCCCTCTCTCGCTAGTGGGTCAGTTGGTGTTGTGGTTAGTGCCGAGGAATCGCAATAGATGGATTGCTAGTTCGAGCCTTCAGGCATCCTTTTTTTCCATCTTCATATTCACGACCCGAAAGAAATTTTTCCTCCGAGTTACATATCATATCATAGAACTTCAACTCGCTTTTGTTCTCGAGACACTTTCCACAAAATTCGTACTCGTTTGAATTTTTAATGACAAATGGCCTCACTGGAGTCTGGTGATGGACCTGGCTTATGATATACGTTAATCTCTGTTTAAAATCCGTAATTTAACTTGCTGTAACAATAGACATGAGAGTTGACCGACGAAGAGTTAACAGAGGATACCGATTCTCAAAACCCATAGTGATCGAGTATATTTTTCTTAGAACTTACGTTCATATATCAAAACTTCCCGCGAGGACTGAGAGTTCCTCTTGTGCTACTGTGGCTCACTGCTTAGAGATTTTACGCTTAGGCATCAATATTCAATTGTTGAAATCATATTAAAATTTAAAAAAAATATACCTCAGCGGTTTTTAATCACGCAGTATTTTCAAAATCTCCATGCTGATTTAACATCGGCCGAAATTGCCATGAATGTTTTACAAGTAAGCTATCATCAATTGCTACTAATTACTTATTTCAAATTTTTTTTATTGGTAATGATCAGTTATAAATACTGCTTACTGATACTCTTTGTCGTCTTTGGTGTTTTACGTACATATGTAGGGATTGCTAGTTCTGTTTCGCAGCCAATGGTGTCCAGAACTGTGAAACATATAACTAATCTTTTGGCCGTCCAAATAGTTGACACCAAAAGACCGCTTACATCTTACGATGTTCAGGCAACGAATAGGTGTCTCTTTGGGAGAATAAAAAAAAGAGAAGACCATACTTATGCTTGGACAATTCCTGAAGTTAAACAGCACACGCTTCATCATCATCACTTGTCGGAATACGAGATTACTGTTTGTTGATTTCCCTAGTAACGTAAACGTTGAATAATTATATAAATGAAATAATTCTAATGTAGGCACGGCTAATTCATTTTTATCAAAAAAAACATTTCCAATCCATTTTTATTTTCTTTTTCAATTAATAATATTCTTATACAATTAATAAAATTATATACTCAACTTAAATAAAAATTTAACAACACCCACAAAATGTTTTGCCTCTTCCATTTCTCATTCCACCCAAAAATATACATACATCTAATCTGTAATTCACCAATTACAGATTATCCTAAATAATTAGAGATTCATGAATCAGTGATTCATGAATTGGAGATTGTTCTGTATATGAATACATAAATCAAATAATCAATGATAGACGAATAATCGTAGATTCAGCAATCACTGATTATTTATCCCATCTATGAATGTAGGCCTTAATTCTTTCTACCAAATCAGCACCCAGGCCCGCTCGCTGAAGCGAAACTGAAAAGGTTTCTTCACCGAGCCGACCTCTCCTTCAACCTTTCACTATGTCTTTCATTTCGTCTCACTTTGCAAGGGTAATTACAAAACTTACGCGTGAGTTATATCCTTACGGACAGCCTTGGTGATCTGTTCAACTTAACTTGTCTCCCCTAGTAATGTAACTGGGGATTTGAATGAAAATACAAAGAATTGGGATATGTAAAAGTAATTTCTTGTCGATCATTTCGTTCGCGGACGAAAGCAAGTTGGGTAAATATTTGGGTCACTAGACATGTCGGGCGGGATGTGTTATTTACTCATAATTAGTCCTAATCCCATAACTAATAGGTTGTATATTTGGGCCTGGATGAAAATTAGTGGAAAGGACTAGCTTAAGCTACTAGATAAAAATGCACTTATAATATTTAACTGATTAAAATTGAATTAAATCTTTAATTTACCATCCGTAGGTCCAAAAAATGGGGAATGTACAGATTAACTATGCAATTTTTGAAAGTTGCGTCAATAATATTAAAATTTTATCAATACCGCTGATCCATTAGTCTTGACAGAAATTGTGGATTCCTTATTTGTATCACAGATGCTATATTCCAACAGACGAACAAAAATCTTTGAACGATTGAAAGATGAAAGAATTGAATGTTGAAGAAATTGATTTGAAAGGTGAACGATTTCTAAAAGTTATTAGATTCATTGCTAGGCGCTAAAGTATACTTTTTACAACCAAATTAGGGTAAAAGTCGCTTGATCTAGCGGCAAAGTCGTTGGATTTAGCGGTAAAGTTTGGTAATTATAGGCTAGACGCTCAAGGAAGCAAGTAGTATCTGATTCTTGCAAGAGAGTGGAAACTCGATAGAACAATGCTTTGTTAGTTTGGAGGAATATTAGCATGAATGAAATTTAAACCCTGGACGAACAAGAACGGATAATATTTCAGCCTCAGGCCGAAGTATCCGAAAATTTCAAAATGACAGAATGGTAGTTTCGAATTATATCCTAACATCTATGCAATTCCAGGACATGGGTGTACAAGTGGGAATCAGATATTACATTGCATATGCCGTAGGATAAATTTCCGTATTACGGGATGATTCTGGACCTTGCATTTTATTATCCTTGAACCGATGGGGCGAAATTGGCATAAGGCTCTGCGTATTTAAGATCTATGCACCAGTGCCACTTTCTTGTGGCGGCAAGAGAAGCTAACTTGGCGCGAACTTAAAACGCGTCCCGTGTCATCATTCAGGCACGCACGCGCGAAACTATTTCTCCCATTATTCGTATTTTCATGCACAGGACTCGTTAACAGCCACCAAATAATTCAATTAAACAATCGAAAGGTACTCAGAAAAGGAAATAAATTCGAAATAGATTGTTGACAGATTTTAAATAATTTATTTGAAAACGAAAATTTAACTATGACAACATACGCCAGGTTTACAAAAAAATTATGAGCGTGTAATCCCAATAGGCCTGTCACCAGGTTTTCCAGGTACCGCGATGACACAACTTGACATTCATCCATGCCCTGATGGGACTCGAACTGACAAACCTCAGTTAAGCAGGCGGGGACTTTACCCCTTAGCAACTGGGGCATACAGGTGGCCAGTGCATTTTAGGTCATATACCGTAATTTACCATTACCGTGTTAGATGAAGGAGTCCAGAGTGAATTTTCTTCTCCTTTGCTAAGTCATTCAGCAGTACATTAGAAAAACAATGATTTTCCAGCGAAACCAAATTCACATTCCTTCCCCTTTGCGCTTATTTTCCCAAGTGCATTGGCACGCAGTTCCTGTTTATGTCAGAAGGAACAATGAGTTTGAATGAATTTAACTTGAGACAGGCAAGCATGTGCATAGAGGGAGAGCCGGATCATCATAAATGAAAAATGTAGGAATATTTCACGCGCCAGCCGATAGTTTACTTTTAAAAATCATTTTCTCTTTTTTACCGCCATTTTGGCCGTGAATTCATTTGGCAACACGAGACCGAGAGAATGAGATATAATAAGGTGGGAGGTTTAGCAAATAAGGCATTGGTGTCTGCATAAGTCGCGCACATATGCCTGAAAATATCCTTTACTTGCAGCATTTTTCGCGGGCACTGGCATTCTTCGGAAACTGCGGTTTTGACCGCCTCCCTCTTGTCTCCGTAGTGTTTGTGTGGGGCGGCCTTCGACTGTTCTCCTCTACCCTTCCAATATTCATCCCCTCACCCAAACCAAGGTTGCCCACTACTAAAAAGTTTTTAACCGAAAAATTAGAAGACAAAACCTCACATCCATGTTGAAGGCATTTACTGAAAATCAACACAAGGGCAACAATGGCGGTTACGGTTATCGAAGTTCATTTCTTCTCGAACACGCTGTGGTGCGCCTTGATTGGTCGAATTGCGTTTCCTAGTGCGTAATATCTGACAGGAATTAAAACATCTACGACTCTGACTTGCCTATAGTGCTGTACAGCGAATGCAAAGAGCAAATTTAAACAAAACTCTCTGAAAATTGAAAAGATGACACACCCTCTATTATTTTTGCTTTGACATCCTTACCCTATATGATTAGTCGGTTTGCCAATTAACTGAAGAATTCTCAACACACTTTTATAGTATATATGTCAGAAATATATTCTTTTTCAGGATTATGTAGCTACGCAATTTATCCTCGCATAATGTCTGAATTTTCAGCAATGAACCAATTTTAATGATAATATTTTTGCTAAAACCCTCGGATTCGAAGAGGAATGTCATGAAATGAAATATTGTAATGAGAGACGGACTATTCATTAAGTATGTAATTTTTCCGTTTATATATACTAATTCGGAATCGTCGAGTTCCGCATGGTCGGAATGCGTGCGGATTTCGGGAAATAAATAATTCTCTAAAACGATTTGCGTAATAATTCGTAAACCGCATCGCCGGTGGTTCTCCACGTTCTCCCCGCAGAGCAATAAATACAGCTGCAAATCTCCACCCCTTCCACTATCTTTTTCCCTCTCCCACCCGCTGATGTTTCTCCTTCTCCCTTTCCTCTACAACCTTTTACAGTGCTGCCGCAAAAACGGTGCCTTGAAGGGGTGGTTGGCTCTCTGGGATGCAAAGGCGGTTATAATCAGAATAAGAGATGACCGCAGAAAGTCACCCATGATTGTAGAGCGGATCCACGAGAGCGGTATGGATAAAACTGCGACACCCCCATGTGCTCACGGGAGTCAAAGGCGCATTACTTTCCTTCTCTTACGTTAAATTCTTCATCTCGCAGGACCTGGTACGAGAGAGGGAATGAGAGTTGGTACATTCTGTTGGTTGATTACGAGCCAAGGTAGATAATTCATAGCTGATCAGCTCTGCAGACTGATATGTTGCGGGGTTAATTTTATACCTGGCGAATATTTAAAAGATTCAATGATACACCAGGGTCCATGGAATGACCACCATTAACAGCAATGGGAAGTTGCTGTATTATTTGAAACCAGGCATACAAGTTTATCATTATTTCCAAAAGGTATTTTGGTCATTTTGATAACCATTTTGGTCTTTTTTGATCATTTTGATAGTTAATCAGGTCATGAAAAAAGAGGAAAATCTACCACTTGATCAGAAGTTGAGTTAGCACGATTACAATGAAAAAGGTAAGAGGACCATATTATACAGATTGAACTGAGAGTTAAAGAAAGCGTTAAATTGAAAAATTTACATTATTATAAAGGTACTGTTTGTATTAATGTTGACGATAAGCACTAATTTTATTTCCTTTCAATGAGTTTTTGTTTATGTGGAATAGTGTGTGAAAATATTGTCACGCCTTGATTAGCATACAACGGCCATGAAATCTCCTGTTTGCATAAACTTCTTTCACATCATCCACAATGCCTGCAATTGATGATAGAATTGAATATTTCAAGGCAGATTTGAAAAGTTAAAGTTTTTTAAAAACTATTTGAAGCAAGCTTTATTGAATGTTTACAATGTTTGACTTAAATATGGAAGACGCTTTCTCTCTTGTAGTTTAAATATTATAGCTGCTGCATTATAGCTGCCGATCGATCCATTTCCTAGCTTAAAACTAATTTTTATAAACAAGACCCATTTTATTGCAATCGTCCTATACTTTAATTCAATGGAGAGTACGAATACCCTCGTCACAACAAGCCTCCTTGTTCCCTTTGGAATTTAAATTGATGATATAATTATATGGGCTTCAATCAAAAATTGAATCCGTATTTTACCAAGTTCGCCTTCGAGTGACATATCCAAGCAGTGGATTAAGAGGAAAATGTCGCGAAATTGAAGCCGAAGCAAAAAAGCACACTAGATCTATATTTGTGTAGGCATACGTCATCCCCCCAGCTAATGGTAACAGCAGTAAAAAAGCGAAGGTGGTTAGATTGGAAACTTTTTTCCATTCCCAACGGAACCATTAGCGTTATCCACGCATTACGAGACAAGTTTCCCTCGCCAGTAGGAAAATGACAAACATCCTTTAAAGACTACAACTATGAACAGTTGCTGGAGCACAGGAAAATCTAATCTCAAAAAGTTATTTAATACGAATACTATTGTATCTCGTTCTAGGTGTACACTAGAAAGTAATACTGATGCCTAAGAATTAAGAAAAAGCTGACTTATCAGTAAATGGGCGTCATAATAAAGGTAAGGAATGTTCAAACTTTACTTGAATTAAAGTTGTTTCAATGACTTAACACATCATGATAACAGTTGTCAAGATAGGATTTTCAATGGCGGAAAATAAAATGGACTACTGTAACAGTAGAAAGGATAAAGGCATATTTGAGAAAGAATTATAAATAAAGGGACTGACGCCAGGTGCTTACAAAGAGGAGGGTGAAATGGCTTCGCCCTCTCCAGCTCTTCGGTTGAATAAAAACGGATGTCCTTCGCCCGAATCAATGAACAATTCCCTTCTACCAACGATCGGCGATTTCCTTCCCTCTTACCTACACCCACCCTCCTACCCTGCCCTCCCACATCCTCCAAATCCTCGGCCAACCACCTCCAGCTATTCTTCCACCCATAATCAAAAATCCTATTTTAATGCGGAATAAAACAAATACAAAAAAAAAATGCGGAAGACTGAGAGTATAGATGAATAAGTATGACACCATAGCCCATTACGTGAGAGATTGGGAATATTCACTCTCATCATCCACTTCGCTGGTTACCTCTTTTTGTTTTGTACACGCTATTTTTGAGAACGGATGATTCTCTTCTCTTACAATTTTGTTCAAGATGCGATAAGACGCGCCGAGAGGGTTTAGAAAAAAAAGATTGATGGTGAGCGGTGATGTGCAAATGCGCAACTGATCGTGGATTATAAAAGGTCTGGTGAATCAGAGGGTGTTTAGGAATTCTATTTCTGATGTGCTGAGCAACCACTCTAATCACCTGCGCTATTTCATAAAAGTATTCGAAAAGCAAAAACTTCAACTTAAATCAAAGTTGACAAGGTAAAATTTGAGCATGGATAAGTTTCAGCCAGGAAATGTACCTATATACAGTACAGCGGGAATTATCCGAGTTCTAATTATCTGACGTATTTTTTTGGAAAAATTACTGCCCAGAGATATTCAAAGATGAAAATGAGAACCCCAAGCTTGTGACTCGGTATCTGTATTTTAAGAAGAAAAGAGAAATTTCAAGTTTAAAAATAGTTATCCTCTAAATGATATTTAATAAATGTAAATACACTAAGCTCCAAGAAAAATCTTGCAAATGGCGCGTGTATTTCATGATTAACGTAAGCCGGACTCATCGTAAGGTAATTCTTTATCATGAAAATTCTTGATTTTCAGATTTGCCCTCAATCCATAATTACGAGAATAATCAAGACTCTATAAGCAATTATCACATGAAATAGCATGTACTTATTGTATCAAGCTAGTAAAGAAGTAAGTACGTATATTAATATCACCCTTTCCGTCAAACTATGACTATATTTCCCTTTCGTAGCTGACTTGTCGTGTGGCAACATTAGAGTTCCTGGGTAACGAACTCGGGCGGTCAGATGTACTGGAAATTTTTGCTCGTTAACCTCACACAGTCTGTCGACTCTTTGGTTGACCTTCGTGACATTTCAGATCAATATTTCTGCAAATTGAAACGTGTGTTCACATGCATGCATTCATGTTCTCCTGGAGGTGTACCAGACCCACGCATATACATCGGGGAACGATACCGGATACTGAGATTTGTGATGAAACATGCACTGGTGAGAAATGTCAAGGAGTTAGTATAGTACCATTTGATCTAGGGTACAACTTGTTTTCAGGATAATAGAAAAGACCTATAAAGCCTCAGAACTTGGGATGGATTGCGTTAGTAGCGGAAGTTAAAGCCAACATGCGATTACATCAAATATAAAACTCTTTTTCTTCGACAAAGTTTAACCCTTGTTGGCAATACAATAACAATGTACGATCGAAAGAAAAAAGTAGTCACAGATAATTATTACCATGGCAGTTCTTTTCAACAAAATATACGCGAGGGAGATAAAATGTTCTTTAATATAGTAATTACCAAAGCATTAACAAATATCTCGGAATACCTTACGCTGGGTCCAATCTATTTCATTATTATATTAAGAGGCTGAAATGTGATGAGGGTCCCTTAAATTTCCTTGTCTATCATTCATACCTTTTAAAATGATAGCACACAAAGTGTATGGTTGCAATGGACAAATTATTATATTCATAGATGAGCGAAATGACTGAAAAGTGAACTATTAGCGTTTTTTATCAGATTATCAAGGGAGGCTGAACATAATCTTTTCTCATGTGGAACAACACAAATTTTACGGAAGATTGAATTATATTGTCAATATGGAATTAAAATTTCCTCTCACATACTGTTCACGTATACTCATGATTGGATTTCGTTATTTCTTACTTCTGTCTCTTAATAAACTGGCTCTTAATGCTCTTATAGATGGTCATACTTGAGATAATGTTACCCTTGAAATACATTTTAAGTCCACTGAGAGACCGAGCTGCTTATGAAGTTACTGAGTATTACTGACATGGACATGACTGACGACGACCCACTGAAATAATTGAAAGTTTCGACTATTTACTTCAGCTAATAAATCTTGGAGTGAAGGGCACAAACCGTATCACAAAAAATACACATGCCGATGAACGTATTCTTAACCAAAGTTTGTCCTTTAAAATTTTAACTTCACCCAAAACACGCCTTCAAGCACGCGAGAAACCTGAAAATTACGATCTCTCCTACGTCGATTTTCTCTCCGCTATAATACTCCGCAGTAGAGCCGTCTTCTGTTGCTGAATTTGAAACTTTACGGCCGTCAATGAATATTTTTAGATGAGGGCGCATCAACACAGCACAGGAGGTGATCTGGAGGTCTTTGGGTCATATTGAGTCCTCGGTGTATGCATGTTAACTTTCCATTTTTTTTCAATTTACCTCCCGATGCCGTTTTTTCTCTCCTAACTTTATGCGCATTTAGTGAGAGATAAAGGAGATAAGACAGATAATGAAATTTAAAATCAAGGCTCGTCTTTTGGCAGTACTCTAGAAGAAGGTGATCGAGAAACATTGTCAAGCGTTCCCCACCATTACAGTTGGCCCAGGGCCGCGACCTAATATATTCTTTCTCACCTTGCTATTAGAATGATTTGGAGGAGGAGGCGTATATTCATGGAGAAGTGCGTCTGGGAATCGGAATAATATGGAAGCAGAGGAATTGGGACGGAGGGGCATGTGTTAACTGGAGAGAGGGCTCTGATGAAATATTCCCTCGACCTTGTCAACGCGTACCTTTTTTATCCTCGGGAGGGCCGACGGTGACGGTGGATTTTATGCGGTTGAGGTTCCGTTTTTTGTGGCGAGTGACCCGGGTGCATTGGCGGTGGATATTTGAATTCCATGGTTGGTGTGGCAGTGATTAATGGGTGGAGAGGGAAAGAAAAAGAGAGAAGACGTGACAGTGTTTCCATTTTTTTATTTTGTTACCAAGAAATTCCCACTTTCTTAATCCGGATAATATTTTACTTAAGCAAGGATAATGTAATTTTTTTCGGTTGATTTCCCGTATTGAAGGTTTATTCAATATTATTTCAGCAATTTCATCATTGATCTCGATAATTAGACGGTAAGTATAGCGTTTTTTTATTTGGCCTTTAGTTCATTTTTCAAAATATACGATAGTTGGATGCGGTTAGGTCGGCGTTATGAAATATCAAACACCTCAAACAACTTATGTTTTCTTACTGAGCTTCCTTCTGAAATAATACCATGATAAGAAGTAAATATGGAAATGGAAAATATATCATTTTCTTTTATTACTTTGTCTCTAACCAGGTGGAATGTGTGAAGCTTTGCATAACAAGTAAACTGTTAATGCTGAATATTCTTGACATTACGTAATGCCTAGCTGAAAAATTGAATCAATTCTGAGCATTTCTTCGGCGGAAACACCTCTTGTGTTCTGCTGATGTCACCAGGAAATGCAATCTTTCCCAGTTGCACATTGTCAAGCACCTGTGGGAAGAAAACCATAGCGGGGATTTTATACCAGAGATATTACTCTCAGATCAAAAAGGGAGGAATATGGACAGAAAGGAGGAGTTGTAAATTAGAAGGAACTTGAAGAAGGGTATTTTACTCAGCGATATCTTTTT
Organism: Ceriagrion tenellum; assembly: GCA_963169105.1. Lineage (NCBI taxonomy): Eukaryota > Metazoa > Arthropoda > Insecta > Odonata > Coenagrionidae > Ceriagrion > Ceriagrion tenellum. The sequence goes on from OY720640.1 coordinate 37,637,191, forward strand.
GAAAAACTTTTCCCCCCTTCTAGAAGTGTCTCTATTCCTCACGAAAAAACTGAAACCACTTATCCTCCCACCCCACTCACCACATGCTGATAACCCACCGCTACCTCGATCCCTAAAACCTTGAAGTTTCACGCCACGTCAACCCACTCCCGCCCCAACTCAACCCCCACTTACGTGTCCTAACACGGGTTTTCCAGATTCCTAGCCCAACCTCCATTCCTTACCTCCCCCTAGTTTTTCCTCCTCAACTCCCCTTCCTACCTTCCCCTAAGTCATTTATGATATACATATATCTAAAATTTTTTTTTAGTTTTTACCTGATGATCTGATGATAAAATAGAGGAATTTGCCTACTTGGGAAGCAGAATAACAAGATATGGTAGAAGCCAGAAAGAAATTGTAAGGCAAATACATCAGGCCAAAATTGCATACTATCTTAGAAATAACCTACTCACCAGCAAGAACATTAGTTTGGAAATAAGGAAACGGATTATGAAAGCATTTGTTTGGAGTGTGGCCCTATACGGGAGCGAAACATGGGTAATAATAAAACAAGAGAGAAGGCGGCTAGAAGCCCTGGAGATGTGGCTCTACAGAAGGATGTTGAAGCTCAGCTGGAAAGATAGAGTCACGAATGAAGAGGTACCGAAAAGAGTTCAAGAAACCAGATCCCTGTGGAGGCATATCCAAACAAGAAGAGACAAACTCGTAAAGCACATTCTAAGACACGACAACATCGTTTTAACAATAGCAGAAGGAGCTATAGAGGGAAGGAATCGCCGGAGACGACCAAGGATGTCCTTCATGCAGCAGATTGTGAACGATATGGGTTGCACCACATACACAGAAATGAAGAGAAAAGCAGACAGAAGAGAGGAATGGCGTAATGCTGCATACCAGCCCCAGGGTTGAACACTGAAGAAGAAGAAGACCTGATCATGACACCGCTGTGTCGAAACATGTTGTACCATGATAATAAATCTATGGAAGGATACAAAGTTACTTTTTCATGTGTAAAATTCAACTTCCACATAGTTGAGCCTCAAACTATAGAACGTATTAAGAGATTATATTATGAAACATGATCAGCAGCTACTATGCAGTCCCCTAATTTGAACACAACCGCCTAATAGGGAAATATTTGTCAAAGATTCGTCGTAAGCGTTTAAGGATCCTAGAGAGAGGTCTCGAAGTAACTATTAGGTCTATATTTAGAGTAAAATACGGTATTATTTTGAAGAGATGTGCAGTTTAAGTTTTGGCCCACCGGCTTCAAGTCTACCCAGATTTTATATAATTGTCCGTATGCAGTACATGTACTTTGAATGTTGTAATTGAATGATTATGCGTACAAATGAGTAGAGTTAAAGGGAGTAACGTCCACTCATTTACAATTTTTCGATAATCGTTCTTTTGCAGCATGTATAATAGTAATGAAAGAAAGTGAATTCCATATTTTAAAATGAAATGAGTAATTCGCTATGTAAAAAAGAAACGTAGCGAAGTAACATATCAGCTTTGCACTTCATTGTGTAAGTCAGAAGCAAGTATTGAATAGCTACTCATTCACAACATAATATCGGGATTACCCCGAACAAATTCCACAATTATTCTAATGGTATCTACAGTTAAAAAACATATAAACATAGAATTCGACAGACGGTGACTAAATTCTGGGCACAAATGTTGCATAATTTCGTAGTTTTCATGTATGCACATATCTTCGATAATGTTTAACATGCAAAAACTGAAAACGTGCAAAAATTTACATGTGCACTCAAAATTAGAATCATATTCTAATTATAATTCTTTAATTTTACATTTATAAGAGTAAATACGATAGTAGTTTACTATTTTTCATTGAAATATTGCCGGTAATTGATTTGATATCCTTCGTAATTGATGTACATACTCATATCCTACGACCTTATGACGCCTATGATGAGGGTTTCCAAGCGTAGTACGCTATGACGGCTAAGACGGACTTATGACGCTTATGGTAATCACGGAATCGCTCCTTTTCACCTGCCATCATAGCAATGACGCCCCCGCCATAAGAACAATAGTTATGACGGCTATGACATAGACAGAATTGACCCGCAGAACGTATAAGGTGAAATAGGAGACTCCATATGAAATACATTGCTCGTGAAATATATCGATATATTTCGATTGATTTCGATAGTTTCGATCACGTGACTTGATTATTCACAATATCTGTTGGCATGGTCCACCAACAAACTTTATTTTTTACAACGAAATCCAAACATGGTACGGAAAAGAAACGCATCAATAGGTAGAAGGTCTTCTTTGGCCAAGAGATCGAGTACATTAAGAAATAGCGTAACTATTTAGCAACACAAGGAGAGACTCTCTGACCAGCGAGACAGAGACATATATTCATCTTTCACTTCATACGAGCAATAAGACTTTTTTATTATTGTCATTTCCTGTCATTCTTATTGTTCTCAGTCTAATTGTCTAATGTCTCTTTCTATTCATGGCACTTGAAACCGTAGTGACATAATATCCAAAAGACGAAAAATCTGAGGAAAATTTTAAATAATAATACATTTCTCCATTATCTCACCTCCAAACTATATCATTTTTCACATATCATTAATTATAGAATGATTTTTTGCGCCAATCATCTTGTTCTTGACCTCAGATAACGCGCACAATACTGCCCTCACGTCTCTTCACAAGAGGATCACACAACTCATTTATGACCGATAATAGCATACATTGGTTCGTCATAAACCACATTAATGGATGTAATTTACTGCACTTAGTTCTTGCCGATAATTATTTGAAAGTGATCGAGTAAGTCAAGAGTGATGGAGCTGATATGTGAATATTTAGATGATCATTGTTATTTCTGTCGGCAACACCCAAGAGTGGATAAATATGGATATCTAAATCTGTCCAAAAGATAATTTATTTATTTCATCGTAGAATTTAGATATAGCAAATAGGAACCAAAATATATTCCACATACAGGGGGTATGGATTAAAAAATAATTTTTGAACATTAATTTCGTTTTTTTATCGAATTGTTCATTAAAGTAGCGTCGCGATCAGGGCTATAGGGCATTAAATACCAATGCTATGAAACGCTTTGTTCTTATCTTACAGAGGTTGAGGATGCTCAGTCTTCGAGCTTTAAACTTAATACTACTGTCACGATTTAGTTGTATCAAACATTATATTGCTCGTTTCTCCATAATCATTCTTTCCTAAGAAATTATTTTTCCGTCTCGCAGCTTCTTTTTCTATTCATCATATGTCTTTTGAAAACTTTGCCATTAAATAAACATAGCGAAGGAGGCAAAGTTTCAGTTATTTTTTTACTCCTATATAGGGCCTGAAATGATCGTAAAAGGGTAGTCAAAATGCTTTACATAACGTTGGGAATATGTCAAAATAAATGGACCTCACATTTTGACTGTAGATGACACTTATTAATAAACATAACGATAATACATACCACTGGTAATTTATACACATATCTAAGGGAATAAAGTATGTTTCATTTTAAAGGTCCCAACGTAGAATCATATTTAACCTTTACGTTTGAAAATTAGGTAATCCAATTAGTTATAACATCTTGGTACCTGAACCATAGTCATTTACATATATCTATATCTCTTATCAAAATATACTATGCATAGCAATTTGAAAGATGCATCCATAAATATATGTTTAGGAGAGATGACAAATATTGTAACGATATTTGCTCATACTCATGTTGTTAAATGTAGTAGTCATTAAACCTTCTGCTACTATCCTCGGGACCAGTGTGGAAATTTAAAATTACATTGGAACCTATAGCAGCTTCGCCTTGAGTTGGCATTATTTAGGCAAATTCTGGGTAATTATACAGTGAATGGTTACCAGCGTTAGATAAATTTCTCAAGAATGTAATTAGGCAGGTTGTAAATGCACCTGGAAAAAGTTATCAATTACAGTTGTGACTAGAATGCAATTTCTAATTAAGTTAACCCTGAGATTGCCACAAATATCAATACTAAGACTTAAAAAATCATCATTGAGTCGTAATGTTGTGGGGAAAATGGTTCTGCTGGAGATCCAGCTCAATAATGCACTGACAGCGCAGAAGTCGTCGAGAAATATTGCCTAATAAACAATTGTTAGCAAACGCTCTTGCAGTCGACAATAATCAAAAACATAGAAGGTCAACATAACCACTGGCAAATTACATATCATCCCGATGTAACAATTGCATATATTTGGGTGTACATTAAAAGTAAAATGGCACGATGTCAAAAGCAACGATTGCAAGTAAAATTAAATCGAATCAAATTGTAACCGGTAATTTAATTACTGTAAATCTATTACTTTCTCCCATTACTGATTATAGAATTTTTGCTTACAAAACAGTGAATATATTTCTTATTTCACTACCATTGAGCCACACTCCCTTAGAACCGTTCCACATTCTTTCTATCCGATTTGCTCCCTCTTCACACATTATTCTAAAGAGGCCTTGATTATGGATCTCAATAAAACGATACCTCCTCTTTGTGGTGGGAGGTGTACCATTGGAGGGAGGAGGAGACATTCTAATGGCTTTATACTAAGAATGGGTGTGCGATGAGTGGGATAGTGCTGTACTTCGGTGTTTTTGGCCTCCTCTCCCCCTTAAAACCTAGGAATGCGCACTTTTCCCCTCATGGCCTGGGGAGTAGCGATAACAGAGTGCCGAAACTTGCGGTGAGAGAAACGGGTGGAGTGCAGAAAGGGTGTGGGAGTGAAGGAACGCAGTAAGTGGTATGGTGAATGGTAATGGAGTCCGTGGTTTGGGTGCGGGATCGGGGAGTGCAGTGGTTGGTTCCCGGGGTGCCGGGCAATCGGTAGTGGCGGCCGATGGATACCAGAGTGCGCCGCTCTCGAACGGTGGCTCGTCCCACACCGGGTGCTAATGCGCTGTCCACACGCGGTATTGTTTTGGAGGTTACGTGAACCGGCGCATCAGGATCAACGCGCTACAGGACCTAAATATTTCATTCTTTCTTTTCTCCCTCTCTCCCTTTCGTCCCCACCGCACATAAACACCCCCTCCCATAGTCGACGGCCTATCCCTACTTTCACTTCTATTATTTCCACAATCCACGCATACTTCTTCGCTTTTGTTCCACTTTTACTTTACAGCCCGAACAGCTTAATTTTTTGAAAAACTCAATCGCCTATGGGCAGAAATGAACTCTTTGTTAAATTTACCAAGTATTATTTTATATATTTTTGGCAGCACTAGAGGGACGAAACATGGAAAGAGTTTATGATCTTAGGAAATATCACACATCGTGGGCATCGGTTTGTTAATATTTCACCTTTCACCCACGCATTAATTTATTTTGCGCGCCTTTCCAGCTATATTTCCAGACAAAGACTTCCTTTACAATGCCTCTGACGTACGCGAGTTTTTAGAATCAGCACATCAAGCATGATAACACAAAACAACTCAGGGCTAAAACAAGACACAAGTGCTTGATTGAGTACTCTTTTAAATTGTGCACCTCATACTGATTTTTGCCACTTGCTTGGAAAGTTCTGCAACAACGAAAAAATGTGACTTCATCTTGATTGCTTATTTCCTCTTTGCTGGTTTCTTTCTAGCGGATTATGTGCTTTCTGTTATCGCAATATTTTAATTCAATCAACAGTAAACAGTAAAAAAGCAGCACTGGGAGCAGAGATGGGGATGGAGAGGCTGGGAAATAGAGAGGCGTCCTCCTTTATGGGCTCACACTTCCTATTCTACGTTCTCGCCGAAAAACTGCCAAAATCCCACCCACACACACATATACACACAAGGCGATGAAGCACAGGAGAGTAATCACATACAAAGGCCCCCGATCATACTATACTCACACGCACAGTCACCGGCGGAGGCGCAACACACACTACCCAAAAGCTCAGTTTCTATCTCTTATCTATTCATCGCGTGCAAGCGGAGAGGTATAGTCTCACTCACCCATTTTCACTTCCAACCTTTCTCCTTCATTACCGACCTTCCTCTCCAAAAAAATTCCACTTCCCTCTCCCTTGCCTATTTCATATACAATATCGCATCACCCCAAGCCCATATTATGCATCCAATTCAGCCTAACTTCGGAAAAATGAGTTTTTCTTTTTATGTTGGCAAGGAGGCAAAAAATGTGCCTCCTGTCACCCTGGAGGCCCTCAACATCTTCCCCCTTTCCATACCCTTTGCCCTCATCCATCCCATGCAAATTTTTCGAGGCGAGGATTTTCCCTCGTGCCTTCATTTATTCACCAATTTCACTCCTCCCAGTCTTATCCTTCATCTCATTTTTTGAGTATGAATCCAATTTTTACCGGTTTTATTATTCCCCAATATCGTCAGATCTCGTTTACTTTTGTCGCGTTGAGTGATTTATTTTGTTCAACGCTTCGAATTTTGTTTTGAGGCTTCTTACGGAAAGCAAGAAGAAATGGCCGGCCAACGCTTTCTCCGTTTCAAGGCTCACATCCGTTAAAATATAACATATAATAATAGTTCAGTTCTGCCTTGGAACTTGAGGAAGTTTTGATTATTGTTAGTTATTTTTTTCAATACAACTCACGAAAGTTTTTCTGGGAAATGTTATAAAAAAACCACATGTACTTCCTCAAAATGTAAACTGAACAAAGTTTGACTTCCTTGTCAGTATCTCGGATGTTTTTCGTATATATGTTAAAGCTGTTCGAAGTCTAATGGAAATATTGATTGTGGAATTCCTTGATTCACAGTAAAATAAAATTTACGAGGGATTAACTAAGTCAACCACGATGGACTTAAAAAACAGTGTTCTAACATTCCATTGGGTAGTATTTGTTTCAAGTAACACCAATCAACGTTTCCAATGTCCACCGGCTTAAAAATCGTATCATAAAAAATAGTATGAATTTTTCTTGTTCTGGAGTAGCTTATGTTCACCTGATTTCATAAAATGTTCAGCATTTCTGCAGAAAAAATACAGTTTTATGGATCAATCTGTAACGAGAGACTGCAGAATATGAGTTTATTTCAATATTCAGTGACATATGAGTTTAAAATTTCGTTATTGAAAAAAACCAGGTAAATAAATTTAACCTACATGTGGATTCTTATAACTGCTAACTTTAATGTTCTAGTCTGAAAATAAGTAGGTGTTCATAAGTAGATGTTCATCTAAAAATTTTCGACAGTTTTTTTTATATGCACAGAATAAATATTTCTATAGCTCCAAGATTCAAAATGATGAATGATCTCAAAGTGGAATCTTTTTGTGAATTCATCATTATTACTATTCATTATTCCTCATTTTCTAGTTTTACGACAAAAACAATTATCTATCAAAGTAGCTCTAGCATTTCCGAGCATATATTAAGTGTAGTTGTGGGTTAAGTTCTCTCGAGATGATCATCTATATTAGATATTTGGTCCTATACTGATATCCGTATGAATTAAAAATTTGCTATGGAATAGAATGCTCTACGTTAATGGGTATAAGGTTCTAAATACAGATATTAATATAAAATAATCGGCATTTACCTATTAATGTTTTTCATACTAAGAATTTCTGTGTGCTCACTTTTCCCACGAACTCTTATAGTAGCCATTGTATTACCAAGCTATCACTCCAAGCACATGCATACTAACCGACGGCTAAAATACTGCAATACTAGTGGAACTTGCATTGTCATATATAACTAGCGCTATATTGTAATTTATTTTATCATGAAACATCTTCAAAACATGAATAAATTATTATGTTCGTACATTCATCTACATCTACATTTACATAATACTCTGCGAGCTGCCACATAGGCGTGTGGCAGCGAGTGTTAGGTCACCTGCCGTGTTAAGATGTAAGGTTTAGGGAGGTGAAATGTGTGACATGTATTATGGGAGTGTATTTTGTGGAGCTTAATTTTTATTTTGGTCGCTAACTGTGCACAGAAAGAACGATTTTTTGTACTTATCTGTTCGGGAGTGTATTTCTCTTATTTTATCACTTCTGCGAGACCTAGGGATGTAGTTTGGCATCATGATAATATTCACTGTGTCACGCTGAAATAAATCATTTCTGAATTTCTCTAGGAACCTAAACCTAGCGAGTAGCCTTCGAGCCTCTCGGGGCTACATTGCGATCACTCATTCAGGAAAGAATAAATTAAGTCGCATTTTTCGTCTCATCTCATTCAAATGGATGAATTTGTCATCCCGTCGCTGCGATATATCTTCGCTCACTTTACTCTCAGCTCAGCATCACTCATACGGTCACGTCTGTTCCTCTCATCTCGTGCTGTGCAGAAATAAGGACCACTCAACACCGTTGCTAGTACGAGGAATTTCTCCTTCCACTTGTCACACCCTTATCAATTCCAGATAAGGCGGAAGGGGAGGGTTGAGACGCATCATGTCTCTCCAACCCCCATCACTCTCCTATTTTCCATAGTTCATTCATTTTCTCCGTGGAGAAATAGTGGTCCATTACGAAGACGTATTGCCTTTGTCCCTTTGCTCCTATCTCCCTCGCTCTCCTTACTTAATTCTACTATCCCTTTTCCACTACCTACATCACCACTTCCCGTCCCACATGTCTTTAGATAAATAATACGTCCCACCCCGTTCAACGCAAAAGTGAAAGTGGAGTTAAAACGAAGGCGCTTGTTTCTCCGACAATGCGGTCCTTAAGGGAAAATTCTTTTCCAGCTCAAAATCAATCCTTTGGAGAGACTAAGCATAAGAACGAGGTGACAAAGGCCTTGTGAATTGCTGACAGCTTGGGCAACATCTATCTCTTCGGAATTTTTGCCTTATCAATGATGTCAATATAAGGATACACGATCATCATCGTGTGACTTATGTTTTGTAAAAATTGACGGAAAATAAAAATGCCTTCCTCCCCGAGTATCTCAGCTGACGCCTGCTATTAGTAATATATTTCAAATGATATTTCCATTAAGTCCAAGAAAGGTAGGACTAAATATCACCTGTTTTTTAGAAAAAAAAACTAAACCAAATAACTAAATGATGTAGATAGTTAATGTATTTTATTGATATTGATGAATTTATATTTTACTACTTTCACAGTTGTTTGGTACTCCACACCATTGATAGTCACAACTCATATATATTTCACGTTATTACCGACAATAATGTGAATGTGAAGAATTATAATTAAATAAAACGATACTTTTATGTGAAATAACTATTCTCAGTACTGAACCCGTTAATACAAAAATTATCATGCCGGCCAATTGTAAAGTTATGATACATTTTTTCCAATTAAATTCATTAAAAACATTCTGATTTAGAGTAAATTAGTTTATAAGATTTCGGAGATAAGGATGGACTGTATTCTATCTTCATTCAAGGGGTTCCGTACTATGTTTTCATGGAATTATCCGATATGCGTAGGTACATACGTAAAGCTCTAGGTATCGGGTGATGTTTCGAATAGATACAGTTTTCCCAAATTCAAGCAAGTACGTATCAAAGTAATCTACATTACAGCTACGAAATACCGTGCAAGCCTTCATTAGGATGTGCGGCACGGGATGATTCCAAACTAGGCATGTAGCCCTCATCCCAGCTGAAATCCAAGCCGCGCACATTCCCTAGGATGCCAGGCGCAGGCCAAAAGCAGTAAGGACAACATTTATATAAAAGCGTATCAGGCTCAACTTTGTGGAAGCGATATATATCCATTTCAAAATGAAAAAAAATTATAACTTGGTCGGCAAAGATTAAAAATTTTCTGTGGAATGTTACAATTGTTTTTCAATTTGAAATGGAAGGACACCATTGCTTGGTCAGATTAGAAACTAGGAGAGTGTTACGTGGACGAACATGCAGTACACTACTTAAGATACGACTACAGGTTATATTTAATGCGAGAGATAGATTGAACTACACGGTACTTAATCATGCAGGAGCAATGACATGCCGGAAACTCCATGCGAGGTTAGCAGCTTATAATTATGTTATAATAATGTTAGTTAACAACTAATAATGTTAAAATATTTAGAAAATACCTAATTTACCTATTCAGGGTCAAAGTATCCTAGTACTGATGTATCGCAACTATTATGGTCCCTTATTGTACAAAAAAATTGCATTTTAAATCCATCGGTTTGGCTGTCAATTTCCTTAATCTTATGCCTGTGATCGTTTCTACCATAATAGTTTGGCTCAAGCAAAATATGTTGAACGTCCGGCAAAAAATGATCTACATCATACTTTCTTCATAAGTTTTATTTTTATTTTTCACTTCAATCGAGTATTGGTTCCCACCGTAATTCCTTCGACAATTTAGTAACACTACTATGTTTAACGTTACAATTATTTTACAAATCTAGCTGTCCTTCACTATATTTGATCTATATCTGAAAGTAGTTCTACTTCGTAAGGGTCTCATAAACTAGCGGTGAACTCCAATTGAGGTCACACGAGTGAAAAATAACATCGCTCCTTTACTGCCTCGTCACATTTTCCCAGTATTCATTTAATGCATCCCAATTAACAATTTCCCTGTCCACCAGAAATGCAGAAAAACGTAGGTGCTTGCCTCGGGACATACCCAAGTACTTAACTGATTCTACATTTATTATTTCGGCTTGATTAACTGTGTACATTTCGTTGGTTAAGTCATTCTTTCTTCAAAAATTCATAACAACGCACTTTAGAAAGTTTATTTCTAACTTTGTTATGTAAAACAGATGTACAATACATATACTGTCTACTTTTTTGAGACAGCTTTTATCAAAAATTATATCTCATCTGACGATGAGAATGGCGCTCTGTAATAGAAGTTGATCTGAATATCATGAACTGGTCAATATTTTATCGGATCCAGAACATTTTTTTATGAAGCAGCTGGTGATTTCCGGCGTGACTTTATGGAATTTACTGATCATCGTGAATGGAGCAGTAGCATGCAAAAAGGTTCACTACTACGCGGTTGTCTTCATCGGCCGAAAATGGCAAGATCTTGAGAGAAAGATGAGCTTAGTTTTTTTCATTTTTAGTGAATTTCTACCGCGATTCGGATTCCTCTGCCTATTTTTTCTCTCATCGCCATATTTTCATATGTTATGTTTGAAGATGCAACCCATTTTGAATACTGTGTGAAAAGTGGTAATAATGTAACCGTTAAAAGCATGAATAATCCCATTTATCTTAGGGATAGGGAATACACTAAGCATAGATAAAAAAAATGAATGAACTATGTTGCGTATGGCTAAGACCAAACAACCACGTAGGAAATGGTAGCAGGTAGAATCGAATTAATTAATAATAAAATAGAAGACATTTGCCGCCTAAAAAATGGTTGCCGAATGGGTCTAGAAGGAGCTAAGCTAGATAGGCTAAAGGGTACAGAGGTTGGAAAACAGGGGCTAAGCAATAGGGGTAAAGGGAAGAACTAGGAAAAAGGGGTGAGGAGAGACCAAAGGAAAATGATTTGAAATATGGAAGAAAAAGGAACTGAAGAGCTCAAGGACAGGAATAGATTTATACAGAGAATTTTGAGAGAATTTGGCAATAAAAAAATGAACTCTAAATGACATCAAAGAAAAATCTCTCCCAAAGTGGGCAACAAACTGCTATTTGCGACATAACATGTATTTTTCGACGTAATTATTCCGATTTGTTCTTTATTTACAATGGCATGCATTCATTTTGAAATGGCATTCAATGACATATACGAGATATTCGTCGGCTTGGAAAAACTCGGCATGGATTAAAATAACAATTAAATTAGCTACCAACAACACAAGAAGCCAGTTGTCAAAATGAAAATGAGAGATGGAAGAAAAATAGAATTAAAAATGAACGATAGGATGAAAAAAAGGAATACGATAAGGATGTAACTTCCCACCAGCCTTGATCGACATATAAATGCGAGAGACAATAAAGGTTAACGGAGAAGGAATAAATATGCTACGACCCGCAGACGATATCACAGTTTTAGCAGGAAATTGTGTTCCACTTCAAAAGTCACTACACCACACTGACCAAATTTTCTAACAATACAACATAAGAAAAAATGAAACAAAGACAAGACTCCTAGCGCGAATAAAATAGAAAGTAAAAGCAAAGCACACTGCGACGAAGGAGATTAGAGCCAGTAGACACCTTCACCAATCTAGCAAGTACCATCATGCGGGACGCGATAAGTACGACGGACATCAAACGAAGAATAGCCCGAGCTAGAAAAGCGTTCATAGTGTAATGCCAACTGGTGTGTTCAAAGAATATAGACATATTCAATGATAACTTTTACTTAACCACATTTTTTGTGGTTAAGTACATGTTATCATTAAATATGTCTAATGAAACGTGCCACCAATTTAACAAAGATACTGTTTTATTCGTTCAAAGAGTATAGGACAAAAATGAGGAAACAATATGTAAAACATTCATGTAGAGCGAGGATCTATGAATCGGAAGCATGGGCCATTGGAAAAACAGACCAGAAATACTGGTGACTTTCGAAGTACGGTGTTGATGGAGGATGATGACGATAAAATGGACGGACCAAATAATAAATGATTAAGATTAAATTAGAGTAGAAAAGGAAAAGATCACATTCAAAACTTTGCAAAATAAGAACCAGGTGTATGGGATAGCTACCAGAGTGTAAGGGAACGAGGTTTAGACTTTAGACTTTAGTCAGCCAATCTTAGGATTGAACGATCATTAATGATGATGATGCAGGCATTCTACTACTTAAGTCCAATCTTATAAGCATTTTCAAACATCCTATTCCCGTCACCTACACTCCCGCTGCTTCCCAGAACCTATTACATAGCTGTAGGTTGGGTTTTCAGTGGTGAGTGGGCAACCAGAGTTTAAAGACATGACACAGGCGCGGCGATCGAGATACAGGGCCCCATAACGCCGGGTCGTCGCCAGAGGATTCACCTGGGTTCAAGTGAGATCGCCGTCCTATCTATTTCTCTTTGACCCTAAGGTCTATTCCTAGTGGGCCTTACCTTCATGTCCCTCCCAGAATCTGTACGTGAGGGATTTTAGAAGGGACACGGGACGGCGAGAGTTGTTTGAAAGGTAACAGTACCTAAGCTTGACCCTCAATCGGGGAGTCACTGGGGGATTTAGCGGCTGTTACGGGCGCCGAATTCCCTTTCTTTGCCACTGGAGCACGTTTTTCTATCTTATGAGACAAACAATACGGATAAGGAGGGTCTCCTGGTCCCACTGGGAAAAAGCTGAGTCGAGGGATCATATCACGTGTAGGCATGAAGAAAAGTTCCTCATGGTTGGGCTAAATGCATGACCTAGCGATTAAATACTGTTGCTTTGAAAGAAAGGTGGAAATTGTGTCTTTAAAACACTATCAATCGCATTATACAGAGGTGGATCATCATTCTTTATGCTAGCACTAAGGAGGATAGGTCTTAGAGTATACATATTATATATATATATTCTTATGTATATTGTATGTATGTACAAAGATAAAAGTCAAATTATAGAAAATAAAAGCGTTTCATTATTCCTAAAACGTGCTGACCTTCACTTGAAACCAAATGTTATTTTGAGCAGTATTAATTTATGAGATGTTTCAGAAAGTCTAAGCAACCGTCAACGCAGGTAGTTGGAAAATAACAGTTAAACTTATACGTCTTAAGGCTTAGTTTCACATTAACGGGATATTTCGCAAGGGTTCGCACTATGAAAATATTTTGTGGAGCTATGTACAGAAATATAGGCTCAGCGGTAATACACTCGCAATTCAAATATACGCAACATTATGGTTTTGTTTGAGTGTGACATACCGGGGTCCATTGCATTAATAACTAGCCCTTGAAACTTGAGAGTAAAACACGAGTGTGGAATGACAACGATTTATTAACCTATTTGCATAAATTTTATGTATCGTATTTTAACTTCGTCCTTTCACAAGGAACCAAGAACTATGACGATTGGCCAACAATTCATTTAAAAAAAGATAAATTTTTAGGTAATAAAAATCGTTAGAAAAATGGTAAAAAACGTTATTTCGTATCATAAAACACTCAATTTAAATAAAAAACCAAAACTCTTGAAGTAGAGGTGAAAACACTCAGTAGGTACTCATCGATGGACAATCTAATTCAATGTTTAAATTCCTAATTTTCTCTAATGGGACTCACTCCCGCATTGAATCCTTTCTTTGATTTCTCATTTAGTAGTTTAAAGCAGACCACAAGAATGAAAACAAACGATTTTTTATTCATTTAAAAAAATGCCATATTAGGCATGTATCTACGGTGTAAAGAAGTATAATAACAACAAAAAATTTACCTGAAAAAAAACCCTAAAAATTCTCACAAAAGTCTCTCAATCGTTTTAACCTTGGACACACGTATTCTTGTAGCATGAATGAATATTATTATTACAAATTATAATTGATTATTCTGTAGGCCATTCGAGGCAAAGGTGGGTGTATCCCATCCCTATCTTTATCTGTAGGTCATGGTGATCTAGCGCGCGAACTTGATACTTCACTCTTACTGCGCCTTTTATTGTGGCGCGCTAAATGGCGTCGCACATTTCGGCCCCTGCGGATATTTTTCTGAGTACCCTTAAACCCTCCGTCACCCTACCGCATACCAAACTGAAACCGCCACTCTATCAGATTCAATGTCTTGAATTATGAAAATAGGCGTAGAAATTACCGATGGAAGTTGGACACACAGATGAGCGACCTAACCTAACTTTGTCATATGTGCAGAATTGTTGTCAAATTAAACAGGTCTAGTTTCCAACATCCATCATCAAATCAACGAACTCTTACGATTTGCATTTTTGCGCTTTGCATTTTGTAATAAAGATTGGAAATGGAGTTCAAGTTTTGTAACTGGGGAAAGATATACATCATTTGTGTACAAAAACATGGTTAGTGAGTTGAATTTGGAAAAAACCAACGCGTCTAGTATTTAAATGAAAAGGATTACCTAGTGAATTATAATTAGTTAAGAGCCTGCTAAGTTAAGAAAGCAAACCAAATGTGTCTGAAAAAAACTTGAAAGGACCAATGTAATTTCAGATTCAGGGATGAGGCATTTTGAGCAGCGTTATTTGTCATAACATATCAACTACACCTATTAGATAAACTTTGCCAAGAAATTATCATTTGACTTCTCTGGATTTCGATACCAGATCGCCTCAATGACCGTCAGGTGAATATACCAGTTACATCTTTAAGTCATCATAGGTCATGGCGAATTTCAGGGTGAGTTTACAAGAAGCACATCTGACTGTGTAGTATGTCACGTTCGCAATAATTTGGATTTTGTAAACATAACTGAAGCGGCTTCAATATGAAGTACATTGGAATTGACGACTTCCGGTGTACCTTTGTGGAATAAATTCATGATTGTAAATTGAACAACCATTATAAATTCCACATGAAAGATTTTTATTTAAAACCTGTATGTCGTCGATAGGTGACATCATCATCACCGTTTGCAGAGAGAAATTGATTGGTAGATCGGTGGTCCTATAATTTTTCATCTCTCCCCCAAATGGAAATTAGTGGTAACGACTATAATTGTGTCGTGTGTCTGTGAGATGATCAGAAATAAATGATAGCATGAAAGGTACATATATGCAGGAAAAATATCGATGGATGAGGAAATGTTTGCAATGAGATTCAATAAAATCATAAAGTGCTCACTGGGGGGTAAATATCACTGTTGGTTCGTGAAAAGGTTTACATGGTACGAGAAATAATTTCAGGCTAGCAAGGCAGGCCCTTCAATAGCAATAACTTCATTTGTTTATGTCCGTCTTAAATGCCTTTAATTTCGAAGTCTTGATATGGGTGGATGTGATATATTTAACGAAAACAATTATTTTTTCCAAAAAGGTATCCTATTGAAACTGGAAGAACTAACTTCCAGTAACGTCCGCGACGTTTACATTTAGAAAAAAGATCCTGAGAAATGATTATGTTATAGAGGGCTCCAAGTTTGGTAGCGTCCGTATGGTATGCCTACGTTTTAATCGACTTGACTCTTTCAATAGCTCGGCTAAAACCTTACTCAGTACATTTTGCCATGGTAAAAGACGTCTAAGAAAAAATTGGTGGCCCCCAGAGGAAGTTGGGCTACCTCAGGGCAACAAATAAGGACCGTCTCACAGCTCGGGAGCAGTACAAAGTCTCTTTCTCAAGGTCCGGTCGGTTCTCACGACATAGAAAAGGGGAAATTTGATTCTTTAAAGAGGAGAGCGACTCGCTTACCTGGAACGTCGTCGGCGTCCTCGTCGTTCTCCGAATTCCACGCGGCCGCGCCGTCCTCTTCCTCCGGCCAGCTGTTGTTGTTCCCTCCTCCTCCGCCACCGCCCCCCATCTCCCCTCCCTCTTCCTCGTCCACTCCCCAATCGTTCTCATCCTCCCACGACTCCTCCTTGTCTTCCTCCTCCTCCTCCATCATCATGAGATCATCCACTTCGTCCTCAGACGATGGTGCCGCCTCCTGCGGGAGACAGAGGTGTAGCAGCGAGGCGAGAAGAACCACGAGGACGACGAGCCGCCCACGACTGCCCGAAGATGACCCATGCGTCGGGGACATCTCGGCGTGAGCTGCCTCATATAAGATCACCACGTGTAATTAAGCAAATCTCCCTACGTTCCCCTTTAAAAAGACTTCTCTGCTCAAGTTGTTCATGATGGACCACAGTAAGGGGCCTCACGAAAATATGTTAAATTAATTCACTGATAATGAGTTCGGCATAGTACTGAACGTCAAGTATTTAATACCTTTTAAACTATTTCTTTCAGTAATATCATTTCATATAATATTTCCAAGACACTGTTGATACATTGCTACGAACTACATCGATTCTTAACCATTGGATAGAAAATATTGAGCAACATTAACAGACAGAAATATCTAAATTTTTTAACTTTAGTACATTTTTTCATCAACTTTAAGCACTGAAATATCTCAGATCCAATAGCTTGGAACTTGAATACGCCCGTTGATTTATCTCTATAAACCATTGCATACTAGATATTTTTTATTTTATGTTGTCAGTCACACCAAAACTTTGAAAGAAGAAAATGATATTTTAGTCCATATTAATAGATATTTGCATCTTATTGTTAAACTAGTTAAGTAAACTATAAATTGAAGACTAACGCCGGGGAGAAAGCAATCTTGAACTAGCATTGTAGAACATCCCTCACGAATCCAAAATGCCGGAACAGTTGTTTGTCTACAAGACAAAAGGAAATGCTACAATTTTTCCGAGGCAAATTCACTTCCACAATCTTCTCACTATATCTTCCATTTCCACCTGTTGCTGACCGACATTCTTCGAATTCAACAATTTCAATGCTCTCTGTTAAAGCGGTGCTTTAGAATATAATAAAGCTAAAGAATACATAAACGCTGCCTGGAATAGAGATTTATGTCGCTGACAGCCAGATAAATGCCTAAAAATGGCTAATTTTTATGCATGAGAAATGAGGCACTCAACAGTAAGCCCAAAGGTTTCCATGCCTTGAAGATATTTTATGCCCACAATGACTAGTATATAAGCTAATGTGTTAAAATAGCTCTACAGAATAAACCATACTTAACTCACCTTATTTCAAAGCATTATAAAGAGTTAAAAAGTTCTCTGTGCCTATTCAGATGAGGCCTCAGAATCTCTTACGCGGTGGTTACATTCCTGCTAAGTTTTCGTTCAAGACGCAATAATGAGAAATTAAACATGCATTATTTTCACCACCTTCATGGTACACTGAGAAGTGAATGAGGGAACATTGGCTAATTTAAAGAACATATTAACTGTTTATCTCGTCGTCAACGACGTCAACTCTCCTGACTTTCGTTTCACATTGAAGATCACTATTCACTACACTTTCACTCCAGTTTATTCTGGCAGCATCAATTGAAGGCATCGCTCGGCACTTTTTGTTAAAATTTCCGCGGGTTGTATTTACGTCAGCCCCAATGAGTCACACGCTCGTGTTGACTTACTCCATTGTCTTGCTGCTACTCTTCCAATAGTGGAAGAGGAATCGGGCATGGCAAGCGTCCGTGTCTGCACAACGAACTATCAACACCAAAACATCTAGTGGGGCTGGGTAGCTGAACAATTGGACGGTAGACGATTTCGAGGCAGGAAATTCCGCCGACCCTCGACCGTTGGCAGACCTCTGCCGCCGGCGCATTCTAAACCGCCTACCAAGCCGGTGGTGGAGAGATGGAACAAAAACCGAAAGCCGTCACCGGTGGTAGTGTGTCCCGACCTCCCAGGAGCTGGAGATTCTCACCCACTCGCTCCGAACTCCCGCCACGGACTGAATCGACTCGGGCCAGCTGAGCTCACGAGTCGGGCATAGCGGGGAGAGAGGGGAAGGTGTATAAGGGGGAGACTCGGGATGGGAGGGGGGAGGCGTTTAAACGGAATACTCATTGATTTACATTGACGGACCGGGCGGGTAAGTGTTACGGGAAGTGGGCAGGCGAGAAGGGTGGGGAGGGATTTCACAGGAAGATTACATTGGGTGTACAATAGGAAGCGTATAATAGGAAGGTCATCGAATAAAAAAGTAAAAGAGAGATGCTACTTTCCTCTGATTAGGCCACTCCTCGAATGAGCCGCGAGTATCCATAGTAATACGCTGGTCTTAAAGATTTAACAAAATAACATTAATAAAATACATAAGCAGCACGCTTCGTTAAAAACTATTGTGTGCGAACATACTGTCACAACTTTTTGAGGGATTAAGGTGGGAGCCCCTAGAGACTCGAAGGCTACACGCTAAGCTTATCTTGCTTGAGAATATCAGAACTGGTGTGTTTCAAAACGATATAGAGAATATTATCATGACGCCTCACTACATCTCCGAGTCTGACAGATGCGACAAAAGAGATAAATTGACAAACAGATAGGTACGAGAACTCGTTCTTCCCTTGTAAAATAAGCGACCACGATAACACCTGAGTTCCACTAAATACACTCCCATAATACACGTCACCATTTCACCTGGAGGGGTCAAAATATATGTTTAAGCCCGCGTCGTCCTTGGAGTGACTGGACCAGAGGAGGTAAAAGGATATAGAGTAGGTTATGGATATGGAATCAGTGAGGGAAATATTCCTCAAAAGGTGGGGACGAGGGAGAGATGAAAGACTTATCAGCCAATGATAAACAAGCCAGCTTTGAAGAAACAACGGAGCTTTGCAGAATAAATAATTAGCGAACAAAACATATTCCAAATAATATAACTCACCTTGATATACGATATGGAGAATACTTTTGAATAGATTATATTGGTGTAGTCTACATCTTCATTATTTCTCGAAAAGCGACACTTTTACACTGACTTTACATTATAACTGAGACAGTAAAATATAGATTTATCATTCTTGAATCTCGCTACATAAATAGAATCTCACTCAAATCGCTTCATAAATATAATTTGAGGAATAAAAATCGTTAATACTGAATAAATCATGTATAAACATTTGAGTTGGCTAAAAACAAGGATTAAGATTATGATTTGAGGATGAAATTTATAATTACGATATTGAATAACGAAAAAAACAATTTATATTGATTAATAAAAGGTATGAGATGGATATGAGTTAACCATCAAATGATTTTTTCATATTTTTATGAGTTACTACAGTAAATTTTTCCGCGAAGCTAATTCTAAACTAAGAGATTTTTTGCTCTTTTCATAGGATTAATAGCGTACTACCACACTATTTATAACTGGAAGTAATAGCTTTCTACTTTTCAACATTTTTAACATTGCAGGACAGATATTTTGGCGAGTTGGCAAACCGACGAATATCCTCAAATATGCTCGAAGTATACTGAAGCACCCAAAAACACTACTACCCCAATATCAACCTCTTAATAAAAAAATTGACATTTTCCTAATATGTGTGCAAGTGCTTTACGGCTCATACAAATGACGTATTCTCGACAAAATATTAAATAATTGCACAAAATTTAAATAATTTCTTGAGCCTATGCGGATTTGAAATTTAACATATATGTCGGAAGTGATTCATTGCATTCTTGTGCGTAGTGAGATATTGACAGTAAATATAAAAGGTTTTTATTTTCTCAATTTATATTGAATTTTACTCTAATTAGGTTAGCATTCATACTTAATTATTTGTACTTATATAGTATTACAGCATTTTTTTAATTTCTTAAATGATGTTAACTTAATAATGATTATCGGTTTTTCTGAGATGACGTCAGCTACGCAAGCATAGGAAGAAGACTTGGAATGATTTTAGTTTCTTCATAGATCATGTTAAAACTTTCTGTCGTGGTAAACTTCAGTCAGCAATCTAATGAATAATTAATCTAATATATATTTATTCTTTACCTTTGCAACTGCTTAGTACTCTGACTAAAATGTTGCATTAATATAGGTTATAAAAAATAAAGTATTTTGAAAGCATTTAATTGTGTTGATTTTTATCTTCCATATTTATGCAGAGTTTTGAAGCGTTTTCAGGTACATATTCCGAAAAAATGTGTAATGTGTCTCAAAAGGATTCTCATATCATAAGCGAGGCTCTAATAAAATGTTATACCGGTATTCTTGGGTAAAATGAAGTCAAAAGACAGTGACAATCATTTGTAATGGAACTATTGCGAGGACGGGTGTGAGTGGTGTGAGCAGCGATTCGTCGAAGGCGAGTGAAATGCTAAATATGACCGCGGCAGCGATTTTGATTCGGTGGAAAATTATGTAAATCTCTGCCCCACATATAGACATAAACGAGTATGTGGGCAGAGTCCTCTGCCAAAGCCAAAAATTTGCGACCAGATTCCAGCTACATTTGATCAAATGAATGGAGAGCTACCATGTGAGAGGATTAACTGAAAAAACCTCCAGTTCTCAGCAGGATACATCTAATTATTACCCTACAAGCCACAACAAGGGTGTTTGGCAGGGGGTGAATTATCGCCAACATAAACTATTGTGAAGAAGTTTACTTTTACTTACAATCACCACACTACCGGTATGCTATAATAGCTACATAAATTACTAGAATTATCTACAATGTAAATATTTAAACGGAATACGAGAGTCATGCAAGGTAAATGCAAAACATTGTGTTAGCTCTACTTGGCAGATTTAAAAACAAGCATTAGGGATGACATGAATAAATCAGCCACATTACCTGTCAACTAACCCGCTTTAAAGTCTAAACGCAGCCCTTATGGTCTCTTATCGATCGTGGGAAGAATGACATTTTAAACCTTTCTGTTCTACAATATATTTCCCATATTTTATTTTTATGATCTGATCTACCGAATAAAGTTAAAGAGTCCGTAAGATATTGATAACGTCACATGTTAAATATAATGTTGTTAAGTAAAAATAGCGACTAGATGCGAAAGCCAATGGAACGTCGAGAAGTGGAATGATGTGCCTTCATGCGTAACGACCATGAAATATGTTTTAAATAATATTACCTTAATGAAAATAATTAAAATATGACTATCAACTCTCAAAATAACATTGACATATTCAATTTATCAAGACTAGAGGCAGAAGAGGCAGAAAAGAAGAATACGATTCTTTACAAATTAGTATAATGCGCGCGGAATGAGAAAACGCATTTATAAGCGTCTAGTACGTAAACTAAATACATGTTTTGCAAAAAAATCAATAATAAATTAACATAAAAATTATTTTTATACCATTTAATTCCTTTCAGTCCTCATAATTGTAGCTAAAATAACCATTTTAGAGAAATATCATCAAAAAAATCTGTGAACTCTTTATATGAATTAAAAAATAAATCCTCGTAACTTGTCTTTTGTGCCACTCCAGTTTCAGTTGGATATGGTGACGGTAATGTTCTTGCAGGGTATCGTATGATCTAACCTTCCTACGATCGTACTACAGTGGAAAAAGTTTTGATTACCCAGGAAGCTAATTATACCATAAATTATTATTACTCAAGATACTCCCAAAGAAGCGGTGTCAGTGATGTATGCCGTTAATATTCAGTTAATTGTTTCCTTCAAAATCTTAAATACTAGAGTGACCGGGACTGATTTTCTGTCACTCGCTATTTTCCCTTCAGTTATCACTCTGCCTTGTCTAGTTGCTCCGCTCAGAGTTTGACTAATCACTGGTATATATGAGTTGTTCGCGGAGTCGTCTTTTGCACATATGTTATCTTGAAAGCAGTGAAATGCAATTTATTTCTCATTACAGTAAGCAGCGCATTTGTCGTACTAGCAGTTAAAAATTATCGTTTAGTGTATTCTGATGTTCTAATAGCGCAGGGCCTTCGTTGTTCCATAAAATTTATTATCTTTTACACTATCCCATTGGTTATATTGAAAAACGCTTAAATATTATATTCATAATATTCATTAGTTACAAATATGGTAGTTTCACAACCTTTTGAGGTACCTAAAGTATGCTTTGAAAACCTCTCTTATTCCGTGATTTCCACCATTGAAAAAGCAAGAAACTTTATAAAACCTGTTAGTTTTTGTACGATACATCATTTGATTCTCTTACACTTTATGTGCATGAAATACTTTCCTTCTAGTTCTCACCTCTCATATTTGAATCTTAAAGCTACGAAATCCAAGATTCGATCTATTTAAATTTACTTACTCCTAAATGAATTCCTCACATTTTTAGGTAGACAATTCATCTCCAAACGCTAGGACAGCGGTCAGTTCAAGGAACAATGCGGTGAAAAGATAACAGAAATTTGACACTATTCTGGCAGACATCCCATGTGATACCTCCCATGCCTTTCCTCCCGGACTGTCACATAGCTGTAATTATAAAAAATGCGTGTCCGAACCTTGGATGTGGTTTTTTATGACATTTCCACCAAAATTTATTTTTAAAAAGAGGAAAAATAATCTAATGCCGTTAAAGGGAAAAATGCGGTGGTCCGAATTGCCCCTGAAACTCTTGGATGAAGAGATTTTTGAGGATTTAATTATATGTATTACTGTTTCCGCCAGTTTCAGTCAGCAAAGACTTACAAAAATGAGAATTTAATGAGTACGTGGTTATTAAGTAAAGTAGAATTCCAGCAAAATAGATACGAACTAAACCTCTCCTTGATGGACTCAAAAATTATCGGAGGTAAAGGAAAGAGTAGACGTGACTGAGATAAGCTTAGGTAGTTTCGCATCAAAAATTATTCCACCGGAGAGAGAGAGACTAAATACTAGAAGATAGCCTGATATATTCTCGGAATTTTGCTCAATGCATATATGAAAATTAAGTACGTAACTATGCTTCAAAGAAGAGCTCAAAGAGATTAAAGGTAGTGCTCCATTCTATTCGAATCTTTAATCTTTTCTGCCGGTTTATCCCGCAGGAAAAACTATTGTAACTGCAGATCTAACCTCAGAGATATAAACGAAGGAAGAAAAAATTGAGATATGAAGACGGATGACATTACAAAGTGGTTTATTCACTGGTACTTTATATGTGATGGTTTCATCAGAAGGTATTCAACCGTCTAAATAGTAGGGAATTGGAAAGTCAGTACCTTTATTCTTCATTTTGGGTCCATTTTTTCATCTCCTGCGTATTATTAGCTCCATTGATGGTCTCGCATAAGTTCTTTATACCCCCTTTCCGCCTCTCTTTACATTGTCTAAAGTTCTAATTCAATTCTTATCCTTTGCCACGGTTGACCATATTTATCCCTTTCGATCATTCTCTTTAACATGATACCTCCTCTTCAGATGTCCTTCATGCATCACAACTTCCATTTGCCTAATTATGCAATCAATATTTCTATTCGTATGATACAATCAAGAAAATCGGTCTAAAAAGAGAAACCATGGGTGGACTCTTTACTCGTTTTGATAATATAATAACTAAATATTCATAAATGTTTTAACTAAAATACTTACTCACCTAGAAGATTTTGCATAATAACATTAACTGAAATAAATTATACGGGTTTAGGAACCTTGGGAGTCATCGGAATCACTATTGATTACCTTTGTATAAATTTGGGACTTCTCTTCTAATTGTGTGAACTCACTACGGAAAATTCATTCACCTGGACTGTGAAATTGTTTATTATTTAGTAAACAAGATAAAAAATTAAAGTAGTTTTTCCCAATTTAGTGAAAATTTGGGAAATATACTTTAATGGGGTATAGTAACATTACCGTACACAGTAACATTCGAGCCGACAAAAGGTCACATGACGAGACCTTTTCGTTGACCAAACACTGTGAATTTACTGCTTTTATTCTACAGTCTCCCAAGCGGAAGCCTAAAAATGCAATGAAGTCCCGTCTCATCACCCGATATTCAACGTGTTTTGAATGCAATTGACATAAACTCTTTTACACTCCTATTCACATCCCACATCCGCTAGCATGATGAGAGTATTTTTTTCCAATTGCCTCACCTAAAGTCATCTGGAATCGTGGAAGAATTCACACGAAAAAGGAAAGCAAACAACGATATAAAATAGGCATCGTGGATGAGGAAAATACTCAGCGAAGAAAAACCGGCTGACGAAAGCGTTGAAAATTCCCTCGAAGAGGAGGGAAAGTGTGTAATAAATTCATAACTTCAGTGGAGCGTGTGCTGACGGAGGCGAACGGAATGGTTGACAAAGAAGCCGGGAGAATCGTGCGAAGCCAGAAAATAGAGGGAAGGCAAGCTAAAAGGAAAATCGACAAAATAGAGCTGAGCCCATGCCAGGAGGAAAGAGCAAAATCAAAATCAAGCCCGCTGAAGTGGTGGAGCGAGTGCAACAACAGTTAAGGTTGGTACGAAGGCTTCCGCGGTGATTTATTGAGGTCAGTTTATTCGGGCCTTTCCCGCGTTGATTCATGCTAACGGACAACAGTTTTGCTAGCGTTACAGCTGGCGCCGTCAGGTCCTGAAGGTCGATTCAGGACCTGACGACGCTAGCTGTAACGTTAGCGGAACTGTTGTCCGTTAACACGAATCAACACGGGAAAAACCCGAATAAACTGACCTCAACAATCAAGGTTGTTATACCGCAAAATTATTTAAATGTCTTCTCATACTAATTCTGACTACTTATGAAAAACGTTACCCTTTCTTTGAAATAACCAAAAAAGCTTACTTTATGCCCATAAACTTATGCAAACTAAATCTAGAACCACACGGTGTTAGTCCAAGAATAAGAGAAACGCGGAGAAATATAATGAATCTCATCTAAAACTGTACTACGGATTAATTTAGTGTCTTTTTAAAAATTTCAGCAAATTCCCACTCCAACCACTCAAACTCTCTCATCTGTCAAACTTGACTTAGAATTTTCTACATGATTTTGAAATATCAAATAGGTGCGCTGTGGAGAAAAAATTATCGACAAATGTACATGGTGCAATGGATGAATTTAAATTAAAGGCACTGAAGTCAATAGGCGTTAAATCTTTGGTATAATGACACGGCGGATATCCTGTTTTTTATTTCATAATTCCAATTATTATTTATACTTGATAGTATATTAACTGAAATTATATAAAAAATATGGCCATTAATTTCAATTATCAGTTGCTTAAATTTCCAATGCATTGTATCAGCATTATTATTTAGATAAAAAAAATTCTGAAGTTAAAAAATATGTTAAATCAAATAGTTACGCATGAGAGGTTAATCTCTTAATCAGTGCTACGCAAAGATAGTGGATTCAAGGGAAGTGGTGGAGCCGTCAAGTCCTACGGTTGGAAAAAGTAAAATTTAAACATCTTAAAGATAAATTTGCCAAATGGGGCATATAAGTTTAGCTTTAATAGATAAATCATGTAACCAGTGAAGATGGTATGTTTTGTACCAATTAAAACCGAATGGTGGAATTCGGCACGTGTTTCGACCTACACAGTCGTGACGGAACTTCTTTAAGGAAATTGACTGTTGGGAGCACGGTGGGGGACGTGAAAGGGTTAAAGATAGTCGGTTTAAGCAGCTGGGAAGAAAAGACTGCGAAAGGAAAACTTAATTACCGGGAGCTAAAGAGTAGTTTAATGAGTAGTAAGAACGTGGGAGAAGTCGGGATGGAATAGGAGGAGCACGCGGGAGACAGTAAACCCCTCCCACATGCGAGTGACTCCTTATGGGGAAGAACGATGTGCAATAGATTTAAGAGCAAAGTTATAGGGACAGATTGAATGAAATGTGCGGAAGTTTCTAATAGTTGCACAAGTGATGGAATGTATTGCGGCCTTGAGTAAAATCACTTTCAATATCTCTTTACCTGATTCAGTTGGTTGAAAAAAATATAGAAAGCCCTGAGAATGGCAAAGAGCTGTGGTTGAAGAAGTATCTTCTTGGACTGTAGATGTGAGGTGCCCCTGACGAGTTACTATTGAGTCAATTCCGAGGACGAAATTACGCTAATATTTTCTTAGCAATCTGTTGGTCGGCGAGTGTGAACTTTCTTCACTATTATCACCACCAAGAAAGATTTAAATGATGGCATAACGGATGGGTTGGCGATTTTTATTTGCGGTTACTGAAATGAAAAGTAGATTTCACACCTTTGATATAAGTCACAAACCATACAGTACTTCTAATTCCATTACTTCTCATTCTGGCCACTCGCTGAACATAAAGCTTTACTGAAATGTCGTTTAGTAGCTAAAATGGCGATTTCTCAAATTTGGGTATAAGTTACATGATTTAAAAAAAATACAAATCTTAGGATTTTTCAGTAAACCAAATGAAATATGTCAAACATAATTATGATGGATGTACCCATGATTTTTTAACATTTACATCCAGTGACCACAAGGTTCTTCTTTTCCTATTATGAGAATCGAGCTACAAGAATTGTTCCATTCATTCCTTATATACCCAAAGACACATATATATTACAAATTTATTTTTAATGAACAATAGCTTGCTCTTTTTTGCAGATGATAAAATCTTACATTTCAATCATATCCATGACTGAGGAACTATGAGATGGTATACAAAAATGGGCTAATCAGGCAAGAAATATGGTCAAAGCGTTCATTGATACCAAAGTTTCTAATCATTAGTTTTTAATCTATTAATATACCAGGTGCCTTTATTCTACTGAGCGCAAGAGAAATATCTATTTTCCCAACTCACTTTCAATTCTCGTTCCAGCGTCCTGTTCCTGGCTATTTTTTGTGATTTGCCATCTTATGATCGGTCACTCCATATCATTTACCGAAAGTCTGTGATCTAAACAAATCGAAAGCAATGCAGCGATGTTTTTTAACAATGGCAGTGAAGTGTCAGCGTAACTCTACCGGGTCAAGAAGGTATTAGAGATAACTGGATAACAAAGAGTGGTAGACACACATACCAATAGGGAATGTAAATTCGTGAGTAAATGAGAGAGAAGGGTTAATAGATACATTGGTCAAAGATCGAGAAAATGCAAGCAAAGTGGAGTAGTAAGAAGGTTAAGTATGAGTTCAGTACACGTTCAAAAAAAATTATGAAAGAAATATAATAGGTGAGTTCGTACAAAAATAAAATGACTGAAAATGAATGCTCTCCTAATTGAATCGTTTTGTACGGAGATCCCTCGAATTACTGAAATTACGCTTTCATAAGTGGCATAGATGACCGTTGATGAAGATACATCAAACGACCAATTAAAGCCTTAAAGATATTTAATAAATACAATTTCTTCTGCCGATTCTACCAGGCCACAAAATAAATTCATTCACTTTGAAGACACTTTCAACGTGGAGAACATTATATTTTTGACTAGTAGGACAGAAAAGTTCATGGAAAGTGAGCACGAAGTTGTGTTCGAAGAGTATTCCAAAATGTATTCATAGTTAATCAATGGTAATACCGACGGATCCCTAGGCTTCTAAACCGGTATACTTTACTAAACTTCAACAAGCTGTGGATCTTATGGTAGGATAATCCATCCTCCTAAGCTACACCAGGTGTTACAAATTTATGTTCTGAATGGATGCTCGTAGTGAGTTAAATTGACAATAATTATAAACGTTCAACCGTTTATGGATAGGATTAGAGCATTGATGACTTCATGCAACCAATTAGAGTTACTTATTGACGCCCATAATCTTGAAATATTTTGTCCTAAAGATCGGGAAAATTACAACATCTTTGCAAATTAAAAAAAAAATAAAAATCTCTTTACAATTTCACATTTTGCGCATCATTTGCATATTGTTGGAAAAAAGTACGTTCCTTTGCATCTCTCTTATCTCTGTATATTGGTACATCTTTTCTCGAAAGCCACCAAACTGTTTCACTTGAAATTAGGAATAAAAGGTTTGTAGAGTACGAATCCATTGGACTAGAGGCCTCAGAGCCGTAAGGGCGCGTGCGTTCATGAAAAACACGTTCGATCAATAGTATATCTCGTACCTCCGTATATGAGTATATAAATGAGATCTCGAAATCTACTAAATACTATGTGACACGCAAAGTATCAAAGACGTGTCGTGGATACCCTAAAACTTACCTCGGCTGTTCAGATACAAAATTCCAGAGACATACCTTTTAGCAGACGTATTTATTCCACAAAAGACATACAAACCCCTTTCCCTTGGTTGCATGCATATTAGATAAATATCCAATACATAAATGTCTTGAAGATTTATAAGAAGCAACATAAATCACCCTAAATAATGTTTATTAGCAAGTTATTAGTATCAGTTTTATAAAATCATTTACTGAAAATGCATATGTAATCATGCTATCAAATATTTAATACGTTTCCTGATATTCATTATATCATATTATATATGATATGATTGATGATCCACTTGATTATTAGTTGCAGTGAAATATAATTGTTCCAAAAACACACAGGCATCAGACTACTTCCTCTATGACGATGAAATGTGCCCTGCTCTTCTGACGAATGGTCACGGTTCGAATCCACTCAGCCTAATCCCATTGTAATAAACGTAATCTTTGATGCACTTCAGAAGTAAAAATAATTCCGCAAAGTAACATGTTCAAGGTGGAGCTATAACTAAAATAAGGAAATGACATTTTGCGTTTGGTTGGTGT
Source organism: Ceriagrion tenellum (assembly GCA_963169105.1). Taxonomy (NCBI): domain Eukaryota; kingdom Metazoa; phylum Arthropoda; class Insecta; order Odonata; family Coenagrionidae; genus Ceriagrion; species Ceriagrion tenellum. The sequence continues at coordinate 37,666,212 of OY720640.1, forward strand.
TTTGGAATTATGTATATTTATCTAATTATAAATATTTTTTTGTAAACGGTTTCATTCAAAATTTTCAAAACTTTTCTTATGAATTTCATATTATAAGGGATAAATTGACGCAGTGAAAAATCTGACAGACTATTTTACAACAAATTAGGATGCAAACTGTTGTCCAAATCTGGTAATTAAGGAAATATTTTTATTCTATACATGGAGAACACATAATAAAATCTATAGGAAGGGATATCGAAAAAGGTCCTTTGGTATTTGATAGAGAAAACTTCGTAAGGGAAGCTTGGGTACAGCAACCTAGAGAGACACCACATTTCTCATTTTTCCTGAGTTATAGTTACACTTTCACTGATTGAGAGCTTACTCATTTGCTAACGACCAAATTGAGGCACCCTTCAAACTTCCGGCCAACGTAATTTCCTGAGTCGATTCCCATGGAGCCAAGGTAAGAGACCTGTTCAGCAAAAAGGAGGGATTGTTTGTGGGAGTTTTGCTTGCCCTTTGGATTGAAAAAAAAATACATCAATGTGTGTCTGAAGTAAGCACCGGAGATATTTTATTATTATTATTTTCCCCGAATTCCTTGAGGAGGAGACCTAAGAGAGAGACTGAATGATGGATCATGCAGTCCCTAATGTCAAGGGTAATGGCTGCGTTGGTAATACACCTCAGCGGAAAGAAGGCCTCTCGGGCGGCTTTAATTGGTGGCTTTGTTATCATGAGACCGATCCACATTCCAGATGAAGTAGAAGGGTTTGAAGGGTCACGCTGGCCCGCTACCATAATTTATCGATCCAAATTCACTTGGGAACGAAATTATTTCTCAAAACCAGGCGGTTCTGGGTTAGAGGAAAAAGAAGTATACACCTGTTTACTTTTTAGAAAATAAATCACACACGATATTTTATCAATTCCTCTTCAAATCAAAAGCGTATTACGTCAACTAGTAAATCACGATATATGATAAAAGTAGTATCATAGTTTTTTTTAAGCATATCTGTTGGGAATGAGATTCTAAAAGGCACATGCTTTGACGTTTTATGCATGTTTTACTGGGAGACATAGATTGTAAATGTGGAATATGTCAGAATATTTGCTGTTATCTTACTAAACGTTCTTCATAAATGTACCCAGCCAGGGAAGGACGACTGAATCCATGGAAATACACTTTTGGCTGCATAGCGTAGCATACAAACAACATTCATTCCCCAATAAATGTAGGAGTGTTTGAATCTATTTACATATTGATCGTCAAAATTAATATTTGACGAGCGTTGGGGTTAGTACTCAAATGTTTGAACAACGAAATATGAAACTACGTACTGTCACGAGTTTGTGACTTCCAGGTCGTGGAAAGGACGAGTGAAATCCAATATTGGTCATGTGTGTAGGGGACAACTTTAGCTTGCTATTGCTACCAAATGGAAGGGAAGGACTGAAAGATAAAAAACTTCTGGATATTGGACGATTACCTGGCAAAGGCTGTTGATTCATCCTCCCCCTATCCCACTTACCAAAACAGTCCGACCTAGAACTCGAAATTTCCGCGCTCGCCTCATTTTATCTGAGAATCCGTTCGTCCATCACAGTTGACAACCATCTGCACAGAACCCCAAGAATCAGAAAAGAATACTTAGTAACCGGATGAAATTATATGTCATATGTTTGGAAAGAAAGAGAAATCCTGGCATCAATTCTCAATACCATTAAAAACTATGACCCCTACTTTGTCTTGTTGGCAGAAACTCCGGTTCTCGACAATACTTTCTTCTCCAATTTATCGGTAAATCAATTAATAGGGACAAAGTATAAGTTTTTCAGAGCTATTTCTATTAGAGCCATGTATACTTAAACATACAAGGCGTGACTTTTGTCGTAACACGATATGATATCATTTAAATGTTTCTTATCAAATATTGACGCCGTGGAAACACTACGTCATATGGACATCCTGCCATACCCTGGGGTTTAAGTCATGAAGTTTACTATGAGAAATACGTCGAATGTTCTATGAGAAATACGACGACGCTTTTAATTCTCTTTTCAGAAGTCAATGAATTTGTATAAAATGATGCCCCATGTTGAAGTGCATGCTGATTTGAAATGAAGAAACCAATATCGAGCGATAACGTAAAGGCACTCTTTTGGATTGCCTGTATTATGAACACGGATGCATATACTTTTGAAAGAAATCATTTACTCCTGAGTTTGAAAATTACACACATATACTATATAACTGAGTTTTTGAAGAACTGTCTTGTTATAAGGACTACTTGAGTAAAAAATTGAGAATTTGAAATAATATGACAAACACATTTGATGTATGTTCCCGATCGTCTACGCTTTCTTTATACAATCAACCATTTTGTGGCCATTTTCATTGTCCTGCAGTGTCCATGAAGGTTTATGGTGTTCCGGATTATTTTTAGAAACCTACGCAAATTTACGCAATATATGCATAACAAATGCCTAAATGTGTAAAAATAATATGATACAATTTCCGTTCCCATTAATTGGTTAAGTGTAGCCTCAGAAGGGTAGACAAATAATGGCTATTCCTTGAAGAATATTCATTATTGTTCTATTCTTCACGATGAAGGCATTGAGTGGTGTGCCAAAAGAGTAAAAAAAATCCTGCCATTTTCCGATATTTTAAGTATTCATATATCTCCTCCAAATAATTTGTTGTTGAAGAAAAGGATTATGTCAACAACCTGTGATACTGGAAATTAATACGGTGACTTTTACCCACAAATGAGTCAATGATTACACATTTTAAAGAATACCTTATAGAGAGTACCCAATGCCGCAAGCTTTTTCATATTACTTTGAATATGACGAATATCAATAATTAATAACCAATGCAGCCATAAATTTGCGAAAATTATTCTTCAATTGTTTTTAAAATGCCTTGGCTGCTTCAGCTGGCTAAGGCTGTAATTGGATTCCACGACCATGAGATAACGTCTCGAGTGGGAAGTGGCTTTAGAATATATTGAAGCCTTCAAGTCGCTCAAGATGTTTATTTTTATATAATTTTTAACCGGAAGCAACTTAAAGAGGCTAATTACAGGAAAGCTATACTTTAATTTATACCTAGTCTTTGATATGTTCTTTTCTCTGCGATACAGGGTCAATAAACGTAGGGATATGAAATCTTACTGAAAGAGAAACGTACTTGAGATTTAAAAAAACACACTCCTATTGAGTACTTCCTTTGCATTTTTGTATCAATAATTATTATTGAAAATACATTTAGTGAAAGGAATAGCGACTTTATAGTTTTGAGTAAAAAAGGTCTGTTCTCGTTCTCCAAAATGATAAAAAAACTTGATTTACTTCTGTCAAACGTATTAGGATAAGAATAAAACACCAGAGGGGTCTGACGTAAACAGGATGAACTAAATGGACAGTAAGAGACGGTGGGATTTGCTCGAGGAACATAGAGAGAAGCTGGCAAAAGCACAAAGTGTCCCGAAGTTAGCAGCTAAAGCAATAATTCTGGAGGACTTGCGGGACGAGACGAAGAAAGGAAGAAGAGATTCTTTGAGAGGGGGATATGTGTCCACCTTAATGGAAATGCTTCGGGCGCACGTTTGGGGTAGCCGCTTTTACCGGGCCCAAGTGCCAAATATGTTCTCTCACGTGTTCCTTTGAATATCTCGGCCCTCGCTCAAGAGACCAAGAGCTATGGGACGTGTCGTACATTCGGCTGAGGTATATAAAAGGAGAGCTTTTGGAGTGTCCCAAATGCGCCGAAAGCGTCTTTCTGTGAAATTCTTTAATAATTAGAGATATGAAATCCCCGGGAAGCGAAGCATGTAAATATTGTGTCATCTTCATCAACAAATATATAAATCAATATATTTGCACATATCGAGAAAAATACTTGAATGCTTCACTCTTTTACGTTGCCAAAATAATAAAGTCCGCCAGCATTTTAGTATATTCTCGGAATAGTTAAAGACAGATTAAGTCAAATTTCTCACTTTTACACTCAAATTGGGCAGTAAGGTTATCAAATATTTATCATATTATAGTTCTTAAATCATCGGTAATTGGTAGATATAACTACCAAAATTATAAACCTATATTTTGGTTCAATATTTTATTGCAAAGCGATTATGTTAAGTAAACTATTTATTAATTTGAACTTTCGCTAAGGACCTGTTTCAAGCAATAGCCCACGTTATAAAACATCTTTAATCGTAAAGTACTGCTGACGAATAGAACCCTTCACATTAAATATTCTTCGACTTGTAATGAATCCTTTTTCTCATCCTTAGGAAAATTTTCATCTGTAGGAATTGATATTAGGACCTAAGTTAGGGCGTATATGTAAATCACGAATTATTAAAAGTGTTCCATAAATTTCTCATCAACAAACTCGTCTGATTAAAATATTGGCACTCATGTTTTACAGGGTTAGATTTGGAGACGTTTGGTGCAAACCTTCCCGGGTAAAGAGTGCTACAACAAATTTTTCCTCAGATGACAACCTTAGCTTCTATTCTCATCTTTTTAGCAATTTTATAAACAGTTTATCCATTCCTAAAATTTAACCTTAACTAATATCGTTCTTATTGATGATATAAACCTCCCTCCGCATCCTATGAAGCTTACATGGCACCTTTACCGCCCTTGGCACTGATTACGTGCCCGCAAACCCATTGCTACTGAGTGAAGGACATACCAAACCCACTACCACTCGACTTCCGCACTGTTCGGTTGCTGGATCCGAACCGGACAAAGAGCTGCCGAGCACTTGACACTCAATACGATTGTTAAGCGCGGGCACGGAGTCAACCGGCCGAGCTCCCCGGGAGTGGTGAGACCGACCCGCGCCCGGCAAGAGAATAGCGGCCTTGAGTCACCCAGGAATCGAGCGAGTAATTTAGTGTGCTGTTTGAATTTTGGTCGCAGAGCAAAAGTCGATGAAACTCAGTTCGCTCTTCTCTGGCCAAAACAACGAGCGGAAACGGCATCACCTGGCCACGGTGTAATGTTCAACCCTCGTCCCCGAATGCCTCGATTCCGAAGCAGAGCGGTTCGCCGTGGCCATGCGGAAAACTGGGCGTTAATAGTCACGCTCGTTCCAAATACGATTTTGGCATATGGGGAAAAGATTCAGTGTTTTGGATAATGCCGGCATCATGGGTCAGCTTCATATTTGTCATCCAGTTTATCATGGCGGCATTCAAAGAAACACTACTTTTATTGTTTATAACGTTTTACGAGCTGAGGGACTACCAGAAGAGCGCTGAAAGGAAAAACCGCAAAATAAAGGCAAGTACAGTTTTTCAAATTATTGGCGGCCTCTCTATTACTACTTATACGGATCAGAAGCTTAACCACCTAGGAAGAAGAGAATAATTAGAAGTGAAACCAGCGACAGGTCTTAAATTTAAAGAAAGATAGAAAGACCTAGTAAACCACATACCTATAGAAAGAATTCCCAAAGAGGTTTTAGAGTGGGAGACCAAGACTATGGTAAGCCGGAACAGGCAACATGTCCAAACCTGGAAATTGATTAGTTTAAATAACTTTTACACTCCAATGGTCATTTTACAGGCCAATAATTACTTACTTAATAGGTGAAAAATTGACTGTATGTGAGCACCTGAAGACGATACCAGGCATCGAAATGCGGATTGTGCAATAAATTATTGACCTGTGAACTGACAATTGGAGTGCAAAAGCTATATTTACTAGTAAAAATGGAACTCCACATGGTTGAATTGAGTTGTATTTCATTATTTCATCTAAACCTGGAAGGTTAGATAAAAAAAGGAGATAGATTTCTCCTAGAAAACTCCTAGATTAAATTAAATCTCCTAGAAATTCATGTCTTTGCAGTTCAAAAACCGCAGGAAGTGAAAACCTTGCTTCAAATGCTTAGTATTTTGCTGGCTGTTGCACTTTTTTTGCACTTTTTTTATTTAGTAGGTGAGCAGAAATTACTTAAATCAGAGCATAATTCCCATGGCTAAACGGGTTAATGGGTAAAGATAACTACGTCTGCAAATATTTTTAGCAGTGTTTCTAAAATAGTTCTCATAATAAATCAAATTAAATATCTAAGCTTGGAACATACAATATTTTTGAATTTATCAAGGCAGCTTAAACTGCTAAATGTTGAACAAGTGTACGCTCGCAATAAAGGTAAACTTAAAGAAAACTAGCATGGGAAATTTGGCGGTGGTTGCATGCTTTCTAGGCCCATGACCTCTCTATTTGCTCTAATCGCCGCTTTACACGATACATTATGTTGTACAAGCAAAATTATCATATAATGTACAAGAAACTGAATGGAATTAGAGCATGTTCTATTTCCCGTTAAGTTATTCAGGCAATCATGCAATTTTCCGCTTGACACGGTGCAATTTGCCTCATGTAAGGATTCATACATACGTTTGTAGTTACAATAAAATATTCTGTGTAAAGTAGACATAGTGGTCGAGACTGCGTCAGTGTCAACGGGGAGGGACGTTTCCCTGGAGTCAAAAGCAGCATTGAGGTTCCCGCGACGGTAATAATGCGGAAAGGCATTCGCCTGCCCCAAAACTGAATACAAGCTCTCCCTTCTCTGCCTTTCCACTCTCTCTCCATTGTCCTCCCACTCCCTACCTTCGCCCATACTCCCCTATCCACTCACCACCTCCCAACACACTCAAAAACCGCGACGGGCGGCTTTCCGGGAGTCAAGGATGATTTCCTCTCATGTCAGCAATGGGTGAGCAATGAGTCAACCGGCAAAACTCTCTAACGAGCGTATCCGATGGCAAATGACGCTGATCGGAAAAGAGGTGGGCACAATTATTCCCATTTTCTCCGGACTCTTGAATAGCCACGAGTATCCAAATAAACTCGTTCTTATCTTCCATAGACCCAATCCCATTACCGTTCACTCAGAGTTTTTAAAAGCACTCATTTGCAGATGAACGTATGTATTGTGTACCGGCTCGCGGAATGCGGATCATCCACAGGATTGCCGACGAGATAAAGACTGAAATAAGGTGACAGAGAGGCAAATTTGAAACTCGACCAGGTTCCGTTAAACGTGTAAAACTGTTGATTAAGAAATACTGATGATATTGGAGGAAACAAATTCGTTGAATGACTCTTAACTAGTGTATAATCTGATTTTTACTAATGTGAATGGGGATGTCAGAAAGAAATAAAATTAGGTTGAGTAAAAACATCAGCACGGTTTTAAAATGCCTATTCATGCTGAATTAAACTGTCATGGACATAAAAAAGGCTGTACCATCATGTTTAGCATTTTTTCATTCTTAACAGATGTCTCATGTTATATGTTAAAATCTATATGTGTACAAGTAATAATGATAATAAGGAAAGCATCCGTTTCTTAAAAAGAAAAACTTGCTGTCGACGCGTGGTTGGCAACCACAACATCATTGGTGGGAGCGCATCAATAAAAAGAGAGCGAAATGGTTCGCTTGACTCATTTTAAAGCCCTTTAGGAAACAAAAGCGAGGTGAGGCACCTGGGAGTTAGTGCGGGTAGACTCTTACGATGACTCTGAGGCGGTCGAAATAGCTTCGACCCACGGCTAGGAGCTAAGTGGACGGGATCCGAAGACGGATGCGACGAAGGCTCGACGGTATCCGAAGACAAGCGTGGCGGAGGCTCTAGGGCGGGACAAGGCGGGAGGATGTCTCTGAAGTGTGGTCGAAGGTACGACCTGCTGACTCGGAGAGGAGGGAGAGATGGGATGCGGTTGAAGTCGGAGATTCGACCCACGGCCAAAAGGGAGTCCGAGAGAGTGGTCGGAGATTCGAGTCGCTGCTCCGGAAGGTGATGGTAACGGAGAGGAACCGGGGTAGAGACACCTCCTGCTCAGGGATCTCCTCGCATTATAAGGCATCTCGAATGATCAAATGTTGCTGATGTGAAAACTGAAGACAGCGTGGTTATTGCTCTTTTTAAGGACGTGCAAGAAGTAGAGGGGTGGGGGGACGGCGGTCATTGCTTTGATTGCCAAGGTATAGTCATTCTTGGGTGAGGTGAGCGGTAGTGGGTTTCCCAGAAGTCTACGATGGTGGGTTTTCTAGATACCCTCACTACACTGTTGTCTTGGCTGAGACTAGACCACAGATCCCTTGATCTCGTACCGATAGCTATAACAACTTAAGTTATCAATGCCTCATTTACTTCGTTGGATTTTTGAGGAGTTTAAATAAAGAAGTTGCTCCGGACGCCGGGCAAATGATGTCAAAATTGAAGTCGGAATCATGCATTTTGTATCATCAATCACGAGATTAAGGCAAAACATGGGATGAAGTTGGGTGTTTTGCACTTTCGACGTCTTTGAGGATTCTATGACTTGCACCGGTATTCTCAAAATTCTGAAATATTGCGGTTATAGCTATGTGACACAGAGCACTGCAAAAGTCTTTTCATAAACTGAGGTTTCAGCATTACTTCATTCACTCACTGAGCTATGGTCATTCATTTTTTCGAAAAATTATTTAAAGTGCGCATTTTTTGCCTGGATACCTCCACAAGTAAGACGCATTCCGGCAATAAATAAAGTATGGAGTTTACATATACCTATTCGAGGTCTGCAAAGAAAATTTGGACATGTAACGTTTTAGTACGAAAAACTTAATTCCAAATTTCAATATCCATTGCATATGTTACCCAGAAGAGATAAGCATTGCTATTTTTTAATATAATTATGGGAATTATCAACACAATTTTTTCCTATCTTTGTTTGCAGATTTTTCAGTATTTCAATAGCCTATTACTAAATGTTTAAACAATCTTCATACGCTAGAATATTATTTCATCTTTAAGTAAAAATCAATGCATTAAACCACTTATCATAATATATTACATTTTGCAGTAAGTTGTAGTGCATGACACTATAATATGTATCTGGCTATCAAATACAGGTCATAATATCATATAGCTGTTTTTCTCTACATGAAAATTCATTCGGTATAGTTTCTAGATAGTGAAAAGTAGGAGAATTGTTTTCATTTACCAGAATATATGAGTCACATATCCCAGTTTCTGGATCAGGAGGTACATTCATTAATTTAAGTTTCTTCCGTTCCCGGAGAGAAATCTCTGGCAACTATGGATTTTGTTGGTGCTGAGAGGCATCTGGGGAAAAGAGAACCTGCACATGGCAGGTAACTTCGCAGTTTGGATATAGAGGAAAGGAGGGAGGGGTAGGAGAGAAAGATAGTCAAGGGATTGTGAACCGCCAAAGGCGAGAGAAAATTTGTGAGCTCAAAATTTGAGGTTTGGAAATCGTGCTGCACACAGATGAAAGCAAAATGGCCTCAATAGGGTTGTTCAAGTCTATCGAAACTGATATATTGAATAAATGCACATCACTTCTGATCCTATTTCATTTTGATTTTGATTTAAAGAAGATACGTAGAACAATTGATGGCCCAATTATTAGCTATCAAAATTCGAATAATTTGAACGCCGCCAAAAACGGTATGCTATATTGAGATAGAGCTGATAACGTAGAAATCCTGAACGCTCATACAGTCGAACACGATCCGCGCCTGCCGGCTGACCATCAGCTAAAATTATTCCACACTTTAAAATGGCCTTTGTTGTGGATGAAACCGGCGGGTGGATTAAGACCACATCGGAAAATCTTCCGTCAGTTGATATATTCATGGTGGCAGAATTTTTTTTAAATGACGAAAGATTTAACTCTCCAGAAATACACGGTGTCAAGGCAAAATGCTAAGTGCTGTAGCACAATGCTTTTCTAATGTCTATAATTTTCTGGGCCGTATTCCGTAACCTATGCGTCAAGGTCTCACAATTGTCGAGTATTTATATAACGTTATTGTATTTCCCTTTCCTTCCATATTATCGCTGTTAAACACACAAGCAACACACGTCAGGAATACAGGGACTCAGCAATTGGTTATGTTAAATTAAACAGAGAAGGCAAGTTATGCATCTTTAATGCAAGAATTTGCCATGAGCATAAAGTTAATAAAAAAGCTTACTATGTAAATATGAGAGTAAACGATAAAGAAAAAAACGTATTAGACATTAACTGCGAGGATTGCTCAGCGCTATAGGTAAGAGCTTGAAGACTAGATTATATCACTAATTATTTCCGGTACATTCGAGTTATTACTCCAATGTATGGTGCCCTTGGAGTTGATTAACCCATGCATAAAAACTAGCTACTTGATGGTTACTTGAAGAGTTTCATTATTCTGGTCCATCATTCGTTTTCACATTTGAAAACGAATGGATTTGGCTGAAACTCTACCTATGTGGACTTGGCTTAAGAGACCATGTCTTTAGTATAAAATTCATGAATAGTTTTGTGAAAAATCCCCAGTTGCATTAAAAAATTGAAGTAATGAGCCAGCGTGCATAATACCGGCATGGTCAGGAGGTAAAGCGCGAAAAGTTTAAATTCAGGAGAGGCAAGTTATCCAAGGAAATCTTGCACTCTTTACCACTCAAGTCTTTACTCCCTCTGCCTGCTCTCTCTCACGACAAATCGGTGGATGTCTCGAAAAATGAAAAAGCGGGTCGGAGCCAAGTCGAAAAGTTGAAACAAAAAAGGGCATGAAGAGGTCATAGGACGCAGCGAACGAAGAGGAAGAGGCGTGGGAAGAAAAAACGACATTGAAGATGGCTGGAGAGAAGTCTTTTATACTCTGACTGCCTTCATCTCTTTAATGTTCGCTCTCAAGTCGATGTACGCATACTTAGGAGCAGGTGCTGCTACTTAATGTGGCTGAGGTGGTAATAGTGAGTCGCTGGGAGCACATTTTAATAACTTTTGAATTAATTTGGAAAATGGAAAAAATTGGAAAAAAGACCACGCTTCACGGATGTACATCTGTATAAACCGTGGAAATTACCATAAATGCAGAGATACAAATGGTGCAATATTTTTATATTTTAATGGTGCAAATATCTTTTTACTATCGTGGTAAACCCGTTTACTTTGTATGTAAATATGAGGAATAATAGGAAAAAACAGAAATATTTTTATTTATTAACTCGACTGGTAATCAAGTTGAAAGCTTAGTCCGTTGATAATTAAAGAGTATTATCGAGAGAATTAATTAATCATCAAAGATAAGAAAATTCATGGCTCCTAATTACAACCAAGAAATACAACTTGTACATCTATCATATAACAAAATAGGTACAAAATGAACTACATACCGGTTTACTATCTGATATTTCTTCATTATGGCGGGGAAAGAGTACCATCTACGTAGATTCCTCTTGCGTTGATAATTTGTTTGCTTTTTCTTTAACCCGACATTACTGTATTATACTACCTCGGTGGTTTCAGTATTAGCTGGCGAGATGATTTCATGTATATATACTTCAGTTTTTATCAATGGTGTTTTTAATCGCCTGAATGAATTCGACAAATGCAGTGGCAACAATGTCAATTATAATTATATTATCCAAAAAATTAAACGAAAGCGACTTTTAAGTTCATGTAAAATGAAAATCTGACTTAATACAAAGCTGAAAATCCATACAATTAGTAAATTTGATGTATCGTATAGGCTAAAATTACAATAATAATTTGAATAGTTAGAGCATTTATACTCGACGTCCAATTAATGAGCGGAATATTGATTACGTTCCGAAGAATGGGCAAGGTTTTATTCAGGTTGAAATGATTTATTGATATTTCCTCCATGATTTTCCATGGTTCATTAATATCCAAAACTTTTATACGAGGTGAACGTATGGAATATTACTGCCGCCAATATCCAACCGCGTGCATTCGGCAATCGCACTCGAGCACTCGTCTTAAGGCTGCCGAAAGCATGCGGTGGCCACGCGAGTAACGGAATCTCTTCACCCCCGAATATGTGTACATGCACAAGAGGATAATATATCCCAACGGGGCACGAGCGTGGTTGGATGGTGGTCAGCGGTTATTTAGCACGGGTTGATATGTCCGGAGGAAGCGGTGCGGCGACGTGATGTGTGAGAGCGGAGCGGAAGGATGATGGCTCGTGTAATGGTGAACGATGCTCCAGGGGCACGTGAAAGATATTCGGTCATCCTCATCCATGGCCATCATCGGTAGGAAGTGAGACTCCCTTCCTATCCTTCACCCATCTTGTGCTACGGTATCGTCGCATCTGAGGGCATCGGTTCTCCCTAAGCCCTGAAATCGATATTGGTCATCCATCATCGTCTCTCCATCTCCAAACAACATTGTCTCTCCACTCGTCTAATGTAGAAAACAATACGCGACACTTTCACACCTTTAAGATACACAGCTATTTTGGTTACATTTGTAGAAAACTATGTGATAAGTAAATCTAAAAATTACATTCAATGTCTGCATGTATATAATACCGTAAAAGTCGCTGCATGAGCAATTGGCAGAGAGTGTTAGGATACCGGATGTGTAAAGGTGTAAATGATAGGTTTTGGTAGGTGAAATGGTGAAGTGTTTTAAGCGGAGCTCACTTATTTTGCATGAAGAGAGCATATTTTTGCACCTATGTGATCAGCAGAATATCTCTTTTATTTTATCGCTTCTATCATTCCTAAATGAAATGGTGACGCTTCTCTAAGAGCCAATTGCAAATTATTACAATTCAAATAAGTCTCCTCAAACCAGTTCATACGAAACTTGTGAGGGTTCTTAAATTCGTATAAATTGATTATGATGAAACAGTGCCTGGACACCAATCAAACGCCTTTAAGTAAAAGTGCATATCTTTTCCCTTTTAGGTTAGATTATTTCAATGATCATACGTTAAGAAGGCTTGTAAGAACCTCTCTTCATACGTAAGTACTAAGGTTTTTCGTCATAACCATGTACCTGCGTCATTTCTTTACTGCGTAACTCAGGGTACTTGAGTAGCACCAAGGTAGAGGATAATGAAAAGCTTTAATAGGAAGAAATCGCTTTAAAGACGTCATATAAGGCCTCTGATAGATAATAGGCTCATCATATACCATCATTTATCGCTGGATCATACATTAGAGTGTTAAACGAGGCACGTTTTTTTTTAATTTGTAGGGAAACATGTTGCACTAGGAAATGATGAAGTATTCAGAAGACATACTCCGCTAAATTTTTATAATTCACGGTCCTTTTTACACCTCTACAATTTGCTTACTTGGTTCATGTCAAGTCTGTAATAAATATGTTTATGTGAAGGATTCCGCGGAATTTAGGCGCCGCAATTGGATCCTCTCTTTCCCCAGTAATTGCTAACTTATTCATGGAAGATTTAGAACACAAAGCTCTACAGTTATACAGCAATAAAACAAAACTTTTTTGAGGTACGTGGACAACACGTTTGTGATATGGCCCCATGGATTAGGTGAACTGCAGAAGTTCCTGGAACACCTTAACAGAAAAAATGCCGCCATAACTTTCACTATGGAAATGGAAACGAGCAGTGACCTTCCTTTCCTGGGTGTCCTGGTCGAGAAGAATAAATATGGGTCTCTAGGACATTCAGTTTTCTGGAAAATCACCCATAATGACCGATATCTCCACGCAGACTCCCATCATCATCCTCAACAGAAGAACGTAGTTAAAAAGATCCTCCCTCCACCAGCATGCTCCCTATCTGACGCTTCTTCCATAGCCCAAGAATAACAACATCTGCTGAAAACCTTTCACATGCATTGCTTCCATCGAGGAACAGTCCTGAAAAAAAATAAAAATGACGACCAGAGAAAACTGATGGCCCTTGAAAGGACTGCCGAAAACTCAGCCGAGGAGAGCCCTAAAGAAAAATCAAAGGCATATGCTATCCTGCCGTACGTCTCCGGAATCACAGAAAAAATTGCGAGAGCTCTTCGCAAATACAACGTCATAACGAGGTTCAAGTGCGTTACAAATACGGCAGACATCCTCCTCAACTCCAAGAACCTCCTGGAAGACATATTTGGAGGAATGTACCAAATTAAGTGAAGCTGCGGCAACTCCTACATCGGCCAGACCAGAAGAGCACTGAAATTCCGGCTTCAAGACCTTAAGAGAGCCGTGATAAATGGACAACTCCGCCAGTCGGCAGTCGCAGATCATCTGTGGAGTGAGCCAACGCATAGCATTGATTTTGAAAGCACCACATTATTGGAAAAAGAAGCCCGTTATTTTCTTAGAATCATAAGAGAATCAATAGAGATAGCGAAAACACAACAAAATATGAACCGAGAGGACGGTTACACCCTCGCCACCGCTTGAAAACGGCTCTTCAACAGTACGGACCAATCACGACACACCTCTACCCGAAGGCGTGAAAACGGAATAATATAAAAGTACGGGTCAAACTCTGCATCCACACTTCAGCGGACCTGAAGGAGCCAACTTGAACGCTGGAGAAATATTGTCCATAAAAATGGTTAAACGCGGAAGGAGACCCGGAAAAACATTCTCTTCAAATATTTGTTTAATCTAGTTAATAGTAATGATCTCTCCAGCGCTGCTCAACGGTAGTACTTCTTAAATTACAAATGTCTGAATTAAAACTTATCCCTTAGCCTCTGTATCTTTAATAAAATGCGAACTTTAATTAAAGCAGCATTTAGACTAAAGCCACTGGCAGTTGTTCCTTAGTAATTATTAAAGGAATTAATGAAAATATGACGAAAGTTATATTATGAACCAAATGATACGGTGACCACATTATTACGTCAACAGCAATTTTAAGTTACTCTTTTTCAAATATACTGAAATCATAAGAAATGAATCAATCAAGATACTCGAAAACTATCAAATATCAATTCAATTTACAATTTTTATTTTCCTAAATTCCCTTTTTTGCAATAATTCTTTGTTGGCAATTGAGACGGAATAGTCAATAGACCGATGATTCAAGTATAAAATATATAAATATGCTATAAAAAGAAAGAGCCTCTGAAGTTTGGCTAAAGACATCCAAAATGAGAAATAAATTTGTTCCATGACGGGAAAAATTGAGTGATCCCATTTTCACTCGACACTACGCTTCTATTAGTGGATGGGGCCAAATTAAATATCTCCTGCCCCATATTTACGAATAATTAGACACATTGGGAGGGACAGAAAAGTATAGGTTACATTTGCAGGTCATTGATGGCGAGCAGGTAGTTATAATCGACGAATTAAAGATCAAAATAAAGAAGACTTCAAATATATGGTGATGAATGTCGGGAGGGATCCTATTTATAACTGCTTCGTGCAATCATCGCGGTTGACTATACGTGGAGGGATGAGGAATCGATAAAATAACGTGCGGAGTCACTGGTGCTACGGTTCCAAAGCAATTATTGGGGTAATTTGATTTTAGGGTTTAATTGGAATTCCCGGAAAACGAATTTCACGAGACAATTGCGTCAATCATACCATGTTCAGCTATTACTATCGTATTTCAACTCACGTTCAATAACAAGCATTGACGTGGTTCCATCAATTCTTCAAAAGAATGTATCAATTCACATGTATTACCATGTTGCGTTATTCCAATATTGACCACAAAGCTCATTTGCATTTTGCCTCAGAGACCATATGATCTAGCGCAATGTCGGGTTAACGCTGATTGCAAGTTAATGCAATATTTCTGTTGATTTGATACAAATAATACATAAATATCAGGTCCGCAAATTTCATCAGAATGTCGGCTGCCTGACGTAAGCTATTTTTAAGAAATAGCATCGATTTTCGCTGCAATAAAATATTTAACCATAGTTCAAGGGACCGAGCCAATGATTCACTAGGATTCACTTCGTATTTTACCCAATTATGCCTTACTTGTTTGCTTCTTTAGGTAATAAAAGGCTGTAAAAAACCGTGGCACATGGCTACATCAGCTGATTGCTCGCCCTATAATGCAGTAGGGTTGATTATATCTCTCATTTTCAGAACCAGGTCTCCATTTTTTAGAAGGGAAGTTTCTTTGCCGGACCCGTTTACAGTTAAACCCATGCATCAGGAAATATTACCTAATATATTATATTACAGGGAATATTACCTAATATATATCAGGTAATATTACCTAATATATATCAGGAAATATTACCCAATAACGAAAGTGATCCTATTTTGTGTTATGAATATCAGGAAAAATGAATTCTAGTGTGTATTCACTATGCTATGCTGTCGTGCTCGAGAGGTCTAGGAGCACGGGAGAATGAGGTTGGAACCGTCGGACGATCGAACCCCGTTTAATAGTAAGGTGGGTGCATTTGAAATTAAAATTTCGGCGTAAACTCGCGGACAAAGTTTATTGTGAGGACATCCGCCTCAGGCGTCTTACAGCAATATTTCTCCGAGCAATCGGCTTCGGGTGATATTATTGGAGTCGGTCGGGTGGGGGGGGGAGGCAAAGGGACTCCACCTTTAGGAGCGTCATCGCCTCCTACTCTCGTGTAGCATCCTGATATCGTTCTGGGGTCAATGCCTTGGGCCCTCTCGACCGATATCACCAAAGGGGTCGCTTGACTCAGTGATTACTGCACCGTGATCTCCGTGAATCATGGTGGTTCAGGCATCGAGAATACACCCAGTGATTCATACGTACCTCGCGTACGACAATGATATTCAGCTAATGAGTCGTTTTCCATATTTTCAAAGCCAGCGGCTCACGGGCGTATGAGAAGCTATCTAATTTCGAATCGGCTTCTACCTATCTAACTAGTCGTGTCGTATCTCGCATTCATTCCATTCCTTCACTTCATAAAATCTGGACCACTTAACATGGAAAAACACATATATTTCATAATAAATTTAATCTTTATTAATTCAATATAATAGATAAAATTAGGACAGAGGTTATAAATAAACCATACCTTATTTTTGAGAAACAACCTAACGTCTATTATTTTTAAATGGTGGTATACTCACATCTAGAGCTGCCAACCATTCATATACCCCTTTCCCCAACACGTCATCAAATTTTATAGTACACTCTTAGTTTGCCCGAAGATATCAAAATAGACTCGGAATTTTGGCCTTAATCATTTGAAACTACCTTCCTATACCCCACTAACTGTTGAAATCTATTAGCTGTGCCAGCCGGGGTAGAGAGATAGTAACTTAACCCTTGGTAGTCTAGCAGTAACCTACCATCCTTACAGCCTTTATACACGGTTTTGTAACAGACTGCAGGAATTAATTTTACCCTGCCTCAACATGCATTAGGATAGACTGAGAGATTTAATCTTGGGAGATGGATTTACCAAACAACCAAAACTCTCTACTACCTGGAAATCCATACAAAATAAAATTGTTGATATAATGATAAAATATAGTAAGAGTACGGTATTTTAGGAGCATTTATCCTTAAAAAAATCTTCATTTATTAATCTAATTACCCTCAGTCCAAGATATTTATAATTGGCAAAACTACTCACATTACTTGTTTTCCAGCTCTCATCTAATGCCACGAGCGAATACTGAATCAAAGCAGTAAGTTATTCTGCACTCCTCTCATCATCAGTGTCGGCTTTCTCGCAAGCAAAAATCGGCGCACTGCATTCGCGGGATTGATTCCAGCTAGCTAATGACGGCTTCGCTGGGTTTAAATGGCGTTATCTCTCCTGGTCATGGTTCTGCGCGTGACGGAGAGGAAAATCTCTGGAAGAGGAGTGAAATGTGGATATATCTTCTACTGCGAAGTCCTAAGAAGAAATATAGAGTGAGAAATGGAACGAAAGAGGGATTTTAATTAATGTAAAATGCGGATTTGAAACAACAGGACGGCTGGAATGGCGAGTGAGAGGAAATAGGCTTACTGGATTGTTTAAAACAGGCGGCTTTTGAGTCAGGGAGGGAATCACAGAGTCTGAGTCAAGAGGCACGTTTGAGATGCAGGATGGGTAATCCAACGTAGATCAAGTGAGGGTAGCAAGGGGTTGGGTTGGGTTGGATTGGAAGGTGAAGAAAGAAAACTAGGGAGGACGAGATGACGGGTGCTCTCCATTGGCGAGTGGTTTTGTAGGAGGGAGAATGCGATGTCCGGGCGCGCGGAGAATAGGAGAGGATGAGGAGCTTTGCCCGGAGGTGTGAGGGTGGAGCGAGTGAGTGGAAGACGCGAATTGAGTGAAGGGAAGGCAATGCGCAATGTAAGAACACGGTATAAGGACGCGGATCTTCATACCTTTTCGACCATCTTCTGTTAACATTTTGGGTTGCAGATTCATAGGGTTTCTAACTCGCCAATAAGCGGCACTTACGTGACAGGAGGGGTATAGTTTGATACCTAAAGTTTATAAAATTATTATCAAATGCCTACAAGGATTACTTGCAGGACAAATCATCATGAATCCGTTCAGAAGGAGTAATTGGAATTGAGAAAACACAAAGATTTAGAACCAGTGTCCGTCATCCGTCCTGTGGCCCAAAACGAGCTTTAATTCATTCTGCTCAGTGGCCAAACGACGAGATAGCAGATAACCGTCATTTTGCTTTGTTTTTGGGAATAGGTTTGCGTGGGAAAGACGAACATCATTGAGTGTGCAAGGCAACAAAAAGAGGAGTAAAGGCAGTGAAAAATCCATCGAATATTTAAGGGACATGTAACACCGGAATATTGTTTAATATCATAATAACTAGAATAACCGTGAAGGCCAAATTTCAAGCCCCTGCAAATCCGCGGAATGATTAAAGGGAAACTTGATAAATTTATAATGGGTATTTGAAAAGTTCCGTACAATCCTCTCCAATCCTTTCTCCTATCAATCTATTATCCGCCTTTCGTTCATTCTTGAAATTTAAGCAAATGAGTGACTTCCAGAATATGGCAGCTGGATTTTTTCCTTGATAAAGTTATCAGAAATGGCTGCAAAAATTAGGGTAACATCCTCCAATGTAGGAGGAACACACCTGATTAACTGTCAAAGATACTAATCGTTTCCATTAAAGTTTTAGTTGAAAAATTAATTGAACGAACCATGGGAGTCACAGCCAATATTCATACCACTTTTTATGCTTTCTAAAGAGACTGCTCTATAGATATAAGATATCTATAGATAACATCCAAGATATATCTATAGATAACATCCAAGGATATTTTGGTAGTTAGGTTGGTCTACACTTGTCAATACTTAGTATTCAACATTCACTACAATATTTTTTCCAAGAAATCAATCATCAAAAGCTCACTGAATATGGCAAAAAATGGTCTATATTTTTCTTTGTGTAAACCATGTATAATGGAGTATTTTATCTATGAGTGATAGTTGAATAGAACTTCCACATCAAATATACAATCTTTATTTACGAAGCAACAAGGAAAAAATTATTCTGTTAATTCCGAAATTTTGAATATTTGAAATCATCTCACTCATTTTAGTTCAAAACATCCAATATGTATACCTCTGTTCATTACTTAATGATAAATATTTTATAAATTACTAAACATAGTATTTTTTTCGGTTGGACAAATGGAATATTTTTGTAGCCCGCTAAAACTCTTTCCCCACTTTTTTGATCCACCATTTAAGCCAGAAATAATTCTTTTCTATGGCCAATCAGGTTTCATCCGTCAAAAAGTTTAACTACTGATTTATATTTATGCATTCATGCAGTCATTTTACATGGCTGGGTAAATATTTGGGACACCAAATTTAGCCTTATTAAAATAGTTATAGTCTCACATATCTTTTTTGCAGGAAAAATGAAAACACCGATACATCTCATCACTTCATATTCAATACCTTCATATTCAAATTGTAGTGAATATTGTAACTTGCCACTTATGATAATAAAGAATCAAATGCGCACTGTGTCCTGGAGATTCATGCTAACTGCGTCCAACCTCGTCGACCGTCCATCGAGGACCGACCTCCCGCAATTATATGCCTTGGTCGGCCATATTGGCCCTCCGTAGGTATATATGCGCGGGTGTGCGGGATCGACACGGTTGGGTTGGAGTTTGACTGCAGCTGGCACGAGTGCCCAGACACATCCTTCCAAGCATATCCTAGCCTAGCACACTAGTATAGCCTAGCATGGCATATATGCCTACGGAGGGCCAATATGGCCGACAAAGGCATATAATTGCGGAAGTATGGTCCTCGATGGACGGTCGACGAGGTTGGACGCAGTTGGCACGAATCTCCAGGACGCAGGGCGCGTTTGATTCTTTATTATTTATTATCATAAGTAGCAAGTTACAATATTCACTACAATTTACAACACAAACAAGTTAAAATAACAATTCTTCAAAAGATAACATGAGCCCGGTACAGTACGGTACACCCTTTCTTAAAGAGTTCAATATGGCCATATGATCAATGAATAAAACAATATGGAGAGAATTCAGGCACATTTGCGAAGGCATGGAGGACACCGCGCAAGGCTGCTTGGGCTTCAGTGTAGTAAATCGGCAGTTGGTGTGAAGAGGCCTTGATGATCTCGATGTTGAGGTCCAAACACACCATGGCCCATTGCCATGGCATGGAATCGGCATAGCATGTGTCCTGTACTGAGAAGAGAGAGCAATGCCATACTCGAGTGAAGATGCCCTCATCCCAACATTTCTGCAGCCACTACGTCCTCCTTTTGTAGGAATGATTTATCAGGAAATAAGGTAGACGGAGGGTGTAACATGTCCAGGCGATGTATTTTGCTATTTTATGAATGTCAAGAGCTCTTATCTGGGGAGAATAGAGTTGGCTAAGTGTAGTCTCACTCGTATTTGTGCACTCCTAAAGAAATGAGCTGTCTTCTAGGCACTATCATACACTTTGGTTTATTGAACGTTACGCCCAGGTCGTGACGCTAGTGCGTCATTTTCAAGGGTATAGTCTCCAAGTTTTTTTTTTGGATTATCACCAGACAAGCCTAACAATTTGTGTAAACTCCCATTTTTAGGAATTATTACCCAAAAATTAACTCAACACATCCCGAGTGACATGCTCAGCATAGGTTACTACAATCCATTAACCGTAGAAAAACTCCTTTTTTACTTATAGGACAAGATTGGTATTCTGGACAAATGTAGGGTGTATTTACTAGTGTGTGATGATTGTAAGAGTGTTTACGTGGGGAAAACTGGTCGCAAATTCACCACCAGAGAAAAATAACATAGGAACTATTGATTGAATAATGACCAAAAATCAGGTTTTGTTAAACATCTAATTGAAACTGGACACCGTGGTAATTTGTCATGTAGAAAAAGAGAACCCACTAATCTATTGAGACTACAAAAATTTTCGGCAGGGAATTTTTGAAGTATAATAGTTCTCATTTATTTGAATGATAATTCCTTAAATATTCCATTTTAAACGCATCTATTGTCATTCATCACTTACAGGCTTGCAATTAAAATACAATTACTGATGAATTATTTTAATGGATTAATTTCTTTGCATAATATCAAATAAAAAACCGCTTCCAATTAAACATGAAATATTAGTTAAAATAATTACTTTCGATTCTTTGAAAATTAACGAAAAATGTCAGTAAATAAAACCTTTTCGCAGAAAACTTAGCCATGAGAAAGGATAGAGAGAGAGGTTTAAGTGTTTTAACTCTGGTACAAAATAACAAGAGGTACCAAATATATGAATGAGTGAAAAAAGCATATAATTAGGTATTCTAATAAAAAAAGCTCCTAATATTAGCAGAGGTCTTTAGTATGGACTAAATTTTCAATAAGAAGTAGGTTAAGGGTTCTCTCTCCTCATTATGTTTATAATTGTATAAAACCTTGACTGTCATTAGGTAAAATCATTAGAGGGAAAATAAATTTAAATTTTAGAGTTCACGCAAAGAGAACACGCAATAATGTGAAGCCAAATGATGAATAATATAATGTTTGAAAATAATTAAATACACTAAATTATATTTCCATGCCAATCTCTAAGGAAACATAAATCATCGAGAGGTAAGCAAGTTAAATCAAGATTGAATGGTCAAAAACACCGAGCGATCTTTAAGCACCTCAATTATATTAAGTGGGTAGAATACATTATTTTCTTTGCATGGATGGATAGTTTTCCAGTAATATAAATGAAGAGAAAGATATATATCAATATATTAGGGAAATAAGGTTATTATGGGACAATTAGTCGTGAGGGGAAAATATTTTTACATAAATCTGAAGATTTAAGACACTTTGTCACTAATATATGGCCACCAATCCATATGACATATTATTTGCATTTTTTAAATTTGAACCATCTCTTAAATGAAGTTTCTGATGATGCAAGTTTTAATCCGTGTAGCCTTAGTATATTTTATGATTTTTCTCAGCAAAGTCATTGATTTTAATGTTACAATAGTCTCATAATTGGCACTGTGTAAAGAAAATCGGAAGCGATACGCACGCATTACAGCGACGGAAATTCCTCTTTTTCCACACACCGGAAATAACACATTCCCCAGTACATCCCCAGTACATTCGGAGAGCACTCATTTAGTCAAGAATAATGTAAATGCCAATTGGGGAAGAAAGGCAGAGGTAAGAGAATTAGGAGAGGGAAATAAGGTTGAATTTCTCAGAGATTTGTAATGGAGGTGACGAAAGAAGGAATGATTGTGCCAAAGGAGGGAGGATGGTGAACTAAGTTAGGGTTGAAAGGGTGGTTTGGGGAATATTAACAGAGGATTACAACAGTTGAGAAGGGTGAAAAGGTGGAGGGTTGAGCCGAAGGGAAGGGGGCGCCAAGTGTGGGAGAGGGATGAAAGAAATAGCCCGGGATGTGCAGCGGTTGCGGTGGAGGCGGTGACGCATGGCGGAAGTAACTGCTCTCCCGTAATAAGGACGACCATTGGAAGATTATGTAGGGCTGACGAGGCTCGTGGTAGGAGGAGGAGAATATATGGCGGGAAAGGGAAGAGGAACTATGAATGGGATTGTGAGAAGCAGAGAGGGGATGGAAGGATGCGGAAGAGAAGGAGGGTAAGCGCAAGTTGAAGGACGTGACGACTAGGGCAGGGAGTGGGGAAGGAGGAAAAATGGAAGAAGCAAAAGATTCGAAGGCCTAAAATCAAAAATGGAAAATATATCAGCAACTGTTTTAAATAACGTTATCTCTGGACTGAATTGGCCGATATATCTATGGTTTACTATTGAGTGAAGAAATTAGTTTGGAAAATTGGAAGTGTCTAAAATTTTACTCACGTATTTCGATAGTGTACATGAATAGATTTAAATAGATTTTCTTGATAAATCAAATATACGATTTATAGGTGCCGAAATCAAGAAAATATATTGACTATTTATTACCTTTTAAAAGTGTGTTATATTTTCCGCGCGGTACTTCCCAGCCCTACAGGTATTACTACGTAAAGGACTTTGTCATATTAGTTCATTGTCGAACATCAAAGGAAATTGAAACGTTGCCTTCCTCTCCAATTACTAATAATCAGCCAAACCTCCTAAGGGAATATATTGTACTGCTGTTATTGCAATATAAATATTATTCTGAATCATCATCCTGGTTCTTCTATTTCACAGTTTTTTCACACCACCAAGAAAACGTAATTTTTCATGTGATGTAATTAAACGTAAAGATGTGTGTTTCATGTGCAACATATATTCCGTCAAATTTTATGTCCTGTAAATTTCAGGATACTCATTTAAAATACCATGCCAATTTTAAAACCCTGCATGATGCATATGCTCTGCTGTCAGTATCTTGCTAATTCTTTGTAACCTTACCTTTGAAGAAGATTTTACAACAATATTATCCTAATTTCAATTTGAACAATAATTTTAGACAGTTTATTTTCGATGATGAACACAAATATTCGCAAACATATCTTTTTTACTAAATACTTTTTTATTGTCGTAGGCAGCTGTTACAATTTTACTGACTGCCTTATCATTATTGCCACTGTGGAGACGTGTATAGAGAAGTGTTTCACACTCACACGGTCGATGGGAAAGTGCTGCTTTTCCGCACACCAGACGGAACACATGAATGGTTTATCCACACGAAGACAGAGATTTTGAAGAGGCTGGACCACGTTGTGGTAACGCAACTCGAGGTGTTCATTATATCATCCGGAAGGGGGGTTGGCGGCGTGCAGTATCAGCATGGGGCGCAGGAGTAAGGGAGAGCCAGCCCCTTTACCGCTTCAGATGGAGGTGGATGTGCGTCGGCGGTAGGGACGGGAGGACAAGAAAGAGATAGGAGAAGGGGGCGGGGCCAGAAGAGCGAGGGGGCGAGTTGGGCGCTCTCTCGTGGAGAGTTTGCTCATTAGCGGCGCGTCTGCCCCCTTTCTCTTCTCTTCTCTCGCTCTTACTTTCCCACCCCCTCTCTTCGTCCTTCCCCTAGGACTTGTTCACGTTAATGCCCAGTGTACACAGCAATGTTCAAATAGTATGTAAAACATTCATGTGGAGGATGATGTTGTATGGATCGGGAATATGAACAATTTGAAATATAGATCATGTAACATGAGATGCATTCGAAAAATCCGAACTCTTCCAAATGAGTAAGGAAAATTGAGTATCAATTTTTAATGGGGATTTGATGGTCCGAAATATATAGTTTGAATTACGTGACCTCAGCAAAAGAAACAGCAACAAGACTTATGCTTATTGCTGTTACTATTGCTCATGTCTGGGCCATGTTGGACCATGCAAAGTTCAAACTTAGAGGCATGTTGTTGTTTTTGCATTTCCTAACGCCTATATCTCTTTCCTACTTTCTGAAATAACCCTTTTTCGTTTTTTTCCGGTACGACAACCATCTAATTGTTTGGTACATTTTAAATCCATTACTATTTCGTATTACATTTGCAGTAAATTTTGCGAAAAAGATATTTTATCCTTAAGTTAGGGTGCCCACTTCATTGATGCTATTGAGCGTGAGTCTGACTGAAGAAATACTATGGACATAATGCTTAAAGTAGCTCAAACAATGATGGCGCTCATTGCAAAAGGCAACTGCGCTGAGAGCAGGATTACTAACGGGAGAACAGTATGTAAAAGAAATTGTGAGCAGCGCGGTTTTTAATGGCTTGAAAACGTGGAAAATTGGAAGAGCATGCAAGAAATGATAAGAAGTATTTGACTCTCGATGTTGGTGGTGGACTCAGAGGTTCAAATGAGATAACATAAAAAGTGAAGAAGTTTACGGGAGAGTAGAACAGGAATTATTTATATGTCGCTAACCAGAAAAAAGGAACCATATGGATTGAGCACGCTCTGAGGTAGGTTTATGGAGACTACATAAATGGAAAAATTGAGGAAAAGTCCCTAAAGGAAAACCAACGGATAAATACTACGCCGACACCCACCACTATAAATTAATTACGTTAGTAACCCTCTGCTACCGGCGTGTGGATGTGAATTCCCAGAATAATTGTGGACTGTAGGCATAGACACGTCCGCACTGATAAAGGGTATTATACGATCTGGCTACCATTAAAATCTGCTTATATTTTACTTTTTCACTTCTTCTTCCTCCTTGCGTTATTCCCGTGCGATAGCAGGGTCCGCTTTTCGGCACGCCCGTCTCCATTTGGCTCGCTCGAAGGCGTCCTCTGGGGCAACGTTGATCTTGCTCATATCTTCGGCTATTCGTTCATTTTACTTTTTTACTGGACCTTCTAAAGTTATTTTTTTAACTTCGTAACAATACAAAAGGTCTTCTGTTTGCAGGAATGCTAATATTGAAATTCAAGTTAAGCTTGCAATTAACCGCTTGATTTTTAGTTGTTTAACTGAGCTTCTGGATAAGGCACAGCTGAATTTTACACACAAAGCCAAAGTTGCAGGAGTACAAGTACGTTGGCTACCTCGATATGCGCGTCACTAGGGGAATCGGAGACCCAACCCCACCTCGCGTGAAACCTACCCGTCTCTTCTCTATTTCACATCTCCCGTCGAATGAGTCCTCTCGTCTTTGATGTCCAGTTTTGGAGAGATTCTTACTAGTCACCGTAAGCGACTGAGTGAACCGATCTGCATGACAGCTTTGTAAAAAGAGAGGAGGTACTGAGGACTACGACGAAATAATAAGTGGTCTGTTGAGCAAAAGTCGAGAGGTTGGAAAGGAGCTAAGAGAAAAATCAATGAGGAGAGATGAAGATGCCGAATTTCCAGCACGGTCAATCCAGAAGAAGGATACGACACGGTCAAGCAAGGAAATTTTTGGACGCTGTTCAAATTTTCTCATTTCTCAAGTACTTGCGCTTCTCATGGTTTTAATTAGACTGCAGCACATTTGATATACACATAGTATTTAACATTAATAAACAGTGTAACTCCTTGCAGAACCAAGTGCTGCATAATAAGGTTCGCTGTTTGTTTACAAGTTAAATAAAAATTAATTTAAGTAGAGCTTAACAAGGCTTATCAAATGCGTGTTTAAGATTCCCTTTAGAAACATAAGGGCTTGGAATCATAATGTTCTCTACCTTCATGGAGTAAATAGTACCCAGTAGATAAATAGCATTTCTATCACAGCTCTTCCAATAGTCAATTGCCGACACAGTAGCATTATGATGACGTATATATCTCATGTTATACAGATACGCTCGCAAAGATTTATTTAAGGCTTCCGATATAATCGAGAATAGTATCTGCTAATTATGATCTGAATCCCTGAAATTAGGAAATATATATTCAGATAGTTAGGCTAATCGTACAAACATAGAGTTGTTAAAAATGGAGTTGTGGGATGAGTTTTAAGTATAGCTCACATGGAGGGAGTCTTTGAAACAATCAAGCTGCGGAGAGCGTAAAAGGGGGAGTATTGGTGTGGAGAAACTC
Source organism: Ceriagrion tenellum (assembly GCA_963169105.1). Lineage (NCBI taxonomy): Eukaryota > Metazoa > Arthropoda > Insecta > Odonata > Coenagrionidae > Ceriagrion > Ceriagrion tenellum. The sequence goes on from OY720640.1 coordinate 37,692,890, forward strand.
AGGGTAGGGGAAGTTGCAAATGTTGAGGAAATTTAGAGAGAGATGCTGTGGGAGAGGGGATTGTTTGAGTAGTGGATCCCTCCCGCAAAAATAAATCATATGATGTAGGTCGGGAGAGCGAAGGAGTGAACAAGGTGAGATGAAGGGGGAGGAAGAAGGTCACTGACCGAGAATTGAGGGTGATGGGGAGAGAGAGAGAATCATCAACGGGGCAAGAAGCGAGGAGTATATATGGTCCTTTCCTCTTCTGCTCTTCTGTATTTCATCATTCCTTACTTTTTCCATCCATCTTATCTTCAGCATCCTCCTCCATCACAAGGTTTTTAAGGGTTTATAGTCTATTCTGGTCAGCTTTTCCAATGGTACATGATTCCGATCCATGGAGTGCTACGCTTCACACATATTTTTTCACATACTGTTTCCTGGTTTGTAGTCCTATCTTCTTTGAGCACAGCAATCTTCTTCCCATGAACGCTTTTTTAGCTTTGGTTATTCTCCGCTTGATGCCCGTTGTATTGTATGTAATCTCAAGCGTACGCGTCACAAATGATTGCCATTCATCTGGCCATTCATTGGTCTCACCCATATTCCATTCCAAGTGAGTGAGGAATAATTAGTATTCACTCATCTGTTCCAATCATTCGATGTATAAGCTGATTGGCAATTTAGATGAACAAATTTCTGTGAGTGGGCATGAAGTTGTAATTCTGCATTTTTCAAGAAGTTTTAAGGTACCTTTTTAATCTCATGCATAAGGTTTATTTGCTTCTATGAATAATGTCTATATTAATTTAATGATTCCTCTAAGTATTCATTAAGTCATTTTATGTCATATCTTCTTCCCTCAACTTCGGATTTTGCATAAAATGTCTCAATGCATTAATTCCATTTATTTTCCACTTTTTTTCCATTCCTCTTATAAATATTCACACTTAGCTTTTTTTAATAATAATGGTCATACACTAAAACGCACCATTTGATCATCCAACTAACCTTAAGTACCAACAGCAATTAGCTGTTTAAATTCAAAGTAGAATTCATGTCAACAGTTTCATAAATTTATAAAAATTCATCAACTGCGATTAATGCGATTGGGTGAAACTATATGCCGAGCGTAGTTATGGTGAATAAATTGGAGCTCAATTTCGACAGTTGTCACACTTTTAGTATACAATACGTTAAAAAAGTTTAAAGTAATCATCGATGCACTGACTAAAAAATGATGAATTTAGTACATTTCCTCACGTGAGTGTGTGCCGTGTAAAGCAACTTATCAGTATATTAGGATTTTTATTAAAGCATCGTTTAGTTTGCGGTATTTTTATATGCTCCTAACATTTAAAGTTACTCAAATATTTTTCTCAGTACTTTAATTTCTTGTGCAAGCATGGTCTATTTATGGACACTTCCTGCAGTCTAAATTGCTGCAATTCCCATTTCAAAACCAAACTCTTAGTTAATTATTTTTGTGCACGATACACACATGTATATAGACTTCACCGCAGAGATATGTGAACTTTCCTGTCTCAGAGTTTTGTGGTTTCCATCATGGCCGCACCAATAGTTATCTTAAGTAAAGTACGCTGCTTTGTAAGAATAAACTCATTAGCCTTATTTATGTTTCATAACTCAAACACTCTCAACATTTAAGAAATGTCGTTGATTTGGAGCTTCTAGGTACAGACGTAATGCAGGCCTTCAAATTCATATAGCTAAGGGGTGAAGACCTAAAATATCTTGGTCGAAACCTATAAGATTGACATTTCGAGGGCGGAACTTAAATGTTCGCTCCTTTGCCAATGCGCCTCTTCCTTTTTGACAACACGACAGTTTTAAGTCATCATTACCCGTCTTCCCAAGTCTTTTTTATCCCGTGCCCTGTGTACATAATTTGTTTAAACTTTGAGAGCCAATTTATTTCGACATTTTTCGGTTTTCGGTTCCCTTCCTCTCGTTACCTTCTCGGGCGTGGAATCAATCCAATTTCCAAACTTTCTCTCGCGGTGCTCACGTACTGCATACACTCCTCCCCAATCTACTCCTCCCGTTCTATCGCCAAAATTCTCCAAGATCCTCACTCTCAGTGCGCGCTTCTCCCCCTTACCACTTCCACCTCTGCCTCGCAAATCCAGCTTTCCTCCTAAACTATCCCGCCTGCGACAGTGCCGTTCGTCAGCCTCTCCGTATTAGGTATAGCCTGTCTGGAATGCCGGATAAATTCATCTTGTGCCCACGCATCGAATATCAGTAGTCGGAGAATGTCTCAGGAATGGCCTGATAGAAATATTAAGATTTCAACATTTTGAGTAATAAAATGACTACTATATTTTTCAATTTGAATTTTAAAATTATCACATGTATTGGGAATTTTCCATGTAGCAAGGGGGTCCCGTATAATAAATTGATAATTAAACACTGCGTGAAATAATGAAAAAACGCGCGCTCAATGATATTTCTCTCACCTCTTTTGAAAGCTACTAAACTGGGTGGGACAGCGAGACGAACACCTTTTCTGGCCTGGATACACAAATTTAGCTCCTTGGGCTATGATGTGAGGGGATATTTACGAAGGCCGCAAGGGGCAAGGGGCCCTAAAGGAGGGTATGAGACGAGAGCCGAGGTGTCATAACGGTAAGAGAGTGAGTAACCGTGGTCATGGGAAGAGATATAGAGGGAAAGTCGATATTTTCTTTATACGCTGAAAGCCACCTCTAAGGTGTGTGGTAGAGGAGGAGTTCTTTTTTCCGGGACATGCACTGCACTATATTTGAATGAGGTCAATGAATTGACGATTGATTATGCATTGGCAAAAGCCTGTAAATAATAGCCAGGCTATGAAATTTCATCAAAATTCGGTACCCAATAGGTATACAACCAATATTACAGATATTATAATCATTTATATTTCTGGAATTGCAAAAATGTGCATACAGAAGAATACACAGAAACATACAGGAGCTACACAGAAAACGTGCTATGGGTATTGTAAATTTCTATTTCACAGTTTAGAGAACAAGCATCAGAGAACTAATATACTTTTTGACGAAACTACTCATGTACAGATCTAATGGTAATCATAATGGCTTCAAATTTTGTCTTTTATCGTTCGTAGGAAAAATGGAATTTTAAAACCTCTCAGTTCTGCAGTCTTTCTTCCTATTTATTTCGCATGATCTCTTGTACAAGAGTATGCAGGAATATGTAGAATATTTTTGACGTTCCCAGGGAAGATATCACCGTCGAACATACATAGAAGGTAGTGTATATACTTAAACCAAGCGGTAGCGATCCTCATCGCAATGGTTTCCACCCTAGTAGTTGAGTCCAGAGGAGATACAGCTGATGAAAAGTGGGTGTTATCTGTGTGCCAAGTTTTTAGAGCAGAAGGTGAGTGAGCAGGGATAAAGAGTTTGAGATTGGACCAGATCCTGGGTGGGAGACACAAGGACGGTTTGTGGGAAAAGAAGCATCGGGTGGATAGTGTCTGACACCCCCACACCTTTGCTTGGCCATCCAGGAAGGAAAGTTTGTACCTCGAGGCACAACCTCCTTTTTACGGAGAGTAGAACAGGAGGCAGGAGGGGAAGAGGAAGGGAGAGGGTTGGAAGGGAGGAAATCCGAGAGTGACCGAGTGTATTTTTAGACATTACGTGGGCTGTATAAACTTCTAAAAGGCCCACTCAGCTTGAAATAAAATGGGAATCCAAAAGTGAGTGTGAGGTCATTTATTTCTTTCCATTTCGGGGAAAAGACAAATTGGAAAAGTATTGTGAGATACAGGGGATCGGGCGAATTAACTTGGTTATAAACGTTAAAAATCTGTGAAACACACCCTGTTTACTCATTAATTTTTACATCCTCGAATTAGAGTCATCATCAACTACTTTTTGATGCAACTCCATTGTTGGCTAATGCGCTTGTTTCTTGGACTAGAACAATCTTTATTGCCTATCTTAAGTATTATCCATGAAGTCATCGCATTTGAACTACTTCTACAGCCTTTAAAGATAGTTGGATACGCAAAAATAAAATATTGAAAATCACAACCACGAGTACTTACTTTTTGAACTTATAGTTATCAAAGGAGAGAGCGTGATGATTAAGATTTTCAGTTGTGTACTTGTGTTGAGAAATTCAAGAGATTAACTTGATGCAAAGTAGTTTACTCCCCGACAGGCAATAAAAATGGAAAGATGTAAATTATATAAAAAGGTATGGAGACAATGCTTAAACAATAGCAGTTTACTTATTTAATCCATCTTAATGGTAAATAGCGATACGATATTAGATTGTATATCTTCTACTTTTTAGGAACAGTCCCACATAAGCACAATTAAACTTTGATATGAGATTAAGTTAAATGAATGAGTAAAGACCTCAAAGTATTTAATAATGTATTTTAATCAATCACATATTTCACAATTAGCGTGAAGGCGAGACATAGATGCCTCACCAGTATATATTGATGAATGAAAGTACATAAATAGGAAAACAGTAAGTATGTTGCATTTTCCTCGTTTAGAAAATCATACATCCTAATTACTAGTAATTGTGTTCACAAGTTTTATTAATGCTTTTCAAAAACGAGACTATTCCAGCATAATAAAGTATTGAGGAAATTTTTGACCTAGCTGATTAAGCACTACTAAGGATGAAGGATTAGAATATTTCTCAGAGTTAAGATAACAGAAGTTAAGACAGTAAGTAGTGGTTGAGATAACTAAAAGCTGTGAATAATTTTCTGCATGAAAAAGACTGCTATTTACTCCAACTGAAGGGTTATTTGAGATTTAAAGCACACCATCTCTTCAAAGAGGTTTAAAATATAGTAAATAGTCAATATTAGTAAAGCGGGAAAATCATTTGCCTAGCCGGCAATCGAGCCTAGATCCCTCGATTTCTCGCCGAGTGCTCTAACCAGTTAATCTAACCAGGTGTCCTCTTACTCTGTCAATCTCATGGGGGCATTAATGAGCAAGTTGTCCTCACAGGTACAGAAATTACTGTCTTATAATGGGTAGCGTAGACAGGGTTAGATTTGGTGATTACTGTTTCCATAGTAGCATTGCTATCACACCATATTTCATATATATGCACCCCAAATAGGAGTTTATTTACTATATTTATATGCTATTTGAAATAGTTCAAAAGGCAAGGTATTATCACAGTTCAAATTCATAGCTTACGCTTGCACTGGACTCACTGTACATAATATAGCTGAGTGTTTTGAAGTAAGAGGAAATTTTCAATGCTAGAATCGTCTAAAGCAAAACATTGTACATTTATTTACATCATATATATGTATACTATGCATAATTATCAGTAGGTAGCACAGAAACAATATTGTGGTTACAGTTTGAATGAATACAAATAACATACATTGTAATATTACCGGTAAATGAGATATTTGTATTTAAGTAATTACTTATCATTCAATTTCCTTAGATATTCATCTAGGGCTCATAAATGTGGTAGATTTCCAGAGAGAGTGTGGTACCTCGGAAAACATTAAAGAAGTGGAAATGTTTTTACGAGCGCATAAGGACTGCGTTCTCGTCTTTCCACGTCGTGTTTCCTTCATTCTTGACAGCACACGAGCACCGAGAACCCGAAGAATTCAGTCTTTATATTCTTGAAGCAGGGAGAGCCTTTGCACCTACTTTCCACGGGCGTTTCGTTTGTGCTTCACATGTTACGCCCACACGAATAGCGCCAATCTTCCTCCTTGATGCAGAGAGCGAGGATGGTGTTGCGCTGAAGAGAGCTGTAACTGAAGTCGTTCACTCGGTGTGGCCATTCCCGCCTCTCCTTTTTGCGCAGACTCGGAAATAAAGAGCGCGAAAGATCGCACAAACTCAACTCTCCATCCTCAAGTTTCCGCTTCCAACCATTCTATTCTCCTTTGTACCATCTGCTCCACCCTTCTCTCAGCCAATTCGTATAAAATAGAGTTTAGGTAAAAAATTTTGAAACGTCAGTTCAATCCCTTTTAGTCTACTTCAGCTTCCTCCCATCCCTCTACATCGCTGCATCTCTCACTACAATCTCTCCCTACAATCTCTCTAAGACTGTTTCTGTCCTTATAATGAAAGTTTAACTATTTGAAAGAATTATTTTTATTTTACAAAGAATAATTAACATATCAGTTACATACGAATTGGCTACACACGATTCACTCTATACCCTGGCATCACCCCTCCTAAGAGTTTATCTCGACAAGTCCAATCACCTCTAACTCAATTTCTCTTACCACTTGATTTTTTGCTTTCATTAAACAAAGATGAAACATTAAACATTAAAAACATTAAACAAACACATATTTTACCATCGGACAATGACTAATACAAAATGATTGTGGAGAATAAACAATAAAAAAATTCTTTGAAGAGTTAGAGATGAAAGAAATATGAAGTTAACTAGAATGAAGAGATGATACATACGAACTTATAAAACTCAATCTGTGACACAGACGCTTCTCTATATCATTAATCAAATAAAAGATGTATAGAAGTAACTATCATAAAAGACGGAGGAAAAATTATAAAAAAATTAGAATTGACGTTAAAATGACGTTTACACTCTCCTTTTGCTTACACATTCTCCGGTATGTGACTATTAAAAGATTCTTTAATGTTTTTCTATAATCAGACTTTTATAGAGTTATTTTGAAAGTTCAGATCAAGGGGAACATAATAGTGGTCAAATTTTTGCCCATACGAACGATTGTTGGATTTTAGAAAATAATTAGTGACATACAACAATATTTATGTACATCCTGGTTCATTTCATACACGTTTTTCAGTATTCTCACACTAAACTGAAGAAATACTTCATTCCAAAATTTCGACTTAAACTGCTGCACTTGGTTCGACCAATCAACACATAGTGCTTCTACTCGATCCTCAACACTTTTAAGTATCCGAGCTATTCACGTTAGTTCCATAAAACTCCGCCAAATCACCCATTATATCAGCAATTAGATGTCTTAAAACACCAGAATCGACTGGTTAGTACATAATGGCATTTATTGACTCATAGTTACATGAACTGGTTACGATGTTAAGTAAATTTGTATAGAATTAAGTAAAATGATTTAAAATGCCTGCGCCGCATAATGGTTAATTAAAACAAGCAATAAGGTTATGAAACGGGTCAAGTATGCTCAATTCCCCTGGTTTTGAGCAACTATTATTTCAAAATGTGAAACGAAAAAAGCAATGCTATCCCTAAATTCACTTAGCAATAGTATATTTAGGAGAAGGCTGTTATGTAGCTCGATTTAATATCATACATTAATATTGGTAAGTATAATTACACAGAAAAGGAAGACATCTTTAAAGTTGCGTCCGAATTCACCGTAAAGGTCCGTCCAGAGGTCGCATATTCGTACTACACAAGGCCATTGATCAATGACCTTGGTCCTACTGAGGCCGGCGGCCGTCTTTAAGAATGTAGGATTTGCTTGTTCCTCCTACCAAGGCTCCGTGCGAGTACGCTTCCATCGAGAATGCTTCGGTTGCAAACTGCGACCCATCCTAAGAACGCTATTTTCGAATTTCGCACTCTCGGAATACTTTCGAGGGGTAGGCATCACGTTCCGAATTTTTTTTAAACCAGCCATTTCATTTGAAAAAGAGATTTTGGAAGGAATAGCAGAATTTGCATGATTTATTTATACAAGCCTAGAAATTTTTCATAATCGTGATTATACTGATACCTTCTACGTCAAATGGTGCTCTGAACAATTTCTTTCATTATTCACTATTCATTATTATTTATTCTTTCGTACATATTCACAATTTGAAGTAGTATTGAGCTACCCTACATGTAATGTCATACATTTACCTACTTAGAATCTTAGAAGTGAAAAGCAAAGCCCTAAAAAGAAAAGACATACGCCCAATTTAATAAAACATAACTGCCAAAATATGACCATCAACCGGAAAAACGAAAGCTTGAATTTGATGTAAGTAAAGGAAAACATGATGCGAAGGATAATGAAGACGCATCTTACTACAGTTGAAATAGATACCTTCTCAGGTGTGATTTCATTGACCATTTAACTTTTCAACCTTCCCTTTTATATTACTCCAACAAAATCTTCCGAGATTGTTTCCTTCATTTTACTAAATTTTGTCAATCAATATAAAAGGCAAATCTGTTTTTAAAATAAAAATGCCCATCAATTCAAATGAAATGTCAAGAGTTATTGACATAAGTAAACATAAATAACTGTTATTTTAGATGTATCGAAGTTAAAAAGAGTAATTAATTGCAATTAAAGGTTAGTTTAAAAACGTCACTTAAAACTGAATTTAAGAAACAGAAAACGTTAATAAAACACGACAGGTGTCATATGCGACCCGATGAAACGCTCGCGACACACTCTTGAGAAATGCATAAGCAAAATCGCCAATTGATTTCATCTTTTCGCTCTAAGCAAGGCAAACTCACATAAATGTAGCAATCAACATACATATATGTAATGAAATGCTACAACCATCTTAGTACAATTGTATTGCAGCTCCACACTTTTTGTCTCATAGATGGAAGCACTATATCAAGAATTTCCTAATTCGCATATCCTTGAGGAGGCATCTAAGCACCTAAAGATACCGCCTATCCATTGATTCTATATTTGTAACATATTTGAATGCGGCTTGAACAAATATACATGAGATACATTTTTATTTAGTTTTCAAATAAATTAGTCTCTTTTTGGGAATATCACAGCAATCAATATGAGCATGAATGCATTATATTCATGGGATAAATATGACGTAAGGTACTATTAACTATCATGAGTCATTAAGATATAATTCTTCATCAATAGAAATAAAGAGCTTCAAAGGGTAAAAACACGGTATGTATTATGAAAAAATACGACCCATTACATCATTTTTTTGTGACAATTATTCAGATGTTGGGTTGAATTTGATTCTCCTCAGATTTGAGGTGATCTTCTTGAATTCGGCCTGACAGATTAATATACAATACAAAGCATTATATCAAATGATAGTTACTAGATTATATTTGTAATTTCACATATTGAGAAAAAAAGCATACAATTCACGCACCTACTCAGGCAATTATTAGGGGACCCATGACCCATAGACCACATATTTATTTTTATGTTTCAACTTTGCTATATACTTCCCAAAGTTAAATGGAAAAAATCTGTTTTTTTCTTCTTAAAATTAGGCATTCAATACTTTGATTACTATGTAATGCGTAATATCTGGTATCCAATTCATAATGTCCCTCTATTTATTTCTCAGTTATCAACGTCCAGCCATTATATTTATTTTCTATTTATTACTAATTTCTCCTTTTGGACCGTGCTTCCTGCAGCACATTCTTCAGGCCACAGGACTTTACTGAGTCTCAAACGAATCCACTTCCCTGTAGGCATAACCTGTTTTCGCCTTTTGGTCTTGTCTGTATCAAAATATACTTTTGCCGAGTAGAATAAATCATTGGTAAGCTTCAAGTGTCATAACGTGTCTAGCAAGTTTACAGAATGACCTCGCTCTTCTTTTAACTTCTCCACAGTTAAAGCAGGTAACGCTGGTCGTTTGAAAATAAAAACATAGAGATAAACAATCTAAAGGTTAACGCATAAGTATTGTCATCTGGTTTTCAATGCGATAACTCATCCAGAAGCAATAGAAGCATCAATCGCATTTACACCTACCTTACTCTTTCATTTTGTCGGCATTTTTCCATATGTCTCACTCATGTACAATCTCACCCCTTTCATGTTGATTCTATCCTTTACCTCACCGTTACTGCTGTACCCTCATTTTTTTAATCCTCTATTTCTCCGCCCACCTGATAGTATTCCTCCACACACTACTTCATAATCCCTTTCCACATTACATTCACAACTGCATTACCAAGTTACAGTATTTTCAGCAGTCTACATCCACTTCTCGCATTAGTTCTTCACCAAACTAAATGCCCAACCTCCCCTCCCTGCTTTAAATTATCCTGCACATTATTCCCAACCCTTTAAATCGCTAAGCATGACTTGAAATGTTTTTATATCATATTCCAATACTTAGATTAAGATAACTTGTCTCTGATGTAATATCCGTAAATCGAGCTGAGATAGAGATAATATGCGTTCATTGTGTGCGTTACAGATTAATTCTTCCAACTTACATTGAAATTTAAACGACTTAACTTTGAGAGAAAAGTTCAAGTAAGTACCTAATATAAAGCAATTTGCTAAAAGTTTAAATCTATTTAACTCTGCCACAATACAAAATGTGTCTACAACGCTTGATGAGAGCTCTCAAGATTTATAAAGTAACCTTGAACTCTTGAATCAAAGTATATTTGCGGGAAAATTGAGGATGCTGCCTCTGAATAAAGATGTAAGCCAATATAAAAGAAAATGCAACGACTTAGTAAATATTTTCCTCATTTTTCAAAGTCTGCTAAATTCTTCAGAAAATATTGATGCGCAATGTGGACATATTTTTCCCTTTCCAAATTATTTTTACTTCCAGCTATAATATACCCTAACGAGGTCTTCATGCTTGTGCAATTCACATTTCTTTTACCTAATAACGGTGTCATTTTATAAAAATTTGTAAAACATTAATTCCTTATCCTCTTTCATGGCTCCATTCCGAGTAGCTTCCTTGCGTTAAATACGTATTTAGTACTCTTTCTAATGTATCACATTGAGGTCGCCCTATTTGCTTGGCTAGAGAATTTAAGTCGAAGGATTGTTAGGGAAAGGGAAAATGTGAATAAAAATCTCTGAAGTCACCTACATTTAGCACAGTTTTAGAACCTTACCTAGAGGAGAGACAATATTTTACTGCTTTAACTAGTTATTTAGCAACAAGGGTCATAGTAAAACCACTTTCCACTAGGGTTTCCCTTCAAACGTGAGATTCCTGAATTAATATTATCACCAATAATAATAATAATAATTCGGAGTAGAATGAAGATTAAAAGGATTCATTTCCTCCGCAAATCTATATTAGGCTATAGACACAATGTTACTAATCGTAGCAGAGACATCAGCATAGTGCAATACAGTATGCGTATTGTACATTCAGTTATCTTCCAAATGTAAATGAAATTCTCTGAAGTCACATAAATTTAGCGCAGTTTTGGAAACCTTGCCTGGAGGAGAGCAAACTGGCTATACGTTTGGCCAAAATGTTCTACGTAAGGACCGTGCTGTCAACTAAACGAGGGACTCGCTTATACCCCAGCCACAGTGCTGATCCTCCTCCGACTTTCCTCCAACTCCCCTTAACATATCTCGTCCTCTCCCGCCACCCATCCCCGCATCTGCCACCTTGACCAGAATCTCTTTCCCTCTTCCTTAGTCACCCGCCCCTCCTCCTCACTCACCCCCTCTTGGGACACTCCCTCGGAGGCAAAACGAACGAGGGGTCATCCGTGGACTACAACGGAAGGAGAAAAAGAGAGATAAGGACTAGGCGGGAGAAGGATATGAAGAGGAAGATCACGACGGCCCCGGGGGCCGAATCTTATGAGGGAGATATGTGCGTGGGGTTTAGGGCTTGACTCTTGGGCTACCATGCGGTGGAGGAAGGCGGAGAGGACCCTCGTCCTCCACGCATCCACGGCTACTTCGGGAGACATTCACTCAATACGATGAGAAGGATCGGAGGTGAGAGAGAGGAGGTGGACGAAGAAATTTGTGAGGGTTGTTGGGAAGGTAAGTCATTCGCAGTGAAAGGGACAGAGAGGATATATTGTGCCTTAAACCATCATAAGAACAGACTTCCGTCTTATGATAATGATGATTCTCAAAATTCTAACAAAATCCACTTTTCCATGTTTATAATTCAGCCTTCTATGAAGAGTGGCTAAGGCCCGGTTTTTTCACCTCTCGACTACAATGTAATCCGACAGATTCAGCTATTTGCTGGAAAACTCGTACACTGCTGTTTATGATTCCCTCAGAAAACCGTACCTAGCTGAAATTTTATCAATAGCTTATTCCAGCTATTTACCAAGGGATAATATATTGTCGGCGGGATAAGTTCTACCATCAGCGTACCAACGTTAAAAACAAAGCATGTAGGCATTCTGTACATCAAATTCGGTCACATTATCGTCGAAAATTTTCATCCACTCTTTTCTCCGAAATTTCTCACGTTTAATAGAGTGCTGAACCGTTAGAGAATAATGCATTTTCTCCTTCAATCTTAAATGTAAATGACATTTTTCTATGACGGTTGGATGGTTTTTAATGGAATGTCTTGCTGACATAATAGAGGGCATTAAATTACTAGATGTTTCAATGGTAGGGTATTACAATCTGCTGAACAATTGCCGGCAGCTTTGTCGAAAGATGAAAAACCGCGGCACTAAAGACTGGAGACAAAGAGATTGCAAACCCACCACCTAAAGGCTATGTCATTACCGCTCATAAACAACATTGACCTATGAAGTTCTTGGAAAATCTAGAGTGGTGCCTTCGGAAGAGAGTGAGAGGTGTTGTGGTGAGAAGGGTCGTGGGCGGACGGATAGGTTCGGGTGCCCTTTGGTAAAATGCTAATGGTAATAGAGAGGAAAATTAGTAAAGATGTGAAAGATTTACAAGAGACATTTTCCCGATAATTACTCATTTCACCTTTGTGGTGCGCCATTCTAAACATTTCCTTTTTCGCTTGTTTGTTTCTCTCGGTAATTATGTCTCTGAAGAGGCATTTAAATAGATTTATAAATCCTAATCAATGCCAACTCTCACACATTTTTTCGTTTCACAACCTGTAAAAATTGCAAAAGTTGTTTTGAATAAAAACGATCATCACAGCAATTTTTTTCTAATTGTTATTATAGGAATTGTTTCACTTCTTTAACTCTTTTGACGTCAAATTTCGTCTCGGCTAAGTTTGCAAAGAAGCTATAAGCGAAAGTGTTTGCCTATCCAGGGCAAAAGAGTGACAGATGTTTGTCAGTATTTCCTTTTTTTCTCTGACGACAAAAATCGAAAGATCGAACAAGTGTAATTTTTCTCTTCCATTTTTCATTCAAATTCATTGATTATCCCTTTTCATCCCCCTCATATGGATTTACGAATTTAGTTACGTCGTTGGATTTACGGCGCCGCAGCGGCACTGCGTTATATTTTGTCATTTTCTTTCAAACTTGGCCTTTCTTAGCATGTTTTCTGATTTATAATTCTAGTGACTACTATTTTATTTATTTTTAACCGAGTTTTGTAAGAGTTGACCCATTATTACAGAAGTTATAGTTAAAAATATTTAACACTGCATTCTTTTCTGTTTGTCGCAATACTCTCTTTTTTTGGTCCCTTAGATGGTTATTTTCAAATAAAGGTTTTAATTTCGTGTGTAATGGCTTTTTTTATTATTTTTTCTGATGTGCAAATTTGGATAAACTACGCTTTATCATTTACACATTGTTTTATTTTTTATGTATCCAAATACTAAAAATGAGGACGGAAAAAAGTCGAATGGGTCCATGTAAAATAATTTTCCTTCACTACGTGCACCCACATGTTAAATATTTGTAGTGTGCGCAGATGCCTGAGTTCTTAAACATTAATAATTGAAAAAGTATAGGTGGAGTGAGAAGAGACGAGTGATACCGTCGTGATTTTTAAGGGCTATATTCTGACGATCAAGGGAAATATAACGGACATTCTGGGAGTTTATATCCTGCCATTTCTAAAAAAAAGAAAGGATGAAAGTCAGATGGGTTGTGAAATATGAGGAATGTGGGACAATCAGCGACGCGTCAAAGAGTCCAGCGCCGCATTGGAGGGTGGGCTAGAAGAGCCGGTATTTTAGGCCTACAGCGGAGCCCATTCCCTCACTGAGGATGTCTCCATAGAGATGGACAGGTAAAAGTGATGCGGGGGAGTGTGGCAGATGAGGTTTTGCTTCATGATTGGTGGGAAAGGCCAAAAGAATTATTTCTAAGAAGTTTGGGTCGTAGTAGGTGTTAAGGAAGAAGGAGCAGGAAATGGAAAAAACATGAAATACGATGGCGTATTTTTTCTTCGGTCCGGCGCTGCGTGAAGGGACTGATGGAAGAGGAACTAGTGTTCTGGGGTGTCCAAAATACCCTCATGCTGGAGGACCCCACTCGCCTTTCCTTTCCGTAGCATTGCACTGACCCAAACATTGAGACCATCCGTACTTTCCACACTCTAAACACAACTCTAAAGGCAACCCTGGGTAGAGGTAACTCAACAATCACTGTAAAGTAAAAAGAGAGACAAAAACGAAGTAGTAGCACCACATAGCACCACACAGACGGACAGAAAAGTAGGTAAATATGTACATTAAACGTGTCCAGCTTCATTCATTTCAAGCGAAGTGGACTCGCTCCAGCGTAAACAGCCCGTGTCTTTATCTCGACCCTTTCACATTTGCTGAATCGTGATCAGAGTCACTATGGAAATGAACTTTCCCGCCAAACATATTCGTATCTTCAGATCAACCCATTCCACTTCTTTTCCTCACTATGCTGCCATGCCGTTGTCTGTATCACCACCGAAGGAGAAAAGGTCACTCTGCTAGTAGTCATCGCAGGCGTGCCTTGGGCTGTACTCCTTCAAGAAACTGTGGAGACCTCCCTCTTTTCACTCCTTTCGCAGGCATTGCTAAAGAGGGGCCCAATTTGCCGATATCCCCTTCTATCATAAGCTTTGTTCTTCCTTTATTTCCCATTCACCTCCAGCCACTCCGTGTCGCCTCACTTCTTCGTCCAACTCTTCCCGTCCATGCATATAAAACATGAGCATTAATTTTGGAGGCATTGGTCGAGATCCACAACAAAAATTGGTGAATTATTTAAGGCGTTATTATTTTATAGTCAATAGTATGTATTCATTGATAGAATGAAAAAATCACATATCACATGACTTCTCACTCTAAACCTATATCCTTCCAATACGACCAATGAATTTTTGGCGTAGGTCAAAATTTGACTATTACTATACCCTGTGCTGTGCTCACGGTATATACGCTAATACGTTAAGTATTTTTTTTTGGATGATTAGTAATAAATATTATACACAAATTAACCTCTTTCTTGCAGTAAAAAATAAAAAAAAACATCCACAGAGGTACAAACAATAGCCTTATTGGTTGAAAATGCGATAATAATGGTTTTCTAGGGTCTTAGCTTGAATGGAGGACATAGTTAGGAGATAAACTCCCCATCGGGTGAAAACTGTACAGAAAACTAAATAAGGACTTGTATACAAAAAAAATATGAAGAACAGTAAATTTGGCTTTAATATACACCAAGTAATTCACAAGCGCTGTATGAATAACAGGTAGTAAAGAATGGTCAAAGGGACTTTGCTATTATAATTATGATGAAATTTCCATGAGAAAATTATGTCATTGCCATGAAAAAATCATCATTTAATTATGACAATTTTTCTACTTATGCAGTCATTAAGAGAGTGCAGTTACTACAAAATGTCCTCAAAAAGGCTGCGATACTGCCGCGCAAAGATCCTCCCATTGTCTCCACCCGAAATTTAATAACGGGCGAAATTTTATAACGGTTAATTTGAGTTTTGTTTCCCATTCATTAAAAATATTGTGTACGTGTTTTCGAGTGCTTATGATGGTTCTTGCGAGATGGTGAGTGCGGAGTAAAGTCGAGCACTGGTGTTATGAGTTTTAGGCTTAACCCACTTTTTAGGTTGTTGACAACGTTGAGAAGGGACGATAGCAATAAAATCGGATTTGAGGGTGACGTGAAGCTGTATTAAAGTAGACATTCTCCTGCATAGATAAACAGTGAGTTATGTGCAAGGTCATCAAAATCAAAGAAATATTTCTGTTTGTTTCTCATCGAGTCAGAGCTCATCAACGAGTTGAAAAAGAATGAGGAAGTCGCAATTGTCTTCGCAAAGATAATCGTTGATGGTAAGTTTTAGACTTCAACTTTGGTAAACATTATTTATCTTTAAGTAATTATTTTGGTCATTTCGTGGACAGCCCTGAATATACGTTTCGTCATGAGGCAAAGACAAGGAAACCAAAACAGAAATACGTTCAAGTCCCTGCTCCCAAAATTGAAGAAACTACCTACAAAAATGAAGAAACTAAAAGTGGGTTAAGCGCAAGCACCAGAGCTACCTGTAGACCAATGGAGATCGTCTTTATACTATTTTGTGCTTGAAGGGTTCTTATTGTTCAAACCGCGTGTAAAAAGTTATTTTTGACACCTGTTCTAAGCTGTTGTAGTGTAACACTAGAAAGAACGGGGTGAGCTGCATACCTACTCAGATCGCGAGCGGTCAATTTACCGCTAGCTTGATTTTTCCCATTCTACCGAATATTTTATACTTTTTGAGATGTTTGTGAGTTGTTCAAAGTTTTTTGACAATTTATTCTTGTTATGTCTTGTTTTAAGCTGAAAAGTAGTAGAATAAATAAAATTTTTACAACGCTTTTTTAGAAAAAAAATTTCGAAAATTTTTTCAGGAAAAATTTTCCCTTAGATAAAATTTCCCTTAGAAAAACTTCCCTTAGATTGCGGTATTCACACAATTTAAAACATAAAAAATATTTATAAAGATAAAATGTGGAACAAAAGCGTTTATATGAAGTAAAAATTAAAGTTTTTTCAAAATAAAGCTTTAGAGAAGATGCTTTCCATCGTGTTTGGGCTAACAGGTAAGTATAACTTTACCACTCTCCTCCGCAATTTTTTCAAATCTTTACATATTCTTTATGATGACCACAGATATTTTTGTAGCGCCTTCAACAGCTATATTTCTGTTGTTATGGTTACAGAGACTAACTTGGCATTGTTTTAAGGCTTATTCAGCTCTATAAATAAGTTCCAGCGGTAGAACTGAGGATCTTTCTCTCACATAGCGCGCAAATAATTCTTCTACAGCTTTTTAGATGAAAGTCTGACGGACATCGTGGACCCATAAACAGGCCTGTGCAAAGTTTGTGCATTTATCTCTGCTAGATCAAGCATGCTGTAGAAGACATGAAGGAGCCAGGTACGAGTTATTGCTCGGACACCGTCTTTTCGAAGCAACTGATCAATAGAATCTACTCCACTCTTGGTTCCGTTTTAGAACTTTACTCTGCGTATTAGAATGTTGTAGAGTCTACTATTACTGTTTTTTTTCAAATGCCTTCTTGAACGTAACCCCTGTGTGCATGGTGCTGACGATGAGGATATTATTGGTAGATTTCCCTTCATAAGAAGTCAAAGTAATATTCTCATGTACTGAAGAACAGTAGAGTCTGGGGCGTTTATCAGAGAGGAATGAACTTCCCTTTGGTTTTGGTTGAGGTTACCAACCGTTATTTTCATTCTCTTTGCTAGCTCTTAAGCTAATGAAAGAGAGGTGGAAAAATCAACCCTTGTGACGTTTCTACCCTCACCCGAAAATGGGGAATGAGGCACCTCGGCGCAGCCGTTTTTACGCGTCCGTCTCGACGCCATACCGCTCCTTGGCTTCTGTAGCCATTCAGTACTTCACACTGTACTTGTCGGGCGAAGTTTCTATGAATTGACTGGAGGGACTCTTACTCTTTGATGGGAACAATTGTTCATCAATTTTAATGCTTCCAATAGGCTTGTAACAGGCGGTGCAGTTTTCTGTGAACTTGCTCCACATTTCAGAGACAAGGCAAAACTTGTCAGTGCCCCTATGCTGAGCCCTAGTAGCTCTTTCATCAAACCTTAGAAATCTCAATATTTCTTTGAATACTTTCTTTGATATAGTTTTAGAGACGAACGGGGGCCTCAGATTTGGTACCATAGTGAACACATTGGTAGCAAAACTTTTGATAATGCCCAGTTCCCCGTCCACGGGTCTCTTTTACAGCAGGGGCAGGTTCATGCTCCACATCACCTCCATCATTTTTTTTCTTCCCTGGATTTGAGTAGAAGTTCGTACTCTTCGAAACTTGTATCAGAATTCTCCGATACATCACATCTTGCTTGTGATTGCGATGGCAAGATGTCTTGCAACGCTGGGAGCATCTCGGCCTCCATTAACTCATGCTTTCAAGCCATTGTGTCTTTCCGAAAAACTGCCGAATAAGTGACTACGTGAGCGAGCAATGGATGACAACTATGACTAATCAGCTAGGCATGCTATTTGGGACTTTATGAGCTGAGATATTCCCCGGATCGTTAATTGCATAAAAAGGAGGCACAACGGGCCGCTTGGGGCGGGAAGATGCGGACGCGCGGTGCGGCCACCAGCAGCAACGACTCCACGTATGTCTAGGTATGTTATAAAGTGCAGACGGCAAGACGCAAATCTAACGAAACACATTTGTGGTAGGTCATTAACACTAATGAAAAATTGACAGACGACCGATAAGCAAACAATAGTTTCCCAAGTGGCACAAGAATACAATAGCATTGAAACATCCATTGCTATCCAATCCATTGCTAAACCTCTACTTATGACATATGAAATAAAAAGTGTCATATGGTATAAGAACAAGTGTAAGCCAGGAAATATGACAAAAACAAATGAATAATAGCATAAAGCATGCAAACAGTCAATTGACCGCTCGTGGTCATAGTAGGTAAAGCACGTGATTGCTCATGAACTCCGCCGTCAAAAATGTTAATGACTTCATTTTCGCACATTTTACTCCAAAAAATTAAAAGTCAGCAAACCTTATTCTTAATATAATCTCTTAATTTTAATATGAAAAAAGTTACATTTAAATGAAAAACGCAAACCGTCAATTGACCGCTGTCGGTCTTCTAGTGTTTAGCTGAAAATAAACCCATTGTTGTGTGGTGTAAGTTGATATATAAACACTATTTAACAGCCCGTTATTGCTGATACATGGGGTAAGGTGGAAAAGTAAAGAGACCGAACAACTGAATTTGCGTTCTGCTGTTTAAATGAAGTTATGGTATTAAAGTGATTAGGAAAAGAATGTTAGTGATATAGCTCAAAAACGCATACTGAATTATGATGACGGAAGATGTAAGTTGGGCAACTGTTTCAATTAGGCAACTTGAAATCAGGTAATTCAAAAGTGAAGAAGAAGTGAAAATTGAAAAGAATGTGAACCTTTATCTGAGAGTATAATACGAACGCAGGCTTACCGGAGGTGGCAGCTTAAGCTAGTATATAAATATTTCTATGTGTAACACCATCAACTGCAGAGATGTTGCCAAGAGAATACATGAAAATAAAATGTATAAAATTTAGCTGTACCCTAATATTTATTATCCTTAAGTATGAATTGGTGAGAGGTGATTCTTCCTAATTTCAACTAACAGTTCAGAAAGCTCGATTTTGTTAATTTTCTTCCCATGAAAGTAGATCCAATGGTAGGTTTTGTGTATGAATCCCCAAATTGAACTATCATAAAGGTTCCATTAGGCGTACTAATAGCTGGTTTAACATTTGAAAATTAGTAACATTTTACAGTAATTTCAGGTTTCATGCCCTTTAAAAAATCTTTTTCTTTCATCATTCATTCCTTGAAAAACATATTTTTTTCGTTTATAACAGATTTTTACGGTCAATATCTTTGCCCAGGTTAAAAAAGAAAATTTTCGCTGGCACCATTTTAAAAATATATTTGGGAATGCAGTATAGCGTGATAGGACATTCATCGAGGCCTAAATCGATGTTAGCCAATAATTTTCGTTTATGCCAATGCATCTTGATAATTATTGTAGGTATAATATAAGATAGTGGATGAATGAAACAGTAAAATCTATGTTATATAAATTGAAAAGGAGACATGTTATGGAAATGGATAGTATGGTGTGTTATAGCTATTGATGAGTACATTCATGAGATTTCTTATAATTTTATTTTCTCATGAGCCAACTTTTTACTGCCGAAACAATCATAGTCATATACCCCTTAGCCATTTTTATAAGTAGGTGTTAAAAGAAATGGATTGAGATATAAATGAATGTGGAGGTTGGGAAATATGAGGTTTGACGTTAATTATATTTGCTACTCCATCAAACTTTCATTTAAGTAGCTGTTTCATATAAGTCAACATTTTGCTTTATGAAAACACGCACTTATTAGCCACCAAACTTACATGCCAACGTTATATGCAAGATCGAGAATAAAACCGTTCTCAGCTGAAACCAAATTCCTCCCGGGAGGAATAATAGACGGCCCTCAAACAGCACCCCACACCTGTGGTGTAATGGAAGAAGTGATATTTTTCCATCATTATATCAAATTAGCGGCGCACCATGTTAGTTATTGGAGTGAAGGGGCCTCAAATCGAGTAAAATTTAGAGACAAGGGGAGGGAAAAACAATAGTGATACATGGGCGGCGAACGTGGATACTCCATCATCCAACTGGGATATTGCAGATGGGATAGCCTAGTCCGTAAGTGTACCAGTGATGGCCATTGCCCGCTGAGTATCCACAGGGAGTCATTCTTAATAATGGCGCAAACTGGCAGCAGCTTAATTGAACCATACGATATATGTTTGTCAGCTTCTATATATTTAGAAGTGCATTACGATGCTGGTGCTGTGATAAAAAATGGGGTTAATTTTGCACCACCCAAAGAACCGTTTGATGCCATTCATCGTCCTCGCTGGTCACTTGCCTTTCCCAATATCCGATAGCAGAGCCAGATCGACGTGTACCAGCCATCTCCCAAGGGATTGTAGACGCGCCGCATACAGTTCATCATGCAGGGTATCAATTTCGGATTGCATCACTAGGGGATTGGAAATATCTTTTGTGCATTAGGTTGAAGTATAATTGGAACGGATATTCCTTTGGACATGGCTGTGTAATTTTTTGTGTATTAATATAATCGTTATTGATTTATAAGGATCAAAACTGAACGTAGTAAATTCTACATATCGATGAATAATTAAAGGTATTGTATTTATCTTTTATAACATGAAACCAAATTCATAAAATTTCTACGGCACAACTGTTATTTAATTTGAATGAATTGGATGAATGTGGGATATTGAAGGAAATGGGAATGAGTGAAATGACCCTCGCATAGAACTGGAGTCGGGGCCAGTTTCTGCGCCGGCCTTTGGGGGAGCAAGGAGCACAGGGATTTATTCCATGATTTGACAAGGAGGCTAATGACTTCTTCGAGGAAAGAAAGCCATCTGGTGGAATATGAAAGGACACGGGTGGATTAGCAGGGGAACAGAGGCGAATTGAATACCTTGCGACTCACGCGTTTACCGTGACCAATATGTCTACTCTCGCTCCATCCTAATGAATTACAATTTATGACGCTTGTCGAATATAAGCATGTTGCTAATATAATTGGAAAACGATAGTTATTTATGGAGATAAAATTTGAATCGCTATAATCGCTTTTTAGAAAAAAATCGGCAATCAAACGCTACGACGAAACTTTATCCCCTAAATTGTGAGGATAATTGGTTAAATCACCAGAAAATCAAGAAATAATTTCTTAAATAAATACCTTTCTTTTTTTCAATAATTGCCTAATGAATCTTACAAAATCTACAAGGAATGAAACGAATTAAATGAATTCTTTTTTCCTAAATGTAAAATTTACTATGAAAGACAAGAGAAAAAGTGCTTTAACTCTTTCGCCCCTTTTGTCGGCTGTAGCCGACGTGAATTTTCCTATGCAAACGAACGAATTTCGGCTATGGCCGAAGGAGAAAAACCAACGGAAAAGACCTAATGTCTGGTATAGCTGACGCGAGGTAAGGAAAGTGACCGATATGGGAGCAATAATCCTAGGTATGCAGTAAACCCTTGCGACCCAGCTTAGGGACAGCCCAGACCCATTCCTCGGCCAGTGAGATTGACCATCCGCATCATTAGTAGCCATCCTTGCTGCATGAATCTGCGGTTAATTTATTGTATTTGCAATGGTTTTCGAGTCAATTACTTTTTTCACTCTACAAAATTTTTAACTTTATGAAGTGAATTATTTGTTTTTTGTTGAGTCTTAGCAAATTTCACACGAAATTTTATCATTGATAGCACCGGAGTATTTGTGTGGAACTCTCAATAGTTTGAGCTCTAAATATAATTGTAAATTTGTTAATGATAACTTTTATTTAGAATTTCGTTTAAAATTGTAAAACGCTCAGAATATCATTAGAAATTCATTTAAAGTTTTTGAACAATTCAGCAAAGAATAATTTAAAAAAACAACGTTAATACAACAAACTTACAGCGGTCTCCTGCTGAGAGAGGGGTTGCTAAGGGTTGGGGGGCCGAGCCAAGTGCCCGGGGGAGGGGCACGGTGTCCCGCTGATTGGGGTTCCAAATCGGACAAAAGGAATACCATAGCGATTCGTCGCCACAAGAGAGCTCCGTAGAGAGGAGTACAGATAATTCTCATGCTACTCATTTCCCTTCGAGAGACTTCGGCGCGAAAGGGTTAAATTACATTTGATTGACTTTCTCTCACAAATTTCGTGTTTAGAAAATAGAGATTTCCTCATGGCAGCTTGATAGGTGATTCAGATTCGAGTAATTCAGGATTTAGAATGACCAATCAGGGAATGCACTGCCCCATAATTCTATAGAACTAAAAATCGCACCAGGCGTCTATAATCTAAGAGGATAAATTAGAAAAATGATTATTTTCCTAAAATTTTTCACAAGTCATTGCCATACAAGCTAATTGAAACATTCTTCAGTGGGGAAATATTGGCCTATATTTTGAAAAACTTTTAAGCATACGAGTAGCACTCTCCTGCACAAAGGACCTCCAAAGTCATCAGAGAATCAGAAACTCATGGCTAAGATGTACAGACTGGGATGATGACGAGATGAACTGATGAAGTTACGTAACTAATTATTAATACAAACAAGAATAAAGAAACAATGCAACTATTTAAATTAAAATAGATGTACCCACAGAATTTATGCTGCAAAAAAACTGATTAGTTGGACAAAAGTGGTTGAAGTGGAATTGATTGCTTATGTTGCATGAGCTTTGTCCTTTTACTTGGATGAACTTTTAACTAGCGAAAATTGACTTCATTTTTAATAAAAATGCTTTCAAGTTGCAAAGTATCAATATGCAAATATTTCATGGAATGGTAACTGGTTTCTTCAGGGAGAGAAATTTCTTATTCATACACTACCAACGCCTTCAGAGGCTCATTTAAAGATCTACTTGTAGTGATTCAATAAGATTTATTTAAACATTATGAATAAGCTAACCTTATATGAAAGGAAAGATACGTACAAAGTTTTGCTCGGGTATATGGTGAGTTATAGTACCATCCCATTTTATACCTTGACCCGGATACACGACCGGTAAATGCATTGACAAGCTCTGCGATTTACTAATGTTTATCTCTTAAACTGATGAAAGTAAATGAACCAATCCATAGCATCAACGTAAAAACTGCTTCGCCGCTGGGATTTTTATATATATTCGATGCTGACTCTTACCCGCGGGTGTGAGAAAAGCCATCTTTCTCTAATTATCACAGTATGACTGAGTGGAGGCGAAGCTCGATTTTGCTTTGCTTATTACTCCTTGTTCAAGCATATTTCCACTAAAAATTCAATCCTCTACACCATCACCTCATACCCTTCACCACAGGACTGACGCTTTATCACCACCTCACAAGCCTTGACCGCTCAGATATTCCGACCTATGTTTACCAACCTACGAATAGACTGTCGTACAATTGATGCACCAGACATTCGCCTGATTGATGAGTGCTCGTGAATGATCCCCGAGGCAAGTTTTACGAAGCGAACGGAACTACGGGAGTTTGTCGGATTCAGGTCGCGGGTGCCGTTGAAGTATAAAAATAGAAACTCCTGTTTCGGGTGAAAATTTCGCCGAAAAATTCATTCCATGTTCTGAGCGCCAATCGGGACCAAGGCTGTCTGACTATTTGATGGTGCGGTTTTTAGGAATTTCTGCTGGCAATTTTCATTTGAAACAACAATATCTGGCGTCCCCCAGAGGTATTATTTGTTAATGCTTTTCATAGAACACGTCTCTGTATCTTTCATTTTTAACTTGGCATAGTAGATTTTGCTCCAGAAATCAAACAAACATTCCATTTCATCTAAGCAAATTTGATTTGTGTTTTTTGGCCGTGATCCCTTAAAAACACTGAACGCTGGATTGCTCCAAATTATTAATAGAATCTTCAAAAGAGCAAAAACAAATGAATTAATCATTCCATGTGACTATCGTTGTATGCAATTACAAATCTATAGAATTGAATGACGAAACAAGGCTCACAATATGTAATGTATATTACATAATCAACATAGGAGAAGTTGATATAATTAAAGTAGGCTCAAAATATCTCTTAGAAAAAAATTACAACCGTTGGCAGCAGACATAAGTTAACATAATGAAGACAGTGAAAATGAAATAACTATGCACTAAATACTTTCTATCCATGGGCTACCTACGGTATCCCTCGGTCGTTATAACGTACATTAAAATACATTAACATTACAACAATTTCAATTCATAGAACATCCAATTTCAAATGCAGCTACTTTTTTTCTTAAAGTAGTCACTTTTATACATAATGAGTAAACTTTTTATAATTGTTGGCTGAACACAAGATGAACTTTTGGGATTTTTATTGAGTGCATCAATGTGTAACAGATAGTGGGCAACATAATTATCAGTTGAGTCTCTCTCAGGATAATTCATAATTCGGAATATGACTCTTTTAAAATTTAAAAAAATGACCTATTCGATGCAATGATTTGATAGAATTTGTTTAAGCAGTTGGTTCATTCTCAGGTAGACGAGTAATGGATATTTTAATTTTTTACTTCTTGTTTTACGAAATCATCATTATATTTTCTAAATAGGCCTAAAGTAAGAATTCAAATTCCCTGTATTCCTCATACACCTGAAAATTGCGTAAGGAAATGACACTCGGGTACCTATGAAGTTAAATTTGCCATGAAGTTCCCATATATAAATTTGATCATTTTTCGTAGCATTGAAAGTTGCACACAACATTTTCGTATTATAAGCTATAACGTAGGGCTAAGATCTTACGCGACACTTAAGATTCATTCATATTTGCCATTCAAAACTAATAATGATGGCACGCCGGAGCATTTGCATTTATAAGAATTAACTTAAGGCCTAGTTTTACAATCTCTGGCAAAGTATTTAATCACCGGGATAATTGATATAAATTCGTTCCCCCATCGATAAAATCCATCGTAAACTAAACGAAAATTATATCTAGCATATTAACGCCGAACGCTCCATCGACGTATCAGGTTAACAAATATGTAACGCCATCTTTGATTCACCATTTACCAGATATTGTAAAACCGTACCAAAGTGGCATTTGATGTGTAGTAAACATCATCCAGTTGTGGTGTTCTTATACAAACCACTCATAATTTTTCTAACTCAGCCCATAAATCCCAAGAATTTGGAAAATATCCTAAATTTTTCGTGATAATTGATACATATAATGACTTTGGCAACTTCTTTCATATTTAACGCCAGTTTTAAGTCAATATTCCGCAATTTCATTACCATTTGAATCAGAACTAACTAAATTAGAACCGCGCACGTTCGCCCGGATTCCGAGAGTAGGCCAAAAGCAGCCAGGACATCAGTGTGTGGTAAGACTAGAAACAAGGAGAGTGATACGTAAAAGAAAATGCTACCATGCAGTACTCTACTCAAGATACAAGTACTGGTCAGTATCATTAATGCGACAGATAAATACCATATTAAGGTACTAAGACATGCAATAGTATATCATGCCGGAGATTGCATGCGAGGTTAGTAGCTCATAATTATGCTTAGATATGTCACACTACTGAAAGAAAACCTATTTAACCTAGTCAGTACCCTAGAAATGATCGATTGCATATATTATAGTCCCTTATTGTACGAGGATAAAATGACATTTGAAGTCTATCGGTTCTGCAGTCTATTTCCTTAATCTTATTCTTGTGATCGTTCCCACCATAATAGTTTTGCTGTAGCAAAATATGTTGAACGTCTGGCAAAAATAGTATTCATTAAACTTTTGTAAAAGATTTTACCTATATTTTTCCCTTCGATCGGATAGAGGTTCTCACCCTATTTTCCTCGACAATTTAATAGCACTACTATGTATTTATGGTAACAATTTTTAACAAATTTAGCTGCCCTCCACTGTATTCAATCTATATCTTAAAGCAGTCCTACTTCATAAGGGTTCCATATAGTCCTAAAATAGTCCTAAAATGCATTGTTATGAGACAAAAAATTTCTTTTTCTCATTGATTTTCATTTCTTTTATAACATACAATATTATAATACTCAATGTATTTACATTTACAATCCCTTAAGATTTATGCCAGAACCAATCACCATGTTATTGTTTCTTTCATTTTTCGCGCCTTTTCCTAAAATATGGCGATCATTATTTGATAATAAATATTTCTTTCATTTAGTCTTTTCTAAAGATTTTTATAAACCTGCCCTACACATCAAAATTCTGCTAACATTTGTAGTCATGGTATATCGAGAGTTTATTGACAGATTGAATATTTTTAATTTATTAGGACCACGATCCGCCTCCTAAACCTTGCAACCTAGTTGAAATATCTGGGTGACCATTTTCTGCTGAAGTTAATAGTAAATCTGAAATGTATTATATAAATGTAAGATTTACATTTAGTAATATTAGCAAAGTAAATAATTAGCAAAATAATAATCTTAGCCAAGTAATTAAAATCTAAAATAAATGACATGCATATAAAATGTACATTTAGTAAAGGAAGGTGAACGTGAGCTTCATCGATGGAAGACTTTACTGATATTGGTTTTCACGCCAAACAAAATATATATTCGCAGTTCATGAAACCGGAACTATTATAATTATTATTTCTGAATTAATAGGAGTATTTAGAACCATAAACAAGAATATTTAAATTTTGAAGTATATAAACTACAAAGTAAAGCCGCGCGCTTCATAAAATACTGTATTGAGCAAATTGAAAGTGTGACATAGCTGGTTAAAGGACTATACTTGTACCATTGACAATGTCAAGGACATATGGTGGAAGAACCGCTATCATTAACGACTAGTCTACTGGAACAAACACTCTGTAAGAGCTGTTTACAATTGATTAAAAATAGTAATTAGCCTTTTATAGGGCTTGCACTACAATAGGAATCCGGTGGGTGCTGGGTCCATAGTGTGGGGTTTTTGTGTGCCTAGGGGTCTACATTCCGGAAATGCCATTGATACTTATCCTTGCATCAAATTAACCCTATAGTACCCGCCTTTACTACAACTAAATGAATTTATTTAGTTACAACTGGATTTTATCTAATTAGGTATTTTTGAAACTCAAGAGGTCGAAAATACGCGGTCACCCTCCTCAGTGAACCCTCAGGAGATAGCTGTTAGTCCCTATTTACTCGGATTCCCTTAATCATCCATTTCTCTGAAACTCAATACCAAACAAACAAGAGTGCGACAAACAAATTAATCCTCACGAATTCCCCAAAGAATTACCTCGAAGTACCTTTTTGTTCTCAAACATAGACAGCAGTCATTTTTTAGACAAAACCGTTTCACTAAACCTCCTCTCTCCACTGTTCATATTGGCTGCAGATCAGTAAAAATGAAAGGAGAGGAGGAAAATTGAAATGAATTTCTTCATTTAGGAAATACGCATGGTACGACAAAAAAGAAAGATCTAAGAAAACATGTTTTCGGTCTAGGAATATTCTATGATTAGCGATTAAATATTTTCATATAAGCATCTATAATCAAAAGTGTTATCATCAGTATGAAAATACTTGCTCCACTTCGCTCAAAAACAGTTTCCATGAGAACTAAAAAGAGCATTCGTCCAGTTTATGCAAAGTAATGCGGTTAGAAAAAATATTCGTAAATAGTGAAGAGAATATCTTATGTGACTGGGTGAAGAAAATTGTTATAGGAGGAAACTATAAGGAGTTCATTTATGAAGACTATGCCGCGATGGATGGGTCACATGAGGAGACACAATGATTTTGTTATCAACAAAACAGAAGTAAAAATTCCACTAGGAAGATAAATAAATAAGCCACCCTTAAATAAAGAGCTTCAACTAAGGGATGATCAGAAACTTTTCCAAATATCCACTTAAATTATAAACAAGCACTGTTTTAATGCCACTCTAAAACTCAAAGTACTGATGTTACCCATTTGAACTCCATACAATACAGATGCTGGCCAGAAACAAAATATGGGATGCGTCTGGTATCTAGATTCAGACAGAATTCCTATTTATGCTAAACTTATTTTGCATGTGTATTAGCCATAAGCATTGCTGAAAGCTTCGAGGAAAAGGTGGCAAACGGTGGGAAGGCCATTGAAGCACTTTGTGAGAAGATAAAGGAAAGAGAACTGGGCAGGTGGATGCGATAGAATAATATTTACCGCCAACATTATCCAACATATTCCAACAGAGAGAGATGCAGCAGGATGAAATTGAAGACGTGATGTGGGACAGGTCGGTCAGAGGTTGAGAATCCGGGCTGCAGGCTATGTTCACGAAACTCTGATGTTTCCCCGCCCGGAATATTTCCATCCACTTTACACTAATCCATTCCATTTTCAACAACTTTAATGAAATAAAGCCATATAATCCAAACATAGGCATCACTCAAGGTAGTATTTGTCTTAGAAGTTCTCGCTCTGGTCTGACTTGAAGCTGTAACGTTACTATTTTAACGCAGCCTTATCCACTTTTGCGACAACGATCATTGGCTTGGAATGATTAACATCTCACCAAAGGCAACCTCATGAGAATCAGGAGTTGTGGCGTCATAATGAAACTTTCTTGAATCATAACTGTGGGTAATTGGGGTTTCGCAGCATAGCAGAATCAACATATGCTGGCAAGGCTTCCCTGAGAAGTTACGGATACTAGACAGGAACTTGATCATAGTCTACAAGCTAATGTTTGTTAACCCCAAACTGTGTGTGAGTTTTGATCGTGTAATTATTTCCGTAACTTGTGTTAGTGATAGATTAGATAATTTCTACAAATCCTAAATTGTTAAGATTAAGATTTAGGAAATAAGGATATTAGTTAGGAATTTCAAACCCCTGCCGGAATTGAAAATTGATAGCAAAAAATTATGGGATGATGCGTGATATTTCCAGTACTCCCCATTCCCAGGGCTCGATAAAAATATCACTTCCTCGTTCATTTTATTTTTACTCCAGGAACTAGTTGAGTGGTGTCAAGCCATAAGTCATTCATTTGGAACGTTCATACGATATACAGTACCCTAGAGTAAATGAGAGATCTACGGTCTCGATCCTGGTTCCGTATTTTATGTCATAATAAAGGTAATTATGTCAAATCCTGCGTCTCTTTGGACATTAAATTGAGGAATTTAACCGAGTAAATAATTACAATATGAAGGATAGCAAAGATATCAATATGTCAACGCAAATGGCAATGCCTTTCACCTTCAACATTTCTCAATATGTGCAAATGCTCCCGAGTTGGATTCCCTTTTGTTTCCAAGTTCTCCAATTTTTTAAAGGCAGTATCATGTATTCTCTCACCTATCTTGAATTCCAATTTATGAAAAAACTGTACATTCGATGATTTCTCGACGCAAATCTGTCTGGCAATAGAAAAAAAATCTGGGCCAACGTTTAGAGCCTTGCACATCTACTTATTATTCATAAACGACTTTAAGTGGAAAGCCATCGTTCGTCGGTATAGGCTCATTCATAACTTACAATTAATTTACTCTAGCGTCAGAAATTTTCATTGCGTCAGATGGCTTTGTTTTACGTTCCCTTAACTTTGAATAAGTCATTCCAGGCAAAGAATGAGCAAGGGGAAATACGTCTTCCTTACGATCCCTCCTCTTTCCAGCTTCAAAATCACAGCATCACATCGCCTCTCCCACCAGAGCACTAGAATCCTCCCCCAGCACTACCTTGCTCTGTTTCTCATACCCTGGGTGGGGAAGGTAGGATGTTTTTTTAACACAAAACACGATCCTCTTAGCCCCCATCCTTTTCCTTACCCCCGATATTTTTACCAAGGTGAGCAGCAGGACTCATTCCCCCATCTCCATCGCCGTACGCCTCTGTACAAGGCCACCCCTCCCACTTCAGTTCCCTCTGCCAACCCCTTCATCACTTCAGGCCCTCTCGGCATCTACCCCTCCCACAACACCTCACACAATCACCCACTTTCCCCACCACAACGACAACACCTACTCTTATAACATCCACTCCATCGGAATAAATCACTCGGGGATAGAAAGAAGGATGATAAGAGGGTTGGAGGATTGTGAGGGTGAATGTGGGAGGAGAGAGGAGTGCTATTGAAAAGGGAGGGTGGAGAAAAAGTGATGCGCTTCTTTTCTCGGTGTATATTTTGGAGGTGGAGGACAAAGAGGCCTCATTCATTGGTTGTTCAATCCTAAGATTGTTTGACTGCAGCCCTCCATCCTTTCCTATCTAATGTTTGTTCCCTTACCTCCTGGTATTTCTTCCTATGTACTTTCTTCTTTATTTGGTCCATGAACTTATTCATGGGCCTTCCTCTGGAGGCTTTTCTCTCTATTTTGCCTTCAATTATATTCTTCACAAACCCATTGTGCCGCAGGATGTGTCCAAACCATTTGGTCCTTTTTGTTTGTTGTTCCATGTAGTCCTATCCTCTTCTACTCTTCTGTAAACCTCAACACTTCTTATTTTAACCTTCCATTTTATCTCCAGCATAATCCTCCAGCAGAAGGTTTCGAGGGCTGCTAGTCTTTTCTAGTTAGTTTTTCCAGTGGGAATGCTAGATTTGACAAATTTATCCAATATTGTAAATAAGCATTAATTATTCAAGTGTTTGTAGGTCATTACTTCTAAATAATTTCAATATTTATGCTTGATAAAATTTTCAATATCCATAAAAAAATAATTAACTCCAAATATTCCACAGATGTATTTTAACTCATCCTTTAATATGACCTCTTCTAAAATTTTACAAACTATAACACTAACTGAAATCTTTGAGCCAAGTTATAAAATTGCTCTAAAGTAAGTCTTAAAATATGCGAAGTGATCAAAAATAGCTGCAAAAGCAGAAGACTACCGAGGTACCTTGAGAGGCGTGTAATGATGATGCAATACTTAAGATAATCAGGACCAAAAATAAGAAATGCTTATCAAACCCCTGACTGGTGTCTAATGCGTTGAAAATATTTTCTGGAAAAATAAGCTGAAATCTATGAGTCAAGTCATTAAATCGCTCTAAAGTAAAGCTTAAAATGTATAAAGTAAAAAATTAACTTTTTAGTTTGAATTTTTATTTAAAAAACTTAAACAAAAACTGTCATTGAGCATCAAGGAACTCCTTATTGGGAAAAAATCAACGACTTCAAATGAGGGAGCCATCACAGAGCAAAAGTTAATTGCGTAAGCAAAAACATTAATTCAAAGTAACATAATTAAAAATAATGTGTTCAGCAGTAAGACAAGTGATAAGGACACACGAGCGAGAAAAATCAGGTCATTACTCTAAAAGGGATCGATATCAAAATTGGAGTGATATTTTATCCGTTCCTTTTCAATAATTTGTCATTCTGCAGACCTCCAATACTGCATCAAAATGGTCAAACCAAAAGCTTTTTCAAGCTTAGAAACCTCGTACTATTTTTGCACGTAAATATCATTTTAAAGTAACGCCAAATTTTGCAACAAAATGAAAGATACTGATAATAAAATACTAAATATGAAACGAGGAGTGCCGATTTCCTCCATGAATGGAGATAGGAGTGATTAGTCATAATGTGGAGCTGAAGTAATTTTTATCAATTTTGATCAGTTAAAAGTTAACCCTACAAACCGATATCTAAACTGCGATAGCACTGCTGCAAAACTCGTTTGTTAGCATAATGCGATCAATTCAAAATACGTATTCCCTCTATTGAGCTCAGGTCGAGTAGTAATGAAAAACTGCGAAGCGAAACTCTCCAGGCATACAACAATGTGCCTGGGAGGCTACACTCATGGCTCAAACCAAACGCACAGAAAGTGTGCGATTCTCATTGGAGGACACTCCTTCATCACTAATCGCCATCATAACTTCACAAGCAGAGAAAGATTTCAGTGGGGGGCTTGGTTGAAAAATAGCCGCCTTTCAATGTGTGTTTGACGAGTATCATGCCAAGCAAAATTTCAATGAGACAATTGAATATGTACTAACGCTATAGATCAATGAAGACATTAGTGAGATAAGTGAGGAATACTGAAGCCCCAAGAAAGATTCACAGGAATGCGATATGAGTATTTATGAATTATAGTTATTATTGGTGTATTGGTATAATTATTATTGGTCTTTTCAAGTAGAATGCTTTCAAATAATCGGAAAATATGCCCAAATGATTTAAATAGTGCTTCTCTTCTTACTTAGAAGATGGTATGTTGCAGCACTGCAATCGGCTCTTAGTGGTGGATCACGAGCAACGCTATGCTGGCACTTAATATTGAATGAGAGATAGGTAAACATGTTATTTTGTAATAAAAAAATTGTTTCTGATGTTAATTATACCATATAAACATATTTATAAGAAAAAAGTGTGGAGAACAAATATTTCTTATCGTAAACATGCACAAGACTTTTAAAAAATATTTGAGCACAATTTTTTCCTAATAGGTAATCATTTACGCCTACATTTTACGTAACTATTTGTGAGATAAAGGTTTCATGAATAAAACTTGTATTAGACGCATTTAAAAAATTAGATTTTTCAGCGCATGCATGTTGTACTTTGGAGATGTCATGAGAACATATGAGTTTATCAGGAAAAAAATCCCCCGTCAACACTCCAAACGCCACTTATTAAGATTTAAAAATATTGGGTAAATATAGAAAAGGATTGGGGAAGGACAAATGTTTGTTAATTATATTTGTAAAAAAAGAAATGCAATGATTGGACACCTTCTACGTCACTCAGAGTGAATGACTACTTTAATGGAAGGAGTGGTAGAGGGCCGTGCTGGAAGAGGTAGACCAAGAAAATAATACCTGGAAGAGACCATAGCGGGGAGAAGATATAGTGACATAAAGAGACTGGCTTTGGAAAGAAGGAATTTGAATGCCCACCAATCTTAGGGTTGAGGAGAAGAAGAAGAATGCAGCATCCAAATATCATCGATGATAGGAAAGTCTGTGCAATATTTTCTCTTTCTGCTCTTTCAAAGATATTTCGAGAGGAAATAATGCTGGGAAATTTGAAATTATATATAACTGACAGAAAATGAAGTATAACACACACATCTCCTTCAACTTGTAACTTTGCTTCAGTAAAAAAACCATTTCTGAAGAGATGAGACAAATAACACTCTCAGGTATCGTCTGAACACTGATGGGGCACTTCTGTACCAGCCGTGGTTTTATAGGGTTCGCGAAGGCTAGCGATTCTAGTGTTAATGTCTGCTATCTTAAAAAAATCCTGTACAGATAGCTAAACTTAGCCTAGCTCAATGCCGTAAGATACGATCCCCATCGAATAATGGAAAAAGTATCCCGGCGCTTCACAATGGGCGATTTAAGGCGTTGTCGACCGAGGGGAGCGTTTCAGGCCTTGTTTTCACTCTATCCGTGTTTATGTATCCCTAAATAACGGGTAAACTATTAAAGATATTGGCCTCAAGTTTTCTGTATTTGGTTTTAAAGATATTATTTCAAAAGAGGATGTAAAAGAAAAATTTTTATCTCTCTGGGTTAGTGAGGAAACTTATCTGGAATTTGGCTAACAGAAACTCACCTCTCAGCCAGATATTTGGAAATCGAAGACGGTCAACCTCTGGCGACGTCTTTCACCTACACGATGCGGTAAGAACATTTATCAATACTTGTTTTTGAGGTCGCAATATTTAAAGTGGTGGACACTTTCTCACTTAAACTCTAACTATTTTCCGCCGCTCTGGGGGCGAACCGTGCCGTCACGAATTTGTTTCCCCCCTGAGGAACTCTTTCCGCTGCCTCTCAAGCAACGTTGAGTCACCCTTCTTTCTCATTTCTAGTATAATGTTTCAACCTCCCCCCCTCTTCTTAAGCGAATGTAAGATGATTTCAACCCTCTCCCTCAAAAACGTCTTACGTAATACTTGAATGGATTGGATTTGGATTTTTGGGGAGGCGACCGACAGCTAAGGTCATTTGCGCCTTAGGGGATAGGTAATGGAGGAAGGGTGGATAGAAACCCGGCGTCGGCATTAGCCTGCTCTTAACGAAAGGCGCCAAGGATACCACGGTTTAACGTCTCATCCGACAGACGGAGTACTGTACTTGAAGTGCCCTTCACAAGACACTCAAGTAGGGATCGGGTTTCCGCTGATAAACATCTTCCTCTGCAGGGATTTGAACCCTGGCCGCCAGTGTGGTTAGCCAGTACTCTAAACGCCACACCAACCCGATCTTCCATATTTGAATGGCCTCTTAGAAGACCGACTAGAGTGATCTAGGGAGTAAATTACAAAGGGTGCCTAAGACGAAAGCCCTCACACCATCTACCTCCTACGACTTAGTCGCAGAGGTAAAGAGTTCATTAATTTTCAAAATGGTGCGGAATGGCGAAGCAAGGTTTATTACTGCGGTGGGCCAGGAAAAATCTTTACTGCTGCATTGAATTGTAGTAAGACTCAACATTACCTCCCTTCCCGTTGCGACTTGTCTCACAATTAGACCCCCAAGATAGTGTAACGCTGGATGGTTCGGTTAAGGAGAGGAAGGGATGCCGGGGTAAATGACAATCAGGAAAATGGTTGAACGGTGTTTTTTGTATCCAATATGGTTTACATCTCGTGTGCGACTGCCGCGCGTCCTCTAATTCTACCTAGTTCGGCGTCCCGTCGTGATTCCTCCGCAAGCGCCCCCATTGGTCTACGATGTCGTCAGCCACATCGTGTGTCTAGGTGCAAGGTTCAGTGTTGACTTTGTGGGTGGGGGTTGGGACATAAGCATGGAAAAGTAGGCAGAAAGTGAGTGGAGGGTGGGAGGAACGGGAAAGAAATGAATGCCAAGTCAGAGGTTGGGAAACTCAGGCAAGACGAAGAAAATAATAGTCGGGGATATTACAATAGAGTTTCCACTAGTAAAGTCACACTGATTTTAACCTTTCGCCTCTCAACCTTCCGTCGCGGGCTCTTTTCGCGGAATTATCGGGCCCCGTACTTCACTGTATCGTTGCCTCACTCTCTTCTCCTTCCTTTCTTTTCACCCCTTACCCGTCCTCCTCCCCTCTTTTGCAGTCGCTCTGCCCCAGGAGCTTATACGGGAGTTGTAGACACCTCCACCAGAGAACATTACTCTCCAAGGATACATTATTTTTGGTCTTTTGACTCAAGGGTCACGGACAACGCTGCGGTTGTCTACAAATGTGTGAGGTCGCAACTCTTCCGCAGTAGATGATTAGACTATCTGTATGATATTTTGACTAGTTCCTATCTACTCTTGTCATGCGGACTTGCATCATTTTATCAATGGCAATTACTATAGCATCAATTTTTATTGTCATCGGCAATTGATCTACCTTTAATGAGCATCAAATATAGCCACGAGGCGATGTATGGTCTTCTGAGAATTTCTGCATTCCTATTAGATTAGTAGTCTTAAAAATAGCCACAGAAACTTGAAGCATAAAAATGACGTTGGTGTTTTTCAACGAGGTAAGAGAGTTGAATTACCTGTAGGTGACGCTGGGCATTGACGAGTAAAATTATTCCATCTAGATAAAGAATTCAGTACAGAAACTCATTTTTGACGCATAATACTGTGATTTTTAAATGTACTTTTAAAGAAGTAAATTAGATTGTTCTTTAGCACCAAATTTTATTGACAACTTTGCCATTTTATTCTGTATTGTTAAAACTGTTCTTCGAAACTCTGTTGAATGAGACCAAAGCGATTTAAGTTTTCAAGAATAATTTAAACGAGAGTATTTTCTCGAAATCGAAAGTGGTACGCAGTATTATATTTGCTTTTGAGTGTTCAGATACTGAAATTTCTCCATCAATGTGTTCCGTTGTTATTTCTCAGCATATTTTGTGGCGTGTATAAGTTAAGAGTATGAACTCCTCTGCCTCCTGAGATACCAGCTTACTATGGGGATTGAGAATAAGTTACGAAGTTATGAATTAGTTGAGAGATTATGAATAATGCATACTTAGTCGATCACTAAGAATTTAACATACAGAAAAAACGTTTTTACTTCACCAATAATGCTAGTTATATTGATTTATTATGACTTCTTTCTATATTTATTTATTATGACATTTTATCAGCCTCCGTCTCCTCATTACATTCATACCAAATCTAACTCCACCCAAATCCGAAACTCTGTTCACCTCAGCACTATCTCCCCGAGGTCTCATATTGCCTCGGGCATTTTGACTACTTGCCATGATTATGTCATCAGAATCTCCACAAACAATGCCATACATTTTCCTCCTTCGCAAAACAATATGCTCTTTCTGCTTGAGCCGTTTGTTTCCCCCGAGCTCAATTTGTTTCCTCTTTTCTTTATTACTTCACGCCCTTCGAAATGATTGGATGGATGACGGCATAAGTAGCCAGGGGAAGAGCTCTTAAAATGGAGGAAAACCAGAATAGGGGGGTTGGTGAAGAAGAAGTGTGTTGGGTCTCGTTTGATCTGTTCTGTTGGTGGTAAAGTTATCCACCTGGTGCTAAGGGAATTTTAATTATTTTAATTGGTATTGATGTCGAAATAATTACAACGAAGCAACTAACTGCGCTCTTAATATAATAACAGTCGCTTTGGGTTTTTATCCAATTTTCTAATACCTTAACAATATATACCAATATAAGTACGTAATATATACGTAATATAGGTTCACCTTCCTTGCCTGGCTCTTTAAATGAGTCCGAATAACTCAATATTTTTGATGCGGTATTAAGGAGATTCAGGAAAGTTGTGTGTACGTGATTCTATATATTTTCTCTGCGTTCCTACGGTCAAATTGTTCAGCGGCATTGGTATGTCACATTATTCTATACTTTTCTGATGAGTGAAAATAAAAAACACATTGAATAAAGAGGCTGGAAGAAGTTATATATAAGTCATCAAACATATTATTGCTACCTTCTGATTGGTTTGATGGACGGCATATTATAATTGATTAAGTCGGCATATATTTAAATCACTTCTGCTTGAAATGAGAAGTTGCTTTGTACTTCAGCTTACCATTTCCGTGCACTAAACCCTTGATTTGATGTTTGGCAGCGGGAGAAAAATAGGATTCTGCAGTAGTCTTACTGAGAAATCCTGGTAAAAAAACTAATAAAAGAAAGTGAAAACAGAATACGCGCCATAAAGACAGCGTCGAAGGAGAATATTTGGAAGAAAATTGAAGTGATCATCATGAAGTTGAATGCCGTAATATGAAAATATTTCACGGAGTTATTAGATATAAGGGGAAATTTCACTAATTAATGCATTAATCTTCATTACTCGAACAGTTTTGATTAAACTCCTAGAACTGAGAACCGCAGCACGGCAAAATGACGTAATGCAGAGAACTTACATCAGTACTTCGTTCGCAATGGAAACAAAACAACACTGATTGATACACTCTGTAAAATCTAGACACGATGAGCACATTATTATCGCCAGCTATAGTGAAAAAACCCATAGTTTATCAGCAAAATAACGGTAAAATGGATAAATATTTTACCATGGGTTGAACTCTTGTTGAACTTCTTGAAATGTATGTCCTAATAGACTCACATATTGATTCACTTTTGTTTTCTTGTTCGGAGTTGAGCAATATAAAAAAATCGTCGACGATTTGAAGTGGATGATAAAAGAGAAATTATACGAATATTTATCAAATGGAGAAGCAATTACTTCAGGGCAGGTATCCAGTTCAGAATAGATAGGAATATCTTTATGTGATGAGCGTGGCTAGAGATTTCAGACATTGATTCCATCTTCTCCAGTTTACAACTTTGCAACAGTCAAAAATACAGAAAACAAGAACAGAGGAAATAGGAATATTCCTATTTTACCGGTGTGACACCGAAAGAGCAATCACGGGTGATTCTCCCGATGCAGCTTTTGCAATGAAGTTGCGTGGTTGCTTAATCGCCCCTGCTAGTATTAAAAAAACCTTCCAATTTCTGAAGATTGCGATATATTGTGGAACCAGAACCTCACTGATAAATCAAAAACCTTTATTGAAATAAAGGCCTCAAACTTTCACCATAACTATTTTTAAAATGTCTATGTTCTTAAATTTTTAGTAGGTACTGCAAAGGTGTTTAAGTTCCAGAAGTATAAAAATCAACTCGTTAAAACGAATAGTTTGTCTTTATTCAGGGCTGATTAACTAGCATTCATTAGTAAGAAAATAGCGATATCAAAACCATTTAAGCTAAGCAAACATTTCTATATATTGTATGGTTTTAACAGTTTTAGGAAACTCTATTTTTCTTATCCCAGCTCAGGCGCAATTTCTTAATATCAGCATCTGTGACACAAACAAAAAATCTTACTCTTTCATTAGTTGAGACCATAGTATCGATGCATTCACAAAATCACATACACCAAGGGGAATCTCGTGATCCGTGACATGGTAGACTATTCACCTTCTGAAGTAGAAGGAAATGGAATGTCAAATACAAATCAATGGGCGAAGGCGAGAAGTGTCGATCACTCCTGATCATGAGGCCGGGCGGGACATCCGAGAGAAGTGGTGGGACGTGATGAGTAGGAGGAGAATATCTCTTCCGATGAGTTCGATCGGATACGAAATACTGGTTTCTAGAGAAGACCTGGCGAAAAAGATGGTAGAATCACTTCAGTCCCATCATTAACATATATTTCACCTTCTGTTACCCCTAATCTTCAGCTGTTAAATACCTCATTTTAATCTATTTACAGCAACAGATTGAGCTACCCGAGGTACTATATCTACCTCATCCCTCACTTTGGGCTATATAAATTAAGAGACAGTCCGTAAAATTACGTCTAAAAATAAATCGATTTACACAATTTAAATTTAAAAAATACGAAATGAAAATTGTATTTTTATTTTTTCTTACTATGGAGAAAAGCAATAATAAACGATCAAAATTATTTCATTTGATAGTTGACCTTCCTTTATGTAGTATTCATGGAAAACTTCCTTTCCCTCTACATGTTCATTTTTATTTTAATTATCTGTGATTTCTAACTCTTGGGATTGTTGAAAATTTTATTCTACTCACCACTCATTAATATTCAAGAAGATTTTATTTAAGACCAAAAACACTTCAAGGGACATATATTTCATTCTATCCAGCCCTAGCTATTCAGCTTAGAGCAAAATATAAATCCACATTGGAATTCGCTGCCACTAAAGGTGGTTGAGATTTGCGCCGATGGTCCGGCCAAAGAGCGGCCTTCCGGCCACGGTGTACACATGCCAACCCTCGATTTGAACGGATAATGATTCACCGCAGCGTGGAGAGAGATTATGATTGCCCTCGGATAAAATCTCTCTAGGATGTCGCGATGTTCTTTCCGAAGTTTCAGTAATTTTCTTCCAAATTGCCAGACGATGTGACGATATTGAATTCATGGCAGAATTATTCAAGGAAAAACACTGCTTGTTGTTCGACTTATGTTTGTCATTAAATTTAGTTTAATTGCATTAAAGGTTCATCATTTGTAGGTACATTTTAATTTAAGTTTATACATGGTGGTAAAATTTTAGGAACATTATGACCATACCACCAAATTTTCCAAAATAAGTGTCAGGATATAAGCCATTTAAATAAACTTTCACCACGGAATGTACAAAAGGAATTTATTTAAAGCCTCGTAACACAATGTCATGTAATGAAATGTAACGGAAATTTATTGCTTTCGTTTGGTTACGATTAAGTTCTTATTGTAAAGCTTCTTAAGGACCAAACTTCCCCATTGGCAAACAGATAGTCCATCCACGTTAATGAAGAATGTTGACGGCAAAGGGAAAGGAAGTTCGGGTCCTTAAAAAAAATTGTCAACGAGGAAGTTTAAACGAGGTAAAAAGTTTACGAATATATTCCTCATTATTTCCCTAATATGCGAGGACGTTGTTCGTTGAACATTTCTGAGAGAAACTTCGAAAAAAACACTTTACATAGCATTCGTGAGGAAATTCACCTGTGGAACCCTTGTATGTATTTGATTAATGAGGACTCGTGATTTGACGCTCTACTGCTGCTCCAAGACAACATGTCAAAAAGGTGGAAATAAAGAGTACCAATTAGTCGAAGTAGACTTCAAATAAACTTTGTTGTTGAAAACTAGTTTAATTTGTAATGACTGCATTGTGAATGATCGACTGGTAATAAAGTTGATTGCCTTCTCAACATTTCGATCGATAGATTCAGAGAATGGTATCATTTTTTATGGTGCTGCACAATCGTAAAGTTTTAAGTTTCAAATTTTTAAGTTTGGATATTAGTTATCATGATAGTCTTTGAATTTTTAATTAAGTCACTGTAAGGACAAGTTCACTCATGATATATGATTGGCAAAGTAAGCATTATTTCCCATTAAAAAAATGCTTCCATAAAGTTAGATAAGCGTCATCGTCAGCGTTTATATTTGATAATTCGATACTTACGAATCCCGAGATATTTGTCTGAAGTCTATATCAATATCGATAATTCAGTTT
Organism: Ceriagrion tenellum; assembly: GCA_963169105.1. Lineage (NCBI taxonomy): Eukaryota > Metazoa > Arthropoda > Insecta > Odonata > Coenagrionidae > Ceriagrion > Ceriagrion tenellum. The sequence goes on from OY720640.1 coordinate 37,733,518, forward strand.
TGATACTCATTGCGAATATTTTGTCTATTCTTTGGTTATGATACCATCGGAAATCAAGTAACAATCAAAACAATGTACTGCTTACGGTGAACTTGCTCCATAGAAGGCAAAAATGGTCTCATCCGCTGTGGACGATTTTTTCAGATGTGAAGGGCAGTCACACCATTGAACTTCTTAGAGAAATAAAAAACAATAACTGGAGAATATTATGGTGATGTATTGGACCGTTTCTGCAAGAAATTGAATAAAACATAGTTCCATCGGGCAAAGAACAAAGTGCTGTGCACCTGAAGGTGCGCTAAATCACCACGACATCGCATGAGCACATTCATCCGCAGTTGACGCACCAAGACTATATGAATTGGAGTATGAATTGGCGCCGCAACTCCCGTATTTGTTCGTCATGGCTCCCGGTGAGTATTTTTTCCCAAATACGAAGAAATGACACGCAGGAAAAAATTGGTTCAAATAAGGAGGCTATCGTTGAGAAAGAGGTGAATTTTGGAGAGCTCGACAATTCCTATTCTTTAAGGGGTGAAAAATTATGGCAGGGGCATTGCAAATATTGTATATTATGAAAATGGGACTTAGTTGGCAAATAATTAATTAGTTTTCGATAAAAATGATGTATTTATTTTTAGTGTGAGTTCTTATTGAAATTTCCCCGTATAATAAAAAAAATTATACCACTTGCAACAGAAAAATTACGTTTACTTAAGAAACATTTTGCATGTGGCATTGGTTTCACCATGAAAACCAATCTAATGACAATACCTTAAAGATATCTTATGAATGATTATCAAAAACATATTATAAGTGATAGAGACCAACTAAAACGTCGAATTTGAAGCGATTCTCTATTTATCACGCGTGGACGACAGAATAACACCTCGAGCAAGAATAATGCACCATTCCAAATTCAAGGGCACGCGCTCCTCCACTCAATGAGGAAAACAACATGCATGTGTCCATTTTTCACACTGTCGAAAACTCAACAGCGTATGTCCGGAAATGTTCACGGCAAGCGTGCCGTCCCTTTCACGTCGATCACCATTTCTTTATTGATAATTTTAAATTTATTATTGCTGGGCAAAAATAACGCACACTCAAACGGATGGCAGGATATTTTAAACTGTCAATTAAAATGTATATTTTCTTTTTCATGGTACATATTAATAATAAATGTTAGATTATTCTCTCCGTAAAAGAAACCAAGCTCATAAACGTGGAGTTTTCTTCTTTTAATGGTGCAACCCTAATCCCACTTCAACTGGTGGCCTCATAATTATTCCGCAAAATATTTTTAAAAATTGAACTCGTCAATCGGCAAATAATCTCTATATTCAAAATAAAAATACAAGCTAAGAAAGTGGATTTATAAGAGGGAGGTTACGATCCGGTATAATGACGAAAAGAGCCAAAGAGAAAATAAAACCTGCAAAATAGCCAAATTATTATAAATCCGCTCTGATGCATCCGACAATGGCATACTCCTTCAAGTCCCATTGGCCGACTTATCGCTTATTCTTCTCTCTTCCTCTGCCGCAAACAACCCACCCCTGTCTAAATACTTGGTTTACAAGGCTACAAGTCGGAAGATGAGTCAAAAATGGTTTAGGTGAACGTTCGTTTGGCTATCACAAACTTTCTTGGTGCAGATCTGATCGGTGAATAGGGGTGGTGGTGAAGAGATAGAATAGAGGGAAAGTGAGACAGACAACAAAAGAGAGAATGAGGCAGAACAGCCAAGCTACTTTGCTAAAATTACATAAATCACTTACATTCAAGGCAAGTGGTAAAAATTCCGCATCGTTACAACAATAAATGCCAGGGACACAATCTTGAAATCTTATCGTTAGACGAGTCGAATGACTCGTGAATCATCCTAATTCTCGAAGCGTTATTATTGGCAGAAACTTGGTAGATTTATACTTGACCCTTCATAATAAAACAACATCCAACCTAGCAGCATTTTTTAAAGTCCCTAGCCCATGTCCCTAACTCGTCTACTGCGCAGCGCAAGGAGATTTTGCAAGAGCTACACCGTCATTTCCGGACATTCCCTGCTTTGTGATGTGTGTCACATGGTTTTGAAAGACAAGGATTATACTATTTCCGGTACACTAATTCTATACTGCTTCCTACCTAAAATCTCCTCAAAATATGGAAATAAAATATTAGCACTTGATATAAAAATGAAGTAATATTTTCCCTGAGTAACTGACTTATTTTCTTCTTTCATTAAATAAATGAATGATTGGTATTTTCTCCTACCTACACATTTAAATTTTGTCCCATTTGAAGCTGCACCAATGCAGGTTAAGGAAAAGGATGTTCTGTACTACTCAAAGAGTTGCAAGTATTCGAATGCTTGGATAAAGGTTTCTCGGGTTTTCCACCGGGTGAGCAGGTCCATGGGGCCTGCTCACCCGGTGGAAAACCCGAAAAACCTTTATCCATCAGTTACGCCGGGAAAACCTGAGATCCTTCATTCGAATGCTTTATCATTTCCAAAGAGAAACATGCACGGAAAGCTACCTTTACTCCAGAATGTCTAGGTTTAGCGTATTCTTACCAATAGGGTGCCGTTGTTTGCCTTATATGGATATATTTTTATCACTGTATTATTCTGGGAAATCTAAAATATACGTATAATGCGAGTGCATTTCAAAGCGCGCATTCGAATTTCAGCCAGGAAAAATGAGGGGGCGACCAATTTGACGATAAGATCCTCCCCTCGCTATCCGATTCTCATATATATCCCTACTTTTAGGAGGCTGAACCAATGCCCCTTAAAAACAACCAGGGCTACTTTCAGGTTCTTCTTTGCTTGGAGACTCCATAGCGTCAGGGATATCTAAGTTCTCGTCGGTGGGGACATCGGGAATTGGCTACTAAAATTATAAACATTCTTGGTTTATTTTACTCCACATGTGAAAGACAGAGTATTTCAATATGGACGCGAATGCGGCGGATACTTATTGAGATGCCTCTTTTCGAATAATATTCCTCCAATTTAAAAGAAGTAATCAACACCACACAGCTTGTGAGACCGTTTTCTGAATCCCATTTTTGTGTGAAGAAATACCTCTATGTTGTACACAGAAAGCATGACTATTTAATAAAATATTGATAATGAATATATTCAATATTTATTACGCTCCTAATTCCATTGAATAGCGCGAGTTTAATGAGTTTTGCGGCCCATAATGTATGAACACCAGAAGTATAATACTCAAATGAAAATGAATAGTTGTAGTAAAATCCAATATAGTTTTCGATGTTCAACGTTCGAGTGCTATAGAACTCAACTCGTGTATCATTCACGTCTGTGACATTACATCCGGCTGTTAGATTTACGATAATTATGAGGTATGTAACAAGGTTCACGCTGATCGTGAAGGAAAATATTTAAAATATTGTCACGATGCAAGCTATTTTCTTATTTCAACTTTTACGTTTCATTTCCAGCATATGAAAAAACGATAAACAATCGGAGAATCCATGCATCATAACAACGTAAATGCAGAGAGCGTGGCTCAGTCGATTCCATTCCATTAGCGATATTTAACGTGCTTAATTTCGTCCTTTGATCGTCAAGGCGAACCCTACTTCAATGCTTTGAAGCGGAATGGATTCCATGTTGTCGAGGATTTCAGCTTCTATCTGCCTTCGACTGCAGAAGGAACTAATGCCTCTCCGTCATACTTCAGCGTGAAACTGACTTGCCAATATGCACCCCCTTCCAAATGAGCAAATAATGCTTCTGGGTGAGCTTTCATGTTCGTATCCCAGAGGAAACTCTAAGTGACTGAAGGAGATGGGATGCTAAGATTCTGACGGAAGGATTTTCATCAAATACTCTTATCACACAGCAGTCGGGAACAGGTTCCCCGTGGGACTTAGCACGATTACATAGAGTGAATGCATGTAGGTCACTCAAGATAACTATGTTGTTTAATTTTGTAAAAATTAATCATCAAAGTCCATGTTAATATTTACCTGCATAATATTTTAAGAAAATTTAAATAATGCCACATTTGGCATTATTTAAATTTTTACATAGTGTCACATTGGCACATCTCTTTCATGAGTCCGGATATTCCATGAGCTTGACCGAATGATTGGAGGTTGACAGTCATGGGTTGGGGTGCCCAAACATTATGGCACATTTAAAATGCCCAAAGCACGATTTATGGGCTGATTCAAAAGTATACAGGGGCACCATTAACAGAAATGTCGAAAACCGCGTTGCCGGCTCCGGTGGCAGCGGGATTAAATCCTCGCCAGCTCAACTGAGGGTCGCGGGTTCGAGACCCGCCTAGGTGGGTTTTTCACCACCCAGGGCATAGATGTATGTCAAGTTCTGTTGGTCCGGACGCTGGAAAACCAGATGACAGGCTTAGCAGCCTATCGGGATTTCAGGGACATACGGGCCAACAGAATCGTTCGGCAATTAAAAAAAGCTCCCTTGAGCGTACAAAAAGTGTCACACAGATGACGGAAGAATTAGTCCGGGAAGTGTTACACTCTGAGGCTACCCTCTAGGTTTAAGGTATTTAAAAAAACTCAAATTAGGCTAGTTTCAGTACGAAACAGAGTATTTTACGTTATGTTCGTGCTATATCACTATCACAAAAAGGAGGGACAAAATAAGATTGATGTACTACCGAATTGACAGATACAAAATATCCTTATCACCTCGCACCATTGGTAATATAACAAAAAACAACACTATGCCCTCTTTCCCATCCTTTTCAACATTCTCCCAGCCTTTCCATGGATGGTGTCCCGACACCCGACATCACATGTTTCTGCAATGGCTCGCTCGGGAGATTGTACATTACTCTCAAACTTCTGTATTAAAAAGCTAATACAGGACTCGAACCCTGTTTATCTCCGGATAAGGCTGTGAACATTGGACGAGGGTTATAGTATAATTCTTACAATTTATCACTAAAAAGCCTCTCAAACGCCGCAAAATCTTATTCATACTTAATTTATTGATAGCTTACTCCCTTAGCCTTAAGCAAAAATCTAATCGAGATGGAATTCACGGTACACAATCAGAGCGCTACTTTGCTATATCTAAAAATACCATTTTAGGAATGCAAATGAGAAGAGCGTTGCACGAGAGTTCTCGAGATTCACGTCTTGATTGCCTCTCTGCCTATGATTGTCATGCCTAATTAAAAACGTAATGGCTTTCCCGCCCATATTCCAGTAGACTGCTCTAGCTGTACGCCCGCCTTTTAATTTGCTTTTCGAGAGGAGGTTGAGAATATGCCTGTGGTAATGTTAGAAAAATAGCCATAAGCCCCATCTACCCAAACTCAGTCACAAACCCCGTTCTGCAAATCACGCTCCAAGGCAAACTAGTGACATCTGGAGACATTCTTCTCCTTAAATAAAAAATACCCAGTGGAATGGAATAAATCAAGCTATATAGACGAAGGATAGGAACGTGGGGAAATACAGCCAGATGGGCATACAAGGTAGAAGTGGCAAATCTGTTGAAGTATTCTCGAGTCTGTACCAGTCCCTTGTCGTTATTATCTCAAGTTTCCTTTGTGTGCCTAGTTATTTTGTAACTCCTTTCCTCCTTTCATATCACACAAAGCTAAAGATTCCTCTCATAATAGAAGAAGAGCAATTCATTCATTCCTTTACTCAGAGCGCTCAGCGGCAAATACATACATCAATATTGAGACAGAAAGGTAGAAAGAAAGTGGATTGAAACACTCAAAAATGAAGAACACAATGGTGGTGTGAAGGTGTAAAGATCGCCTATTCCAAGTATCAAAAATTTGAATGGATCGGGAATCGAACCACGGACCTTCCGAAGTCGCGTCGGATGCTCAGAATTCACTACGCTTGAAATATTTCTTAAATGAATATACAAAAATAAGGTAGATTTGTGCCACATATATTTGCTTCGGAAAAATCAAATAACATTATCAAATACTAATCATGTTTTAGAGTGATACGCGCAGCTCACATGGCTATACATTGAGGTACAAATTTACTTCTGGCATAAAATGTTGCAGTGTAAAGGAATCTTCTTCAATGGTCATACAATCCTATGAATGGTTGACTGCAGCCCTGAGATTGCTCTTCCTGATCAAAGCGGAGCATGTATATTTCTTCAGAGTTTATCTTCATCCCGGTAGGTCCAATTTCGTTTTCTGTCTTATGGCCTCTTTCAATTACATGCGGAACAGTGATGGTGAGAGGTGGCATCCTTTTATCACTCTTTGGTTACTTTAGCTTCTGTTTGATCCCGTCACTCAGTCACATTAAGAAGACTTGCTTCCTGTATATTTTGTAGATTATTCTTCTGTCGCGTAATCCATTCAGAGTTTTTCCAGCAGTCTGAGCATCTTGTTCTACTCAATATTGACGAAAGCTTTCTACAGGTCTACGAATACGATATAGAATGGCTTGTTCACTTGTATTGTTTTCTCTGCCATTACTCTCAGGCAGAGTATGGCCTTCCTGTTACCCCTATTTTTCCTAAATCTAAACTGGTTATCCGTTGGGTCGTCTTCAATTTCCCTTTCCATTCTTCGGCTTACTATTCGTGTGTTTTGATGCAAGTGACACAAGACTCAAGATACGGTGCTCCTCAAATTTCTCAGTCCTTACCTTCTAACGTTTTGTAATCATCATGCTCCCTTGAAAGTCGTCTTGAAGTGTTCCACTTTGGCAGATATTTTTTATTATCTTGTACCGTTTACTTGGTTTTACTTTCAAGCGCTTTGGTGATTTCTCTGTTGATGTTGTCTTCTCCAGGTGCTTTGTTTTTGTTGCGGTCTTCTACTGTTCTATTGAGTACACTCCTCAGTATGAGTGGGCCTCTATCTTCCTCATCAACCTTGCTCTCAACCTTTACTGTGTTTTCATTCAGCAATGTCGGCCTCTCGTATTTTTTCGATGTATTGCTTGCATCAATTCCCAATGTCTTCATCCTTTGTCAATATATTCCCGTTCGAGTCCCTGGTGTAGGGGATCGGGTTGGTGTGGTGGCTAGAGTAGGTACTGACTAACCATACGGATGGCCAGGGTTCAAATCCTGCAGAGGTGGATGTTTTTTCAGAGGAAACGCGATCCCTACTTGAATGTCTTGTGGAGGGCACTTCAAGTACAGTACTCCGTCTGGCGGATAAGACGTTAAACCGTGGTCCCCTTGGCGCATATCGTTAAGAGGAGGCTGATTCCGACGCCGGGATTCTATTCACCCTTCCTTCCTTACCTATCCTTTATGGCGCAAATGAATCTTAGCCGTCGGTCGCCTCCCCAAACATCCAATCGAGTCCCTGATGTTGTTGCTTCTCGTTTTTCTGTCTCCGTAGTTTGTTTAGTAGCTTGCATGCTGTTTTGGTGTTTCCCTTTTTGACGTTTTTTTGAATTTTCCGCAGCAACCTCAGATCAGATCCTCCTTATTGCATTTTTGAATAGCTTGTTTCCTTAACTTCTTGTAGAGGGTTGCGTCTCCTACGTATTTGGGGTTCTTGTAGGCATATTCTTTGTTCTTCGATTGATTTCCTTATCTCTGTCGTTACCCATGGCCTCTTTGTGCTAGCCATCTTAATGACCAGTTGCTCCTCCACTACTTCTACGATCAATTTTTGGTTTCTTGTCGACGGCTGCGGCGAATCTTCTCTTTCTTCTTGACCAGTACCTTGGTCTCCTACTTTGGTTCACGTTTCATCTTCATGATTTTCATGTATCGAAGGTTGTTCTCCATGGCTAATAGGTGGCGGAGACTCTTTATATCCGCACTGGGAGTAATGTCGCAATATATGAGATAACCAATGATGCAAGAGAGGGGAGGGGGCTCACTAGGCCGAAGGGAAGGGACTGGAATAGAGCAAAGGACGAGATATGGCGGGAACGGGTTAGTGGTGGTCCTCCACGTGAGATAAATACATGGAAACAGCTTATTTAGGTCTAGGACATTTTATAATCTCGCTAACGTTACCGAATGAAGCACGCTATATGAGAAATATCATTTCTGCAAAGATCAAAGTGAATCGAAGTTAAGCTCACAATCAGTGTTGACAATGTAATCTAACGGTGGGTATTCTATTTTCAACATCATTCACCATTAGTGACAATCATTAATCATACAAATATCAATCATTTATTTAGCACAGATTTTATGCTCTATTTAGGGGAAAGAATAAAATATTTCATGACTTTTTCAAAATAAAATCTTTCCGCAAGTCATTGCTTAATAATTCGTCAGTCTCTTCACGGTTACTTTCATTTCTCAAGCAGTTTTTTTGAATGATTACACAACTGTTACCATGAATGTCTGAAATGGACCATCGTAAGTATGCATTATAAATGAAGATAATCCTTTCATATTCTTTGCAAATAGAGAAATGTAATTGTGAAATAAGAATGAAGGATAAGTCGCTTCAAGTCTCATAAGAGATACTACTAAAGCGCATTCGATAAGTGTTACATTAACTTGGTCTGCTCTCTTTGATGGGCCCTCGTTTCATGCACAAACCACAATATTCAGACTGACAGCGCTTGGTTTCGTTACTCATTAATATAAGTAAGTTCAACTGATATAGCTAAGAAGCAGTTTTGTCGGTTCATTAGTGTACTGAAGTGTGTATTTTCGCGGCAGAAAATTTACCAACTGAGCTATTGAAAATCATTCCTAACTTATCATGCAGCAAGATTGGACTGAAAAAATATTTAACAGACAAGTTCGCACGGAGTAGAGAGAAAATACATTTTTGTATCGAGTATGAGTGAAAACTAAAATTTTCAGTTGCGGCGTACAATAAATTATTAGACGGCCACCTTATACAGGAATGAATGTGAAAAAAATGCACGATACTTAGGTTTAGCGTTTCAATGATGCATAGATTTAATCCACAAGAAAACAAGTTCTACAGATGAATTTATGAAACTACAATATTTAACACGAATTTCAATTATTGCTAAAGAACCCCCGATCAAGTATGACGGAATTTGTTTAAATTAATATGATGATGCCTATAAACTTCTCCCTCATTTGTTGTATGGTAGTGAAACATGGATATGTGAGGATAAACATAAGAGTAGACTTAACGCCGTGGGTATGAGTTATCTGAGAAGTATTTGCTGCATAAGTAGAACAGATAAGTTCAGGAATGAGTGTGATATAAATGAGTGTGTGTTAGATGCTCCAGTAATGCACATATATGAAAGGAGTGTGCTTCGTTGGTTTGGCCATGTTGAGAGAATGAATGAGAGTCGAATAACGAAACAGATATTTAAGAGTAAAATGAATGGTGCGAGAGGTAAAGGTAGGCAGAGAAAGTTGCGTTTGAATGTGGTTGAGGAAATTCTTAGGAGGAGGAATATTAGAAGTCTTAAAAACATAAGGGCGTGTATGGAACTGTATGGGGGTAACTGAGGCAAAAAAGGTTTACAAGGGTAGGCCAGTATGGAGGAAATTATTGAAGCAGAGTTAGGTGTTCAAATATGTATTTATGAGTGAAACTATGTGACTGAGCCTACCCCGGAATGGAATGGCCTGATTGGTATGTATGTATGTATTGCAGTTTGAACATGCGCCAAGTATGTGATTTTCATAATTTGTGATTCCTTGACAGTATTTTTTAACTTGGAAAAACAAAAGAATTCCGTGAGTATAAACCGGCACTATAAAATTTTTATCTCCTATTCTCCTTTACACGGTATGAAAAAATAGGTTATTTTAATGGCTACAGTTTAAATACGCACTGTTAAACTTGCCATGCTTATTGAGTCAACTTTTTCCCCGTTTCCGAACTTTAAACAATTGTTAAAAATTTTAAAGAAAATATACTTAAGATAAATTTTGAAGAATCCGATGCTTGTGTAGGGGAAATTTATCTCGATGAATATAAGAGAAAATTCACTCATTGTCAGGGGTTAATTCCTAATTATTTTATAAAATAGCGGGAAGTTTTTTAAAATGGTGCACAACGGCGCTGATCATTCCTCTCCTCACGACTGCCCCTTCAGCTCCCTCATAAGGATTCCTGTGTTCGAAGCCAGGATGATTCATGACCACTCTTGACCTAAAGCCAGGAAGGCTGCCATTCTTTTTCTACTGTCATTCGCGAGTTTCACAAAATAGCACCCCTCGAGATGATTCGACTCGCTACCATATTAGTTTTTATTGGCACCTATCGTGCGTATAGTTTTAATGCAATGAGCCAAAGGGTCGTACCTCATCAAATGAAGATGAAAGGTTCCCTACCTTTTTATGCCATATTTTCCGTTTGATGCAATTCTTCTCCAAAGTCTAAAGCTTAAAGAATATAAAATCAGTTTTTTATTCAAATAGTCTTTTTTTTAATCAATGACGTTGTTCATGAAAGTTTTCTGAGGGAGTCTTTCGGTTTGATAATTTTCAAACACGTACATTTGTTTTTGTTGTATCTTTGTTTGATAAAGATACCCTTTCTTGAATAGATATGAGCGTGTTTTACGAATATATAATGTTTAATTAACAATTAATTCAGTATGAAGCACCCAAAACCTTTCCTTGTTATCTTCTATTCACCTCACTAGGACAGAGCTCCTTCCAAAAACACTAACTGCTTCTATGTATTTTTAGGATAAATATATTTAATTAAATACTTTCCGGGAAATATTTCATGCTTACGTTACTTTTGCTCAGCAAAGCTGAAATGAGGATGGATGACGCTTCGGTGAAAGTAAGCGAGTGAGCGGGGACGCTGTGGAGCGAATGGATTGAGAGAATGGTGAGAGTCAGTAAAGGGGATGGGATTTCGATTTAGGATAAAAAAGACAGAGGAATGGGAATGAATAAGTTGATGGCAGGAAAAGGCGATTCTTTTCAAAAACTATTGTAAACAAAGAGGGACTATCCTTCTGAGGACAACGCTCTCAGCCCAAAGTGCGTTAGATGAAGCGCAATAAGTTAAATTAAGATATCTGATCGTCTATTTCAGTATCCCTTCATCTTGGACGGCTAATTTGGAAGTACGATTTTGTCTCCTCCTCTACTAACGAGATTGCCAGAGTAGATGTTGGCCCGCATTGGCACGGGAAACGTGTGATCAGGCGTTTTCGCTGTATTCTGTTAAATACACAAGTTTCCTCATATGGATAAGTTCTATCTTCATTATAATCGATGCTTCGAGAATTCATCTGGTTTCTAATAAGTAAACTAAAGACTGCCAAAGCATGAAGAAGATAGAAATTAAGATGCATCGATACAGTAACGGATCGTGAATTTTATTTTTTCAATATTAAAGAGAACCGCGGAAAAAGTACATATCGTCTTGTTAGCGCAGTATCTCCCGGAGTTTACTGTGAGAGGGAATAGAACTTCATTAACTTTTTTTGGTTTATTTGTGTTCGCGTCAAGGCTAGTACGATAATGTTCAGGGAGCTAATGCTATGTTGGCTATATAAAATAAATATAGGCCCTTGTTTCCTGCGTTTGGATATAAGACGACCGAGTTAACGAGCGGATAAGTTCAAATAACGTGGCTGTTTTTCCTTTTCCCGTCATGGAGTCGTCCCAGCCAAATAACTTCAAATATGGAAGATTGTTTGTCTCTCAATGTTTACTCTGACCCGTCGGTTTTATTACAAGGGAGGGAGTTTTCTAGAATGAGAGCGCTGTAGTTGTTCTTGCTTTGAAGCGCCACTCGACGATCGTTTTGCGCATCGTTTGTTTCTTCAAACGGCCGAGAGAGGGTGGTTCGGGAAATACTACGTCGACGGCGAAAACTGTTTAAGAGACGGGGAAGTGGTGTTGCTTGCAGCCTCTTCGAGTTGGCACTCAATTTGGGTTCGACTGTGCAGCATAACGGGTGCCACGCCTGTATGTAATGGGCGCGTATTTTCCGCGCTCGCCATACGGAATAAACGTTTAGGAAAAGGGTAGGTCTATTTTTACTGCTCGAAATGTGGGTCCAGAAATTCGACCGTTGTGTTTCACGCGCCATTGCTCCCACATCGTAATCCAATGGTCAGTTACGATGCAGGCTGTAATATTCGTTTCCATCGAAAGCGGAAATACGAGGTAATTTTGACAGCATAACCACCAGTTTATAGAGCGCCTCAGTATTAAGAGCCGGTTTCCTTATCTCGAACACCTAAATGTTTATTTCTATAAGAAAAAATGAGAAAAATACTATCACGCATCACCATTTCCAATTTTAGTAAATCATAGCGTGTTTCATGCCGAACGTTTACCATAGTTTTTCGTAGGAATCAAAAATATTCCTGGTTATAGCAAACATGGGGCCTTTGCAACTGCGACTTGAACGGGGATACCACTTTCAATTACTCATCCAACATAACAGCAGTCTTTTTGAGGTATTAAAATAAAGATAATTGTTTTTTTTTCATACGTGCTGGGTAAATGCCTTGTAGATTGGGGGTTTTGCGTATGCATAAATGGTCAATTATGCAAGCGTGAGTTATTTTTAACTACACACCAGAGAGCGTGCACTCATGAAAAAGACGCAAACTAATAAAGAAAACGCTCTCTCATTTGTATTCACTTACTTATATGCATAGATATGCAATTTTTTCTCGAAAATATTTGCATACCCATACGACTGACCATTTCCTCTGGTATTCAGCATTTATGGTTAATAGGGTACGAGGAACCCTTTGGATCAGAATCCTATGGGGCCCCAAAAATGGCCCCTTTTTTACTCTCACGATAAAAGCATAGGGATAAAAAAGTAAAGGTTTTTTCCTTAATAAAATTATTTCGAAACGAGATATAGAGTTTAAATTTTCACGATCGGATGGATAAAGATGTGAAGTATTTATTTATTACAATTTCCGATGTAATACACCCCGGTTTAATTTAAGTTTACGCTTTCAATGCGAAAAATTCATGAAAAATATCAATTTTTCCTGGGAATACAACAATGTCTGTTGAAGGGAAATTACGTTTTTCGAAACGACGTTTTAAAGATAGTCTTATTAAATTGGAGATATTTGCAAATATGTTCGAATATCGCTGCGCAACTGTCGTCGGGCCTCGTCACATGCGGCTAGGCGGCAGACAGACCAGACCTGCACTCACTCGCTGACGCTCGCTCGGATTGTGAGGTTTTGTGGAGCGAGAGAAGTTCCCGTGTGGCCTCGACTACTCACAAGGAGAAGGCGTCGATTTGGTCACGGATTCTAATCCAGACACTCATTCGTTCTGTTTTTTTTTCGTTGTTGTATTGTGTGAAAACGAATACAGTTGTTTTGTTAAGTTCAAAACGAATTTCTTTTTCGATTACCTCAACCACAAACTGAGCAGCCTCAAACATTTCTAGCGTCAACCGAGATACTGGTTCCGTCTGCAGAATTGCAGAATCGGCGCGCACATATGCAGTTTATGCAGAATATGCAGTTTTGAAAACAAAAAATATCACTTTGAGATCATAAATTCAATATCCTCTGAAGTGCTTCAACTCATCTTAATAATATGATAAATAGGTTAACAAATCTTATTCACCAAGCATTTTTGTCAGTTTTCTCTAAGAGAATGTCGGTTTTTATGTATTAGAAGTAGGAGGTAATACTTCTCTATGTTTATATCCCAAAAATTACAGGAATGGATATGGATTTTAAAGAAAGTCCACTGGTATGAATATAAAGTGCTAAGGTTAATTTCCTGTAATACTAATATTCACTAGGCTGAAGATCCAAGCATAAAAACTAGATGGCATTCATTTACTAACCGCAGTGCTTTTGCACAGATTGGTGTACATAGTAATTTTCAGAGTCAAAAGGCGAAGTGGGTAGAAGTACTTTTACCACCAGAAAACCCTCGCCATACTGTTAACGTGGCATCATAAGAGGTTTTAAAGAATGAAATCCCTAACAATAATGTAACACCAGTGAATAATAAGTGACGATGATATAAAACATTAATATTTTCCTGAAGTGTATTATTCCTGAATTTTTTTTCCTGAAAAATATTTCCTGAAGTCTATTAAAATTATCCTGTAGTTATTAGAATAACTAAGAAGATTTCAATATTAAATTTTAGCAAAATTTGTTATTTGTATTAGCATTTGTTCGTTTGTAACACTGAATGTATGATTTACTCATTGCTTTTCAATACACAGGCTGCTTTTCCTGCGAAGCTCATTCCCCTCGAATCAAAGAAATTCTCGTTCACAGTATTATACATTATGCTATCTATTAAACCTAAACCTATGAATATTTTTAGTAGATTGCTCCTGAAGGATGGAGGTATCGAAATAATAGTGCCCCGAAATTGATAGCGATAACTATTTTCCTACTAGCATTATTGCGATTTGGATTCTTTTTCATGAGCCCTTTTCCGGATTACCTCGTAAACATACCTTCTTCTCCAGCTGAATAATACCTCTTTCAGAGCATAATCGATTCCTTTTGTGTTTAAGACTAAGAGTATTACAGAAGGAGAGGAGTTGAAATTTTTCAAGGGTGAGAAACCTGCAGGAAAAAGGAAAGAGGGAGTTGAAAACTCATCCAAGGCGGTACCACAGTGGGAAAATGGAGAGGGGCTGAGGTGAGACGTCTCTAAAGAATAGATGGAAGGAATGCGTCAGGTGGTGAACGTCAAGTGGATAGACCTTCCCTCTCTCGACATCTCCTTCGTATATCCTACTTCCTCCACTCTCCTTCAGCTTCTGCATTCTCAACTGCCATACTTAAAGAATACAATTTTGTATTTTTCCACAGAATTTTATTTTGGATTCTACAACGCGCTACACCGACGTGCGGCATCATCAGGTATCTAAAATATAATTCTGTGCAAAAGAGCAAATTGAATTCTTTAAATATGGATTATATCAACTTACACGAATTGAAGCCTGAACATGTAGAGTGTATCCTCAAGTTTCTTCAACCATTTGCTTTCCCTATCTTTTTCATATCTCCCGCATCCGTTGTATGTAATTTTGACACCTTTCCTTTGATTCCCTTCTGTACCCGTTTATTTCGTAATCCTTCTTAGTACTCTCCTTTTTGTCCATATTTTCTCTGTGAGTATGCGCTCTGATATTAACTACTTCTCACTCTTACCTATGCACACTTTGCCATCACTCTTTTCCTTACCGGTAGGAATTTATTTTATATAACATATATAATACAAAAGGAATGGTTGTCGGCGTGAATCCGATCACAGAATGAAATGGGAATAAGGCGATACCAGGAATGCTCTTACGTACGATCATTAATATACTGCCTTGTTTATGTATATGTAATACAAAACGAGACGCCAGCCTCAAGTCTCGCGTCAAAACTAAGCTCGTACTTCCACGAGGGGATGGAGCGACGCAAAACGCCTGCCAATAAGGATCAATTTCCTCATGGTACGTTTATTTTAAATATGAAGACATCCTATTCAGCGTATTATTATTTACTTTATTTTTCTATTGACAGACAGAAAACAGGGACACTGGCCTAGAGCTCTTACATTAGGCATTAAATTACCAACAATATCGGTTATTCACAAACAACTCTACTAGATGTTAATAAATTCACCCGGGTGGGACTATATCCCGCGGCTCTAGGTTTGGCAGTTGAGAACATAACTCCACCGCAATATAGTTCAAATATTGCCAATGAGAAGGATATTTGTCCACAGTGGACCATAATATAACTTTTCTTCCACTTCGCTTGCTTTACCTAATTATTTCACTAGTTCCACATCAATTCCAGTTGTTGCAGGAAGACGGTGAGGCAGAAGGGAATAACATTTCTCCATAGGCATTTAGCGAGTAACATAAATTGCTGTTTCACATAAGTGGACAATAAAACCGCTACTGTTTACTTCAAAATAATAATTTTCTCTCAAAGACAAAATTTTTAGAATGGAAAGGAGTTTCAATTCCGCTTTCATTCTCTTATCAGCTAAAATGAAGAGGAAACAACAAATTTACAGTTGCAAAAATACTCCATTTAGTTTCAGAGCCACAAATTTGATTAAAATGACTATTTAGATCAAATTATTACTAAATATTTTTTCTCAGGCCAGATTTGTTTATTCCATTGAAGATTCCATTGATTATATAAAAACTGAGGAATTGATCTCCTGTTATCGGGAAATTTTCCATTAGCCACAAGAAATTGAATGTAATGCGGTCAGATAAATATTCCGATTGCATAAAATTTAATGTTATTACATTTGCATGGGTTCTGATATTTAATATCTATGCCTCGATCTCGCTTGATTTGTCAAGATAATCAAGCGCGTCTCGTATGCAATGTGTGATACTATAAATGGAGGGAGAGAGTGCACTTTACAGTCTTAAACTTAGAGTAGATTTTCTCTCATTAATGATTTCACGAAGGTTCTGAACAAGCGCTTTGTTTACAAAATCTGATGACTGGTATAATTAAGCCTTATGATAGTAATCCAGTTAAATATCGTTCGACAAAGCTTATACCTTACTTACTTTATGCCACTTGGATGAAAAGGCAACACAACTCGGACCAATAGAAGGATTACTCCTCGACATTTGAGCCGAGACTAACTCAATGAGAGATACTCAATGCTGGGTCTGGTTAATGCCAAAATTTAAAGTGAAACTTTACTTCCAAAGATTTATTCAATGTCCTTGTTTTCAATTCCAACAGATTCAACAATATAGAAAAACTGGTTTACGCAAGAAAAATCGTACTCAGCGGAATCACAAAGTTGTTATTGCAGAAACACATACTGTCTGAGTATACTACTGTGTGAAGAAAAGAGCGACATAATTAGATTGTACACTCAGAAAGATCGCTAAGTTGATACTTGAAATTCTCTTAAATATACTCTCAGTGCTCATCTTTGGTGACTGAAGAAACGGTGTTCCCATTGTGACCGGTCGTCTTCTCTTATCTCTTTTTTTAAATTCATTTTAAATATTTACTGGGTGTAATTATTAAAAACTTAGTAAGTGGATAAATGAAGCTAATGTCATTTCAAACGGGATATATACACAGTGTGTATAGTTAAGGGGTTGCATTGCAGTGTGGTGCAAGAGTGTTAAAGAGTACAGGACATTAACTTTCCACAATAGAGATAAATCAGCCTTGTGCGTCTAAGTGGTAAGCATACGCTGGCGATGCTTAAGGAATCGAGAGGAGAGGGGATAAGCAAAATGAGGGGACGTGAAATCTGTGCATGATGGAAGGAGTTTCTTAAGTTAAACGAGTCTCAAGTGTAATAACGAGCGGAAGTATACATATGCGATCGTTTAGTGAAGTGTTTGTTCGTCTTAGAGGTCTAATTGTGAAGGACTATTGATTATATATATATATATATATATATATATATATAAATGAACAGGCATCTTTTTCTTGCGACATAGATCTCTAAAGATATATCTTCTACTTGCGATATCGCCACAATACACGTTGGCCCGCATTGACACGGGAAACGTTTGATTAGACGCTTTCGCTATAGTCAGTTTAATATACTAGTTTCCATAAATGGCTGTATGCTATCATTATTGTAATAGACGCTTCGAGAATTTATTCTGTCGTCTAACACACGCAGGAGAAATCATTGATACAGTTATTCTAAGCCCGACCATGTCAGATGAAATGGAGACAGTCGACGGCGAGCCACATTTTTCTTCTGTAAGCACACAAAGCCACAAGCAATGACCAGGTCGGCGGATGACTGCTTTACATGGGTGAAGCTCAACAAGTATAGACGATAATAATGGAAAAAGAAAAATAATGAGTTTTATATTTGACTAAATGTGATTGATCATTATAATTACTATCATCATACATTTTAAAAGGAATCTTACACAGGTCACGTACCTTTGAGAAATTATTTAGAAGAATACATAAATTTTCATGGAAGAATGAAATTTGTTTGAACGATAACTGATTACTTGGATCAGTATGTTTTACCTTTACACCTAAATCTCCCCATACTACAATATTATTGTTATACTCACCAAGTAGGTGGAAATTCACCAGTTCACTAGAAAAAATTCACCATGTTACAACCAGTTCACTGGAAAAAATTGAATGTGTTCTACCCAAAAATGAATTTATTGAAATAACTTTTACAAACCTTTAATGGGTGTTAAGGGTGGTAGGGAGGGGGCAGTTGAAGGTCGGGAGGGTGGGGACCAGTATGCCCGGCGATATCTTGAGGAGGAGGGAGGGTCAAACGGGATGCGGCAGTAAGGATTGGGGAAGGGGCATATAAAATATGAACATTAAAATCACTTCGATGGTCATTGGTTAAAAGGTGCTTAGCAAAATTGCTGTTTGAATCGCAATTGTTTTTTAAATCATTAAAATGTTCTTTGGTTCTTACATTAAAATTACGAGCTCTCTTCCCCACATATTCATGTAGACAGTCCCCACACTTCAACACATAAACACCACTTTTCTTCTCAGCGTCTAGTTGGTCCTTGCACTTCACAAAGAGGGTTTTTAAGTTTAAAGGGGTCTTGGAGAAAACTCTGTATTTGTTGTTGGTGAAGATCTTGGCAATATTATGACTGATTTTACCTAAGTACCTGATTGAACACCATTTATTGTTGGAGGACGAGCTGCCAGAAAATATTTGATTAAGTGCTATTTTTCTTTCTTTTTTCTAAACGAGGTTATCTATTAATCTGGTTGGGCATCCATTATTCAGAGCTATTTGTTTGATTATTCCCCTTTCTTTGTTAAACTCATCTTGCGTCAGGGGAATATTGAAAAGCGTAAAAAAACGGAATGGAAGGCCATGAGTTTTTGTGAATACGTGTGTCTTGAATCAGATGGCATAATGTGATCAGTATGGGTCGGCTTTCTGTAAATTGAAAAATGGTGCCTGCCACTGGCAATACTGGAAATACTCAAGTCTAAAATGTTCAGGGAATGGTTTGAGCCTTTTTCGGAGGAGAAAGAAATTTTTGGATGTAGGCTATTTAAAAAATCCGTGAAATTATCTCATTTTCTGTCTGTGCCTTTCCATTATACAATAACATCGTCTACGTAGCGGTGCCAATACACTAAAGAATTCAAAAGTTTATTTCCCGAGTTGAAGAGTTTGTTTTCTAAATTATCCATAAATACTTCGGCGAGTAAAGGAGAAATTAGGGAACCAGTGGTTAATCCATCAGTTGATCTATATAATTTATTATCAAAAATAAAAAAAATTTGAGTATTACTAAGTTAATAGTAATGGTAATAATTTTGTCAAGAGCGTGGAAATTTCTAAATAAAATAATTTCTAAATAAAATTCGTGGAAAAATAAAATAATTTTTAGTAATACTAATTAAATACTAATAGTAATAATTTTGTCAAGAGCGTGGAAATTTCTTTAATAATCTTTGCAGGTACGGCTGATTTTTTGAGTAATTGGGCTGTAAACTGTACTGTTTTGATAGTTGGAAGATTAGTCTTGCGTTAAGTGGAGTTTCAACGCCTTTAATTTTATCAACTAGTTCGAGAGAGTTCTTTATGCCATACTTGGGTTTAAAATTGTTAAGCTGGTTAATGCGTTATAATATAATGGTTAATGGTTAATAAGGACTTGAGCTAATTTGTAAGTCGGAGCTCCAATGCTGGAGACCACTGGTCTAATAGGAGCACCCGGTTTTTGGATTTAAATGAGATCATATAGACGTGGAGGCAGAGGATTAGTGGGACTCACACAACGTACGTAAATGGAGGTAAAGAGTTCTTTGGAGGAACGTATTGCATCCTTAATGGATTGCTGGAAACGGTTCGTGGGATCACTTGATAAAATAGTCAATTCAGAAATGAATTACCACAAAGTTACCCGATAGAGTGTTTCATTCTGTATTCTACCCAACCGACCAAAGCAGGGAAGAGAGTTACTTTCTATCTCAAGCAACGCATTACATAACATTAAGTTTACATTTGGATAAATTTATCGCTATCCACTTCCTGTTTCAACTCTGGTGCCAGAAATGTTGCCGTAAAAATACTGCTTATAAATGCTGAAATCGTGATCGCAGGTGGAAAATGGAGATCTTCCGCAAGCAATCCGGACTTCCAGAGGACCCTGCTGACGCATGCTTGAGTGTCGAGTCCTTTCCACTATTGACGCACGGCCACTCTCTCTGCTTTAGTACCCCACGCCACCAACCATTGACCCTCCACGGCTGATCTCTATAGATACACACTGCAGAGAAAACGAAGGTCTTGTACGTAAGCTGTTATCGGTCGATCGGCAGTTCAGATGACAAATGGTGGGGTATAGGAGTGACGTTGTACTCATGAAGTAGAAAGACGTTTAACTTTTCAAAGAGGTTATCAGTAAGTATTTAGGACCATGGACAGATAAATTTAACCATCAAAATTAATAAAATACAGTTTACACCAGATTCCATTCTAAATAATGCTAGCGAGCATTCTAGATAAATCCTGGCTCCTCTTTTGCTTTCCTCTTTGGTCAAACGTGACTCCTCTAGCGAAGGGTTGAAAAAGAGTGAAATGTGAAAACTGAGACGTCGCGTCGGTATCACTTCTACTTGACCCCATACCACCACAATGTTTTCCAAAACCAACGAAAGACGGAGCTAAATTTATAAAGTATATTCTACATAAAAAAGATAAAGGGGGTCAATAATTCAACAGCGTTGCCAATATACTTTAATTATATTAAAAAATAATGAGACTTCCAACTGCTAGGAGACTGCACAGAGAGAATGATTAAGATATGATTTTCTTTTTTAAACACGGTCATTCACAAATTATATCATGCTTTTCTAGCTCCCATGGTTGGATTTGATTCCTTCCGTCAACATTTGTAACATATTTACCATAAAAAAATAAAAAGGCAGCTACTTTCATTTTAAAGTTTCGACTAAAATTCACCAGAGCAGAGTAAGATTCTATTCAATTACTTTATGAGGTTCTTCCCTGGTGTTTTATAACAACACATTAAAATGATGCACTGATTTTAAGGATTCCCATGAAAATTTACACATTAGCCTATTTTCCATATTTTTTGTAATCACCATGGTATTTGTTGAAACTGTCATACAAAATGAGGAAGTACTATTCTAATCAGATCTATAGAGAAGTTTGGATCACTGTGACAACAAAATCAGTATAACTTTGTGGGAGGGCTCTCATCTTAACTTTGGTTTCGAAGCAGTAACACATGCCTCGCGCATTCAACACATAAAGAAGAAAAGGTAAAAAAATAGAGCGTCGGATGATGAACATATTATTGGACTCAATTTTAAAACAGACCCTCCAGTTTTAAAACGTTATCAACTAATTTCAAATGGTTCGTAAGAGGCAAGAATATTAATGAGCCGTGAGGAGCTTAAATGGCACCAGCGAAGATAGAGAAATTTATCGCATCATCAGATAAAACAATGTGTTATGATGATCTTATGAACAGAGAGTTCCGATTAAATCGTGGGAAAAATACCTTGGAAAAAGTTACATTTTGTTATTAGTGCACGGAATATGAATAAAATAGCAATTATGTTCTTTTGCGGTAGAACCGTCTTGAGAACGACCTCGTCCTCATAATGCCCTAAAGTTCACCTCTTGACGATTTTCATTCATTAACCTCTGATATGAGTCACTGTACCTCTGCAGGTGAAATGGGATTACTTTTAGGGCACTTCAAGCAGGCACAGTGACTGAACTTTGAATGAGATGTTGTCCCAAATCCTACGCTTATTTCCTTCCTGCCACTTCCCGTCGACCTTGCAATTGACGGTAGTAGAAGCCAAGCCGGGACTTGTTTTACCGAATCGGACACAAATTTTAGCGTCAAGCGCCGACCTTCGAGCCTTAATTGCTTCTTTGCAGTGGCTTTACGTTCCCCTGGTCGTTTCCATTTCTGTACCTGCACACTTTTGCTCATGAGGGAAAAGAACTACAACATCTTAAGCCTTTTTGGTGGAAAAAATTACCATCATTTTCCTCGTTGACTGCAATGGCAGTTCATAAGCAAGAAATCACCTCATCGCAGGGGATTTATCCTTTTAAAAACAATGTCTAAATGCAACTAACAAACCAACCATGGACACAAATTAATTCAATTTTTGAGATCACTAGGTTAATTAAACAAATACAAACCAATGATATTCCTTAATTAAGTTAAGCTTTCACTTCTGTCGGAAGTACTCAACTGTCACCTTTATTTCATTTTTTTGATGAAATCATTACTCACTGTATTACATTATCTAAAATCACAATTAAACCTTCGGTTTTTAAGGCATTTTCGGCAATTGGTGTGACAAAACTTGTCCATTGAATGACTTGAATATGTGTGATAAGCTAATAATGAAAGATTCAGTGAAATATAACTGAAATTCTGGCTCATTTATTAACCAACTGTAAGTGTATTGTTAATATGACACGGGAGGCACGAGAGACCACCTTGGGCGTGGGAACGATGCTAAGCGGTGCACTTTCTGGACAGAGGAAGAGAGGAGTCGTTTATATTGTGCACTATCTCGTCTCCTATTGCCCCATTAGGTTGTGCACTATTTCATCTTCCATTGAGGACCAGAAGAGTCATTAAGATTGTCCGCTGTAAGTGTGCATGCTTCCTTAGCTGACTTGCATTCCCACACTCAGAAGCTTCTCCCCTCCTACTCCTGAGCTTGCAAGAACTATCTGTCTATCAGAGTCCCCACCCCCTGCATTCAGTGAATGACGATCGGGAACTGCAAGCTGGCAAGGGGATGGAACGGAAAAAGGAGGTATGAAGAGAGTCGAGGTCTGGACAAGGTGTTGCATGGTTGTGTCGATGTATTAGAGAGCCGAATAAACTCATTCTCAAAGGAATGGTGTGCAATGTTTCTTACTCTCATCCTCTCCCCGCGTTTCCTCTGCGTACTCCGATGGAGTCAAGAGACTATTACAACTTATATATATGGCAATTACAATAGCATCGTTTATGAAAAAGATGCGAATTTGGTTATAATTAGAAAACTTTCGTTCATAGCACCTCAGAATGGGTAAGAAAAAGAATTGAAAGTTAGCGTAATATGGAGCAAGCGATGAAGGGAGGATGAAGAGGAGGAATGAAAGGGGGTAAAAGATACTGTCCGGAGGGTAGCGTGTTTCTTGCAAGAGGTGAAATGGAGAGAGGAAGCCAAAGGTTTTGTCGGAGATAGGTTTCGGTGCTCCAGTATCAAATTGTAGAAATGCAGATGAGAGTAAAGTATCGGGAAACTAGTGGTAATGAGCGCGAGAAAGGGAAGAGGAGGGAAATATGAAAATGAAGGGATTGTACGCCGGTTTTCGAAATGAGAAATGTTCCGTTTGCGCCGAACATTGTTATCGCAGTTGTTCCTCTCGTGGCCGCTAGGAATGCTGCAAAAGTTCCGTCGACTTTCCCCGGGTGCGCACCAGATGAGGTCCCCGCGGATAGTGAGGTGAGTTTGTCCCGAAAGAGTTTCTGTCCACGCTCGAGCTCATTATGCAGAGACTTCGGACTCCATGTGCTCTCGTTTAAAATCCTCAACGGTCAGTTTGAGGAAGTTCAGTCAAGCCGTCCCATCGTGTAAAAGACGGTAGCCGAAGGGTGGACCGAAATTTGTTTACTTAGGGTTAGTCGTGAGCAAACAACATCCGTATTTTATTGTGTGGAGCATCATTAGTGAAGATTAAATGCCCTCATTATAATTTATATACCTCTGCCAAATACTGTAATTGATTATCTCCAGAATTATCTCATAGTGTAAAATTATTATATTCTCACTGGAAGTACCGCAGTCAACTTTCTAAATTATGCGCACAGAATTTACATTCAGGACGCATAATCACCATAAGTCATATGCATATATAGGCATACTCTTTACAATAGTATTTTCTCCTCCCTTTACTTTTAATTTATCCAACAAGCGCTATGGATCTGAGACATTTCTTCAATCACTGTTTTAATTCGGGTATCACGAAGGATTGACCAATATTGAACAAAACATTTAAGAAATCATCGCTTAAGTTTTGTTAAATTTATTTAAGTACGTATTAAATATTCAAGGAAGAATGTTGCGCGTAAGCAGTTGAGAGTAAAAGTGGAAAGGTTGCTAAACAGCGAGGTAAGATTGCGGTATGGTTGCATGCTTGAGGATGCTCTATCGTTGAAGCAGGGAGAATGGGACGAGCATGATGGTGGAGAGTGAAGCATTACCTTTTGCTATTTACCTGTAGTTATGGGAAAACTCTTCGGGGTTCCTCGGTGTCTCGATACTAAGAAGAACTCGCAAAAAATATTCATTTCCCTTCCCAAAAGTAAAGCGACGAGGAGTAAATGGTTACAGCCCATATCTTCAAGTAAGGTTGACCAATTTTCACGAAATAAAAATAGTGCGTTGAAATGATCACATATATATTAATGACGTTGAGAGAAATTTACTTAGCCTTCTCTGTACTTTTACGATATTTCTTTTCTTTTTCTTTTTCTACGATATTTTATTTTTATTTGAAATAGGACTTCTCCCCGCTCAAAATCCAATGACCCTACTTTAAGTTATCGCTTTTCTCTTTTATTGTACATGGAGACTAGCAGTTTGGATGTCTGTTAGCTAAACATGTTTCTTATAGAATTAAGGAAACATTTGCTTGTATGCTGAGTTTTTCACGAGCTATTGTACAAATTGTATAGCTCATCTATTCCAAAACCTTACCTACGATTTAGGTTTGAGTAGTGCCGTTGAAACCGCAATAACAACAACATTGCAAAGATATACATACATTTCAGTAAATGTTTTAAATATGCTGGTATTTTCATTAACAATTGTTATTCATATTTATTTTTTGTGCACCAAACAGCCAAGTTTATCGATGGGAGAGATCATTATTTGGAAGGAGAAGAGGGAAGGGGATGCGCGACGTTGTCGTTGATAATATATTTGTATTTAATGTTAGTAATGGGTGAAGTTGAAATTACAACTGATGTTTTTTCAGTGTTGGGACAGTAATTCAATAATGCAGTCTCCGCAATGAGGACTCGAAAGATAATTAAGTAACATGGGCTTGTCCGAATGTTTTTTCCGCCTCCCCATAGAAAAAGCATATGGCACTGAGAATCATTTGCGCTTCACCTTCAAAGAGACGATTTCTCCATCCCAATTTGATCCCTCAACTCTCCTTCCGTAGGTAGCAAATCTTCTTTGGGGCGTGAATATCATAGGTATAAATTAAATTGTTATTGAAAAAACAAATTGCGTTTTAATTATTGATATGCACAAATTTGCAATGCTGGCGTTCTTGTAGTTACAACTGTAAAACTCAATCCCAAATAATATCGTTATTTTATAAATTAGTAGAGGTATACAACTAATACCAAGCGTCAAGTAAAACTCAATATATAATCAACTATTTCCTTTACTGTGTTTGAAAGGAGTATAACTAATTGGCGTTGAATTAACAGTCATAACGTTCAATATTAAGAGAATGGCGATAACTTGTTTGTCCATTGAAATTTTTGTCTTTCTTAATAATATATCGTGATCCGAGAAAAATTCTGCATGCAATTATTAAAGTACAAATGACCATTCTATTACATGGTTATTATTTTTTTAAATCGGTTAACCGTACTTGAAGACACTATCCAAAACTAGAAGGGCTCGAATTTTTAAATGCATAGTAGTAACTAATACGGATGATTTTTCCTTGTTGAATCCTTAGTTATGCATCTGTTTTGCCAGTAACTTCTATAAACTAAAACTAGTCTACATAAATCATTGGTATAACCTAAATACATAAAATAATATAAATAAATTTCATCAAAATTTCGTGTAATGATTTTTGTGCCATTTTTCCACCCCAAAAACCTGAATACTCGAGATTAAATATAATTAACTCCGGGACGGCTCATTAGATTTACACAGCGTGAATATCACAATTTATACAATATTGCTTTACATGCAACATACTTGTAGAGTAAATTTTAAACACAAATTTTGGACTTGAATTTGACATTTGAGAGGAAAATTTCCCTTTTTTATCGCTAGGCAGACTTGCGTAAATTAGACGTGTGATAAATGAGGAGAGTTCATCTTTGGCCTCACATGAGTTTTTAGGATATGATTTATAAAATTGGGGTTAATAACAGAAAAAATGATGATACCTAATCTATTCTGGAAAATTTTAGAAGGAGTTAACTCTTAAAGTCTCACAATACCATGATGTATAGGTGCCGAGAAAAAGAAGGATCATAAATTGAACATATTGCCAACAATTACAAAGTGAAAAGACTTGGCAGGCGTAATTTAAAGCTTTGAGGCACATTTTATTAAAATTTCGCTACTGTCTAACGCTTTGCTTGGCAGTTATTATATGCCACCGGGACTTCAAACAAATGGGACCTGTTTACTCTAACGTCAACAAGAAGTTCCGACTATGTTTCCAAAATTATTTATATATTATCAAATATATAAACAAAAGTTATTAAGGGTTAATATTTTTTGTCTGCAGATTTATGGCACGGACAGTAGCGGTTTCCAGCGGCGGATGGATGAAATGACTTAAGGCTAATCAGAAAGCGTTTCGAGGAAGCAGACGATTGTTCATGATTTTAAGTTGATTTAGTTATCAGTTAGGCTAAATTGTTGACGAATAACTGCACGACTCAAATCAGGTCCCCGTAGATTTTGGATTTTTTTTCTGCGCGCATGCCCTTCGACTTGCCAGCATTTATTCAATTTAAATGATATATAAATTAGGTAAAGAAGTTACCATTATGCACATCGTATATTTAAGCAAATTGGTGACATTGTTCAAGTACAATATAATGGCAGAATAGTAGTGTGAGGATTTCAATCCCTAAATTATCTGTTTTAATCATATCAATAAATAACGCAATAATGATTATGAAGTGGCTACGTTGGTATTTCTATGAGTTAAATTGTGAGTCATTTTGTTCGTTCACGCAATTATTTCAGCTAATACTAGCAAAATTTCCTTGAAATTACCGTACTAAGACTCATAGACTCCATGATGAGCCATACGCTATTTTTTTATTATTTGCACTAATCATGCGCTACAGATATCTCCACCCCAAAACTTTCTGGTTCAAGCCAAACACAAGACGAATTAATATTTCCTGCTCGTGTGACATCAATACATAATAGTTCATGGAAATGGACTTCACGAATTAATTTACGAAAAAACAACCTTTAGACAGGACTGTAACCGTAGTGATTTCAATTCTATTTTCAGCACTCAGGTGAAATTTGTGAATAAAACCGGCGCGATAGTGGATATTTGAGAAGAGTGTTGGGTGTATGATGACGCATTCTTATCCTCAACACAGGGGACGGTTGGGACGGTGGCGTATAACGGGAAAGATAGGACGCCTGGGTTAATATTTTTGGGAGAATATAGCTGAAGGGAGAAAGAGGACGTTTATGTGAGAGTTTGGGTGCTACTTCTTCTCAATATATTTTCAACGTATATTGATTCTTTTTCTAGCTAAGAAAAATATTAGATAGATTGAGAACGTATTCTTTCGGGCGAATGGAGTGCAAGTAAATCATAATAACTTATGACGGCTGATACAGGCAGGGGAGATGCCAGGCGAGTTTTGGATCGTCCTTTTCTGGGACAATGGGACAGAATGGGGCATGGATTTGATACCGTACGGGAAGAAGAATTTGGACTGTACACAGAAGAGTAATGGTTGGAGGACCGATAAATGTGTGCCTTAAGGGGATACAATAAATAAAGACCTAGTCGGGATGTTTAGGTGCGAGGATCGCAATGGAAACAATCAATAGTGGACATGAAAAGGCCATCCGACTAAGAGAATATATTGATTTATAAACAGGCAAGGTATAATTGAGAAAAATCTTAAATTAAAATATAACTTTCGACCGCAGCTTTTGCTGATAAATTATTTAAAAAGTTTATCAAAACAAAGAATTTGTGGCTTATGTATACAACAATTCTCCTAAATATTCAGCTTTATTGGGTTCTAACAATACAATGAAGGATGAAAATATCCAAATTGTTTAACCTTTTGTGGTTTTATATTTGGTATTAAAAGCAAAAAATCATTATGCGCTATTTTTATTCAAAAATCAATCAATACGACACTTGGAAAATATTCTCAAAGAAATGCAAAGTACAAATGGAAATATCGATACTGATTATTTATTCATATTTTTCGTGTAGTTGAAAAAATATTACATTTCAAAAGTATAATATTGATATCTCTTGAAATATGGCACATTTATTTTTTATTTTATTTTGTCCATCGGCCTTTTTTGAGGGTTGGAGGAATCTCTTCAAATGTAACTATATATTTTCACTTAAAGCTCGTCAAAAGAAAGCCTCTAAAGCAAATTCCTTTCAAATTATATCTATGAAAAACACTCTTTTTCAAAATTGTAGCACTTGGCTCTTATTCTTAGGATAGGAGCCGAGCCGAGCCGAAGCGTAAGGTACTTTGTTTTTCTTGACGAACTTTGATGCCGGCTTAAGAGACATTTGTTCCCACATGGAAATGTGCCACGTCTAGTCATTGCAGAGGTTAATTAGACATAAATTTCCTCATCATAATGTTGGACTCTTCGAAGTGAAAAGAATAAATAATGTCGCTATATGGTGGGAGGTAAATTTGTTTGGATGCTTGTAAGAAAAAGTAGTTTACCGTCATTTCTCAATTTTATCTCATTTTACGGAAATCTCTGAACTAATTCAGTGATGAGATTCATTGAAAAAATGAACTTCGAATGAGTTTGTCTTCCAATCGCACTAATTTTTTCATTTTAACTAGTCAAAGGTTAGGTGCTGTTAGTAAAATAAAAAACTGGAATATATTTCAAATATATTTATCCTCTTATTTTCGTATATTTTTTGTGTTATTAACGGCATAAGTGAAAATTATCCTCACTGGATATAATCTAGAATACTACTTAACTTGATCATATGGACTCTGACTTACAGGTCTCACGTATATGCGTCTCCTTATGTTCTC
Source organism: Ceriagrion tenellum (assembly GCA_963169105.1). NCBI lineage: Eukaryota > Metazoa > Arthropoda > Insecta > Odonata > Coenagrionidae > Ceriagrion > Ceriagrion tenellum. The sequence goes on from OY720640.1 coordinate 37,762,413, forward strand.
ACTCCTTCAATGAACTGTTCTTCATTTCAGCCCTCCCGCCTTTACTTAGTCTCATCTCAGCGCTATAGGAGAGGAGATTGGGGTAATAGGATAGTTTCAGGTGACTGTGAATTGAAACCAAAAAACAATAAAGGAGTAAATAATTCCAAATATAATTTTTCCAGGGCCATATGAAGCATGTGTAAATAGAAAACCTTACGCCTTACTTAAAAAACTTAACTTACATACATTAACTTCTTATGTGAGTCACAGCTCCTCTCCCAATGAAATGGAATTACTTTGAGGGTACTTCATGCACGCACAGTAACTTCGCCTCAAATGTTTCGTCTTTTCAAATCCTCCACTTCTCCAACTCCTGCAGTTTCTAGTCTACTGTGTGACTGAAGGTAGAAGAAGCCAAGTCGGGACTTGTTTTAATAACGATTGGATACGGAATCAAGCGTTATGCGCCGACAGTCGAGCCTTATTTGCTTGATCGGATTGGCTTTGTATCCCCTCAGTCGCTTCCTTTTCAATATCTGTACCTATTAGTTCTCAAGGGAGGACAACTACTACATTTTTGGCATTCTTGAAGAGAACAACACATTATTTTTCAAATCGACTACAATGTAAGTTCATAAACAATAAATAATAATAAAATAAGGAGGATATAACGGAATATCCGATTGGAACTGACATCTCTAATAAATGATGATGGTTGTTACAAAGGTACTCCGTATCTTTTAGTTGTATTCTTCCTTTATGAAGAGCATCATTACGGGATTCCATTGGGCTTAAAAGACTCCAGGTAATTAACATTATCGATTCGTATTTGTAATGAAATGGTGAGCATTAAGTTTGATGGAGAGAAATGAAATTCCTCAAAACATTAATTTAGGTATTTTACGATTAGGAACTCCATTCCTGCGTACACATCAGAGTCTACCTATTTTGAAATACGATGCCTAAAAACTTACTCTTGAGCTGCTCCTTAAGTTAGATTCATATTGAATGAATCGAAAATTATTTAGTTTTATCAAAATAAATTAGCTAAAGAGAGAGTATTACGAGCTTAAAACATTAAAAAAACTCATGAAAGCTAATCACGGTGTCATCAATTATTACTCAACATAAAGTTCACAAACTAAAAATTATGATAAATTAAATGGGGATATAACTATCTGAATCCCATTACCAGAGTTATAGCGGCAGGCACAAGACTAATGAAGCAAAGGACTCAGATCCTCAAATCGCGTCACTGATGGATATTAAGAACAAGAATCTCATTTGACTCGCTGCAACTGACAAAAGTGGGTCGAATCTCTTATTAACCATGATAAGATGAGGTGTTATTTCCGTGAGTTCCAGCGCTATCCTTCAATCCCCGCATGGGTGAGGGCCAATGCGCCAAGCGAGACTAATTCGGTGGGTAGAAACAATTCTGAAGTACACGTAGCGTCTCTAGATTAATCTCACTCCGTGTCTCTTGGGGAGGTGACCGGGATGAAGTTAATTCCAGAGCCTTATCTCGTATTTCCGCCATTTAAATTCAATTATATCCTTCAAATGAGCTTTTGAATTCCATTTCATCATCCCAACTCACCTGGTGACTCCATATTCGGAAGGAGAGTTGTTTGACGGGAATCTTTGGATACATTGCTCCTCATCCCCCGGCCCATATAGCCACTCCTTCTCACGGAAGTCTCCCAGACCCTTTCCTTACCTTACCGACATACGACCATTTCACCTGCATTCCAGTCGGCTTCATCAGGTCCTAATAGGATTAGTAGGAAGCTGACGGGAATTCTGACGAAATGGTCGTCCATTAAAATAGTTCAACGCGGGGAGAACCCGAAAATTACCGAAAACAAGAACACCGCGGAAATCTACGCAGCAATTTGATGGCAAGCAATGTTTAACAGTTTATCCCACGAAGCTTATTTAAGAAGTTTATCCCATGGATGACAGCTCTAGCCGTGGAAAAATTGTTTAATGCGTCGTTAGTTGTACTATATTTACTTCTTGCTTTATATGATGGCTTAAATTGAAAGAAAAAGGACTTAAAGTGCTCCTTTCTACAGCAAACCGCATTCAAACTGCCTGAATCAGGGAGAAGTGAAGTGAAAGGGGAGGGAGGGCCTTCAGAGTAGAAGGTGGGGAGCTGAGGGTTTGAGAGAAGAGTAGGGGTTGGGTGTGGGGAGATAGGGATGGGATAGGAGTGGAGAGGAAGATTCGCTGGGAAATCGGCGTTTAGTGAGTTCATGAGACGGAGGGAGAAAAGACTGAAGAGAGGGATTCCTCAGGCGGAATAAGATGGTGTGCTTGGGGAATTGGCTTCCCACGGAAACCGACCGTTCATTTCACCCCCTTATTCAATTTTTATCTTCGAATTAAAGTTATTTAATCGCATCCCGAAGCCTCTTTAAACCTATTAGCCAGAAAATATAACTATAGTAAAAGCTGTTTTATGCACCAGTTAAACATTTCTCGTTGGCTGTGTAATGCCTTGGATAGATCTTGATCATTTTTGGAACGTATGATTTTAAGTACATAATGCTGGGGACGGGAAAACATGTAATTTTATAAGAGTAAATTACATTATGAAAAAGAGCAATACCCTTGAGTTAGTGATATAGTCCTTAGTATACCCAATTTGGTACCCAATTATTCGGTACCCAATACTTAAATGAGGCCAAACTTAACCGTCAACTGTTTAGGTCTACTTTCAACCGTCCATTCAGTTTCTGCTAATGCTACGCCTCGGATTGTCTGCGGGAACTCAGGTATTCACTCTTTTGCCCATTAAACAATGAAAATTACAAAGTCAACTCTAGTAAGTAATCTCTAAACTAAAACTCGTCAAAATTCGTAGAACTCATATCGTAGAACCGTAGAATCCGTTGGTTTTCAACGGGAGAGATAGAACTAAGAAATAATACAGAATGTTCGTACTGAAGAGAATCTGACTATATATGTATGTTCTTAATTTTTTTAATGCTGCTGATATTGCCAGATTTGTTGCTAAGTTACCAGTAGCATCTAGATTTTCACCGAAAAAGTTTATAACTAGAAAAATGATACAAAATGTATTTCAGTCTCGCGAGGGGGGCGTGGAAAGAATCACGAAAAACTTTGAGCACATTGTGTCTTTTAAGTGAGTTTGAAAGAGAGCTATTTTCCAGTACCAATCGAGATCATAATCGAAATTAAAAACACTGTTACACTCCTATTTGCATATATTCAACGTAAGTGATTTATTGCTTCTATCACTCCGGTGATAAATAGAGCAGCAGTGATTAGGAAAATTAGAGCCCATTGGAACCCCAACGATGCCTCGTGAGTTTTTGGACTGCATTAAGGTTTAATAGGTTTAGTATGCAGGTCTTTATCAGTGGGTAAAATTCTACGTAGTAAGCGATGTACTTTGCATATTGTTAAACCCAGCTTTAAAGAGTCAATATGATGGACTAAATTAGATACAATGAAAAGGCTGTTATGGTCAAGTTATATTACAAAGTACCCCAACTAAAATCTCACAGAAGTTTTGTGCAATTAGGCTAAAGGCTAACGCCTTCAACAAATATCTACCCATCTTCCTCTTTTCCCCACGTAATCCTTTCTTCGCAATTCTACTCGCCTCTCCTTAACTGTATAGCATTTTCCTAAGAAAGCAGTTGTTTCTGATTGCATTCTCAGTCTTAGTTTGTCGATGATCTAACTAAAATGCTATTGTACAACAGCTTTCGACAGTTTTCACCTCGACGCAGGTCTTTCTCGCTTCCTTATATGAAATTCCATGAAAGGGTGAGACCGTCGTTCACCTCCGAGCAAGTTGACGGTTACAGCGCTTTCCATCGCCGTTCTCTCGGTCCCACATCGCCCCTCTTCAACGTCAACGTGAGCTCTTTGTTGTCCCACAGTCCTATTATGACCGTCCCTTGGCAGGCACCCCTTTAACCTTCCCATTCTACATCAGAACCTAAGCGTTGGAGTTCAAGTGGATGAAGTAGGGGATCGAGAGAGGTTTCAGATCCGCAGAAGTATTTATTGGAATTGTCATATTATGGAAGACTGCAGAAATGGATGAAATGCGCAGTTTGTTTCATAAAAGTGTACATAACCTAACGGTCCCACCAGGCTACCCTGATTTAGGCCGGGGTGGAGTGTCGAGTATCAAACCACCACTCCCTCCCGCAGGTAACTGCACAAACCAACGTCACCTGACATTAATGAAAAAAGTAAAATTGACCTAAACGAGGTGCCGGTGTGGGGAATCCCCTACCACGTTTAATATTTTGAACCCTAGCTTTATCGCTGGGGCTGGGTGGCGCTAGGAGATTAAGGAAGGAAAAGGGAATTTCCCAGGTCTCGGCCCACTAGGTTGGACTGACTTGCTCCAAGTGATTAAACTCAAGCAACATATACTCAATTCTTGTAAGCAAATAAGACACATTTATCACAATAATTCTTTGAAGAAAAAGAATACAATTAGCCCTTACACACGAATGAGGGATGAAATGGGGTGAAGAATGGATGAGTGAAACAATTATTACCCTGGACGAGAACAATTACAAGAAAATCTTATGGTTTCCAGAGAAAAGCAAGTATTCCCCTTTTTCCTTAGCTTTCAAAAAGACGAAAATGCATGATTGCGCAGTTGATAAACAGGTACACGTTCAATGAGTAGAAAGTATAAATCAGGCCATCCCTTGAATATTACACACTTCCTCTTAAGCAAATGAGACGACGAGTTCAGTTATCATGATACTTCGGCTTATGATTTGAAAACGCCAATGAGAGTATGTGTGCATTAGATAATAAAATTGGGTGAGAAGACGACGGTGGGTGACGATATTATGTGATCGCAGACGACGTTGGTTCCATCACGGATACAGAAAGCGGGCTGGGCACTGTTACTTCCTGATAGGCGGCTTCCCGAATACCAGGATGAGCAGCTGACGTCAGCACAAACAGCTCGCGCTGCTTCTGATGCGAGCCTATGAATCCAGGGGTAAGTCCACCTTGGGGACGATGTACCGACTCTTGCAATGATGGGAGGAGGTGTTCGGTGCTTTGTGGCGTCTCCGAATGGGGCCATGCATGAATGGATCGAGACTCAGCTTTTTTGGTGACTAAAGGGGCCCTGGCTTACAGCTCTAAGAGGCACAAAGTGTCCCTTACTTTGTAGGTTTGGCTAATGTCTCTTGAGTGATTAAATACCAGGTTTCAAAAGCGTGCCCGGCTGCTGTAATTTGCAGTCGGGTGCAGATGGATATTTTCTGCGGCCTTCTTCTAACCTTTGTCCTTCCCCCTTGCGGGACAACCGGGTTAAATTGATTACAAACCGGCCTGCTGGGTCTCCTGTGTCGCGGTAGTCGCCCTTCTTCTTCTTGCAACGATTGTGCTTTCCAGCTCCCTGTGTCCTGATTTTCAGTCTTGTTTCCGTATGGTTGGCGGTGTGGTTAGCGGAATTCTTAGTCTCTATCTCCAACCTCTATAAGGCCTTTTTATACCCCCCAGCACCTGTCTAGGGAAAGGTCGTCGTCAAGGAAAGTGGAAGGGGGGGGGTAAAAATGCATGGATAGGGTGTTGACGTCAATGTCTTTCCGCTGATTGAAGCGGTGATCAACAATTCCCTCCACAACGGAATGTGCCAATGACATTGTGCCATTATACTAAATTCCGTCTTATGACATTGTGTATATTCATTCACTCACGTCCGGGCGGCCGACCTTGGCCGACCCAGACATCACCAAACACACATTTATTTCAACCCACCGTGACCCGTGATGCCAAGCACGAAAAAGGTGGGGGGGAAAGGAAAAAAAAAGTATTGGACTTGCACCATTACAATACGTATAGTTCGAAAATGCATTGAATAATGCAGACTATTTCGACTTTACTCTCTGTTAAAACACTTTCATTGCGATAAACGATCACATTTATAATCAGACTACGGTGTCCTTCACGCAAAATGGCATTATCACCTTAAAACCTAGTGATATATAGGGATGGTGCATCAAATACTGTCACAGTTTTTATACTTGTCTGAGATGATTATATTACCAACAGCTTTAATCCAGGGTTACAAAAGGGATTCTTGGTGTAAAAGATTCTTTTCTCGAGAACCAATCATTAACGTACTGACTTAAACTAATCATTATATGACGCGGGAAAATCTACTTCCCAGCATCATCCTCTGTTACAAACGAAGACGTAGTGCGCCATCGAAACGTCGGAGCATAAACTCCCGAGCCGGTTGAAGGTCTTTGAAAACTTTATTAGCGAGCAAACTTATTCTACCCGGAAAACTCGCCCTATGCGAGCGAATATTATCCCTTCTCCAAGGATGTATGTACGTTCCTTCTCACCGCCTTAGGCCAAATCCGAAGGTAGGAAGGTAGGAAACGTGGGACAATGAGTGGTAAGAGCGAGCGTGTAAAATAGGCCAAGGGATTAAGATCACGTGCTCGAATCCCTCGTTGCCTCCCAACAGTCTTTATTTTACAGAAAGCGAAGTTCAAAATGAAAATTTGAAACGAACCGAAAAACGTTAGGGACGCAGAGGGGCGTGGGAGAAGAAAAGAAAGCCTAAGTCGAGATAATATAGCACGACCATGCATGAGAGATACATGAAAGTTAAATTTTTAAAAGTGTGTTGTAATGAATTTTGGAGAAAGAGTAGTTTAACCAACGGGACGTACACAATTAATCAAGTTGAATTAATAAATGTAGAGTCGGTTAAGTAATTAGGAGTGACCTTTACTCAGGAGTTGTCCTGGGGGAAGCATATATCTACGTGGAATTTGGAACCTCATTTTGGAGAAGAGGGATATTAGAGATTCACGGCAGTACTAATAGATTTCAACTGAAATGCGCTAGTAAGGTGACTAACTCAGTCAGATACTAAGAGTACTTAGTGTCATACTAAAAAATGGCATTAGTTCAAAACAACTATGCTGTGAAGTAATTTATTAATTATTTATTAGTAAATTGAAAGTGTAAACCATGGCCCAACAATGCGTAACCAAGGACATGGAAGAAAAATTAATATTAAAAAAAGAGAGGGGAGATGGAGACGGCCGCAAGTGAGAAGACCGGAGTCGATGTTTTTGAGAGACGGTTTAGTGAGTTTTTCTTTGTGAGTGTTACATTACGTTTTCCTTAATGAGAGTTAGTGGCGAAATATTCTGAGAGAAAAGCGAGTGTTGTAATGCGTTACTAAATATTTTGTAAAAAGTGGAGCGAGCGTTTTAATATTTTGCGAGGTATTCTGTGACAAATAAAACGAGTGTTATAATCTCACATTCCGTATTTATGAAATTCAATAGTTAAAATGCGAGGAGGCTGGGCACGGGGGCGTTTGGCAGTAGTGGGCGGAGGAATTCGAGGAATTGGTAGAAAGGTGAAAGAGTTCACTCCAGTAGACCACTTTTATGAGTGCCTTAAGGTTTGATTTATCTATAGGTTATTAGCTCTATTCCTATAATTTCTCTTCCATTTTACTTCTCAATTTCCATTTTAAAAACTTTGGGTGGAAATTCACTTCCAAATGTCTGTTAAGTGGTTTCCTTAAACGACTAAGCCATCCTAATCTACCTTCTATAACCTTTTTCTTCAGTAACAACTTCCTCCAATGAAGTGGGCCAGGTCGGTTTGCCAGTGGTAAATGTTATTTCTTCTCGGGGTAGATATCATAGCATATTTATTCATCACTACCATATATACCTCAGCCAATACGTAATATCCGTATGCATTGCATTCATTTCGTTGAATAAAACTTTTTTGTCGTTTTTTTTTATTTGCTGGCAAGTCAGCATAATGGTTTATGGGAGTTTGTGTGTGTATTTGGTAGGTGTGTGTTTATGTGTGGTTGGTAGGCAGGAAGAGTTGGTTTGTTGACCCGGGTGATAAATTACGGCATTGCTCAGCTTGCGTACGTTTAGATCTAATTTTCTTTCTCTTTTCTCACTAGTACCGACGCGAAATTCACAAACCGTTTTTAATTTACATCCAGATATTCATATGACTCGTCAGTGAGTTATTTGAAAAGAAAATAACTTGTTATTCTCCTACGCGGCATAACTTCAAAACCGCTTTTTCCCAGGCGAGACATGCACATGAACACTACGCAAATGGGGAAGGGGAGAATGAAAAAATTTTTCGAGCACCATAATTTAATTTTCTCTTGACATTTTCTTTCTATTATTCAGACATGAAGAAGGAATTACATTTAAATTGATGTTTTGCGGAAACAAATTATTCCTCAAATGAAAGCAAGGTTTATTATTGTTATGAGGCTCCAATTATCTCATAAAATGAACAAAATTCACTTATTTTTACCCTGCTGGCACGCTGATAATGAGAAGCAAGCAGTAGAAGACAGCAGAATAACAATTTTCAAGGCTCTAATATAGGACATGGAATGTTAGTTTATATGGGCGAGGAAATGCAGAATTTTTTTCTCGATTTTATAGGAGTTCAACATTCTGGGAAACTGAAAGAGAGCTCATGAGTTGTAACGTATTTCAGAATCCTTCACAATGAATTTTATGCCATTGGATTAAGTAATTAAAGGATGATTTTTGTTATAGCTTGATGTCTGAACTCATTATTAATTTAAACTTTTGTAAAATTTCCCGTTTATTATGTGTTCATAGGTAAGTGATGAACGGTACCAGGTTTCTCCTCTTTTCCGTTATATGAAGAGTTATCGGAATTCTCCGGTCGTGCTCATATGACAGGCAACCTTGAGTCCTGGCTTGAAGCCTGAATACTCCTACAAAAAGGTTTCATTACATACTAAATTAACTATTTTGATGATGCCAGCAACAACAATTCACGTTACCACATTTGTATCCCGTAATGTAACACACATTGTAATGACCTATTATTCCCTCTTTGAGATTTCTACCGAAATAGTTTCAGCAAGTCAGGGAAGAGCTATATTTTAATCATAAGCGCGGAATGAAGCAAAAATATTAAAGAAAAACGGTCTTATGTCATATAAACAAAGGAATTTCTCAACTCACTTGAGAGTATCTATAACCATTAACCCGCTTCCCCGAATAGCTTATCTCTACAACCCAGTTTTCCTCAACGCATTATTTGCAAAAATAAGAGTCAACAGATAACGTCGTAAATGCGAAGAATTTCCTCACCTCTCTCACTCTTTAGTACCCATTTTACGAGAGAAATCTTCCCTCATCACCCTCTCTCTCCCCCAAACTCAAGAGTTCACTTATTTCGACTTTTGCGGAGATAGTGTTTCACTGAAAAGACGCATGACAGTGCTTCAAAATTTTTCATTCCAATGTTCTTCTTTCTTCCAATCTTCTTCATTCTCATTATGCAATTTTACTATCCCTATTTTTATTTCTTTTTCTATGCTCACCTCATTTTCCTCGTACACTATCCCTCCGTCCCTTCCCATTCAAATATATAGCGGGGATAAACGTTTTAGCTCAAAGGCGGAATATTCTGTTTTCGACGAGAGAGATTCAAAGAATGAGATTCTTACACACACATTTTTTATTATTGATGGGACTTATAAAAGGGAGTTCTTTGACGTAAAAGGAAGTCGCTTACAATTTTTGCAATTTTTTCGTTCAATAACGACAAAATAGTAAAGCAGAGTCGTTTCTCGTGCGATATTCACCGAATAAAAAATTTGTGGAAGCTTTAAAGAGAAGCTTCCTGCCCAATACTTCAGTGAAAAATATCTCCTTAGCAAAATTGAACAAAGTTTTATATAGTAACAGGAAACTAACATAATTCGATCACCTCACATGAGAGCAGAGAATTATTAAAGGATCCATTAAGATGAATGACGAGATCTAGGCTCCGACTAAATCGTTTATCAACAAGTGGCCAGAAATGTTTCCGCATTTTTAGCACATTTCGTGACAAGATATAAAGCAAAGGGTGCTGGCATTTAGCCCAAAAAATTTTTACCTCTTTTTCCGGTAAAACGAGCAGAAGTAGATCAAAATGAGCTCAGCTCTTCAATTAGTGTTTGCAACAAAAATAAAAAAATAGTTTTTTCTCTACTTCAGTTTATGAAATTAGGGAACTATTTAAAACACTAGAAATGAACAAATTATTTTATTCATATATAAATATTTACTGTGAGAACTTATATAAAGAGAAGTCAATAATAGAATAGTAAACAGTGAGACATTTTTATTCTCATCCAAATCCTAGAAACTACACCGCCTTATACATTCTCCCTCGCAGTGACATAAAAGTACTTTATAAAAATTTTCTTGTATATATTTGTGAACTCTTTTTAATACGGAATTACAGAGTTGGCTAAATGATATATTTTGTGCCTCATTGTGTGGTGAATGATGGGATTCAGGTATTTTTTAAATGAAAATGGTTACCATCTGATTCGGCAGAACAAGAATTCGAAAAATAAAACAAGACTGAACGAAAAGTAAGTACCCTGAAGAGTATTATCCATTCAACCCTTGAACAGAAAATATCTGTCAGATGGCGTAATCGCAAAGGGAAGAATGACAGAGGCAAGTTTTGGAGGAAGAATATACATGTGTGGAGGGCTGAGATAAGTAAGATAATCGGAGAGTCGCACCATTAGACACTCATAAAAGATGGGCGTCATGAGAGTTCGGCGCGAAAAGAAGTTCATTTTCGCTCCTTGGCCTTCTATCGGGATTTTTTCTAGAAAACTTAGAAAAAAAAGTGGAGGCAATTCTTCGCAAACTGGTATTATTGGAGTTTTTGAGTGCAAATGTTAAAGAAGAAGAAAACATTGGTGAAATGGACACTTGAACACAACGATCTTCGCAGAAACCAAAGAAGAGGTATAGAGCATTCAAGCCCAGCTTAGTCAGAGATAAAATTTCCTTCGACGAGAATATTTGGTAAGCGATTTCAAATGGCAACAGTAATATGGTTTATAGTTTTATAGCGACAGTATAAAATGAATATCATCATGACAAAAAACTACTGATAGTGTTAATTTCGTATGGGATAAATTGTTCAGTTACATGACAAAAGCTCTTGAGCTTAACCTCTGTACCAAACAACCTCCCTTCCCGTTTTGAAACATTAGAAATGTTCGGTAGCCCAACACACAAAATTCTCCTTTTCGCACCGCTAAGAAAATTGTCTAGAGCTATACGTAAGATTGTCTATGTCTTCTTAAAAAAATTGAGAGACAGTCTTTGAGCCAATACTACTTGTACAGGTGACAAACATCCCGATAATAATACTTTCTCGGACTAGAGAGTCAGCGTTAACTCTTTACTTTTCATTTACATCTTTTACAAGAAATAACTGAATATAAAGTACGGTTCATGACAACATCACCATCGTGTAAAAACAGGCTCGGAGGAGTTCCAAACTTCGTCTTGAGTTTTCCGGCACAGATGTCAGAACTGTAATTCAGTGCTGACATAGGCGTTGTGTAAAACGGCCTTTAGAGAAGTAATACATTGACTGGTGTTTTGCGAGTTTTTATTGGCATGCGAGGTAAACGTACAATTGATATAATTGTAATTGATTTTTAACTGTCTTTTTCAATTCTATTTTGTTCCGTGTTTCGCAAACAAATGAGAACTCACCTTTTACAGATTTTTACTGGATTTTTAATTTTGTATAAAAGTGCGGAAGAGTCAAAATTGAATGAACCGAATCAAATTTTTAAAAATGATTTCTCTTTCACACTAGAGTGGGGAATTTCACTTTGTGTCATAGTATCAAGACCTCATCAGGCTAACTAAAGCAGTGCTATGTTACAATTCACCATATTTAAAAAAATCAGTTGTTCATCAAAAAATACTTTGTCTAAAAAAGTTTTTCGTAGAATAAACATTTTCCGATAAAAGAATTTATATTTGTCCCAAGACGCTAAAAACCATGAATTGTCTCAAACGATCTCAAAAGTTTTCTAGAAGTCACCTTATCTAGGGATATAGAGGCTGGCATGGGCACAAGAACCTGGATTTGTAGCAGGGTCTAGGGTCCTAAATTGACGAGTCACATGGGAATTGAGCGGAGCGACATCTCATTTTCTTGCCTCGGAAGAATGGTTATGAGCCATACATTCCAAGCTTTTTTGGAGGATCCACTAGGGAACAAAAAAGCCAATAGAACTCTGCGTTTACGTAAAAAAATGCCGTGGTCTTTTCCCGTTTACTTTTTAACAAGTATCTCCGTGCATGCTTGTCACAAATAAGATGGCCTTAGGAGGAGGAGAGCGGTTTTTATTCCGAAGGATATGGTATGTTTTTTTATGGGATATGAAATATATCCGTAGCCTGTTATGATATTTAGAGCTTTTAAAGGATTTGAATGATACTAATTATAAAATCATGGACTTAGCGATTGCGGTCATAAATGAATGTCTACAGTTGATTGTAGTGGCGCCATATGGTCAACTATTAATCAGTTGAGGAATAGATGATAGGCTGTTCTTACACATTTTTGCAGATTAAAAGAAAATAGGAATGAAATAATCCAACAGTATTTACATGTATGGATGGAAATGCTGTCTTCATTATAGTATCTAATTTCCTAGACCACAAATAAAACATACTAATAAAGTATCAGCTCTCCTTATTCCAATTAAGGCAAAATAGAATCTCCAGTAAATAAGTCATACAATGAGATGGAGTAAAAAAAATATGCTAATAAGTCTATAAATAAAGAGAGATTACCGCATTTGACACATTTTGCGACTCGACCATCAAATGAAAATATTATATGAAGGAAAAATGAATACATCTTCATGAAATACCCTTTAATCTTAAAATTTTTTAATTGTAACTGAACTAAAAGGATTCCCAAATGATTTTCTGAAAGTCGCATGGTTCTTTGGCGATAAATATTGCATCTAAAAAATGAGTAGTGCCGCAACACCTGTCCAAGAGAGCTCTTTGACAGAGAGGTAATTTTTTCGGCTCCTCTGGTGTGGTATTCATCAGATCTTGAAATGAACAGGACTAGGGTACAAACCATCAATTTCCATAGATGGTTTCTTCACCAAACAAAATAACTCTTTACTCCAACTTTCTCCACACCGCATTGAAACTCTGAGTTGCAGATTTTAACACACCTCGGATCCCTATTTCCATACCCCAAGGGGATGTAAATGAGTGGTGTCTGGGAAAGGGAACATCTGCTCAAGCCGTCCTGAGGAAACAATAAGCGTTCTAGCGAGAGGTTTACGCCAGGAAGAAAACTTGCTGCGAAAAATTATCCCACATTGTAATCAATCCAGCCGAAAAAAGGTTCTTGTGTCAGGAAAGACAGAAAACCATTAGTGAAAAAGAGAGCTACGAGAAAATTTGAAACACAAAACTTCTTGACAAAAGGGATGTCCTGAATATATTCTGAACCCATTGCACACTATGACTATCATTAGTTGTCTTTCATAAATCATGGGTAATTATTACTTAGACAAACTTAATTTTGATAAATTTGCCGGAAAAAATACGCTTATGGTAAAACTTTTAGAGATAGGTAGTGAGCAACCAAATACCTTGCATAATACGTTTCAAGCGAGCATTAAAGGGGTTAATTTTTCTCTGGTTGATTGTATATCTTCCAGAGAATATTTGTCTTTTTTCCTCAATAAAATTTTGAATATAAAGGAAACAAGGGAGAAAGCCAAACAGATCGGATTTTACGACGGATTTAAAGATGCGAAAATTTTTTTAATTCTCAACAAACCTGTGCCATAATAATCGTCTCGGAAAATGTGTTAAGGATGTAAGCTTCCTTATAAACCAATAAGCACACTAGGAATTTACTGAGGTAAGACCAAACCAAATGCTTGAACGAATACTGTTGCGATTTATTTCGATATTTATTCCGCATGGCCATTCGCATTTGAAAGACAGCAGAAAATATGAGTGAAAGTCAATTAGTTATGATACAGGATTTTTTTAACCCATTTTTTAGTCTGTTTGGAACTGACCTTAGACTCATCAAAGAAATAGGATTTATGTTGACTAAGCTTTGACTTCACAAAAGGTCCAGATGCACCTAGATATTCCCTTACCCTTGGCTAAGATGTCCGTAGTTATTCACTTACAGCACTTTTCGATTTCTCACCTCAATATTACCACTTTATCAATACTTATGGCACAGCTCTTCTTTGTGCAATTTGGTTATGTGAATATGGTTATTTTTTTTAAATATTAACAGCTATATTCTAAAAATTAAATACCCTTCCATTGCCCATTTTTCCTGCATAATTAGTAACAGGGCTAGAATTTTGAAGCAGGAGCGAACGGTTGAAATTGAAAAAAGTCTCATTGATGTCATCGTGATGAAAAGTGAAATGGGAATCCATGGATCAAGGTCCAACACATTATTACAGATTGGAATTAGAAGACTAAATAGGAGTCGTTGGAGGAGAAAATAAAGGTGTTTTTCGGGGCCCAGGATTCGGTATTGGTACTTTCAAAACCTGTAGTAACAAATATTGAAACTTAATGCCCATTACTAGTTTTGTTCTGTGAGTGAATTATTCATGATTAACGATTCATCGCCATGAAATAGTTCATGCTCTTGGATGTTTCAGGCTATGAAAAACCAAAAAGATTGATTTGAGTTGGCAGCCACTTGATTCATGAATGAGAAAGTACCCGGTCGTGTTACAAATTTTAATAATAAATTAACTTACAGCAGAGGTATTAATAATGAATGATCCAAAAGAGTAATTTGCGAGAGACAATCGAGATTTTAGAGAATGACTATTCCAAACTATTTGATCATTGCGTATCAATCTCACTGGTAATATTTTTGAAGGGTTTATTAATTAAGGTGAAAACATATTCTTTAGTCATTGTTTACCACGGTGAATATGTTCCGTCATCATACAATGGAGAGAAGTTACATTGGTGGATCTGCATCTTCCTTTGGTTTATTGAAACTATTAAATTTATTTGAAAGAAATGAAATATCGACTCATTTGTATTATCGCGGTATCTTAATCACCAAATAATTTAATGATGCAAACTATTGCTGTGATATACACTAGATTTAGGGTTGTCATTAGAGAGAGGTTAAATTTCATCAATCATCAAATCGGACTTTCATAAAGTGACAAAATTTGTTTTGGTAAATTTATAATTTCTATATTCAAATATTGACTGAAATATAGTTTGTAAACATAGTTTCTGCTCATAATAATGAATGCTTTGCTTTATCTTAGTCCAAATACCTTTCTTAAGACCTTAAATTACAGATAATTTGTTTTTTCTCAGAGCTCATAGCAACCCAAACCTATAGATTGGCTTTTTGTGAAAGCCTATGTAGCGAAGTTAAATCGCATACGAAAGAACCGTGGGAGCAATCTTTATTCGTAAAGGCTCCTTGAGGTTTTCTATACCACTCGCTATGTTCTCAGCATTTAAGGTACTGGTGACTGACAGCTATCACTTGAATGGTGGAAATATCGCCTAGCACATTCGGATGATAACAACTCTTGCCAAGGTCAAGCATAGAAACCCCTTGGAGGAAAACAAACGGACAGAGGACAACTAAGAATGACTTGCCACGGTGTCCGCTTGCCGTCAAATGCCAGGAAACCTTTCCCTTCCAAGCCATAATATTCCGCAGAACAAACAGGAAAACGATGCGAGTTGAATAGACCGAAATAAAAGTTCCCACTCGCTTCGTTCAAGCATCGGCCATATCAATATAGAGTTGACTAAGAAGGTCTACCACGGGAACACTGTGTTCACATGGCCGATAGGGGCTACAACGAGAGGCCCCTTTCCTCACAATTGAAAGCTCCCTGTGTCGAGGCTTAGTTGAGCGAAGAGAGATAAAGATAAGTCGAAGAATTGATTCTCGGGTTACACAATTTCCCTTCCCTTAGAATTGAGTCCCGAGCAGATTAATTTCTTAGTATTCAGGAATATGTCGCGAAAATATTTTACTTTGAGGCAGAGAGGTCTTAGAGGCAAAGCAAGTGTAGGCCCTTCAACTGTTTTGATCCAATGCTTGGGCCGACCATTATTTCTATAAGTTTACTAATTATACCTACTCAATTGTTTGCGTGAAATGCTATTTTTTGGAGAGGGATAGCTAGGCAACAGAACTGTCTTTTCACGAAGTTCACCGATTTTCAGTTGCCTCGGAAATAATATTTTACGTGCATCACGATAAGCAACATCTAATCACATTTTCCTATATTTTATTAGTATTAGTCATCAATAATAAATAGTAGGTAATGATAATTGGAAAACTTGCTTACCTGGAGCGTCGCCCGCGTATTCATTTGTTGTTCCCAGCATTCCACACGGCTGCGCCATCCTGCAAGACC
Organism: Ceriagrion tenellum; assembly: GCA_963169105.1. Classification (NCBI taxonomy): domain Eukaryota; kingdom Metazoa; phylum Arthropoda; class Insecta; order Odonata; family Coenagrionidae; genus Ceriagrion; species Ceriagrion tenellum. The sequence goes on from OY720640.1 coordinate 37,778,695, forward strand.
AGTAACTCCTGCCCCTCTTCCGCATTCACTAACAGTGACTCTTCCTCTCAACACCTCTCAAATCGTACTCATCTTTCCTCAACTTTTCATTCTCAGCTACTTCATCCTCTGTTCTCGGCTCAGTTGAGAACCCTTCGTGCGGGAGAGACACTAGTTTCAGCGAGACGACGAACACGAGGCAGACTAACGGGCGACTACATATATATAAGTGGAGGTAAAGTGCTGAAAGTAAAAGAGGGAGGGGTAAAGGAAAGAGAAACCACATGAAGAATAGAGGCAGGAGAATCGAACTGCTAAACGAAAAAGTCACGAGGCTAACACATTCAAGATAAATTGTCAAAAATCACCGCCGCCCATTTTGTGAGGGTTTTAAAGAGAAAAAACCTTTGAGTGCTACTAGAAATATGAACCCGAATCATTTCTAGCTACTCGGCATAAAGTGAACTGGCCGCTAAATAGGAGAAATGAGACACTTGACTGTACGTACTCAAAAATCCATACCGAGAACAGTTTGGTGAGCAAGTATTTCTTGTAATTTAAATGATTTAATTGTTCTACTTACTTTTTCAAAATGTTAATTGTTTTTTAAGTATTGTAGATTAAATATTGACTTATGCAAAGAAAAAATCTGATGAGATTGCTAAGTATCATACTCAGTAGAAATGAAGTTTCAGTTAAAGGTAGCATGATAAAATATAAAACTTTTGATCCTATACTTCTATAAGTTGAACCTATTTTTAATGTGTAGGAGAAGGCATAGCGACAAGATGTGTTGTGACCATTTTATTCCTTAATATCTGTGACAACTGTGGTAATTCATCAGGGTTTCTTCACGTCGTACATAATTCGCCGAACTTTCAATCCAGCTCGCAATAATTCCAACAGAAGCATTCGTAGAATTGTCATGTGTATTCGTCAGAATTTAATTGAGCCGTTATATCGTTATCCGAATTAGTCACACGAAATTTTTGTCTGGTCTGGATCATCAACATCTTCATTTACGTAGTACTGTTTAAGTCACCTTTAGGCAGTGTGGCATTGAGTGATTCCACTCCAGATATGTAGCAATCATTCCAGTTAAGGTAGTTTGAGCGAAGTATCATTTCACCTAGAACTCAATGCATTTGGTCTTCTTTTAAAGAAAAATATCTCACCCTTCCAATGACTCTAAAAACTCAACCCCTTACCACATAACGTTTCGAGATATTTGCCAATACGTACCTGCCCTTTTACATGGGAAATAGTACGTGTACCCTCCTTCCTGAGAGGACTTATGTTAAAAATTAGAAACTTATAATACCTAAATCACGTCAAAAAATTAACAGTGTGTTGTTGGTATGTTTTCTCAACTATTTATGAAAAGTTATCATATTGTCACCGCAGTAAATTCTTCGGGATCACAAACAACCTTCCGTTTGTAAGGAATTTCAAACGTACCGCGTGAAAAAACTGAGTCAAGTTAAAGACTTGTGTTGATATTTTCATTTAATTACTTTCAATTTCTGTCGTATACAACTATATTATTGCACCATTAATAATGCAATATTAAATTCATGAATCCTGCAGCTGGTTAAATTTAATCGTACAATTCAAATATGGTCTCTATTATGACTAGGGAACTATCTCGCTCAAAATATCTTAAAATGGAAATCTTGCACGTTCCCTAGTCACCGCACGATGCTGACCAAATAGCAGGAAGGAGAACAATACGCGGTCAATCGAGAAACCATAGAAAGCAGTCACTCACCCGTTGAGCCATTATGCTGCAGATAATCCTGCACTGGACGGCGCGTTAGAAGATACAATAAGCGTTCAATTTTGCGCTACGATCTCGCCGATGGACGTCAAACGGGCCCCGAAAGCAGTGAATGTTTGACGGTGTATGATGGATATCTCTGTGTAAATACTACCAATCTTCTCGCGGAGGACAAAATGCTGCCACCGTCGCATTTCCTTTGCCCTCAGTGCAAAGCGGAGAGGTATAATTGTGTAAATATAGCAAGAGCCAACTGGGAGTGTGGCCCCACCTTCAGACTGTCGTTCATATCTCAAACTCTCGTCGCGAACTGACAACGAGTGAATTCGATAATGCCTTGTTCAGACTACCATCCTACGCACCAACATGCATACAATGGTAATGTGAGCGGGTCACATCGTTACCACGTTACCCTCACTACTCATCAGGGCATTATGACGAAAAAGTAAATAGCAAGTGAACGGATTAAGAAATTCAATATTTATGTAACGTTCTAAAGCTTTAGAAATTTATGTTTTCCCAGCAAATGCCACATTTATATGATTATTCATTGAAGATACATCATATGCTTCATCCTAATGATTGTCTATTTTTATTATCGTTATTCATTTTTTCCAGTTTCTGCTCGAGATACCAGTGCTACCACTGTAAAGTGACATATTTAGGTGATATATTTTGGTTAATACATTTGATAATGAGTGTAGGTTTAGGCAATACACAAATGGATCACTGTATATATATGCAAGAAATACACAATTTTGCATTAAAATTAGCAATAATAAAATAGTAAGTACCAAAAGTAAATATTTTGCTGCAACGCTTAACCATTCCCACTAATCATCCCACCGAATTTATCACCTTAATTTTGAATCACTATCCCAAATCCATACTGAAAGATAATGCGATTAGAAATGATTCGATTAGTGTTATCCAAAACTTGAACGTTTACAGTTATTAAACGTTTACGTATATGAAAAGCATGTTCGTTTAAACTTGACAAAAAACTTGAACGATTACATATATTGAAATCTTGTTTGCTAGTATAATCCGTTATGTTTTCACGATCCTAATTGCTAAGATATTACGTTCATATATGTTTTTAGATAAAACGAGATATCAATATGCCCTTATAACATGAAAGAAATGGCTACGACAATCATTCTCAATGTAATTTTCACTACCATGAGTTAGGGGACTATGGGGGGAGTTTGCAGCAACGCGAAGATGGGAAGGTCAGCAATGAAACTTCCGTTCGATCTTCAATTAGTTTTAAAACTATGTAAATCTAGACTATAAATAAAGGCTGGAAATTCATACAGGAATTCTATTATACTCGGAGACACAGCATAGGAGGATTAGGCGCTAAAATGCCTCGATAAGAAGAAACTGGTCTCGTTCTCAATCAAAAATGAAACGACTTAAAATAGTGACTATTTATATTCCTGGTCATCGACCAGTTGCAATAATGAATACTTATTTGAATTTGAAGCCGCTGGTGAACTTAAAGTAGAAAAAATATGGATATGATTGGTATACAGATCATGATACATACGGACTCATTCGGGCATCAGAATAGCAGTCTAGTCGAAACTTTATATTACATTTTTACAGACAAAAAGGAGCAATGAACAATTTTTAAATTCATTGAGCGATATACTGAGATATCTTACTCCTATGTTATATTTATATCGTAAAATATTCACGTTTTCCAGCACCATTTTATTCGCTGTTTTCTATAAACCTAACAATCATTCATGCATACGAAAATCATAATAATGATCATGACTTTGGCCATAGTATAATATGTAATATGAAAAAACTGAGATGGCAAAAAACCTCAGGCAATGATAACCACATTTTTTTATTGATGAGAGACATATAGCCGTGGTTATTTACTAAACCTCTACTCGTCTGTGATTGGAAGAGGGAAAAATATAATATTGGGAGCCGAGTTTTTAAATACAACCAAACTATAGTGCGGAATAGTGCATTTTCACCTGTTAGTCACTGTTGGTGAGTGTAATTTTCATCACCGTATCATAGCTAAAAGACGAGAGCGTAAAATGTATGGGAATGAATGTGACTGTATATCCCTCCAATGACCAATGCATCGAGTCATAATGTATACCCATGCGAAAATGAATCGACGAAATTGCGTTTCACTTTTTTTCCCGCGTCGTCTCTAGCTGTGAAGGTTTTAATGAATAATTTTAGCGTTAAATTCCAACCGGTAATTGAGCGAACCAACAATCAAATTATTCGCGACATTTGATACACCCAATCTCTAAATACTCCACTGCTATAGTGGTTTCGTGTTCATTTAGCTTTGGCGTGATTTGCATAAACTATTTAATTACATGCTTGCATAATGGTCCCTTTACTTTAATAACGTATTCTCAATACTTTGAAATTGATAACTAACCGTATTTAATTACAGCTTTCTCTTTCATTTTCTGTGAAACATCACGTTATGTGAAACTTGGCGAACTTATTTATAATATGCATCAGGGAACGATGGCGATTTTCATTTTTTATTAAATGAAATTTGAACTGTTACAATAACTAAATTAGGATAAATTTGTATCGGTAACCATGTAACGATATGCTGATGATATTGCCATAGTTACAGAAAAGAAAGAAGATTTAAAAATTATACTTAACGAGATGGAAAGAATTCTTAGAGACCAATATGGAATGAGGATACACAAGCAAAACACTAAAGTGATGGTATGCGGTGCTCAAGACTGCTGTGAACCTGTAAGGATAAGAATAAATGATGAAGAACTAGGACAAGTTACAGAATACAGCTACTTGGGAAGCAAGATAACAGAAGATGGAAGGAGTAAACGAGAAATTGTGAATAGAATACAACTAGCAAAAATAGCTTTCAATGATAAAAAGACTACTGACTTGTAAAAATGTTAGTTTGGAAGTAAGAAAGAGGGTTATGAAAGCTTATGTTAGGAGTGTGGCCCTTTACGGGTGTGAAAGCTGGACTATAGGGAAACGTGAAAAGAGCAGATTAGAGGCCCTAGAAATGTGGTGCTATCGAAGGATGCAGAAAATCAGCTGGCGAGACAGAATCACCAATGAGGAAGTGCTGAGAAGAGTACGAGAAAATAGAAGTCTCTGGAGACAGATACAGACAAGGAGACTTAAACTAATAGGTCACATTCTACGATGCAATGGTTTTATAAAATTAATAGCTGAAGGTTTTATTGAGGCGACAAATCGTAGAGGAGGTCCTAGATTAAGCTATATGAAGCAGATCATCAATGACTCTGGATACGTCTCATATGGTGAAATGAAGAGGAAAGCTGAGCAAAGAGCGGAATGGCGTGCTATTGCCAACCAACCCATGGGTTTATAACCGAAGAAGAAGAAGAAGAACTATGTACAAAATAGTTTTTGCCCAACGGCTTCTGCCCGATGAATGAAATTAATTTGGGTTAAACTCTGATCACAGACTTCTTAATAAGTTGTTATCAGGAATACAATTATAAATTAACACGCCACGAGTAAACGTAAAGAGCAGGAACAAAAATAGCAACCTCTTGTACATATCAGGTAAAAATTTAAACAAAGTGTAACTACTCAAAATTTTCATACAGATCAAATACACTTGTGTGATAATGTATGCTGTTTTTCTTACACACGAATGCATTATTAGAAATACAAATTCATCTGTCAATCAAAAGATAATTACTTTCTCCATGAATAATTTCTATATCACAATTTTATTTCATTGTAAATTGAATGTATATTTTCACAATTTAACATAAAAACGTTTCCACTCATTATATGCAAATCAGGTGCATATAATGAGTGGATACTAACCCTCAAAGGTTTTGTGGTTTCATTAGATTTTCGTATAGAAGGTGTAAGAAGAAATTGTATAACTTTGCTGCCAAAGATGTAGTGAGGGAATTCTAACGTTTTCGTAACAGTGCGTATTTCTAATGGCGACAAATACATAGTATTATCCACAAAATATTATTTGTACTACCAGTTTGATCTTTTTTGTTTTTGCGTGCATTTTGGATGTCGGAAAGGTATTTGACTGAGTTTATTGGGAAAACTGAATCAGGTACTTGATAGAATAGAAATATATTGACGAGAGAGGAGGCTCATGGTATTATAGAAACTTAATAATAACTCTAAGGGCACAGGTGAATTACGTTTAACGGGAAACAGGGTGGGCATTTATAGGTGGCGGGTGGAATAGCAATCATGACCGTTGTCACCTTCAAATTTTAAAACATTTGCCAAAAAATGGCCTGAGTGGAATGGGAAAAGTTGAGTGAGAGAATTAAAGTAGGAGACAAGTTATTAAGGGTGGTTAGATTCAGGTAAGTCAGGCAAGTAAATTTAACCATTTTAAGACTTAAACAGTCTCTTTTCGTACTCGCATCTCAGAAATCATTTCTGTCCCTAATTTTAGTTGCCAAAATTTAGGGGAGTCCTTAAAAGGATATAGGATACGACTTATGGTAAAGATGTTAAATGTCCGTATATTAAATTGTTTCTTTAAACTAATACTCTTACAAGGCAGATTCACAGGTAGAACAGGACATTGGTGGCAGTACGTTTCCAAACACTTTTCCCTATCCCTCCCTTACCGATTACACGTAAAGTCGCCCTAGATGCGAGGGTACGTACCATCGTGTGTCACATTCCGTAAGACTCTCTTTGTCGACTTATAAGAGAAATTCCAGTGATTATGAATATAAAAACTAGGATAGAGCAGACATTCAAAGTGGAAATTATAGGTAATGCCTCATCACTATTTTACTCATAATTTGGAAATAGTTGTATATCATTCGTAAATGGGGAAAACCTTTCCTCCACAATCCCATAAAAAATTCAAATTTCATTTTCGTAATGGTGAATTTCCCTATTAAATAGTTTAAAATGTAGTCCAAGGAAAGATTAGTAGATAAGAATATGTATATTGATTAACGTATTATAGCATTCTCAATGGAATATACTCGTATAGCACAAAGGTATTATATAGCAATAATACCAAAGAGAAAACAAGAAATGACACAGTCAGTGTAGTTTTCTTTCTTGTGATTAATACAGATCACTTCCATAAACGTTATGCTGGAATTATATGCACGATCTGAATGATAATATTGAGTAATTCACACTTTCTCCCTTTTTCAAAGTCAATTTGATTCTAGAAGACGCCACCAAAGCCATTAGTTTCCTATTAGAACCCTTTTGTTCGTAGAAAATTACCATTTAATTGAGCTGTAATGATTAAATAAATATACATTAAATTCCTTTTTCTTTAAGGTACACACAATATATATTTTAATAGTGCAATTCTTAATGATATCATCTCTTTACTGCATGATCTTGAAGTCAATGAGTCGGAAAGGCGTAAATAAATTTCGCTCTACCCCGTATACCTTCAACGGTCCTCTTTAAGTCTCATTCCGACCAAATGTCTACTTCAAAGGACAAAGAGTCTAGGAAACTTTACTATGTTTGTGTTTTCAACCTTCAATCTCCAAGAGGATTGGGTGAAAGTGTACGTGTTTCATTGAGCCTTTTTCACCCCTTTCGAGACGTGATCCTCTCCTGACATTCGCACCCGAATTCGCCAGTTAGGTTCCCTCTCTCTCAAAATTCCCTGTTCGTCTCTCCCACGCACGTCCCGAGCAAGACGCTATTCACAACTCCTCCTAACTTCTCCTATTAGCCCTAACTTCTATTCCGGCGGATTACTACGGATTAGATACCCCACCGTTCCTTCACATCTGCTTCCCCATTTCCCCTACCGCACGCTGTCGCACATCACAGCCTAATTCTCAACGCCTTCTTTCGCATTCTGAGTCTTTTTGGTATATCGAGTATTTGGTATATATATATATATATATATATATATATATATATATATATATATATATATATATATATATATATATATATATATATATATATATATATATATATATATATATATATATATATGGGACTAATAAAGCATTCGTGTGAAGTATGGCATACAAGTGATCAAAAACGTGGACCATTAGAAAATAATACCAGGAAATATTAACAAAATCCAAAACCTGGTGTTTAAAGAAGGGCGCTGAAGACCATAGTGATAGATAAAATAGGAAAAGAAGAAGTATATAGAAGAGTAGAATGGAAAAGGACCTTACGGAGAACTATTTAGAAAAGAAAAAAACATATGTATTGGGTGCACCCTGATGCAAAGTGTCTGAAGAAATAAAGTGAAAAAAGGATAATGTAATTACTCTCCATTAGGAAGTCATAGGGGTAAATACATGGAACAACTAAAGAGGAGAGTATGTACGAAGAATGATTGGGTATTAAGGGAATTAGCAGTACGTAGGGTAGGGTGGAGGACTAAGTCAATCAGTCTAAAAATTGAACGACGATTGACGATTAATTTTATTTTGGTTACAATTCCGCCGTTTATCTTCTATACACCCTGCGAAAAGTGTGCCACTGTGTCAAATAGAATTGAAAGAGTTTACATGGAAGACCAATGATTTGTGTATATATTTTTTTACTTTTTTTATACTTATAACTCCGTTTACTCTACAAGAAAATGGGAAGCCCACACGGAAAAACGAAAGGCATCATAGGCCTTCCCTGGCGTGTCGGGTCGTCCTAGCTGGCTTTCTCTGCCGATAGCCACCCAACTACTAGACTTTTGACCCCTCAAATACAACTTTAAACCGGGATTCTATTGTCCTACCCACCGTAGACGAGGAATATTGAGTTGAAGGATGTGCCTACGCTTCGATTAGAATTTGTCCGCATTGTCCCTCCATGGTGGCCCCTGATTCGAGGACGTAGTCCGGCAGACCGCACGGCGTCTACCCGGAAAGGGAGCCAGGAGGACACCTAACCCCAATAATTTGGGCAATTTTGGCTCCTCCGGTTCTCAAAGATGTGAGTTTTGTGAGAGTGAATGTGTGAATAACCTGGCATTCTTAGTGGGGTCTCATTAGCCCTACGAAGGATCCCAGGTTATAACCCCAAGCATCCTTAGCGGGGTCCCATTAGCCCTTGGGGGGTGTGTGTGTGTGTCTGTGTTGGTCACTGGCGAGGAAGTCACTTTCCCGTAAACTATCACAGGAGGGTATTCTGGTTGAGAGGCTGGGGTTGGTCACTGACATTTTCGTTAAATCAACACAGTAAACTTTTATTTCTTTCTTTTGACGACTGGTGCCAATTATTACGGCCATTGGAGATTTATTCTTTATTTGTACAGTGTCTCTCACTGTTTAGTGAGTAAACGCACAGCGCATCTGGTAGTTTGATAGGTGTAAATAAAATCGTTAACTTTGGGCATCAAGTAGTAGTAGCGAACGTTGAACAACAGGGCAACGCCATGTTGTTTCGGTTATTTCTACGATTGAGAAAGAAGAATGTAGAAAGAGGAAAAATAGAACTAAAAATCGATATAATCTGATAATATGCGAATTATTTTTCAATTATAATTCTCTGACCCTATCTGAGCAGTGAAGTATACTGTATATCATCGATTGATTCTGATAGACTGAGCAGAAAAATGTGTCTGGAAACTGACGTATTTACCTGTTGACAGACTGATACTTCCGTGTGATTTACAAGAGGTGTTTTTGAGAGTAGGAATAGTATTAGCGGTCATAATGGTACAAAGCTTTAAGTATTTTACTCGCATTCCTAGTTTTGAGCAGTTTTTATCGCTTATTGTTGCGTTAAAAGTGAATTTTAAAACATTAATGAGTATTTCTCCAATAATGCCATTAATCATTTGTCTTAAATTTATCGGTACTCTTCTGGAGTCATCAAAAGTATAATAGCATTTAGGAGACTTTAGTTCCGGCAATGCCCCTTAATTTCCGTCTTTAAACCGCATTCCTCGCTATTAGGGATAAGGGCTGGTTATTCCCATATCCAATGCTGTTTCCAATGCAGATGCTGTTTAAGCATCAGTTTCCACCTAGTGAATACAACCTGTGAATGAGACTTTCATGCTCAAAATCCACAGTGTACATTCAATACTAAACAATCAATGTACTTCTATGACTTACTGAAAGAATTAATCAATTAATGTTCAATTAAGCCATCATTGCGCTAGGCAGAGCGATTCATTTAATTACCCGTTTTATTATTCTCATTAAGGTCTCGAAACTCATGTTCGATTGCGTTGTTTCAATGGGAGACCCAAATGCTTTTAATCCTTATTTAGTTCACCGATTCCCCATTCATACCAGTAAGTCAATCGAATGGGAAGCTTTTAATGCTACAAAATGGTTTTTCGAGTACGCCTTTGTCAATTTACGCCTTATTCATTCCGATTATATTAGAGCAGCAACCAAAGTACGCTTGTTAACCATGCCCAAAGGAGATACGAAAAAGAAAGGCGTCCATTCCACCACCTATCCCCTTCCTCATCTGCATTCCCCCAACTCCCTGTTTATCTCGACTTCACGCGACTAGACTGAAAAAAAGGGAATATAACTTTGAATAAAAAAGTTTTTTGAAAGGTGAATTTTACTTTCATGGTAAATTGTCTGGTATTTCACGGCATCTTATTTCGTTACTCGGGTGTATGAGCAGGCACTCTCTTATTTTGTCAGTTGCCAGGTGTAGGCGTGATTAAAAAGCTACTCGTTCTAAGGTGCTAGAAAATTTTTATCATATATTCGCTTACAATCTCTTATATTTTTCAGTTAAGTCAAGAATTTTGGAATTGTAGTCGTAAGTATTTGCCTGAGCGAATAATTCTGTAGCTGACAACTCAAACATTTTTCATCGGCGTTAAGACTCGATTTCACAAATGTTACATTATATTCCACTTATTAACTTAAAGAAACTTTTCTTTGTATTTAAATAATTAATTAGCTCTCTACTATTATTAACTTAAAGAAACTTTTCTTTGTATTTAAATAATTAATTAGCTCTCTACTATTATTAACATAAAGAAACTTTTCTTTGTATTTAAATAATTAATTAGCTCCTCTGCTAGTAACAAAAAACATAACTGGGAGAAACAAAATAAATTTTCTATCTATTTATCGTAATCTCTTCAAAAACTTCTTCCAGGAGTCGGTCCATTTAGCTACTTGCTCATCCCGTTGCTTCAGTCCCCACTCTCACAAAAATCCGGCCACCCATCTTTCCCTTCTGTGGGCCACCACAAATACCCACTCCCGTATCTTTTCAAAGTTACGGGTGTATTTCATTCCCCTTCCAGCCGATAAGTAACCCCTTCTTTCTTCCCTAAGTAGCTCAAGTGAACGTATTCTCCCCATTCCCATTTTTCACCTCAGCTCTAACCCCTCCCTCATCCTGTGCCTTACATTCTGCCTGCTCACTCCCATCTTTCTCAGAAAGACGCGATTTCTTCAGAGTGAATGATTCTTTCCAAACCGGTCCCCTAAAGTCTCTAGGAGCTCGGCATATTCGTCACTCAAGACCGTCTGTATTCAGTGCTGTCGTGGGGAGGAAATAGAAAAGAAAAAAATCGTTGGAATAGCATACTTCTTGAAGACGGCCCGCTATTATAAGCATGAGAAAACTTTGAATTCAATATCTCCTCGCCTTGAGTGTTGTCACTCGCCCTTCTGGATGCCCATTCGCATAGGACTTCGTCGAAATTTTTCCTATGTTTTTTCAAGTACTTCTGCCATAAATTATGGACCACTCTTTCTTAATGGATGACCACCTTTGTAAAAACCAAGGTTTTGTTTTATTTTTTCTCGAGTCTATATCTATTTACGTATCCCTAGCATTTACTCAAATTTTTCCTACTAGAATAGAATATTTATTGATTGTTATAGGGTCGTTCCCCTTAAAAAAATATAATAATGAACTTAGTAATGCGAGTTAGTGGGCAAAAATAAAAAGTATAAAGTATTAGACGATAGGTTCAAGGTTCTATTAAACATGACATATTTACGTAGAAACTGCACTTTTTAAATGATTACCATCAGAATGTTATGCATCACAAAATTGTATTTTGAATGTTGAAAGAGAGGGACTACTTTTTATATATTTTGGTGATTTTTCCACAGGTGGCAAAATAAAAATATAGATTGCAAATATGTTATCATGTATGCAAGGCAAACTGCAAATTATTATATATAATGAAGTTAGAAATTTATCAATCAAGTTCATGGCATAAAGATGAAACTACAACATTAAGAATCAGACTATAATGCATTATAGTATTTCATTTTGAATTTTTAGTATATAGTACCTGTATATTCCATTATCCCATTCCGAAGAAAAGAAAAAGTCAAGGAAGTTATTGATAGCCCTTGAAAAATGGCTCCCATTTAATTATTTTCGATATCTGAAAACATTTTTTTCAAACTCTCCCATATATCTGTAACACCACCATAATTTGAATATTCGTTATTATTTCTGAGCTCAACCAATAGCATATTATTTAGCTTAAATCTATAACATACTCTCACCTTGTTGTAGATCAACCTCTCCTCATATACTGATTAACGCTGTTATCTCTATCAGCGCCCATTATCAGCGTCTCTTCAGATCCAAAATGTTTGTCTGTTCCACGTTCGGTCCCTTAAATCACCCTTGTATCTATTATTAATTTCCTCAATATTTCACTTTACACAGTGAAATCAGTCATGATTTTTAAATATCCACTGTTCTATGCTCAAAATGGATTTTCTAAAATTTTTAACATGAATCAGAAACAAACAATCCATTTGATCAGCACATACTCAATAAGTTTTTGCCATTATAATTTACTCAAGGGTCACCAAAAGTCTAAACCAGACTATCAGATTCATGCCATCAAGTTACAACCGAATTATACATATTTATAAGTACGATTATTCTTAAACCAGAGCAGCATTTCTCAAAAACTATCAGTTCTTCCCAAAACTCACATATTACAATTTCAACTTCTCTATAAAGTAGTGCATAACAAGTCACAACCATATCTCTCCAAAAACCTACTTTCATACGAGCAATAAAGGGGATGCTAATGATATATCCCAACTAGCGTTTTAACTGTCTCATTGAGGATTAAACGTACACCTTGGATGTCATGTAGAAACTCTTCAACTTCTGGCCACAATGCTAACCCACCATCATCAGTTGTAACAACGTCCCGCTCCTTGAGTTGGGTTTCGTAAATGAAAAACATCCCCTCGTTTAGTTTTCATTGCTTTCATCAAAGATTCCTTCTTTCTATACAAAATCTCTTTCATCAAGTGACAAATTTCAGGATTGAATGGTCATGTCTTCCCCATAATCTAAATTTACATATTACCTTGCAAGCTACCAAAAGGGTGGGTGGCAGGCGTGAGTTATCATCAATATACGCTATAATGTACCAATAACTTTCACCAACTATGGATATTCAACCAACCCTACAGAAACTATTTCTAATCATGTATATCAAAGTATGTTTCATCTATATGGACCATGCGAAACGTGATATTAGTACTGCATAACACATTAAGAAACAAGTGATTGGTCAAACTCCTTCAGCATTTGCTGCCCATTTTGATTTGGGCTGTTACCCGCAATTTTTAGTAGAATACACAAGTTTGCAGTGATCGATCTACATGCAGATTTTTCTGATTACGGTGCTCTACCAAACAGGCTCGACATATTTTCACCAACATGCTATATGACAAACTAAATCAAACAATAGCCTCAGCTTGCCTTCTCTCATTCACTCGTGCTTGGAGATATTCTACAAGAATTACCCCGAGAGCTAGCACACAATTGCCCGAGTCACATCACTATTAGGTATATACGAGTTACTGACAGAGAGAATTACGTCTATCTGTCCACACATACAGCTATCTAGGGTGCTCAAATGTAATCCTGAAAGTTCTTACTTTAAAAGTCATGATGGTATATTTCTAGGTAAACTTGCCTAATTCAGATCGTAATATTTATGGATCTAAATATTAGCATTACAAATTCAATACAGATTTATTCAAATGTAAGGGGGCCCAAATGCAATTGGTAAAGCATACTTTCCTTTACCTTTTCAAAAAAGATTTATCAGCGCATATCAATAAGATTTTACTTTCAAGCACTGATCACCGCATCTATATAATACGCCAAATGTTCGTTATAAACGCCAAACGTTCAAAAAGTTCTAAGACAATTTTCGAATCGTAAGGTTTAGTGCGGTCCTTATTATCCGATGCTAGCGATCTTCGTCAAACTTTGGAGATAAAAATGGAGAAAAAAATATTTACGAGATAGTCCTTTGAGTCAGGCAAGAGCAAGAAAACGCTAATTGAACACAGCCGACTGTAATGTGTCAAAGTGTGAAAGAATGGCAAGAAACTCATGCTGAGGCGTAGGGGTTAATAGGTGGAAGTGGCGTCAAGAGAAGCATGATTGCGTGAGGAATAAGGAATAGTGGGAGCGGAGGAGAAACATCAAAGTTCTTCGAACGTAGCCTTGGAATTCCCGACCTCCGACCCTTACCTCACCACAGCTTCATTCTCATCGCTTCAATTCTGCTTTTACGGGATATCGTTGATTATCACGTTTGCATGCTCTGTTCTACTTAAACTCACTGCTAAGTGTCTCAATCATCTTCCATACGCTTCCATAATTTACTTCAAAGGGTATGCTACTCGTGCAGAAATGGTAGCATGCTAATATCGTCAGGTCTCAATACTACTTTCAAAAGGATTCCTTTTAAGATGTCACCCACATAAGGAGACGTTTAATGCAACCAATATTCGGATGAAGAATTACTTTTCTTCATCATTTCAGAGTCATGAAAGCGGAAGATTTGGCTACAAGGTTAAGTCTTGCTAAGTTGTAGCTCAACTATCACCTGAGTCAACCACGATATGACGCATAAGTGTTTCAAAATTGACTATGGCATTGTGTTAAACAAAAGATTTTTCCTACCTCAAATCCAATACACTTACATCTACATATTACCTATAATATATCAGTAACTTTCACCAACGTGCACTACTCAAAGGTATTCTACCAATGGTACAGAAACTGTTTGTATTAATTTTTATTGCTTCTACGTGGAAGAGATACTATACTCATGCAAGAATCATGCAACACATGATAGTAGTACTACGTGGCAGATTAAGGGCTGAAACCTGAAACCTCGCTTTAGCAGAATCTCCGCTAGATACGTCATCAGATGCTATAGCGGCCCAGTTCCGCAACTACCGCCCACTACCAGCTGTAGCGAGCCCCAGACATTGTTATTCGCTAAAAAAATCATGGCCGCTGGATTTCGTCTGCTGGGGGTATCTCATTTATTATCAATAAATATTGATGTAAAGTGAGCTGTATGGTCATGATAATCATTTGAAATTAAATAAAAATAAAGCAGGAACGTTTTAATTACCCGCTTCGATGCTGGAGGGAGTATCGAAGGTAAAATAACAAATATCATCAAAACCGTAATGAAGTCTCCTCGGCTTCCAAATTTTTTTACTCCTCTTAACTTACATATGGGTTTTGTTTTTCCTAAAAAAACAATTTATTTTAGTACAAGCTTAACAAGAATGTTGTAATCACCCACCTTGTGCCTAAAAAAGCCACATTTTGCGTAAAATACTTATGTCAACAAATCCGTTTTCGAACCACCTCTGTCCACCCTCAATTTATGTTAGTTTATGTGTGAAGATTACCATTTTACTGAAAAACCATTTCATTTTAGATGAAATCGTACCTTAAGCTTTTAATATTATGGTATAAATGATGAATGAAATTTAACTTATGTTAGAAGAGCTACTAATATCGATGGAACTGTACAGTCCTTCTCCCTCTGTACATACGTCGTTATACTCCTCTCATAATGAACGATACGTACCTCTGTGGGGTTCAAAATACAATTTATATTTGACGGATTGTGCTAATGTCCATCCTATCCTGCAAAACTTATTAAGTCTATGGTTTTACCTATAAATTTGTCGTCGACAGTCACGAAGGTTGTTGGCAATGCGAACGATATGTGTGCGCAAAGCTTTCATTGTCTGCGTCTTTTATTATTGGCATTTCATTTCGTTGCAGTCCAATTTGCATGTCAAGTTAAGTGTATAGCCATCATTATAGTGTCAAGTTTTATACGTCCAGCAGAGGAAGTCCGACCGCCATGATTGCTTTAGCGAATAGCATGGTCTGGGGTTCGCTACAGAAGCAGTGGGCGTTCATAGCAGAGCTGGGCCGCTATCATCAGCTGGTGATGCATCCAGCGGAGATTCTGCTATAGCGAGAATTCAGGACTCAGCCTATAACGTCGCTATATTCGTCAACGTCATACGGTTCGTCAACCTAATCCCAAAATACAGGAGGCAACACGCCCCCCTGCTACAATGCGGATAGTTGGATTAGCGGAGCCTCCGCTGCATGAAAAGCGAAGTTTCTGGATGCGGCCATAAGAAACAGGCATTAGATAGCAAATCACCTTTAATTTAACTTAACCCATGCCATACAACCTTCTACATCTACATCTTTGACGTATTAGTGTTTTAGTAAAACACTCATTTACTCCGTCAGCACCAACCACGATATTCGCGAGTACTCTCACGGGTAGTCGACGGACACTTCTCAATAGGGCGAATCAATTGACACTGTATTCATTCAGGTAGGTGGCTGTAGAAACCTGAATTAGATTGGTTGAGGCCTGGGGACCAGGGCTCTGACAAAAGGTAAGTCACAGATAGAAGGAAAATATGTTTACGCTCCAAAGTAACACCATAAATACCGAAACAAAAAGAGTTCTTTTTTCTTTGGAGATCGTTTCCTTACGGATTTACTGGTCCACTAAATATTTTCCTTGAAATATTTTTCTGCTTCTTTGGTATGTAGCTGGAGAAAAATTCCTTATATTCGATTGTATTTTCCAGTTCAAATCCGAGAGGAGAATTTATTCCTAATGATAAAAAATGCTTATTTACCCAATTATTGAGAAAAAAATCACAGGAATTTGTTAGGAAAATGACAAAGCCACAATAGGAAAAATAATGAAATGATGCCCCAGTTAAGTGTTTACTTATTATTAATTTCAAGACTTCTACGATCAATATAAGAGTAAACACTGAAAACATGCTTTTAATGCTTTCATTTGAGATGATATTATAGTTACACTGATTTTTTTGATTTTCGCGTATATTTTTAATATGATTGATTTTATCGGCCATATAGCAGTAGTTGGTTGAAAGTTCATCTACATCTATATACTACACGAAGAGCCACCTCATAGCGTGCAGCAGGTGGTGTTAGGACACCAGCCGTGTAATGATGTAAGGGACTAGGTTTTGGGATGAGAAATGGTGACGAGTATTATGGGAAAGTATTTAGTGGAGATCAGATTTTTTGTGGTCGCTTATTGTGCGCGGAACGAACGAATTCTTATACCTATCTGTTCGGTAATGTATCTCTCTTATTTAATCGCTTCTGTCAGACCTAGAGATGTAGTGAGTCGTCATGATAGCATTCTCTGTGTAGCTCTAAATCACACAATTTCTGAATTTCTCAAGCAAGCTAAGTCTAATGTGCAGCATCTGATTCTCTAGGGGCTCCCACATAAATCCCTATTGTGTGATTAATAAATAGTTTTGAAACACTATATGTTCGATCGTAGAAGTTCATAATGAAGCTCGCTATTTTTTTATATTTTATTAATGTTTTTTGTTTGAATCTTTATGACCATGGTCCGAAATTTTCGCGGCGTATTTGAGGTGTGGTCTAACAAGAGCAAAGTTGTATCTCTCTTAGACGTTTTCATCCGAGGACCTTACTATAATACGCTTAACAAAACCTAGTATCTTTAATGCTGTGCCGCGTATGTTTTGTACGCGTGTTCCCCACGAGATATCATTAGTCAAGGTAATTCCATGGTATTTTACTCTATCTGTTGATTTTATGTTTACTTCACTCATTGTATAGGTATTGCATTTACGTAGTGACTCTAGCAAGAAGTGAACTGTGGTGCATTTACTAAGATTTAATTCTAGCCCCCACTCCTGGCATCACGAATGAACGTTGTTAAGGTCCGACAACAGAATTTCTAAGTCCGCGACTTCGATTATTTCACGCTAGATTACTGTATCGTCTGCAAATAATCTTAATTTACTACTAATTCGAGAACTTAGGTCATTAATATAATTAATGAATAAAGGAGGGCCAATCACGCTTCCTTGAGGAACACCGGATGTGACTTCGACTATATCAGAGCCAAAGCCATCAATAACTACTTTTTTTTCGATCATTGAGAAAGTCCCTTATCCAGTTCACTATTTATGAACCCCGCATGAATACAATTTATAAATGAGTTTTTACTAAAGAACCTTTTAGAATGCCTTCTTGAAATCTTGGTATATTGCGTCGACTTGCTTTTTTGATTCACCTGATTTTAGGATATAATGAAGGAAGGGCGCAAGTTGTGTTTCACCGGACATGTCCTTATGGAAGCCATGCTGACTACTGTATAAGAGGTTGCGATTAGCCAGGAATGTCATAATATCGCTTACCTCAATGCGTCAAGTGTTTTTTTAGTATCTACTCATGATAAATGATTCCACTAATCAAGTATCAATTATACCTAATCTCGCAGTCAATCTTTATCGGAAAATAGTACATTATTATTTCTCTTCCACTTGCCTTTATAAAAACTAATGCTAAACTTTAACTGAATATTTTAGTTCTGTAACGTAACTTCAAAATTATTACCTTCATCCAAATTCCAAATGTCTCATTTCACTGTTATTTTCAACATTTTTAATTACATTTGTTCTAATAGAATAAATCGCCTGAAAAACAAATCTCATTCATATATAATGAATGCATAGTATTTTCTTTCTTCCACATATGAAAATCAATACTATTTTTGGTAAAATTTATATACAAATATGGTAAACACTAGGTTCCACAAAGTTAGTGCCGATATGCTCTATTACATTTTCCCCTTTTGCTTGGTTGAAGTTAGATTGATGGTAATGAGGATTGGGACGAGGGTAGGGAGAAGCTATTACAGTATATTAAAGCATTGGAGAGGATTTGTAGCCCGGGAAGTACTGAAATGTTGGAAGAAAGTAAAGCTGAGGGTGTGCCATACATTTATGGAGCAATGTGGGTGGCGGAAGGGATAGGTAAGGTCGGGAGGGTTAAAATTGATGAGATGAAAGTATGTATGGGTAGAGAGGATTCTGACAAAGTAGAATGTGTAAGGCATGCAAAGGGATGATGGAGGATGGGGAGGAATAAAAGAGGCGGAAAGGTAGCGATAACCATCAAGATAAATGACAAAGCAAGAGTAAAAGAGGAAGTAAGGAGGATGCACAAATGCCTGGAAAGATATGTGGAGGTGAATCCGAAAAAAGTTGATTTGTTGGAAAATGAAGGTGAGCCCTGGTGGAGAGACCCATGTATCTACTACATGTGCAAAACATTTCCAATCACATATCGCAACCTATCATTCAAACGTCTAATACATTGTGCTTCCATTTACGTAGACATTTTATTAAGAAATGAACCACACTCATCCATTACAACTATTTGTACAGTGAGCAGCAAAATCAAATACACTCATACAAACCAGTCACGCCGTTCCCTTCCGGGGTAGGCAGAGTCACAAGGTTTCACTCATAATAACTTCCTCCATATTGATCTACCCTTGCAAACCTTTTTTTCTTCATTTACCCCCATACACTACTTCATACACGCCCTCCTGTTTTTAAGACTGCTATTATTCCTCCTCCTAAGAATTTCCTTGACTTTATTCAATCATAACTTTCTCGGCCTACCTCTACCTCTCGCACCATTCATTTCACTCTAATACATCTGTTTCGTTATTCAACTCTCAGCCATTCCCTCAACATGGCCAAACCAACGAAGAACACTCCTTTTATATATGTCCATTACTAGAGTGTCTAACCCACATTTATATATTACCCACTCATTCCTGACCCTATCCACCCTACGTTTGCCGCAAAAACACTCCTCAGATGTATGACTGCGGCACGATTCGGATTGGGCTAGAGAAATGGTATGTTGTCGTGAAAAGTTTTAGTATATTGATAGTTCAATAATGGTGATTAAGATTCTGCAAAAATAGTCGGAAGTGGTGGGGAAGTGGATAAAAGAGTGAAACAGGCGAAATGAGGTAAAATGGCTTATGCGCCGTATTTACTGAGTGAAGAAAACCAACCTTCATTAAATTCTTTTCTTTTAATGGGAGACGTTTTTCTCAATTAGTCAGTAGTGAAATGAAGAACAGGATCCACCCTAAGGGGTATCAGCTACCGTGATTACTCGAGTTAGGGTGTAAAGGGAAGTAAAGGAAATAATTGTATTGTTTTATGTAGCTGTTTACCACAAAGATTTATTAAGAGTGCGATCTATTTCACTAATTTGATGAAGGCAGCTCGGAATGGAATCCTTTGACATGCTCTAATTGTAACATCGGAAAAATAAGAGAATTGAGTAATTTGAGTTAAAAAGCTGTCTTAGTATGTTTCTTTGCCTCTTCTTCAATCAAGTAATGCTTTCTTTAAATTTTGAAATTTTCGGTGAACATATGATAATTATAAATTTTATAAACTTTCAAGATCCAGCCAAGAATGCCGGTTAAAAACTGCTATATAGCTAACAATAAAGCAGTATATAGCTTATAATTCATAAAACATTTCATCATATACCCGTTAAATATTTTTAACAGATGTCGTAGTACGTTATACAAATGTAGTGACATATACTTACGGAGCCACTTCTGTGGATCTTTTTATTTTTTCTTCAACAGACTTCTCTTTCGCTTTTATAAAACAAATCCCAAATATATTCCACGCGACTATAATACCGACCATGTTAATATCAAGATAATTACTACTTGTAAATGCTGAAACTGGGGTCCATATAAATGCTAGAGTGGTTGATACTAAGATTTCGTTTTTATTATATTGCCATGGTTCTACAAAGGAAAGCCTGAAATTGTATTACGCTCGTCTTCGCGTTTCTTCAATCAAACTGGTGGAGGATGGCTTGCAAGGGGTGAAAGTTTTGTAAATCTTTCCCTGAAGGGATTTACTTTGCTTTGTATATCACCCCTCCTGCCTAGTAGAAGGCTTTCGACGCTTATAATTGGACTGCTGACAGTTTCTATAAGTAAGGAATTCAAGAGCATTCGTGGTCTGGCAAAATGGTGGTCGAAAAGGGAAATTACCCACGAGACTTTAAAGTTTTCATGATCTTCACTCCTATTTTGATTCCCTTCGTTGTTGGTGTATTCCAATGGAAAATTTCCCTTAGTCCTTCTTCCTACCCCAAAAGAAAGGTACAATTGATTTTTTGGAGTGCACAATTGAGGGTTGACGGTTACTATATACTGCCAAACATTCTCTCAGGAAGTTTTAGGTAAAAAGTGGGTTGGAAGAAGTTCAATACTTTAGTTTCACGCGAGGAGATTGGTGGTAGGGATATATTGCGTAGCGTGGAGATCTTGCTCGTGCTCTTGAAATTTGCATTTCCTCAGTGTGTAGGCGAGAAGGATCGGAGTTCAAATACTAAATACAAGATTTTTTAGTCGTGAAATGTATCAAGATAGATAAAATCAGCTGTAAAAAGATATTATAGTGGATGAATTACTATTGCATCCTCGCATACGAGTGATGAAACGGTAGCTTCATAGAATAAATGCAAAAATAAATGTTGTTACAAATGTATCGCTCCATGGAATCCATTACTCGGAGAATGAGACATTAGCGCGAATTGTATGAAAGAAATGAAAAGATATTGAAAGGTTTGCCACAAAGATAATGCCTGAACTCACCTAGGGTGAAATAGGGTTGACTTGCTTCTCTATGCCGGACGGCAACACAGCACATTGCGTTGTCCTTCCCTCGAGGTAACTGGTTGTCTGCTGCACCAGACATTCTCTCCTCGCACTCAAACAAAAAGAAAGAAACTACCTATCGTGCAAAAGAGGGCAGCACCATATCATGCATTCCTGAGGTCGTTCAATTTCGATTGTGTTCTTCCTTTGGTATAGATCTTTGCTACGTACGTAAATCCACCATTAACGTTCTTTTTTTCTGTATTCCCCATAGGCAAAGTAGAGGTTGTTAGACGATTTTGTTGATTTGGTTATGCATTTTTACTCGAAGTAACAACTTTTGCCTCATATTTGCAGATTTCCTTGGGTGTTTTATGACAATAAATGTTTAAATAGCACATAAATGGCGGACATGTGGTAAAAATGTTTGCAAAAACCTTTAACGAAGGAGGAATGCAGTCGATATTGAACAATATTGATGCCTTCTGTAGCCAACATAAGGTAATTAAGTAAGATGGAAATTCAAAGCAATATAACATAATACATGCGTCATAAAATTAGGTCGTTTAGAAGGATATTTTTTTTCAAAACCATTATCATGCATTGAGATGAAATAAGAACACTTTGTCGTGTAAATTACTGACTGAATTGATTGTAATTAGGACATAAAAAATTGTAAACCAGAATATTCAGCTATTTATAAGGTATTTAATGAAGTAAGTTTCAAGAAAGATCCTTAATAAAAATAACTGATAGTGTGAAGAAGAAGGTTTATTGAGCTACATGTGATTAAAAAAACTGAGTTTCAGGGAAATTCGGTTTAGGAATCCTGACTTTCATGATATTTTTGCTGTGAATCTTCCACATCTATAATTAGTTCGTATTTTGATGAACTATTGCATTATGAGTCCTGTCAATTTCACGATCTGGGAAAGGATTATGTCATGCGAAGGAGAGTCTGCCATGTGACTTTATCTCTGGCCGGTCATTTATAACTCCATAACAGGCTGTTGTGCCCAACTACGAGTGACGATACTTGCTAAATTCAATTCATACCTTTTTTCTCAACAAAATCTTATCTCATGTACAAAAAATATTATAATATTTTATTTCATTTTTCATGTAGTCGTCCTATCATTTCCAGTCAATCCTCATAATTGATGGCCTGGTTATATCACACAAATCTATATGCGGGAGACCGTCAGCACAATTGAAGCCTCTAAAAAGACTATAAGAGTATCAGAGTAATTCAGATTGGCGAAATCGCAGGAGTCGATCGCAGTAGAATAAAGCACAAGATAAGACCATTCCATACAACAATAAGATGCAAATACTTGTCCATAGGGACCGATTAACCAAACTCGCAATCAAAATACGCCTTAAACCAAGAAAGTTGAATCGAGACGTTGGCTTTCAATTAAGTGTAGCCTGATAAAAAATTGTTGAATTTATCAAGAATGTGTGGGAAGATGAAATATTTAAACAACTGTGGAACACAAGAGACACCCGATCTCCTATTATCCTATTATGAGTGTGAGTAGAGGTCAAATTTGAAAGTACAGCGTTAAGAATCCCCAAAGATGAAGTCTTTCTTTGATACGTCTGCAAACATGGAGGCTATAATCCGATGAAACATTGGATCATTTATTTGACATGTATTTTCAGTGATTTTTTTTATTTTAAAAACTACTGTAAGTATCGACGTCAGCGACTTCCCGACGCCGACTCCCATCCCCCGCGGCGGCCGACTTCCGCTCTCAACTGTCCCACGCTCGAAAGGTGCCGACACGGAGATGTACCTTGCACCTGAGGTGACCGTTTGCCGGCCAATTACAATACGCCAACCCAGCATCTCGTGGTAGACGCCAGGTGAGCTAGGGAGTCGGTCGTCGAGGTGGCGGGCAGTCGGGCTTGGGACGCGTTATGTGATGTATGAAAGTATCTTTCGTTCTAAGCGGTCTTCTTAATGCCGTTCCCTGCAACTCCCAGGAAGAACCATAGGGCAAAAACTTACACTACTTTTACTTAATGATGAATAATTCAACTATCAACCTGAAACTCTCAGATGTATCACGTTTTTGTCACTCATTTATGGCAATACTTGGGCATTTATTCTTATTTTGCTACTTCCAAAAACGAAAAACTTTTCATTTTTTCCTCACGGTTCACTTGTCTAATTTGCTAAGGTAAAAATGCCTGGTAATGTAACACAACGCGGGCCTCCATATTCTTTTCCTACCGCGTGGGAGAAATAACAATTAAACAGCCACAATGTTTAACTTTTCGCGGTGAAACAATAGGGAAACGGAGGGCAGAGCCAAAGCCGACAATAAGGAATTGGGGAAGGGGACGAATAGAAAAACACGAGCGGGGATTGACAGCAGAGTTCTTGAAGGGAACGGACGTGTGGTGGGGGTTCTGTGCCATATTCCGGAGGAAGCGGACATTCAGCCGCGATACTGGGGCCAGAGAGAGAGAGACCCTGATACAGGACTACCATTCGTGCAGATGCTGTGATCACATTACGCCAGGACTACGGGTTCCGGAGGCTGTAAAGCTAGAGTGACACCAGCCACGTATCAATCTTTATTGTCAACAAGAGCGTAAATATGGACTTTAATTCTGTATTTTAAATAAGCCATACAATCCAGTTGGGTACAACCCGGTTGATGCTAGTTTTGTTTTATTTACATTGGAGTAATGAATGTTTAAAGAAGATATATGGCTTAATCCAAAGAAGTTGATTATCATAAAATGTTTAAAGATAAGTAAATCATTTGAAGTAACTGTCTGTCTGGGTCATGACCTTAAGTTAAAGGTAAAGATATTATATACTTTGTTTTTGTGTGTCTTGATTCAATGATATGATTTTGTCTGATCAATTAAATTGCTAGTTATCACGTATCGCATGTTGTTTTGTGTTTCTCATGTTATCTACCGCAGAGAAGGCTGGGGCAATTGAAAAAGGTAGGAGACCGTGGTTAATTTATCTCACATTTATTTTCCATTTCTGACCCACAACGTGGGGCTGTAGGGTTGCATTGTTAATATTTTACAGTGAGAAGCGATGAGAAGTCCCTCCACTGTATAATAATAATTTCTTTAAACTCTCCTTCGGCCGTTCCACTTCTTTCGGTGGCAAGATCGGGCGTAATTTTCAGGGAAGTTTCTTCTTACTTCCTCCGAACATCGTCCTTGAGAGCCTGTATTCAGACCCTCTGAGCATATTGCGGGGTTAATTAAGTCTTAAGAAGTAATAAGCGTCCTTATCAAAGCATTTAATGAAGAGTGTCTCCGAAATGAAGATCTTAGGTGGAGATGAAGTGGACGCACATGGATCAGCCAGAAAATCGTATTAAGTCCAAGCTCGGAACAAAGGGAACGCCAATAAAGAGAAGGGTGAAAAACACAGTGGATTAATTACTGAAGAAATTTAAGGCCGGAAATGAATCAGTGTCTTGAATCTCATTGAATGAAATGTTCATTAAGCTTTGGCTGTTTTGCATGAGAATTTTTATTCAGAAAAGTTAATTTCTAACCGATCGAACAACGGAAGCCATTAAAGAACTTCAAGAAAGAAAATTTCTTAACGAGGAATAAACTATAATTTCCTGTGCATTTGAAAACTTTATCTCAAGATTTTGAGCATAATATACATTTTTTCTTTCAATATTTACTTTGGGAAAAGTGATTTCATAATTCGTCCTGAATCAAACGTTGCTGATTTAATCACGCTTAGATTATGTTACGTCCTTGGCCATTCATATTTAAATTATGAAAAATGACTTTATAGAACGCTCTCCAAAATATTCACGGCATTTTGAAAACATAAATAGTAATCGCTGGATCGGTAGCTAGATTATCGACCGTTTTCGTCCTCAAAGGCACCTCTATTTTTGCATTACCACAATTTTTCTTGATTCCCTTCGGAATCTCTAGTTTTTATAATAGCTGAGGGACTTAACTAGGTACTAAATAAATGTTGGAGTGAGTTTTTGCTCAAAAGTTTGTCATTGTTTGGATCAAATTGTAGATCAATATTTACTTTATATATATACGTATAGTATAAAACGAGTGGAATCAGCGAAAACCGTACCAGCGAACCTCCGAACCTCCAAACATCCGATTTTCGAAGTGGCGGGTGCGTTGCAGTACAATATGTTCTCCCTTTATTCGTGTCTTGCTTTAAAGCTTAAAAGGTTTTCATTCAATATGACACGGTAGTGTGCCACAAATTAAAGTTTGAAAAATTTAGGTATAGTAGTATATTTATTTATTAAATTGAGTTATTAGGCCCTTAACAAAATAAATTTGCGAAATAAATGATTAAGTCAAAAAATGGGAGCTCAGAATAGATTGAAGTAATGCAAAGTTTCCTTTTTCCACAATGCATGTAAGTTGTGCAAGTCACAAACTTTTATAATACAAAGCTGACCTTTCACTATGAGAGACCATTAACATTTGAATTGATCTACGAATAGAGGTTGTTGTCACATAAAGTCAATATAACTTTATTATTACTGCCTCTTTATGATTATTGCCACTTCCTCACGAAAATATTTTTGTGTTCAAAATCATACCGGTGCACTGACAAAAATTGGGGTCACAGTTCACTAATAATACCTTGCAAAAGGTATTATTGAACCAGACATTATCAGTATTGAAGAGGGCCACGGCCACGACTATTAAGCTTTGAATAAGCGTTGTGAAAATTTTCACTTGAATTTCCTAGAACAAATTTCGAGTATTAATCTAGGAATGTAAATAGTTAGCTATGGTTTGTATTCCATCTCCTACAGTACTTTTTTCACTCTTTTCACTCAAAAAACAAATCATTGGTGCTGCACCGACTACAGCAAGGTGTAAACGGTAAACACAACCAAGGGTTGAGTTAAACACAAAATAACCTATTGCACAGACTTAACACCCATCCTCTCTCTCTCTCTCTCTGCTCCAATACAAATCGGCCAAGGTGAATTCTCCAGGACTTTTCGGAAAAAAATCCCTTCGACTTCCCTGAGTTTTCCTGGAAAAAACATTTTCCTCTGATTCTTCCCTGCTTCTCAAGCTGCTGGATACTCTGCATACAGTCAATTTGAAAATAGCACCTTTTTTTTCCTTTTTTCATACATTTTTTTCTTAATCTACGAGCAATTATGTGCTTATAATTTATCTTTGAAATATGAAATATGAATTTCGCTTATTATGAAAATTAATGCTTCGTCAAATAGCCAATCGACTAAAACGTATAATCACTGCTCAGCAGTTAAATAAGCCAGCGAGCAAATGGTACCCACGATTATAAGAAACTCTCCCTACCTGGACATTCATGTAAATAGAACCCTTTTTCCATTCACTCGCAAAAATTTTCATTGGAAAATTGATGATCCATAACCATTATTCGTCGAGACGATTGTTGGAGAGCGTTCGAATCGATTGAGCAGAATGCCGCAGGCGAGCAACCAATTGTGGACTAATTCCCGCGGGAGAGGTTGAATTCCACAGCAGTTGAGCGAGTGTTCATTTTTTCGAAAGAGCACACTCTGAAAACAACTTTTCAAAGTAACTATTTGCTAACGTGCTGAACGGGGCAGTCGAGCAAAGTGATAACGGACAAACTTCAGAAGAATGAGAAAAGGAAAGAAATGAACGAAATTACATTGAAAAGCGTTACAACATCAATGGTCGCTCAGTTAATAGATTGGTTGACTGTGTTTCTTCATTCTTCCCTATCCAAAGCTAGTTCCCTTACTCCCTGACAATTGTTCTTATGTGATCTCATTAATGGGGTCTATAAATCCCTTCCTCATCTACCTCAATTACCACTTCAATGATATTCTTTCAAGTCTTATTCCGCCTCAGAGTGTCCTTAACCCATCTGACTTCTTGTTTACATACGGTACGACATTGGACCTTTATTCACCTACTTTACATTTCTTCAATTCTTATTTTAACCGTCTATTATTTTTCAACATTCTCCGAAAACACCAGGTTTCGAATGCTTCTAATATTTTGCAATAAACACCGCAGTACAATGACCGATCCAAGAATCATACCCAAACCCAATGCTGTGGTAGCTGATACTGAATTCATCTTCTTAATATTTGGCTCAATCTGAGACTGCTGCCTACCGGCAGCAGAGCCGAGTGGCCTGGAAAATATGGAAAGTGAGGAAAATTCTCATTTTACTGGTCCAGATTCTTATTTAACAGAAATTTTCACGCACATATTTTTTTCAAAATCAGGAAAATATTTTCCGTTACTTTGTCTCAAATCCTTGATCCTCAGATAGAGAGTCAAAGCCGCTATCCCTAAACCACCTCGGTCACTGAATTTTTAACGAATCGATACACAGATGTTTGGAATGAAAAAACGTGTTTTTATAAAATTAATTTTAATTTCTCCTTTCGTTTACTATTGCTATTATCCCGTTGATTTTTGTTGATTGTCTCACCGTCCTTCCAGATGTGGGTTATACTAGCGGCATAAAGTACTCCTTAACTTCAATATTCTCCAGTCTTCTTGTAATACTCTGCCCATCTCCCATGTATGCTCCCTGATTTTGGCTTGCGATCTCTGACCCATAGTCCTCCCAAACTCAGCTTTCTTTACATCCTTATCTCGTTTTCATCTCGTTTCTCTCAGTACATCCTGTCTTCCTTCAGCTTTCCCGCTCTTCAAGTCTTTCTACGCATGCTCTCTTATCTTTTCCTTCCTCTTCTGATCTCTCCCACCTTCGCACTCATTCATTTCCCCTTAACTCTACCAGTATCCCTTCTCCTACTTATCTCGACCTTGGGTCCGTTCACAGCGTCACCATCAAAAATGTCCTCATTACAGAGCGGCAGCGGTTTCCGGCGTGCAACTCTACCAAAACCGATGGACATCTCCCCACTCTCTTTTTCATCCCTCCCCATACATCTGTCTCCAACCAGGCGCCCTGAACCTCCCTCCGGTACGACCCGTTGACCATACTTTTTGTAAGACGTTTCATGTTGTTGAAGTCCACCCATAAACCACCCTATTTCATCTCAAACAACTTTTTCCTCCTCTTCATTCTTTCTACTCATCACCTTATATCTCCGGAATGCCCTTATCTTTATTCTCACCAGTAGAGAGCATAACGCTAATAAGACCCTGAAGTGAGAAAGCTTGGAAGGAATGAGTTAGAGAGGGGATGAAAGGTCAGCGATAGAATGACGGAATGGTAAATGAAGATGATGATGGAGAGACGACGATAGGATGAAAGGAGGTGTAATATGAATGAAAGTATGAATACATGATAGGAGGTAAGGAGAATAAGAAGAAATGGAGAGATATGTAATCCGCACTAACACTCCTGATTATGGCAGAGGATAAGTTAGGGGTGTTCTAAAGAGTGGTGTGGAGTTAAGCAGGGATCCTCTTTGGAGGTTTGCGTGAGAAGAGCGGAGAGGTATGGCTGAGAGTGGTGACTGCTAATTTGCGGTCGGGTGGAAGAAGCCAATCACGTCTTCGAAAGAGGAATTGAGAAAGCCCAGATGAAATACCCTACGATACACACAGAAACGTCCACACTCACTTCTATCTTAGACGAATAGATGGGTACACGCAAACGTGGAAATATTTCTGTGGAACGGTGGCGCCAGCTTTGAGATAAATTGGGGATAAAAAACGGACTGGAAGGAAACCATTATGAGATTAGAACTGTGAGAATAAGATATTATGCAGGAATAAGTCTAAATTGACCAAAACTGTGACGTTAATCCTCTTGTATGTAACTCTAAAAAATCGGGCCATTATCTTCATCTAATTTTTCTTATGTGACTCTCAAAATTTGACATAATTATAGAGAACCAACGCGAAAATCCAACGCTGTTTGGAAGTAAAGTCATTGTCTTATGATCAACAAGGTGGAAATCCTCAATAATAATGGTGATATGAAACACTGCAGCTGCACAGGAGTAATTATTCCTTTACTGATCTTGGTAAATAAATACTCTCCTATATAAAAAACTTGAATAATTCATGTGAATATTTTTTAACGGGTCATTAAAATGGAAAGAGAAAAATTTAAGTTATACTCGATGGAAGTAATAATGGAACGAATAGGAAATTTTTAAGCCGAGTTTTAAAAAGTTGTCAGCATAATTGTCAGCTTACAATCGAGCATAACATGGATATTAACCGCGATAGCGCTAACTGAATCAGGACTCGGGTGTCGCAACTGACGTGTCCAATTAGCTTCCGCAATTAAATTTCCTCAATGATTTCATCGAGACTGCAGCAGAAAGTTTCGATAAAAGCGCTGTATTAAATTTGTTCGAGTATCATCGTTCACGTGTGGCTTACGATGATGATCCAATCCATTAATCATGAAAGGAAATATTAGCTGCATTGAACGTCATATTTATAGGTCCCATAATGTTAGCTGAAAATTTCACTCGCCAGCTATGACCAACTTGTGTAAAATACACCTCTCATTGTGTTTTATAATCTGCAGATACTGGCAGAAAAAGTTTAATTTGGTGATCCCCGTTTCGGAGCAGTTGTCGAGAGTCATGAACTTCTCTCTTTTAAAAGTGATTTTTATTTAGTGTGAATTTTTAAAAAAGCCTTGGGAATTTTAACTCCTAATTAAGTAAATATTTGTAAACAATCTGAAATTGTTTCGCAGCACTGTCAAATTTGCTGTAAAATGAGAATAGAAACTTTCAAATCATGAATACATATACGAGCATATTTGAAGTCATGAACTTTTACTAGGTTGAAACTACTCAGATTAATGCTACTTGTTGATTCATTTAATTCAGTTCAGAACTTCGTGGAAGAAATGTAACTTGAAATTTCTGTTGTTATTGTAATAAAAACATGTTATAAGTAGCACCTTATGATTAATTTAATGTAGCAATGTGATAGTAAGGAGGAATATTAGGATTCTTAAAAACAGGAGGGCGTGTATGAAGCAGTGTATGGTGTTAAATGAGGCAAATGAGGTTTGCAAGGATAGGTCAGAACGGAGGAAATTATTGAAGTAGCGTTAGGTGTACAAATATGTACTTATGAGTGAAATTTTGTGAATGTGCCTACCCCGGAAGGGAACAGCATGATTGTATGCATGTATGTTATAGTACTTCAGTGGAATATTTTTTTAATCAATTTCTGTTATCCACCAGGGGCATAAGTATAAATAAGAACAATGGGTAAATTGGCTTTCTCTTCATGATGGACGAGTTGCTTATGTCGATTTATGCATTAGATCGCAGAGATATTGATAGTTGAATCAAGTTTTTTTAAATCATCGCTCATAGTTTCGACTGATTGGTGAAAAATTAATTTAAAAAATTTCTCTGGTGTAGAATATAAGATTATTATTATTATTATTATAAGATTGCATTATCTTAGAAATAAATGATACCATGTACTATGCATCAAAGAATTTTATTTAAGGGTCACATTGTGCGTATTTCATGCACTGTAAATATAAATGGCGTGTTAGAACCTTTATATTGGTTCACCGTTTGTTATTTTAATTCATCGACGAATCCACTCTACCGTCGGCCGTTGAATTTTCATGTGCATTGTAAATCACTCAAATTTACTTTTTTAATTTAATTTTTGCAGAGGAACTATTTTTTCCAAATATTCCATCTATGACCGGTCTGTTTCACGCATTAAGAGTGCACTGGATGAGGATCATAAAAACTTCCCTCTATACCTCACCTTGCTATAACCCCACACTTCCAGCCCTCTGCCCGAATCACAATACAAATATCTTTTTAAAAAATCACTGCGCCTGGCAATTGATGCTAGCACAGAGTGCTGATTTTCACCTAATCTGCATAGCTCCGTAGTAGCGTTGCGATCCGTCAATCATACCGTACAAGCGTGTAATAGGAATATGAGTGCACCCATCTGTGACCGTGGGCTAGCATGTTGTACATAAATAAAACGAGGGATAATGGTGGGGGAGGCAAAAGTTAAGCTATCGAGGGGTGAAGAAAATTCATTTTTACTTTTTGCTAGGGTCCTGTGAAAGTAGATATAAACGTTTCTCTCTATTTTCCGGTATGATTGGTCTATTTGTCGTCCATGGCGCTGATTGCAGCAGGCAACAGGTCTGATTCATTGCTGGGCAGCTGAAGAAATTCATACGAAGTCACATTCGTTGAGGTTTTCAAATGCGTTGGCATAAGCGTGTAGTTGAATGGGTGACGAACAGGTAGTTGATTAAATAGTTCGTGATTCAAGTCACCAAACTAAACGAAAATGTTGCGATATATTCCGTGTCAAATATTGATTTGAAGAAAACAACTTTTTACCAGTTTTCACAGGCTTCCTTAAAGGTGTGGTGATTTAGCTTCAACGGATTTCCTGAATGAAATGTCGAAAATGTTGTGATATATTCCGTGTCAAATATTGATTTTCAGAAAACAACATTTTCCCATTTTCACAGCCTTCCTCAAGGGTGTGGTGATTTAACTTCATCGGATTTCTTATGGCAGCATGGGCAGAAAGCGGGGAAGGGAGAGTGGGTGGGTTGGTTTCAAATTCCTCTGGTAATTGCTGTATATAATGTCTCACTATTCTTTTGTCCTTGGTTCCGATTATCTTTATTCGAGTTATTTCTCGAATTGAATTTTGATGTCTCCTCTATGTATCCAACTTCTGAAAACCCTTTCTCATGCCAGGTTCTTTACGTTTTCTGTGTCAATTTGGTGTCCTCTTAGTGGCATTTGTTTAGCGGTTACTGTGTTATCAAAGTTTCCCAGTATAATTGCACCGTAATTAATTTGGCTATTATTTCGGTTTCCTCGGTATAACATGTAATTTTGGTGTTTTATCCGGCTTATTTTATCAGAAAATATAGAATAGGTTTATTTTATTAATGGTTTGGATTAGGTGGTGAAATGCTTAATACTTAAGTATGGTGAGTTATAGGGGGGAAGAATTTATTGATCGGATGTAATGAGTTTGAGGTTAAATAACCGTGTCCCAGGAAAACAAAATACTATTCGAGGCACTTGAAGTAAGATATGATAGAGATTTTATTTAATTCTGACGAGGATGACTTAGGAAGGGAGGAGGTTTTGGGAAGAGATATGCTCCGAATAATTGGCCAGGAATCGATTTTCGTTTCTCTCTTTCGTGTTTTTGTTATCGTTGTCAAATACTCAAGTTACCGGAGAAGGATAATGCGCCTAGTCACCGCCGAAAGTACGCAGACCTTTATTCAAATGTGGTATTTTAAAAACCTTAGGCAAGTTTTAAAAAATTACGATTACGTTTATGCTCTTACAGCCAAAATTAGCAAACTAAGATGACGCGAAAGTACGCATTCTGGAGAACAATGGTTGAGCCTTGAGGTTTATTTAAGGCTTGAATATAAATGGTGGACGTTTTTGACCGGATATTGTTGATAAATTGTAATTTAAAAAATCTACAATTTTGTACTTCACAATCTTAATCACCGGCAATGATTCACTTAGGCGTAATTTTGAATATTCAAGTTGCAGCGTATGTCTAATATAATGGCAACGATTTTTTGCCCTAAGTCTCTCGCACATATTTATCAATCTGATATGATATGGACATGGAAACTGTCGAAAATAAAATGATGGCAGATGAAAACCTATTGCTTGTCTTCCAATAATAGTCCGTCACGTAGTTTGAACACTAACTGTTAAAATTATTAACTTTTAAAATTTTTAATTTTAATAGTTATTTGATAACTTTTAAAATAACTGTAATACTTATTGCTGCAATGTAGACCAGATAAAGGTACATACATATACACAATACAGATAGAGGTCCTTACATATTTATTCACCCCAACCCATTCACCCATGATTACAATAAGGGATGTTTTGATGTTTTAGTGAGAATGTTAAGCGACACATGTATTTCGCACAAGTACCAACCCATCGCATTTGGATGTAAGCAAGGGATAACTTCATTGCAAATTGCGAATTCAGAGTTGCTTATAATCCAAGATGAAAATGATGTAGTGGGGTGCCAATTTCCTGTTTACTGGCAGCTTCACAGTTTACTGGCGGCTTTCACAGCTTCACATTTCCTGTTTGCTGGCGGCTCAATTCTACAAAATATGTAGCATTAAAAATCGAAATGTAAAGGCTTAAATTCCATACTGATAGTCGTCAATTAATTGGTACTTCAAGTAGTTTTATATTTGTTCAATATTTTTCTTAAGTTATACAGTCAATGCCGTTATATTTTGCAAGTAGGTACTTGTATAGCAAATTATACTCGGTAAGATTTGCTCCTGACAACCTTGACGATATTATCTTGACCATTATATTGTCCGTATCTCTTGAATAATTTCATTGACATTTGACCCAGGAAATGATACGGACTTAACGTGGCTAGTGTTCATGGAAGTGAAATAACGTTTGCGATCTGAATTCGCAACGAGTCTTTAAATAGTCATTTTCCATTCGAAATTTCAAGTGCCAAGTACATATTCCTTGTGATGGACCACAATACATCGGACAACATTCCATCTGCGTAGCTCGCGTGAACCTCGAATAATATTGCACATAGACAAGGTTACCCTAGAGCAGTTGTTAAGTCCCTAAAAAAACAGTCCGATATATGCACACACAAATTTTGGTGGGCATCTAACTCTAACGGAAAACTACAAACCTCGATTGAGACTGTGATGGGATTTGTGTTTTCGGTAAAAAAGTAAGATCTGGTATGTTGAGTGCAAATATACATGCATTTGTCCTAGTTCAATCATGAGAAGTTCAAGTTGCCGTTTGTTACTTATGCCATAAGAGGTTGGTGATTTACCAATCTCAGATATTTTAGTTTTCAGTCCCTTAATCTATTTAAGCCCTCATATGAGGAGTGACGATTTTTAATTAAGTAGTTTTTCCACGTTTTCACCCTCTTTTAATAGTTTTCACAAAGAATCCATTAATTTCGTGTATTTATCTGGTCCATGAAAATATTATAACTCGGTTGTTAAAGGCTATCTATATACAATTTTAACTGGTACACTGTGCCGTCGGCCACTTTTCTGCATGATTAATTAGGCTATGAAAGTATTATTACGTCACCCTCTTTCAGCTCAACTTGGGAATCCATTTCATGGTGAAAAATTTCCCTTAGAATTCGCAGGTGTACAAGTTTACAATACCTATGGCAGTTCTCTCATAAAGCCTTTATTCCCTTTTATTCCTTCTCCAGTCCTTATAATTGGAAATAAATAACAAGATCAATGAATTATCTAATTTAGTTCTTGGCATACTCTTTACTTCCATTTCATAAACACACTCAACCGGTTGTGGTGAGTTTCTCCCTACTGTCTGGTGAAGCTGTCGCGCCTCCGGCGCAATTATTCCGCTTGGGACATAACACGCGACTTGAGACATTTCGCTTAATATAAAATAGCCAATAATGTGCCAACTTTATTTCATTCAGAGTCTAGATCAAGTTTTTATAAATATACGGACGTTGCCTATCTGTGCTGTAACATAACGCTGGCCTCGC
This sequence comes from Ceriagrion tenellum, assembly GCA_963169105.1. Taxonomy (NCBI): domain Eukaryota; kingdom Metazoa; phylum Arthropoda; class Insecta; order Odonata; family Coenagrionidae; genus Ceriagrion; species Ceriagrion tenellum. The sequence continues at coordinate 37,813,722 of OY720640.1, forward strand.
CATTTTTTCTTTTACCACCTTAGGGTTTATAATAACAATAAGGGACCCACCATATTGTGAATTTTGAGAATAAACAATAGACCTAAGGAGTGGGAGCGTCGGCAACAAAAGGGGATTGTAGATCAAACCCTCGCAGTGAACGGACGTGCAAAGAGAGAGCACGCAAGTTTTTGGTAGAGGGAATTTCCAGAGTGTGGCATCGTGCGAGACATAGCCCACGTAGAAAAGGAGAATTGACAAAGGAGCTGGAATTAAGGATAGGAACGGGAGATTTTACAACAGGACGAGACCCAAAAAGCTGAGGGCCCGCCAAGGACGAACACCACGCAGGCTGAGAGGATTTTCCAGACCACAGAGGGACAAACCAACCTGTGTCGTCGAATAATTGTGTTGTAACTATAACCTTTTATTTTCATATAAGATACAAGAAGCCATAAGGCAAGAGGTTTTAATTGGCCAAGAATTAAGTTTGTGACTGGTATCCCTTTGTATCAAGTAAGTGGATTTGTGAAAAGTTTAAGTGATGAAGTGTGGCAAATAATTAGACAATATACTTAAAAGAAGGAATAATTATTCATATACCAAATTTGTGTCTAAATTAGAATATACAGTTGGTCATGACCTAAGGGTATAAGGAATTATTTTGATTATTTAAATTGTCTGTAAATTGAATATTTCATTTCGTCAAGTAAATTGCAACCGTATCTCTAAACCTGCAATGTTTCATGTATTTTCTTTTCCGACGAGCAAGCTGGGGCAAAGTAGAAAAACAAAAAAAATTACTTGTTACAGTGCCAAAGTCGTGAACAATTATGTTACAGCCAGTTCGTTAAGATAGCAGCAAGCAATGACGGAATATATTAATGTGGCTGTGTATATGTTTTGCTTCAGTAAAAGAAAAATCTACATGAAATTTAGCAGTTACATGTTGCAAAAGATTGGGGGTTTGTCATAAAAAACACGTAAAATTTTTCACTTTAAATTATATTTCGTGGTTTACGTCTCCTTTTAGAACATTTTTATTATTTTATTTGCCGTTTTAATTTTTCTCTAGTATTGCAATTTGGAAGCAATATCATATTTATCATATCACTGGTGTAAAAATATTTCATAAAATTACCATAGCCTATTTGATATTCCTATCTTTTGCATCTGTTTTTACAAATTTGTAGTTGTAACGGCTGTAACGCGCCTTATTCTTTACAGTTCTAATTTTTGTGTAAAATTAAATAAATGAACCAAAGTAGGGTACTATGTTATTGCGATTTAAAGTGAAATTTTTGAACAAAAATGGATATTTAGTGCCCAGAAATGTAAAAATACACCTGATTAGTTTTTCTATGTTTGTGGACTAGGTACATTAAAATTAAAGTCCAGAACAGTGATAGATAAAACTTATAAAGCAAGTTACATGTATTTTAGTTACCGATTTGGTGGTCAGGACGAATATTAGGCTCCTCATATGTGCTATGTAAGTTTTTGTCTTGGTCGCGTTCAGTTGAGGAGGGATTTATCAAAACATGCCTTAAGAATTAGAATCAGTGTAAGCTCATAGATTAGGACACCGTCAGAGGTGGATCTGAGGTTATCCGAAGGCCACATACGCTGGAGAGCCTTTGACGTGCCTGACGATATTGCAAGTGTCAAGAGTGATCAAGAAACAGGTAAGTATATTAGAAGAAAGCTTAATCGGATTCATCTACATGTACAAATTACTCTGCAAGCCACCACGAGGGTGTTTGGCAGGGGTGAGTTTTCACCAACATGCATTATAATGTACCAGTATGTTACACGAATATTTACTACGCTATAATTATGCTACTAATGCTACAGAAAGTATTTGTATTAATATAAGTTGCAATTAAGCAAACCAGGTACAAGATTCATGCGGGGGTCATACAAAACGCGATTATAGTTCTTCCTCGTACATTGAGAAACATTAAGCATTAGATAGCAAATCAACTAATCAGCTACACGACTAGTCGACTAATCTACTTCATTGATTTTATAGGATATCCTGTGTATAATTCCTAAGTGAGGAATAGTTTATGGTAATCGTAAGTCGTTCATTAAGTTTTTTCATCGCAAAATACCGTTGGATCCTTGACACTGGCGAGTTCGCTCTTGGCCAAACCCTCTTCCATGTTCCCTACAATATCTTATCCCACCTGGTTAAGAATACCAACCGCCTAGAATCCTGCCTCTCTACTGCCGACCCATTCAATCCTTTTATGCGGAAAAACAACCATTTAGACTCTTCCATCCTCGGATTGTAATCCTCGGGAGGTAGTGAGACCTCCAATTCTATTTTCCTGTCTTTATATTCATTTCATTTATATTTCCTGTTTTTATATAGCTACCTTCGTAAAAATGAGTGGTGAGAATAAAGATGGCACAATGCAAAAGTTAGAAAATCCTTTAGGCAACAGAGAATATGCCACACAAAAATGAAAAAAACTCTCTGCATATTTGTACGCTGATGAGCAAGAGTCCATTGTTGAAAAATATAAATAGTCAAAATCCGCTAGGAAGGAAACGTTTCGGAACGTATTAATGGATTTAAAAATGAATACACTTGTCAAACAGTTACATGATAATCCAAAAGCATTTCAGTGATACGAAAGTGAAGTTCAAGATTAAAGATCTACTGCTAATATACTTAGAAACTATAAAGACGATTTATTGACTAAACTACGGACAAAACTAATTTATCGAACTCATACTTCCAAACTTCTACTCACACACACTTCTTTTAGTCCCTCACTCTCCTATACACTCCCCTCCCCCTTTGTTCCTTCCCCCTCTCCACTTCGTCGTACTCAGGAGCTCAACTCGTCGAGTCGACTCAGTCCTTGACGGGAGTTCCTGGCGAGCAGGGCCGGTTCGTAAACGCCTGAAGATTGGGCCGCAATCAAGGAAGAAACAGCTTCCGATGGCACGGAGGGCGATGGAAAATTTTCCCGAAGCAGCGGTTCCTCCACGCCAATAGGTTTTACAGCCGTATATTGATCCGTCATCAACTGCCAAAGAAGTTTTCAGCATTCAAGATCCGCTTGCTTTCATTTAAGCTCTCGTCGTCGAGTTTGTGGGGCTGATAAGGACGTTTGTTGTTTTTTCTACCATGCTACTTGATGAATGCAGACCTGGAGCACATTGGTGCTACGAGACATTAGGTTGCGTTAACAGAATCGTGTGGCTCTGCGTGTCTGATGTAACTGAAACTCGTGAAAGTTTGAATTACACATAGTGGATGGTGCATTGGAATATTTAAGTCCGAATGTTAAGGAGCGGAAGTGTAAGTGCCGTGAATAGTGAGTTTATAGTACGATCTGAAGATACGATTACAGCCGCTGACCGGTGTTTAGGAAGTATATTTATCATAAAATTATACGATGTCCACTCTCGTTAATGGAAAAATAGGGTGAACTAGCAAAAAAATATAAATATATCTAATTGCCCGTTACAATGCAGAAAAGGGAGCATGGAATTTAAGGAGTAAGAGATATAAGAAATGATTTTGGAGCAGTAGCCCCTTATACTCTTTTATGCCTTCCACTTGAAGCATAACTTAACGTTAAAAGACATTTTTCACTCATTGAATGTAAGACAACATCTCATTTCATCGCGTCGGAGTTCATACTGTGGAGTTCCTCAACTCTTCAACTCTTTTGAGTTTTTATATTAGATATTTTTGGGCCAGAAAACGGTTTGTACTGATAGTTATATCCCTGTTATTGTCAGAGGAAGAATAATTGCAAGCATTTTTTTAAATCAGGAATGATTTTGATTGCTTCAGGCTTCATGTATTTAATGTAACATCTCTTTGTTATTCAAACACATTTACATTGCCATTTGTAAATATGCTAATTGATAATAATGCATCAAATCAGTTGTGGTCCTGAGAGTTAGAAAGCTTAAGATAGCCGAAGAATGACGGCAAGCAACAGGTTGGGTAGAAAGATGAAGTTAGAAGCTAACGTATATCTTGGAATATTTAACCATTTGCATTGGTATTCTAAACAGGCAGCTCAGCCATTGGATTGAGTTCCCGGGAGACTTTCCAAGGTGCTATCTTGCCAAATGTTATTTCTAACTCCGTTTTTACCTAATATCTTGATCAATGTGAAAAAACCCAGGTAACGAGGTTAAAAATGTTCTTTCTTTATCTAAGCTTTAACTGTATGGAGAATACCAGAATAATAAGAAGACATGAATACTAATGATATTGGCATTATTCCTCATAACTATACTGGATTTGCAATTTCTATGAGAAAATAGTTCCTTGGAGAATTGGGGGATGGAATTGCAGTGTCAAGCGGTAAAGAGAGCCATGCTTTAAAAAATTCTACAATCCTCTAAAAGTATTTTGGTCAAACTCGTTTGAGAAAAACTATACCATGAATCATTTGGGTATCCACATTGTCTCGTAGTTTAAAATCATATGTTGCTGATAGCTTCTGAAGTTTATACCTTATATTTAAGTGATATATCATAACCATAATCGGGGAATTAAGATTATCCATTTTCACAAGGTCATTATCCGCGCTTGATAGAGAAAAATGAATGCGGTGTTATTTTAAAGTAAAAAGGAGAAAGAAAAGATATGTATCTAGTGAAGTGGATATGTTAAATTGTGAATTTTGGCCTCTTTCTCCAGGATATTGTCCCCTATCGAAAGGGTTGTCATCGGGGAGTCGTCGCCAGCTGATCTTCCTAGTGCTTCTCGCCTCGCAACTACTCGTAAATCAAACTTAGGAGGTGGGATGATCGATTTATGATGAAGCAGGCGATCTCCGGTAATGGATGAAGGAGAGGAGGAAGAGGAGTTGGAGAACGACTAGGCGGGGGAGAGGACGAGGAGGAGGAGGGAGGGGTGGCGGGGGGCGGTGGAGGAGGAGGAGGGAGCAACATCAGCTGGCCGGTGGAAGAGAAAGGCTTATTCGCTTGGAATTCTGTGACCGACAATGAACACGCCAAGGACATCCCAGGTAAGGGAGTTGCTCTCATTCTTAAAGTTAAATGGTCTTTCCTGCTTTTTTCTGTCAAATGAAACGCCCGGGGAGGAAATGGTCTGACTACCGACTGCTCGTATATTAAATCATTCATCGTTCATCTTTGTTCGTAATTTGCTTCAATTGGTTCCTAGATAGCAAATCAAATAGCATCTTTAGATAGCAAAATATCCCAGATAAGATTTCCACTCTACCAGTATAAGACTCCATAAGTAATATCATATTCATGCAATTGAGATTCAGGCAAAAATTACTATTGGAAACTTCTTGAAAATATTCATATTCCTCGCGGTATATCCCTTCGCAATTCAACTTCTTATCATACGCCAAAACATATCACGCTCCGATCTAGGTTACAAAGAAGGTCTTTTTTTTTGTTACAGAGAGAGTTTTCACATAATGTACCACTCCCATGTTTGCTTTAGAGCAATGAAGATGAAATGGTTTTGACGAGAGTAAGCATCGCACTTTAAGCCCATAATTATTTGAACACGACACTCTTCCTCATATCACGACCCTCCAGATCGATTTATTGGTAGTATTCTGTACTCAAGGATGTTATGAAACGAATAATATCTCCAATTATTTCAAGTGTACCTTGTCATTTAAACAATCTTTATCTTGATTTCAATCGTTTCAGGCGTAACCTTGTGGAAGTTCATTTTTAATAAATGATAACACCAACTATGTTTCGATCCACAGATTTACTTTTATTGGTGCCACTAGTTTCGACGCTTCTGCGTCATCTTCAGGTATTTAAAACGTCGCGTCGAAACTAGTAGTACCAATAAAAGTAAATCTGTGGATTGAAACATAGGTGGTGTTATTATTTATTAATCTTTATCTTTATTAAAGTTTGTTCAAACTTCTACAAACTGCATACAAAAGATTTTGCTTCCTTGCAATTTTGTACTTCTATTCTTTTCACTGGCACTCATTCAATGCTATAGTGTCATCTATGGCCCTAATCTAATGAACAGTAGACTCTTCTCACGTAAAAATATTCTGCCTACGATATCTGTCTTGCTTCTTTCATTGAAAGTGATCCATATTCCCATCTTTAGAACTCATTTTAATTGTGCTAATTTTTTCTGATGAAAAAGCTTGTCATTATGTCGGCTCCCACAAAGTACAAATATCAGTATTGGTAGCATTACATGGCATACGTAAGTATTGGTTGCTAAATAAAAGGTACCTTCAGCTACAAATGAGGTATTTCCATTATCAAACTCTTTTAAAAAGGCAGATGATGTTGCATGAAAGGGTTTTTGGCTTTGAAGGACTGTTGTCTGCAGTATTTATATCGTAAAGAGTTGCGGATTACGTTCGTTGTTCTCACAGAAGAATTTGGGAAAATTAATAACTATAGATTTCTGTAGGTGTTGCTATCACTCACGGAATATGGCGATAATGATATCACATCTATGGTATGACGTTCTGAGGACACCATTTCGAGATTTTCAATAGGCCTTTCATTTTATATAGATAGTTTTTTCATAAATTGTCAAGATATTGTTAAAATCTTTCAGATTTCTCGTTCCGAGGTTCCATTCCTCTGGAAAAAAGTACTGTAAAAAATGTTTTCTTCATGAATACCATCAACAAAAACTCTAACAGCATAGTTTAAATTTAAACTAATACTTTCGCTACTACGTTGCAAGGTTATGGGGAAGAAAATAACTATAGGATTGATTGGAGACGGAATTAAAAGGGAGATGAAGGTGGTAGAAAGAAGGAGTAGCAGAATTTGAGGTTAATATTGATGGAGACGGAAGCAAGTGAACAATGACGATGCGTCTTCCTAAAGTAATATCTATATCTACGCAGAAAAAAATGAATCGACCCTAGAGCAGTAGGTTGAGAGAGGTTGAAGCTGGAATGAACACTCTCACGCTAAACCGCCGCCTGGTGGAATATTTGAGGGGTTAAGGAGGGGATAAAGTAATCCGTCGAATTTAAAACACTCTCGGTTGGTCGTTATTTCTGCATAGGAGTCGTTGTGGGCTGCATGTTTGAGTAGGGTAAGTGGGCGAAAACACGGAGGAGATTTGAGAAATCCATTCATTCGTTGTTACTGAGCCGGAAAACGGAGCAAAATTTATTTTTTTCTTCCAATGCACTATCCTTTTTGATTAACTGTAAATACTCTGTTTGACTTTATGTCACATTCATTGAGTCAACAGTACATGACAATACCAATTTTTCTTACTTCCAAAATATTTTATTCTTTTGAGTAGGTAGTGTACATTACCATGGAGTATAACTGTCATAGAGGGGTTCGTAATTCAAACGAGGAGAATCATCACAAGTAATACTACATTTTATTTTTAGCCACTCATAGTGGAGGTCTTCCTAAAGTATGGTGAGCCTACGGAAAAAAAGGGCTGGATCTACGGTAAAGGAATCAAACAAAGATTTCCAAGGACCGTATTTGAGTTTTTTCGCTCCATAATTTTAGTAGCCTTTATCTGTTATGAGAATAAGCGATTAAAATTTTTCCGCTATCACTTGAATTATTTAAGATAAATATTTAATTAAAGCTCTTCAGCATTTCGTATTTTTCTATGCCGAAAACAACCATCACAAAATTTGCACGCAGGAACGCTAATGCTACCCACAGATGTTTTTGAAGTGAGGTGAATGTACTACAATACCTAATACGTCTTAATAAAACGAATTATTTTTGCATTCTTTTCGTTTCTCTTAGGTAGCATATATTCCCATATTTTAATGTTAAAGACAGCCGTTATTTTCCAGTGATGTGAAGGTGTTCCGTTTAAACTCGTTGTAGTACTTCCGAGTAAATACGAAAATATTTTTAATTTCCCTCGGTTGAGCTACGGCAACCCATAAATGAAACAGACGAATTTCATGATACACCCTTCATGCTGACTTCAGTTATGACCTGTTATAATTGAAAATGACTGACTTTCCTCAAAGAATCCTCAAACTTGTAAACGTAAGACACCTGCATGGTGCTTGCTTGAAAAATCCGTCGTGGATATTTTGTTTCAGCCTTTTGATTGTTAAATGTGATATGGCCGAGTATTCGCAAAAGTGTTTATAATATTGTGGAAGCGGAGATATTTAAAGGAACAGAATTCTCATTTTATAATGTCAGCGGGGTCTTTATATAAAAGAATACTTATCACGGTGACCTAAACATATAGCTAGGAAGGACTTTCCTAAATTCTCTAGTAAAATTATTTGCAAATTACAAAATTTCTTCTATTTGGACAGTGAAACAATAATTGATCTAGTATAAGAGCAAAGTTGCAAGGCTAAAATTGAGATGGATTGGGGTGTTGTTTTTGGAAGAAACCTGGACTGTTGATATTCCCCAGCGTACTAATTATTATCTCTTAGAAATGAAACTGAATCGTTACAAAAAATAATTTAAATTTAAAAATTGCATAAGCTAAAAGCAATTCAAGTACGGTGATTCAAATGGTAAATATAATATTCCAGCTGAAATTAGTGATAGGGTGGGGAAGAAATAGGAGGAAAATAAAAACTTTGTAGGACAACAATTGGGGTAGGGAGCGAATTTTTGGACTCCTTCCCTTCGTTAAAGAGAAATCTTTATTCTCTCAAAGTTTTCGTGAATGGAAAGCAAGATTCGGGATTTTGCTTAAAAGAATTTAAAATGTATAATAGGACAGAGGTTAGGAGGAGTTCGATAATGAGGACTCTTTAAGTTTGAAGTGTATGTGAGCTCATGAACCTATTCCTGGATCTTCCACTGGGGCCAGATTCCCACCATATTCCTTCGAGTATATTCTTCACAAACCCATTTTGCTGCAAGGTGAGTCCAACTCATCTGGTTATTCTTTTCTCTTCTACTCTTCTGTGTACTACATTATTCAATATATTTTTTCCGTCATTTTATCTTTGGCATCCTTCAACATCCGGTATCAAAGGCTTGCCTTTTTGGCTATTACAAATGGTCCATACTTCCAATCCGTGGAGTACCACGCTCCTTACAAATATTTTCATCTACGGTTTCCTCATTTTTATTCCTATCATCTTTGAAGACGACAGTTGTCTTTCTACCATAAAATTTGTCTTAGTAAGGGTCATCAGCTACATTCGACTTTAAAGCGATGAATTGATAGTATCCGAGTCGAAAAGAGTGAGTTATTGGGCCGGCATCACAGTATCTGTATAGACCGACGTTCTTGTATGTGACCTACAAGTGATTGGGTGATTAGACGGGGGAATTGTGGTGTATTTGTGAATTTGGACATATAGTGCGAAAAAGAGAATTCCTCTGTTATACTCAAACTTGTAATCACCACATACGCACCCACCATCGTCACCATTCTATAAATTTTCTCTATCTACGTCTCTATCTTTGCAGGATTATCTATGTGCGGGCATTTAACGCTTTGGCTGGGGTAATAAGTGCTGTTCGAGAGCAGCAAGAGAAAAAAATACAAGAATTATCAATGGACTTAGAGAAACACGAGAGAGCGTGATGCAAAGCGATGCATACCAACCGGATTGCCTAACTCGCCTAAATAATCAATAGGGGCGTGCGCACTCGGGAAAGCAGGTTAGTTTTAATTTAATCAACCAATTTTATCATTTACCATAGCCCTGCAAACCTTAACGTGAAAAGATCATTCTCTATTTTAACCCATTTCTTTAATCCCTCGGTAATCGGTAAACCAAATGAGATAGAGGTTCACTGCGAATATTATATTCTGATGACGATAGATACTACCTACCTTCTAGTTAAACGTGCTTCCCGACGTGAAATATAATGCGACCAATTATTTCCGCACATTCCCTGAGTAACTTAAGCTGATACCTATTTCAAACCCTTGATTACAGCTCATGATGATTGTTTATTCATGCAAACAACTTGAAAAATTTAGTTCATCCTGTCATTTTCGGTTCATGTCAATGCATTAGAATATATTTGAGGGAAGTGTTCAGCTTAATTCAGTGGGTGATTGCCATATCAAATGTTAAACAATAATTTTGATATTTAGCAAGCAAACACCTTTCTCCATTTGTCTCTGCCACTTGGAATTCATCTATTTATTGGAAAAATGAACGTTTATGTCTGGTAATGTGGTGAGAAAATTTTACTCGTTCTTGATAAATATTCCATCAATTTCTGTCTCTATAAAACTGTGCCTCGGACTTTCGGTAATTCTTGCGCACATTTTAATTTAAGAAAGTTAATGAAATAAAAAAGTGCATAAGTGCACGGAGTATCATTTTGTGATGCATGGATTCCTCTCAATTTTTGGGGAATCTTCGGATTTCATGCAGTAACTTCTTTAGCCTCCTTACCGCTCAGCACTCGTTAAATAGTCTTTCATATATCCAATAGTTAGTGGTAATAATATATTTTTAATCAGTATCTCCACTATAACGGAATCGAAATCCAGTGTAACACTGGCTAAGTATACTTTTTTGTAAATAGCAATAGCTGAAGTGTAGAAAAGGTAGTGCTTTAATCCACGAGCAATATTGATTTTGGACAACCGTAAAGAAATATTTATAGGATGTGTTGCATTTCGCAGTACGCGATGCTCGATGGTCAATTAAATATTCTCTGTTAGTCCAGGTCTAATAAATGTTAAGGAGTTCCTGTTTTCGAACTGAAACTGAAAGAGAAAAATAATACGTTAAACTTTAGTGAATTTATTTTTAATGCAATAAATATTTGCTTGGCATAAGACTAGGGAAAAGTTTCGTATTCACTTTATCTTTCATTAGGTATGAACTATTTTTGTTTAAGATATTGAATATTATCCCTCCTTGCAAATGTAGAAATAAACGGCTGATAATTGAAAAGAATAAGTGAGAAAAATAAAATATCATTTATTATCTTGATTACTTCGTATCTAAGACGTCATTTAGATTCTGAGGTAGAAATGAAACTTTAAATAATCCACCTGCAATCGGTGTATAATAATGTTTGATAATGTCATAATAGTTTGCAACATGCCCTTAATTTGTGACGGAGAAGCAGAATCAGATGGATTTAAATTAGTAAGCTTCCCCCGCAAGGAGTAGACAGGTCTCTAAAATGAAAGCGCTTTCATTTGGCAAGGATATGTATTGCTAAAGTAGTTTGCCGAGCGGATATGCCAGAGAAGTGAAAGAGTATAGGTATGTTCCCAGCAACGAGGAGTGTAATCGGATGTTTCGGTGCGGCGGGAATGTGATGGTGAGGATAGAATAGAAAGAATGCAATATTGAGGTCCCCTAGCGCGTGGATCCAGATGCATCAGTTCAGGCAACCTCCAAACCAACCAGCAAAGAGAGAAGCGCGGTAGCATCCGGTGTAGGATAAGCCAGCCACCTTCACCCGCATCCACCGGACGCTAATTCCGAAATCCCCGGCAGCTCGGGAACAAACCATTGCACTAACGCACAGAAATACTGCCTTGCATCTATTCCAGTATCCCTTTCCCGGCCTCACACTTTCCCGACTCCGATACCGCATGCTTTGGCACTTGTGATCGCTGCTCCGGTGCCGGCAGGTAAAAAGGGTAAAAACGCTTTCTGAGGTTGAGAGGGAAGTGGACCAAAAAAATCCTGAGTGAAAACCAAAAAAATACTCACCCCATACTAGGCCCACCCTCATAAACTTTCTGCATCTCTCGCCTTTAGTATTCCATTTCTGTTCCAACTCACCGCCTTCCTCACTCCAAATAGGAAAAAGAAAATTCAGCCGAGGCCCACTGACATACACATATAGCCGGATTCTCTTGCGTTTCCAGCTCAGGATGCGCAAAGTTTACGAGCTTAACAAAGTAAGGAAAATAGACTAGCACGCGTAGTCATTTTATAGGTGTCATCTATATGTTTAAAAAAACTTGCGCGTCAAAGATATTGTGGTTGGTAGCTGTATTAATATTATTCATCTCAAACTAATGTGCATTGATGTTTTTCCCCCTTCAAAATGTTTAATTAGTTTTCTCAAAAATTAACGCCCTGTATTGTCCTCATATTCATATTTACGGGGCTTATAATAAATTCTTGTTCATCAGTTTTATTTTGTGCACAATTAGTCAATAACTTTGCCTATTCATTCCAAGCCCTTTGTGTTTTCGTCTCTCTAATCAAGTGTCTAGGGTGTCAGTATTCAATATATAGTCTTGTTTCATTGTAGCTATAGCTAACTGAACTATTTTTCTCTGCTGCCAGTAATTTCCCGAGTGTTTGGAGTAAGTCACTGTTCTGTAGTCTCTTTCAGTCATAATCAAAGTAATAGTAACTTAATTTTCGCCGGCCTGCGTATTGCAAGTTGATATTGAAGCGTGTGAACCCAACCGCCTCGCTAAGATCGAGCAATTGTCATCGGGAAACGTAGCTTCCGTGAATTTTTGGTTTTGATGCCTAAGTATAATTTTCCTAGGGAAGTTTGTTACAATTCCTATACTGGCGTTGATATTTCGTTATGACCGTTTCGTTATGGGTTTGATGAGAAAATAGTTTATATACTTTATTACTTATTACCTTTTATACGTTCTAAGTCAATTGAATACAGATCAGCAGAAACAAAAAATATTCATGTATTGGAGCAAGACTTGGACCAAGAAGGATTCAATTGTACCTATTCTAATTTTATGTTTAGCACTAAACCTTAATGTCGATGTAGCTATGAATACACAGACAAATATATACTAAGATTAAATATCACGGTTGAAGTTAAAACATAATTCTCATAAAGAGCATCTGTATACTTTTAGGCTGCATCTCATACGCCGTAAATTGCTTAAACTAGAAATAGTTTCTCCGATTCTCATAAAAACACACTAGGAGGATATTTTATCAGCAAAAATGGGGCCAGCAGTATTCAATAATGTTTTGACTGAATGGTCTTGGAAGCCATGAAAACAGTCAAGTTTTATAAACTCGGTGATGTCATGCGTGAGTTTGTGGAAATTAATCATGATGTAAAGAACACTGTATTTTTATACAATTAATTTTCAATCATGCAGATCAATTTTTTCAATCAGATTTTCAATCATACCTGAGGATGACGACTTTGTATCGAAACTAGTTGTACAATTGAAATTAAATTGAGGAAAAATACAAAAAGTTCTTTACATTACGTCAAGATTAATGTTTATGAAGCCAAAACGTAAAATATTTATATGAATAAACCAAAATTGTTTATGTATATGCAAATGCAATTTTATATACCACCAAAACATTAAGACATGGCACAAATTGCTGACTACAGCACGGATAATTCGATTACTACAATGTCGATTAAAAGTTTTCTCCAAGCTGTTGTGAACAGCAGGAGTTCTCCACTATTATGTCTTTAGTTCTCTAGTTGAATTAAGATTCAATCAAGCAGTCATATAGTTCGATTATATAAACTCAGGATGTTCGTCAATCCTTGAGGACTGATTTGTCTTCATCAATTTAAAGCAAAACCGGAAAGAAGAAATACGGATGGAGACCTACAATTTGATAAATTAAATTAATATTCGATAATCATCTTAGCTGCAAGACAGCCCCTGCTACACTTTCTTTTCCCCTTCCATCAAATTAATGAATTGATTCACCCCGAAATCTCCTCATTGATCCAATTTCTATTAGAAATGCTCCTCCTGAGCAAATTAAAAATCATTAAAAAATCAATATTGATGTATTTTGTTGGTAATTAAATAAATAATTTTTATTCGTTTTTTCTATCAAATAAAAATGGCTGGAGTTTTTGATAACAGAATTGTAAATGAAGTGATTTTTGAAAATGAGGTCAATATACACCTGAAAAAATAAGATTAAATTGACCATTTCTTGAGGAGAAACGTCAGTGGAGAGAGAACGATCACCAAAGCAAAGGAAAGAAGACTAAAACCACCTCAAAAGAAATGTTTCAAAGACACGGAGAATGGAAGTGTGAAAGAAATACGAATATACGGCAGGAACTCGGCGTATAAGTCAGAGACGAAACAACAAGAAAATAAAAAAGACAGAGAAAACGCGTACAAAGAATGGGTGTAGAATGGATACAAAAAAATTGAAAAATTGGGCCTGAAGCAAAAGAGTTCACGCATGAGATGAAAATACCGAGGTTGAAGAAGAAAACCAAAGAATACCACTCTTAACCCTGTGACAGTACAAGGAAGTAATTTTGATTATTTGTGCATTGACGCTCAAGAAGCAATATAAAGCAGCAAATACTTTTCTCTGGATGGTAATCAAGTATTTGATTTCTTAATAGTTATAGCCATTAATTATCCTTTGAACTTATGTAAACATGGTCCAATTGCATTCTCTTGCACTTTCCCTTCATGAAGTATCACCTAATGGCTGAGCTTATATTCTTTTACCAGATCGATTTACCGCATCAATTCTCCACCTCTTTTAAACTCTTAACTCTTTAGTGGGCGCGTAAAATTTTGCTACACGATTGGGCGCGCGGGCCACACTGGTGGCCAAATTTCAATTTTTTTATTGCCTAAAATATTATTTTTTTGTAAAATATTTTACAAGCAATAAATTTAGACTATTATCTATCCTTTATGTAGGTTTTTAACTGTGGAACGTATTTTAGTCATTAGTGGAACAAAACACAAAGTCATTGAAAAATCGTGAAATATTTGAGCATCGAACATCCATTGCGACAAAATTTATAGAAAATATCCAACAATTTTTATATAATTGATTTTAATATTATTATGTATAAACACCATGTAAATAATATATTATGTAATAATGCCGACAGAAAAAGGTTACAGAGTTAGTCCCGTGGGCCACATTTATGGCCAAGTACGCAGGCTTCCTTTTGCACGCTATTTAATACTAACCCTGCATTAATTTGTTACAAACGACCATGTGAGACTTTTTAGAATATAATAATGTGCTGCTACTGAAACTTAAAAGTGTATTATGCCATCCTATGAGAAACGGCACGAAAATGAAACGCTGTGGGCCACCCCTGTTGCCCACGTGCCTACTGAAGGGTTAAAAGCATGCACCCTAGGGGGAGCCTGTAACACCTAGAGAGCATGTCCCCTGGTGGCGAGTAGGGGAGCGTCCTAACTGGCCTGGGCCGACGCGACAGGTAGGAGGGAACGGTGGGAAATAAAGTACCACCCACGGGCCTGTTAGAATGAATTGAGCTGGCAAAAAGTCAACTCAAGTTTTTATTATACACCTGAACACGACTGGAGTGAACAAAACATGAATATTGGGAGTATAACAGCGAGACAAAAGTCAGACAAACGAAATGGAAATCATGCAAAGCATGACAATGTCACTGGTTTGCTTGCAACATTAGGGTATGTAAATATATTCACAACAAGGCCAACAAGTAGGGTACGCGGGGCTCTTGGCTGTGGCAAAAGCAACCCATCAAAGAAAAAGAACACTCTGAACTCAAAACTCTGCTCCTCCATGCCAGGGGTTGAGGCTTCTGGGTAACTCCTTGATTCTCGGAAAAAAAACAACTATTTAAAGAACCCAATCAAAGCATCGGAATAGGATGGAAAAAAGAAAACGACATAAGCTAAGAAAACAGACAATGACATTTGAAGCATGGAATATACTGTAACCGTTCCCAAAGTTGGGCGGTCCCATAATGGGATGACAAAGGAAAGGAGTCGATCGAGGGAGATCGTTCTTGTTTTTCATGTTTAATTTAAGTGTGAATATTGTAGAATGGATGCGATTTTTTGTGTGAGTGTGAGTGTTTTCCCATCCCCGAACCCCAGTTCCCTCCCCTTCCGTTCTTCCCTTTCATATTGTGTGGAAGGCGGGACATCAGCGGCGGTGACCTTCCCCCTCATCCCCCCCCCCCCAAGTGAGCGATGCCAAGTTAGCAGCGGGAGGTGACTAGCTGAATCGAAGTTCCAAAGCGTGCAGACCTACCCCATCAGCATACACCACAGTGCGTGTGTTGTGGCCACTTATCATGGCGACCAAAGTCAAGTGGGCCTTTGCATCGCAAGTTATGTGCAAGCTCCCCCCCTCCCAACCACCCACCGATTCCCCCGCCCCTTTACTCTGGAGGGGCGACCGCTTAAAAAGGGCTGCCGCCCCGGGCGTGAGGTTGGTCGATCTTGACAGTTGATGGACGAACGTCAGACACGGAGGTGAGTACGAGGGCGACGAAAGGAGAAGAGGCAAAAATGCTGGAACTGGAGATTGCAGGAAGGGAGAGGTGAAGCGGCTAAAGAAATTGAAAGGAATGGAGTCGCAACCCAAAAAGGAAGATGTTCCGCATCCCGCACCTACAGCCCTAAAAAAAGCGTCGCTCCTCGCAAATCATCCGCCCGGCAGCAGTGTCTCAACCTGCCACGATAAGTACTGTCACAGTCCCGCCGAAGCCACAGCCACGGCTAAAGCAGTGTCCGCGTACCTTCCTTTTTCCCTTAAAGAAGAAAGTGCTTTGAGAAAACCTGTCCGTATCATTTTGTTTCACCCTGTTTTCCCTATTGTTTTCTAATACCTGTGTGTGTGTGTGTGAGCGTGCGAGTGAAACATTTCTTGCAATCATTTTTGTATTCAATTTTGTCTAAAATGCCGATTAGGCGTGAGCGATTGTCAGTGTGCAATGTAATTAAAGTGGAGTACAGACTCTGGAAGCTGCACTCAGTTATTCTAAAGTAATATTGTTAAAAAGTGCTAAAATCCCAGTAACATTTGAATACGCACACTGTCGTGCTTGGAAGGAATCAGTTATTTCGTTATAGTTCTCGGAAATGCTTGCTGATGAATCATTCTGTTCTGATTAAGGGCTTTAGTTTAGTTCTCGTTCAATTGCTCTCCGTGTATTAGAACGTAAGTTAGTATTAGGGTATTTATTTTATTGTGTATTTTCCTTGCTTTATGTTCGTCCTTTTCAAATGCCCGTGCATTCAAGTGCAAATAAATTGTCAAACTTTTAATCCTGGTTTTCATACTTTCTTTTCTACAATCTTTTGACTTTCATCTTTTCTCGTATCGTACTACCCTTTCCACGTCTTCGCGAAAAAGTCGAAAGGAAGACCGTGAACTCGCCCCATTTTTTTACGAACACGATTGTTGGCCTCTTATTCAGTCAAGAAATTCACCCCAACCCAGAGAATCTTGTTGAACTCCGACGAGTTAAGCCAGCGCACTTCCCTCCCATCCTCCCTTCCCCCCCCAGTCCCGAAACGCTGGCACCATCCTATTCTTTTGCCGCGTCGCCCATTTCGGTGGACGATTCGGCTGGCGCCCAACATCGCCTTGCGTCCTTCGACTACAGCTCATCTACCCCAAAACTCCCTCCCCCTAAACTCCCCCCCTCTTTTTTTCCCTCCTCTATGGTGACCGAAAAGAAAGGGAAAGGTCACAATACCAAGCCTCTCGAGAAAAACAAATGAGGTAAGAGGTGAACTAATAAGATTAAAAGCAGACTTCGTTGAGCTTATTGAAACGAAAAAGAAGTGCAAGGGATCGGAAATTTAGGGAAATATTTTAACGGCTGAAAACCAAATGAAAGTAGATCAAAATAAGGAGTCTCCATTGTAAGTAATGAAAGAATATGATTCATAGACGGCTAAGGATGTAACAACCTGGGAACCAGAGAACAAGAGATTAATCAAAGACAGAGTTTACCTTTGCGTGCATGGATATAGACTGACAGCAATGTATGTGCCACAAACGATACGCACTAGTAAGCATGAATGACAATTTTTTTGAACAAATAAATTTGGAAATAATAAAAATTGGAACTTCAAGGATACTTGTATTACTCGGCGACTTCAATAGTAGAGTGGGAAGGAAATACGGAGATGAAGAGATATGAAATCATGGAGAAGACGTTGTAAACATCAATGAAGAAAGAATCAGAGATGCATGAACCCAGAATAAACTTACAATCTTAACTAATTACTCTAACTTACTCGGGTCCCGAAACTTAAAATTTCACCTTAATTTTAACCCTGACTGCAATGTGACTCGTGCAAATATTCCCAGACAGACTCCATACTAATTGAGCACCTTCAAGCACCCCATGGTCTCTTAAGTACATTTTGTTCTTGTCTTTATTACTTCGAAGTCTAAACTAATATTTTTCTCATAAATAATTCACTCTTTTCCACTATATTGGCACCCGGTTCTCCTGGTAACATAATAAATGAAAATTATCCATCAAAAAATCTCCAGCGTAATCTTTCAACCACTATACTAGTGTTTTCAGACCGACTTTAACTAGCAATGCTGAGATTCCAAGCACGACCACAGTTTAGCAAAAGATATTAATTTTCAACTAATGTTCTCAGACCGACGTTAAACTTTCAATGTGAAGATTCCAGGCACGACCACAGTTAGGCAAAATATATTAATTTTCATATGCACCCAAGTTTGAAAAAGGATTTAAATGGTTGTAAATGTCCATTGATGATATAATCATCTTTCTCTTGCTATCATAAACAAACTTAACTTTTTTCTTTCAATTTTCTTTTTTCTTGTTTATAATACGTGAAAAGCTGGAGGGAGCGAAGAAATTATTATTATGGAAACGAAGGAGAGATGATTTAAAGAGTAAATATCCATGCACTAAGAATAGAGTAACTGCTACCAAGCCAAGGTTCTGGATTTAGGTAATTGAACCGATTAGTTTTTATGACGGCCAATTTCCGATGTGATTTCCAGTTCATTGGCAGATGATGGATAAAGCAATAGACAAAAAAAATTCTAACGTTGGTGATATTGATGATAAGCGCTTCCTTTCTATCTAATGATAGGAAGAATCAAAACTTCTAATAAGGAGAAGGATGTTTATAATATTTCTCTTCAAAAGTTCCTTGATACGATAAATTAAAGATATTAAATATATCAATTACTTTACCTGCATATATTTTTTCGTTTTCTAATGTTAAGTCATGGCATATTTTTCCATAAGCAGACTTCTGCCCTTCGTTTAAGTATAACTACCACATTCCAATGAGTTTCATTAATCAAACAGAAAAAAGGCCGTTTATCAATAGTTAACTTCATTTACTTTATCGCTCTGGGTTTTAGGCGACCTTTTGAGCGCTATATTTAAACGCCCTGGCAATTAGGCGACATTTAAGCCACGTAGTGTACCACATTCGCAAGTCACTGACCACTACAACATGCTTTTCATACGATTTTCACACACCTTGCTCCCTATAGAAACTAAAAAAGTAAGAATATAGGCTTACTAACTCGGGAATAGAACAAAAAATATAAAAAGAGCTAACAGTTGAAGTGGAAGATGAGATTCGATATTCTCAACCTCGTGCACGATGGAGTATGGCGATATGTAACCAGTCTCCTATCTCCTTCCTTTATTCTTCCTGTAGCATTACGTCCTTCCGCATCACAAACGAATGAAAAGGGAGATAGATGTAAAGGTCGAAGGATTGGATTGGCCGAGGGGCGCAGAAGTGTGACTAAATGAGAGGAGTGGGATAAGTCGGGGAGGGAGGACAGAGAGATGGAAAAGGAGGAAATTGCCGATGGCTGGCGGAAGGGAATCATTCGTTTACATAGAAGGGCGGAGGCCGTCCTTTGTTTTTCGGTTCGAGTTCCAAAATCGCCGCATAGTAGAGGCAAGAGGGTCCGGACCTTTTTTCATTCTTCTTTGCTATCAGTTGACATCATTCTCTTTTGTCTTCAGCACTCGTTCTCGAATGCGCCTTTTGTCTTTTGTCCAGCCTGGGAGTCCATTTCGTTTTCTACTTTTTGACTCACTAGTTCGACCCTAATAAAGGTCACAAGACCCTTCAACCCTGACCTTTTCTTTCGTTTTTGGCATTTCAGCGGAGAGCCTTCGAGAAAGAATTTCTCTATTGATATTCAATAGAGGCGTGTTATTTTCGATCGTGCCCCCGCACTCGATTGGGAAAAAAAATTTCGACTAATGAGCTGGTTAATACATGCTTTATCTCATTAGGATGCAATTATCGATGAAAGATATACATATATATATGAGCCATTTTACCGCTCTCAGCGACAATTTTTTCTACCAAAAGGAATGGGCTTAGGATCACTCATGAAAAATTTTTAAAGATTTTTCTTCTATTTTATTACTGTAAGTACAAAAATCTCTCCTATCTGATACCTTTGTTTTTTATGCAGTTTTCTGGAGGCGTAAACCAGTTTTTGTAGGAAAAGCGTTGGCTTTAAGATCAGGCAAGACATAAAATGTGAAACACATTAAGGCAAGCTATAAAAGTGTTCTTCATTACGTAAGAAATAGTTGGATCTCATTATCCTTGACTATGTATTTGCATGCCTATGTATTTTTGTATCGCCACTTGCTTTAGGCCATATGTTTTTGAATCCTATGATCCTCTATACTCGCCGGTTTCCATCGCGTTATTTGATTTTGGAGACAGAAAATTCACCACCTTGAACACGGATTGGCGTGAATGAATGAACAGTATAACCCGTTATCTCTCCCGCTAGAGACTTAATGAGTATCCGATTGGATTGGATATTTGGGGAAGCGACCGACAGCTAAGGTAATTAGCGCTATGTGGGTTAGGTAAGGGAGAAAGGGTGGATAGAAACCCGGCGTCGGCATTAGCCTGCTCTTAACGATCGGCGCCAAGGGGACCACGGTTTAACATCTCATCCGACAGACGGAGTACTTGATTAGCCCTCCACAAGACAGTCAAGTAGGGATCGGGTTCCCTCTGAAAAACATCCTCCTCTGCAGGGATTTGAAACCTGACTGCCCCTCTGGTTAGTCAGTAGTCTAGCCACCACACCAAAGCGATCTCCTTTAATGAGTATCTAATATATGTAAAATCAACCTTATGAAAATTACAAGGGATATTCATTGTAGTCCGTGTATTCTAACATGCAAGTATAACTCTTAGGCTCACGAAAGGATCATCTCAAATATACCTACTAAACATGCACCATTTATCTAAAATGATTTCCGTCGTCCGACGGAGAGTGTAAACTTTAGGAGAGTAGCAACATAGAAGTACATGACGTTCCGAGGAAGTATTGGAGTCTTCACGCTATAAATCGATGCAACAACTATTCTAACTTTGTCACAATATGTTAAATCAAGATGAAATATTAATGATTGGCAAACTGCCTCTCAATCGTTGTCAGGTGTTGAGAACGCAGTGTCCAACTTCATATCACTAGCCATTAACTGTGTTTTTAGTTTATTGACACGCTTTAGCGGTTATTGCCAAATAAGGCAGTAAATAGCACTTCTTTATCGCTCTGAAAAGTGAACAAAGAGTTGGATATACGTCTCAAGGGTATGCCCAATGACGATTATTAGAGGGAGACAATGCTTTTTTGTCTAGCACTTCATAATCACGCATGAGGGTAGCAAATGGAATTACATAATGAATTAGCTACTGAAAATATCTTCACTCGTACACTCGTATGCCAGGTTGATATTATATGTACCATAACGTAAGCATAGGACGCAAGGACCCAATTTTAGCAAAATATTCCTCTTTTAGATGGCAGCTAGTATTATAACAGCACTTTTAGTGAATTAATAGAATGAAAACGGTGATGACAAGAGCTTGGAAGCACATGGGCGGTCGCAGATAACTCAATAACTAATGTCGTGGTACCACAGGGCCTCTCTTCACTTTCTTCGTCAGCTACTCAGTGCTGTCACCGGGAAGTCCCTTATGAACGCTCATCTCCGCTCTTCCCCCTTATGGGAACCCTACCATTTCAGCGGCATCGAAATGGTGGATGGAGATAAATTGGAGTAGTACTGAAGATATATACAGAAAGGTGGAGATTCAGATTTGTGGTTGAACTTATTGCTTTACGGGGAGATCTCAGGTGACTTGCGGTGCCTTGGTTTACGAATAATCACGCCAAGCGATTAAGAGGATGATTAATTTCCTGTAAGCCGAAAGCGATTTCAACCTGCGCCACCTGGCCAGTCTGCATGAGAATATACGAAGGTCGAATTCATGCATTATAGCCTTAGTCGGCTGAAATTTTCCTTTTCGGGGAAAAATATTTTGGTTTCCTAAAAACATTATTCAGTGGAAAAGTTCTCTTTTTTATAAAAAAAAAGTTTCCACATAAACAATGTCAGGGAGCTTAGATAGAGATATTTAAGTTAGGAAATTGGAGGCAAGAAAATTTGGACTCTTCGGTTGTTTTTCTAAGTCAGCACTGAAAACATTTGCTTAGGAATGTATAGCAGCAGTGGCAATCTGAATATATTTTTACGGTCTTGTTTATCAGCTTCTATAAATATCAATTCAATGATATAAATGTATTCTTTACATAACCATAGAGCACTGTGTACGGCGGTAAGATAAGGTCCGATATGCATAAGCCTAAATTAACCCTCAACTGCTATCGTCGGGTCTTCTTTGACCCGACGTAATGTATTTTGCTGTACCGGTAAAACGGCCGCTCGCAGTAACCTTGGTGACAATGTAATCCTAGGGTCGGGGGGAGCGAGCCAGTTGAACTTGAGACGTTAAGGGTGACATATGTTGTTTACGAGAAATTCGAAAGTGTGTACGTGGCCAAAATCACGATAGTAATTAAGGGTTAAGAAAGAAAAACGAATTTATCTGAACTAACTGAAGTTGTTTGTTTAAGAATTCTAATTCAAGGTTAATTTTATTAAGAAAAAGTGTCATTAGGTATTCAAGGAAAAAAGATTTCACTCGAGAGTTACTCTGGTAAGAGAGAGATATTGAATTCCATAACTGATTAAATCTCCTGGTTAACAGCTATGATTTGTAATTAGATACTCAAGTTTTTTACTATTTTTTATATATGACGTAGAAAAATTAGTTGAAGGCATTTCTAGGTTCCATTCATAAAACTAGTAATGCATAGTTTTTCATTCTTTAAAAAAATGAAATTTGAACGCCAGTTTTTATAGAAAAAAGAGACCTAGAATATGGGCAAGATGTTTATAATTTCTTTGTGGTTTACGGCAAAGCCTTTGATGGGGTAAACAGAGGATATCAATAGCAGTGCTGAAGATATTGCGGGTCAATTGGAGGGATAGTCGTCGCACCCGGAATCTTTAAATGAACAAGACGGCAGATTAGATTTGCCAATGGAAAATCGGGATGGGCCGTGATAGGACGGGAGTGCAGTTGGGATTCCTGCTATTGCCGTTTCTTTTTGACGTGTGTTTGAAGGAAATGGTGAGAGTGGATGGGGATGTGGAGGTAGGAATAAAGATCAAAGAAGTTGGCAAATGATAAGACATTGGCATCAACCAAGGGATTACAGTCAGTAATATATGCATTGGAGGAGCAGTTTGAAAGGCATAGCATGAAAAATAAGTTTTAGACTTTCCCCGGCTAAAAATCATTTACAAATTTGTGTGTGTATGAGTAGAAAAGTGAAGAAATGACTGGTGGAAACTCTGATATGGAGCGTGTCGCTGTATGGGACGGACACATGGTCACTGTGATGGGAGGATGCACCTAGACTTGAGGATTTAGAGATATGGGTTCGGAGAAAGATCGAAAAGGTGAGCTTAATGGCGAGAAAGACGATCGAGACGGTACTGAATATGGCTGGCGATGGGAAAAATTAGGAGGCGGAGATTTCAAGAAGACACAAGAGGTGATTGGAATATGTCCTAAAAGAAGAGGAGAAGAATTTTGAAGATAATAATACAGGGGAGAACAAGGGGAAGTGAGGAAGAGGAAGGATGAAGGTATAAGTTCTGGATGACATAAGAATATGGAGATGGTATTGGGAAATTAATTGGGTTCAAATGTTAGGTCTTCCATAGTGGGGCAAACAGAACGTGCTAGACAAGGTTGGGAGCGTAGATATACGTTGGTCGTTGTGGAATTGACGCCGGGGTTGATGAAGTTTTGGGTGAATTCCCGACAGAGGCGAAGGGGTGAGAGGTTCCACGTTTCACTGGTCGCGCTAGTAGAGTAGTGACCTGGGGAGACCTACGTGAGGAACAACTATTAGGGTAGTGCTTAAGATACTGGTGACGAGTAGGAATGAGGAAGTGGCTAGTATATTGGGATAAAAGCCGGTGCTGCCCTCTTTTGTTCTTCTCTTTCATTCTCTCTAGCCGCTTTCTGTGCAGAAATTTGTATCGACATACGTTTGCCAGTTCTCTCTAGAGGGGGTAAGCGGATGGGTAGGAGTGAAAGCCTTGGTTTTGGTGGGGGAGGAGGTTTTTATAGAGGGGAAGGAACAGTGAACGCGCAAGCCAACCACTAAGTCTACGGAGACAAAAGGCAGCGGCCAAACCGCAAAATCCGGAGAATGCCAGAGCGCATTTAAAATGTCGAAAGGGAGGGATATATCCCGATTTTGAGAGTGCAAACTCCACCTTGTTAATCCTCAACCTTTCTCTATGGTTTTGGCTTCCAAAGAGAGTGTAGCAGCGCAGAGATGCGATATCTCGGAGATGGAAAATAATGCAAGACCTAATTTTACAGATATTTGCCCTCTCGTTATACCCTTCTGCTACTTTTCTCTCACACTTATGCCGCTGGATGAACTCGTAACTTGTAGTATTTTATAATGATAACTCGTAAATTTGTGATTGCTCATATATATTTATTTGGAATGACCTAGGTTTCGACGTTCAACGTCATCGTCAGGCTCAACGTCATTAACTTCATCTTCATGGCCGTTCCAAATAAAGATATATGGAGTCACAAGTTTTGAGTTATAATTATAATATGAAAAAATTCCACCAAGTTACGCCTGAAACAACTAATTATGCTAGAGTTTTGATTATTTTATTGATCAAAGAAGTCAGAGATGGAAATGTGTACCATTTCTTTGTATCATTTCTTAGTTTCATTCTTTCCCATTCGTTCTGTAATTTTTTCAAATTTATCATCTCCCTCCACTCTCACCGTCTATATTTTCATATTATATATCGTTATTTTAAAAATAAAATAGTTATGGGTAAGGAAAGAAGGGAGAATTTATCTGTTAACGCACAAGTTTTAGAGGGACATGCGAAAGATTTGAAGAGGAGTAAAAATTTAAATGGGGCGCATTCTAATTCGGCGGAGTGAAAAAAATCTGAGTCGCATTTACAAAGCAACGAAAATCTTTAAATTGATCCTTAATCATGACGAGGTACTAAATACTACTCTGCAATCCCTTTGACATTTTACAATAAACAGTGCACGCGATTGATTTCAGTAAACAATGCCAATTTCATGGAACATTTTATCAAGAAAGCGTTACCGGCGATTATTTACATTTGATACTTATCGTTCACTAATTGTCGTTGTCCTCTTTTGTCGTTCATTAATAAGTTTTGTTTTATTATGTCTAACTAACATTTACTTCAAAATATTTGGGCCTTTTCTTCAACTTGAGAGGTATTTTTTTTTTAATTAGACTTTCGGTTCCTTGGCATGAGTGATACCTACGGACGATGGAATGATCTCGGTTAACATAGCACAGATTGTATAACCAGGGTTGAGTCTAATACTTCGGAAGTTCATAATTCAATAGTGATACTCTAAGGTCTTACTTCATTGTTTTACGGATTTATTGATCAAAGTAATTTCAAATTAAATTCTTAAATGACTGTCATAATCCAGTTTTTCCCGATTAAATGCAATACTTTAATTAACAGGGAAGGGTGAAGTACGCCATTGTCATTGTATTTTCTCCATATGGAATATAGTTGGATTCATATACTAATAAAATCGGATGCAAAGAGGGATATACTCAAGATATTAGCAAATAAAGTATTATGCTTCACAAGTTCTCTACTGCAACTCTAAAGAATAAGACACAAATGGCATACGGCACGTGGTCGATAATCATGACAGGTTATTAGAGACTTAAATCAGTACCCTATTTTTTTACCCTTAACGTGAACACACATATCCCTAACTAAGTTGCAGAATATGCCCTCTTGAGAAAGCCTTGAAAAAAATAAAATATTAAACACCAATCACAATAATTTATTTTTACTCTAATTGTTATAAATGCCGTTGCAGATTAACTGGGAATGGATGACTATTGCCGATAAGCCTCTACTTTAAAGGAAAGGATAAGACTGCCGCGGTCTTTAACATATGAAATACCACTAAGGGGCAAATACCCTCTTTAGGTTCATTTTTCAACTCTCTGAAAACGATAAAAAATTTTAGTAGGAATAAATTTAAAAATTTGATGCCTTCAAGTGCTTGATAACAGTGTAACAGATTACTTGTATACAACCGCTCACTTGGTTTAAGCAAATATATTAAGTGTGAGACTGTACTACATTCATTTTTATGTACAGTTCTTTAGGTCAATGGATGTGAGAGAACCTATTGGATTGGGAAAAAACCAAATTTATATGAGTCTTCCCACTTCAGACCAGCAGTGTGTTGACCCTTGGTGTCTCCGATTCGTACCAAAATTTGTGTGGGGGTTCCATCTGGCGTTAAATGAAAAAATTTTGAAGCGTTTTCGGAAAAAAAAATTCTTGGCAGATCTAGAGACGATCAAAGTTTCGACCATTTTGCGCTTAGTTAGACCTTTTTTCTTTTCGCTATATCTCCTAAAGGAAAATAGCTAAAGAAACATTTGAAATTGGCATTGACAATATGTCGCACGCAGCAGTTAAAGGTAAAATTTAATTGCCTGGCAAAGTAGTTCCCTCCTCTTTACCTTTCCCCTCCGCCGCGCCGGGCAGAAGTGCGCCAGGTTCTTTTGCTGCGGCTATAAGTCAAATGAACCGTCAAAAAATGTTACAGAAGCATTTACCCGATGAATCTGATGTATTTTAGTCACATGAGCAAAGCTTTGGCTATATTTTTTGAGAGTTTGGAAATGGGATCAGAAAACAACTTTTAGCTAAGTTTGGAAATACCTACTCTGGCTGATGGAACTTAGAAGAAAATTTCTTACCACCTTTGCAATGGTCCGAGCAATTTGTGCTGAAGTCAAATGTAGGTCGCACCTTTGCAATGGTGACGCAGGGGAAATTTCGGCCAAGGTATTTATCACGGCGGTGTGGCGAAATGTTGAGCGAACTCGCCGCATCTCTCTACGCTGCTAAACTATAAGTTGAATGCACCCGAAGTCGTCGCCTAGTGTTGTGCGTTATTGCATCAACGTCTGATTCTGGCTGTGGTCTCTTCCTTCTCCACCTTGGTTTGCCAGATGTCCAAAGCCAGCGTCATATTATGATTCTCTATTCGTAAGTCAAAATTTTACCAACATTCCGTCACCCTTTTCTCTTCTCACCGTGCTTGCTAGTCTTTCCCTTCCTGTTGCGCATGACCTCACTTTCACTCTTTTTATTGATTTATCCACTCGCCTCGTCACGCTTGGCCTCGCTGATACAGAACTAATCAAAACAGAATTGAAGACATTCAAGTTGACGATATCCTACTATGAATTTCCAAGCAGGGTATGAGTTTTTGTTTTCGTTATTGGCGATATTTGGCCTATCAAATCGATTATAAAGAAAGTAGCCAAGTAAAATTTCAGTTTTCATAACTTTGATAGAACAATGATAGGGGGTGGTTTTAGCCTTTCTTTCATTATTTTCCTCCAATCCGTGAAGAGGACTTGAAGGATCACTCTAACTCCTTATATAACAAACGATGTCAAAAAATTTCATGCAATAAAATTTACATAAAATAAATTAAAATTAACAATAACCATAATTTTCAATTCCAGTTCGGATTTATAAAATCATGATTGAGCGGAAACTTCTAGCTTTGCCCGTTAAGTGCATGGTAATCAGTATCTACCGCTACGGAACACCATTTTCACCTGCAAATTTACTAACATAGAAGTTAGAGTAACGATCGCTAATAAAGTGGTTGACTCAAGAAAAAATAATTGATTGGTTCGCACATTTTGTAAATACATGCTTCTCCTAAAGGAGCCGGATCACGCAAATGTGTACCGTTTTTTCTCTCAAATTATCGTAGATATTCCGAGGCGTCTTCGCGAAACTATTTTTCTGATTGTAATCAGGTACTCATTTTTTACCAGCCCCCATATGTCCCTCTCACGCCCGCTAGTAGTGCTTCAAGTATCTCCCGTTAAACGCGGCTATTTTACCATTTTCACGCCTTTCTTTCCCATTGTCGATATATCTCACCTTCTCTAACCGCTCACCCACACGTAGACGACTTCTTTGCGCTCGTGCGCCAGCAAAGCCCATCCACCTCCACTTCTTCACCCTTTGAAAACGATTGCAAGGCAATCGAAACCAAGGTCGGTAATAAAAAAAATTAAGTGTGGAATTCACTTAGAGATTTTTCTTTTTCGTCATGTTTGCGGCAACCTTCCACTAGGTTACGCCTTCAACCATTAATTTTATTCTTCACCCTATCCCGTTCTCTCACAGCCAGCTCTTAATAACCCGGCCCATTTCTCTCCCATTTTGACCAACCCGCTGAGCAGCACCATTTGACGGAAATAAACTTAATTTACGGCCATTAAAATGAAAACCCAATAACTTCCCTCGTCCGCCCACTGACGGACAATTATTTCTGCAGAAATTGGCGCGCGGCGTGCGTACCAGAAAATTTTTCTCCTTCACTTTCGTCTCGATTCCATAGGGGAATCCTTCGATGCTTGGTGATTCATATTCAAGAAACCCTAAACTATTTTCATGTCACATTTTCCTGCCTCCCCTTTCATCATATGTTTTTGATACTCCTTCAAGTTTGAGTCCATTTGCGGAAAGAAATGAAATACTAAGGTGGTGAAAAATGTTCTAGAGTTTACCAAACATTAGAATGTCACGGTAATCCTTTTCATTTTATATGCCTATAATGGATAGTAATTAATACATATAGGAAGGCCTATTGGAATATTAATTATATTCTCCGTGTTACTATTACAAATAAATACTTTTATCTCTATTAAAACTTACTCAATGTTATGTCTGGAAAAAATTATTCAACTCGATTACAATGTGTCAAAAGTTCAATTAATGTTATTAATACGCCTTAAACACAGGAAAAAAGATAATTACTTGATTATGTTTTTGTGTAAAGGCTTTGAGTTTCATTTTAATTTTGAAAAAAAAAGGATTTGATACAACTAGGAAATACATATCTGTTATGTTACAGGTTTGCCAACAAAAAATGTGCCAAAAAAATAAAAAAGGGATGATAACAGTCACCCCTTATGTTATGTGATCACTCTATTTTTTGCATTACTAAACCTTAAAAAATGTATAAAGTGATCAATACTAACTGATAAAACGATGAATGTATTTAAAATGCAATTAAAGGGAGTTCACTATAAAAAGTTTTGATTCAGTTCTTTTGAATAAAATAAACTCAATAAAATTTGGATATGAATGCTTCGAAGTTGTTTGAGGAGTTTGAAACTGGGTCATTGGTGTAAAATGACTTAGACCGAGGTTTACCAGGTAGTGGTCAGGGTGAATATGAGGATTTGAATACCTTTTGAGAGCAATATGCAACCACGAAGTTATTGAAAATATTCTCTACTTTTCCTCTCATTTCCCATGTTAATTATTTAATTTAATAACTTAATTGAGTTACATGAAGCAGAGTATTGAAAAGCGTGTCTAATAACCTTATTTATCCGAGTAAATAATATTGCAGAAATTGTTTTACATGGAAATGTTAGGGGAAACCTCCAGCACTTGCCACCCCCAAATAATGTCTATGAACTAGGTAGCTTTGTTGATGGGATAGAAATACCGTCAAAAACTGCTCAAAATACTAATTATTGCATTAACTAACCTTTGGTGCTGAGTAAAGTCCTATTTTAGAGATAAGTTTAAGTATAACCTTGTGGTGATTATTTATAGTTACCCCGCCACAAACATTTGAAAACACTTAAATTACGCGCGGGCCCAAAATCATTCTTCGTATAATTTTTTTGATGTTATGCTGAGTTATGAACTCTGACAACATGAAAAAGCCTACCTACGGTTGAATGTTGTATGATTTTTTGAAAATGAGGAATTACCGAATTATTAACTGCTGGCTCTGCTCAAAAGTACTCGGGAAAACACTGCCATGAGCAATTCTTCCTGATAAAAATGACACATTACGACTAGAAAACTTAAAATGGCAAAAGTCTTGTAATTATAACTTGTTTTCTAATGAAATACTGCTTTTATTGAAGGCTGCTTAGAAATTTTTTCTTTATAGATAAATATGTGATTAAGTATAAATGTTGAAGAGGCCACTAGTCTTGCATTTACTATGCCAGAGAGGAATGCTATACAAAAGATATTTTTATGAAGAATGGGGACTTTTAACTCCCAATATGGCCCGACGGCCAACGAACACTACGGCGTTATCAGTAGTCTCAGTCTTTCGGTGGAATGGCCCAGGAGGCGAGGTCTCCCAATCTTGAGGAGGAGCGAGACTTCCCAATCTAATTTCCTTATTTGCCATTTCGCTTGAAAACACTCACTTCGTCGAGTGATCCAACTGAACACCCCCCTGAGACTTGGTTCTCAGTGAGCTTAGAAATTTTCTTGTCCAAAGGACAATAAAATAACCCCACTTTCTTTCCTTATGGGACAGTGGGAAATGGAGGAGGTGGGTAAGGCTGGGACATAGTAATGGTTTGTTTTTAGGAGACAAATACCGGGTGAGGAATTTGTATGTTTCCGGTGCGCTTGAGAAGAGCATGGTAAAAGTATCAATGAACGTGAAATGGGGCGAACGTGGGCCTCCATCCATATATTCTCCCTCTCAGTGGCGCCATTTGAATGGCCGCTCCGAAATGTGTTCGATCGTCCCAGCTTCGGCTCGCCACTGTGACCGGTGAAAAACACGAGCGGTCTTTTATTGCAGTCCATAAACCCCTTTCTCTTCCGCTCTTGATTCGGAAGGCGATTTTGTTTTTTTTTCATCTTTACACATTCGCCGGTGCAAACAACTAAGCCATCCCAGGCCCTATGTATGACCTTTCATGCCCCCTTTGCTCTGCTATTTGGCTCGTTAACCAAGATATCGAAGGAAATAATGGCGCTTGATCATAAGCAACCAATGTAATTTCAGTAATTTCAATGTGGAAGCTGTCCAACAGATTCGATCTTATAGTTGCGGTAGTTAGTCATAATAAAAAAACGGTCCTATTCTCAGAATTATGTTGTTACGATTTCATAGCTTATTCCATTCACTCTACTGCTAAAAAAAAAGGAAGTTTTAACTCTGAATACTCTACATAAGCAAATTTCCAATGTGTAATATCTGATTTCTGATTTAACAATGATAAGAAAAGTAAAAACTTATTAAATGTCCATTCTTACATTTTCCAGGTCGAGTTTCAGCTGACACACCTTGAATTATCAAAGAACTTCGACTTCCGATAGTAACTTATGATCCGGTTTCGGAGAGAGAGAAGACAGCAAAGTGCAAATTAAGCGGGAACGTACTCAAGGAGACTTTGCGTTCCTGTGTGCTTCAGGATAGCTGGTGTGAACTACTCTATGCCAATTAGTCAACGATAACGGAAGGAGAGAGTATAAAACTTTCAGGAAACTTATTTCAAATTACATGATTCAATCAGGAGCAGCTGATGGCTTCCTGGATGAATATGTAGAATTTGATTGACCAGAGAAATTATTTCCCCAAACCGGCTGTGGCAACCTGGGCTATTCTTTTGCTGATGATAAATGTCTATTTTTTCTGGAAAGTCGAAGTTAATGAATATTGCTCATTCGTGGATAGTGTAGTATTTTCATGGACCATTATCTTATAAAGATTTTATTTTTTATCTTATTTGATACTCTTCAAAACTTATTGTCAGTATTAAATAGCCTTTCCCAATAACCATTGGCCTTGAATATGACTTACGCATCACTAATGGAGATGAGAAGGTCCTCCTTTAGGCTATGCTCCACCATGGCGGATTTATCAGAATAATACAACGTAATGCATCTTCTTTGTTCTTATAAGCGCGTTTCAATTGTGCGGCCTGTTTCACTGTTTGTTGTCTTGCCTTTTATTAAGGGGGGGAGGGAAACGCCACTATAGAGATACGCATTTAAACCCAATAAATGGCGCGCGTTGTCACGAGACGTGGCTTTTGGCGCGACTCTCCTTTCGAAGAAAAGGCGGTGGGTGTAGTTGGCGTGAGGAGGAGTATAGGGTGATGGAGAAGGAAATGTAACCCAGAATGATGCCCCTACTGGAAATAGCTGGAGCTGGAAATACGTATACTCACTCAAGAGTTAAAGGAGCTCATAATTTGTGGTATCATTTCGAAAAGAATTCGAAGAAAAACAGACTCACCACTAATTTTTTCCCAAGATTTTTTCAAAATAATGCTAAAATATGCTTACTCAATACTCTGATGAAGTTTATCGGGGCTCATATTTCTTAAACCAAAGGAAACGATTGTCTTATGTAAAATTTTGCTTGAAAAAACGTCCGCCATTTCGTGACGTATCAGCGCAAAGCATCTTTACAATCCCTTCAACATAGAACCATAGGTAATCTGTTACAATATATGCAGGATAAAAAAGGCAAATTCGAGGAGTTTTGGTTCACACAATTTCAACAATCCAACGGAGTCTTCCAGGCCCCTCTGCGCGGAGCTGGGCCGCGACGCAGGAGAGAAGAATGGAATATACTTTCGTCGTTGCAAACGTTTTAGCAAGATTTTTCAGAACAACGTTTAAATTTAGTCACTTAATACTCCAATGAATTATCTTAGGGTACATATCTCTTAAACCAAAGATAACAATTACTTTATGTAAAATTTTACCTGATAAAGGCGTCCGCCAATTTGTGACATAATAGCATAAAAATATCGACAGTTATATCTTATACTTATGCGAAGTACAGGTAAAGAACCATGTTGGCATGTGAAAATGTCTTTTATTTCATAAAAGCTCTTTCACTACTCCACCATCTGCGTAAATTTTATATATTCGAAGTAAAATGAAAACGGGTGTTTTCTTGGAAATTAGGTGATGTTTAAGCTTCTTTATCTACGAAACGGCTAGGACCTAAGGACTATTCCATAATAAATAATAATTTTTGAGCATATGGACCAAGTTTCAAGTCTTTAAGTCAAAAAAGCCATTTTGGACTTTATTCTGACTTTTTTCGATTTCCGACCACTGTCAAGCAAATATAAGCGTTAAAATGTTGTTAACTTCCTGCAATGAACTTAAATATGCGTTCTAAAATGAAACAATGGCATTGACTAATTATGGCGAAGTTATTACCTACTAAAGGCAAAAGAGAATATGATGCGGGTAGATGCGTAAACAACTTAAATGCTTTCGTTACCCCCACATGTATACCCTAATGTTCTTCATGACGGGTACTATATTACACTGGGTAAAATTAAACAGTGGTTCGAAAGATAATTAGTTTGCGAACCAAATCGTGAAGGTTTGCAATATTATTTTTTTTAGTATTTTTAATACAATATTAAAAAAACACTTTCACATACACTATAGGTATAACCAAACGTTTGAACAATCATTCAATATTTTTTACTCAATGAGGTACCTCTCCACTGAGTTCGATGTGTTACCACGGGAAGTCGTTACCAGGACCTTATAGTCTTTCAGTTAATGATTTAAATAATGATATGAATACCTTGATGAATTTTTCTGTGATCTATGAATTCAATCAAACTAAAAACTCATTATATGTACTGTTTTTACAAATGTCATCTACTTGTAATTATTATATCCAGGTACTTTCAGAAATTTACTTGCATATGGCAACCGTTTGCATGAAAATTTAGGTGAACTGAATTCCCACGCTTCCGTGGTTTTCTCCTCGAGCATTAAGCAGAAACAATGATGTCTCCTATCACGAGCAGACCAACAGGTGGATTGAAATTGATGAAAAGTAGAGTCAATGACATATAACCAGAGTCATAAGAGCCAGTGGATCACGGGAAAGAGCCGGTGAGTCAAGATACGGAGCCGGTGAGTCAAGGTAAAATCGTTGACTCTTGTAAAATACCCGCAAAATCACCGCGGGAAAATCCAAAAATGGTCACGCCGCCCTGGATGTTCAAGCTGAACTGCGAACAAGGGCTCTTTTCCTACTTTTATGACAAGTTCTCATATATGTGGAATGACAAAATAACCCACTTTCAATCTTTGTGTCCGTAGACTTTCCTGCTAACATTTGCTCCCTTGTAATCTATTCATCCATCCTTGCACCTTTCACCAACATTCGGCCAAGATGCAAAAACATAGAGAAAAATAAAGAGAAATTTCTGGTTCATGGGCTAAATTAGAAATATAATGGTTAGTCGTTTGTTCTTTTAGTTAATCATTTTAAGATTAAATTCCTTAGTCTCGGTATAAATTTGTGACTATTTGACCACGTAACAAGAAGTTCAGCCATATTGAACGAAGAACATTCATCATTGATATTACCATAGTACCTTCATCCTTGTGAAAGAGCCTAAATTTTAGAAAAAAATAATGATGTGGTTACCAATATAATTTGTGAAGAGTCACACAAAAACAATCATGGGTATTCTCAATATCTACTTGTCACTTTATATACCCTTTCCCGAAAAAATGAACTGGTAAGTGGCAAAAAGATATCTAGAGCAATAAAGGTGGACATTCCCAATCCCAAAATGTATTTGAGTATAAAGCACACATTTCCATCTAGAACTGGCCACATTCGTGCCTCATCCTTTTGTGCGTTCTTTTCGGCTATCAACATAGATTAAAAGTTAGGTTCGAAAAAATGATAAGAAAGTACAAAAATTCGATAATGATTCGAGGAAGGAAATGGTAGGGGTAGGATTATATAGAAGAGAAGCAAGAGGGAAAAAAAACTGCAGAGCTTTCGGCGGAATGGAATCGTTCATTCGATCGATTCAGGCGAAGGGTAACCGTTTTTATCCAACTAAAGAGCTAGAAGCAGCGTGGGAGGGAGCTCTCTCTCTCGTCTTTTCTCTTCAGCTGAATGTCATTTCCATTTGTTTTATCATTCGTTCTGAAGGGCGCGTTTTTCCTTCTCGAGGTCGCCGATTCCTTTTCCTTCCTCACCCTATGACAAATCCCACTTCGTAACCCCATGTCACCGTACTCTTTCAATCTCTCTCTTATCTTAGGGAGTGTATATTTATACTGCAACATCGTCTGTTTTTCAAATAGGTTTCATTTTATAATGGGACAATAGAAGTAGTCCAAGAATGCTTTAAACTGTTAATAAAATAACTGAATTTCTTCAAATACAACAAAAAACTCTAAATTGCAAATATTTTTCCATCAAAATATTTTTTTTCCAAACTATACTGAATACTAATTCTATCCGAATAACTTAAGTTCAACATCCACAGGAAAATCACTTTAAAACAAATGTAAATTTTTAATCGTAATGCTAGAGTAGTAGTCATTATCTTCCTTTTTTCAAAGATTTACAACTCCAAAAATAATTTATTAAAATTCAGTGTATGCTAAATAGTCAATATGGGGAGGTTTATTTCTTTTTTTATATTATCCCATTGAATACTTTTTTCTTGAATACGAGGTACGTCCAGAAAGTATGTTCCGTTTGTATTTTTTGCCATAGTAGCGCTGCAATCGCAGTTTGGCGCATGCGCAGTAGTTTTTCTGACTCAATGAAAATAAGATGACGCCACATTTAGATCGTTGTTGGTTATTTACGCTTTATAGTGCTTGGTAAAAATGGCGAAGATAATTGAAATTACACCACTTGTGAGCATAGATTTGTAACTTGTTTTCTGAATACGAAGAAAGCGAAATTAGATATACAAAATAAGCCCTGATGAATACTCATAAACGATATTGTTTTGATTCATGACAATAGCCGACCTTAAACTGCGAATAAGACACGGCAACTCTTACAGAACTTTGGCTGGAGCCAATTAGACCACCCTCTGTGGAGCCCTAACCTCTCCAATATCGACTTACTTCTCTTTTTCCTCCTGAAAACGTTGCTTGGTGGTCAAAAATTCAACAAAGATGAGGTCAAAGAAGATGTTGCCACATGATTGACAACACAGGCGGCAACTTTTGATAAAAAAGACATACAAAAACTTGTGCCACGCTATGACAAGTGCCTGCAAAATGGTGGGAGCTATGTAGATAGATTTTTAAAGTTAGAAAGTTAGTTAGTTCTTAAAGAGAGTTTAGCATTTGTAGTTTTTTACAGGAAATAGCTTTTCTGCATATTGTATAATATTTGTTGTTATTTTACAATAAATAGTTTTTCTGTATCTGTAATCGTTTTGTTTTTATTACCAAACGGAAATTACTTCCCGTAGGCACCTCGAATATGCATCTGAGAGCTTGTGCTGGCCTCCCTGCCGTAAATGAAGCAGCCTACGTTTAGGAAGACCATAAGTTTCACTATTTTTGGTATAAAATAGGATTTCTCTCCGTAAAAGGTTAGGCCGAGTAAGAGTAATGTGATGTTGTATTTCGCCGCTTTGCCGCTTTGCATTATTCATCAAGTACTGGGAGGGGGGAAATAGAAATGTGTCGAATTAAGTTAACCAACTGGAATCCACCGTAAATTCAAATCTAGCGGAGTGAACATCCACAAAATATTTTCGAAAACTAAAGAAAGTTCAAGAAACTAGGGTGAATTAAAAAATTAAATTCTCCAATGGAAAGCCGAAAGATAGAGATAACATTTAACTCTTGTTAGGCCACATCTCGAATGCGATCTGAACTTTGGGACCGAGAAGATAATGTTTAATTTGCAAATATTTAATAGAAAATATTATTTTACTCTCCCGAGAGTATTATTTTATCACTGCGCTGTGAATCTTAAAGTGATCTAAACCAAAAAATAAGAGACATGTACAGCTTAACTCGTAGGAAAACACTCCATATTTCGAAGCACCTTTAGTTTTTCTAAGGAAAACAGAGCGGTACGCTAACATACACTCACTGTTAAAGTGTTATTCTTCTCCTTTATTGTCTTCTCCCTGCCCTTTTTCTCTTTCTGGTCCTCTTTCATAAAAATGCAGCAAGGTACTGAATAATAGGGATGTTGGGACAGCGTCAGTAATTACGAGGAAGTTTTAAATATTAAATTAAAAGCATAGGAATATAAAATTAAAAGACATATGGATATAAAATTAATAGGGATAGGATGGTGTAGTAAATAATTTCAGTGACGCTTTGAAGAATTAGATCTAGCACTAACAGATATGTTTTATCACGGCAGCCGACTCTGCATCAGAGGTATTATAATTACTTCGCAGAGGTAGTCAAGGATACGAACTTTTTTTTATTTACTCTGTACATTTTTAACATTATGTAGAGCATTCTCCATCTATATGAAGAATAAATGGAATGATTATCTCTCGTGTTCATTGTATATTTAGGTTTTAATTTAATCGAGAACGAAAGCAATTCTCTTAGTTCGACCGACTAATTTTAAAAGCTAAATTGAACGGAATATCAAATATATTTGACTTTAAATATAAAATTATAGTCCATGCTTTTTTACTTACGTAATTATAGATGATTTTACTCATAATTTACGTTAAAATACTACTGACAC
This sequence comes from Ceriagrion tenellum, assembly GCA_963169105.1. Classification (NCBI taxonomy): domain Eukaryota; kingdom Metazoa; phylum Arthropoda; class Insecta; order Odonata; family Coenagrionidae; genus Ceriagrion; species Ceriagrion tenellum. Next base: position 37,851,100 of record OY720640.1, read on the forward strand.
AATAGGTAGAAAAGCTTGGTTATAAGTTACCATTTTTATCATTACCTTTAAAATAAAGAGTTTAAATTTTAACACTGGAAACGTCTTTGCAAACGGTAATTTCGAAAGGATTGAGTATAAATATCTGTGTTTACACTAATTCACATAAATGGGCAAAATAGTTAGAGTAGTGACATTCATTTTATTGATTTAGGCTTCAAAACTAATTCACATAATAAATAACTTGTATTAATGTCCAATTGGATTGCATATAAAATTTTTGGTACAGCCTTAAAACTTATATCATTGTCACTGATGACGAAATACGCTTAAAGACAATATTAAATTTAATTCACTGCCTAGGCCAGCTTAGGAAAAGATTAGAAAGGCAGGAGACGGAATGAAAATGCGTGCGTCAGTGATTGGCGTAAATGGTTTGGAGCAGACTCGGAGAGAAAAGAATAAAATATTCTAGAAAAGACCTCCAGAGTCTAAATTTAGTTTCCATTAAGGATTTTCTGCGTAATAAAATGCCACAAAGTGAAATTAAAACAGCTTATCGGATAAAAAAACACCACTAGTAAGAATAATGGAAAGTAAATGCGACGGGGTGATAGAATGGCTGCGGGGTGACAGAATGGCTCTCGATGTGGAATACGTGAAAGTGCTATTGGAGAGTAAATGGAGTCTAGTTGTGGGAAGAATTATTGAGTGGAGAGTGGGAGCGGAGATGGCTTTGCAAATTAACTGTAAAAATATTGAGAAATTGCTCGAGGGAAAATGTGTGATCAGGATAACGTAGGAAAATGCTGGAGGAAAACTTCCGGACAGGCCAAGGCGAGGATAAATTCAGTCAGTTGTACTTTCAATCTCCTTCGAATTGTAAATTTACACAATTTTTTTGAGCAGCTTAAGGTGAGTACCTCTTATTTTTGCAAATAGTTTTTACACATGGTAAACAAATTTGACAATATAATGTTAGAAATATAATTATGCTAAATGTTTGAAAACAAACTTTACTACATACTTTTGAAAAGAAGTATGTTAATATCAAAAACCCAGGCTGACTAAAATATTTTCCAATAAAGTTATTCACATGAATAGGAAAAAAAGTCAACTGTATAATTGAAGTAACTAAATTGAACAAAAATTTTGGAAACGAAGCTGGGTAAATACTTTCGATACCAATCAAGGCAAAATTAAAACCAATAGGCTGACATAAATATTGCCTCTTACTTAACACAGTGCTTCTAATCGAATTCACTCTGCTACTGACTGCCGTTTCCAATGCCATTTACTGAATGATTCAATGGTTATTATAAACCTTAATTAAAGACAAAAATTGTCATCGATCAAGTTTTTGTTGTTGAACATATAAATGAATATGAACTAAGAAACAACAAAAACTGATCACTTGCCAAAGAAATTAAGAAAATGTTACAGGAAGAATGAATAGGGAAGGTTAAAAAAGGGCTACGTGAAATTTGTAAATTCCATTTCAAACCATTTTAATGCAATTTTAATCAGATGAAACTAATTTACTAAATTTGACTGATGGTGAAGTGGAAATCATAAACTATTTTATCGCTTTCTCACTAAAAAGATATGTAAATTATTTATAAATAGTGTATACACATTGACAAGTATACTTCCTACGCCACTTACCTGACTAAATAGAGAAGTAATAATTGGCATGATTCGACATTTAACACATCTGATGATAATAAAGAGATATTTTTTTCCCAAAGGTGAGATACGGTCTCTCTTAAAGAGCCCAAAAAGAACAAAAAAATGCGTCGGAATTATCTGCTATGCGAGTGGCCATAGGGATGAATCTATATTCTGCAAGGGAGCCGTGTGTGAAAAGAATTCACCTTAAACTGTGGTGCGCAACAATTGGCATTCATAAACGTACAGCGTGGTGAATCAATGAACAATGGGTGAGGGATAGAGATCTTATATTTCACCCTCTGTTCAACTGTTTGAAGTGATCAAGTTATGAAAGACTGAACTGATATTTTTTAGTTTGCCGTCGGGCCGTAGCATTGTTTTCAACGCATCATCTATTCGTTTCAACTTATTTTTAATTCATATTTTCTATTGTTTGCTTCCACCTTAGGTATTGTTCGTTCTCTTACCACCCAATAACATTTCCATCATTTATAATAGCGCGCCTTCTGTACACGCCCTGGTTTGGTGGAAAGGCTAATGCAAAATCTCAGCATTTAATCTGCCTCACAAAAACCTCTTTCGCATCCTTTCATCTTCTCTCCTGCGAACTCCCTTGCTTCCACTCACCCTCTCTCATTAGTCCTTCAATGTGCTTAATCCTATCCTTAACCTCCCTCTCACAAAATTCATACCCTCTGATTCGGCAGAATATATCCTCCTTTTTACCATAGAAGGAGTCCGTTGGCAGCTATCAATACAAGTCCAGAAGAAAGGAAGAATTGCTCATTTTGCATTACAATAAGATATTCGAAACAATACTGAAAGGAAGAATGAATGGATAGAATAACAGACGAAAACCAAACATAGAATACATTAGCAGAATTATGTTTGAATAAGGAGTTTGGCGGATAGGAGAGTGGAATAGAGAGCTGGTGCGACACATTTTTAGGATTGATGACTACTAATAGTCCTTTTTTCTTTAAGCGAATCAGTTTGTTTAGCAATTTTTTTATTAATAATGTTCTAAACACTGTAATTATCATAAGCTGATCCTGAGCCTACAAAGAGATTGTTGGAATTTATGACGATAGAAACTAGGCGTAAAGAACATGTATCTGGATCGAAAATACTCATTTGAAAATTTAAGATTATTTTCATCAGCTTCCTAACACATTTAAAAAATTATTCAAATTCCGTTTAACTTCATACAACGCTTTGACTCATTTTCAGCTTATCGTCTATTGTGAGCGTCCACAGTCGGAAGAATTTGACCCTAAATATACCCATTTCTCTTCATTTTATTCTATAACATCGCTGCCTACCCATCCAACGATGATATCGAATATCCCTTCACCTTTACCGTCACTAAGCATCCCGACCTAAAAGGGGACTTGTCCCTTCTATAATCCCCTTTAATATATTCTGTGATGCTGGCTTCTTCCGGCCCTTCATCCTCTCCCCTGCCTCACTCGTTCCATCTCATCGTCCTCTGTGGCCCCTGTGCTCATGCCTGACACTCCATCTCGACAACCTCTGAAGAGATCTAATACCCCTAGGATATTTACCCACTCCTCTGTCATAATATTAATCAAATTTATGATATAAGTTCACCCTTTGCACCCAGCAGATCGCGGTCTTTATCCCTGTAGACTTAATTTTCCGAGGCACGAAGATAAGATGAACATGAGTTTTAAGATAAATAATAAATTCTCAGGCTTCACTTGGCGGAACAACATTGTGATGGTTTGCAAATAAATTTACTTTGTAATATTCCACAATGGTTTTTATTATTTTATTATTGGAATAATGAGTTTTAAGTTTCTAGTACGGGAAGCCTCAGCATAATTCTTATAGAGAAATACTCTTCGTGCTAGCTACAGTGACGGGATGACGACCCATGGCATCCTACCTCTCATTTTGCACATGCGTTCTGTAACTCCGAAGTAATGTTAGGCATACTAATTCCTCTTATCTCTATATACGTATAAATGTATGGTTTCATTCTTTAAGCCTCCAGTATACCTCCAACCTTTTTCTTTAGAATTAAAACGTTTCCAGATCCATATTTCTTTTAAAAAAATATCCTTGATAGCAAGGCCTTAAATTTCGCACTCACAGGCAATTGAAGCTTTTCCTAGATTTTAATAGATTTTTGCCCTCAATTGAATGTGGTGGAAGAAGATGTGGACGGGTCTCGCTTATTATTCAGAGCGGCTAAATGTGTTGGAACGACTGAAGGTACCTTCTCATGCAGCCGTTTTCGCGTTGCTTTGCCGCTGAGTTGTGTGCCAAACACGTACCCCAGTTTCAAGACTGCTGCAGTATTGGATGATAATGGATGACGATTGGAAACCGTGACGCTTTCCCCGTTCTTCAATATTACTGATAATTATGGAGATATAATGTTCATTTTGGAGTTTCAGATGAAAAAAGATATCCACGAAGGGTATTGGGATAAGGTGAGCCATTTTATATCATTCGTCAGTGAATTATCACAGTTCTTCGAGAAAGTATTCCAGGATCAACCAGTTGCAGACAGAATGCGTGGGTCTTAATTTCTTACCTTAGCTATGGGAATGCAACCTGCGTCAAAAGTTGAAAGATGTGAAACTACGACCGCATGGCAACCTATGATAAGATTTCGCCTCTTATTTTATATGCAATGCCCACCAATGCAAAAAGCATTGCATTAAAACATTGCTTAATGTGGCTCAAGTGGCCATCGTAAGTGTACATTTTCATTATTTTTCAAATAAGTCGAAAAAATTGTCTTTACAACTTGAGTACATGGGTGTATTAGGTGAAATCACCATCCATGCAGAGATATAAAGCATAAAAGCTTTGTATTTTTTTTTTAATTTTGCCTGAATTAGAGCATTGTTATGACTTCGGCATACGACACAAAATTCGATATATATAGGCAAAACTCATATGGAAGTACATGTATTGTGCTTGGCAAGATACCTTTATACTTGCCAGCCACGATTTAAAATATTAAGCGTTATTCCGCGTTTTGGTTGATATTTGAATGAAATCGAATTCGAATCGTATAAATACCAAGATCCATAAAGCTCTTTGTTAAAATAGTATTTAATTATGTTGAAACCATCACGGTATCATGCATTTTTTCATTTTTATCTGTGCATATTTCTTATTAGTGCACCGTGTAGTTTCATACAAATCTGTGAACTCTTATGTGTGTGATCTGTGAACTGTGTGTGATCTTACAGAAGAATTGCTCTGTTCGTCATAAGAAAGTATGGGAAAGTTCACATTTCAACCACGAGGAAGACAGGGTGTCGAAGGTGATGAAAGGTTAATAGAGTAGGAGGGTGGATGAAACGAGCAGTGGTTTTGTAAGTGAATTTTGAGTATGCAAAGCATTAGGTGAGCTCTTGTATCTGCAACTCAGTTTTGAGGGATTGAGTTTGTCCAGTGTCTTCCCTATCACTTTCCTATCTAGAAGAAAATGAGAGATCTGACGATTGTCGCACAAGAGAGGGATTATTACTTAAAATGATATTAACAATTGAAAAAGTAAAGGGGTGATAAAAGATCGTAGGCTTTCCCGGCGAATACTATAGATAAATATTCCTCGGGTTTGGCACCGGGTAAGGCTGTTTAAGGCCTTACCCGGTGCCAAACCCGAGAAATATTTATCTAAGGTAAAGGGGTGGTAAAATATTTGGGGAGATAAGGTCAGCAAGTTTGAACAGAGCGAAAGATTGGATTAAGAGTAAGTTTAGGTGAACTCTCACGGAAGGTATTCAATAAAGCAGCTGCTAAATAATTAGTAGCTAGAATATTAGAGCGAAAATGTGTGTGCTCGAGAAAAAGCAGACCAATGCTTGAAATGCATATTTAACCTTCAAATCATGAGTTGGGAAATGAAACAAATGAATTCTTATAAGCCTCAGGGAAAATTTGCCAAACCGGACTAATACAATTGAAGTACGGAAGGAGTGAGAGAAGGTTAAAATTACAGAACGGCATTTGTAAACATTTGCCAAAGATATGATGACCAATGTCTGGTCTTAATATTATGCTTGTGTAAACGTGACTCTTGAATTACACTTTCATTTTGATACTAATTTTCGCTGAACTGTACAAGAAGCCTTATTGTATTAACAAACAGTGAGAAACAAATAACTTTAGCTATAAAAACTCATATAGTTCGACAAATTATTAGAAAATGAAACATCAGTTCACGAAATGTTAAAAAGTGGCCAAAAACTAATGGTTGAGGCCATTTCATAAATCATAGGCAAGTATATTTTTTCACGATCCGAAAAATAATTATTCACAATTTCTGGAACTAAATGTTAAATTAATGGAAACTAATTGGGTGATTATGTAAGGTTAAATATGAGAACACGTGGGTCTATTTATTCTATTTCTATAAAATACAGGTACTGCTTTGGTGTAATTGATTTCATCCAAAAACACGTCATTTATTTGCAAATAAACATCAAAACGAACTTGAAATTTCCGGAAAAGCTCTCGTCTTTGAAGGCCAAGATTACATGCACATCACTTCCTGCAGAGCACATAATATTATAGTAATTCATTCTGTTATGCATTCCTTTCTTTCTTTTTTTAACAGCCTCTATTCATTTTCTTTCTAATTTTTAAAAGCCTCCTCTTCTCTTCCTCCTTTCCGATTTCTCTCGTCTCCCGCGAAGCCTGTATCCTTGCGTCTCCTCGATTCACCTTGTGCCTCCTAGGTTGGAATTAGTCTGCCAAGAGCAGAAACCTCGCACCTCTTTACGACATCCTTCCTAAGCTCATTTTCCGCTTCCCCTTTACCGATCCTACCCTACCAGCCCAACTTAAACTCCATCCCTTTGCCGCTCCACCAACAGAAGACCCTAAGAATCCGCCACGCCCACTCGCCCTCTTCCCTGCCGCAGCAAGCTCCCCGGCATGCCCTTAAAGAGGGAACGTATAATGCTCCCATTTCCCTTTCCCGTGCCTGCCGTCGAGTTCAGCCTTTTAAACCTTAATTAGTCTCGTATTACCCTTGGATTAGCCCCATTTATTTCTCATTAGAAGAATGCCCACGATTCGCACCTTTCCTTTTCATTGTGCTTCAGAGGAGCCCTCCAGAATCCATTTAAATCCCTCATTTTATATCCCATGCTTAAGCAGAGACATCTCAATTTTATTCCTCTAGACTGTGTTGGCAATGATTCTTCCGCAATTGGAATGCAGACCTTAATTATCTAATCCAATTCAAAAGGGCAGTTTAATAATGAACGATTCATTGGTCATTCAATTCTAAGATTTGTTGACTGCTGCCCTCCACCCATTCCTATTAAATGCTAGTTCCCTTACCTCCTGGGTCTTCCTCTGGGGACTTTACTCTCCAGTTTACCTTCAATTATGTTCTTCACAAACCCATTGTATCTCATTGGGTGAACAATCCACCTTATTCTTTTCTGCATGGTGTTTCATATGGTCCCTTCCTCTTCTATACATCTGTACAATTAATGAAACGATACCGGAATGATTTAATACAATCAGGTGTTTATTGAAATTCAGTGATCTATATGAATTTTGACTTCCCAGCTATTAATCTTTACGGCGTACTTGAATAAATTCATTCAAATTACTATACAAGGGGAATGTTCATTTAAATGGAATATTAAATTGGTGGTCATTAAAAATGAAAGAAAAAGATATGACTACATTGATTCTGCTTCAAGTCATCTCGAACATTATAATTTAACTAGTGGTAATGTTTGAAATATATACCCATTTTATATTCATTCTTTTAGGCTACATTGACAGTATTTTTCCAGAAAATTACTAAATAAGGACGAATTGTATATTTTGTATAAATATTTGTCGCTTTATTCTCCATTCGCCCCTCACACCGTAACTTTATGACCTCTGCCAAAATTCCTCACTCATGGTACATTTAATACATCCTGACCAAGATAAGGAGCTTATATCCTGTTCAATCTGAACTCTAATGCATTCGTTAAATTCAAACAAGGCAATGTTTCCACTTTCATTCTCTGGGCTTCAAGAACTTGTCAACGATGGAAATTCAATCACCACTCGTCGTTTTCACCTAGAGATAGTTGCCAATCTAAGATATTCTACCTTTATGAAGCTATGCTATCGTAGGTATTTTGGCAGAGGCGGACGCTAAAATATGAAGACAACTCTTGTTGGCATATTTATTATAATACAGATTTGTCCTTTCTCGGTCACTTCTCTTCAAACTTATTCAACTGGATCATTTGCACGACCCTTCCTTCCTTCTACATCTAAATGGTTACAAATGGTTATTAATCTAACCTAGTATTTCTCACATATATGCAAAATATATCAGTCACCATAAACGAGTTAGCTATTCTACTGTAAAAACTAAAATGGCAATTTGGCACGCCTGTCTCTGGGAAACCTAATTGTTTCCTTTCTTGCATTGATGGTAATATGAACATTAAGTGGTTAGTGTATATCTTAGTGTCAGGTTCCGGGAGGGCAATAAGGGGACAATCGAGAGCTCTGTTTTATTACGTTTATTTAAACAGCAACAGCAACAATCACGCGAGACTCCTCGAGTCATTCGCGTCATCACGCCACAGCCAGCACACGAGTCCTCTCGAGACCACCATTGTTAAATTCCATTGGCCACCAACGGTCGACATATTTTTTACTATTACTCATTCATTATTTTCCCTTACCGAGGCAGGTTCCCAGGAGAAGAGAAGAGAGTCACATCTTAATGTGATCCTGCATCCGGTAATTAAAAATGCTCGCCAGAAAGCTTACACTGGGCCCAACTCGGGTGCTGTCCGCTGCGCGAATGTTTACAATATAGTCTTTTCTGACAGACGGCCGACTTTTTTGTGCTGGGAGAGGAGGATAAGACCGAGAAAATGCAATATTTCCCTGTTGTGTAATTATTCCTTCCAAGACCACATTCTCTCTTACAAAATATTCTGCCACTAGCACACATGAGACTTGTTTTATTAGGTCATATTTATCATGCAAGTACGAGGTGATTTCCCCCATAGTTACTACATATATTCCAAGGAAGTTTTGGAGAACTTTTGTCTCAGTGCATTGGTTCACTTGTCGTGTTTCACTATAGTTCCATTTCCTTTCACTCCCAGTGAGCTCAAGTTCTTCTACCTACGAACTCTTATTGTATGGCTCCTTTCCAACTACAATCACATAATACTTCCACTATTCTAAGGGTTTCCTACTCTTTTCTGTCACTCCCCTAAGAAATTATAGCCATCTCACTGGTTGTTATTCTCCAGATTTGCATCTCTTTCTATGGAAGCCTTTCTTTCCCATTGTCTCTTCTCCCCACTAATGAAGGGTCATCATCCTCATTTAAGAATCCTTACTCTCTAAATAATCACCTTTTATCGCCCAGTCTTCTTTCACACGTGTTATAGTCAAGTCTTTGAACAACACATCCAGAATACAATAAACTTAATGCAATGTTATTATACCTAGTTACATCTCTCATCTCTATTCATGGACTATTATTTTAATAAAAAAATTCATGACACATGCGTAATCGTTTTGATCGCGTGCGTTTTCGTCTTTGGTTTCCAGTAAAATTATCCTTACAGCCGTTAAATCATTCATTATCCGTATCAGCCGACAGATGTTCCCAGAATAATCGCTACTACTCTCTGGTAAGGTCCTATCAAGATAATAGCGTAGCTGGAAATTAGAAATGGAGCTCAGTAGTGAAAACATCCTGTAACGTTTCGGAAAGTGAGCCATGTGACGAAAGAATCCATGAAGAAGCCTCTTTAAATCATACGACCGGGAAAAGGTTGATAAATTTTCATTTCTTTATCAGAAAAATCAAGCAATAATCACCTGCGCTATCATCATGGACGTCCTGAAACACCTTTAACATTTCATTCGGCACAAAATTGCTTGAGAAAAAGAAAAAAAATGAGGGTTGAAAAAATCCTCCTCGGCTGGCAACATCTCATTCTTTACTGGATATTTTGGGTTCACTTGGATAATTAAAATTTTATTTGTGTAGAAATAAAAACGCTCTGCTAAAAAATTCTGTGTAGTTTCCTTATGAATACTTAGAAGAATGTATTAAACAGTTCAGTATATATTCCTGAAAGTATTGAAACGCCATTTTACGGAATTCCCTACAATGTTCTGCAGAATACCTTAGGACGTTCTCCTGAATTCCTTAAGACGTTCTGTGGAATTCCCTACGACAATCTGCAGGATTCCCCACGACGTTCTGCAGTTTCCGTATTTCCGTATGTTTCCGTAGAGTTGCTGAAGTTCTACAGAACAGCTTGTAAGGAGTAATTTTGCTCTGCAGAAAATAACTCTACAGAACATATGTTCTGTAGAGTCAGGCTCTCATGTTCCTAACAGATCCTTAGAAAAGGAACTAGTTTTAAAGAATAAGAGTCAATTTATGTAGAATTCCTTACGTTCTACAGAACAGCTTCTAAGGAATTTTTTAGCCGGGTGCTTATCAAGAGTCCACCAATAAAATCTGCTATTTGACTAACTAACTTTAACTATTAAATGCATCGGGGTTTAAAGATCTTTTTATGTTATTCAAATACCAATCAACACCTGCCGCACTCCTCTCCTAGCCAATTTATTCCATTTTCTTCCTTTCCTCTGGTAACGAGCAAGCGTTGTAGAGTTCTCAACTAACTTTTCCTTTCCACCCAGCTACCTCTTACTTCCGCAACTCTCTTTTGAACTCTTATAACACCAAATGTCTTGAATGGACGAAAAAATGACACAAATGAACCTTTTGTGGGCAGGAGATACAGGCTTTATCCGAAAGGAACCATTCATATGACAAGTATGAAATAGATATGACATGAAACTTTGCATCCAGATGCATTTATCTTATTCAGAAGTTCTACAACATACAATATTTAACATACCCTAAATTGAAAGGGGAAGTATGATAGAATAAATGCTCAAGAGGAATCGGAAAGTTCCTACATTACATTCAAGTTTATTTTGGGAAAGCTAACAGTTTTAAATTTGTATAGCATTGCTAATCTCCTAATGAAAGCTTTTAGAATTTATTTCTGCGAGAAATATATAAAATTGACATCCTGCTGTATTTCTTAAAACGGAATTCATAATGAAAATCAGCGTTGTGAAGAACAATTTTGTTAATGATACCTATAAACTTATATATTCTAGATGAGTACTAGGTTTGAACGTCATACTTACATTACTAACTAGTAAGCTACTGATTTGGAGAAAAGTTTTTCACACATAGCAGAACACGTAGACTCCGGATATAGACTTTACTTCTGTGTACCGAGGTGTTTTGAATTCCGGCCTTAATTCTGCCAAGAACCTAGCCATCGTCCACATTCGACTGGTGTAAGTGGACGAATATTGTAGCCTGCTCCGTTTCTGAGCCTTGTATTTCGGTTTTCGCGTGGTAAATGGTGATGGGGCATTTGGTGTAATAGGTCTTTTTTCTTAACTGTTCCGCCATTCGAAGAGTGCGTACAATAATCCACCTGATGTACAACGGCGCCCGTTTTACTGCGCCATTGTGCTCAAATTATGTCGGTGTGGAACAGCTTTGATGGGCCACCTTCCTGCCTGTAAAACTTTCACCACTGGCGCACATTTACTGTATCATCCTTAATGGTAGATTGGGGAAGCAAAAGGTGTGCTACGCAACCTTCGATAGCCTCTCCAACACAAAAGGTGAACAGACCTTTTTCTACACGTTGTAGCGCGGGTCTTCGCAAGAGAATCATCTCTCTCCTTGAACTCAGAGCTTTGTCTCCCTCCTTTCCTCCCCCTCTTTCCTTCCTTCCCTCCTCCTTTCCTACCCCTTTTCATTTTTCAATGGATCCCCTCCCCTTAATCATTTCAATGGATCCCCTTCCCCGTCTTTCCATCTCCTATATCATTCGGTTCCCCACCCATTCTGTTGCTTTTAATAAGGCTCCGCCGTGTGACTTGCCCCACATGCTATGAGTATAAAAATGTTTCATGTGTGCAAAGGGCCGTCAAAGTTAAACGCCCGGACTACTTTTATTCTATTGTTCTCAATAGAGGGACTGAAGCGCATGTCCCATATCTAAGGAATGAATATCAATGTTTTTAAAGAGAAAACTTAATGTTTTATGAGTGTCCAAAAAATTTAGCTGAAGCGTATTTTGTTTTAGAACATAATGCATATCCGTTAAATATGAAATATTTCCCAGGTTTCGACGCTTAGTATTTCAATAATTTTTTAATCACAAAACTAAGTGAAAGGCAATTTTGATATTGTTTCTAAGGAGTGTGAACTTTCGAGAAAATTTAATTTTTTATTTGATGGAGAAGGTATGAGAATAAAAAATGAATGTAAGCTATTACTTTGGTTTTCGATTTTTAAGAAAAAATTTTACTCTCCTAACCCTAAGCATCTCCAATGATAATAAGATGATTTGAATGCTTTCAATTCACTCTACACTCTGAATTGGGGCTTTTAGCTATCTGTTTAGGCGTCTAACATCTATCGATTCTTGACATTAAGAGAGACTATAAGCAGTCAGAGAAAAATTGGGCTTGAGCATTTCTAGAATTTCCTTGAGTTTCAGTCGTAAGACATGGAAGGTAAATGGAAAACGAGTAGAGAACAGTCTCAATACTTAGTCCTTTCCTCCGACTGCCAGGAAAACAATCTCACGCCGTAATTTCTCTCCTCAGAACGAGAACATAGGGTTCGGCAGTGACCTGCCTGGCCTTTTTCACGACATAGGTTTGGACGAGATTCGGTAAAGCTCCGTCATACGCGTGTATCTATCTCTTTATTTCCTCTAAAAATCTATCATGAGAGTGGATGAAATTAAGGAGTCGTGAATTGGGTGCTGATTGGCTGATGATCGAGAAGAGAACCTTTCGTGCTGCCATCAATAGTGTATTCTCTGTACAAAAAAAACAAGCAGAAAAGATATTTTTGCGGAACTTACGAGTCATGATATGGAATAGCACACACCTATTGCTGTCATTACCCGGGAATTACTTTAGCCATGCATATAAACTGATGGAATTGCAATACAAAGTGAGGGATTTCCCTCCCGTCGATAAAATATTTTATCGTTATTTTTGACCATAATATATCTTGCATAGTCTACAAATAAATTTCTTAATACAAAACAATACTGCAAGAGTAAGTTGAAAAACGCAGTTCCAATGTCAAACAATTACCAATTTATTATATCATAGTATAATAATCGAGGTGCGAGATACTACGAGAACATGATGGTGTTGATCAAAGGAAAGGAAAGCCAATCAGTGGCCGCGTTTCATTTAGAATTTACATAGTTTTCGTTTTCACAGATATTTATCCAATATTGGCGTGCGCATGCGCAGTGTAACCCAACCGTGTTTTGAGTATGATAATTTATCTTCTTCCTCATCGTCCTTTTCACTGTCTCCAGCTTCAGCGAAACCAAGGAACGTTGTGACAGTATGCTCTCTGAAAACACATTTGGAAAATATTTCACTGAGTGTTCTGCTTTTCCCATACTTTCTCATTAGCGAAACGCACATCTTCCTAGGCCCATTTCTCTCTGTCTTCCCGGTGTAATACACTGAGTCATGCTATTCCTCATTGTCTCTGTCACCTTCTTTGACAGATTCTTCGCGTTTCATATTTGCTGTCAGCAATACACGTATAGAGTCAATGTAGCGTTAAACAATAGGAAAATTGGTGATTTACAATAGCAATTTGAACACGGAGCAGTAAATAAAACATCTACATCTACATAATGCCTCGCGAGCCGCCGCATGGAAGTGCGGCCGGGGGTGTTAGGCCACCAGCCGCGTAAAGGTGTACGTTTTTTGGGGATGAATTAGTGACATTTATTATAAGAGTGTATTTCGTTGAGCTCAATTTTTATTGGGGTCGCTTATTGTTCGCGAAAAGAACGATTTTTTGTACCTATCTGATCGGCAGTGTATCTCTCTAGCCCTAGAGATATAGTGAGGAGTAGAAGCAATAGAAAGGCACCTTAATAGTCAACAGAATAGACTAGATACATGCATAATATTTTACCGTTTATATCGGTAAGGAGTGCATATAAGAGACTTAAGAAAAACCAATTTTTTATTCAAAATAGGAGAGAGTACCCGTTCTATCCCAGAATAAGGGGTTATGGGCGTGCCACGGGGAATAAAGGGTCAGATGGAGAGTGAGTTCACGGAGGTTCCTGGGTGGATTGGTTGGGTTGAGCTTGGCTGTGGGTGTGAGTAATGGGATGAGATGAGAGGAGGGGTATCCAAAAAGGGAGGTTATTACAATGGAACGAGTGGGTGTGAATTGGTTTAGGGCCAGAAGGCAGAAGGGGCGTGTGAGCGGAGAGTAGGAAGTGTTGCTCTCCAGAGAGATGAGCTAGAGATGAGGTTCGGTGTTAGTGTTTATTCTGGCCGAGCAGGTCATGAGAAGGGATGAGGAGAGGGAAATGCTGGAGGGGATACAGACTACATTTGGTGTAGGTGATATTTTGTTTGAAAATTGGATCTTGCCTTGGTGCAGGCGAGTAGAGTTTATCACCTATTGTAGTTGGCCACCACGAAATACTCCACGTTTAACTCTTTTTTGCCTTTTTACATCACTCAGACGTGAGTGCGTGTATATTCCTCTACTCTAGGGCGCACAAAATTTACTTGATACTATAGGATGTAATGGAGATTCATTCCTTCTGGGATCGCCATAAGGTTTGTGGCGCGATGATGCCAAAACCGGTAGGAAAATTTACACAAATGAGTCTTCAAATGCAGGAATATCACTTATTCAAATGACTTGCATCAGTTTTGCGAGAGATTGAATATAACTGGATGCAAAAATATGAGTAGTGTTTATTAATAACCTGGGCAGTACGCTTTAAGAAAATGGGCATAATAGTAACGACGTTAGGAGGATAATAGCATTAGCCAAGGAAGTGAAGAAGAAGAAGAAACAGAAGGGGGCCAACTACGGGGACCTTGTTTAAGGATATATTGAAGAGGCTGGAGTGGATAGTGTCATCGTATGAAGATGAAGCGTGGACCCTAAGAAGGAATGATGTGAATAGATAGCAGGCGTTTGAGATTCATTTTCTCCATATTCGCTATAAGTATTTGGCTCTATGGCCTTCAGCTTAAGATATTGTTTTGTTCAGCTCTCATTCTATTTGAGAATTTCAATTCACTAATGGTATTTATTCAAGGAATGTTATTAGTTCTGCCCGAAGTAATGTCTGAGATATCGATAATAGCATTCGGCGCCCATTGAACCAAATAATTGAACATGAACTGAACTACTTAATTAACCCTACGGTTCTATAATTGCGCTATCATCTCTAAACGATTTAGATTAGTCTTCTCCGAACTGTTGAATATGCCTCATGGGTGCTCTTAATTTATTTTAAAGTATGCTTCATCCAAGGTATAGACTGTGAGTATTCAGTATTCAATCCCTAAATTGTATACAATTATTTTCATTTCACAGCAGCTTTAACAATAAAAACATACTTTAAACCGTTGGATCTAAAAAAATCGATTATATTTCATTAAGAAATACAGATGGCGTTTTTAATAAAAAAATTGGTTTTTGAATATCCTAATCACACATTTTTCAATAGTTACATTTAATATAATGTAGTTTGAAGAGGTGATGTTCGACGAATCAAGTTTTCGGGATTGAGACATACTTATTATATATATTTCCTAAAGGCTGATACCTTGTTGATGCAACCACTCTTCTCTGTCACTTGCTGTTCATTTCAATTCCACGTAGTTGCTGCATCCTATCCTCTTCTGAATCTCGTCCAAATACTTCTCCCTTGGCCGTGCTCTTCCTTTCTTTCCTAGTGCTTTGCCTTTAAGAATGTTGGTTAAGAATGCATTGTGTATGATGACATGTCCTATAAATTCTTGTTAAAGAAAATAAAATATTTTAACTTTCCTCACTTTGGTGCGGAATATTTGGTACAACGCTAAAGTGTGGGAACTTGAACTTTAAAGTTTGTATAATCAAAATGATATTTTTCTCTGGGTAGCATCTTAAAGATATTGCTTTTTCAAATAAAGAAATCCATGCATATTTATCTACACCCTAAATATACAACCGTGGGAGTTCTTAAAATCACCTCAACACAAATTATTTCTCAACAAACATGGCTTATTTTAATGTCAGTAAAAGTTGGATATATGAGAGGTTATTTTATGAGCTATATATTCATTGTAAGCCTTATCATCATAAATGCCTGCATCACAGTGCTAACTTTACGTCTAAGTTATTATCCTCATTTGAAATTAACCTCTGTTGCTGTTTTCGCGGTTTCTATGATTTTTCCGGCATTCATCATTATGTCTACGTGATTTGTCAAATACATCGTACACACAATTATTTATTAGCTAACCCTGATAATTCTTTGTTTTCGTACAGTCTCATCTTCTCCCTATCTCTAAATTCTGCCATTTGAACCCACTCAGTTTAAATCTATCCGGTGCTTCCCCATTTGACCTCTTTCCATTTCCACTCTCTTACCTCTTGGCGTATTCTCTTCCATTAATATTTTCACATCATGCGCCTATGCGTATCTTCAGAACACACTTTATAGTATATATCAGGCAGCGCGATGCAATTTTTCTATACTGACTCCCATATTCCATGCCTTTAGCCTATTAAGAGAGAAAAATAATAAAATAACGGAACTTTCGGGGACATCACTATGGTGATTCTAGAAATCATTTTTTTATATATTGCTTGCTTTGCGTAACTGACGATAGTAAATTTTGGAAATTTAATTTAAAATTTCCCAAATTGCAATTATGGATAGAAAATGAAGATATGGATTTTTCATCCATATCTTTCTGGGTCGCTGTTCCCATATGATTGACATCCATGGTGATAACAAAGTTTGGAATTGCCCGATGGAAGGGAGGTCCAGCTCCAGGGTGTCATTTTTTTCAGGACTACCCTATCTGGCAATTAGACTCACACCAATCCTTTCAGTTCTTTTCCTTTCCCATGGCTCTCTCATATTTATCAATTGCCTATTATTGTACTCTAGGATGCTTATCCAATCCTCAGATGCTATCCTAAACTCCATTTATTGTAATTTTCTTTAAATCATCTGAATTTGGTGTTTTTTTGTTACTGTGGCCACATGTCAACACTTTTTCCCCAAATAAGAGCTTGAAAATATCATATTTGCTTCTGATACAGCCATTTAGTTCACGTGCGATTTAGGTCAACAGAATTTGCATTTTCAACTTCTCGAAATGGGTCACTAGTGGAATAGGAATTCCTACTAAAATGCGAAATGTGTAATTTTAGGGTGGTAAATTTACAGCCGGTATTTGCCAAGTTTAAAATGCTTATAATCATAGCATCTTTTGAATGTAGAATAAGACATTTATCTTATTATTTCGGTCATGTGGCTTGCGTGAGCATATCTCAAAATGCGATTTAATCATCCAATTTCTTGCATTTATGCATTAATGGACTGAACACTATTTCTTGATGACTGCGTATTCATATTCACGCTTATGCAAATAATTAGCCTTCAAAAATTATTGGAGCATTGATTATGGTGTAGAAGTTTGTAACAGTATTTCGAATGGTTGGAGTTTTTGGTACACATACCAATTAACTCTTATATTAACGATAAATTATCTTTTGTCATTGTGTCAATTAAGTACTAGGATCGTGCGCTGAATCCTTGTCGACTAATTTGATATCCTTGGTTTTAGAAAGAGGTGAAGTGAGCTTTTAAATGTCAGGTCAAGGGCACCCGACGATAAGATTTCCCCTAATCGAATCTCTCTACGATGTGATGAAAAGAAGGAAAAATCTTCGAAATATGATACAAGAAATTTTGAGCGCCTGGGTATTAGCTACGAAAATGGTATATTCATGGTAAAAGTGAAAAGCAAAAGTCGTGCACAGGCCATGGAAAAAGTACACAGTCCTCTGTAACCTCACCAGCAGTCATAAATCCATTACAAATATCTTAACTTTCCACTACTAATTTCCCCATCATTTTATTCATATCGGGTAAAATCATTATCTTCAGAATTTTTTCGTTACATAATCCAATGGTCTTATATCAAATTCGTATTCTATATCAGGAAATTTGTGTATAAAAGCATCTTGAACGCTGAGAGTGTATTCTAGGATTATCGATGTTTTTCTCTTTCTCTTAGATGATTGATATTTCTGGGCATACAACGGTATTACCTTTACGGAATCACCCACAAGTGCTCATAAGTGCGGAAATTCCTCACAGAAAAACTCATCCATCTGGACTGGGACTCGAGACGGGATATTAAACCAGTTAAGCTACCAAGGCGTCCTTATCCCTAAGAGACTTTCGAGGGCTTTAAAAGGACCATACCCCATACATTAATACACGGCTGGTGTTCTAACACCCCCTGTCATATGCCCACTTGGCGGCTTGTAGGGTAGTATGTAAACTTAAGATCAAAGGAAAAAAATGGTAATGACTGCCAGAGTTATATTTTCGGGGTTTATGTGCATTGTAACTTTATAAGACTATTCAATGAATGACTACCAACTAATGTGTTTAAGTTCTGTTGCTAATTTGGCTATTATGAAAGGCTTTTTAGAAATATGTGCACAGATTTAAATGGAAATCATCGCTTATTGGGCCTTACATAATGACCCACCACATAAACGGTCTTATGTTGTGAGAAATTGTCCTTTAGATCCATTTTTTTAGTATATGCTTAAGACTTTTCAATAAATATCCCTCTTTAACCTTGTTTAAATTACCATAACTTGCATAACAAAAGTACATTCATGAATTTAATAAATATTTTGTATGTACAAATGTTTCTGATACGTAATTCTTTAAAATTCCAATAAATCATTAATTTATGTTCATTTAAGTATCTCATTGAAATATCTGAATGTGTAGTTTTTTGTTTTCTTAATTGCATGCCCCGTTTCTCATCAGCATATCTCAGCTTTTAGAGCAAATTAGATACGTCCCGCCGGTGCTCATGTCATTTCTCTGCATTTGTTATGCAGCACACAAAGTTTCGCACTCAAAACTTTCCATTTTCTGAATAGTTTGTGGTATTCATACCAGTCCTCCTACCAGTGTTTTAAAGCCTATTGCAGGAAGCCTTTTGCTGCTATCAAGTGGTTAAAATGCCGTCAAGAGAAAATGAAATGGTCAAGTACACGAAGTCAATTCATATCGCGCATAGCGATCAGCCTATTTACCTGATGTTTTTCCTCTTTGGGTTGATTTATTGAGGTGGGTAGAATTATATCAGGCGGATACTTTTGTTTCAAACTTAATAATGTATTTTATTAAAAGTACATCGTGAAACGGCGAAAAGAATGTTCTTCGCCACGAGTACCAAAAATACCTATCACCAAAATCTTTTTTTCTGCCTTACCTATTTTCAATTTGGGAGGATGTGGAAAAAATAAATGTCACTCACAATAGGAGAATATCCTTTCATATCACTTAGCCACTCAAATTCCGCCTAAATCCTCCCTTCATCAGGTCCCTGTAAGTTCCCGCCTACTTTGTTTTACTCAGCTAACCAACCTTTCGTCCACATTCCGTCATTGAGCGACCCATTGGGAAAAAAAACACCGCCGCAGTCACTTTAGACACTCATCGGCCTCGTCGCCGTCACATTTTCAACCCGTAGTATCACCGAAATCTTACTCCACCTCAGCATCCATCCCTCCTTAGCCTTTCGCCTAAATAACCCTGAACCACGTCAGCTGCCCTCAGTCGAAGCACTTGACTGGCCACTTTTCCCTCTGATTTCCATTCTTACCTCTCTTCACGATTGACTCTCTTTCACCACTTTTTAAACGGTATTCTCTTTCGGGGAGAGTTAAACTCATCCATCAGCAGTAAAAGTGATTCAAAGTTCGATGATGATCTTGAATGTGAAAAAGGCGCTAAAAGGACTCTCCTCGTCTAAACTCCAGCACCCTTCCATCTCCTACCCGCTATTATATAAAGCGGATGGATATATGAGCTACCTTGATAAAATATATTTATGAAGAATATACATCCCTTTTGAGGAAACTCATGGTTTGAAATGGAGTCTGTGTGGGGTAGGAGATAATAAAAGGACTACAAAAGTATTTCGCGCGATTAGTAGTAATTCATTTAATATTGGGAGATGTGTGTAGAGAAGTGCTAAGCTGGGATGATGTACAATATATCTCAAGCGCGGGTCAATGCGCATTCTATGTCCCCCTGTTCCTAAATTCCATCTGCTCTCAGCTTATTCCTCACTTTCACATCTCTGGAATTACAGTTGATTTTGCGAAAGTGTGATTGATAGAAAAAGTTGTAAATCTGATCATTCGAGATTAAATAATCTCTGCTAAAATTACTATAACAGTAAACTCTATATGGTGCTTAAGGAAAGACAGGCAAATAGCATTCTCACCTAATAAAAGCATGTAAATAGCTGAGAAATTCTTAGGTATACGTTAGAACAACAGGCGTCGGGCTTCTACTGCGATCACACTAAAGAATATTTAGTACCTAAAAGGAGATAAAATAACATTTTCGGACAAAATTATTCTAAAAAGCTAGGAGTGGCTTTAAAGTAATATAAATTGTATAGTAGTAGTATTTAATCTGGATGAAAATGTTGGAAACTTGAAGTTTACAATTTGATGAATTTAAGAATTCTACTGTTCCAAATAAAATATTGACTTATGTTTCACAGAGGTAGGAAATATTTCTCAACAATCCTGCTTTTGATGAAGAATCTTGGTAAACAAAGATACAAGTCCGCCAAAGTATCGGATCAGTAGATTATCCTCTTCGGAGGTGTATCAGAATTTGAATTCAGTATAAATTTATTCTGTTTGCGGAGATGTCTAGCGAATATTTATTATATATTACTTGGCGAAGGATGCATATTATACCAATTGGGGTAATTGACGTGGCATTTAAACTTCAATACTTTTAACGGTGAATTTCAAGAAGTTTTTTAAAAATCCAAATTCATTTTGCATAAAAAGCTTAATTTTTAAGCGCAGTCACTGAATTTGATCCTCGGATTCAAAAAAATATCAATTGACAATCTTTTAATTATCCTCGAGTGAATGGCCTAAAGGAAAATGATTGACCGAAGAGAAATAACTCCATCGCTTGCTCTCAATGCGGTCTTGCGCATCACATATTAAAGTCATTACCAATTTTTGATGCATATTATTAATAGCCAATTTCCATAACGTAGCCCTCTAGGAGTTGTATGCAAATGGATACGCGCTTGCTCCATATTCGTTGATTTTATAAAATTTCCAACATAAATAACATTTTATTCTGTGAAATTAATCATATCTTTTACACATATCGACACTCAACTAATTCTACAGGTATTGCAGGTAGTCAATGATATTCCCAATCAATGAAAGAGCTGCAATGGTAATAACGGTAAGGTGGAAGAAAATAAAAATACTGATTCTCATTTCGCCCGCAAGAAACGGCGGCGAAGGTCTGAGTAATTAAAACTTTCATTCCCGGCCGCACCTTGCATGATCACGTGCTTTGCGCCATACCGCACGATTCCCAAATTCTTTATTTTCTTCCTCCCGATGCCATTCCCAATCCTTCACCGATCAACCCTCTCCACGACTCCCTTGGCCTTCATTTTGAGGCACAAATGAATCAAATTCATCCGTTTATTTTGCAATTCATTTTTGAAAACTTTACAGTTTCTGCTTGAAGGAAATACAAAACATGAGTGCTCGGTCACAGCATCTCCATCTTTTGCTCAGCCTCCTTCATTAATAACTTTTCCATGTTCCCTCTGACTTGTTAGGAATCGAGCAGTAATAAAAAGCATTCGCGTTTTCGTGCTGATAGAATACAAATTGATGTGACACTTGGTAAATCAATTGAGAGTTTCTCGGCATAAGAATTTCAGGAGGGCCTTCACTTCTCGTGAGAAAATGTATTTAAACTGCTAACGTCGCAAACTCTTTACGCTTAATGATTTTACACAATGATAAAGGAACGTTTTTGGATTATGAAACAATGATAGCACTTCTCACTTTTTCAGTGTTGATTTTGATAATATGTTCCACTCTATAACCAGAGCATCTTATCGCACATTATGAAACATATCAGCTAAATATCTAAGCAGTACTTGCACTCAAAATATATGACTTGAGGAGTATAGTGGGTATAAAGCATGTTTTGATTTGAGATTGCATAACAGCATATTCACTCCGGCTATTCAATCAATATATAGGCAATTCTTCCTCCATTTGTGCGCTAAATGTCGCCAAGCAACTTGCCTGAAGAATTATAGGGAGTCAGTAACTCCTCTCATCTGTTCTTGGTTCAATTAAAATTTTGTTACTCTCGGAAGTTTTGAGTTGATATTCTCAATTTTAAAGGTAGATTTTTTATAAGCTACAGATTATCCCTAGATTTATCAACACTAGAATTTGATTCCAACCATGGTTTCAGCAATTTATTTTTATCATCAATACTGAAACCGAGCTGATGATGTAAACACCCATTTTTTAACCCTTATGCAGAATGCTAAAATTCGTGACGCCAATTTATTCACGGGACCGATAGTGCTTGATCTCCATGAAGTAAAAATTGGCTGTCTGAAACGAAAAATTGTTTACTTTCAATACGCTGTATGTTTAATTATTATTTAACCAAACTTAAATACATCTTAAGAGTAATGTTCAACACCATCAATTAATTATGTAAGATTTTCACTGAATTTGCCAAAAATATTTTTTTGCATTTTTTGAGATGGCATTACAAATTATATGGAAATTATTTGGTAGCTAGATCACAGATTTGGAATACTTGCCCTTGCATGGTTCACCAGACACATAACAACACTTTTTGTGACAACAACGTTTTTGGACTGATTTCCAGCCAACTTGCCTTTCCGGTAGTATACTCTGAATCCTAGATTTGCTCTTTCTTCTTTGCTCTTTTTTGCTTTGTACTATTAAATCCAAAGCATTATCAAAAGAGGAATCATATTTAATTTTACCTCGCCTCGGTAGGTTAACTGGCTAAAACATTCGGCTGGAAATCAAGGGATCCGGGTTCGAATCTCGGTCAAGGCGGATGATTTTTTCTCAGTGGAATTCCGCACAATGGTGCATTGCGAGTGACTCCGTGGCTAGTCTCGGATAGCTTAAAATCTGCCAAATAGAGTGAACACCTCTTTGCATTCAAAGTACGGTCTTTCCTCGTGGGCAGTGGCGCTCAGTAGCGACTGGTTGTTACATTGTATGTCCAGCAGTCGAGAACATCTGGTCCCATAAATGTCACTAAAATCCACAGTTAACTGGCTAAAGCACTCGGCCGGAAATCAAGTGATCCGGGTTCGAATTCCAGTCAAGGCGGATGTTTTTTTCTTTGTGGAATTTCGCACAATGGTGCATTGCGGGTGACTCCGTAAAAGTGGAACTCCGTGGCTAGTCCCGGATAGCTTAAAATCGGCCATTTATATGCTTGAATGTCTTGATATTGTGACAGTAATAACACAATTTAATTTGTACAAGTTAATAATCCAAATAGGTTTCTTGCCATTATAATGCAATTTTGACTAGTAGCCTTAAGACACTAGACATATTTTGAAATAATTTGTTTGCAGGTTATGTTGTAGATACGAGGGAATACATTTCTTATTATTCCTAACGGTAGCTAGCAGGTATAAAGTTATTAGGTTGAGTAAAAACAGGTTCTTTAGACTATTTTCGCTTAGCTATGGAATTTTTTGCCGTAACCAAGTAATAAAAACGCTTTTATTGAGAGGAAAGTGTTAAAACATAAAAAAGACTAAGAAGACTTTGTACTCTGAATAAGCCAATTTACTTTCACCATTTATCCTCATATAGTGCCAGTGGAAATGAAAGTTTCCGTGGATAGACTTCGTTTGCTGTCACTTTGTGGCTAAAACTGGTGGTGAAGTGATTAAAAACTTATATTTTTTATGTTAAGTTTTGCCAGAAGAATGCACGATCTTTATCCATAGTAATTCT
Organism: Ceriagrion tenellum; assembly: GCA_963169105.1. Lineage (NCBI taxonomy): Eukaryota > Metazoa > Arthropoda > Insecta > Odonata > Coenagrionidae > Ceriagrion > Ceriagrion tenellum. Next base: position 37,874,762 of record OY720640.1, read on the forward strand.
ATAAGAAATATTAAGCCAAAATACCCACTAGTTGAAAAACGAGTCCTCTATTCACTGTGATAAAAAAGTCATATGGCTACTTATAATAAGGAATTCAGTAGTGAGATACTATATTTTAACCGTGCTTCCCCGTATTCTTATTCAAAACCATGATATTTGAAAATTCTAGAGTGAAATATATTTCTATCTATAAGTTTGAAGTAATGTGGAATAGACTACCTACGAGACAGTGACCAGGACAAGATCATCATACACCAGTAAAAATTATGGTGAAACAAAAAAATGTTTCATACTTTCAATGCATTATAAAAAATATTTTTTTTATAAAATAAATAATATGAAAATACTACTCAAAATAAAAGTACTGCTAAAATTAGACTTGCCCTTATTGAAAAAAAATATATTTCCTTGGTGTACGACACCCATTGACCTGTCATATGTGAAATTGGCTACCGCACTGAAGGGTCGAAATTACTTCCGAACAAATTACGCAGTAATATATGTATAAACGTTGAATTTAAATAGGAATGATGCTAACGTTGGATTCTGTGGCTGGTAAATATAATTATTGGAAATACAGTCACTGAAAAATCTCCATATTTTGTATATTCATTTTCTCTTTTTTATTCATGAAGCATTTAACCAGTGAAATCCTTGTTTTTCAAACAAGGATAACAAAAACGAGAAATGTATTAGTTATTTTGACTTACGCAACCACAAAGGAATATTCTCCATACACTACGGGAGGAAATGCATATTTTAAGCTTTAGATGCTAGAGAACTAAAGTTCCTCATCCTGATCCTCCACGCATCACATTATGGGCTAAATTTAAACATAATGACTTCTGCGCAGACTCTCCACCTGGAGAACCCAGATGTATTGTCATCATTCCAATTTTTCCCCGAGAGCAGGCAATGAAAGAAAAGCAGTCTGAAACATTTTCTTCCGCTATTTCCATACTCCGCGGGCAGAATGGTGACGTCTGGTGGATTTCTTCTTAAAAAGGTTCCGTCATGTCTGCTTGGATCAATAGAAATAGTAAAGTCTACTTCTTTGTCGTAGTTTAGTAGTCGTAGTAGTCAAAAGTGACACAAGCATACACTTATCAACATAACTTGGAAGGCAGACATCATAGCCTACTGGTAAAATTGGAGAATTGCAATACTGCCGAGCTGTTCGGGTTGTGTCAAACCCGTATGTCCATTAAGAGTAATCGAGGAACGTGCACATAGGCCCTCAAATGCGCTCACCTTGGATTGCTGTGATGTGGGACAAAGGAGACCCTGTTGTATGACCCGAGGGAGCGTAAACTGGGACCTACTTAGCACCCTGGGGAACGGCGCACCCGACGGAGGATCATGGGCGAGAATTTGGCCTCCCTCAGACCATTAAACGCGATGAAGGGGGAGTGAGACAGGAGCGGGCTAGTATGTATTTAGACGGATGTGGACAGAGTGACTCAGCCGAGCGGACGATTCTAGAATGAGTGATGATCTGGTGGAGGAAGAACATGGAAGAGATCCGTGAAATTGCTGCTAAAGTCGGATTTTGAGACACTCTCGGGAGTTGACGTAGTTTCCTGATGTTGAAACCGGTGTGAAAATTCTTATACGACATTGATTAAAATGAAGACCTTAACAAGCGGGATTAAATGTGATATAAATAGTTTCAGCAGGGGCAGATGGCTAATTGATGTATAAATGAAAGTTTATGTATTGGTTTTAGGTTTAGAGGTCTTCAGGTCCCTTGCTTACCCGATTCAAATTCGCAGTATCAGCAAATTTTTTCCCTCACAAATTCCCGATTATCAAGCATCCAACACGGTCTGCTGCGTGTTTACAGAAATGTTTTCTTTCCTCTTGCAGGGAAAATATTCGATTCAGTTATAAACCTAACACCAATTCAAAGAGAGTTGTGAGAGGTGTGTGATGAGAGAATTTAATTTGTATTCATGATTTATACGTCTTCCAAGAAAAAACATACTGGTGTTTAGTGCATTCCGTCTTGAAGTTTTCTTTCATTTACTATGATATGTAAATTAGATATTAGCAGACCCTGAACGAAGAGAATATGAAAGTATTGTCATTCACATTAAACCATAAAAATGTTCGTGCCAGCCTTGTACATTGAACTTGCACTAAAATAACAACTTGCAACTAAATCAAATGACCTAAAACCTTAATAAGTGAGCCGGTCTGTATAATAGCGCCAAAGTCAAATTTTAGTCATGTGGAAGGGCTTATTTTACAGTTACATTATTTAATGTATCCATTCAAAAGCAATTGTAATTGATTAATTTCAGCAGACTATCGATGGTATGGCGCCAATAAGTACACGATCAAGGGAATTTAATGTGTTCAACACGATGCCAAATCATAATGCCATCTCACTGACGAATGAACTTGAATGTGTCCCACTTGCTTTTGAAAGATAGCAAGAAAAAATAATATAAAAATCTTAACTGTGCACCATCTTGGATTTTGAAATGCTTTCCCTAAATTTTAATTTGATCATGATTACTGGGGAAAGCAACTTTTATAAATTCTATAGAGATACATGAGAAAATTCTACCATTATCTGGTATTCAATAATATTCAGGTTAGATATTTCAATTCATAAATACATCTAGGTAAATATTCAATGCTTTTAGGGTAAATAAATGGGCTAAAATGGCTATACAAGCAAAAAAAGTGTCATCATGGCTACCACAACCAAGCCAATTTGCGAGATTTACTCCATGAAAAATCTTATTTTATGCTATCGATATTTTCTCACTCAAATTACTTCTTTCCAAAATTCCAAAAATATCTCACCAAACTTACCTGAATTATAATGTTATCCATCAATTATAAACAAAATGAAATTTACATCGCCAGCATACACTCCATCCGGAATTAAAAATCACCCATGCTTTCACACCCTTTTCTTACAGCGAAAATAATCTAGGTATACTTCTAGAGCCAGTCATAACCAAATGCTTTAGAACAACACATCCAAATATTATATCTTGAACCTACTCACTATGATGCAGACCATCCGATTCAGTAGTTTACAAGTTGGTAAGTCAATGCTGACGCTTAACATACCCAATATTATCATTTCCCGGAAGAGCGCAAAGCTATAGACTATGGGTTGATTATATTTTTGAATCGAATTTGTCGATGACAATGTGGTGGAGAAAGATAATAAGTAATGAAACGCAGCGAATTAGAAGATCAATGCTCAAGCAAACTATTCAACGCCTTTATGTACGTACGTAAGTAACCATTTTTAAGTCACTTCATTTGAGTGACATTTTTGATGTTCCTGCTTTCAAGGTTTTTCCACGCGTTGATCGGAATACGGGAAAACAGTTATTTCTTCTTTAAAAATAACTTAAGCGGTGAAAAATCGATAATGGAGACGCATTCGCTTCAACAATGGACAAATCTGCCAAGTGACATTGCCTCTTGTCTATTGTCACTCAAAAAATCAAGCTAAGAGTATTAGATTTTATAAAGGGTAGTGAAAAGCTTCATCAATGTTTCTTGGAAAATGTTTTACTGGATGCTTCTTTATTTAACCGTAAGCACTGACTATTGTCAGCATATGCCCAATCGAGTATCACTGTCTAAGCTTCAAGCCCCAAGATCTCAGTCCTTAATGCCTCTGCCTGAGCATCCTAATCGCAAACGTGCCTCAGTTGACGCAACCAACCACTGATAAGAGGAGGTGTCAATGAGGCTTCGGACGCAGTGATTAGGACGACTGAATGGATGACCATCAGTGAAATGGGTACAACGAGGCCCGTATGAGGAAATCGAGACAGTGTTGACCCAGTGACCCACTTGAACTTGGAAGGCATTCGCGAACACACGGAAGGATTTCTCGGCTGCGATTTTCGACGTGAGGCCATTGCAAATGGAGGATATGACTATGAAAACAACCGCGTCGTCTTAAGAATGCAAGGGGTGCATCAGTGGCAGGGGTGGCAGAATCTGAGGGAGTAGTCACTAACTATAGATAACAAAATTTAATCGTTGCAATGAGACATGAAGTTCCCCGGTAGACAATTAGGCTAAGGTTGAATGTTACAAAAAATAACAATGTTGATCCATATTCCTCCTCATAAATGGAGATGCGAAGAGGAAAAGAATATTCATTTCCATTATATTGAAAGCTGAAAGCCATGAAATAGATATGTATATCAAGCAAGCAATCGACCAAGCAAAGAACGCGTTTATAGTTAAAAGACAACTGCTGTGCTCAAAAAAGATAGGACCACAAACTATTTTACCTTCTCGTTCCACAACGTAATGTCACTCTCAATTTATTTGATTCTTTCGGAGATATGATGTATGTTGCTCTCTCGCAAATAAGACCCCTTTAACCAAGTAATTCTGTACATTTAGAATTAAATGGCGTGGCTCCTTACTGTCCAATTTAATTAGTGGCATGGTTTTTTCTTATTGGGTTACCTTCAAATCACCTTGTCATTTTTTCCCCTCACCACTTAATTCATATTTTCTTCGGAGGACAGTAGTATGATATCCGCATCCGCCCATGATTTTACGATCTCCATCTTAATAATCGACGTCGGTCCCTGCATTTCAGTCCTTAACACCCACCAGAGATTTTTCCCGTAAAAAGCCACATATCGCCACAGCTTCAGCTACCTTTCATACTTTGACTACAGTTACTCACGCGTGAAACGGATCCCTACGTTGCCTCTTGACATTCGCGGAGCATTCAATTCTGGAATTCAATTGTTATATTCCCAATGATACCCTCTAATCAATCTCTCGTGTGACTTACGTTTCAAATGTGGATTCCTCCATGCCCGCGTAACGGAGCAGGAAAGAAGAGGACGCCGGACAGGCACCCGATAAAATTGCTGAGACCGTGGATGAGCAGTGGATTGGCCCAGGGATCAATAGGGAAAATATCAACAATAGATGAGATAGAGGTCAATGAATTTGAGTGAAAAACGAAAGGAAAAGGACTGTATCTGTAATTTTATAATGAGACGACGCGACAGCAGTACACGTGAAAAGGACTTCACAGACAAGAATCTACGATCTATTTTAAAACCTCGCGTGTTCGAGAGTCAAGAAAAGGATACCTCTCTCGTTTCCAGAGAGTTTTCACTCAAGAAATTGAATATAACGTTAAAAGCAGACTATTGCCGACGTCGAATTTCCATCCACCCTTCCTCCCATACGTTTTCTCTATGGCACAAATGACTTTAGCTGTCGGTTGCCTCCCCAAAATCCAAGAATGCCAATTAGAACAAGTGTATCCTTGCGTTTAATTAGTGCTTGGGGGTCAGGTCATTCAGAAAAAAATCCTCCTGAGCAGGAAATTGATCGAATGGTGGGCCTCTCCAAGCGAGATGTGGAGAGAGGTAAAGGGGCGAACACGTGCCTTCTCTCTTTCCCTTTTCAAGAAGAATCCACTGACCCTTTATTAAGTCCATAAGTCGCGGCATTAGTCTGACATTAAGTCTGTGGAATAATGTGGCTGCCACTAACGTTTGGAACGTAAATGTTGGGCTTAGCAGCGCACCCCCTCGTACAATGGCACACAAACTGAGATTTATATCTCACGAATAAAATGTTGGATAATCCGTATTATGCTACGCAGAATTGAGAAAAAGTTATTTGTTGTGTCCATCACCATCTTGATTTCCAAACGTAATCTGAATTCTGAGAAATGATTTGAGAGATTCTTTGGTATCTCTTTTTGCCGCGAAAAACATAAAATGAACCTTCCAACTGTTCTACTCAAATATTAGATTGCGGACTACACGATAGAAACCCTGAACAATTAAATTAGTCTCTCTAGAGTAGATATCAACACCATTTCCCGCAGAGAATCACCATTTTCTTTTAAATATTAAATAAAATGTAATTTTTAGTGACTAATATTATTATTTTTCAACAGATTCAGGCGATATATCGCGGAAGTTTGTCATATTAAAACAGAAACAGCAATTGCACTATTCCACAAGGTGTTGTGGTAAAGTGCAATTGTTTTTTCTGTTTTAATATGACTATTATAATGTTATTACTGGAAATAGAAGTTATTTGTCTTTACAATTAAGACATTTCATTAAATGTAATGTGAAGTAATATCTCGCTCTAAGGGCCTAAAAGTTAGAGCGTAGATGGAGATGCAGAGAAGGAGAGTGAGAAGGAAAGAGATATATACTCATAAATGCCTTCTCTTTATGAACCTGCTTTAGGAATCTTTCGAACGGAAATTAGTCTTTCCTTCCATCTTAGAGTCCTACAAAATTATATCATCTTTTAAAGCAACAATAACCATAAGGAAAGAATTCAATTTTATCTCCATTTTTGGGCGGTATCAGACAAAAACGACTACAGAATATTAAGAAAATATTTATGCTCGTAAGCACAAAGTTTTGCATGAAAAAACAAAGGAATCCGCTGTCCACAATTCTGGGAATTTTCATAAAAATACTAAATATTCATCTCTTTTTAGAGATAAAAGAGCAAGGCTATTTTACAATGCATAAGGATTATTTCCCTTGTCGATATTTCGAAAATTTATTTTGCTACTTCTAGGCTCTGTAATTGATTCACATTTTCTTACTTTGAGTAAGCCACTCTTACTCTACATAAAAATAACATTTAAATTAACAGAAATTAAAACAACATTCTACACCTATATATTATTTGTATTGACACATCAGTCGTATTAATGCATGAACTATTTTTATTATTTTTTATGTGCGGATTGCTTTCTCCGTTGAAAAAATATGTGATTCAATCATAAAGCTCTGAAGGAGAACATTGGATTTGTAAAATGTTGCCGAATAGAGTGAAACGTATATATTATTTAAAAAAAAACATGATTTTTTTATCCCCAGAAAGGTGAATATCTATTTTAACCAGAGGTAAAAAAACCAAAACTCAGGAAATGATATTATTTAAATAATCATTATTACACATAAAGAATGATTTCTTTAATCATGTGAAGTAATCAGGTTAATTGATAAATATGCTTCCCATAAAACCACCAGTAGTAAAACTTCTGCAGAAGTGAGGTCGGCGTGAAAAATCAGCAAAACCTATAAGTAGAGTGGCTAAAGATTACCTTCAATATTTCGGAGCGAAAACATAAATGCCAACATTTCTCATTCCCACAATCCCAAAATATATTACTCAGTTAATTATGCAATGGAAGTGTTAAATACTGATCCAAAATATCGACAAGTTGGTAAATATTAAATCCATATCATATTTTCATGGATTCTGTTATTTATAAATATGATGAGTAATTATTGATTAATCTGGTCAATACAAAACGACTCGCTGTTCAACACGAATTGTTAGTAATGATTCCAATGGGTTCTTGCATAGGCACTAATGATATTTAGATTGGAGCCTAAAATTCCTCACATATTAACACGGACAAGCAGCTTTTGGTGCTCTTTCTCCCAATCACAGCCATATCCTAGTTCTGCTAAATTTATTTTACTTTACCAACAAAAATACGACTCACGAAATATAATTTATATAAGTATGTAGCCCTTTTTTTAAGAATGTGTCGAAGAGGAATCCTCCTACACAATTTAACAGTGAATCTTAGTTGTTGCGTCACTTGCATCAAGTAAGGCCGTACAGAGTAATTAACCCGGTAGTATTCTTGTGTGTCACAGTCTTATGCCTAATAATGATATAAAGACGTATAATTGTCTTCCAATTGAACTATAATGATTTTATATAGGTTATATTTATAATGTAAAGTATGTTCACATCAAAAGAATGGCCTGTTTGTATTGTCATAAATATGTGTTTCGTTTTTATTTGGTTTGAAAGCAGAGCCTTGTTATGGTTTGCGCAGTAAAAAATGATGTTTTTTCAGTGCTTTAGCAGTTTATAGCATTTTATTTAGTGTTTTGTTCTCCCTAATAGATATGTGAAATCAGTTTCGTTTTACTTAGTACTCAAAAAGAATTCGTGAAGGGAAAAATTGGTACGCCAATTAAATAGTGGCAATGTCTGCTGTATCGTGTCCATGTTCATCATCGTTTCCAAAACTACGATTATTCCGCATGTGTGAATGTGCAGTCGTTAGCCATTTATTGCTGGCTAACATTTCTCGAGTTGAGTGTTTTTATTTTTTGACAGAACATTTGCATTTTTATTCCTTACGTGGGGAGGTTAATTTTCATTTGGCTGTGATTTAGATTTAAATAGACGTAAATAGCAAATTTTGTATAATTTTAGGGACCTTCCATTAAAATTCGATTAAGAAAACATTTCAGAGTAAAATATCAGCGAAGATTATCTTAGGCTAGGGAATAAGTAGACTGGATAAAGGTTTCTCGGGTCTTCCACCGGGTGAGCAGGTCCATGGACCCCATGGATCCCATGGACCTGCTCACCCGGTGGAAGACCCGAGAAACCTTCATCCATCAGATACGCCAGGAAAATCTGAGATCCTTCAATAAGTAGACTTATATAACCTATGCAATGTATTAACCTTGGTTCTTTATGTATTGTTTTAATTTGCACTTATTGAATAAGCAACATTAATGTATAACATACGAATTCACGTACATTGAAGTCAGTGGCTGTGTTGCCAAGCGTTGTTTCATTGTGTTAAGGGCTATCGCAACGAAAAATTATATACTACGCTACGATAGAAGAAATCTATGCTATTAGATCCCAGTGGCTCACTGCAAAGGCTCTAATAATGCTCTAATAATAATTTTTAGTATGAGACTAAGTGCTCTTTGTGGCCGACTAAGTTAGTCACCTTAGTAGCGTGTTTTAGGTGATACCTAAGAATACGACCAAAGGTCTCCCTCTGGGAGGTTATGAAAATATCTCATTCCTCTTTAAATGTCTCAATCGCAGCGTTCCATAGCTATCAAATGTTATTCGATCAAAGAGCAGCGTCATATAACTATGGTAATGGTAAAACAATCACCTTTAGGACGTTGATTTGACTAGTACTTCAATATTTAAATGCTATTTCAATAGCTATTTGCTTCTCTTATAACCCTACTCTTAGACTTCCCTTAAGCCTCAAAATGATATAGCGCTGATTTTATTTGTTTCAGTTCTATTTTCTTCTGTAACCTTTTGTGCAGAAAATATAAATGCATAAAATATTTTAACAATGTTGGCTGGTGGTTAACATTTATATGCTTGCCTTTGCAAGGTTATTCGGAATATCGTCCATAGTATGAAATTTAACGATGTACATGTTTCTTCTACTACTTGAAAAAGATATTTAGTTGTCAAGGCTATATACTTTATACGAATTTTCAAGTGAACTTTCAGTTATGAAGTTATTTTTGCGTAGGTTTTTTTAAAAAAAGATCACGTGCAGCTTGCAGCCATTACTAAGAGAACAAATAACGAACAAAAGATGTCTGCCTGTCTCAGTTTATTTTCGCACTCTGATCTTTATCATCTCAACCTTTCTCTTGACATTCCTCCCGCGCATGCCATTCATATCTTTGACTTTTTCTCTTCTCATTCATTTTGCGGACACTAAGGTAGTTTGTGCAAAATATCATTTTACCTAGAAATCAATGAATTTGGTCTCATTTGAAAGAATGATATATCACCCTTCCATTGACAACAAAAATTCAACCCCTTATTACATTACTTTCCGAGATATTTTCCAAAAAATATCAGCCCTTTTACATGGAAAATTGTAGGTGTATCCACTCCAGAGAGACCTTATATTGAAAATAAGGCTTTCCCTACACTTAGATTTCGTCAAAAACTAAACAGTGTGTACTTTTTGAATTTCTTCAACTATTTTTGAAAATTAATCGTATTGTCGTCGCAGTAATTTCTACGGTATCACAAAAAAACCTTCCATTTTGATGGAGTTTCAAACGTACCGCGTGAAAAAAATGAGTCAAGTTAATGATTTATTTGGATGTTTTCATTTTATTACCTACAATTTCTGTCATGTAAAACTATATTATTGCACCATTAATAATGCAATATTGGATTCATGTCTCTCACAGCTGGAGAAATTAAAAGGTATGATTTGAATATGGTCTCTATTACGATTAGGGAACTATCTCGCTCGCACTACCTTAAACCTTCTGATCCCGGCTGCTCTCATTTTCTTTGGGGATTTACTTCGCCAGCTTCGTTCGGCCCTGCTGCTTTTAACCTCCTACCGATTTCCGCACCTTCCCCTTTCAGATCATCACTCATGAGTGAAGAGATGCACCCCTCATTCATTACGCGACGCTTTTCACCGCTTCCACCCCTCCCTCGTCAAAGCTCGCCATTTCCCTCCTCTCCATCTTCCATCCGATCCACAATTTCTAATTTGTCTCCTCATCTCCCTCCTCCTCTCCGATGCCACATCTCTCCTCACTCCCTCTTAAGACACTAACTTCCACGTTAAGCATTCCTCCCCTCGCAGCAACTTGGCCGTCACCCGAGCACATCACCCATTAAGAACATTATTCCATAATTGCAAAGCGGGAGGGTTATCGCAGGGGAAGTGCGAGAGAGGGGGCAAAAGAACTAATGAGTTCCCTCCCTCTTCCTCCTCCTACGGCTCCCCTTACCTTCCAAGAAACTACATTTCTGAATTAAGAGAATAATTTACGTCCCTGTGAATTACAGTAAAAAATTAAGGAGAAAGAGGAAATATCTCTAAGCCTTCCTACGGTTATGGAAAAAAATATCACTTTTTTCTTCCATATTAAAATATAAGATGGCAGTGGGACCTCTTTAATCTCATTTAAACCTTAATAAAGCCGAGTTATAATTTTAATTTTTAAACTCACGTGTTTCTCATTCGAGAATCTTCAACTTGGGCAGTCTTCAAGACTTAATAGCAATAGATCTGGCGTATGCGGAAATGCTACTTCTACATCTTCATCTACGAAATACCTTGCAAGCTAGCAAGCAAATACCACTAGGGTGTGTGGCACGGGATGATTCCGCACCAATTATGTAGCACCCATCCCAGTTTAAATAAAAACCACGCACGTTACCCCGGATGCAGGCGCAAGCTAAAAGCAGTCAGGACAACAGTGCGTAGTCAAACCAGAAACTAGCATAGTGATACGTTGAAGAACATGCTACCATGCAGCACAGTACTCAAGATACAAGTACTGGATGGTTTTATCAATGCGACAAATAAATAGCACTACAAGGTACTAAACATGCAGGAGTATATCATGTTGGAGATTGCATGTGAGGTTAGTAGCTAATAATCATGTTAAGATATATGGCAGTACTGAAAATACCAATGAAACCTAGTCAGAAATCTTGAACTTATCTATCGCACCTATTATTGTCCCTTATTGTGTGTGGAAAAGAAATGACATTTAAAATCCATCGGTTCTGTAGTCTGTGTCCTTAATCTTATTCCTGTGACCATTTCTACCATAATAGTTTGGCTCCAGGAAAATATGTTGAACATCAAAAATATTCTACATCAAACTTTCGCAAAAGATTAAACCTATATTTTTCCATTCGATTGGATATAGGTTCTCACTCTAATTCCCTCAACAATTTCGTAACACTACTATGTTTATCGTAACAATTCTTAACAAATCTAGCTGGCTTCCGCTTTATTTGATCTATAACTGAAACTAGCCCTACTTCTACTGACTCTGATGAAGTCGTAAAACTACAGCGGGGAAGCAGTTATAAATTAGATCCATTGACCAAGCCACGCTCTTAATATACAAGCCTGATCATTTGACCACAGAGATGGTTTCCTAAATAAGGAGAAATACTCAACATTATTGCGTTGATAGTATTTCAGCGTGTAGAAAGCAGGAAAACATAATGGAACACTTGGACCACTTTAGTTATATTTTCTTGTTTCATGCATCATTTTTCTTGCATAGTTCGTCTTTAAGAATACATATGAGAGGGAAATATTGAATATTTTTTTCACAAAAAAAGTTTGATCGCACGAGAGAAATCTGCGGGAGGAAACTTCTCTGCCAATTCCGACTCAAAACTTTATTTTCCGGCACGTAAAACATAGCTATCTCTATCAGTGCAGTAGCCAATGCACGAGTAAATACTCACTACCGGTAAGACGCAGAGACAAGAAAGTCTTAAAAAAACTGTGAGTAATGGAACCTAGACTACATTAGTAACACGTCAGTTTCTTACTGAAAAGCATCAGAAATTCAATGTTAATCATCACATTACTCACATTAAAATCCTATTTATGTCAAAGTAGATTTAAATTTGAGTTAGTGGAAAGCGTAAATTTTGTTAGCATTTTCCGTCTTGGCAAAAATAGTTTTTAGCCTATCTTTGTGTAATTTTTTTAAAAGTATATTCAATTCAAGCTAAAACTATATGCTGTAAAATTTTGCCTATGTAAAATTTTACGCTATCATGGTAGTGCCTGTTCAGGAATCATATAGTTTTGTGATAATAAATGAGTAATTTAGATTTCAAGCAATGAGTGAGCTTATTCGTTCGCTCTAGAGTGCGAGATTTCCTATTTTAAAGCAGCATTTGGTGGTCGCCTTTCAAGTGATTGGTTTCTTTATTGGCCATAGAAGGGCGATGCAAGTAATAGGTATTTCGTCCGTAGTGCAAATGGCTTTACTGGCGGGAAGGTGGCGCTGACCGGGACTGCTTTGGATCGACACACAATTTGCGCACAACTGTGCAGAACATCGGGTACCACGCCCGCATGGTATGGGTGAGTGCCTATTATTCGGGCTCTCTGTACAACAAAACTTTGCCAATCCAATGCCTATTTTAGTAATGGCTAGACAAGACGTCCGTCCGTTGTTTCCTTCCTGGATTTTTTTTATCGAAATCCAATATCCGATTGCGGCCCGGTCAGCTGTATTGCTCTATTTATTCCAGACGAATGCAGAGGTTCACGGGCCCTTTGACGGAATTGAAATCAGTAAAAAAAGGCACAATGGTATTTAGGATTAAATTTCGTCTATCAAACAAAGTATTACTCACATATGTGCGTAAGAATAGAAATAATTGCCTTTGAGTCGCAATAGAGATTATAATACGAAACATTAAGGTCTTCCGCATCTGGTAAAGCGCAAAATATTTTCCAAAGTTGAAAGTAGCCTCTTTGTCTATATTGGAGAAAGAGCCTAGCTATAAAAACATTTAAAACTGTGTTTTTTCATAAAAATCTTAGTCTCATTTACCCTATGAAATGAAACTCATATTTTAAAAAGCTAGTTGAAAAACTATTTATTCTCAGTTTTTATAACTTTAAATTAAGGCATATATCAGTTTGCAGGTGATATATTTTCATCATTGAATCAATATTCAAGGAAGACGATAGATTCCTAAGTCCCAACTGCGTGCAATTTATGATTGTTTTTCATCCGTTGTGTTTTAGCCATTTCTGAATTACACGGGAATGTTTTTAACAACGGAAATTGAAAGCCAAATCTTTGGTAGAGCAAAATTGAAATTTGTGAGGAATGTATTGTTCTATTTCAGTGTTGATCTATTCTTATACGTACTCTCAGGTTGGCGCAAGACGGAAGTGCGTGCGAATTTCAGGAAATAAATTATTCCATTAGATTGCTTGGCGTTGTAATCCGTAAACCGAGACACCGCGGTCATCCATACTCTCACCGCAGAGCAATAAATACAGCTGCGAACCTGTATCCCTTCCATTCTCTATCTTTATCATTCCTTTCAATTCAACCCTCGGCTGCCTCAGAAGTGGCAGCCGGCAGCTGATGGGCGGTTAACAAAGGGAGGTGGGGCGGCAGGGGGGGCAGGAAGCGGTCTAAGAGAGCAACCGCGAAGGGACACCCGTGAACGCTGACAGGGGCCGGGTGCATGTCCTCAAGAGTGACGATGGAAAATACGGCGACCGCCAGAACAAGGATTTGGTGCAGGGGTCGTCGAGAATGGACCCCGCACCAACTCTAGCTCCCTTAGTAAAAATATCTTTTCGATCAATGAATATTCTAATAGTAACTCCATATAAAAAGTAAAGGGTTTTCGCATAATATAAAAATACCAGTGTCTGTATCAAATTTTTTTTGCAATTTTTGTAATTATTTAAAAAAAAATAGTTTCATTCACTGTTAGAAATTCTGTTTATTGTCCTTAAAGAAAGTGGGAGATATAAGAAAGAGGTACCTAAATGGGGTGTAAGAGCTCTTCAAGAGGCTGCTTCATGGGTCAATTAGGCATATACATCCCGAGAATCTGCGGAGTTATGTATAAACGCTTATGTTTTATTCTAAAAAAGATTATAACAACGTATGGTGTAAATTAAAATACTCTAGTAATGATCCACTAAATAGATTTATTGCTTACGACCCGGGTTAACCTAAAGATGTAATTATGTGACGAAACCCGGGTCGTAAGCAACAAATCTATTTAATGGACCATTACTTGAGTATTTTAATTTCTAATATAGATAGGTTCCACAAAGTCAAGCCTGAAGTTATTAGTTATAACGTAAGATGTGTTTTTAAAAATGTGTTGTCGTACCCTCGCACTCTTCAAAAGTGGTACCTGGCAGTCGATGGAAGAACAGGATTCTAAAAGGAAACCATGTTTTCCCTTGATATGAAGTAATGGGAAAGTGAGTAAGGAATAAAAACATTTGTACCCTTATATCATATGAAATGTCCTTCAGGAAAATAAATGTGAACGGAAAAATGAAATTTTATGGATTAGTGAGCTTTGGGAATGAGCACAATCCGGACGTGGCTTCTGCAGCAAAGATTGCCTTGGTCACTATGGTGAGTTCCATAAATGACTGAAATTTCCGGTTGGGTATTTCCTTATGTCTGCGGAACAAAGAGGAAATTTTGTGAAAATTGCCTGGAGTTTCTTCTTAGAACTGGGGTTGTTTTTCCAACTTAAAATTTTGATGGGGCTTTGATCAATAATTCCATGGTAACTATCTTGAAATAGGTCCTAAGGAATTAGGATTAGAGAACAAATTATGGATGAAATCAATGGATCAAAAATATGTATGTTAAATGGCATTGACGAATACTGACTGGTAATTTTGTACTTAATTTATGTAACAACTATTTTAAAAACCGAGCATAGTTTTGTTTTACTAAATTTACTTGGTTTTATAGGTCATGCCCTAAATCAATGAACCTGTATCTATCTCTCTAGCCAAGGAGTCTGCTCCGCAGGCCATGGTTTCCTCACCCAGTGGCTGGGGTTGTAATATTTGTAATTTTTGCTCCAGCTAAATACTAAAGTTGGTAAGAAATGCCCTAGTAGTATGCAAATCTATGGTTAATGAAGATGGTGAAGTCATCCAGTGGAGTTTTATTGAGCACTTAATAAACATAATGAGAAGGTGGGCTTTCACTTAGGCATCAAATGCACTCGTAATTCACTCTTAATCGTAATTTTCATGATCATCATTGAGCATTTTTAGGAGACTCCTCTTTTAGGCAACTCCTCTTGGCACCAGAATTGGCCTTTATGTAACACTATAGTAGAACCGTATGAATTATTATTTGCTTTTTTATACTTGTTGTCCCTTTACTCGAAATATTACTTCACCTGCTCAGTTTTATTTTACTTACTTTACATGGTTAAGAGATAAAGAGGCAAAGGGAGTGTGCCATCAAGGTTGTTCCTTTGGCAGGGAATGACTGGAATACATGAAAGGACATTTCCGAACATTGTCCGCCATTGTGTAGGTAAAGAGAAGCAAGTGAAATGATATGGGATTAAAAAAGAGTGGTGGGGGAAAATTGAGAGTTTAGAATCCCTTGTGGGACTGCACGGGTAAATAAACCGGAGTATATGCCCCCATAATATATTTTCCTTGCCGTAGAACAATTTAACATTTTTATCTACTGGGGGTTCGATGAATGCAGCGGATTTGATGCACCGGAAGTTCAACTTTTTCGCGGTCGATGGCATGGGTTAATTAGCGGTTGATATTCGAATTTTACGGTTGGGCTGGCATTGATTAATAAAAGGAGGGAGAGAGACAACAGGAGAGGGAGAGTCGTCAATTTTTCCATTGTTTCGCTGAAATTTTCTAACCAAATTAATCTGGATAGCATTTAAATTTTTGGCCTTTATGATGGAATTCGATCAATTATGATGTCTTGCCTTAATTAAAGAAATGCATTTTATTTATTATGTCGGACGTTAGTAGATAGTATAACCAGTGTAACCACTATGACAGTACTATCCCTCCCAAAACTTCAGTGACTCTCGGAATTTATCTTACCTTTTATATTAAACCTGTGCATTACTCCCTTCACAGCGCTTTCCTCTAATTGTTTTCCTGCATTTACTCGCCAACCCAGAATTGCTTTTAATATAATGCGTTGATAAATTAATGTGTTTTAACCAAAGACAGAAATTTTAAGGCTGAACACAAAGTTTCACAGTGTAAAGTTTCGCTCCCGCGTAATATTTGTCTCTCTTTCTCTGTTGTTGACTATTCTGAACTCTGAACTCATTTCCTAGTATCCAAATTGTTTATTCGTATTTTTCATTGAAAACTTGAGGCAAAGTTGAATTAAATACTAACTAAAGAAATTATTTCAAAATATTTAAAATCTATTCAAAAGGTGGCCCAATTCTTAAAGCCGCAGAAAATTATCGAAGAAGAATTACATGGAGGTTATAGAACTAAATTACTTTTGGTCTTATGCATATAAATATGCGTATGGCAACAAGTCTCACATATCCGAGAACAGCATCAAATAAAGCATAAAAAAGGGAAAAGCGAAATCGAATAAATTAAAACTTCATAGAAATAATAACAATCAGTTTTTTACGTGAAATATTCCGTCCTTTTCAACACTTTTGAATTTACAATGCGCCCTTTTTACCTTAAAAATTTTTTTAGTCCCTAAAGCGTTCCTGAGCGAACGAAAATGAAAATATCGCTAAGTAATGTACGTATCAGGATCGAAATAAGAGAAAAATTCCAATGCAGGAGGGAGTAATAAATGGATATTGAGGAATAAAAAAGCTATATGCAGTATATATATGAAAACTAGTTTTTCCTTTAAGACCCATATTGCCGTAACTTTTCGCCCGGAGCAGTGATACTTATCCTTACTAAGAGAAAGTTAACTTTCATAACTCTCTATCACTGCAGTGTAATGTGAACTATCCAGTCCCGAGGTTCGATAAAAGGACCAATTCTTTTCCTTGAGTATGTAAACGACATTGCTCAGCACGTTAGGACCTGAAAGATTTTCATGGATGCAGAAGAATTGCCTTACTATGCAGAAGTTGATGTTTTGAAATAATGATGAATTGTAAAATAGTTGTTAGCAATAACAATACCTACTCGATACAGTTGAAACGTGTAAGAAATTGACACACCTTAGGCTTACTTTACCCCCACCTTTGTTTACGCTCCAACCAGAGTGGCCAACCGAGAAAAATCCCCATGTTTTTTCGTGTGAAATATTGCTCAAATTAAACACCAGAAATACTTGGGAATTATATAAGGTGAAAAATTTTGTTTTAGTGATAATGTGAAATATATATGTGAATAACTAAGGTGTATTTTGTGTCAAAAGTCAAATTTAAAGTACTCCTTGCCTCATGAGTAAAAAAAAATAATATGTCCACATCTAACCCAGGTCGTAATATGTCATAGTTTGATGGATTGAAGTGGTACAAACTCAACCTTGCTGATTAAGGTCATTATCTTTCCAAATAAAATTATTACACTTTTCATGACGAGGGAGAAAAATCTATGAAAAATGCATAAAAATCTATGTTTGTTACTATTGACTGATCAGTATAAATACATTTATGTAAATTTCTGATAACCTCTCAAATAGAATATTAAAAAATCTCTCTGTGAATAATATTCACATACAACTGCTACGAATGAACGGATTGTTGGTATCCAAGTATTTTATCCTCCATGGCGAGAGGCATTCGTCTCTTGTACTGCCTGGGTTGCAAACATTAAATACTTTTGGCAATGAATGATCCTAAGAGTAAATATGCTCTTTTAATACAGCTCAATGGGTGGCTATTTCATTTATTAGTTCAAAATCCACACAGCTCAATATAAAAAATGTTAACTAAAGATACCTACTGACAAGCCCTTTTGGACCTAAATTGTATAATTACTTTCTTCCTTATAATACCTGTATTTCATGATTTATGTATTATTTTCAAATACTTTCTAATGTAATCATCTATTTTAACATATCGCAGTAACCAGCTTGAATGAGATGAGATACTGTGTTTTCACTACTATTTTGTATATTATGATGTATTTTTTTATTCGTTTAAAACTGCATTAAAATTTTATCATATTGTAAAACATTCCACTCTTCTAGCCCTCCGGGTACACTCATTTACCCTTCCAATATGCATCCCGCCGAATCTCCACGAAGACTGGGGAGAATGATTTGATGCATAATGAATACTAAGTTCAGAAGGAGTGATATTCAAAGTGAGTGACACTTATGTGGCGAAGACCACGTTACTTTGCTTCTTGGGAGTGCAGTCAAATGCCCTTTCACCATTCGTTTCAGGGGCCGTGTTAAGTCACTTAGTGGACGGAAGCACTGAAGGCAGAAGGGTTATGGAGGTGGAAGAAACCCAACTACTGGATAATTTTTGTGCTGCACTCCCCGAATAGGAAGCTGAGAGGGGTGAATAAAATGTTATTGGGACAGGAAGTCATTGCAGTATTCGTGCGCTTTGAATAGTAATATTCTGTTATCTTCATTTTGGTACTGAACATATAAAGCAAAAGGGCGAATCTTTGTCTGAAAAGTTATGCTAATTATGTTCTTCTGGTCATGAACTGTAAAGCAAAAATGGCAAAAAAACTTTAAAAGCTGGCCTTTTTCAAAGGAGCAGTACTCAGTGATGAGGATCGGTACGAAAACCAACCAATCTAAGCGTCATGTAACGAACTTTTAATTATGAATCAAGTCACTTTTTGTTAATGAAGGTTTCATGGTAGTTTTGGTGACGTAATTGGGTGTCGTACGCCTTTTTTGGCGGAATGACGAGTATGAAAGACTGTTTTTCTACCGTAATACCCCAGTCCGCCTGGGTTTTATCCCTCTCCTCTAATCCGCATCTCATTTGAAAAACCCCCCTTCCTTTCGTGAATTTATATTTACGTTATCTACACCCTTTGATTTGATGAGAATAATCTATCACAAATGAAAGAGTAACTTTGTTTCCTTTGGAAACATGTTGTACCAGGAAAATAAATTTGTGGAAGGAAACAAAGTTAATTTTAAATTTGTGAAATTCTACTTCCACATAGTTGAGCCTAAAAATATTGAGCGTAGAATGATCTACTGTCACTCAGGGACGCAGAGGATAAAAGGGTGGAGTGAAATGATGAGGTAGTCTTAGGGTGGAGTGGATCGCGGGAGAAACCCACGTGGCAAAAGCTTGGAAACGTAAAGACGGTAGGGAGACGCAATAATTGATGTTCAGGGAGTTGAAAATTTATGCGGAATGATGAGATGCGGCGGATGGGAGATATCAATAGCAAAGAAGCATTTTAATATGCCGACAACCTCAGACCTGCATTCACGAGGTGTCATCTCGACCCAGTTGATAAATCGAAAAGGTTCCGTCTTGAAGGATAATTCAAAGAGTTACTGAAATCATGACAAATATACTATTTCCGTCTAAGTCGTAATGTCAAATCAATGCTGCGGATTCAATGCGTTCATGCATAAAATGACTATCATTGATGGCATCTTTATCTTCACCGATGTTATGCATGGGCAAATTGGTTTGTGGAAGAGAATATGCATATTATTTGAATGGTTTAAGAGTTAATTTTTATTAATTTCTTGTCAACTTGGAGTTTCACGTTATTAAACACTGTGTCACAAGTGTCCCGCTTCATGGCATCAATTGCACGGAGAAAGAGACATTTGTGAGAAAGAGTGGACTGCATGAAAGAAATGAATAAATGCTGAAAGATTTAAGAAACAAAGCTAATGCCTGAACTTACCTAGGATGAAATAGGGCTAACTTGCTTCTCAATGCCGGTCGGCAACGCGGAACCTTGCGTTGCCCTTCCCTCGAGATAACTGCTTGTCTGCTTCACAACACGTTCTACTCTCGCACAAACACAAAAGAAAAAAAAACTGCCTATCGCACAACAGAGGGCAACGCTATCTCATGCATTCCCCCTATGGCCAACATAAGGTACTAAAGTGAGGCGGGGTACAATACACACTGATACTTCAATATCAAATCAAACCAATCAATACATCGACGTAAAAATCAATTCAATAACTAATTATTAAATTTAAAGTAATATTTTTTACTTTGAGCATCCATATCGTAACAAATTAAAGCTTATATTGCGGACAAGGCAGCGTGTAAAAGTGTCTTTTTTTGGTCTAACAAAACTGATACTGGTTAAATTGCCAAAATATGAATTAAGTGACCTACCACGCCAGTTACGAGGGAAGGAAGGACTGTATCGAAGAGACACGATACAGAAATGGAAGGAGTAAAGACTTGGATTGGAAAAGAAAACAGATAGATTCTTAGTAGCTATTGATTGACTTCGAGAGGGGATAAAGCAGCATCGGATTAAGTGTAATGGTCATTACATGTTCAATGTTTATGCGTGAGTTTATGAAGGAAGTGAAGGGAGTCTCTTATCTATAGCTATGTTGATGCTAAATAAATTTCGCTAAAAAACAAAGAGCCATAATGCGGAAGGGAGTGAAGCGCATAGGAGCAGGTTTTGGAAGTCAGCGAAAACAACTGGCCGGCGTTACTTAGGTGGTGCGGAATTGAATTGGTGACAAACCTTATCTCTCAGTCGCCGTCAAAAATAACCTACCAACTCATATTCATACGCACACAATCCAGAAAACTGAATGAAATTCTTCATTACTTACATCTACTCATACTCAATCTTTTGCCTTTTTCAAATACAATATCTTCTTACCCAGAGCTAAATTTGCGCCTTCATTTTTTAACTTCTAACATTATTTTCTTATTTATAAAATTTTTTTACTAAAAAAGGATGAAAAACATGCCCTCCATATCCCCAAAGACACCATCTAAGTCCTTCATCTCCCTCTCTTTTCTCTCATCAATACTTTTGTCCTCATATGAGGCTCTCATTAGATACACTAGCTATTAACCTTCATTTTCCCATCTACCTCCAACTTCATTCCATTCCGTCTAGTGCCTCACGAACTCTCCTACGAATTTTAATCCTACATTTGGCGTATATAACAGCATTCCTTCTTCCTCGCTGTCCGACTTCATTTCGTATTGACAAGTGATTCTTAAATTTTCATTTCACCCTTCCTATAGGAGCCATGTGGAGTGAAAAATACTCCAGAGCAAGGTCGCCCTTTGTATGGAATTAGTGTAGTGATTTCCCATTGCCTTTCACATGAACTATCGTCCTCAGCCGTGGCTATCGATACTAAAATGGTTCTATTTATCCTCGCCAAGAATGGCTTCTGCTAACATAGCTGTTTCTCAACCGTTAGCTGATTGCATGTAGCTGTTATGGTCTCCTATTATGGTCTCATTCCAGAAAAATCGGATGATATTTTGTAATATTTTTTTCAAAATATTTTATTGTAGTTGATGTTTTATTGATAACCTGATAACCGAGCTTCAGGATCAACTACAAAGTCCTTATGACAAAATGTGTGCGTTGCAATAGCTCTGTAACTTAATAGCGGATTGCGGATTATAATTCCGCCAAGTGTCTTTTTCTCTTATATGACATCATGTCTTGCTTAATACTAACTGCAATGCTCAATAAACTATTAGTGAGCCATAAAATTTGACTTAATGTGTATCGACGACTTTATGCCTGATTGGGCTAAAAAAGAGTAACGATGTCGGCTGAATACACGATTACCATACTGAGCTTTTGACCAAAATACTTCACATTATTACACTGCACCGGCTAGGCCAGCAACAAGCAATCAAATTATCTGTCATAAATCATGAAAATTGACATTGGAAACGAACATTTTCTCTGATTTCTCTTCGACACAAATTTTTATCCTGTCTCCAAATGGATATTTACATGAAGAATACAAATAACTCTATTGTTAGAAATAAATTATAAATTAAAGTTAGAAATAGATTTAAATTTTTCATTGTCTCTAAGGTATGGGTTTTTTTTATTTGACTAAAATTATAACCTGGCACGAGTTTTTCTTTCAAAAGCATTTTCCAAATCCACGATCATCCCAGTGAGCTCGTAAATATGAACGCTTTACACGCAAAGGAGAAAGAGAAACTATCGTTTTTCCACGCCAAATGAACACTAACTGGTTCCCCCGATGAGAACAGATTTGGTAGAGGTAAACCGCGCTCCGGTTGCAACCTCAGTCACTCATTATATTATTTCAATTAGTATACCCCGGAGCACATGCAAAAGGACCAGGTTGAGGTAGCCCAAGTAGTATTTTGGTTCAAAATAGGTTGAAGAAGATGCCACAGGACAAGAGGGCGATTGTGGGGCCCTTTATTGGAGAGTTTGCTTATTAGCGGCGAGTCCAAATCTTCATGGCCCTTCCCATCCGCCAAAACTCCTCCTTCCTTACATCCCTCCCACCAAAGAAGCTCACTCCCTTCTGAAGTTGTCTTCGAGTTATGCTAACTTGCATCTTCATATGTGAGAGATCTGTTTATGAAGGAGAAGAGAAAATAGGCGGGAAAAGATGACGAGGCAAGAGGTGGTTTGCTGGTAGAGATACAAAGTCGCTTTTCGAGGGGTTTACGAGCGATGGGAAAGATCTGTGGAAGGCAAGAACACGGACTGCAGTAAAAGCGTCGTTCGCTGGTCCTTCTTCTTAGAAATATACTTATCTTCTCAGAGTAATTACGAATACCATTTTAAATTATGGTGAAGTCTGTTCTACTGTTCTTACTCAAAAAAACTCAACATTATTATGCATAGTGCAGTGTCGTTGAACTATCAATAAAAGTTTGCTGTCGTGACCTTTCAAATTTCAAGTTCGTGAGTAAATTCCTTGTATGCAAGGATTTGAAAAAGGATTCTCATGTCCGTGTAATTTAGAGCTACTCAGCTAAAATTAAATGTAGAGGTTAAATTATTTTAAGTGAAAGAGTTGAATGATGCGCTGATATTCCATTTGTTATTCCCAGATTTTACCCGCATCAAATCCCAAAAGAAGAAATACAACATATAAGCAATCCACACAGAAATTTTAGAGAGAATAATCTTACGTTACAGAGTAACCTTCATGGATGAGCGAAATCGGCTTTTTGCTAAACCACTCGCTCACAGACGGTTTCACATTTCTTTCCAGCTCTCTCCAAAGAGTCACCTTTGGGAAGTGGGATACGATAGAAATTGTGCGCGAAAGGGGTACAGGGAGAAAGGCTGGAGAATTTGCAGCAATAGAATGTGAACAATATAGAACAGAGGTAGGATAGGTCGAAGAAAACTTTCTACAGCTAATCACCAGAGTAAAAGGTGGAAATGAGGAAGGAATAAGTACAAGTAAGTAATAAGACTAGTCAGAAATGGAGATGGAAAGCGGCAAGTCAAAGTTTATATATAATATAGTGACAGAGTGGGGACTCAAAGAAGAATAAAAATATAACCTACTCCATGCATGAAAACAGTAGAGAAGAAAAGTAATAAATAACGGCCTCCAAGGAAACAGCCAGGGTGAACGGAATAGGCAACAGGAGGAAGGAAATGAAGAGAGTTACAGAGGGAATGAAAAAGTAAAAATTTTCCGAACTTCAAAGAACGAAGGTTAAATTGGGCAAAGAAGTAGGCCTTCCCAGAGACAGGGAAGAATGGCCGCGTCAGTCAAGGACAAAATAATTTGACTGGCAGGAAAAGTAGTGGAGTGGAGGAGAGAGTGAGAGGAGGGGATAGGAAGTATAGGTGCAAAGCATGGAGTGGGAAGCGTGTGGTCGAAGAAAGTGAGAGTGAATTGAAAGTGTAAGTGAGGAAGGGAAGTTTGGAGGCCATGAAAGGGAAAGTGGAGTGAGAGGAAAGTGAAAGTGGGAGGGGCGGGGAGGGAAATAAGGGGATCTCGGGGGAGGGTGGGATGGAGAGGGAGGGGAGGAGGGGTCAATAACGCGCGAGGTAACGGAGTTGTGTGTGTAGGGAGAATCCCAGAGGGAATGGGAAGGAGTAGTGGGAGATGTATGAAGGGATAGATGGACAAAGTAAGGAGCGGGAACAGGGACAGCTACGGACAGATTTATTGGAAGCAATTCATCTATACAAAACCCTGAAAGCAACCCCAAGGGTATATGGCAGCGGGTGAGTTATCACCAATATGGACTATAATATTCCATATTAAAATTACGACTAAATGTGCATTAGCAAGAAACTACAAAATATTGCCAAAGCGGCAATTTTTTGCAGGTTAGTCTCGCAAGGCTGAATGTGTATGTGTATTAAGGAGGAGGGATAACATTTCTGAACGGAAAACACGCCTTACACAATTCTGAATGCAATGAGATGAACTGAAAATCGATAGGTTTGAAAGTTTAAATTTTATTTATCAGTTCATTATTGTGCAATACTATCTGGATGGATGAAAGATCAATGTACCCAGAGAATATTTGTTTTTAAGGAACTATCGTTTAACAAAACATGACCAGATGTTCAAAACTATGTATTCTTTCCAATACTGCTCTCACTAATCTTCATGTAAAAGTCACATATGATATTCATGCATTATAGTATAAACCTATGGTGACAAAAAGCTATTAAAATATTGGGGGAGTTATAGAAACCTGATAAAAGAGTTGAATTGTGATCTATGAGTTGCTACCTACATGACCACTCGTTATATTCCTATTGTAAGGAAGAGAATACATAAAAATCATGCTTTGAAATTAACTAAGTTTTATCTACTTAGAAATTCATCCAAGAAATACCCTTATTTGCAATAAAGGGTAATGCGTTGTCATGTTCAGATAATACTTGTACTATAATATTCGCCCTAGAGATATTCGGCCTTAGGCCAATATACGCGATATCGGGAGTGTCTTTTTATAGAGCCTGCTAATTTTCAAGCTACAACTTACTCTCTAAGAAATAAATTAAATATTCTAACTACAGTAACTGATTAATCTCAAGCGGAAACATAATTTATGACTCAATATATTCACAAACGATTTCTTGTGTAAGAATACCGCTTGTATTCATTACCATTAACAATTTATTGACTTGCGATTATAACTCATGTCGTAATGTATAGGAATCATATCAGTGATAGCCATGCAGTGGAAATGAGAGTTCATTGAAATGACATTTTATTAGAAAATCAATAAATGTACAACTTACACGGCCTTTACAGCCCAAATAGTTAATTATTTTGTTGAATAAAGAAAGTATACATTCAAATTTAACGCCTGCTTCATTTCTGCACCATCTCTCAGACATTTAGCCACCCAGTTCCATGACAGCTTATTTTTCAAATTTAACTTTCCTTAGAATATTTCGTTTCATACCCATGCAATCAATGATCACGGGAACATATGTTTTTCGGATATTAATTTCCTGAGAAATGAGTGATTTTGCCTGGGTTATCATGGGCTCTCGATCACGCCACGGCCAATTGCTCATGATGGATTACATTTGGTTGCGCATCGGAAACATTTCAGTAAATCAATTGCAATGCTTGAGTGACTCTTAGCACCCTCCAAAAATCATGGCGGCAAAATTAATAGCTATCCTATGGCGAGTCGCAGACCGTGTTACATTTACGGCTGATGAATTCCTTTGTCGAAATTTGGCAAACCAATGATCCGGGAGTTAGATTTATGTTATGGTTTGGAATCTGATTGCCTCCAATATATTCGTGATGTCAATATTCATGGCTCATTTAACTGCTGGTTAATGAAATATTGCTTTTAGCTAGTTTTTAAGTTTTTATACTTTCAATTGTTAGGAGTAAACATTTGGGTACTTAAGGGACATTTTATAACAAGATATCAAAAGTTCTCAGTATATGAAATCTAAAATGTCTGCAGTTCACGTACCAGGGAACGGAGAATAAATATAAAATAAATGTGACCAAAGAGAGCAAATTACTTTAAAACTACCCCTCTGAAAACAGTACTTGGAGGGTGGCGTATTTAAATAGAGATTTATCAAGCATTATTTTAAGAAATTAGTAAAATATTTCCATTAGTATTTGCTAATTTAAGAAAGTATTTGATTACAACTGCAGCCAAGATACATGCGTAACAAGTTTTAAAAGCATCACTGGGTTCACTTATTATTTAGACAAATTCCTCTTTCACTTAAATATTTGAGAAGCCTAATGTGCTCTTTAGTAAAAATCTTCAACAACAGTAAAATAACTTCAAACCTTCTTACCCACGGAGTACGAATTTATCGATATAAGGAGGAGTAGCGGCCTAAAGTGCAATTTATTTCGAGTATAACTCCTTTTCTCTTAAATAAATAGTTTGAGGATTAAACCCAAAATAGGAAGTAAAATTGCATTTTAAGTAGATTTTGGGGGTGCATACATAAACTTTGAAGAGTGCGGCAGATACTGAAAGAGGCCAAATCATAAAAAATAAAAATGAATCTGTACAAAGGAAGATTTTACAAAACAAATACCATTAACGAGAAGTGTCAACCTTCTACAACAAAAAGTATAGGTATCGATACAAGTTCACGAAATGCCCATAAAAAGTAACCAAAATAAACTCTTTCTTTGTAGCTCAAAATTTCAGGTCACTCGGAAATTATAATGTTCTCTCAAGTTATCAACCATCCATTCATCCCTCCGGTGCTACAAGTGATATAGAGCCCTGACATCCAGAATTATTCGCCTCTATTCCTTTCTGCTCTTTTTTAGGCACTTCTTGCCTTCTTCTACCTCCCGGTCTCCCATCAAAATCTTTTATACCGCAAGTGTTTCCGGCCTTCTTTGGAGGTGTCCCATGCATCTGATCCTTCCTCTTTTTTTATCATTCAGCTCTCTGTACATGTTCAGTTCTCTGTACAACTCTTCTCAACTCCTCTTTTACACATATCCTCCAAAAGCCTTCGTCATTGACAGCACCATAAATTTTTCTCAGTATTTTTCTTTCCCTTATTAGGGGTCTTCAGAATAGGAGTGAGGATATGAGGGTAAATTCAACA
Organism: Ceriagrion tenellum; assembly: GCA_963169105.1. NCBI lineage: Eukaryota > Metazoa > Arthropoda > Insecta > Odonata > Coenagrionidae > Ceriagrion > Ceriagrion tenellum. The sequence goes on from OY720640.1 coordinate 37,901,817, forward strand.
AAAGAGGAGAGTTAAGATTGGGCAAAATGGTAGATCTTATTTCAGTAGTCATATTTATCGTTTTTTTCACCCGAAATTAAGCTTTGTTCTGGGCTCTCGGCCAAAGGGAGCGGCATATATACGGCGTGTATGTATGTTCTGAAATCTTAAATAGTGTAAATATATGTTTTTCATTAGTGGTAAGGAAATCATTGTATGAAATGAAATTTCTGCAACAAATATCTGCAAAAACTATCACCAATGAGATGATTTTTCTTGAAATTTTACTGGAATTCGAAACTATTTTACATTCATTTGTAACCCATTATTGATGGGAGCACTAGTGTGATCAGGGAACAAAAATCAGTGGAAAGGACGACCCTTAAGTCTTCAGTGGGGGATGTACAAGGTGGACTCCACAATATTTTGCTAAAAACACTATAATCCCCTCCAAATAAATAACAGATGGCATTAAGAGTTATTTCTGGCGAGACCTTAGGAACAGCCCTATATTTTACTTTAATAATCGTTCCATTTCCTCGCGTCTCCAAGTAATTCTGGAACTCTACCATGTAGGAAAATTATTAAAATTATCCCTATATTGTTCAGAAATAATAATTATAACGTTAGAGATATCTCACTGGTATTAAGAGGGCTCAAGTGGCATCATAGAGTAAGCCGTAGTTACTGCTTACTTAATGGGGGCATATAAATTGAAATACCCGGTAAGAACAGCGTTTCTTCCTACGCACAACATTTACAGTATTTTTTTGAGTTCGATGTAATTAAACTCGCTAAATGAGTCTAACTTATCTCAGGTGCCGCCTCACACCCAGATATGTATATCCTATATTTATTGATATTTGTAAATTTATTAAAAAGGAGTTTTATTATTGACGTATTTATTTATTATATCACCAAAAAATATTTACATCAGCTCATTCTTGGATGCTGTATTTCATTCGAAAAATTTGTAAATGAAGTTTGGCACTTTGTCCACTTCAACCCCAGCAAGCGTGTCTTTCCTCATCTTTCAGTCATTTTTTAATTTATTTAAATATTTTTAACGCTGAGAATATGGTACATTGAGGACACTTTTTCGATGAAAACCGGCACTTGTTTACTCTGGCAAAAGCTTCCTGTAATCGGAATGGACTTATAGAAGTGTAGCAACCTTGAAATGTTTTCATTTTGGCATTGATTAGTTTTCAAATGTGTAGTTATTCTCCTCGTTCTGCTTACTGCCGTACTATTACACTGTGCGCAAAATGGTTTGCTATTTCTGTCCATAAGGCTGTAAATGACGGATAATATTTCTTGAATGGGTCGGCTACAGCTACAACCAATTCCTTTATTGATACTATGCAATGTAATTACCCAGTAGTTAATTACTTTTAAAAATAAAGTTTACTTTATAGTGTTAAGAATATACATTTTATCATAAAATAATATCGCAACTTGTGTTTACTGGTCGTGGACGATGACCGTTTGGTAACATTGCAAGTCAACCAAAATGTCTTAGCGTGTCACCTCTGACACGTGCGTCATTGGTTTTCCATCAGTCATATATAGACAATTGTTCATTTATCTTGCTGGAGTGGTCACTTTCATCAATGAGGCTGAAATATAGCGTGTAAATTTATGAGTAAACATTTGCAGTAGAAGTATACTTTGGATCTCTGAAACAAAGGACTTGAGTTAATTGACATCACATAAAATTATTTATATTTTGTTAAGCGTATATTTTTATGACAAACAGGAAATGTGTCCATTATGTTTATTGCCTTGGATGCCGTATTCTAACCTTACCATTATACATTAAATTACGGTAAGCGGGAAATTCTTTTGACGTCATGTTAGGTATTTGATAACATTTCAATGTCGTCCTCACAAGAGGGATATCCTCACAAGATATTGTTAAATAGCATAAAGTAGTTTCGCAACAATGTTTTTACTTTTACACAGTGTGTCCCATAAGTTTTAAGACTGTGGCTAAAAAATACGCAAAAAAATAACAAAAATTTTTTAAACAAATGTTTTGTTCAAATAGTCACTATTAGAATTAATTCACATGTTGGCACGATCTTTCAGCCTTTTCACAACTTTCGAAAACTCCTCTTTTGAAATACTGCTTGCTATTTTTACTACTTTGAAATACTGGTGGGTGGCTGAGCACAGGAACCATTTTTTTTGGCCAAAAGTTGCGGTTTAATCGACGCGGTAAGCGCTGGTGCGTTATCGTGCAAGAGGAAAAAAGAACTTTCTCTTCACAACTCGGGTCTAACACGCGCAATTCTTACTATCTTGCAATACTCTTCAACTATCTTGTATACGCACAACTCTTTTGAAAAGGCGATCCAGCACTTGTTGGTATAATGAAGTATTCACAGTAGTACCTTGAGGTACAAATTATTGGTGGACGATGCCTTTGGAGTAAAAAATAATGATCATGACAAAAAAACGCATGGCCGTCCGCTCCTTCCGTCGTCTTTAACCGGCTCTCTACCCTCTGCAAAAAGGTTATGCCACCTAAAAACAGTAATAAGAGACATAGAAGATCAACCATAAGCCAATTTTAACATTTCAAACGTTTCCGTTGCACTTTGGCCAGCTTTAAAATAAAATTTAATCGCAACTCGTTGTTCGTTATTTTTCTACTATTCTACTTTTCAGCATTTGTAATAACTTTACGCCAATTTTCCTTTTATAAAAATAGTTTCACGCTACTTTAACCCACATAGTTCATCACCAAATTCCTCGTGAATCTTGAGATCTGAGAAAAGAGAGGTCAAGAGGAATATTTACCAATTTCCTCTCTGATAATATATGCCTTGGATTCAAAGTCACTCTGCTGGCCACCCTGGAACTCCGAGAATTTTTAATTTCCCGTGAATTCTGTCATTCAATGAATGCAAGAATTAATCAAGATATCTCGGAGGAATTCAATCAGTACCCTATATTCAAATAAGCGTACTTTCTTGTTTATTTTTATTGTTGACGGTGAATGATTTATTTATTTAATTTTTCAAAGTTTCTTTGGAATGATGAAGGGACCATGTGGCTCTAATTCCCACCTAGATGCTGTAATATTTGCCCAGATGTAACGGCTAGTCAGTACCTACTCCCTCGTGAAACCAACCGAGGGAAGTAATACAGAGGGTACTGATATTCTGTCGTCACTGATGGGCCCTTCGAATGCAAAGAATCCAGATGAAGGCAGGCCATCTTTCAGGAAATTCCGGCAATGTAGTCGAATTATTCGAAAGGGTTTTAGTAGGGTTTCTCCTCAAGTAGGATTTCTTCTCAAGGCATCATCATTGTCAATGCTCTGAAAGAGCGTGATTGTTTCAAACCCTCCGCCTCAGATTCCCTCTTAGCCTATTTCTCAAGATAAGCGGTTAGGAGGGTCACAGTACCAGGGATCTCTTCCGTGAGAATCCGATTCCAACAACAATCGACTGTCGGAAATTATCAGCGCGTCATACACAGAAACTTCATTGCAGTGGTTAAACGGTCAAACAAACTTCGTATATTATTCGTCCCTTGTTCCGAATTTAGTGACACACTTCACTTGCCATAACAACAGAGTCATCGCTGCCGCCAGTAGCTGCTGCGAGTAGCTGAAAATAGCTGGTTTGAAAGCCGAATTAAAAATATTCTCAATTTTGGTTGTAAAATATGGATTTTGACCATAAAATATCAGCTCAATGACGACCGTAAACCTGACGCTAAGCATTCAAGTTTCTGTTTAAAATGTCTGTGAATCGGAAAAATAAAATAGTGAACTTTACTTGACGCGTAGGGAGTCGTAGACCTGAGGAGCATTAACGACAACCTAAGCAACTCAAGGATTACTTCTACACAAGTCTAAAGTGAGAAAATTATATAATTTTCGTTATTTTAACCATGACGCGATCGGAAGTTGACCCTCGTGGCTTCTTGCATGCATTTCATGTTTGCATGCAGCTAGCTCTCGAAGCTAATTTACGACTACTTAGGCAGGTGATAATATTCTATTAGTTTACCGATGACATTTCACTTATCTCTTGTTTCTTAATTGTACTGTGCTTAACATAAGGGGGTTTGTGAGGAAAATTATGGAAGGTAAAATTGAGCGAAAAGTCCCCAGAGGAAGACCCAGGAATAAGTTCATGGACCAAATAAATAGGAAAGTACATAGGAAGAGATACCAGGAGGTAAGAGAACTAGCATTAGATAGGGAAGAGTGGAAGGTTGCAGTCAACCAATCTTAGGATTGAACGACCACTGAATGAATTAACACAAGGTTTGATGACGTTGTTCAGTGATCATTATACGGTCAAATTTAACAAAAGAAAGTGTTGTAGATGTCTTATCTCCACACTAAAGGAGGAGTGACTCAACTGCTAGCTACTGCGTAGGATATATATGCGAATTGACGAGAGTTCTGTCCAGCGGCAACGTTGCCTACGGCAGATTGTCTCCAGCGCTGTGGTTTACACCTCAGCAGCGGGTTGAGAAAATTTCAAAATTTTTATTGCGTTGATTCACCGATAAATTTTTCCACAGATTTAGTTTGCTTAATGTCAGGTTAATACTCACCTTCCGTCTGAAATTCTGCGGTCAGCATAAATGAATTTGCGAATGGCATCCTGGAGACCCATCATGAGCATCTTTAAATACATACGGGAAGACGGGAAAACTCGCACACGCCATAACCAATTAGATGGCACCTGAACCTAGTGCCAAGAGTATATATACCGGCCAAAATGAAAAACACAGCATCAAACCCCCGAAGATGGAGATCAAGTCGATCTCCGAAACGTCGGGACCTGTGGACCCTCTTAACCGGTGTAACACCCGAGAAATGATTAACTTAGTTCAGCTCGTCCTTAACTTTCGGAAGTAAAAAATGTCATTGGTTTGGGATTAAAACAAACCACGATTTTAATAGTCCTTTCTATTAAAAATCACACGACTTCTTATCACGATCTGGGGGTTGTTAGGGTATCATTTACCACTTAAAGCTGGTTCCAGCGTTATAGGCGCATTGCTACAAAGCTTGGTGCTAAAAAATTCTGAAAGTCTGAGCATCCAATCAGGTCTTGTTACTTTTCCTATCTTGCTTTTATGAATTTTCAAAAGCATTCCGACAGTTCTATGCTTTATGTGGTGCCGTTTACTCGCCTTTCATCTATCCGGCTGAGCAACGCAGCTCATGTAAAATTTTAGGGAGAGAATTTGCCCATAAGCCTTACCTCCGCTACTAGTATTCCCCTAAACACATTTAGATTCAAAACAGGTTAAAGTTTAGCTGATTCAAGTGACTTAAACTAACGGCTCTTGACCTTGGAAACTTAGACATGTCTGTGAGTCCTCGACGAAATAATTGCCTTGTAAATCAACGCGTCAGACTCAAAGTAAGCAGCAATGCCCTTTCCAATTTGAACCGTTTTGTAATCATACAAAATGATACCAGGATGTTTCACGAGTTTGCAGTAATTCTGTTTATTGCACTCACGACCCAGCACTTTGTCCTGGACGTCATTGCAAGGCAAACAAAATTTTAACGGATGACCACTATTGCACACTTGTATTCACTCAAATTGAAACTATTGCTTCGGCATTCCACATAACTCTCCGACACGATCAGTAGATTATTCTTGCCATGAAAAATGCACGAGGGGGCATAAATGATCAAACCTAATAACTGTACTTAATTAGTTGATGCATCCGTAGGCAATTAACAATGTTCCGTATTGATAATTAATTTGCTACGGCGTATGAAGAACCTGTTGGATAAAACTTTGTTTGAAATTACAATTTGTATTATCCGAATCAAGACTAGTAATAATACTATTGCCATCCATCAGCAGTAGAAACTTGAAATGGTGAAATATTAACAAATTGGACAATCCGATTGAATTTATTAGTGACAAAATGAGGGATTTATACTCATATAAAGGGCAACTTACCCAAATGTTAGGAGTTTAATGATCTTTTAAATCTTACATAGCATGCATATATTGGCAAACCACTAACAATGTATGATAGATTTTATGGTTAGGTACCTGTTTTGCTGATAATAATAAGGGAAAGGGTTTTAATGCTAGCCTTTATGCAATTATACTAATTCAATGAATTCCGTTAGAATAGAGAAAAACTTCTTTTAATTGGATCATAGTCCAAGTCGGAGCGGAGGAAATGGGATTTTCGAGAGTACCTATATATTTTTTGTTGGGCTTCTGCCAAGCTAGCCACACAGTTCCCTCACAGCGAGGCCTTGAAGTATATTCATCCTCAAAAACCTATGCATGCTGAATTTTAAATTTCTTAGTAATAATAAAACCAGTCACAAAAAAATCTTCCAAATGAATCCAGATTCAATGAATTGAATATAAACTCTATTTCATAAGCTAAAAAATCTATCCAAGAGATTGGTTTACCATATAAAATCTTCTTGTCCGAAAAACGGATATTTGTTCTTCCCTTATAGAGTTTGAGAGATTAAGTTATTACACCAACTCTACAAAAACTTGTATTTTTTCATTCTCATCGGCCATTCCATTGAGGACGAGGTGTACCTCGGAGAAAACGCAAGGAATCCGGTAGATTGAAACATCATTGGTAGGAAGATTTGATAAGGAAATAATAAGAGTCAGGGAAGTCTTTTTGAGGGAGGGGGCATAGGGTAGAACAATCGTAAATAAGTCACTCCATTGCATTCGTATATCATACGTATGTATGCACTGTTAAACTGAACAATAAATCTCAACATCTATTTCTGCGTTTAGGGATCGTATGTATTACTGCCTCGCTTTATTTGTACTCATAACTCATCCTTAAGTACCAAATGCCCATCTCAATGATGCACTTAATAGTTATGGAGCCAAAGTTCCCTCACGACTCAGATCGTATACCCGATGTAATTCCTTTTTCTTTCGACCCAACTACTTCCCGAGTCGCCCTTTGCCTCCCGGTTAATTTCATTTGCGGATTCCAGGAAGTCGCATGGAATCAACACTCCTTTTGACTCTCGCGCAGACGTCTATAAACTTTTCAGAGACCGAGAGCCTCGTGAAATTCTCCACAGTTGCAAGGGGCAATTGTTGAGGGGAGGCTAGATAACGAGCCATTTGGGGGTGAACGGACATGATGACTAAACTGAATAGGATATTCCTCTGCAACGGCAGGAGATTTGATCACAACCAAGAAATGATTCCCCGATGATTATTAATAATTTCTTCCCAATGACGTGCTCTAAGGTCCAAGCAGAGTGAGGAAGTGAGAGGGACCTCTATCGTGACGACTTACTTATGACCAGAAAATTGGAATCAAAGGCGCAACTTTTGCAGTCATGGGCATCAATGGAAGTTTAAATTCTATTTGTTGTCATCCATAAAAACCAAAGCCCCTAACTTTATCGATATTAATCTAATTGCATTCATTATTAATAGTCTCAGGCGTCACTTGGTGGAATACTTTCTTGTCAAACATTCTTAAATGAAAACAACTAAACATTCGAAGCTTCTTTAATATAACTCACCACCGACCATGGTTCAGTTCATATGCACTATTATTACAGTGTTTCAAACTTTTGGAGGCAGGTCTATATAAACCATATGGAAAAGTAGGAGGGGTGGAGAGAAGGGAAGAGGAAATGGAGGAGAGGGAGGAAATTTTTATGGACGAAATAGAATGTGTAAAATATATAACTCTAAACATCTTATGTTAAAGAATGTAACATATTAGTACTGCTATGTTGATGATATATTATGTCTATGGACATGACGCCAGCGATATGCATTTATTTCTTTACTAACTTCAATGGTAAGCCGTCACGCTTGAGTAAGTTACCGTTCAAAAGGAAATTCCGTTTAAATTTTGTTACGTAAGTTCCACAAAAAGGACCAGAGTGTCATTTTATAACACATCCAGCGTTGAAAAATTGTAATTTAAGTCAAAAGATAAAAACTCAATTTCACAAAATTGGAGTGTGCCCAATAAATTGTGACAATTGTGCAATGGATGTATACGCGGACCAAGCTGGAATTTTCAACGCGAGTGAAAGATTACAAAACGGCTTTTAAAAAATATTATGGAATAAGTGGTTTGACGAAACATCCACATAAATGCAGTCATTGGTGCAATTTTTAGCCGATAATTTAAATTTTGAACGAGAAAAGGAAGTTACACATTTTAGAGCCTTTTGATATACTAAATTCCCTCGCTAATTTTAAAATATGTAACGACCTGGCGTTCAAATCTCACTGACCTCTCTTAAACATTCACTTACTTCCCCTTCTCCTTGACGTAACAAAACTTTTACTCTCCATTGTTCATTCCTTCCGTTTTGCTGACCTCCATTATAACTTTCCTCCCCCTAGTGCCTTTTTCTCTCCCTTGATTTGATTTCAATTTTTTAAATCACTATCCATTCTGCCTTTGGCTTTCCCAGCTTAATGTGAGTAGATAGAAAACTTTATACCCTTCCGTTTTTCCACCCCCTGAACTGAAAACCACACCTCGTGAGTAGAGGAGACTCCCAAGTAAAACGTGCCTCCTTTCCCTCGCTTCTTTCCTACCTCTCTGAGCCCGCTCTTGCAATTTTTGTTCCATCAAATCCTTAATTTCAATCTCCCAGATAATCTCTTTCTTCGGAGTCGCATCAGTGTGTTAGCCGATCCACTCGTACGACTCGACTCGAAATCTTCAACGCTTCTTGCTACAAAAAGAGACGGGAACTCGCCCAGCCCCACAGCACAGCACTCCCCATTCGCACCAAACACCCATGTTACTCTCACTATCAAAATATGGACATGGTCTCGGGGTTGACAAAGTCTTTATAACCTATCCAACTCGTGAAAAATATCCATTGCCGCTCCTAACACTCAGACTCCTTTCCAAATCTTAAACCATGTTTCGCGAAAAGATCGCCAACGTGAAGACTGCATTTCCGAAAGAGAAGTTAAAGTGGCAGGAGCAGCAGTCATATACTGCACGTTTTATCTACTGATCAACTAGTCGAAAAAATTCGAACCACATTCCAATATAGTAAATCTGTCCATTTGGTGAAAATCAACATTCGTATCGAAATAAAAACCATGCATTATAAAAATATTTGGCCTCAATTGAATCATTGATAAAACTTGGATTCATGGAATGGAATTCGAAATCAAAGTAAACATCGTAAAAATTGTGATTGAGGGTTCCGCGGGACTTGGATAAAGATTAAGTCTTCGGTTTTCCGGGGTTTCCGCCGTGTTGTTTCATCTTAAGGACATTATTTCGCCGGCTATCTCGCAGGCTTCCTCAGGTCCAAGTGACACGTCGGGTCAGGAGGTGCAACTTTATGCGTCATGTTTTTTCGCGCCTTCATTAGGACAGCCGGGAAAATATCGACCTCGTGATGGAACAATGCGACGGAAACCAAATTACCCATCCTCCATAGTGTGTTATACGTATTTTTTGCTTGGAATCATACCTGGATATTTGTTTGCTAACACTATAATAAAATAAATCCTATAATGTCGCACATAAGGGAAAATCTGTATATTTACAGGCGAATTATTTCGAAATGTATTATATCGAAAATGGAAGAAGCGTTCAGTTTGTGGAATGACGTCATAATGATCGAGATAAATTTTATGACTTTCACAATTTATCTAAACCCCATTCCTCAACCCATCCCCTCTTTTACGCATTACTCTGCTCCACATTAGTCTCATGGACACCCTCCCAGTGCCTTCAAATTTTCCTTTGTACCTCATGATTCATCCCACAACTCACCTTCACCTTGTTCCACCAACGATTTTGCATCCCTCCCTACTGATCAGTCCCCCACCGCGAAATTAAGTGTTTCAAACTTGAAAACCTCTGTAACAGACGTACATGACTGACACCAGAGATTTTGTATTTGAAGATGGCTTGACAGCTAAAACCGGTCGGTATGTTTTTAATTAATTGTGGAAGTCACAAACTTCATCCTTATCATTCGAAATGTATGTTAAGTGCCCTAAGGCTACGTGTTTAAATAGCTTTCAATCGTCGAGAAACCAAAACAGCAACTTAAATTTTATTACTTTTATCTATACATAAGGGAAGAGGTGAGGAAACTAGCATTAGATAAGGAAGGTGTAGGGCTGCAGTCAACCAATCTTGGGATTGAACGACCAATTATGATCTACACATATGCTACCTACGTGTACTAATAAGTTTGCATATGTGTACTACACTTCTTCAGTACTACACTAACATAAGAGGAGTCATTACCACCACCCAGTCATACATAGCCGAACTGTCCGCCGAGCATGAGGTGGACAATATGGAGTTGAGGTGTGTGGGGTGAGTTTTCTGGTGCATTGTGTTCAAGAATAGGAAGGAGTGTTGGTCTGAGTGAGAAAACACAAAGCGCTTCATGTGGTGTATGGAGTAGAAAGATTGCTGCCTCCAAGGAATGCGTTCTCAGAGAGGGACTGAGGAAAGTGCTCTGGCGGCGGCGTCAGTAACATTGGGGCCTCCGGTGAATTGTCCCCGTTGGCGGCGGAGTGGTGAGAGGAGATGAAAAGTCTCGGCAGGGGAAGCAGGGAGAAATGTGAGTCGTTTTCCGTTGAGTGCGTAGGAAGGAGAGGTAATTCCTTAGGCACCTCCCCAGAAGGGAGTGGCTGGATCCTTGCTCGAAACCTGCTCATCCTCTCAATCTTTTTCCTTCCTTCTCCCTCTCAGTCTGAGAGTCTCAGCTCCTCTTATGGCACCCACCAAGAAATCACACACATTCATCTCCTCTCTCTCTCTCTCTCACCATATATGTTCGTCAACATCCGGCCATCCACCCTCCCCTCTCCTCCTTGATCGCTGCCATCCACTCTCTCAATCTTCTTATATTTATTCTACACACTCTACTAACCAGTCCCCACCTACCTTGAAGTTTCTCATATATTCTCTTTCGAAAGGGTGTAATGTACTTTTCAGAGTCAGTTTGAAGTCACTTGTCTTTCCCCCCAAACCACTTAGTTTTTCTCGCTGAGTGATTCTAAACTTTGGCCGAAATATGCCTGAAATATAAAAGGGCAAGCATGCCTAGGCACATTTAGAATAATTTTCAACATGTCTTCCAACTCTTGTTTCTTTTTCCCGGGTTAAATATAACCCCTAGCGCGGACAACGACTGTATGCATGGCGTATTTTCAAATTTAAAGAATGAAATTGCAATGCGGTTGATACAATCGGTAGTTAACTACTCGGGAGCCCGGCCGTTAATAATGTAAGATGTGAGCGTGGATTAGCCGTAGTGAATCTATTACCAAGATCCACCCCACATTTCAATTGTACTCCATAAATGCGGTTGGCTACACTTTCAGGTCTCTATGCCATTTATTCAGGAAGAAAAGATACTTATTCATTTTGTTCTCTATTCCACTTCTCACTAAAACTGGTGGTAAAGTAACTGCAACATGCGCATAAGTAAGATTTAAACTTGGCAAATCATCTTTTGAATAATCGAGCTAGGAAACTGCGTTTGTATCCCCCTTCTCCTTCGAATTTCATTTCTCCTATCATGTTGTATTCCATGCTGAGACACAGCGCACACAGTTGGCGTTGCTTTCTCCTCTTATTTCACACTTCTATTTCCGGCGTATAACATTTTTAACCTCCACACCAACTACATCCCTTTATCCCTCTCTCTGTAGACAAGGCGCAATTGTTGGAAATGATGGAAATCTCTGATTTCAGCTTAACATACGGTGCTTTTATTAGCCCAAAGGCACATGTCCACACGTGATCAGCTCAATACTGTCTCTCGTCTGTCGTAATGAAATCGCTCATACATACAGAAGGTGGTGATTTCATATATTCTTTTGACGGCACCTTTTCACGCAACACCTTCAGTCCACGCCGCGCCGCTAGACCAACTTGACCGCCACTTGACGATGAAGGCGATGGGATTCCCCATCTAACACGCTCCAAATCCTTTACACTGCGTCGTCATATTCTCCATGCAATCTCCAGTTTACGTCTATCCTAGCCCAATTGCTCCTTTTCATGCTCGCTTGATAACAATATATCTTCAATACGGATATCAGCTTACAGCGACTCAATAAAGCGCTTGTCTCGGAGGCAGCAAAAAAAAGTTTTTTAAATAATCTTCTTTCTCCCTAGAGGCAATTAGCTGTTTTCGAGAACCACCTAACTGATCATTTTTCGTCCGCTTTCCCGGTGCTTAAATCCATTTCTCCATTCTCTTTTCTTCCATGCACTCACCCCATTACCCCATTATTTTCCTCTCCCATTTCACTTTCACCGGTTCGATTTCTCCATACCTTATTATCACAATGCATTTTCCATCCTTTTTCGCTGACTTTTCAGGAAATTCCTCGATCTGTCCTTCCTACTGCTTTTAAATGTTGGAAGTAAGCAACAATTTGTTCATACTTGCTAAATTAAGCATGCTAAAAATAAGCCTCTTGAATTTTTTTTCATTTAGATTTTTACTACGAACAATTTTTATGCGTTTGCACAATGAATCCTTGCATTTGACATGCACAAGTTTTAAAGAATTATACGCTGGTGCATTTAACTAGATATTTTGGCTTTCAAAAAAAATTAGAATACAATTTTTATTGAGCCAACGCATAAATGTCCACAATCAAAGGCTGCAAATTGATGTAGAGAACCATTACGTAAAAACATGTCTCCCTTGCCGATTGCCTTTGAAACAAAAAATCCCTAATTATTTCAAGGAAAAATAAATAAATTTAGCAAAAAATTGTCTCATAAAATGGTGTTTTGGTCAACTTCTCAAAATATACTTTATGTCATTAACAAACATGCTGGGAAGTCATGGTGGACATCGCCGAAAATGAATATTTCTTGATTCAGTGACTCTTTGTCCCCTATTTGCACTCACACGCCACGACTCCCATTTGCCTTAACCCATTCGACGCAACCCTTCATTCCATTAACTTCCCCGTTGGAGTCAGTACTTTTATTGATTTACTTTCGATCTTCCCTGCAGTGATCCTAAATATTTAGATGAATCTTTATTCCTGAAGAATATACTTCTTGAGGTTTTTGCTTTCCCGTCCATTTCTAACTGGTGCTCCGCAAATCATTTTAACTCTTTTTGTATGGCAAATGTTTCAAAAAAGTTAACCCGCTCTGATGCAAGTTTAAACCACATCCCCAAGGTCTGTTCCTCGATTCCTTCATTTACTTAAATTCCCCTCGCCATCATTCTTCCTCCATTACCAACTACAAATTTTAGAATTTTATACACATTTGCGGTATATCTCTCTCATCCTTGGAACCATTAAAAGTATTTCGAATTTTCAACAGCAAATAATATTAATTTTAATATTCAATTCTTTCGGGATAAGTGTGTGCCTAATTAATAAAGTGCTAATTAATAAAGAGTAGAATATACAATTAGATTAAGGTTGGATTTTTCTAATTAGCTGTTTCAGAACATCTATATCTACTTATACCATACTGCAAGCTACCACAAGGGAGTTTGGCAGGGGGTGACACCACCTATCAACCAACCTACTTCAATGTCTTAACGCAGCGATTATGGTCACTTATCGTTTGCGGCAAAACGACTTTTTTAAACTTTCTGTTCTGCAATCTATTTCCCTTATTTTATTTTTATGGTCTGATCTGCCGTAGTATATTGGAGTTCGTAAGATATTGATAACTTCGTCGGAAAATAATACGGTTTTGAATTCACATAAATCATTGAGTCTAATTTTCAATCGAATGTCTTAAAGCGATTCCCATCCAAATTGTTGCATGAGGGTAGGAACACTAACGAGACTATCACAACGGCCTTTCACGTACCTAGCTTATCTTCTTTGTACACGTTCTAACTCTGTTTTTAAGCCTACCTCTTGAGGATCCCAAACAATGGCAGCATTTTCTGAGTGGAAATAAATATCGATAAATATATATATAAATGAGACCCACTCTCACATCAACGCAAGTAATGAGCCACAAACTTCCACGACTACACTCCTCTCCTAAACCACTTCCAACCACACAACTCCTCTCCTAAACCACTTCCAACCACACAAATCCCTCTCTCCCCCCTTTCCGTCCTTCTTCCAGACTCTGAGTGATTTATACTGATGGTGTGGAGGTGGTATGAGTAAATTTTGGCCTTGAGGTTTGTGGATTAGAGGAGGGGATGCTACAGGGGCGAGAAAGTAGACGTAAGAGATGTAAGGTTAGCGCTGAAAACCGTTTAGGGGGTTTGCCCGGGACGTTAGGAGTTTTTTCCTCTCTTTACTTGTATAGGGATTCTGAGATTAAAGTAATCCTCTTCTTAGGATCCTGATAATATTCTGAATAGATTCCATGGGAATTTTAAATTAATTTGATTAATTTAGAAGAAAGAGGAAAAGCGAAGGAAAAAGTAATAATTTACTGTATTTGTTGTACATTTATATATTTGTAATCTCCACCATTTTCCAAATAAAATAATACATGTGTAAAAGCGGATAAAAGTATTCTTTTTAACACGAAAAGAAATCGATTTCAACAAAAACATATCGTTTAAAGTCCTCGGAAAAAAATATCAACTTGAAATAGTCATTTTTATAAAATCTGATGAAAATATTTGTATTGTGCAGTAGGAAACGTTAAACAATATGTATTTTATGTCGTTACTGTTATCAGAACAAGTCTTCAGTAGCTAGTAATGCTCCATTACCCCAAATATTCATCAGATTTTAAGGACGTGAGTGGAATCGTCCTCGATGCATTCAAGAGTTGGGGATATAGTACAAGCAAACACAAAAAATTCAACTATTTAATAAAAATGATTCTACCCTGGGCCTCTGAGATCCCGCTATAACTCCAGAAAAAAGTGATGTACTTCTTTATGATAAGCAACAGAAGGAAAGCTAAATGGGAGAACTGTGCGATGGTGGTTGTTTTCCGCAATAAGAAAAACCTACCTAGATGTTTCTTTTTTCGTGACCTCTTTTTTATAATATAAAGTTAATCATACTAGAAATAATAATAATAAGAACATTTTAATCATTTCCATCAAAAACTGCAATATACAATAGAATATGAGAACAATAACGCACTCCCTTTGCTAGACATGATTAAAAAAAGAAACCCTGATGGCACAATAACCATTGACTGGTGGAAGAAACCTCATAAGGCTGACAAGTATTTAAATGTCCAATTTCACCACCCTTTAAAGCAAAAAATTAACATAGCATTAGCTCTCAAATTCAGGGAAATAAACTTGAGTGATAAAATGTTCCATGGTAAAAATTTAAAAATAATTGAAGATATTTTACAGGAAAACCATTTCCCTAAAAAGCTAATTCGCTCTATAATTTATTCTAAAAAAATTCTTCTTCTCATAAACAAAAATCTATCAATATAACTATCAACTCAAACATATTAACAACTCAGTTTCGAGGAATTATTTGTATAAAAGGTCTATCTGAACAAATAGCAAGAGTTTTCAAAAATACAGACTATAAAATAGCACATAGCAATCATAAAACACAACACAAATTCATTTATTCGAAATTAAAATCCGAAACTCCTAAAGAACTAAAAAGTAACGTAGTTTATTCAATACCGTGTGATGATTGTGATAACATATGTATAGAACAAACATCCCAATATCTAAAAAATAGAATCTCCCAACATAAAAGTTCAATAAAATCCAAAAACCAATTATGTGCACCAGCAGATCATGCAATCAAAAATAACCTCTCATTTAATTTCCATGATACTAAAGTAATAGATATAGAAACTAACCTATCCAAGAAATTATTTAAAGAAATGATAACACAACAAAAAAAATCCTGCAATAAAAGAACAGACATCGCCAAATTAAGTAAAATTTATCATAATTTTATATTCTTTAACAACACTTAATTTTATTTCGATTTTTAGCTCCTAATTTTATAACAATTGACCAACAAATTATAAATAGCAACGAAGGTATCCACAATAAGTCATTCAAAAGGAACTTTCTCTGAGGTAATAAAAATAATCAATTATAAACGTATTCTGTAAAAATATAAATACCTAAATTGTAAACTGTAATAATTTTATGTACAATACAAATAATGATTTTAATTATAGCCCTGATGAAGCATAATAAATATGCAAAACGTTGGCAAAAGAGGAACAGATTAAATCTGAATTAATGACCTAAAAGCTCCAGGAAAATAACTTTATATTATGAAAAACCTACCTCCACCTTGGAGGTTGGCTTCAAAGATAGGAAGAGTTGTGGGAGAAGAGAGTAGAGAATACAAGAAGGGTGGGGTGGATGGGGAAGGGATAGGTGGGGGTGGCTGGGGGGGGGAAGCAAAAGGGCGATAGGCCCTTAATGAAGACGTATTTCCCCCTTGCTCATACCTCACCTGCAAAGTCCTCTCCTTTCGAGTCGAGAAAACGAGCGGAAAGAAATACATTTTCACCGGCCCAAAAATAAAAAAATAAAAAATTGCTCGAGCTGAAGCAAATACGTTACAAGTAATAAATTTTCTATAGGTATCTGTCAGCAATTACTCTCTGTACTCTCTCGTTTATACATAAAATTTAGCATGGTGGAAATGAATCTTCCTGTTTGTCTTTTGAGGCTGTATTACGCCTTTGCCCCGAGTGACACACTACTGTGTCAAAGTTTTCCCTCTAGATCTACAGCACAGTTCGTGAAAGCAGCTGATCCAGTTACTTGAATAGTAAATTAACAGAAGATTTGTTTATGGGAAAACATTAATTTAAAATGGAAACGAAATAACTGAAGGAATATCTTTAAAATTAATTTATATTAAACTTAATGAAAGTAGTTAGCTATTGAGATCAACCATTGAACATGACAGATATTAACAAGTTACTAAGAAAACATGATATTTCAGCTGTAAAATCGCACTTTTTGAGGGAGAGATAAATAATATATTGTCATTGATGTTGCTCTGTTCTTAATGGGTAACAAAAGAGAGGCCACAAGGGCATGAAATTGTAGACATAATTTGAGCGAAGGGTCACTGTCAACCAATTTTAGGATTGAAATGGTAATAAAGTTGGCAGGAGTACTAAAGCCAACTATAGGGTGCATGGCATGGGATGACCCATCGGCAACATGCACTGTAGTGCAGAAATCAACTTTTGTTAACATTATCCACATAACAGGTATTCTACAAATTCTCCAGAAACTACTAAACCAATCAGCGGTGCAACCAAGCACACGTGACGCAAAAGTCATGCAGGGAACATGCAACTTATGGTGATAGCACCACGCGGCAGATTCTTGTTACTAAATATCCTGCGATGAAGAATACGTAAAAGGTGCAGTGCGAGAAGTGTGGGATGAAGATAAACCATAAAAAAGCTAAAGTAATAAGGTTCTCTTGAAGAAAGAAGGCAGGGCTTAACATAAGGGTGGGACGACAAAACATAGAGCAAGTCGTGCTGTTTACGTATCTGGGAAGTATTCTGGAGGAGAATGGGTTAAGTGGTAGGTATATTATGTATAGAATTGCCATTGCTAAAGAACAATTTCCAAATAAGAGGGAATTGATGAGTGTGGGTCTTAGTAGAGGCGGAAAGGAAATTCTGGGGAGGGCACTAATATGGAGCATGGAGCTGTATGTTCGGACACTTGGTCATTGCGAAGGGAGGATGTAAGAACACTTGAGGCGTTTGAGGTGTGGGTGTGGAGAAGAATGAAGAGGGTGAGCTGAGTGCGAGAAGGACAAAAGAGGAGGTGTTGGATACGGTTGGAGAGGAGAGGAAGCTAGTAGTGAAGGTTCGGAGGAGGCAGAAGACATGGAAGGAGGAGGTATAGAAAAGTGAGGAAATGCTGAGGAGGGTTATAGAGGCGAGAACACTGGGGAAGCGCGGTAGAGGAAAGAAGAGGATTGGAATTCTGGACAAAACATAAAGCGGGAGACTACATAAGGAGTTCATGTGATATCTAATGGCGCGCCATCCATAGTAGTGGAAACGGATTAGGATATATACGGTCCTAAAATATCAACCAGATGGTAGAATACTTCAATGAGTAGAGCGCACTCATTATCCAATCTTATCCCCTGAGATAATTTAATTGACTTAACAATGTCGTTTAATATTCTATGGGTTTCATTTAAGAAATATGATTCACAATAAACTTTCCAGAATTTTCAATCACTAAACCTGCAGTTTCCTTTTATCTTTACTTATAATTTGTTGGCTCTTTCATTCAGTAAAAATACTGGACTTTAATGAGTAATCTATCCCTGATGTTTATTCAGTGAAGCTAGTTTATGCCGAGATGATATTCTAAGCTTAGGGGACGTAGGTGAGTAGAATTTTTTTACTTATGAAACATGTTTACCACATTGCTGTTTAATCAAGTAAAATCAGGCCTTATAGTTTCCACATCTCGAGGATATGAAAGAGATATTGCCGTCTGTGGAGATTGTCCAGAGGAGCCATGTTACCTCAAGTTGCTCCCAGCGCGGTGAAAAACGGCTTTAAGTTCTCGTGGATAACTATTCTCGTTGCCGGCCAAGGTAAAAGTTTCATACAATCTGCTCCTCTTCTCCTCCCTCCACAAACTGTTTGCTTCAATGGTACTAGCACCAACCTGTTCTGGTTACCACCTGCCAATCTTCCCGTGCTCTGATATTCCCTAGCACTCGTAAAAGCCACGATTCATTGCGAGCTATAAAAACCTAGTAAAATAAATGACAAAACAGTTTTCAATGCCAGGGGTGGCTGAAAAAGGTCATGAAAATCAAATTCATTGGTCATTCACGATATTATGATGATAGGTTGGGATAATGTTGATCGTGAGGAACGGTGCTAACTATGATGACCTTAATATCTCACCTGATCCAGCATAGATAAAGACTACAGTAATATTCTTTTTCAGAGCCTCATCTAAACCAACAACCCATACCTTCAATTCCTTTAAGGCTATGAACGTTACCCTAAGTAAAAATTTTCCCGCTCTATAACTACTCTTCCTTTCCTTCCTGATAGAACGCAAAATATAATTAAGCAGATCATGCGTCAAATATAAACCTGAGATGCATACTAGTCTACGATGGCCCGCACTCATAGGTCTACGATGGCACGAACACATAGGCAAGTTTCCCGGTGAAAGTGTGACTAGGGTTTTTTTGTACCATAAACGATTCATCTGATTTTGTGGAGAAAAATAACTGGAAAAATTGTAACATTAAAAAAAATAGAACGCAGCAATTTACTGAGAGAGGCATTTTGTGAGCAGACATAGCATAATGTGTTGGCACTATTTACAGCTATCGTACATTTTAAATCAATAATTCGTGGGAATACCCACATAATTATTAGAACTTACTGAAATTTTACATTTTGATGCGATCAATCAGTCTTATTACTGTACATATATTTTTCTGTTTATTTTTTTGTCTCTTCCTTTTAAGCTGCCGGTTTAAGATTTCCACTCTTACTCAAATTCACCTGCGTATTCAGCTGTGGCATAATACCACATGCCACAAAAATATCTATCCCTTCCGCACCGATACAGAATTTAGTACGCGTGTCCAAATAAGATTCTAGAATGACAGGAGAATAATTTTATCAGGGAGTTCTTCATGACTCAAGGATGAAAAACTTAGTCGGCTACTAAAATGACATAATGGAAATGAAAGAGTGTGTAGAAAATGCTCTCGAGTACGAAAAAAATCACTAATTTTCTCAACATTTTATACATAGCTCAAAGTGACGTGAAAAAGGAAGGTAGTAATTTGTTTTTTTTCTAATAAGAACAATGATATTTTAAATAAAAATTTAGAATTCTTTCGAACCGATTTGTTACTGAACCCTTTTAGTGATGGATTGTTGCTTTATTAACGATAATCTCTTCCATTTATTAGGTGAACTTTGCTGTGATTGGATGATAAATTGAGGATATCAAACATGAGTAAGGAATCATAAGCCTTTTTTTCTGATCTTAAACAAAATTTTATATACAACGCAATGTCATTGAAATGAGTGAAAACATAGGAATAATATTATTATGATTTATAATTTTTGTTTATTTATCCTGGGTTGGATGAGACGGAACCGTCCCCTCTTCCCCCAATCCAATACATATACAAACACCCATGTCCTGGGCAGATAATACTCTACCCAGGCGGGACTCGAACCCGTAAGTTGAGGCCGAGGCGAGGGGAGGACTTTATCCCGCCGCCACCTGAGCCGACATGTATGTGAAGGAAAAGAGAAAGGTTTATTTGAGTTGCATCATAGTAGGTTCAACTCCTTGCAAATAACACTTACGTAATAATGAGGACGAAATAAACCTGCGAAACCTAGGTGAACTACCTTAAATTACCTGGAATGGCCAAAAATACCTAGAACGTCAATGTCCGGGCCAGAGGGTTTGTGCTCGCGTAAGTTTGGTGGAAACCCTCCATGGTAAGTGGAATTATTGCTGACCTGTATCTACTTAAATATTTATGCGGCCGGGAAAAACTACCGGGTAGAGCCGGGCAAATTATAATCGTTGTTAGCTGTATTTTCGGTGTCAGAAGTGTAGTTGTTGGGCGACTATCGACAGAGAAAAGACGACCAGACATGTCAGAAAAGGAGTATGGAATTCTCATTTCTCGGTGTGGGGCTCCCATATTCGTGTTGCATAAAAGGATTGGTTCGATAACATACGCATCATTGGTCGTTCCATGCAAACTCTTACATTATCCCAATTGCACATCTTTAGTAAGGAATGTAAAACATTGACGGAGTAATTGTAACCAAAATAGAATTCATCATCATCCGTCGTTTAATTCTGCGAGTGGTTAGATGCACCTCTCCAACCTTCCTTATCTACGGCTAATTCCATTTTACACCTGCCAAATTCTCACATATCCTTTACTCTTAATTTGGTCTATGTACGCATCCCTATCATGTCCTCTTGAGAATTTAACTTTACCTCTTCATAAATTTTATTCCTGAAATACTTTGCTTCAGGATACGCCCAATCCATATGATTCTTCTTTTCTGAATCGTTCTCTATATGGTCCTTAACTCCTCTGCTCCTCCATTTAATATTTATGTGTTATATCAACCAATGTAAAAGGCCATTGTGCTGTTTTTGGGGTTACAATAAATAAATAAAGCCTAGAAATATTTCCTCAATCCTTATTTATCCATCATTTTGATCCACAGCGTCCTATAATCAACAGGTTTTGGATGCCTTTAATATTTTCTGATCGAGTTTCCAATGGGCCACGTTTTTGATCCATAGAGTGCCACGCTTCACACGAATGCTTTCATAGTCCTCTCATCTGTAGACTCAGTAGTGCCTCTCCATTATGTATTAAACAGACAGTCCTCTATCAAAGACTAAATGTAGCAAAAAATAGGCGGAGTGGGAAAGAAAGCCAACGAAGAAGACACGGCGGCAGGGATTAGGTTGTGATATGCGGTGGCGTGCAATAGGGGAAGTGGGGAGTCTGATAGGAAGGAACTGAGATTTATCAAATCCGTAGTAATCCACCGGAGTAGAAGTAAGGGCTAATAGGAGAAGTTAAGAGTTCTTAATAGCGTCTTGTTCCAGACGTCTGTGTGGGAGAGACGAGCAAGAAATTTTATGAGAGGAGGAATCTACTTGGCGATTTTGGGTGCGAATGTAAGGAGAAGATCACGTCTCGAAAGGGGTGAAAAAAAGGCGCGGGTGACTTTATGAAATACGTATGCATTTGCTCTTGGTGATACAATATTGTACGTTCAAATATGGGAAGGCTTACTTAGAACTGTACCGTACGAGGTAGACAATTTGTCTGAGGAAGACGAAATATGAGAAAACTGTCAATGAATGAGTGGCATGATATTTAGGTATAAGGAGAAGTGCAAATTTTATCACTGCTGTTCCTTCCTTGGCTCAAACCTCATGCAGTCAAGAGAGACTATCGTGAGGAATAGTACTACCTAAAATGGATTGTGGGTGGGTTAACGATAAAAGTTTAACTAAAATTTATTATTGACATATTCTACGCCAGCAAACGGTTATGGTGAATATTAATGGATTTGGTAGCTAATACTTGAATCGAAATGTCCTTCGTAAAAGGGATATTCCTAATAGTATCTCAACTAACTCCTATTTTGCAAAGAATCTCCAGATATAAGTTTATTAAAATCATAAGAAAAACATTTTATCCCTTGTTTACTCTCTAGCATAATTTCTGTAGAAAACCTTCGTGACATATTTTCCACTGCAGAAACCTTGCTGAGTAAAATGCCTGACAATATACTTTTTTTATCCGAAAAGCTCTTCTTGAAATGCATTTTTGACCGTAACGGGGGATTATCTTCAGAACGAGACTGAAAATGTAAGTAGAACTGTTGTGCGAGATCAAGGCGAAAGATTTGTCGTATTCATGTATGATATATAAATATAATTTCGTGCTAGAATACTCGGATAAAAATAATTTGATCGGTATTTGCACATTATAGCGTACTTAAAGAACATTTATGTCTTTAATTTCAAAATTGAATGGTGCGCTATCCACGTACTTAAATTCATTAAGAACAAGGGTTTATGAAATTCTATAAACAAATGGGAATGGGAAATGGAATTCTATAAACAAATTCTAATGCAAAATGTCTCGCGATGACATATTCCCTCTCATCTAGGGCGGCCTTAAATGAAATCGGTAAGGGAGGCGATGTGGAAAATATTTGGAAACGACCTTACCCCAACATCATGAACAACTCCTAATGTGCCATAGAATAATGGAAGTGTATTGGCTGTGATTTACCATAAGTCGTATCTTGTATCCTTTTATCTATTCCCTCAAACTTCAGTCACTAAAATTTAGGAGTGGAACTTTGAGTTCTGTGATGCGAGTACAAAAAGTAACTGTTTCAGGTTTCTAATGGTTTGATTTCATAATAATTTCATAATCTGAAGGATAATGAATCTAATTGCCCTTATTAGTTGGCATCCCCCTTTTATTCTTACGCCCATTTTTCCTGTCTCACTTTCCATTTTCTCGGCAAATATTTTAAAAAATGTAAAAGGAGACAACGTGCACCATTGAATTCCCCCGCAACCTCTCAGTTCTCACTCAATTTCCGATCCAACCACACTCACTTGGATCCAATGAGGTAAAGTTTCTAAAATAAGATAAGCCTCCTCTCTTGCCAATCTACTCCTATTCAACAGAATACCTTCTATGAAGTGCCTGGTACCAGTATCAGTTTTCCCGATATATATTGTCAATTGCCTTACCGAAATCCACAGGGCAAGTAAAAATATCCTTATCATGTTCTATGCTTCATTCTATAAGTGTTTTTATCTCAGTCTTCCTTTAAAGGCGATGGGATCCAAAACCGAAATAAATGCTAATTAAGAACTTGTGTCCTGGTATAGGGCAATAGTCGCGTATTAGCAAATGTTCATTTGCACATATTGTACAATTATGGTGTGACGTTTCGAGGAATTCTACGTTTCTGAAATTTTCATCGTATTCTATTGACTCTCTTCTCTACTCTCAAGTACTTATAACACTTTCCCATTGAGTCCCTCTGCGAGTTGTCTGAGTGGCAATCTGAAGCGGAATAGAGAGGAGTGAGGCGGAATCCTGTAATTCTGGAGGGGAGCTTGGCAGATGGGCGCGTAGGAGAGTCGGGCCTAACAAGAACTGACCGCCGAAGTAGACTGTGGCCAGCCGTTTTAATTAAAGTAGTGGTTGGGGAAAGGATGGTGATCCCTTGAGAAGGGTACCTCTCTTGGCGAATGGTGATAACCTGAAAGATCGGAGTTTGGAGAGAACGTGAGCGTCAAGAAAAAAATAGCATTTAAAGAATGAAATCGACAGTAAACATTATGTTTAAAGGTCCTCCGAAATAAATTGGCTGAATTCTTGGAGGTAATACAGAAAACTAGCTGATAGCCAGTTTTTATTAGTGACGGGAAATAATCTTAATAAAACCAGCAGTCTCATTACTTAGATAAAATATTGTGCTGAAAATATTTGTCAGTAACATGCATTACAGAAGGTCTAACGCCTATGAAAATTTATGAATAACAAATATTCCTATGAAAATTACAAGAGGTAGATACCGCTTGGGTAGGTAAACCGTCCCTACACATATGATTTTAAAGGGAAGAATGTATGCTGTCGACGACTGCGGTATAAGACCAGGACAAAACAAGCTTCAATTTTTTTCTTTTACTTTCAAAAGATTCGATGAAGATTCTAAATAACAGAAATGTGGAAATTCATGGCACTTTAGGTTGGGTTGGTGGAAGCTAAGGAGCACCTGAAGAGAGAATAAATTGGTTCATTAGCGCTGTTCCAATGTCATCTTTGAACTAGCCTTCTTATTTTGAAGCATGCAAGCCTCGTTGATGAATAAATTTTTCAGATCGTGGAAAAAGACCGACGTTTTTGAGTCCATTTAAAATTCCGTTTTGAATATTTTAATTTAGAAAATTAACAGAGAATGTTTTCCCAAAAAGCTAAGGATTTAAAAGCTACAGAATTGGAGAGCATACCTCTCAGGAGTGTTTTAGCACAGAATGTTTACGTTAAAAATCCATGTTACCTGCATGAAATGCTCAATGAACATCCCTGAACATGATTCAGTTGACCAGATTGACTTCCAATCTGACACTTAACTAATTCTAAACCTGTTTAAAGGAATTGCAAGTGAAACCACAGGACTTTTGAGGGTTAATCTCGTGTCATCACCATCATTAAGTATTCTACCGGCCTTTTGGTGGGTATAAGGACAGTACTTATCCGAATTCGTTTTCTTTTATATGGATGGCCCACCATTAGATCCGCCTTGAATCCCTCATGTCGTTTCCCCGCTTTTTATATCTTCCAGAATTCCTTTTCTCCTCCTTCCTCTACCGAGCATCCCCACTGTTCTCTCCTCTATTGCTCACTTCAGCATTCCCTCTCCCTTCCATAAATCCTCCACCCATCTCTTCTGTCTCCTTTGAACCTTTGCCACCAGCTTCCTCTCCTTTCTAACCGTATCCAATACGTCCTCATTTTCCCTTCCCGCGCCCAGCTCACCCTCATCATTATTCTTCACGCCCACATCTCAAACGGCTCATGTCTTCTTACATCTTCACTTTGCAATGACCAAGTCTCCGACCCATACAAGGCCAGGCTCTAAATTAGAGTTTCCGCTAGAATTTCCGTTCAGCCTCTATCTCTACCCACACTCGTCAATTCCCTCCTCTTTTAAAATGGACCTTTAGCCATAGCAATTCTACATCCAACATCAACCTACTTACATCTTACTACATTCGGCTAAGCGCCAGAAGGGGCCAGAAAATTTTATAGAGCTTTTGAGTTCAGATGAGAGAGAGAGAGTATGATTAGAAGTGGAAAGTGATGGGATGGAAATAAGCCGCTCATTTAAATGACCTTATGTTTTCCTCCACCTCGTTTTTCTTTTCCTTGCCCCCTTCATCATTCATTGGCGTATATTTTATAATGAAGAAATTTACTCATTGGTTAAACACTATGTTGAATGCTCAATTTCAACGGTAATTGTAAAAATTGCTCGTGAGATGCCGAGTATTGAGGGGTTAATTATGAAATACCTATACGTATACCACTATTTCATTTAAATTCAAAAGTAGGTTACTTTCTAAACGTATTTATCTGGGTGAAAATTTCTCACACAATAACGTTGCAATCACGATGATTGTCTATGCAGTCTATACCATTGACCTGATAAAATGTGAGAAGAATATGATAGAATTAGGGAAAGTTTTTTATCCGTGGAGTTCCAATTAGGGATGTCTTGACACTTATGCAGTGAATAGTTGTTCGCGAAATTCAATGGTAGAGCCATAAATGATGTATCGTTACCCAGTCAATTTAATGCTTGGATGAACATACTTGAACGAGACAGTGGGAGGTTGAGCTCGAAGACGAGAATGGTTGGAAGTTGAAGGAGGAGATGTTTCGAAGGAGAGAAAAATAGGGGGGTAATTGGAATTGAGCGAGGAAGAACGTCTGCGGGAATGAATAGGAGGCGAGGAAATGGCGGGAGACTGTCGAAAGGGGCGAAACAGAAGGGGAATCGGAGCCATTTCCACTTTCAGAGGAGTAGGGAGACTCATGGTATAACTGTAATGAGAGGTATAACTGTACTGCCTCTAATTCATACAGATATTTTCCCAACGGCATCAAAATAATTTACGTGTCGGGCAGATATTGGAATTTTATTGGGAGCAAGTTAATTCTATACCACCATTTATATTTCATACTTGCTTTTCGTTGCTGAAGTAATTACTATCCTTATATTTTCAGTCATAATTACATTCACAACAATATATCTTTCTCATCATTTCATTTAAAGTAATTGCTTGGCGAGAAGACAGAATAATAATAATAACAATAAGGCGTCTCTATTGGGGCGAGATTGAGACTAAGGCAGTCCCTTCTTCGATTGCAGAAGGGGAGAGAAATGACCATCAGAGCCGTGACGTATTCATTATTACGTATTTCAGGCGGAAAGTTTTTGCGGTAATCACATTGGAAAAGTCTTATGACAGAATTTTTTGACGAATCGCCCAAATGTTTCGACTTTTAGATGAGAAGATATAAATTGGAAAATTATTACGAAAGTTGCAAGAGGTATATTTGAACAATGCCGTAAGTAGGAGGGCAATTGGGAACCAGAAATGCGCACTGTGACCATATAATCATGCTAACCGTAAAAGGTTTAAAATGAGAGTATAACTCCTTAAAGTTTTGCGAATGTATATCTAGGGCAGGAGAAGGTCGCCGGTTTAAACACAGAGCAAGGTATTTTTTTCCTTCATATTGAACTCGCAATAAAGCGTCCCCAAGCCGGGTGGTAAAGGAAACGGCCCAAGTTCCTCAGGCCTGCCAAGCCAGTCGTGAATTTTTGGCTTCCGTCCGTTTCAATTACTTCCCTTCTCTCTTTCTCTCTGGAATCAACTTCATCCACATATACCCAAGTCTTCCCCGTTTCCCAACTCAAGCACTCGACTTACCGATTCTACTCGCTGTCAGTGCGTGACGGGAGTTAGGGAATGCACGACAAACTGAAAGTGGGGCCACACATCCGGCCGGTACTTTCTATGTTTACTCCATTATACCTCTGCGCTAACACGGAGGGCGGTGGACATACGTACGTAGCAGAGTTTCGTCCGTAGTAGAGTTTCGGGAAGGTCGGTGGGATTGCCGCAGCCTCATCCCTCGAATACCGTCAAACAAATTTCTACTTCCATGCCCATTTGGCGTCCGTCTTAGAGATCGTAGCGCAGACGCGGATGTTGTAAGAAGCTCTTCAAGTTAAGCGCCATTGTTTTTTCTGTTGGCACATTTTGCCGATGGAGCATCACTATGGTCATTGTTGGAATGTAACAATAGAATTCACTGTTACTCTTCATTTACAGAATTTTTTCCTACAAATGAATACTTGAATTTATCATCGATGCAGCAAAGTCAACTCGAGGACGAGCCGAATGCAGGATGGCCGTGTTGGAAGGCGTTCGTTAAGTAAAATGGAGTTCCATGTGTAATCACGAGAGGAAGGATATCTATCCGATTGTTTACTGAATCGTCCGCCTTTGACGTCAAGTTGTGAAGGACTATTTGATGCCTGTTCATGCATATATACCTCTACTTGTGATATCGCCACACTAGACGTTGGCCCGCATTGACACGGGGAACGTGTGAGGAGGCACTTTCGCAATATTCTGTTAAATATAGGTACTAGTTTCCCTAAATGGCTGTGTTCTCTTTCCATTATACTCGACGCTTCGAGAATTTACCGTCTTCCAACACGGGTGCTTGTTGCATTATTTTTACTCGCCGACCATTGAGGGATAATATGCAGTATAGTGGCTCAATGGGTGATTGACTGCTTTCTTTAGTTTCTGGTTTGACTGCGCCTTGTTCTCCTTGCTGTTAGGCGCCATTTAAGTATTACGTAAGACTTTTTGGGGTGGGGGGTTGGGATCATCTTACATTGCCTTTTGTAACGGGGACAGGGGGCCTGGAACTGTATTTACGTAAACCAAATTTAAGTAAGATTTTTGTCCGTCTTGAAACATTGTTTCGTTTCCAAATATCCTGTGTTTTTCTCCCAAATATCCTATGGTTGTTCGTAACTTCATCAACCGTGGTACTGTTTCTCTCTTAATGTTAATGAGCGTGGTACTCCAACAATGCATTATTATACTATATTCAGCGCTCAAAGCTGTACGATGGTTTCCATGGAAAGATGAAACTGCAGAAAGCGAGCATTTAAAGAAGAGTAGATACAAATATCTGACGTCTTACGCAAGACTGACAGGGTGGAGGGTTCGGCAATTCATACATTGTCTTACATAGGAGAGGACGGGGGGTCAAAAATGGCATAAATCGACTTACGTAATACTTGAACGGCCCATAATTAGTCAGCACCAAGCGGCAACCAGGGGAACATGAGAGATTCTGATTTGAACTGGAATGAATGTTGCATGCCTGGAGTTGAAACACCCTGTGCCACTTCACCTAGTGTTGACTTAAATAGTACTGCGTAATTTTAGATGACTCAGCCTAACAGATTAGTTTGGGTTATTCGGATGATGAGATTTCGACTCGCGTCATTTCGAATAAGATGTATACGTCTATTCCTTTAAGGTTTTTGTTGGAAGTATACTGAGCTGGAGTGAAATTTTGGCGAATAATGAACTGCGTGAAGAAACAATAACTGATTGCTGCAGATGGCACTAAAATATATTCCAGGCAGTGTCTTCTCCTACATATTAAAAGTAAGTGCAACTTTAAGAAGTGTGAGAACAAAATATATTTCTTATCATGTTACCTATCTACTGTGTATGGCTTTTAGTGATCTCATTAGTTTTTTCGTTATATTAGCCAATTTTTAATCTACATAAGCAAGAACACATTAAAAGTAATGAAACAGCATGAGGAACAATTAAATCCATTAAAATACTAGAAATATTTGTTCACCACACTGTCATTGGAATTAACATTTGAGTACGTATAGTCGAGTGCGTCATTTCTCCTGCATTGTGATCAGGTACTTTAGGCGGATGTGTGGCCTGAAATGGTTGGGTTTCGTATTTCTAGGAGCACTCTTTTGTTTTTCTCTTTAACACTCGAGAGAAATATCAAATACAACGGAGAATTAGTGTAAATTTCCGCAGTAAGATACGGCTGTCGCAACCGTCAGCGCGACTTCCTAAGCATATTTCGGGAACTACTACCAAGAAAAAAATATGAATCTCCCAATCTCAAGTCTTCAGTTCCCTTGTGAAACCCAATATCATGGTAGCTGTGCTTCACGGTAGATTGGTCGGCAATTAATATCTAAAAACAGAATATCAGGTTACAACTTAGGAGCCATGTAATAAATCTCACTTGTCAGGGCCAATGACAAAGAGATATCTTACCTGGAAATCTTGTCACTTCCCTATTAGTCTTTTGAATCCATCTGCTGCTCTGGTACCTCGTAGGTTGGAGATCAGTGAGGCGTCAAATTATGTACGTTAGATGCTCTAGTAATGAAGAAATAGGAATGAGTGAGCTTCCTTCGTTTGGCAATGCCGAGGTTATACATGTTATACGATGTAGAAGAGTAGAGGGAAGGATAGTAACATCTTTTAAGAAAGATAAACGAACTATCTCCAAGGAGGTGAAGGAGATTCTTGAGTCTTTACTGACGCTTGGAACTATTTAACAGAAAAATCATACTCATTATTTATGCGACTATTACCGTGATCAGGGAACAATATCTGCAAACACGACGACAGTAATTGTCCCGGTATGGGATGTACTTAGATTACTCTGCAATTCTTTTGCAATAAAAGCACCAAAAACCCCTAAGCTAAGGAACAGCGCGATATTCCGTTATAATAACTTCCATTTCCTCGTCTCTCCACCCAGTTATGGAACTATAACTCTCAGGAAAATCAGTAACATTTTCACTGTATCGTACAGATATACTTAATACTACGTAATCTCATGAACGTTTTCAGCCTAATATTACCTCCCTGATATTAAAAAAGTTTAAGTGATGTAAATATTGAAACTCCTGATAAGAACAGCGTCCCTTTTGTAATTGTAGTATTAATGGTGACTATCATGGTGATATCTGTGTTAAAATTCTTAAAGAAAAATCTAGCACAACTCGGGTGCCGAGTCACACCCAGATATAGGCTTGTGCGATGAGTCGATTCATCGAATTCATCGACGATGATTTTAGCCATCGCGTTGCGTTGAACCGCGTCGATGACAATGAATGTCATCGATCGTCGACGTCATGAGTCGATGAATTAACTGACGTCGATGAGTTGATAAATTAACTGACGTCAATGAGTCAATGAATTCACCGATGTAGAAGAGTCAATGAATCCATCCCTATCCCTTCTTCTAAAGTGTATTCACTATGTATGATGAAATCCATCATTTAGACATTCCGGACGTTTAGGAGCTGATGGCGGACATAACATTTCAGCGTGATGGAATAATTAAACAACTGCGTTCGATTAAAAGTAACAAGTCCCCAGGTCCAGAAGGAATACCTGCACGCGTGCAAGGAGTTAGCGCCACAAATTGCACCATTCTTAGAAATTATATTTAACAAATCATTATCCGAAGGCAAGGTGCCCCAAGACTGGAAAATAGCCAATGTCACATCGATATTTAAAAAAAGAAATAGAAGTGAGCCAGGAAATTATAGGCCTATATCGTTAACATCTGTAAAGGCAGGTCCTGTGAAACACATCTTGCGCTCTTCTTTCATGATATCCTAAAATCAAGTGAATCAAATAAGCAAATTGACGCGATATCCCTTGATTTTAAGAAGGCATTTGACAAGGTTCCTCACAAAAAACTAATTTATATATTATATTTATGCGGAGTTAATAAAAAATAGTGAGCTGGATAAGGGACTTTCTCAGTGATCGAAAACAAAAAGTAGTTATTGATGGTTTTAGCTCTGATATGGTCGAAGTCACATCCGGTGTTCCTCAGGGAAGCGTGATTGGCCCTCTTTTATGCATTATTTATATTTATGACCTAAGTTCTCGAATTAGCAGTAAATTAATATAATTTGCTGACGATACAGTAATCTACCGTGAAATTAGCGAAGACGCGGACTTTGAAGTTCTGTCATCTGACCTTAACAACGTTCATTCGTGGTGCCAGGAGTGGGGTTTAGAACTAAATATTAATAAATGCACCCAAGTTCATTTCATGCGAAAGTCATCACACGAAACCATACCTACGCCGTAGGTGGAGTAAACATAAAATCTTCAAATACAGTAAAATATCTTGGAATTACCTTCTTACCTTAACTTCTGATTTGTCTTGGGGAACACACATACAAAACATATGCGGCACAGCATTAAATAAACTAGTTTTGTTAAGCGTTTAATACGAAGATCCTCGGATGAAAAAGTAAAAAAGAGATGCTACTTCGCTATGGTTAGGCCACACCTCGAATACGCCGCGAGCATTTGGGACCCTGGTCATACAGATTTAACCAAAAAAAATAACAAAGTACAAAGAAAAGCAGCATGCTTCGTTAAAAACTGGTTATTCTGGCTAAAGGGTCCTGAAATCGGAGTGGACTTTCATTGCCATTGATAGACGTGCAGCTGATTGAATTTGTATATCTTATTCTCATTCTCACTTTTTTGCCATTGATTCGCATTTAAATGTGTATTTATATAACTCGTTCTGCTTACCACCGTTTCATTAAACATCAGGGTCGTCTACGGCCAAAACCAATTCCTTTGTTAATTCCATTATATATATATAATTACAATTAATTAATTACAATTAAAATTTCTTTAAAATATACCATAATAGATACTTTTAAACGTTCAAAATGTAAGTTTTATCAAAAAATAACTTTGCAATGTCTTGACTGTTCCTGTGCGATGACCGCTCGTAAATAATGTGTGTAACCAAAATGTCTTGGCGTGTTACCTTTGACAAGCGTGTCATAGACTTGTCATCACGAACATACATGTTAATTTTTCATTGCCAGCATTGCCACTATCATCTATGAGGCTCGACAATATCGTAATAAATACTCTCAGTGAAAAAATGCTTTCAAAATGTTATTAGGATTCTTGACACAACGGACTGGAATAAACTGACGTCATACTAAGCGCTATCTTGAAGCGAGGATATAAAATTACCATTGTGAATGATTATAATTGAAAATCTGTATTTTCCATCCACTGAATGAGCACCCATAGAAACTTTACAAAGTGGCACAAGCCTGAAGGCACAGACCTCTCCTGGCGAAGCAATACCGAAGCGCACGGTCTTCCAAACGGAAAACCTGGATCTTTGGTCTTTCACGTCCCTTGATCACTCTCTCCGATGCATCCCCTCGAGTAGGCTGCCTCTTGAACGAGGTGGTGTAGAATTCCTCTCTTCCCCTCTTTCGGATTCTGGTTCCCTCCACCTCAAATCTCCAAGCAGCAGCCTGAGACCCTTCATGTGCTTCCCTCCTTTGCCGCTAGAGCCACTCTTCTTCGGGGCGTTTTTAGTTCCTATTTTACTAGTCACTGGATAATAACTGAGAGTTTTGTTATTTTGTAAGTGTATATCTAATGAAGGATCAATTGAAATTTCTACACTAGTATACGTTTTTTATCAAAAACCAGTCGATTTGTTATATTTCAACGATGCAAAGTCTTAATCATAATAAATAATATTAAAATTTTAATTACCAGATATTGATTTAAACTGTTCAGAAAGCCAAGCGTTTGAATTTTTGAAAATATCCCAATTCCGCTGATTGCTGGAAGTGAAATCGTTTTCGGGGCAATCGTATTTCGTTTCAACAGTTAACCTTGGCTGTGTGATCTCGTGACTTTTTCGTGAAGTAGTGCGGTTCCAATGCCACTATTTCTCTCGTGGTCTCCCTCTTTTACCCCTCCGTATTTTCCTTTCATCATTCCACTTTATCCCCCTTCCTTCTGCAGTCGTCGACTGTTAGTCTGCTTTGTGCTCTTCACCTCGTTGCAACGGTTCATACTCCCGCGCGGACGGTAGCCGTAGACAGAAGAGGAATTAACTGAGGAGGAAAAGTCGAGGAAGGAAGAGTACGATTTTGGACGAGTGGAGAGGAGGAGAGAGTGAATACTGTTGGCGGCGGAGGGGTAGTGGCCCGACCGGAGAACGGCGCGACCGCGTGGAATGCTGGGAACGACAAATGAAGACACGGACGACGCTCCAGGTGAGCAATTATTTTTCCATGTTATCATCATATATTCCTTGACATTGACGATGAGTGCTAATTGCTAATTTATTGTTATTTATATTACGGTCTATTCAAATTGTATCGTCCTCCTAATGTGTTTTTCCTAATTCCCTGGCTTGAGAGGGAAAAGGTTGGTTTTTGACAGCTAGCCAAGTCATTCTGATTTGTCCTCTGTCCGTTTGTTTTCCTCCGAGGTGCTTCTATGCTTGACCTTGGCAAAGGTTGTCAATGACCTAATGTGCTAGGCGATATTTTTACCATGCAAATGATAGCTGTGAGTCACTTATACCTTACACGTATGATATAAACATTGGCGAGTGATAGTGGAAACCTCGAGGAGCCTTTTCGAGTATTCGTTCCTCCTGCAGTTCTTTCATATGCGATTCAATTCCACGTCATAGCCTGATGCAATATACTCACCCACAGGTTTCGGTTGCTATGTGCTCTGAAATAGCGGGATTATCTGCAGTTTAAGGTCGTGATGAAGGCATACGGAAAATGATATATCGCTAAATTTATTTTTTAAATTTAATTTGTTGAAAGTTTGTTTGCTTTCTACGTTTCAGTTAATATTTGAATATGCAAATCGTAAATATGGCCATGCAAGGGTTTGTCACCTTATGAAAGTACGAATTGATGACGCATTATAATTTAGCCTCACAACAGTGACAACACTAAATCAAGTGTGTATCACAGCAAAAGTTGGCTAGATTAAATTGTTTTTTGGAACATATTCCGCGCTTATATCGTAATATAAAACTGTTTCTTAACACTTCCTGAATTCCATCTATACCTACATAATCCTATGGGTCGGAAGCTCTGCTCCTCAAATTTCTCATGGATAGCTAATGTCACCGGAGAGTGTATGAACAAAGAGCAAAAAATAATCTTTTATATTTCTAAAGATGTGATTTTTTGAGGGTTATAGGGTTCCTACACAACTGAATGGCTGCAGATACTTTGGCCAGGGTTAATGAAACACCTTAGTGCATTTGTACCTTTTTGGGAAGTCTGATATTTATGAACATAAGTTCTATTTCTTCTGAGAGTCTAAGATCAGTTCCGCTCAAATTACGAAATGGATAATTAAAGAATATACCTTTCGCCACTCATTGATTTTCACGCATTAGTCTGCTATGTTCCGAATCTGAATGACCTGACTGAATGAATATCGCATTAAGTTATCACAGCATTCATTCCAGTTTTTCCGAACCCATCACTGGGAATATTCATTTATGAGTTCATTAGTTCTCAAGGAAGGTTACTTTCTTAACATATTCTCTGTGACTAATGTGATTGCACGGATTAGGTGAGGTAAAGAAAAAGTTGCGCTGATTTACATCCGTCGACATCCCTAATCCATTTGGCGTTCTCCCAATTTTCCTCTATACGCCAAATTATGTTGAGGAAAGGACTACATTTGGTAAAAGAAATAAAATTGACCAGAGGAAAATTATTTTCTTTTTTGTTCACCATATAATTTATTTGTTCAATGCATTTGATTACTCACTTTTAACCTTTAAAAATGTTACCTTGAGTGTATCATTCTTGAAAATGAATCAAAACTCTTTACGTATTTACCTTCCGTGATTTATGAAGGGCAACTAATGATAATTACAATACCCAATGGGCTCAGAATATTTGCAGAACATTCAGAGTTTTTTAGAGCAGAACATCCCGAATATATGCACAACTCCAGTTAGACCATTATGAGTTTTAATATGTCTCGCAGCATTCCATTTTACTAATGATTTTCAGTCCTTTCTCTAGTAACGGCCAATTTTCGGCTGGACTGGATGAAATATGAGAATGATTTTTCGCAGCAAGTTTCGCCTCTGGCGCAAATCCCTCGCTAGGACGCCTGTAGGTTTTCTCAGGGCGGCTTACCCAGATGTTTCAATTCTCGGAGGCCAACCATTTCCATTATAGGGAGCAAAGTATGTGAAATTCTGCAATATCGAACTTCTAAGTGGTGTGGCGAGAGTTGGAGCAAAGAGTTATTTCCTTGGTTAAGAGATGGATAGGGGAATTGTTAGTGTGTACTACATCCTTGTACATTTCAAGACCGGACGAAGACAAAACAAAGGCACCTCTCTGCTTTGAGTACACCTGGCTAGATCTTGCGACAGTATAAAATTTGAAGCGGCAAAATCAATCGCTGAGGTATGACTTTACGCGAATCATGTGGGAAAGTTTTCAGTTAATTAAGATTTTAAAAATCCTAACCACGTTAAATGTGTTTTCATTAAGGTGTATTCACTTTTCCTTTCAATATTGTTTTCATGAGAAGATTGAGTCGCAAGATGTGTGATGGGATCCCAAAAGGTAATAATTCCAATAACGTAGGATTTTCTCTCGAGGAAAGGTCATACAAGTAATAAGACAGCAATTCTTGACCGTTTCGGAATGTAATTCATTCCATCATCAGGGCTACAAAAAAACATGTGCACTGAAGGTCAACCACAACACATCTCAGAACAACCTAATATATAAAAAATTAAAAAAATGGTATATCAAATAAAACAACACTGAAAATTACCAATGAATCACATTAAGAACCCGAATTCACATCACACTTCCACTGCAATTTTGTTATCATCTTCCCGACCATCCATGACTACCTGGCATAACAAACACCATGAAGCACCACTCTCCTACCTCTGTTCATCGCACCGATGTCTATATGACCTGCCATGCAAAATGTATGTCCCCACAAACATCCACATGCCCCTGCTTGAAGACGACTGAACATCACAAAGTACACAAAGCCAAAAAAAAAGCCACGATAGAAGTCTTTCAACAAAATTGCATACACAACATAGTGTACAATACAAAGTTACATTTAAAAAAGATTATATCAAACAGTATACAGGGGAATAACGTTTACAAATCATGAGGTTGGTCAGTGACGTGACAATTGTTTTTGATTGAAAAATTGCTAACACAACGTAGTATTGTATACTATGTTGTATGATTTGTAAACGTTATTCCCCTGTGTACTGTTTGATATAATCTTCTTTAAATGTAACTTTGTATTGTGTACTATGTTGTGTTTGCATTTTGTTGAAAGACTTCTATCGTGGCTTTTTTTTGGCTTTGTGTACTTTGTGACGTTCAGCCGTCTTCAAGCAGGGGAAGTGGATGTTTGTGGGGACATATATTTTGCATGGCAGGTCATATAGACATCGGTGCGATGAACAGAGGCAGGGGAGTGGCGCTTGATGGTGTTTGTTATGCCAGGTAGTCATGGATGGTCGGGAAGTTGATGACAAAAGTGAATTCGGGTTCTTAATGTGATTCTTTGGTAATTTTCACTGTTGTTTTATTTGAAATACCATTTTTTTTAATTTTTATATATTTGGTTGTTCTGAGATGTGTTGCGGTTGACTTTCAGTGTCCATGCATGTTTTTTGTAGCCCTGATGATGGAATAAATTACGTTCTGAATCGGTCTAGAATTGCTGTCTTATTACTTGTACGAACTTTCCTCGAGAGAATATCATATATCAATGGAGGTCGATATAGTAAACAATGAGAATTCTAATAACTTCACGATTTAGAATCGGGTTTTTTCCAGCGCAATTAAACAGTACCGACTAATAGTTTAGCTAATAAAATTGAAATTTGGGTTACATGCGGACGGCTGTTTAATAAAATGTGAGCTCACACCTTAAGCTGCCTTTTCTGGGACTACAACCAAGGCATGGTGAAGGTGCTGTAGGTTTCTATGGATCCTCAAATCTAGGGTATTTGTAGCAGTTGTAATTTCCTCAGATTGGGCTACCCAAGCCATCCAGTGCAAAGGATAGGAGCCCTATTAAAGTTAATTCAAATTATGGTGTCTCGTTAAAAAAAGTACGTCTGGGTCCTTCCTACCATTTAAAGCAAAAATGTCTCTTGTGTATTATTTTAATATTGACCCAACTGATACCACTACAAATTACAAACAATATATCACACATTCGATAATTTCACTTTATTTATTGATATTGAGAATAAATATTTTGGGATACAATGAATATAAATTGGATATTGGAAAGGGGATGCGGGAATTCCTGTTAAGGGATGAGGTCTTGAAGGAAGGAAAAGTGTCCGTTCATCCAGAATGTTCCCAAATTACGCGAAAACATTCACCGGAACCTAAGCAATAAACCTCAACTCCCTTTATGAATCGGCCGTTCTAGCCCTCCCAACTTTCCCTACAAATACACCCTCCCCTCTCATAATGCTGCTCCCTTTTTTACCAAATTCCAAAATCAGGGCATTGCTAGGGGTGCTTGGCATGATGGGTTGCTTAACAGGCCAAAAACGGTTGATCGAGACCTAAATCTAAATTTTCTCTTTTAAGTGGTTTTCTTTCTGCTAACTCTCTATGGACTGGGGACTCTTTTACTGGGGATCTGGTATTTTTTGTAAACTTAGTGACTGATTGTTGAGTTTTGACGTCATAAGATAGGTTGGCTGACCCTTGCAATATTTTGTTTGAAATTAATTAGCTGGTGAAATATACTTATTTCCTTTGTAGTTTACTAAATATATTTGTTTTTTTCCGAGTTCCTCCTTTTATCTCACTCGTATTTTTGGAGAGAATTTGTTTAAAGGGTATTTTCAGAGAGAGAGAGAGAGACCTCTACCCATTTCCCGTTGATGCTTCGAAATTGTTTATTTCTTTAAGTTTCTGCTGAACAGATATTTTAAGGCGGATCGGTTCACCAGAATCAGTCAGCAGTTCAATGGAATACAGGAGGTACACACTCATTACATTTATTATGATCGCGAAGTCTGTGACTCTTGGAGAACTAATCTTCACAAATTGAAGCAGAACAAAGGGTATCTATGAGAGCATTACATGAAATAGACTGAATCTTTATCGGAATTTCATGTTTACCTACTCTTGGTATAGAAACCAATGTGTTATCACCAACCCCTTTATTTTCCCGGGGGAAATTGGTCTTTTTATCGCGGAAGGATATATTCCGAAACCTACTAATTTAATCCTGCATTAGAGCAGTTTTCTAATAAAGTCAATACATTAGAGAAACACGCCGTGGAATATAAGGAATGGTATTACGTACATTGAATCTTATGTTTAAAAAGTAGTAAATTTACTCAAGTTGTTTCGCGGAGCGCATAGAGAATATTGACTTAGGTATCGTTTCTCAGGAATAAATAATGCACAAATACAATGATCAGAAATGTGCTCATGGTATATGTAGTAATGCGCAAAATAATAGATAGATTTTTAAATATAAGATTTCTAAAAATAAATGCAATGATAGACTTAATTGACCAAGGCCATTGAATTCTGTAAAACTTTCTGTTTGTAAGAACGACACACTCAATGAGGGTTTCTTAATAAATTGAAAGGAGGAGCACTGCTACTAAATTCATGTGTTTAACTCGTGGAAATAAGAAAACAGCATGGAGAGTGTACTTCAATCCATATGAATACTGTATGACAATATGTTCCTTTGTTCTTTTTATCAGAGTATCAATATGTATAAAATGTAGCCCTATTCTTCAACTACTTATGTTTGCTCATATTGAAACACGTAACCTCAGTAATCCACTTTTGACATTCGTTGATAAACCCCAACCTTTATCGAATAACGCGTTAAGACCATGATGTTATAATTGGAATCATTTAACGCTCTTGCGTGAACGTATCAGTTCAAAGATCTAATATTCTTGCATTGAATGCATAGAATTAAAAGTATGGAAAACTTTTTGGTTCTTTACAGGTTACAAATAGCTTCCATATTCCATCAATTAACAAATTTGATCCTTCTGAATATGAACAACTTTCCACTTTCTTATTTGTGACAAACATGCACGGAGATACTGGTGTAAGAATACTCGATAAAAAACTACGGCGTTTTCCTTTGCGTAAATGCGGAGTGATCTAGTCGCACCTCTGTTACCCGGTAGGTCCTGCAGAAAAACTTGATGTGTTTGTTGCTCCTACTATGAATCTCGACTGCGCTCCCGAGACAAGGAAAAGAGATGCCGTTCCGCTCAATCCCCATGCGCATTGCCGATTTAGGATCCAGGTCGTTGCAAATTCTCAGCCAACCAGTGTTTCCAAGCCAGCTGCTTTTTCCCTAGACATAGTAACTTTTGCAAAAACTTTGGAAATCCTATGAGACACTAAATAAATTTTAGAGCCCAGCGACGAAGTTTACCTATTTTTACACAAGGTGTTTATTCGATGGCAAAACTTTTTAAGACAGTTTTTTATTTTCAAAATAATTTTTATCATACTGATACATTTAACATAGCACTACTTTTTAAAGATTGATGGGGCCTTGCTGCTATGACATCAGGAATGAATACCCAACTTCCGTGTGAAAGCAATACTATTTCATTTAAAAATTTAAGCCGATTCATTTAATTTTGGCTCTTCTGTAATTTACAAAAAATTAATAATCCTTTGAATATCTGAAAAAGATATATTATCAGATGTTGAGGAAAAACAAAACCAAATAGAATTGAAAATGACTGTGAAAAAAATCAATTAAAATATAATATAAATTGCACGCAATCACGCGTGTGAATTCCAAACTCGTAAAAAATCTGAATTAAGGATTATTTTAAAATTAACGTTTTATACAATGCTTATGTCAGCTCTAAATTAAATGCAGACATCAGCGCCGAAAAAATTATGGCAAAAATCGGTAACTAAACCGAACTCGATGCCTAAGAACTTGAGCATTATCACTCGTATACAAAATTAACACCTATCAGTAGTTTTTGTCATGATTTTATTTATTTTATACTCTCGTAATAAATCTAGAAATTATATTAATGTTGTCTTTCGAAATCGCTTCCCAAATATTCACGTCGAAGAAAAATGTATCTCCGACTTACTGTTAGCTGGGCTCCAACGCAGGCTCTTCACCTCTTCTTGTGTATGACATACTTCCCGCGAAGGTAGTTGTATCCACCAAGTGTCCGTTTCAGTGACGTTTTCTTCTGCCTTAACACATGCACGCACAAACTCCAACAATACCAGTACGCGAAGAATTCTCTCCACTTAGTCTAAGTGTTTCAGTAATAATCCCGATAGAAGGCTAAGGAATGAAAATGAACTTCTGATTAGCCGAACTCTCCTGCCGTCCATCTTATGTTACTGTTTTATGGTGCGACTCTCCAATTGTCTTACTTATCTCAGCACAGCACATATATATCCATTCTCTGAAACTCGCCCCGTTTTTTCCCATTTGTTTTTCCGCCATGTGGCAGCTGTTCAAGCATTTTCTGTTCAAGCGTCTCATCTATAATACTCTTCTGGGTACATACTTGGCGTTAACCTTTATCCGGGCGCGCGGGCGGTAGTTTACCGCATCATTCATAAAATCGCGCGCAACTTTTGCAAGGTGGTATGCGAGAGGATGAGAGGGACATCTATTCTCCAGTTACACATTGTGATACTAGATGCCAGGATAGTCCTAACTTGAAGATAATTATTTGCGATGAAGAATTGAACCAAAAATACGGAAAATTAAAAGTCGGTAAATTTAATGCCCGCGCGCCCACTGGCGCTAAGATAGATGGCGCACCCAGATGAAGGTTATGCGTTATTAAATTTTCCATATGCTTGTTCCATCGAATCGAATGGTAACCGTTTGAACTAAAAGGATAACCTAAACCCGATAATTTACCAACCAATACGGCACTAAAAATTTCATTTAACCAACTCCGGGGGGGGGGGGGGGGTTAATTTGGGCCTCCGGTACATTCTGTTTAAGGATACCCCAGCCGCCTCACCAAATTGGCTAATGTAACCTTGAGCCAGCGATCTTAATAACTGATGTTGATGTTGTGGTCACGTTAAGAGAATGGATGAGAGTCGAAAAGGAAAACAATTTGGATAGTAATATGAATTGCGGGAGAAAGAGGAGGGACTAAGGGCAGGCGTAGATGTAGTGGATGGTACTCCATGGAGGTGGAATGTAGGTCAGTGGGAATGAATCCATACATAAGTGTAATAATAGCGAAAGAGCTAAGTCAGCATAGGACGTTATGGATGACATTATGTAAAAATAATCAGTTTCCGAAGCCTTACTGGTTTTCGTATGTTATTTGACTTACCCGAATGAGTGTTGTGCCAATAGTGATTGCGGCTATAGTTCAGTGATCCCTAGAGTATATCTATCAGTGTTTTTAGCATAATCGTTGTGTGTGTAAATCCGGAGAACCGGCAACTTAATCTG
Source organism: Ceriagrion tenellum (assembly GCA_963169105.1). NCBI lineage: Eukaryota > Metazoa > Arthropoda > Insecta > Odonata > Coenagrionidae > Ceriagrion > Ceriagrion tenellum. Next base: position 37,943,227 of record OY720640.1, read on the forward strand.
CCCTTCTAGCTTCTGGTGTGTCGTCACGGAAAAGTGAACCGGATAAGTAGACGCTCCCAGCATTTTCTTTCCCTTAATTCTTAAATTATTCTATTATTCTATTGCGTTTATCTATCTTCCGCTGTCTTAGTCTTCCTTTGGAAGTGCTTATTTTATTTTACTATAATATTCATTATTTCATCTATTACTTAATTCTACTAGTTCATTGCGGTGAATTCCTAACCTCTCGTCACTAATATTATCATCCCAACTCTTCCTACTCGCTATATTCTCTTTCTCCCCTCATTTTTTCCTCCTTTCCTTACTGCGAGGGTTCACCTGCTCACTCAACCGTTTCCATTGACGTCACAACCATATAGCGCAACTTCGTTTAGATTTCCGTGTCGGATACCTGTGCCATTTTCCTTCTTTTCAGAAACTCATCCGGACAAAAAATTATAGAATCTTAAAAGTATCGTATGGTAGTATCATTTTTGTAAAGCCTACCGCGGGTCTGTAGCTAGCCTCGATAGCAGGGCGAAGAGCGGACTCCTGGAGACCTGCGTCGCCGAGCTGGAGAGGATGGTTCAAGAGATTCACTCTCGTATGACGGATTGTGCGGGTGTCTCGAGCATCGGGGGCCGCAGCGCTTCCTCCGGGACTCTGGTGCCCCGCGTGTGCTCGGGTGAAAATGCAGGTGGAGAGGACGGGGAGGGTTGCGATTCAGCCCCTGAGACTGGGGACGAAGCCCATCCCGAAGTTGGAGTGGATAGTGGTGCCCCAAGATCAGGGCCAGCGACCGAAACGGTTATAGGCGGGAGCGGAGGCTGCCCCCATCCCGGTGCGCTACTGCATCGCGGTGCTGTCGGAGGATGGCCCCGTGACGACTGTTGGTGAGGACGTGAGCACACCTCCTGACTCGAGGGACGCTACTCCCGAGGCAGGAAGGACGGGAATTTTATTGGTAGGGAGTTCGAACGTCCGGCAAATTTTACCCTCATAGTGGAAGAGGGCAAGGAGAGACGCAGCGGACCAACGGGTTACCTCCTGGTGTATACCAGGAGGATTAGTAACCAATATCATGGCTGCGAAACGCAGAGTGGTTGGAGATACTCCAGGCTGCGGGTGGTGGCCCACGTCGGCACCAATGATGCGTCCAAGCGTGGAGCTGACGAGATATTAAATTCCTTCAGTTAATTAAACTCATAGGTGGAACAATTAGCTATAACGATAAACGATAGGTGGAGTCGATTTGCGGCTGGCCCTTTGTAGTGTTGTTCCGCGGACCGACCGCGGTCACCATGTTTGGAGCAGGATTGACTACCTGAACAGGAGGCTGTTGGACTTCTGTGTTAGCAAAGGAGCAGAATTCGTAGATCTTCGACCGGTTCACGGATCGTTCCGGGCTCCCCTCAAATGTTCTGGGGTGCATTACTCCGCCCAGGCGTCAGAACGGGTGGCTCATATGATTATCGAGGTATTTTTTAGGCTTATGTAGGCATTTTTTAGGCTAGAGAGTACTTCAGTCGGTGGGATTTGAGAGTATAGACCCGATAACAGCCTTCAAGTAAATCCATGTGACGAAGACCTTCATTGACAAAAAACTTAGGGGAAGCACAAATAAAAAATGTTACTTACATAGGAAAAATAACTTAAACTCGCGCCCTCAAGATAACGGTGAAACTTAAAAGAAAAACTCGCCTCTCAGTGATTTCAGAGACCATTAAAAAGATAGCATATAGAATTTCAGAAAAAATCGAACCTATATTCATAAAACTTAATGCGATATAAATTTAGCAATAGTGAATTTCTGTAGCGTAACGAACAAACGTGCCGAAGTAGAGCGTATGTTTGAAAACGCAGATATAGTAATTGGAACAAAGAGCTGGCTTGCAGAGGATATTAACTATAGCGAATTTTATTCTGATAGGATATAAAATCTATAGACATGATCGATCAGATAGGACTGGTGGCGGAGTATTCATAGCAGTTAAATCGTATTTGAATAGTGCCGCACACATATTAGATGACAATGAGATAGAGAGCGTTTGGTGTACTATTAAGCAACAAAACAGAAGAAATATACGTATCTTCTCATTTTGCAGACCACCAGATTCCAAAATAGACGTTTTGTATAAATTAGAAACTCAATTTACATCGTATACCTCGAAAGACAACGAAAACGTGATAATTATCGATGGAGATTTTCAACTTCCCGCCTATAAATTGGAAAACCAATAGCGTTGAAACAAGTTCAAGGAAGCGTGATATAATCAAGGCCATAGTTAATAGACTTTCACACTACTCTCTTACTCAAGTTGTAAACGAACCTATGAGAGGTAATAAAATATTAGACCTTTTAGATGTTAATCACCCTACAACGATTAAACACATCGATATCCTCGAAGGCATAAGTGATCATAAAATCATCACCTATTCACCCATCAAATACTAAAAATTCCAGTAATGGCTAAATTTTGCAGTGAGTTGAGATATCTAGCGATACCGAAACTAATCCTATAAGAACTTTGTGCAATGGCATCAAATTCATTGTGATGGATTCAGAAATATATTAGAAATCTAGTCAGTTCCCTGCAAAATCCCTACATGTTTAACTCCCCTCAAACCGAAAAAAACAGCTACATTGTGTTTCCTCAGAAATAATACAGTTTTTTCGTCCTCAGTCAGAGGCTAAATAATTGTCGTTTGGCTCTCTATACTACTTTCTTGTCATTATCAACGTCTCAAAAAGGTGTATGTTAGTAAATTTGTGGTGATAATTGGAGCCTCACAAGGATAATTAATGAACCTTTCATCTGATGAAAGATAAATTTCCACAAAAGATAAATTGAAATGAAATTCCCTTTATGCGTCCGAACTCTGGGTAGGTTAAGTCGAGAGAAATCAAATTACAGTGCTAAAATCATTTTGCATTCTCCCCTTCTCCACCAGAGCGGAGTTGGTGTGTAAATTTGACACTGTTAAAAGCGGTTTTTGGTAAAAAGTTGAGCAGCGTAGGAAAAGAGCATACATTATTCTTTTCAAACAACTCGCAGGAAACGTTGTATGAATTTCCGGAGGAAAATTGAAAAAAATAACGGTGAATACCGCGTGGGAGCGAGTGAGAAAAGGGGAAGAAAACAAGATCAAAACGTACGCAAGCTGAGGGACGCCGTAATTTATCGCCCGAGTCAACAAACCACCTTTTTTGCCCACTAAAAAAACATACTAATGCTCACAAAACCATCACGCTTACCTTTCAGGAGGGCCAAAAAGAAACGAAAATAAAATTTGATTCCACGCAATGAATACCGTTATTACGTCTTGGGCGATGTAAATATGGTGGTATTCAATTTGCAATGTAATATGAAATTATATCTACATCGAGAATAATTTTGAGAGTTTATGTTGAAAGAGCTAACTAACAATTTTAAATTCTAACCATGTAACAATGATGTGAGTCCTCAAAGTATTAAACTATTTCAGCGGTTAAATATGGTGGGTGCAAGGAGTGTCTGCAACCATATGGTCAATTTTGATCCTGTTTTAAAGTAGTTAATTTAATAACTAATTTACAAAGATGAAATTTGATGAATCATTATCACCGAATAACCTTATCTAATATTGCTTCACAATGTTACATTTATTCGTTGTACCTGGTAATTTTCTCTTTCTCTTGGCAGGGCGCCCTCTATTTAAAAGCAGAGGATGCAAACTGGTAAGAGAAAGATCAATATAAACAGCTCCAGAAGCGGACATTGAAAATCTCATATTACGGTTTCGTGACGGGATTATAAAAAAAGAGTAACAATGTGAAAAAAAATTATAGAACAGTGCAAACATTAGCTTTATGAGAGATATTCTTATGGATTAACTCTTAAATTTCTGTCTGAATGCAAACAAAATTCCTTTTATTGAATGAAATGCTTGCACTAAAACTCATTATATCAAGTTGGAAACTTGTTGCATCAGATTTATAACATCTATTTCATTTATTGTGTTATTTTCTGCGAGCCACGTTCTAAAAACCTTCCGCTCACTACACCCAAACACCCCCGAGCCCAGCCTTTTCCCGTTTTATCCAATCCATCTCATAGGTACGGAATATGAGATATTACATTTTCACTCCTTTTCACTCCTTTCATAAATTATTTCCCTCTCTTCTTGCTCAAACTGTAAGATATAAGTTTTGTGATACGGTTTTTTATTAGTTTAACTTTTTCAAGTTTCCAGCCTGAAACTTTTCTCTTCATTTTATCCCCTGTTCTTTGGTGACTTGGACGAAAATTCCCCGTCAGCTTCCGTCCCCAGTGTGTCTCCACGAGGTGCGCTCTTATATTCTGGTACGCCTCTTTTTCCTGACTTTTTAATTTTAATATCCTCACGCTTATTTTCTTTTTAATTCACTGTTACTCGTGTCTCAGCCTCCTATTATCCAAGTAACTTATTAAAACCAAAGTTTCTTCGTGGAAAAATTCCCAGATCTCATCTTTAATGTAAACTTAACTTCTAAGCTTAGCCATAAATCTTAAATTCCAAAATTAACGTGTAAGACACTAGTGAGAGTTTTTAATTTTTTTATTTCATCCTATTTTGAATATGATCCTCAAGCGTGCTCAAAATACTCGAGTTGCCAATATTATTAGCTGGTGGTGCATTAAAAAAAGAGTATTTCCGACCAGGAATAACAGATGAGGAAAATGACTCGCACTGCGTGTTTGTCCTCAGTAGCTTTACATTAATATTTTACTCACATTATTTTCATTTATTTGACTTTTGTGAAATATACCAGATTTATCAATTTATTGTGTAGGCAAGCGTTGATCTTTGTGTGTATGTATGTAAGTAAAGTTTGCTTGGATCGTAGTTGATAACGGATTTGTTTCTTCGTGTAATTTTTTATTTACTTTAACTTCGCATACCTTTAAACATGACCCTTAAGTGTGCTTTAAATACAAGAATTGCCAAAAAAGTGGCCTGTTTTGCGTTAAAAAACTTCATGTTAAATCGGAATATATTGACAAAAAGACTCTTATTGTGTGGTTGTACTCCGATTCCTTTCAATTCCCCATTGGGAAATAAACCTGATTTCTCTATCTATTTTGTGGGCTAGTATTATCTACTACTATCTCTTGATTTGGTCCATGAAATTATTCCTGGGTAATCTCGTGGGGTTTTTCCCCTCCATTTTATCACCAATCAAAAAGAGGCGAGAAGGAGTGAAGGCATAACATTTTACGCGGGAATTTTATCGAAAAATATATTCATCATCAAGCGTGCACATTTCTTAGATACGCTCAACATTCCACATGACAGATCATAGCCAAGTTCACCATTGGTCGTAAAATCCTAAGATTGGTTTACTGCTGCCCTCCACCCTTCCCCTATCATATTCTATTTCCTTTACCTCCTGGTTTCTCATCCTGTGTACTTTCCTCTTTATTTGGTTATTTAATGGGTCGTTGGTCGCTTAGCTGTGCTCAGGTTGTTTTTCATATACGCTGTAGTCTAGTGACCTTTAAAAATCCCATCTTGTGTGGCGCATTCACACATCACTGCCTTCAGCCCGTCCGCTTGTCTCATGCTATACCTATTGGAGCGAGAGGAGGGGGTAGGGTTGTTCAAAAATAGCACGGGAAAAATAAGAACAGGGGTGGTGGAGTTGAAGATGTTAATGGATAACCCAATTTCATATGGAACAGTGCACGGCGCAGTATTCATCTATATATAACCATCTTGCTTTTTTTTAGAGGATGGTGGTGTCCGGTGATACTTTGTGGAATTTGCTAAACATTTTGAATGAATAGGGTAAACTTTATTTTTCCACAATTAATTATTCATTGTGGAAAAACAAAATTTATCCTATTCATTCAAAATTGCTATTTTTATATTTTATTTCAGCCATTCGCGGTAAAAAAGAACAGAGGCGTACGAGAGGCACGAAAATTATCATTGACAATGCGGGGAAAATTGGATTTGGGGAAGGTTTAACGGGAATAGTGGTTGAAAAAAGGAAATGGCCAATCGTTGGTGGAAGGAAATCGTTCATTGAATCGGGCGAAGGGTGACCGTTTATTTTCGTCCTAAGAGCCGGAAGCAGCGTGGGAGGGGACAAGGTTCTTTCTCTCCCGTCCGTTATTTAACAGTTCGATGCCATTCCATTTTGTTTTATTAATCTTCCTCACGTACGCCTGTTTATCCGGAGAGTCCATTTCACTGTCACCCTTCTACCAACCCCTCACCGTTAAAGTAAACTCAATACCTGCAATATCTATCTCTTTTTCTTCACGTATTGGTTTTTTGAAATATTACGGGCAAATATTTATCTATTTCTCTTCAAAAATATCGCTAATTTTCCATTGAGCTGTCACATATTGTAATCAGTTTGGATTTTGGTATCGTGAAATACTGAATCAGCATTATGGTTATCAGGAATTATTCCTCTCATACTTGCTAATATATTTCATTTCATAGTTGATGCGGTACTCCTTTTGCTTTTTGCTCCCAGTAGGACTTGGAAGCCTTCGACCAATCACTTCATCTTTTACAGTCCCTCTGCGGTCTTCACCTACAAGAAATAGGCTGTCTATAATATCCGTGGCTATTTTTACCTCTCCAGGCGTGAAATGCATCATCATCATTGGTCATATAATCCTAGAATTAGTTGGCTCCAGCCCTCCATCCTTTTCTGTCTAAATCTAGTTTCTGACTACTTACAGCTCTTCTCGTGTAAATTTTTTCTTCCCTTGTTCTTTGAGTTCGTCTCTCCCCTATCCTCATGGGATTTATTCCTCTATTATACCTTCAAATATGTTCTTAATAAAATCATCGTGTCTCAGGGTGTGTCCAATCCATCTGGTTCTTCTTTTCTGTATGGAGTCCCATATGGTCTTTTCCTCTTCTACTTTTCTGGATACTTCATCATTTCTCATTTTATGCATCCATTTTATCTTTAGTATCCTCCTCCAGTACCAGGTTTTGAAATTTTCTTGTCTTGTTTGGTCTACTATTACTTTTCCAATTGTCTATGCTTTCGATCCGTTGAGTTGAACACCCCTCACGAATGTTTTTCAAATGATATGAATATTAAATATGATATTTCCGACATTCCACTGTTTTCAGTAGCCTGCGGTCTCATATTTGTTAATGTAAAATTATAGTATACTTGCACTTTAATGTAAATAGATATACCATTTCCTTGCTATGGTTCCAAGAATGCTTTATTTCGTTCTCTTTGTCAAGTACTGGCTGGTATGTTGTCTTGCGTTGGATTAAGTTTCATGTCCAACGTTTTGAAAGGGCAGGGATATGCGTTTCCCGCGCCCTCTGGACTCGGTACTCATTCCTTTTGTTCATGCCGCTTACAACCCATCCCTCCCCCTACTTTTCTCCCCTCTTCCACCTTCATTCACCCTCACCCTTGTACGCTGTTTCCACTACCGATGCGGCAAACCGACCTGCAAGCGTCACGCGTACAAGCCAAAAATCGCTCTTGGTATGCACATGCCCGTAGGACTTAACATTGTTATGTTTATAGTGATGGGAGGTGATCTCGAAGAATTAACCAGAAAGATGAAATTCTGCAATCAAATTACGTAAGAAATTGCTTTTTTCATTTTTAATACCACTGACCAAAATACGGAAGGCCTACTCCTTAAGGCAGGGGTGGCCAACCAAAATGATCATGCGGGCCGCATATAAAATTATATATTAGATTTATACCCACTATAGACATTTTTTGGAGTGAAAAATTAAATCATATTGAGTTATTATTATTGTGTTAAAGTTGTTGTATTAAAATGTGATGAATCTTGCGGGCAGAAAAATGTTCAAGGCCCTTGGGAGAAGGGCCCGCCTTGCGGCATGCATCAGGCATGCGGCCCGCGGGCCGCAGGTTGGCCACCCCTGCCTTAATGGTTATGTAACATGCTCCGATATACGCTGTCATACACCCTTGCACTGAGTGGTGAAAAAGGTAGCCAGTCAGGATTCTAAATCTTGGTATTATGATTGGCAGGCGAGGATTTCACCGCGTCGCGTCGTCTACGATACCGACAAATGGATAAGAATATGCTACCGTTCTTTTTAATAAAATAAGAAAATTCATTTTCTTTGAAAAGCAATACGGCTATTGCAAAAGGTTTCATGAATACAAGAGTGGTTATCAATTTAATTGTGGCGGGATGTAGATGATTCTGGTTACAATTGTTCCAAAGTGGTTTCTCAACTATTATTTTAGTACTAGCTGGTATGATGTCTTGAACTACATTTAAAGGAGTTGATCCTCACAACGACAATTCTTTCTTTCGCCTGCAACCAAAAATTTTAGTACTAGCTGGTATGATGTCTTGAACTACATTTAAAGGAGTTGATCCTCACAAAGACAATTCTTTCTTTCGCCTGCAACCAAAAATTGCAAAAATTGGTTGGCTTCGATGGTACATACGATGGCAATAGAAGCGGGGAATTAGTTACCTCCTGTCGCTATCCCTCTACCTTTCAATCCGCTCTCTCAGCTACTAATATCACTAATCCACGCAGAAATTTCATTGTGTTCTCACCTTTAGGCCTCTATTTCTCTTCCAACTGCCGTATTTTCCGATATCGGGGTTTTTATTTTGTCGCAGATTTTTCATTTTCACTTTGCTTCGAGAAAAATGAAGACATTGTAGAGGCAACTAGGGATTTGAGCGCATGTTCTCAAATCATCGGTCTCCTTTACTCCCTTGCTATCTATCCCGCGTTCAATTTCTCCCGTCGGATCTGGCCTACGGTGGTGAGTAAGACCATGAAGCCCTGTAGAAGGGATATTCTGCGCTCCATAAGATCGTGTTTTTCGAAGTCAGACGGTCAGAATAAGTTTGCTCGCGAGTAAATATTTGTAGACTTCTAACCAGGTCAGGAGTTCATGCGCCAACGTTTCAATGGCTCAGTCTACCTTCGTTTTACATAGGGTTGATGCCAGGATGAAGATTTCCCTGCGTCATTTAATGCTTAGCTTAAGTCTGAGCATCAATTATTGGCTCTAGAAGGAGAATCTCGTGCATGTAAAAAATGTGCCCACAGCATAATCTTTAAGTTGTCGACAAATGAATTCCAATGTTGACTGGGTCCGTTTCCTGTATCTCGGTTGAAATTCGTTTTTTTTTTCTAGTCTGGTTCCACGAAGGTACAGTCAATCTTCGATTCAATAAAAGAACAGAGGAACTACTGATCCGTTACTCTAGCTGTGGGCCAAATTTAATAATTTAAAATTCAAATTTCATGAAGAGTTATGTGTAAATGACCATATTTTTTAAAGTACCTACGTACGAATCGTATTCTGTTACGTAGCAGTCGTGAATATCTCATGACTTATCTAGACTGAAAATGGTTGTTTTTCTCTTACCAAATAAATTCTTCAAAGAAATGGCTTTAATGACATGGTACAAATGCTAATATATGAGAGCTGCTCATTTCTCGCAATCGGAAACTCAAATTAAAAAGGCCTCCTACTCATCTCCCTACAGTTGCTCGCCCTTTCTCACATCCGAACAAGTAGGCGTTCGATCCCAATTTGCTTATTAAATCATGGACTAAAGTGCGTCATTCTATGGCACCTTTTATATGGCACTTTTATATTCTTCTCCTTTTCGTAGTTAAAATTCCTTTAATTCCCCCTGCTGGTTACAGCTTCTCTTTTTTCAAGACTACGCTATCCGTTATTTTCTTTCTGTACTTTAGAATGAGGACAATTCTTTGTAATCGTAAGTGCAATTAGGTGAACACTTGGCTGCTTATTCATTCATATTTTGGAGTGAAATTATATCGTTAGAGATACCTGATATTTAATTAAGCCACAGCATTATTCTGAAAAATCCTTTGCATGTCCTTCCTCGCATTTTCTATAGTACATCCTTGTTACAGTAACTATCTACTGAAGTGAGATCATTTTCCTTTGCTTTCATGCTTTCCATCCTTCGGAGGGGAAAATCGAGAAAGGAACACGCCTGGCTGAGGAAATATAATTTGATGATTTATGTTGTCTCTGGCGAGAGATATATTTCGGCTCTCTTTTTACCAGGTAAATGAGAAATTCCAGGCAACTGATATTAGAAACATAGTGTGACGGGACCTTGGAGTTCCCGCCCTATGAATGAAGCGCAGAAAATGTCTTTGGCAGTTGTTATCTTCTTAGAACACTGAAAACATCATTTACATTTCTTATTAGTTGTTCCTATATATCATTTATACCTATTAAGTATGGATACAAGATAATAATGTAACACAGACTTAAAAATTAATATAACTCTTTGCCGCAGAATATTGGCAAAGATAATTCTTCAAAACATTTTTCAGGTTTTTACGCTTGTGTACATGTAACGAGTGAAAGAAATGGATTTCCTAAATTTCAGCTACTTTTATCTCGGAATCAATTTATAAATGCACATATGAGGGTTATTTTCTTTTCTTTCATTTGTTATAAGCTTCAAGTAGTGGTAATGTCTACGCCAGTCAGTCAAATAAAATCACTATGTAATTTTTGGTATATTGATTTTTTGTTAGTTACCTATACCTCAAGGATATCGATTTCAACCTTAGTAAGAAAAAAGGAAAATTGGGTCAATACTCTCCTGTAGAAGCATTAAATCTGCTTACTTTTAATTGAAAAGCATCCAGATTGTGATCATTCCACCGTAAATGCCAGTTTTCATAACTAATAGATTGACAGATTTTGACTGTTTCTCCATGAATTGCTTAACATACGTAATACCGTGACATTGATTGGTTCAGTGAAACTCGGTTAACTATTCGGAAGGGATTTTATTTTTCTAACTGTTCCCTGACTTTACTTTTAATGACAAATCATGAGCAAGAAGAGCCGGGCCGGAACTTTTAGGCGCCTCCCCTTGATGTGTTCAACTTTCTACGTTTTTAGTTATTATACTTTTTTGTTCCCATTTTAAATAAAATACTGATTTAAAAAATTGATTTGAAGTGAAAGACCTGAATATAATTGAAACAGCTTTATATTACAATATAATAAGGCGGGGAAGGGCGGGGAAGCCCCCTTTCATCTTGGTGCCCAAGGCACAGGCCTGCCTGGCCTATTCGTAAATCCTGACCTGATCTTTTCAAAAGGGTTGCGTCTTTTGCACACAAAAAATGTTAAATCGGTTACGTGAGGTAAAGGTTCATTTCATGGAAAAGCTTTTGACGTCCATGATACTTTGATATTTAAAATAAAACTTCCAATAATAAACCCAATTAGATAAATGCCATCAAGTATTGATACACTTCAATTACACTACTTAAACCACTCACATTATATTATAAAATAATGTTATGTGAAGAAAAAACAATACAGTAATAAAAACATTTTTGAATTATGCTAACGTTTACGTGTCAACGGTTTACGCTTACCTTACGTTTGACCGGTAAATCATGCTACCAATATTTTAATTGCCTACATGGCCTTGTCTACTTAATGCAAGGATATTTTTACTTAGGCACATTAAATATAAATTTGATGGAGTCCTTTCCTCTTGGGATGCTCTTTTAAATGCTCAAGTATATTGAAGGTGATGTAATTTCATGTAATGGGCGGTAGTGCTGAGAGACAACTTTTGCCTAGCAGTGTTGTCAAGATTACATCAATTCCCAAGACCTAAGCAATAAAGCGTTAATTTTATCCGTGAACGGTAGTAAAATAACAGTTGAGATTATGGCAATAAACACCGATCATATATGCTTTGAATGTCAGCTAGAGATGGGAGTGGTCGTTCTCAATGCTATGTTCGCACACAGATTCTGTTTATTAGCCAAATAACAATACGTGAAATTGGATCATTCCACAGAATACGTTGAGTGCATTGGGTACACATTTCATGGGAATCTCGTGCCTGTTATTACGCACATTGCCCAATGGGATGCGAGAGTCTTTATTTTGACCACAACTCACATTATTAGTCGCACAATTGCATACCATTTTAAGGAACTAATGACATTTTCTGTGAAAACTACCGTAGCCTGCTTATTAACCTGATCGTTTATAGCAATCAAAGCGTTATAATCAAGTGCAAAAACGAAATGCACTGCATTAACCTGTGCATTTGCATACTAAACTTACGTTCTCTTTTATTTTACGACGTGCTCATATTATCCATTTCAAATGTCTCTCCCATATTGATAGGCAGCAGTAATAACAAAAATAGTATGACCAATGGCATAGTTATACCCTTTAATCACAATAGTAAAATGCTGGCTTAAGGCCTATTATTATAAGGCCTAAAAGGTAGATATAAGTTTCTAGACACCTCAATTTTTCTGATGAAAAGTATCAAGATTCAAATATAACTATTCCATATATAATGCCCCAACCTTGTTTCCTTGATAAATTTCAGAATACCCACCCGACGCACCAGGACTCACTCATTGCTCCATATCCCTACTGCCAGATGATCACTTACCCAGAGCTTCCTCATTTTTAGCCTCTCACCTCTCGTAAATTCCCCTCCTGAGAACATTAACCCTTTCATCTTATAGTCCAGCGTCTTTAGTTATTTAGCCATGTGCTATTCCCAAAAAAGTAATTTTACAATCTCCTCATGTTGGATTATTATTTGTTACTTTCTTCTTATGATGCGTTTACGTTTGTGTCCTCTTTGTTTGTAATACGTTCACTATAAAATGGCTTCATGCTGTAGGTCATCTATTTTCCTACAAAGTGAGAGGAGCATAATTTACGTCCGTACGAATTTTTCGGGGTTGCTCTTGCGTTTAAGTCCTTCACTGAACTGGTGACTCAATTTACCTTCATAGAAACCTTCTAAAGGTTTCACAACCTTGGTCATTATAAAAGTATGTTATTCATTTCTCACATATCGCCTTCGGATACGCGACTACTTCTTATTGGAGGTGTGCATTCATGTTATTCACCTTCCATGAGACTCGAAACTTTTCCACTTGATTGGTGGGAAAGTTTTCGACGGCAAGTGGAAGAGATTTACAGTCTCACTCTCTTTGTTCTATTCCAGCAGCTCCTTTTTCTACAACCGTATCTCTTAACTTCATGAATCAAGAGACACTATGTTATTTTTCAATATTTATATATATGTTAAAAAGGCATTACCAACCTCCTACGCCTAATTGTTCGCAAAATTTCAAAATTATTTCGCCGTAAAAAGCTGGTGGCTAAATTACGATTTCATTAGCCTTGCTAGAAATCCTTTATCTACATCTACATAATACTCTGCAAGCCTCCGCATGGGTATTCGGAAGGAAATGATAGGACACCAGCCGTGTAAAGAAGTGCGGGATAAGGTTTTTGGGAGGTGAAATGGTTACGTATATTATGGGAGTGTATTTAGTGGCGCTCAGTTTTCTACGTGGTCGCTGATTGTGCGCGGGAAGAACGAGTTTTTGTACCTATCTGTTCGGCAATGTATCTCTCTTATTTTATTACTTCTGTCAGACCTAGATATATAGCCCCGGTGGCGGCGGGGTAAAGACCCCGCCTGGGTAGAAAATTATCTGCCCAGGACATGGGTGTTTGTGTAATGAGTTATATGTAAGAGAGGGCTTGATAGCCCTAATATCGCTCAGAAATAAAGACGACATTATTATTGTTATTCATTCATTATACATTCTCTTTGTCGCTCTGAAACACGCCGGTTTTGAATTTCTCAAGCAACCTAAGCCTAGCGTGTAATCTATTAATATTTTTGTTATATTTTTATGACCAGGGTCCCAAATGCTCGCAGCGTATTCGTGGTGTGGCCTAACCAGAGTGAAGTAGCATCTGTCCTTTACTTTTTCATCCGAGGCCCTTCCTATTATACGCTTAATAAAACCTTGTTTTTAAAAAATACTGTGTTGCATACGTTTTGTATGTGTGTTCCCCATGATATATCTGAGGTCAAGATAATTCCAAGATATTTATCTGCATCTGACGATTTTATATTTACTCCACCCACAGGGTAGGTATGGCATTTTTGCGATGTATTTCGCAAGAAGTGGTCCTTTTGTTGCATGACTCTTCCATGCTCAAATTATGCACGAGATAATGATGAGCTGCTTTTTTATGCTATTGAGAGCATAATTGGACTGTTAATGTTGGCACTTCTTTCTTGAAGAAAGCGGCACGGAAAAATTGTGTGATTTTTAGGAGGGGGAGACTTGCCATTCATTGTCAGAAAATATACTTTACTAATGGCATTTTAAATGCACCCTTGCACTAACGCCAATCCATAGTGCAAAGAATATTTAGATTATACAAAAGACTTGTGGTCATGAAAGTGCTCAAGGAGCTCATCGTCAACGGTCATCGTCATTGTCAAGGTATTTTGTGTTTCTGAAAAAATGACCTCGTTGACATTATAATTTAGTTTCATAAATAGTTGAGAAATCATGCAAACTACACGCTGTTAGTTTTCTGATGACACCTAGGTGAAACAATTTCTCATTTTTTAAAAATGTCTCTCTGGAGTGCATACATGCACCATTTCCCATGTAAAATGGCCGGCATATTTTGTCTAATACCCCTGAAAGTAGTGTGGAAAGGGCCTTTTATTTTGGTATCGTTTGAAAGGTGAGATATTTTTCATTAAAATGAGACCAAATTCATCGATTTCAAGGTGAAGTGATGTTTCGCTCAAACTACCTTAAGTCGTGCAGGACCCCAATTACCGAACGTTAAAACATGGTTTTACCTCGTTATGTGATTTCAAGGCGATGAAGGTGCCAAAAGCTTCCGTTTCTCATTCTAAATTGAGCTAAGACGGACTGAGATAGCTTAGTCTTAAGCTGATTAATCGGGTAGCGTAGAGTGAAAGTGCGTGCTTATATTCTGGAAATAAATCATAATCTTAAAGACTAGGCGGTATAATACGTAAACCGAGGCACCGCTGCTCTCCCCGCAGAGTAATAAATGCGATCTTCATCTGCTGCGGATCTGCATCCCTCTCCCGCTCCCATACTTCTTCCACTTTACCTCCAGCATTGACGCTGACGCATGAAGGAAAGCTTTAATAAATGGCTTCCAACGGCGGTTATGAATGACTCTGGAACGACCACAAAGAGCCACCTGAGAAAGTGAAGAGGGGCGTGATACGGGACCGAGAGAGTGGCGATAGAAAACGCGGTGACCGTGAACGTGCTCGGAGGTCATCGGCGGTTTCACTCTTTTGGTGAATTTCAAATAAAGACGCGAGAAAGACCTTGCGTTGGGGCGAAAACTTTTGATAGCTTTTGGACTAGATTCATAGCATCTAAAACTGAAAATGCAATCAGAACCCACTGCATGCCAAGTAAAATTTTGGGGAGACATAAAAATTCAGATTGAAAAAAAAAACTTTTGGGGAGACATAAAAATACAAATAGTGTTAACATAATGTGAGAGGAATTGGGGTGGAGTCCACTGCAAGATAGAAGAAATGTAAATAGGTTATTGATGATGTTTAAATGTTTTTCAAAACACCCAGCCTGGTTTGAAATGGAGAAGAGGCTGAAATCACCAAATTTTGTGGGGAAAAATGACCACCCGCTGAAACTAAAATTAATGATGCAAGAAACGAATACTGCCAAATACTCCTTATTTAATTTCGGGGTCTTTAAATGAAACCAATCACCAGAAGTACTCACAAATCTTTTACCAAGGAATGTAAATAGTTTTTTTTTAATTTTACTCATAAAAAACGAGTGTGTCTGATGTTTTATGTATGTATATGTACTTTTTAAAAACTTTGTCATTATTCTTTTAAGCTAAAAAAATGTTATGTTGCCACCAAACATTATCCAATTGCAATATTAATCTAATAAATAAATAAAATGTTATACAATTAAGGAGAGGCGGTTAAAATTGTAAAGGAAGGATTACATTGGGGAATTAAGAAGTGAAAGAAAGAAGAGTGAAAGAAATTAGGCGTATGTGATAACCTGTATTAAAATCTAAATTACACGACCAATTTTAGCAAATATCTCTAAAATATCAATAAGGTATTTTATAGCCCAACCGATTTTTGCGTCATTATCGGCTTTTACATAGCAGCAGCATATAGCATGTTATATTCATTCTTATAAACAGAGCCCTATTTTCTCTCTGCCAGAGACCTTCGTAATAAACCTATTATACCTTTGAAGAAATTGCCATGAGAAAAATTCGGCATGGACCGGAAATTCGGCCGAATTTTTCTCATGGTAATTTCTTCAAAAATATTCATCCGCCATGTTTGAATATTTTCTATTATACCTTAACACAGTTTTAGAGCACACAAGCAATCTTTAGGATTCTAATGGGTTCCCCAATCACTGCTATTTAATCGGCATCGGAATAAATGAAGCAATTAGCCGTTTATCTTTAAACTTGGCATTCAGGTATAGAAAAGTTAGCTCAAACAAAACTTTGAATTTTTTCCTGTTTGGTACTGTAAAAAACTCTCGCTTAAGCTCACTTTAAACGAAAAATGTGCTCGAAATTGATGGAAATGCTTCCCACGCCCCCTCGCGAAACTATAATATTTTTATCGTTCTTTTGTTATCTCATTTAAGAAAATATCTTAATTACAATAATTAAGAATAAATGTCATTAAGCAACAAAACTAGCAATTTCCACTAATTAACAATTGATCAGGCATCAGAAGTTTGTTTCTCATCTATATGAACAGAACTTCTTAGTTATATTTCTTCCGTGGAGAATCAACAGGCATTTCTTTCACGATTTGCTTCAGCCTAGAGGTTTCTCACCAAATTTGTTTTTTTGTTTTTATAGCACGAGAAGTGCTATATTTCAGAGACCTAAATAGTCTATGCCTGAATTCTCGGAGAAGAACTGAAGCATAGTATCAAAAACCGTGTCGACCTATACAGTGGTCTGAACAGTTTTGGCGTGTTTCATATATTGAGTCTCGAACTGAGGTCTAAATCGTACATTTGATGAAATACTCTATTATATAACATGTTCTTTATATATAAAATTGAATGAATTCCAGGCCTCAGTCATATTTACGTACAACCACACCTACGAAAAACGCTCAAGATCTGTCCAATATATTACACCGCCGAGAAGAAATGTAATAAATAAAAGTTCTTTTAACCTAGTTTTATTTCCAGGCTAATAAATCGAAAGAAGCCTCAGAATTCGATGACATAAAATTTCATTCGACGATAAAAATTGAATAAGGGGATGAAATGAACGGTTAGTTTCTGTGGAAACCCTATTCCCTAAGCGCACCGTTCTCATTCCTCCAGACGAATCCATGTATTCGGCCTTTTCTCCCACCGTCACAAGAACTCACCAAACGCTCACTCCCCAGCAAATCTTCCCCTCCGCTCCAACCCCATTCCCATCTCCCCACACTCAACTCCACCTCTTCTCTCAACCTCTTAACTCCCTCTCCATGCCCCAGAAGGCCTCCTCTCTCTGTTTCACTTCATTTGGGATTTGCTCGGTTCATGCCAATCTGTGTTACCACCGGACCATATTGTCTACTTGTAGCAATTTCTTTAATAATAATAATAATAATATCACCTCCTCTTAGGTAGTTTGAATGAGGTTTTCCTGTAGGAAGGAGCACTTCTGATTTTTTTCCATTTATTCCGTCATAATAAGCATGAAGTAAATTTAGTACTGCCAAATCGCATTAAGCAATATTTACATGCCTAGAGCTGTCATCCATGCTGAGACGTTTCCGAGACCCGAACATTATGCGTGGCCTTTCTGGTAGTTTGAATTAAGTTTTCCTGTAGCAAGGAGCATTTCCAATTTTTTTTCAATGCAAGCGTCATAAAAAGAATGAAGTAAATTTAGTACTGCCAACGACGCATTAAACAATGTTCCCATGCCTAGATCTCTCATCCTCGCTGAGACGTTTCCAAGGCAATATGCGTGGCTTTTTATGTACAAAGCTGTTACAATGGCTTGCCATCGGTTGCCCCGGCTCCATCCAATGGCCTGACGGAGGACTACAGGAAAATTATGGAACAAAAAATATTCCCGCATGTATAGGGTTTAAGGGAGCCCTGAGGTATATCAGTAAGGCAAGTAAAGGTTTTTGGTTATTCCATGGAGTGGGAGTGAATATTGGGGGAGTAGGATGAGGCGCAGTGCATCCAAAGATTCCCGGCGAGCACCTCTCCTCCCGAACGTGGGGTTATCCGGAGAGTCGGGATGAGGCAGTGGAATTCAAAAGCTCATTAAAAGGATGCAATTGAATTTAGGTGGCGTCAATACGAGGGAGAGCTCCGAAATTAACTTCGTTCCTCTCACTTCCCCGAGGGCCGCGGAGTGAGATTAATCGAGAGAGGCTCCGTGTTCTTCGGAATTGTTTCTAGCCGCCCAATTCGTCTCGCTCGGCGCATTGGCACTCACCCATGCGGATATTGAACGGTGACGCT
This sequence comes from Ceriagrion tenellum, assembly GCA_963169105.1. Lineage (NCBI taxonomy): Eukaryota > Metazoa > Arthropoda > Insecta > Odonata > Coenagrionidae > Ceriagrion > Ceriagrion tenellum. The sequence continues at coordinate 37,961,578 of OY720640.1, forward strand.
GGAATTCACGGAAGTAATACCTCACCACGTTGTGGTTAATAAAAGATTCGACCCACTTCAGTCAGTTACAGCGCGTGACAAATGAGATTCTCGTTTTTTACATCCATCAGTTAAGGTATTAATGCTCCACTTAGAGGTCCTCTGTAGTCTTGTAACTGCCGCAATAATTATGGCAACGAACTTCAGATAGTTATGATTCTTTTAAATTGATAATTTTTTCATTTTTTGGAAATTTATACTGGATAACATTAAAGGGCTCAATGAGTAGTTCTCATCAGTTATTTTAAATGTGTTATACAAGTATTTCTCGCCCGTTAACTAAATTATTTGGAAAAAAATAATTATCGTTGATCCATATGAATCCAGCTTACGAAGCAGCTCAAAATTAAGATCATAGGTATGGTGTTTCTAAAAATGGCAGACTCGTTCTTATGTGCAGGAATGTAGTTCCTAATCGTAAAATACCTATATGAATGTTTTGATAGACTTAATTTCTCAGTACAAAACTAAATATTCTCTATCTCATTCCAAATTCGAATCGATCATGTAAATTTTAAGGACACCCTGCCTTGAGAAATGGTCTAAAACCACGCAGTGAAATATTGTGAAATCTTAATAGTACTCACGAAATACTTATTACAACGTAAGATGAAGGCGCAGGTCACTGAAAGATGTACGCCTTTAAGTTCGCAGTTAATTTAAGTTCATTAAATTCCAATGGAATCCCGTAATGCAGTTTTTCGCAATGAAAGTATGCAACCAAGCGTTATAGAGCAATGGACTAAATAAAAATGACTTTGTTAACTCCAATAGAGGTTTATTGGCACGACCCGGGTTTCGACACCTCATGTCATCTGCAGACCGGAAGATGACACGAAGTGTCAAAAACCCGGGTCCTGTCAATAAACCTCTAGTGGAGATAACAAAGTCATTTTTATTTGGACAATTATGTATGAATTCCACAAAATAAAGCCTACAACCATTTCCTTTGTTATTGAGAAACTTTGTAACGATTACACATTAGAGATGTCAGTGGCAATTTGACATTTAGTTTTTAACCCCCATTAAGATGATTTCACCTACATCAACTAAATATCGTCCAAGCCACCTCTAGGGTGCGTGGCATGGAGTGATGAGGCACTCATTTCAGCTGAAATCAGAACCGCGCACCTTCACCCTCACTAGGCGCAGGGCGAAAGCAGGCAGGGTAACAATGCTGCTGAGACTAGAAACTAGAAAAGTGCTATGTACACGAACATGCTTCCATACAATATACTATTTAGGATACAACTATGGGTTAGTATTATGAAAACAACGAACTAAAAAATAGTACATCAAGGTACTAAATCATGGAAGAGCTATATCATGCCGGAAATTTCATGCGTAGTTACTTGCTAATAATGATGTTAAGATATTTAGCACAAGTACAAAATCTACTTTACCTTGTGAGGGTCAAAATATCCTAGAATTGACAAATCGCTACCATTATGATCCCTTATTTTACGAGGATCCCTTACTTTTTATTTCTATTTCCTAAAAATTATGCCTATTATCGTTTCTCCCATGACAGTTGAACTCTAGCAAAATTTGTTGAACGTTCGACCAAAAATTGTCTATATCAAATTATTGTAAAAGATTTAATCTATATTTTTCCTTTTGAACAGAATGAGATTCTCAACCTAATACCCTCAATGATTCAGTAACACTGCTATGTTTATCGTAGCAATTTTTAACAAATATTGTTGCACCACTGCATTAGATCGAAATCTGAAACTAGTTCTTTTTCGTAAGGATCCCATATACTATTGGTGTACTCCAACTGAGGTGTCACGAGAGATCGCTCCTTTACTCAATCACTATATTCCTGCGATTAAAACTCAATCGGGAGGGTTGCGTGAGATTTTTGTAAGTGGTTTGAATACATCTCTCATTTTAAATCATTCACGAGGACCGGGAACGGAACACTGACCCTGAGATATCCCGCAAAGAGTTATGTGATCTATATACTTCACAAATTTGTTGTTCATTAGCGGGTGACTTTTTTGAGGTTAAGGCGCATCCAGTTCCGATTTCCGGTCTAAATTTTTCATAAAATATAAATCAATGAATTAGTCAATAATGTTTCAAAATCGATATTTTCTCTGAATCAGTAGTTTCACATTTTTCCTTTTCAAATCCACTATTGATGGTTTGCATGCGATCCTCACACTTAGACATGCCGCTTATGCCTTTAATTTATTATATCCCATTGTGCACACACTTATCGGTCCTCCAACCATTATTCTTCCATTCACTGTCCAAATTCTTCTTCCCCCACGGTACCATATCCATGCCCCATTCTGTCCCACCATCCTCAAAAGAGACTATCCAAAACTCGCCCGGCATCTCCCCTGCCTGTATCAGCCGCAATAAAATACTATGATTTACTTGCACTCCGTTCGCCCGAAAGAATAAGCTCTCAATCTCTGCAAGCTTTATTCTTTCCAGAAAAAAATCAATATGCGTCGAAAATATACTGAGAAGAAGTAGCACCCAAACTCTCACATAAACGTCCTCTTTTTCCCTTAAGCTATATTCTTCCAAAAATATAATCCCAGGCGTCCCATCTTTCCCATTCTACACCCCCATCCCAAATGTCCCCTATGGTGAGGGTGAGAATGCATCACCATGCACCAACGCTCCCCTCGCATCCCAAACCACGCAATCCAAAGTTCCAAATACGCAATGTTTACCTGAGAGCTGAAAATAGAACCAAAACCACTACGCTTAGAGCCCAGCCTAAAAGTAATATTTTTCGTAAATTAATTCATAAAATCAACTTCCATGATATGAGTTACATATACTAGCATGAGTTGGTGTCACACAAGCAGGAAAAGTTCATGCGTTTTGTGTTGATCGGTAAATGGCTTGAGCTAGAATTATTGCCTTGATGGTATCTATAGCGCAGAATTGGTACAAATAAAAATGAATTACGAATCTACATCTACATAGTACCTGCTAGTAGACACATGGGCGTGAGGAAGTGGTGTTGGGTCACCAGCCGTGTAAAGATGTAAGGTTTTGGGAGGTGAAATGGTGTCGTAAATTGTGGTAGTGTATTTAGTGGAGCTCAGTTTTTATTTTGATCGCTTATTGTGCTAGGAAAGAATTATATTTTGGACCTATCTGATTGGTAATGTATTTCTCCTTTTTTATCGCTTCTGTAAGACCTAGAGATATATGGTGATGCGTCGTGATAATATTCCGTATTCCGCTGAAACACACTAGTTCTGAATATCTCAAGCGGCCTAAGCCTAGCGTGCAGCCTCCAAGTCTCTAGGGGCTCCTACCTTAATTCCTCTAATAGTTGTGTGACATTATATGTTTGCTAGTAGCAGTTCTGAATTTCTTAATCAACGTAAGCCTAGCGCGTAGCCTCCAAGTATCTAGGGGCTCCCACATTAATTTCACTAAAAGTTGTGAGACACGATATGTCCGCTCGTAGTAGATTTGAAAGAAGCGTACTGATGATCTTTGTATTTTATCAATATTTTTGGTAAAATCGAATGGATCATCATAGAGTGCATGTGTCTTAGTGCAGTCATTACAAGGAAATATTGGTAGCATAAAGTATCAACTGAATAAAATTTGTGAACAAACATAACTGACTCCTAAAATTATGGATTCCAAATAAATGAGTAGGCCTGAAAACAAATTACTGTGAAATATGAAAGGAGTGGTCAAATTTTAAAAATGGCTCAAAATATAATTCCGGGAGATCCGCGGTTAGATTAATGTCAAATCACTCATGATTTTTTTTCTCTACTACCCGACCATGAATACATCATGGTTTTCTTAGTAGACAGTTTGAATAGGAAAAAATTATGATATGAAGCTAAATATCATACAATGGGATAATATGGCGGGTAAAATTTTCAGAAAATATTTTTGAGGTTTCATGAATGTTAACGCATTTGTTTTCCTATGGCTTTCATTTGCAAATTCCTCACATAATTTCGTATTTTTGATGCCGATTACATTTACAAAATTTATTTTTTGCCTTTTTGAATTTGAAGCCTTAGGATTTTAGAAACCATGTTAGGGTGGTTGTGAAACCGTAAGTGAAAACCGTGAAAAGTAAGGGAGGAGAAATAATACTCATAAAGGAGGGAAAATTTATCCCCTGCCACATAGCGATGATATGGCCTGAGGATATATTTTAATATTTGTAGGATAATATTTTTTTGTTTGTAACATTTTTAAGCTATGAGGTAAAACTAGAGATTATCACTTACAAAATCGGGGAGGGGTATTATACTTATAATGAGGGCATTTAACCTTCACTCATGATGCTTCACCATAAAATATGGATCTTGCTTGTTTGCCATGAACTCTAAGTACACAAATTTCAGTCCTACACTCTGCTGCCAGTCTTTTACACGACGGGACTGGTTGACCTAACTTCCTCAAACTGGCCGTTGAGGATGTGGTGGTATAAAATCACATGAACTCCGCCATCTCTTTGCATTAATGAGCTCGAGTGTGGCCAGAATCTCTTTCAGATCGAACTCTCTCCACTTTCCGCGGGGACCTAATCTGGTGCGCACCCGGGGAAAGTTGACGAAACTCCCGCAACACTCCGACCGTCCACGGTAGGAACAGTTGAGATAAAAATGTTGGGCACAAACAATGCATCTCTCGGTTCCAAAATGGCGTACAATCAAATCATCTTCATATTTCCCTCCCCTCACCATTTCTGCGCTCATTATCACTAGTCTCCCGAAACTCAACTCTCATCTGAAATTCCACAATTCGATACTCGAGCACCAAATCTTAAAGCCGACAAAACCTTTGGCTACGTATTTCCATTCAACCCCTTGTCTGAAACACGCTCTCCTTCGTACAGTATTCCTTTCTCCGCTTGCTCCATATCACGCTTACCAACACTTCAATTTCTATTCATTATGAGGTGCTTTGAAAGAGATTTTTCCCAGACCAAACCATATTTGTATATATTTTTTTTAATATCATCATCATCTGGTGTTCTGCCTGCTGGCAGGTCCCGTACACCACTGCTGTCTCCATCCGCTTCTGTCCCGAGCTTCCTTCTTTGCTTCATCATAGCTGATGTTCTTCACCTGATCCACCAATTTAATTCTTCTCCTTCCTCTCTTTTTCTTTCCTTCAATTGAACCCTCAAGTGCCACAGTTATAATACTTTTCCTCTCATCACATGGCCCAACCAGTTTCCTTTTCTTTTCCTTATTTCCTTTAGGAGTGATCTTCCTTCTTTTACTTTGCTCAAAACCTCTTCATCTCTCACCTTATCTACCCATCTTACTTTTTCTATCCTTCTCCACATCCACATTTCATAAGCTTCAATTCTATTCCTTTCCCTCTTACCTAATGCCCTCGCTTCATATAGGGTATTGAAATTATCATAAAATAATAGTGGTAAAAATGACGGAAAAGTTTCTTTCACTAGACGGACTTTTTTATTACTTGCTAATTATGCATATTCGAGTTTTTCAGTCTACTTGTTATTTTTCACGCCATATACCTGAAATACGTTGAAAACCGAAGTTTATATATATTTTTGAGATTTTAATACAGTGAGTAATGAATTTATTATAAATTTATATAAAATGTGGCTGGCAGTTTGGGATTGCTGACAGAATTAAAAACTTAAATAAATCTTTGGTTTATATTGAAAGCGTTCATATAGTGTCTCATAACTGTTAGAGGGATTAAGGTGGGAACCCCTATAGACTCAGAGGCTACACGCTAGGCTTAGGTTGCTTGATAAATTCAGAACTGATATTTTTTCAGAGCTACATAGAGAATATTATTATGACTCCTCACTACATCTCTAGGTCTGACAGATGCAATAAAACTAAGAGAGATACACTGCCAAACAGATAGGTAGGGATAGGTTTTTTCCGCGAACAAAAAGCGGCCATAATAAAAATTGAGCTCCACTTAATACACTCCCGTCATAGATGTCACCATTTCATCTCCAAAAAAACTTGCATCTTTACACGGCTGGTGAACTAACACCCCCTGCCACATGCCCATGTGGCTGCTCGCGGGGTACTATGTAGATGTAGATTGGCTAAACAATTACTGATCTCAAAAATTGAATTAATGAGTGTTCATTGTTGGTTTATATTTGTCAGATTATATTTCTTGTCTTACTGAAAATATGATGCTATACAACTTATATTGAAGAAAAAACCCTGCCTCAGTTTGCTTTTAATCGATGAAGTCATAATTTCACGTGTTACCATTTCCATTCCGAGTCTTATTTTAAAAATATAAGACTCGACCCTTCAGAGGTCCATATTTTCCCTAAGTATGTGTATAAGACTGGGCAAAAACAATACCGTCGGTCATCAATGGAACGGTTCACCAAATACGTGTATTTCGAGCAATTGGGTTTTTTTTCAAGCATTTCTTGAAATTGAAAGTAAAACGAAATTCAGTTGGAAGAGTAAGAATTTGTATTTACATCTGTATGGCGTTCGTCTCAACTCCTCATCACCAGTATGACCAATGTGTTGAAATGGGTAAAAGATAAGAGATGAGCAAGGAATAAGCGTGTAACATTCCTATGCCTTCACCAGTTTCTATTTTTCTACATATGAAAAGTAAATTAATAAGGATGTAACTCGAATAGCCGTAAACGAAAACCTTTCAGGGTTATTAATTACGGGGAAAAGGATTCATGATTGAGAGATATACGGTGTAAAAAACCCGCGCTTGGGATTCATAACACAGGTATGACTCATACACATTACTTAAACGGTACTCTCTCACTCTACCGGCTATGGTTTTCTGACATGGAGATAACCTGGTTCAAGAGAAACACTAATCGGACAGGTACAAGTATAAGGTTTACGGAGATTACTCTCACGCCAGGGACTAACTTACCACAGGCACTCACAGCTCCCTCAGTTGCTCACGGGGCTGGTAAGTCCACTTGCTAACTCCGTGAAGGACACACTCACTCACACACAATCACTCAAAGTAAAACGGAATTACTGGCTTATGCCACAAGTACAAGATAGTGGTTTTGGCAAGTATACGGGGTTGTTACCCACGTCGACACCTTACTCGAGAGGAACACTAGTCAGACACTCTCTAGCAAGCGGTTAACGGAGATAGCTCTCACGCCAGGGAAGTCAGGGTAAATCTATGGATGCATAATTGGTTTCAAAATCTTCCATCTTGTTAGTAGAAAAATTAATCGAGAAACAAAATCACATATTTTTCTGCAAAGGTTCATGGTATTTAGGTGAATGTATCATAAATTGTAACAATTCTCCGTCACGTTATTAAAGTTATTCATTTTGTTACGAGTTGAATTGCAAATATCGTACGCGGGCGGGATTGGACGCATGAGAGAAGCGAGTGCGACCCGCCTCGCAAGTAGCATTATTCGCTACTGTACCACGCGAACTGCACTCCGTATTTTTTATTGTTATCATGCGGAACTTATGAGTTAATAAATATGTGTAAAAATACACACATATGTGCAAATATTGTCTTTGATTAAAAAAATAAGCCGTAAAACACTTGAGGGAAATTTCCTGTTTGTGGCCATGGCTCAGGTAGTGAGGGAAAAATGAAATTGTTGATATCGGAGAAACATTCATGTGTTTTCATTGAAAAAACTAGTTTCAAAGGAAACTAAGTGCATAAAAAATTGTTTGAAAGTATTAAATACGTCATTTTTTCTGCAATCCGATGGTTAACATCTCTATATCGCGATTGAAAATAAAAAAATCTATGTTTTTTGATTCCAATGCATTTATTATGTGAGTAAAAAGGGGCCCGTTTTGGAGGCTCTGTGGGACCCTTGCAGCCCTGAGGTCTTTGGTCAAACGGATTTCTCGTACCCTTCTACCCTTAAATACAGAAGCTCAAGATAAATGGTTCGGCATACGTACATATTGCGGTAAAATAAATATAATTGAACGTGCGCTTTTTTCATGAGCGAATATGAAAACCCCCTTGAAATATGGAAATGTTCCTGCACGTATGATAAAAAATGTTATTCTTCACTAAAATACTTCTAAAAAGACATAGCTTCGATCATAAAGGCACATACATGGCCAGTTGACTGAGTTTTTGAGGCTGCTATTCCCATGCCAGTCGCTGTTCTATAAAGCATACGCTTGCTAGAAGCAGGACTACGATTGGTCTCACCACATTACTCTGAAAATATTTAAGCATGAAACATCTTATGATTCCCTAAAATTACTATTGGTGAAAGTTTCTAATATTTTGCCCATTCTTTCTCTCTGAAATAAACATTTTTATGTTCGGGAAATGGACTCATTGTACAGAGGCGCCCTCGAAACTAGCTGTGATACAGTCAAAATTGCCACGTATTTCCGCTTTCGATGGAAACAAATACTGCAGCCATCATTAAGGGCCGGTTGCACCATCTCCGGTTAAAGATTCTGGTTGCCTGGCCACTGGCTACGTCTTAGCCGGCAGTCACTTGCGTCATCCGTTGCTCAAGTGAGCAATGACCGGTAGTGACGGAACTCGAGGCTACGTTCAGCCAAAGAACGATGATTTGCCTGCCAATATTTTCATACCACATTATTTTCTTAAAAATCTTCCGCCGGTAGTGCATTCCGTTAGATCTCATTGGTTCTCACGTCTGAACTGATTTGGATTACAGGAAGCTTACTGTTTCACTGTGCTTTTGGTATTAACAAGGTTTGAATAATATTACATTATTTCTGTTCACCACTGAATAGCGTGGCCATGAATATATATTATGGATTGTTATCTCGTCGCCAAAAATTGTTGTCTAGAATTCTGTAAACAAACAACTTTTTAGAAAGTGGTGCCACCTAGTGATGAAAGACGGAAATTCAAATGTTAATACAGTCGATAGTTTGTTAATAAACATGTCATACTGGTTTTACCATGAATATACATGGGTTTTACTTACAATTAATCATAATGCAGTGGATAAAAATGGAGTACTCCACGCAGGACGTAATTATACACTTTTTAATATCCTGCGGTCTACATATATATTGTATTCCTCTCCAAATCTAATTACACAAATGCATAATTAACTTCTTACCACTTCGTGAATATTGCTATACGGAAATTAATAATGCGAGGTGACTTCATGAGTATTCCCAATGGCCATCATCGCAGTGTAGGTAAAAAGGAATGCACTTACCGCCGCCTCGAACAGATTCTTATTTTTCAATCCAAGTCTCCTATTTTGGGCCCTCGTAGATGCATACCATGTTTTGCAGTCTGGTACGAAGCAAATTCTGTTCAAACAAGGCATTCAAAATTCTTAATTTAAGTCGAACGGGCTTAATGCATTCAAATTAGAATCAGAGTCTGGCAAACATCGTCGTCGGCACACGATGGACGTTTCATATACCTCTTACACATTTTCTGTGATAGATATTTCCTCTCTAGATGCCGTGGATTTATGCACTCCAACATAATCTCCCGCAGTTATCAGCGTACATCCAGTTGCGTATAATCGGAGAGCCAGGAGTATTGGGTCTAACGCAGACAAAAACATTTCTGAGGACCAGAACAATTATTTGCATTCATTTGTCAAAAATTGTGAAACATTACGCTTTTTTGTAAAATATAGCACTTACAGATCGGTTAAGTGCTTCAATTTCTCCTCCGTCATAGCTAACAAAACCAAAACCACTCCTTATGGAGGTGAAATTTCGCGTAAAACTCCTCTTCACTCCACATTCAAAATGCTTGGCTCTTGGTCGCATTTTTTTTTGGATTCCGCACGATTCCCATGTAATATATATTCATCTCCTCATCAGAATCATTTAATTCGGGATCTAAGTGCATATCACCAACGTCCATGTTGCTTATTCACAAATTGTTACAATCCCATCATGCACTGTTTCCAAAAGTTCATTGCGCGTGACCGCCGGACACTATGATAGCCCTAGGTGGATCTAGAGGTTACGGTTTCAAATTCGTCAGCCGGAGGCTACAGAGTAACCAGAAGTGGTGCAACAGATTTCATCGTTTAGCTTTGACCCTAACCTTAACCGAAGGTGTAACCTGATGTGGTGCAACCGGCCCTAAGTGACCATTGAGTTTCGATATGGGACGAATAAAGACTGAACTCAATTTTCCCTAAACGTTTATTCGTACGCTGTGCGCGGAAAAAACGTACCCGTTACATGCAGGTGTGGCGCCCGTTATGCCGCACTGTCGAATCCAAATTGAGTGCTCATTCGAAGTAGCTTTGAGGAGCACCACTTTTTTCCGTTTTTCTACCGTTTTCTCCATCGACACAATGTATCCCGAATATCATCCTCTCCGAGCCGTTTGAAGAAACAAACGATGCGCAAAACGCCCAATGAATGGGGCTTCAAAGCAGGAACAACTACAGCGCTCTCACTGTGGAAACTCCCTCACCCGTAATGATACCCATGGGTCAGAGTTGAAATTGAGAGGAAAACCAACTATCATGTTCGAAGTAATTTAGCCTATACAATGACATGACGAAAAAATGAAATACAACTGTACTATCAAAACTTATCCACTTGTTCACTCGGTCATCTTAAATCCAGACGTATATAATAAGGAAGTATATTTCTTCTATATGAGCAATATAGCATTAGATCACTGAACACGGATTTTTCACAATAATTAACTTTTGAATGGTGACGATACCAAGTTTAATTCTCATATATCCCTCTTTGAATACAAGCAATTATGTATCTACAATATATTCATGAAATTAGTGTTCACTTACTCCGCATTATATTTCCATTATATATATATTTTATTTATGATATCACCAAAAACACCATGGTTTTTTACTTTAGCTCATATAGCTAATTAACAACTAAAAGAAGTAACTGAAAAATAAACAATTAAAAAAAATATCAACGTACATAGTACTAAAGTATAAATTATGTATATACACCACGGTGCAGTTGAAGCAAGGATGTGCAACAGAAGAAGTAGGAGAAATAGTAGGAGAAATCGTAGGATTAAGTGACAGATTTTTTGCCACAATTTCGAATTGAAAGAAAGGGAGGTCTGGAGAAAAGGGAACTTTTGCATATAGTACAATGGAATTCCAGGATGTGTACGAGGTTGGTTTTATGGGTAAACGAGATAGAACGCGGATTCGGAAGAATGATATATGGGTAGGATTACGAATGAAACCAACGAAAATATTACGTACCTAATAATACCAAGTCAGCTATCAAGCGGCAATGACGTAGGGCACGAGTTCCAAAAACTTTGGTGTATATACATGAACTTGCAAAAATTGTCCTTCACATTTATTTGCCCAAGGTGAACGAGCACTGCAGTTGTAGATCGGATATGTATCCTTCAATTCGTCAAAATGAAACTCCATTTAACATTAATAACTCCATCTAACATGCTTGACTTAAGGTTGAGAGCGTTGTACTTGGATAGCCCCTCTTTGTACAATGTTTGTTGAAATAACTCACTTCTCCTTTCGTCAGCTTTTTCATCTCAATTCCTCTCTCTCCTTTATCCTCCATCGGAGCCCTATCCTCTTCACCGACTCTCGCCCTCATTCCAATCCATTCGCTCCACAGCGTCCCAGCCCAATTGCTTACTTGCACCGAAGCGTCGTCCATCCCCATTACAGCATTACTGTTTGCATGCGTGCATACGAAGGGCCATAAAGGTGTTTACCCGAATGCAAGCAACACACCTGCTTCCATTTCCTGCTTACCCTGAGTGAGGGTGGGGGGCGTGTCGGACATAAAAACCGAGGAATGGGCTAGGAGGCGGAGAGGACGACAGAGGAAATTTCTCTCTAAATTTCATGTCGGTGCGGGGAGAGGAGCAGAATGAAAGCGTATGCTAAATCATTCTTTTACTACTTATGTTTCATGAAAAGTTCTGAGCATGGAGGGGAAATTAAAGTATTATCTTTTCATTGGTATTTTCACGGTAAATTATTATTGAATAAAATATTTGGAATGAGTTTTTCAAAATTTCTCTGACCAATTGGAAACATATGAACCATTTGCCAAAATACGAAATAACAACTGTGACAAAATGTATATTTGTTGGCTGATAGAATAAATAACTTTATTTGAACAAAACCTCCAACTGTGCTGAATTTTTATCAGGTGCTGCCGAAAAAAAGTAAAATCAATTATTTAGTAAATATGTCCAATCTTATTGGTAATTTTCGGGTTCTCCCCGCATTCAACCATTTTTATGGACAACCGTTTCCGCATCAGGACCTGATGAAGTCAACTAGAATGCCGGCGAAACGGTTGTCCATTATAATGGTTCAACGTGGGGAGAACCTGGCTATTACCAATAAACAAGAAAACCGCGGAAGCCATCGTAGCAAAGTCCATTCTTGCTATAAAAGATTTCATCTGAATTACATGAATTGTTTGTGAAAAAGAAATTAGTCAAGACCTCAATCAATTTTGGAAGAAAGGACCTAACAGAATTATTATGGTAAAGCTAGCGTTTAAGTTAGATATGAAATTTTGCAACCTTTTGAATTACGATTACTAGTGAAGTTAAGCGTTTAAAGAGCAAAATTAAAGGAAGAAATGGCCCAAACTTTTGATTTTTCCGTATTTTGAAAAGTGTGATACGAGATATTAATAGAAAAGGTATGAGAAAAGCATGGAAAGTGAAAACCTGGGAGTCTGTTAAATGTTTTATGAAACGTAAGAGATAGTAGCTACGCCTGTGAAGTTCATATGGATAATTGAAAATTGAAGGATCGAAAGTAACGTTAGAATTGAATATTTCCCAAATATATTTAATTATATCTTTATCCTAGAAATACATATGTACAGCAAGTGTTTCCAGAAAACTTTCTACTCTCGTAAGAATGGAGAATACCCGATAAAAAGGAAAGATTCTGGTGGCTACTTATTCAAATTACTGTCAACGAAACAACATAGGTATTTGTAAAAGACAGTCATATCTCGCCAAAAATGGATATATTTATCAAAAAATGATATCACATAAACTTATTTTATTTGTATGAAAATTTTCAATCTACATCCTTCACTCAGTAGAGGATAAAAAATATTGATATTCTTTAAGGTTTAGACTTATGAGAGTAATTGATTCTCAGATGTTGAATGGAAACGTTGCGGCATGAGGAACAGGAAAGTTGGGGTGAATTTCATCTTCTTGTAATACAGGACGACGTTTTTGCTCATGGTTTTAAAATAATACGCGCGTTAGGAGCCAAAAAACCAATGTGGAAGCGAGTCGAATCATCTCGAATGGCGCTATTTTGTGAAACCAACGGATAAGAGTAAGGAGAGTAGGGCAGCCCTCTCGTTTTAGATCAAGAATAGCAATAAAGCATCCTGGCTTCGAACAGAGGAATCCGTGTGAATGAGCTGAAGGAGCAGCCGTGGGTAGAGGGAGGATTGTTGTTATTTAAGAAATCACAATTCTAAAATTGCATACTATTTTTAGAATTATTGTGGTTTTAACATCTGACCGTGAGTGAGTTTTCTCTAATAGTCATGAAGATTAAACTTTCCACCAAGATAGCATGGAATTCTATAGTGTTATTTATGAAAAGTATATTTTCTTTAAAAATATTAGAATTCTTTTAAGTCTAGAAAAGGCGAAACGGGTTGCCTTAATAAGCTTGGCAAGTTTAGTAGTCAGTCTAAAAAAGTATAGCAATAAAAGATATGTAACGGGCGTTACTCTATTATGAACATGCTATTATGGGCAGAGAGAAAGAAACAAAAACAATCCCTTAACGATACCAATGAAAAAAGTAAACATCATGTCTGCAATTTTTAATATAAATACTATTTTTAGTCAAGAATTTAATATTATAAAAAGTTGTTCTGGAATGTTTGATTGAGTTATGCCAAATGACCTGCATGCTGTTCATTAGCCAAGCGCGTAAATGTTTTTCCTATTTTCTGGTTTTGCATTATTTATTCTGACTACTGTGCCATCTTAACAATGGAATTATAAAGTGGAGTAGTCAACGGAATCATAGCTATATTATTCTCAATAACTTTGAACTAATGAAATAACGCTTTCTGTACTTAACTACCTATGAACGCGATCTTATGGTCCTATACTTTTTAAGTATGTTCTATATGTTTATTCTCCTTTTATGCGGATAGACTGTTCTATAAAGAGATCTATAGAAGGAGTGAAGAAAGATTTTACTCATGAGGAAAGATAAAGGAGCATAGGAAGCGGAGATTGATGGAGATGCTGGGAACATGAGCAAGTGTGGGAAGGAGAGGCGTTTAAGGCGAAGGCTGGAGTATGAGCGCGGCTTGGAGTGGGGCTTTTTGTGTGATTAGAGGTTGCTAGGTAGAGAATCCTATGGATTGAACTGTGGGGATTAAAAGGGAATGGCGTACAAAAGATGAGGATTGGAACCAAGTAGCAAGTGGGTGAAAGAAGAGGCAGTATAATGTCGGATAAAGAAGTTAGGAGGAGCCCATTTGGAGATCGCTGAGCGAGAGTGCACTTAAGTTCTCTGGCTTCGGAACAAAGCAACGCCTTTAAAATGGCTTCATCAAGAAGGGAATGCCTATAAGGCCGACAAATCTTGCTCAAATTTTCCATCTTATTGAACCATAAAAGTAAAACGTAAGCATTTCTTCGTTTATCAATAGTTCTTCATCTAATAATGCAGAGAATCTAAACTGAGGGAATAGTGATCCTATGCCTGTTGATTACTCTTAAAAATTGAAACGCAAGCCAATTTTGAGGCATGCCTCAAAAGAATACCACGATACGCTTTTTCGTAGAGCTTTAAGTACACCGTAGTAACCTTTCATGTCTTCAGAAATTGAAACATACCGTAACTCTATATAACTTCATTTAGAATGAATATTATCATCATGAATCACTCAATATTTGCTAATAAAATAGTATTTATCAAAGATATTACATGTGTATAAGTTTGAGATTACAGTTATTTTCTCATTTCTAAACTTAGCTTTAGCAATGTGTGGGGAACTTCTGGAAACTTTTTATCGTGTTATTTCGTTCCAAGTTAACAGTCACGCAAGAAGAAATTCTTCTATTTTTGTGCCGAATAAATTAAAAAGTATAATTTTTACCGCTAACTTACATGCATATTAAAACTGAAGCCATTAAAATGGCGTTTTCTTTATTTTTACCCTTTTTAACGCATATTAGCATTTTTTTTGCTGATGTTCATCCAAAAAAGTTGCGTAACCATCCGAAAAAATGCTTGAGAAATAAAAAAATACAGTGAAGAGAATGATGAATACATGTGATGACTTGCGAAAAGTTCTTATTTTGAAAGGGCCGTGAAATTTTGATTCTTTCCACATAATAGAGTATGACTTTTGTGTTGGATCAAAGTTTGCTGTTACTGGTGAATGATCTTGAAAATGTAATACTAACCATTTGCTTACGCTGGATCCTCGAAAAGACTTCAAGCTTTGGTAGATACTTTAGAAATACAGTGCGGGATATTAGATATGAAGATAAATCATAAGAAAGCAAAAGTAATGAGATTTTCTAGGATAAAGAAGGCGAAGCTTGTGCTTAAAGTTGGAGGACACAAACTAGAGTATGTAGAACAGTTCAATTTCTTAGGTAGCACGCAAGAGGAAAACGGACATTGTAGCAAAGACATACGGAAGTGAATAGAGCTAGCTAAGGAGGCGTTTAGTAATAGAAGAGAGTTGATGACGGGAACGATGGGTAAGGATGTGAATAAGAGGCTGGTGAAGAGCTTGATGTGGAGTATAGCGTTGTATGGGGCAGATACGTGGACCCTGAGAAAGGAGGACGATAATAGGCTGCAGGCATTTGAGATGTGGGTGTGGAGAAGGATGGAGGAGGTTAGGTGGACGCAAAGGAAGACTTACGAGGAAGTGTTTGAGATGATGGGCAAGGAAAGGAAACTTTTGAATAAAATCAGGGATAGGCAGGGTAGATGGGTGAAGGTTGTAACAAAGGGTGATGGGTTGCTGAAGAGTTAGATAGAGGGGAGGATGTTGGGCAAGCGGGGTAGGGGATCAAAGAGAATAGGTTTCATGGACGGGATAAAGAAGGGTAGATCTTATGCAGAGGCGAAAAATGATATACCAACTAGAGGGAGATAGGCCCTGAATGTATAAAAGACGAGGAGGAAATTCTCTGATATTCAACAAAACCTACCTTTAACGGTAGAATACATTATAATTATGCTTACATTGTCTTGCTGACCTTAACTTCGATTTACTCTGAAGGAATGATATTTCTCGTTGAAGATGCTACCTTCGGTGGCGTTTGTAAGAGTATAAAAAGTCCACGGCATATAAAAGCCGGTTCTATGTATTTATCCGACGTGGAGGACCGCCGCTCACCCTTCCCCGCCATATCTCGCCCTTTGCTCCATTCCAACCCCTTCCATTCAACCTAAAGAGCCCATTCCCTCTCTTCCACCATCCCTTTTCTATTTCTCCCTTGTCACCGGCAAATCCCCTATACGTTCACTTTCGACTCCTAAACTCCCTCTCACTTCAATATGCCCTCTTCCCATTCCTTCAGACACTTCTCCAAAAGTGAAACTTCTTGGCTCCATCGCCAGTCCCATGACTCTCTCAATCGATTTTAGTCTTCCTAATGGCATTGGAATGCGTCGAAGGGGTGAAATGGGTAAAGGAGGAGGAAGGAAAAAGGATTTTCTAGAGATGGTATTCTCCTGTTCCTACAAAAGAGGGTGATTGATGATCTCTGATATTCAACAAAACCTACCTTTAACGGTAGAATACATTATAATTATGCTTACATTGTCTTGCTGACCTTAACTTCGATTTACTCTGAAGGAATGATATTTCTCGTTGAAGATGATACCTTCGGTGGCGTTTCTATGCTATGCTACCTTCGGTGCTACCTTCGGTGCTAGCAATGCTACCTTCGGTGGCCCAAAAGAGGGTGATTGATGAGGGGGTTGGAACGCAGAGGGAAAAATTGATCTGGACGGGAAAATGCCCCCTGGCAACTCGAGTTACCAGCAAACAAAAATATGTGTCACGAGCAACATGTTTTTTTCATTGTTTTTGTAGTAATTTTAGGGGCAGCGGAGCATGTTAATTCTTAATTGGCGCCTCTGGCGGGGAATAGGAAAGCGGGCCGTTGAAAATATGACTGTTGCTGATTTGAAGCAACAGCACCTTACTCTAAAATTGAGAAGTGTCCCGAGTATGGAATAGACTTGATATGGAGTAGATGTAGAGATATCCGTAGGCGTCAAGTAAATAATTAGGTGCTTGTTTAATAAGATAAAGGTTGTAGGATCTGAGTCTTTCCCGGCGAATGCTTAGAATGAAGAGTTCTCGAGTTTCCAGCCGGGTAATGGTGTAAAATTGCTCCTACGTTTCGATTACGTAGTCTGCCATCGTCTTCAGGGTGAATCCAGACGCCCTGTTTACCCTAAAGACGATGGCAGACTACGTCATCGAAACGTCGGTGTAGTTTAACACCATTACTCGGCTGGAAACCCGAGAACTCTTCATTCTAAGATGAAGGTTGTTTTCTGAGGTATGGTGTCCTGTGTTGAGTAAGTGTTGAACGATGCTGGATTTCAGGTCTGATATATTTAAAATGGGCCATGATTTCTTAGAATATATTATTAATGTTTCTACGTGTTTGTCCAACGTAAGCCACATCACTTGAGGATTTTTTACTCAATTTTGTTAATCCAATTTTTGGATAATCACGATGAGTCTCTGTTATACTGAGCAATACAGCTTATGACATATAAAACACATGTATAAAGGTTTTTTTGCGCAGTTTTTACTAATGTCGTGAGTAAGCAATCCTACCGTTGTTGTAAGCAGTTTTTATTCAATAAATGCATTACTTTCCGCCCCCTCTATTATATTCTGTGCAAATACTTAATATTAACCGTAGGGAACTTCTGTATTACTGGAAGACTAACTTGGTTAATAAGAAAATACTATATATCATATTTATTCACTCAGGTAAGTGTCAACATTAGCTTATTTCAAAGGGAGGGAAATTGCTTTCTCCCAAAACCAGGAGTACTATTTTATTTTCAATGACCAATAACCAAAAGCCAAAACTTCGCTGCAGGGAAGATGATGGTAGGGATATGTATTTAGCAAAATCGAGTTTTTATTTACATTTTATGCGAATGTAATTCAAAATAATTGTGAAATTAATCGCAACTTAGTGGTAACTAAAAAGGAAAGATATATTCAGTGCTACATTATAAGAGCATAATTTTGTTTCCAAAACCACTTAAAATACGCCAGTTTGCACATAATTTGTTACAAATTTTTCGGATGAGACCCTCAGACCGTTTATCCCTCACATGACATAAAAAAAGAGTCTGCTAGTTCCTGACTCTTTTTTACATCAGGCGTTTTCATTAACTTGCAGGTATTTGCTGCAGATCCTAAATTTTACTGACAACTTTCGTGAGTTTTGATTCCGCTGTACGAGAAAAGAACAATATAAATATCAGCTCTCCAAAGGCACACCATCCAACAGATCCAAATAAGTTGCGTAATGGACTCCTGAAAAGTTAGGAAATCTATGTATTTTAAAGGAATTTTTAAATATAATATTAAAAACTTAGGCTTGCGTTCAAACTATCTGTTTATAGTCTACTCCCGTTTTAAACATGCTCTCATCATCGTTTACAGGTTATTCTCCCTTTTATATGCGGCACTTGGAGGCGGTTGTTTTAATTTCGGATGGAGGTGAATTTGCGAGAGCGAGGCCGGGATCTCATGCTGGGCGTAACCTAATCCACTCTTAAATACACGTACTAAGTACCATGTGTACGGACTCGACGCACACAGGCTTTAAAAGAACGCAATCACACTGTGCGCCTCAAATTAATCTATTTCTTAGTACGTGCACCTAAGCATTCGTCTGCCGTTTTTCTATCACTTTTTAGCTATTCCTCTCCAATTCTCCTGCCTCAGACCTTCACACTCAAAAACATACCCTTTGTCTCTCTAAAATCCTCCCTTTCCCCCAATCCTCCCCCCATAGATCCATGTGGCTCTCCTAGATCTCCGCAGCCTTCAAGTTTCTCGGCCAGGTCTGAAATTTGTGTATATACTCGCAGTGTCAACACGAGCAAGGATGGTGCTATCTATGAGCGCTGGAGCCTCCCGCAACACATACGTGAACCTCCGAGATGCTTCTGTCCCAGGAATTACGCTTTAGATCTCTCAGAGGGACGTGAAGTTAGGCTTTGCATCCCCATCCTGTTCCCTTCTCACCTTTGGGCTTATGTCAAGGGAAGTATAATGAGTTTGAAGGGAAGATGACCATTCTCCATGATGTATGAAATACTTAGCATCATTCGACGATTAGTTTTAAATCTGGCACGCCACGCTTTACGTCAATGGCATAACCTTGGATTGGTTTTGCGCTATTGAATGACAGATATTTGACGGTGAAAGAAAGTACGACACAGTGCAAAAAAGTGAATAGTTAAAACACGTAAATAATACGCACGATTGTTGATTTATTTGGAGTATAACAGACAGAACAAAGTTAAATTTCTTGCATATTTAATACCCTTAATAAGATATTAAAAATTTTGGCTAAAAGTATCCCAACTCAAAGACGGGGAGGGGTTAGTGTGAAGAGTTTTTGGTTAAAATTGACCAAGGAAGAGTGCTACAAAAACTACGGGAAAGCCATATTCCCACTGCCTATTATGACTCTCCTTAGAAATCCCTGTAAATCCCTGCCTACACTGTTTCCTGTGTATCTCTCTTCCTCGGTCCATTCTTCCAAAACCCCTCTGGTTACCTCCCCCTTCACCTCGCTCTCCCTCGTGACCCTTGCGAAGCCGTATAATTCGCGACTAATTTCAATTACTAGCAGAAAAGACCATTGATTCTCAAGGGGAGGGATAAGGTTGAGAAATTGTTTATTAGTTCTAACTATAGAGAAAAGAATTTTTTCTTCGATTTACAATATTAACTTTTTATTGCTGGAAATGGCCCATTTTTCTGCTCAAAGATCTTTAACTGAAATAGTTTTACTCACTTTGAGGTCCTTGTGGTCTGAAACCTTTTTATATTGCCTACCAGTAAGGTTTCGTCATTATGGCAGGGTTTTTTATACAGGTCTTTCGGTTTTCTTTCAGGTTTTTGCTCTTTCCCATACTTTTACTATGGTTACAATTTCTTATAATTTAAAATGATGCGTTAAGGGTTTTTTCAACATATATCCATTTAAGGGATGGCTTTAACAATGTACCAACTAAGGTGTATTTCTAATGGAAACTTTTTTACTTGTCTGGGGTTGAAACGGAGACAATTAGTTGCACGAAAAGTAGCCTATCATCTGCCCAGGATAGATATTTAATAAGCTTTAAAAATTGAAATTTGTACTGCATTTTTTTCTCAAACATACGACCAAGCGCACGCATATGTTCTATTTGATGTATAAGATTATTTTTAAATATATAAAAATCTTCCTTCCAGGATATAAAGTTCAAGTTCAAACAAGTCGACGGTATCTCTGAAAAATGAACGAGGCGACGAAAAATTGAATGGTCTGGCGCCCTGGTTGAGAGATGAAATAGAGCGGTATACTTCTTCCTAAATGAATACAGTCGAATGTGGAGAGTCGTTGAAAATACGAGACAAAGGGGTGGGATGCATAAGGAAGTCAAGGCAAGGCAAAATAAAAAGAGGAAATAAGGAAGTAGGTTACAGAGGAAAATGAATAAGTGGGAGTGGAGTAAGGGAAGAACTTGTGTTTAAATAATAGGTGAGGGGTGTGTGTAAAGAGTTGAAATGTAGAAGAAATGTTAAAGGAAGAAATAAAAGGGGGAAGGTAGAGTCCGAAAGATAAAGTTGGGTTAGGCTGCGAGGGAACACTAGAGGTTATGAGGGTTGAGATAAAAAGAATTTCTTACAGTGGGAAACAGAGAATAGCTTGGGTGCGGATATTAAGATTGGAAATTAAAAGAAGCACTGGACCAATCCCCGTCCAAAAAGCGAACATTATTTGAAATCCCTTTACATGAATTAGTTTTTCGAACTACTCTCTTCACATTATTTCTATATCCTTTTTATGGCTACATACACGGCCTGAACCCTCATTCAGAATTTTGCAATCAAGAAGAGTACTGGGAAAAGCCTCTGGCACATTTCAGGGCATATCCTCAACCAGTATCTGCCTTTTTGGAACGGAGTAGCTGAGCACTTACTGAGTTGCGAATCATCGAATTCACACGAGTGCCGATTGGAATACTTGCATTAAAGTCGAGACTAGGAATACAAAAAACATGAATTCTGGACCTAGTCCTCCTTTAGCCTTTCCTACCCAAAGCGTCCGAGTTGGTAGTCACTCTCAGAGTGAAGTGGATCCGAATGTATAACGTGGAGAAATTATATACAAATGACCCACATCAATTCCGTGTGATGGTATTGCTTCTTCGAAGTGGGAGATTTTCCGTGTTCGCTTCCTAAAATTGCGCTATTCAGGTGCGCTAACTTCCTACTCTTTAAAGTGGGTAGAGAAGAGTATGAGTTAAGATGGGAGGGTAAATAGCGGGGCGATGTACGACTGTGGGACC
The DNA here is from genome assembly GCA_963169105.1 of Ceriagrion tenellum. Lineage (NCBI taxonomy): Eukaryota > Metazoa > Arthropoda > Insecta > Odonata > Coenagrionidae > Ceriagrion > Ceriagrion tenellum. The sequence continues at coordinate 37,983,134 of OY720640.1, forward strand.
AATTGAAACGTTTTGGCGGAGATGAACGTTACATTTCACACACATTTTGGGCAGATGTCCTTCAGGATTTTCAAGGTTTTAGAATTGATCACTACCCAAACTGGACATATGCGTGGAATTAATTAATAATGACCCCCTTGATTCTGGACTGCTTTCTCCTCAGGCATTACAGTGTCAGCAGGAAGTAGTGTTATTTTAGTTCATTTTCTCTGGTTTCCAAAAGCTGTGTACTTTGAAATTTATACGTCACATGAAGCCACCTAGCACTTTCACTGAGCATTTAAACACATTGAATGAGAACATTTCACATCTGGCTACCATTTTTGACCAAGCCATAATTACAGGATCCACTTTTCATCGAATACCACGTGAGAGTGACGTTGGTATATATCCACCGAAGGGCTGATTCACCGGGGATTTTTTGAGTGCATAAAGAAGAATGATTTAGACAATCAATAGGTCAAGACTAATTTTTGATAGTTGAGAATGAAAACTGCCTGCAAAGAGGAGAAGTGCGTTCCGCGCTTTCTCAAATCACTATCGAGGCGAGCATACTTATCTCCACCTGCTGTAAGCGTCACTTCCCTCACACAAGCCACAAAAATCGTCAAGTCAAAATTCCCATCTCTCGCCTTTACCCTAGGCTGTTTATTTATTCACTTCGCAGAGACTCTTGCGTTTTAGCTATCTTTTGCCACAGAAACTCTAAATACCATCCCTCCTCCCCTTACCTCTTCTCTATTATTTCACGGGGGATCGGGTTGGTGTGGTGGCTAGAGTACTCGCCTGCCACACGGGAGGCCAGGGTTCAAATCTCTGCAGAGGCGGATGTTTTTCAGAGAAACCCGATCCCTACTTGAGTGTCTTGTGGAGGACACTTCAAGTGGAGTACTCCGTCTGTCGGATGAGACGCTAAGCCGTGGTCCCCTTGGCGTCTTTCGTTAAGAGTAGGCTAATGCCGACGCCGGGTTTCTATCCACCCTTCCTCCCTTACCTATCCCCTATGGTGCAAATGACCTTAGCCGTCGGTTGCCTCCCCAAATATCCAATCAAATCCATTATTTCACTTTGGGAAGTTCAATTCTCTATATTAAACAAGTATATTCTCCATTTTCCATCGCCCACTTAACTATGAAAAGCACGAAAAAAATCTTACTTTTTGAACGATTAATTAACGATCTGTTGAGTTCGGGAAAAAAATCCTGCTTTCCATTTTATACACCCAATTTCTGGTTAGATTGTGTCTTAGGGTACTAAGCGAGAGAAATGAATAATATTAGACGAAAGAAAAAACTAATGGTGGCATTCAAAGGACCCGAGTTTAACGGACTGCTAATGGTCACTAAAATGTGACTCTGATTTTTATCATGAATTTTTAATTTATATCATGAATAGGAGAGATCCATCTACTATGAAAAGGAACTCATATTAAGATAGATAATTATCAATCCTATGTTATTTTTCCTTGCATTTAGTTAGTAAGAAGAAACGTTTCTGATAAATTTTTGAGCGAGTTTAAAAAAAAATTGGCTTTTAACCTAGTTTACGACAAGGAACGCATTAAATTTAACATTGTGCTGAAAGAAACAGATTTTAGTGGTTCTAATGGTTGATAATGATGGAAAAATATGCATTTTTTCTCAGGAATTTCATAATTTCATGACTTCCTTTAAGAGTAGCACTTACAAGGTAGCTGTGATTTTAAGTTACAGTTATTTTAGCTTTCTTCTTCTACCAAATTTAAATTGGAAGGTTTCATCAGTGGTGAACAAACACATAGCGCTTAGCCTCACGCTGATATTCAGCAGTTTGTTTTTTTCCAGTAAATGGTTCTTGTGAAGAAGTAGCTGTTTTGGTGCGTAATATCTGTTCTAAGGGTGCTACCATACCTCTAACCTTATTTTGAGGGGAATCTTTGGCTTTGTATGATATAGAAGGAGTAAATAAATGACAAAAGAATGGTTAAACAAATAGAGGGAGAGAAATTAAGGACTGGCGCCTGGCGGTGGCTCAAAAATACTCTCCATCTATTATGTCCTCCCTTCTCTTTCAATTCTTCGTTCACAGACCTTATTTTTTAATACAGCTGAGTGTGTTTCTTTATAAGGAAAAGAACTTCACTAGAAATTCCAGTCTGCCTGAGAGCGTAATTTTACGGATGGAGTGAGTAAGTAAGTTTTAAAATAAAGAGATTCTGACTATTTGTCTTTCATTAGCTGAGCCATACTCTCAGCCTTCGCTCTGAGAATAAATTGTAAATAGGGCGTACAGCTGGAGCAGCCTACTGAAATATGGGTGGGATACGAGGGATTACGTTTGTAAATAGGTATGACTATCATAGGTAGAAAAGCAATCAATACGTGAAACTCGAGGACTCTCGTGCGTCGCTCATCTCTAACGGTGTTATTAAAGTGTGTGGTGTATTAATCAACTCGGGAATCGTGAATTACACCTGAATTTTTATCTTACTTCAAAAGAATTTGCTTTAAATATATTATAAATATTGCTAGACTTTAACTTTCTATGAGTTGCTATTTATAGATAAATCAGATTGATAGACTATCGTTTACTGTTGGGCACTTTTATGATGTAACATTTTTAATTATTATTTTATAATCTAGTTTAACTCATTCGGACTAAAAGCTATTATCTTCTGTTACGCAAGGAATAATTTTGACTCTTTGATAGATCGAAAAAAATTTATATTTATGGTATGTACAAATATAACCTTGAATATGACAAAGCAATTACCTGTAGTATATTATCCGCATCAAATGAATAAAAATGTGCTCATTGGATATCAAGAATTGACATAACTGAGATAAAATTCCTGACAGCTTACCCGAAGGACTCCATTTGGCCAATGGATAAGGTCAGCGAATCAGTACGCGGCCCTTAACCAGGAGAGAAAACTTCAATCCGGAAATATTCGTCCTCAGATCCTTGAATCCAGAAAAATTCTGAGTATTTGGTCATGTGGTCAGAAAAGGAGAATCAAATATTTAAACCGCACATAATCCACTTAACTCCCTTGCCCTACCAAAGAAGACGTAATTTCTCGGTGATGTCTTCCCCAGAGAATATCTCCCACAACCTGTGGGCTCGATTGGTATACTTCCCAACTCGGGCAGTATCTTTCACATTCCTCATTGCAAAACAATACGTTCTATTAAAAAATAAGATCTTAGATTGCCGATAACGAAGGGTTTAAGACTAAATAAATAGGTAATTTTCCAATAGGTTTTATTGTAACTGACCGGTTTCAATGATACAACAGCATCATTGGTATCCGCATCAAGGAAATTTCTCTGGGTATCTCAAGAATCTTCTCTTATTCTAATGTCACTCTTCACTTATTTAAAAAATATTCATTACAACATAAGTATCTGAATTTAAATAGCCCCACTAAACACATTGTTATTTCGGAGACATGGCCCATTTCCAAGTTGAATTGCACGAGGAAACTAATATTTTACAATTTAATGGAGAATCTTGTCAGATAAATTGAAACTGAATGTATGGAATATGATTATTTTAGAGACATTTTCTACCAAAGGTAATAGGCACATACTTACGTCATTTTTCTTTACAATTCTAGACCCAAGTTGAGGAAAAATAAATGGATCATTTTGGGGTAGAATTACGGGATTTTAGAGTTACAAGGGTCACCATAGGAATTTGAATATCTCATTAATACCTAACTATAACAACGTTACTTTGGGATTGAAGAAATGTAAGATGCGCTACATGAGAAATTTAAACTAAACAGATGGCCAAACGAATCTCCTAGATCGGCATTTGTTGAATTGGAGCGTCAAGGAGAGAGAAATAGATGTTCTCTTGGTGATGAGGAGGAAGCCATTTGCGGCATCAATCAACTCACAACGTCGCAAAAAATTCCGCGTACAAAAGTAAAAAAAATGAATTGGTGGGCCAAGATAAACAAGTCTCACTATTGACTGGATCACTGCAATCATAGAAGCAATTCTTCTCTTACTCATGCAAAGTTGGTCGTTTGCGTCAGTAATAAATGTTTTGAACGAGCCAAGCAATTCATGACTATGATGAGTAATATTGATGATGAACTAAAGGATATTTTGACAACAATCTTTGCAAATAAGATTGCATAATACTAATTATATCTTTAGGTAGTTAGGTGACATGGTTTCAACCAGTGTGGTTTCCCTTGATGACATAAACATGTTACTTTAAGGTTTTTTCCATTATAATATCTTGAATACCAGATATCTAACCCTGAGAGCTTGCTTAAACTTTAGTGGTAGATATTATGAATGTTTCATTCGTATATAATGGACGGTTTATCTATACGTGCACGCTGCGTTGGATTTAATTAAAGCAACCCAAAAGCTCCTATCATGATAATACGGTACCGTTGACTCCTTATCGTGATTGGATGTTTTTCTTCAGAATGTTACAGTAAACACAATTTTTCCCCTAACAATAAATGTATTTTTCCATATTATTTCTCATTATAAGTTACTAAGGACTATCTAAACAACTGTTTAAAATTTTTTCCCATCATACTCTGAAAAGTCATAATCTCAGTACCTGATTTAATTTTATGTTGACTTCTGGCCTTTCCGCTTTCAGTGGATATGGCATACCATTTTGCCTTTCTAAGGCATAATTTATGTAATATAAGAATAAAAAATGAGACCTGTGTGCAAAAATGATACGATTTAGTTTTATTATTATAATCCCATGGTGTGTAAAATATCATGTAGCATTACCTTCGCCCGCCTTCCTACTTGGATGAACGGTCTCGCATTTTTCGAAAGAATTTCACTGATTTTCTTTGCTTATGATTAGTCAACATTACATATTTCTCTCAGTGAAAATATGATGCATCTTTTAAAGTTCGCATTTATCGAAGTAGTTGCAAGCTTTTAAAGATCCTTGTTATATACCTTTTTAAATTTCCTATAACCTACAGTTGCTGGAATACATTGGTTCTTTAGCAAATGTATTTTCGGCGTTATTTCATATACAGTTTTAGGATCAACTATTCAAATAATTTTCCTGAATCTTTTACCATGCTCTCAATTTTTTTAAAATAATAGGGTGCTAATACAGCTAAAACAGAGTTTTATAACAATAAAATTTATTTTAATGTCACGTTCTCTCCAATTTGATAGCGGCCGTGAGTATGTTACCTAACAGTTCATCTTCATTATTTGCAATGAAATTGACATGTAAACTCGTTCACACATTATCTTTATATTGTAGATAAACATCGGTGGATAAATTTGAAAATGGTTCTTTAGAAATTTCAGAAGTACAAAACGAATACTTGAAATCTTATCCTTTCACCACTGATGTGACTTTTAATAAGACCTAAGTTTCTCAGCTTCCACCAAGAAATCTACTACGGTTTTGAAGGAGAAGAAATTCAAGGTATACGAGGAGTGAAGGGCTTTTCAGTATCCGGTTTTCTATAAATCATTCCGCTGCTAGTGAATATTCTTGTTTATTTCCGACAGTGTTTGTCATCTTTTCTTTAAACTACTTACCTCGCCTAGCCCCTCCCTTAGTCCTACTTTCAGAAAACAACTAACCAATATTTTTGTGAGGTCGTCTTATATCCGCTGACAGTGGTTGGAGGCTGGAAAAGAATCCCTGGCTGAGATCGTGCTGTCGCTGACTCCGGACCCGGAAAATGACCAGCAACAACTCAAGTGTCTCTTGTTAAATCCAGGAATACTGCCATCCACCATGGAAGACCTTACCTTCGACATGCTGTGTGGATATCTGCAGCTGTTACCGTGCCATTTCCAACTACATATCCCACTTTCTCAAGGGCCAATCCGAACTCGTCGCCGACCGCGGCTACCTCTCACATCTCCTCCTGGCCAACCATGGAGAGGGCAGTGCGGAAGTCAAGGAGAGGTACATTGTCCACTCGGGTGGGTCAGTCGCACTGTGTAGTGGAAATGGAGGAGAACACTTGCCGATATGCGCTCCAATTAGCTCCGAACTGGTAGCAGCTCGCTTTAATCTCCATTCTATGACTTCAAAATGGTCAGCGTTGCCCACTCCTCAGCGTTTCATTTTTTGGACAAGCCTTTTTTTCATTTTGAACGAAATTCGAACTTATTTTTTTATTTTCCCGGAATGAGGACTTTTATTAACCTCTTCATGTTGGTCACTTTTATCTTGGGAGGAGGACATTGTTGTTAGAAAGTCGATAAAGTTAAGTATAGAGCTTTGGTTGGTAATACGCTCGAGTTTTCACGATTTCGTTATGATAATTCTGCTCATAAAAAGCAAACCATTCCATTAAAATAGAGTAAAATGGAGTTTTAGGTAAATCTGCGTTTGGGATGCTATATTTAGTATTTTTTTCAAAAAATATCCCATTTATGCATCTGTAAGAGCGTTTATAAATTGTTATGTCAAGCCCTGCAGAAGCTATGACCTACATTTAAAGCTTTGTTTGGGGAGCCTGTGTTTCCAGGAAAATTAGTCTCCAATGCACAAATTACTTGGTATTTGCTGCGGTAATCCATGGTTGAACCATAGCATGACTATTAATTTGTCACAAATATTGCGGGGGATGTGTATACTTCCCGTGATCAAATTTTAAAAAGAGAACTATTGCTACTTGTCTTGAAATCATAGACAAATTCTTCACTTCAAAAGGGTATTCCTATCACTGAAGTCCTGGCAAAAGATATTTTATTAGAACAGGTAAACATGAAGAAGAATTCTTATATAAAAGATGACAGGAGACTACATATTTGTTACGTTTAGTCCCAATGATTTTTAAGCACATTTAAATAGAATTACCAAAATGTTACCCAAACTTTTTAACCTTATGGTAATTTTACATCAACAGCCTTAGAAGCTGTAATAACTGAGGTCATTAATAAAATTAATTATTAGATAATAAAGGAAAGTTAACGATGAACCCATGCTTTGTTTAGCTGCTTTTTATTCTCTAGGCGTACCTGCTCGTCAAGCGATGAAATATTTGCGGAGAAACTTATGGCAACCTAGAATACTATTAATATAGTACAACCTGCCTGAGTACGAGAATTTCCTCTTGCTATATCTCTTCACTGTTGTGACTTTCATGAACGATATAATTGAATATTCACGAAAAATTAAGTAAACAAATAATATCACCTCTAAATCATCCTTATCTGTTCTAAAAGTCGCTTGCTTTGGGTACAGAGGGAGTAAAATCTTCATTTTCGTGGACTGTGAGGAAATTTTTAATAATTTAAAAGACCATATTTCCCAATGAAAAATTTCTACATCTTGACTGGTTGTATTGTCGCCTCACATAGATGGGATCTCCTTTTGACTTGTGAGAAAGGAAACGGAATGAATAACTCTAGGGCTTTAGAGGTGACTTTTTGATATGACTTCATCAAAGGTGACTATAGAAGTTTTAGGGAGTGTCAATGAGGTAAAGAAAAGGATGAAGGTGAGGCAGTAGAGGGAGAAGGAGAGAACTACCGAGAATATGGAAGAGGAAAGGTGTTGCCTGTGAAAGAGGAAGTCGAGGATTTATGTAATAAATGTAAATAAGAGAGGGTCTAACTGAAAACAAAAGGGAAATGTTTATGTTGGTCTGAAACATGCTTATGAAATTCGGCTCTCACGGTCGATGAACCGGCTGGTGTTCCGGTATCACGTGTTTACCGAAATTAACTCATCGTGGCGGTTGCCTTATCAAACCTATATCCAGATATATAATACCCTCCAAGTCACTTTCAGAGGTGTATCAGAGGGTAAATTATCACCAACATGAATTGAACTCCATATTGACTCTTGAAGTTAACCTAACCACTACTTGGATTTGGATTGAATGCATGAGCAAATATCTTTTAGTACTTATCAGCCGGCGAAATTTTGCAAGCATGCAATTCTCTTTATGTATTCCTCAAGTTTAAGAAAGACTTTATTTTATTAATGATTTTTGCAGCAAAATTAATGCACAAAGATACAATAGCTCTGCAGGAAACTAGTGAAACGTGAAAGTCTCGTCGTTGGTTCAACCTAACAGATAACGATACATGATTTAGGGAGCCATTCAAATAATTAGATACCCTACCTATCGGCACATCGAGTTAAGTGTCTCATTGGCTATTGCTATGGTCTCTTGTCGTTTGCGTAAAGAACCATATGTTAAATCTGTCCGTACTGCTGTCAATTTCCCTAATTTTATATTTTTATATTAAGGTCACCAATACAACTGGCGGCCAAGCATTGGTCAAGAATGCCAGAGTTATTTTTCATTGGGATTTTTTCTTAATTTCTTGTTACCGGGTGGGTCATTTCGTACAATTGCGAGAAGCCTCAGATTGAAACGACAATAGGGGATTTCTTCCAATTTCTCGTTACTCGTCACGACGTCTATGCTTTCTCTTCTTTTAAACACCAATCACCCCGCGAGAGTACATCTACATCTACATCTACGTTATACCCTGCAAGCCACCCAAAGGGTGTGTGGCAGGGGGTGCTTCCACACCAGGCATGCATTAATTATAAGGCAGATCACCGAAACAACATTGAGACCGGCGTACAACACATACAACGCGCTAATTACAATCAGAAACATTCTATCGTCAATCGTTCCAACATTCATGGTGTACAAGGACTACTACAAATTCAAAATATCCTGCATAAATAAGAGCATCAATATTTACATCATGCATAAATAAGAACGTATAGAATATAAAGAGAAAGATCTACAATCCAGCTAATGTCACTATTTGCACTGTTCATGACGACGATCACAATTGTTATGGTCCCAGTAGTAGAGTAGGTAGATCACAATTGTTATGGTCCCAGTAGTAGTAGAGTAAGTAGAGCTCCATGGATCGTGCGATGCCCTAAGCACAATAAACGCGGAGATATACCAGTATGATTACGGTGACCGCTTTTTAAAACAAAATTTTTAAAGTAATCTACACCTACTTTATACCCTGCAAGTCACTGCAGAACCATGTGGCAGAGTATGTCAGGACACAAACCATAGTAAGCACGGGAGAATATGGAAATCGATGGAAGAGAGGGCAGAGGAATATGTCGTAATTTTTGTTATTATCCCTAACGGTGCGGTGAAAGAAGGAACTTTGTATGTGCCATTAAGGCGGTGCACCTCTCCTTTTTTGTCCACCATATCATATGTAGAGATATAGCGTGAAGATGAAGTAATATTATCCGTGTCGTACTTAAACTCTTCTAATTGGAGTTTTTCCAGGAATATAAGCCAAGCGTGTAGCCTCAGTCTTTAACGTTTCCTGGACTAATTTTTCCGTCAAATGTGTGTGTATTTTTGCAGATGTATGAGAGTTATAAACAAAGCATTCTACATTTCCATGTAATAGTTCCCCCATGACTTTTAAATTCAGCCCGATTAGTGTTCGTAGAACAAGTATAATATTTACCATATTACCATTCTCACTGAGCATTCTCACTGACCATATTATCATCAAAACACATCATCATAATCATAAGGTCCAGCTCATGGACTATTTACATTAATGACAGAGATATAAAATGTGGACTTATTTTAATTTTCTCTCCAGTTTTTCTTTCTTAATGGACAAGGTTAACTATGGAACTACAACAAAGTAGGAAAAGTTTCGGAAATAGATCGCTACAGTGGGGTGCAGGTTTGTTAAAAGTTGTGACGATGACCTTTGCAGTGTTACCGAATGCTTAAAGGAACTACTTTCTGATATTAAGAAATATTTGAGGTATAATATTTTACGCTAGTTTTTTTGCGGAATACTTTTTACCAGGATCCAACATATTTTGATAAAGCCAAATTATTACGGTAGAAGCGATTACAGGTATGAGATAAAAGAAATTGACTGCTGAACAGATTTAATGTGCCATTTTTGTCGCACACATCAAGGGACCATGATAGTTGCAATAGATCAGTTCTATAAAACTTGATCAATAAGTAGGTAGAGTAGACTCTGTACTTTAGCTCATTAGCTTTCCATAATTATTTTTAACTCACTATACATAAAATTTTCGGTATGATTTGGCATTGTGAATGATTTTGTATATTTAATTACTATCCATTAATCAAATTCCTAATACTTACCACCATATTTATTAAACCAGTGTATTGCATACTAACATATTTGTTCACTCTCCTAATATCTGGTTTTACCTCACATTTTTCTCCTGACTGCCTTTTGATCTACCCTTAGCGACAGGGGGAACATTCTAGTTTCTTGTTTGAACTGGGACACGTGCTACACGCGTGATGTGCCATCACACCGTGCTACACACCCTAGCGGTGACTTGCACCGTAGGTCACAATTATAGAATAAAATGATATTTAACGATTGATATCTATTAATTACAATACGCACTTTTCTTACGTGACGTAAATACGTGTGCTGTCTGAAGTAGAGCGAAGTCGTTCGGGGAAACTTTTCATACGGCCGTGTAATGGAATATTTGATAACAATCTTTCCCTCAGCATTCCCTCATCTTCAACACACTTTAGAGTGTCCGTATGCGAGCGTTTCTGGTATGCGAACATGAAAGCTTCCTCGGAAGCATCATTTGCACATTAGGGTGGAGATGCATATTGGTAAGCCGTTTCCGCGCTGAAATATGACGACGGTAAGCATTAGTTCATTCTCCAGACGGAGGCAGATGGAAGCTGAAATGCTCGGCATCATAGGTTTCATTCTGCTCCCAATGCACTCGAGTAGGGTTCGGCTTGACGATCAAAGGAAGAAATTTAGCGCATTATATGTCGCTGATGACATATCATCGATTGAGCCACGTACTCGGCATTGCCATCCTTTGATGCATAAAAAGTACTTTTTCGAGTACTTCATTCACCGGAAATGAACCTCAGAGTTGAAATATCAAAATAGCTTATTCTGCAATCAATCTTGAAATAATTTTTGTAAACGACCCGCTCGAACATTGTCATAAATCACATAATTTCCGTTATTGTTAAATCCGGGTGTAACGTTGTCGACTGGCTCCATTACCATTGAGTTAATTACTAATTGCTAAATGAAATACGGCTCTCAGATGTAATGGAGATATTTTTGAAAATGTCGTTTTATTTATTTCCAAATAAATTGTGAATGCTAAGAAAATTACTAAAATGACGCTCACCGGTAATAAAATGATCAAACTTGGGGAGAAAGAGTCATTCTGCAGTTTTCATTTATAAACTGATGTTTCACAAATCGGCAGTAATTGTCGCCGATGCTGGGAATTTCCCTTCGGCCGGATGACATCAAAGTGGGCGACAGGATTTAGTTAGAGTAATACCTAAGAGACAACCCGAGAGATTAAATGATCACCCGAATGCACGAGGTATGTGTCACGGACTGCTTCTAATTTTCCATTTAGAATTGATGCGACATTTCTGCAGTTTAAAGCCAAGGGAATTTTCACAATACCTATACATATAATATTAAGTTACGGTTGCGTCCTTCAATAAAAAATAACCGTTATTATTTGGTTTGGTACAGTGAGGAAATAAGGAATTTATTTAATTATTAGTCATGAATGTCATTAGTCCAGAAGCTAAAAAAAATGAAGTTTGCTCTGTGGAATCCTGAGCGTACAAATTACGGAAATTAAGAAGAGAGGACACATTCTCGGGCTTTTTCGAGTTGGATATGAAGTACAATAACAGAAAAACCTTTATTTAAAATATTTTATGTTCTACCAGCCCAATCAAAGGTGGACACACTTGGGAAATATTTGTGTAATAATGCAATTAATGGAGAGAAAATGTATTAAAAATTAAAATGAAGGTACAAGGGTAATCTAATTTCACCGTTTCCTAAACTTTTTAATATTACTCGGTACATTGCCATTCTATTCCAGAATCATGTCCCCTCTATGGCTGCGAGGTAAAACTTTTGCATGCCAGCCCAATGGTTGCGGTTACTAGTCCCACCTGAGTAGCTTTCAATACTCAAGAACTGGGAGATAGTGAACGCCCTTTGTGTTATAAAACGCCGGATGAAAAATTCCACATTGGCTGAGTTCAGTTTGGTAATAAACAAAGGGATAAATTATCACCCCCACATGGTAAATTCAACGCTATTGTTAGTTAAAACATATATTAAAATATTTTCACTCTGGTTAGTAACTTATAAAAAGAGGATAGAGGTTCCCGACACTTTGTTTCTGATACTCAATTTTCATTTTAGATATTGTCATTAGTTTCACTTTAAAAGTGAAGCCAGGACCATGTATGTAAGTTTTTCATGTATAAACGTATTATTTTTTCAATTTAAAGTGAATTATTTTTTTTAAATTAAGCCTCAATGATGAACAAACAAATCATTTCTATTTCCAAGAGCAAGGTATTAAGTTTGTTCCTTCCATTATTGCTTCTTCGATGAGCGAAGGCACAAACAGTGAGTAATTTATATCTTTCTCTTCTCCAACGCTTTTTTTTCCAGCCCCACTATGCACCAATGCCTAACGTCAGAATATTTTTTGGAAAACGGAATTCACAACCACACCAAGCACTTCCTCTTTTGTTTTTCTTTCCGTCCACCGCACGTTATCCATCCCCTTTTACACCAAAATCTTGTTCTCTTTTCTCAAAGTCCAGTTTTTCCCTCATGCAACGAAAACACTATACCCAGCTCTACACCAGCATTTACGTTATATTTTAACCAAAGGTCTCCGTCATCAACTTTCTCCTACTGCAGTACGCTTCTTTCGCAAGCGCTGTTCTCCAACTAATGTATTTGCCACTTTCCCTTCTTCCTTCAACGCGAAGCCCAAGTAATTACAATGCTCTACCCGTCCTATTTGTACCCTGCTGCTTTTATGACCTCCGCTTATCTTTGAGAAAACGTGGACCATGCATTGGTTACCCACCGTGGTTTACTGTCTCTCTCACATTTGGCGATGAGTCGTGGTGACATGTGAGCACAAATAAAGGGGGAGAGTGACAATAAGAGTTATGAGAGTAAATTTATGTATTGCATCTGATTATAAAAAAACCATACTCAATGACAGATGTACTATTCTTCATTGAGTCATTGAGTTCAAACTTTTCATTTGAGTAAATGGGGAGAGAAGAGCACTACTTAAACAAGGACGCAAAAATTGCCTCGAGGAGATTTTCTTAGAGTTGGGAAAACCTCCTCCTCATCAGCTAACTGGAAAGAGAAAAAGGTAGAGCGAGGATATTACGTAAGGAGGGGAGGAGTATGGGGTACAGAATAGGCTCTTGATGGGGCTGAGGTTATTGGGAGAGGGTACGGGCACACAGAGTCAGCCTCTATCGTAGCAACATCTATGGCATTAATCTACATTCCAATATTTCCTTTATTGCTATGAATTTGGGAAAATTTTATCTACTGGCTAGAAAAATGCTTCAAAATGTTTTTTATTGTATTTCCTCCACATAATTACCTTTTCAATACATTTTTAATGAATTTTCTTCAAGGTGAAAACCTTATTTTTGTATATCTTATTATGAGATGTTATCTAGTTTTGAAGTGGCGTGACGTGACTAGTCTATGACAAATGTTTTCACCTTCACTTTTTGACTAAGCGTCATTATTTGTTTTTATTGGTTTCTTATACAAGATATGACTTTATTTTCTTGTACATTGAGCAAATAATGGAAACTCATGGCAGCTTACTCTGTGAAAGGGAGTCCAACTTTCCCTTTGGTTGACCATTCAAATGATATTTTCCTCCTTCAGTAGAATCAAGCCAATAGCAATCTGTGGCAATGGCTTGGATTTATGTGAGATTGGGTCACAAACTGATCAGCTACCAGTTATGAGAATTTCAAACAATTTAATAATTTTTATATTGGTCTCGAGGATATTTTAGCTAGTAAATGGCAGTGGCATTAATGATATTACTGAAAATTTTCAGCCGAGAACCTAGCTAGAAAGACTTTGGAAGAATAGTATAAAGGAAAGAGTCGTTTAAAGGGGTTTCTGTCATTAGAGTTATAAATATCTCATGAAAACTGATTTTATATAATTTTTATTTAATTTGATAAAATCAATTACACCATACCCGATTCCCGGTCCCATATCCCGGTCAAGGCGAATGATTTTTTCTCTGTGGAAATTTGCACAATTACACCATACACAAACCATTTGAATTGACACTCCTAACTCTTGCTTGTGAGAGCGATTGGCTTATTTTTTTTACTTAAAATTGCTTGCCGTATGCAGTTGGTGGACAGCACAGCAGCGAATGCTTAATCCAGTTATTTACCTTGCCCTAAAAAGGCATTCGAAATCAGTTTTTGAAAACAGATTGGGTTCATCAAATGCACGTTTCAAGGTAGTATGGGTAGGATTTTGGGGAAGCGACCGACAGCAAAGGTCATTTGCGCCATAGGGGACAGGTAAGCGAGGAAGGGTGGATAGAAACCCGACGTCGGCATAAGCCTACTCTTAACAAAAGGCGCCAATGTTTAACGTCTCATCTGACAGACGGGGTACTGCCCTTGAAGTTCCCTCCAGAAGACACTCAAGTAGGGATCGAGTTTCCCCTGAAAAATGTCCTCCTCTGCAGGGATTTGAACTCTGTCCACCCGTATGATTAGCCAATACTCTAACCCAACCCTATCCCCTGCACATTAAAAATATCCATTATTATACTGAGATATTTATCATGATAAAATACCTCGGTATGGGTAATAAATAAATTTAGATAGTACGGAGAATGTTACGAAGCTCACCCTCATCACATTTACTAGAGCAAGTCATCCCCCTTTTACTTGTCGGCTTTTGTTAGAGTTGCTGCGATAGTCGCAACTGCTTTTCCTGAATTAGAAGATCTAATGCAGGATCCACCACTCAACTCCAGTATTTCCGATGTAACTCAAAATAGGACATCTGATCAACATTAGCAATCGACGAGGGCGACATGATTCTAGCGTCTAGCGTATAATGGCTTGAGTGACGCTGAAACAAATGAAAGCCCTTGACGGTGCAGCACGGCTGCTGCTCGGCTTCATCCGTTTATTCAAGAACACATAGAGAGACAAGTGCTCCTGCACTTGATCCAGTGAATACGCTGCAAAAAAGTAGTGTAAGCGCTCTGTAGTAGTGAGCGGTCTATAGTAGTGAGCTATTGATTGAGCGCTTCCCAACAGCGGGGTGAAAACTAAGATCCTCGAGAATTATCCCATGAGTAATCAATAAACTACGAGTTTCACATACCTCTTCTAGGCTTTGGATGCTGTGACAGCCCCAAAGAAAAAATATTAGTAAAGCTATGCGATTCCAGTCGAAATTAAATATTGAGGGGAACCGAAATGAATATCATCTCAATTGCTTCCCATCAAAGAAATGAAAAGAGGAATGACGCAGTGTATGAATGGAATATACATTTGTGCAAGGACTAATCCGGCAAAAAGATTATCAAATACTAATTAATATCATTAATAATACTTACCAGTTCCTCTTTCTTTAGGAGTGTAGGTACTGTGCTGCTTTCTATTGGGACATGTGCTGTATGTCTGGTGAGGAATCAGCTGGAGCCGTAAGCCCTAGTGGTGGCTTGCATAGTACTTCATAAATGTAGATGTACATTGTGTTTTGAATTCCTTTGTGAAGTTTTGAATGTATTACAAAAAGGGATAGATTATAATGCATAGTTTTATCGAATGATTTCAACTGATTAGCAATGGATAAATTTTCTTTCCGAATGGTGAAAACGTCGAGGAAGTGGCATGCTATGTCCATTTTTATTGACTCATGAGGCTACTGATAGATTGCTCAGATCTCTCTTTTACTCTTACTATTCTGAGGTGGAACTGGCTTGTCTGAACGCGCTAGGAGAGAATAATGGAAAATCGATGCCAAATTTTAGTGTAACAAATAGGTAGACAGTAGTAAGAATAAATAAAATAAGTAGCATTGGAATTATATCTACATCTTAGCCTTGCATATATTTTTCATCGCTTTACTTCCAAAAGAACCCCCAGTACACCAAAAATACCTCTTTGCAGGTCTAAAGCAAGTTGACTGAGAAATTTGGCCATCAATATCCAATAGTTGGAAACCAAAGGTTTGAATACCGCAGTATGCAAACTCGTTCCAGTAAATTATCGCAAGAAAAGTATTGCTCACGAAACTGCATGGGAACTAAAAAAGTCCGTCGATCAAATCTACACTTGTCAAAAATTTAAAAGACACTTAATAATTCAACAGACACCGAATTATCAATACTTCCCGTACCCTATCCAAAGTCGTGTTGAACGCCTTTCGTTTTGATGAGCTTATTCCGAGCGCAGGATACCCTCTCTTCGGTCAAGTCAGACATTCAAATTTCATTTGATTCACGTGATTAGGTTCATGATAATGTTTCGGTTCCGCAAATCTATCTAAATGAACGAATATGATGCAGTGTACGATTAAAAGGATAGAGCCAAATCACAGAATGCATTATAAGATGCGTAAGCGCATCGTCTGAACCATTCCCTTTGATAATCAGTACTACTAAGACTGTTTCGCCGAGAATATGATTATTTATCTCTTATTTACGTGGTATGTATGTTAAATAAAACACCAAAAGAATGCAAAACTTCCCTGATTACTCCAAATTTTTGAATGGGTGCAATGGTAGTTCATGGGCCATGGCTTGTGAACTTGGAAGGCGTAATTTAAATCCTTTCTACGGGGCCATACTTCCATGCAAATTTTATATATGTTGTTGCATTTTCATCCGTCTTATAGTGGTAGCATTGGGAGTCACTGTCAATACTTTTGTACATTATTATGGCTACCAACCTCTAAACATCCCCCGCGGTTTAAAATTAATCTTCAATTTTACTGCTTAAGTGCAGAAAACTCGAAATTCCAATCGGTTGTCTTTGTTACATCATCTATCTTCAGCTGTCTACATGAAATATTGGAATATGATGTATTTTTTAACCTAAAACAGTAAAACCAGCATATATCCGGGTATAATCTTAGAATTTTCTTATTAGAGAAAATATTCTGTGCGTATCTTCAAGAGACTCTTGTGGGAGACTATGGCTTTATTTTGCGGTTGAAGCAGGACTAATTTATCCTACAGGTTGCATTGATTTCATCGCTATAGTGCACGCACATTTGGTATAAAATAGCGCATAATATAAAATGTATGCAAAGGATCTGAAGCAAGCGGCATCTTACTCTGCTTGCTTTTAGAATTTGAGTTCGATGAAAAAATTCTTACGAATTTGTAAAACTACGAAGTCGACAGTTAGTTTTGTAAAAATGTCGTGGTCTCTGTAATCCAACATCTTAGCTGGTTTATGTGCTCATTGGATTTTTATTGATACTACAGAATAATTAGCAACTGGACATTAAGGCAGGAAAACTAAGCTGGTTTACAAAATGTCTTAACTACTCTTCCAGCATTCTGATCTCAACTTTATCCACTTACTGACTGAAAAATAGAACTTCCGTGGGATAGTCGATAAGTTCCTTTACTCTTTTCACGCAGCTGAGGTGGAAGTTCCTTTGGGACCACTTGTCAGTTCCCTGCCTCACCGTACATGCCCGACATTCCTACCTCTCTGAACTGAACTAAACTACACTTGTACGCCTGAAGCTGAAACAACACTTGTACGCCGATCACACTGCGATCTCGGCTAATTCAGTCAAATGAGAAAATGGTATTAGCCAACTCAACATAAACCTAAAACGCCAAAACATGAATGATACAGAAATATGCGTTCAAGAGTACACATGTCTACTATTCCATATGCAAAAAAAACACTATCCTCTGGCACTGCTACTCTTTCACAAACAGCGCGTTCAGAGTGCAAGAATTCATCGCTTCCTAGGCGTCTGCCTGGTTGTAAATTAACTATCTCAGGGTACCAGAAGCAGTACTCAATGAAAGCAATGAAGCCGAGTTTACAACTCCAATCTGCATTTTTGTGAGAAGTTACTAGCTATTGCGCCCAGTAGTGTAGGATCAGAAAGGGCTTTTTCGTCAGCTTTGCAATGAAAAGTGATCGAGAAGGAATTATGCAACTTCGGGCACACAGAGGTTTAGACATCACAGTATACAAACTCATTTCAGTCAATGATCGAAAGTCAAATTTCTTTTATACTTTTAAAAGGCATATCTCATATTTAAAAGATTTAATTTCATACTTTTTAAAAGTTTTTGAAAATGTTGTCAACGGAAACCTTAACATTCGTCGATGTTACAGCAGTTGCCAATTATTTATTTACATTTCAATTTGCTCCATCTACCGTATTTGACTCTTGTTACCAAAAAAATCTAATCATGTTTCTATGCTATTGTATATACCAGACTCTAGCATACAAATCTGTATGACATCATGTATAAAATTATTTTTCACTGTAAATATATGGTTTTCTATTACCCAAAATAGATTACATCTCATCAATCTTGAGATCCCAGGACAATGATATTGAAAAAAAATCACAAATTTGTAATCATAGTAATGAGTAATTCCTCCGAAATTGCAATTATTAGTCTCCTTGTGATGAACTGATATGATATTATGCGTGTCTGCCAAATACTTATGTAACGAGAAATATAATTTCATACTAACATCTAGCTTTAGCCTAAAGCGTAGATAAGATCTTTCCCTCGTCACCAGCGAATCATATACTAATGAATTTTTATCTCCCACCTGCCCGTGTTTTTGAGCCAAGGATAACCTCACACGCCTATGATGTCACTTGAACATGGGCCAACTAACTAAATTCATGTGTCTATTTCTTCGTCTTCACGTATTCACTGGGCGTTTGATTCGTGTTACTACTGGATTATTGGTGAAATTTATGCAGACCCTTGCCAAATGATAAGCCATTGGTGATTAGTCGAGCACCAAATAGTATTTTTGGACTTAGACGAGGATTTATCGAGCTGAGCATAAGTCACATATCTGATTGAAAATGTACGTGACTGTAATGCAGGTTCACCCATGAGGCCAATTGGCACATTGAATTTGTTCGGGCATCAATTGGACACTGGAAAATCGAGTTATTTCATACACTCTAGGCCATGGCTTAAACGCAGACTCACATCAAGAGAACAGATAATAATTACGGATCAAAGGAGAGCCAAGCCAAAGTCATATGTTTCTCGAAGCATTTGCATCGCACTAGAAACTTCTCAACCGTACTCATTTGAGAATAAAAATTGTTCAATATTCGCTTTGGTAGTGTATGGATAGGAATTGATTTTGCATCGCTACTGTCAGAAGCAAACCTGCTAGTGCCGATATTTACAATCATCATATAACTATTTTTGTAAATCACGATATGCATCATGATTAGTAATTTCTTTTGGAAGTCTCTCTACCAAGCAATTTCTCTTCCGAGAGTTCATTTAAAATTTTTTCACATAAACTCTACACACAATTCTGGAAAATAACGTTCAAGTTTCAATCAATGCAAAGATCTGAGAGTGAAATTCATTATAGCTGTTGTATTCGGCTTGTAACACTAATTCAGTTATAGTGACGGATTCTTGTTACCTAACCAATATCCGCTGCTTGCATTTTCACTCTTAATTTAAGCATACTCACATCATTAGAATTCTAAGTGATGCAATAAAATAATACTATGCCAATTATATTTACCAACTGATTTTTCAGGATACAAATTCTCCGAAACATTTTGAGCCTTCACTATGGAATCTTGAAATTCTCCACTCATCATCGCCAGTTCTAGGTTCTTTTGGTGAACTCTTAATCCAATACAATTAACTTTATTAATTATTATGATTTGTCAATTTAATGTATCTCTTTCAATGCTCTGAGACTTTTAGTAATGTGAATTGGTGGTTGCTAGAAGAACCACTCTCGACGTAACGAGAATGTAACAAGGAAAACAAGTGACACCTTCCTCCCGTAAAACAGGGCAAAAAACCTTCCATTATAAACGTATAAAATACTATTTTGACCCCCCCTTGATGCCACTCATCAATGTATCAGCCTCACAACAGGATATCACCAATCATCCGATGAGCTGAACACGGAAAATGTAAATGGTATCCTCGCACTCACTGAATAATGAGGATTCCCTCGGGTGTCTGCCGCTTAACCCTTTCTCTTCGTTTAATCATTACTGGTTTGAATGATAATACACGTTATGTTTACACAAAAATATGATCACCATATACTGCATTAAATAATAACAATCAGCTAATAACTTCAGGCTTGACTATGTGGAACCTCTCCACACTGGAAATTAAAATACTCTAGTAATGGTCCACTTAATAGATTTATTGCTTACGACCCGAGTTTCATCACATGATGATGATGACATTTTCAGGTGTCATCGTCATTATGATGATGTCATTCTGTGACGAAACCCAGATCACAATCATTAAATCTATTTAGTGGACCATTACTTGAGTATTTTAATTTCCGATTAACAGTTAGTTTGGTTTCATGTAGAAGCTGCGAAAATATTTAGAAATCGATCTTGTTTGGTCGTAAATTTATCGGTACGGGTACACTTTAATAACAAATGATGGATATAGGTAGACTTTAGGGATATACATAACAGCTGCAGTTGAGGTAATATAGTTTTTGAGTTTTAAGGGTAATGGCCAACACCACCATCAGAAGGTGAAAATATTCATTCGGTTACATACGTACTCCGCAGCAAAAGGGTTAATGGGTACAAACCTAGGGTCATGGACTGGAAAAAATCATTTTAACCGGCCAACGTCCCCGATCACTTCCTTTCTGCTGGCAACCTACTCTCAACATGTGTCTTCCTCCGTTCTTTTTCAATCCTTCCTCTCTTTTTTGCCACCGTCTAGAATTTTCTTTCCCATCTCTCCGGGACCAGTTTCAATCTCACTCAAGTCGCTCGGAGTGGAAACCTTTCTCCCTTCCTATCGCATGTATCTCATTCGGAGAGAAAAATAAAAATCCGCGTATCGCAGGGCCCATTCGTTTTTCCGTCCGGGGAAAAAGTTGCAAGCCCATTTCCTATGGCTGTGGGTGGGTATCTTTCGTACGGCCTTTCGCACACGTAGGCGCTCATCCTGCTTAGCGGAGGTGAGTGAGAGGATGCTAGCTCGAAAAGATTTCTCGGTGACAAAGGAGAAGAACAGGAGACATGGATGTTGAAACGGTAGAGATAAAAGAAAGAGTGAAAAGGAGAGAAGAGCAATGGAGGAGAGACGACGAGGAGGTGAGAGGGATACATATGACATGTGTGCGACACAACCGGGATTAAGTGGGGACGTCATCGTAAAAAATGGATGAAGAAACGATATCTCTCAAAAAACAGGGGTCTATCATGACCATTTGATTTAATATTCTTATTTCAGTGGCGCTAAAGATATTATGTTCAATCTGTAAATGGATATGTCTCAAATTCCACGCGGTTCCTAAAGCAGTCGATAGATGGAACTAAAATTTTCTCCTGCCAAAATGAAGACCGTATTAGAATTTTGTTATTATATATCAGAATCTTTAGAAGGTAAATGTCATAATATTAACTTTTCTAAGAGATCGCTTTATTCAGCAAGTAAATATATCTGTACACACTGTTAATATAATCCGTTATTTTCATAACGTACATTCAAATTTCTTCAAAAGAGACTTTTTTTTCCTATAAAAAATTACTTCCGTGAGTTGATGTATGTAATTTAATTTTTATAATAGATGAGGATACATCAAATCAAAGCTACTTTTAAATTTCTGATGAGACATGGCATTAGAATTTCCTCCATTTTATGAAATTAGTACCTCAGGTGTGCATACTCGTATCATTTCCCATAAAAAATATTTATTAGTATATTTATTTGCGTATAGATACTATTATTTTGATAAATATTTGGATAAGTAGTGCGGTATCTATCTTTAGAAAGATGAGGTATTTTTATCTATTAAGGAATCAATTCGTTGATTTATTGGTAAAATTAAATTTTTTACCAACTAGCCGTGACACAAGCCAAAAATTTGTATTTATTAAGGGAAGAAAACGAGTCTAAACCTACCCATAATTCTACCATTCGAAAATTAATGGGATTAGTTATTATGAAGATTGGCCCGACTCCTTGAGATTCACATTTTTGCACGGCCAGCTATTGCCACCCTCTGTCGCTTCGGCGTATAACGGTTTCCAGAGAAACTAAAAGGAGACACCATCTAGTGATTGGGATCAGAATGCGGAGATTAATTCATAATTTTCCGCAATGTTTAAATAAAAAAAATAATTTTTCTATTTTGACTGAAAACCCATGACAAAAACCGCTAATTGAAACCGCTTATGATTAATTTCTCTCCCATGATCTCACTGCACGTAAGTCTTCGCCGTTTTCCTATTCGTTTTTAGTTCGAGCTATTTTCACTTCCCTCTAGAGAAGTATGAAAATATCTTTCATGATAAATCTCACTTTTACCTCCATAATATTTTTCTATGTGATGCCCTATTCTGTTTGAAAGTCGATTCCCAATTCTTTTTAATTGTTCTTTTCCCTGATAACTTTTTTCCTAGATTCCCCTACTCTGATCTCTTTCTTAGATAATAGGCTGGTAGCATGAAATACTTCATTCTTTGGTTTTTCAATTCTAAGATTGGTTGATTGGAGCCTCCACCCTTCCCTATCTAATGCTAGTTTCCATACCTCCTGGTATCACTCCCATGTACTTTCCTCTTCATTTAGTCGATTTACTTATTCCTGGGACTAATTTAGGGAGCTTCGTTCTCCATTTTGCCTTTAATTATGTTCTTAATATACCCATGTGTCTCAGAGTGTGTCCAATCTATCTTGTTGTTCATTTATGTACGGTGTTACATAAGGTGCTTTCCATTTCTACTCTTCCGTACACTTCATTATTTCATAATTTTTCCGTCCATTTAGTCTTCAGCATCCTTCTCCAGCACCAGGTTTTGCAGGAATATAGTCTTTTCTGGTCATATTTTCCAATGGCTCATTCTTCCAATCTATAGAGTGTTACCCTCCACTCGAATGTTTTCACGCACTGTTTCCTGGTTTATAGTTATACCCTCTTTGAGCATTGTACTTGTCTTTTTCCCATGAAAGGCTTCTTAGCATGACCAGCACGAATTACTAAGACGACACTAATCCAATTTTAAGGAATTATTTTTAATGAGGAACATTTCTTACTTTGGCCGTTATATGTCACTCATTCTTTCTTATAGCCACTTAATAACCAATATGAATAAATTCATGAAAACAGAAATCCAAGACTAAATAACATGTAGCATTTTCCTCCGAAGATTTAACACCACTATTTAAATAAATAAGAATGCAGTTTTCAGAAATTATCGATCACATTGTTGATGGGAATATCAAATATAATACCTTTTCTATAATTCAGAATACAGTTATAGTGAATTCAACCAGTTTATAATATCAAAATTTCTCTCAGGTCCATTTTCAGTGATTCGTACTCACTATTTCAACCCCTTAGACATGTTGTCTAGGAGCAGCAGTGATACGTCATTTCACAGCTCCTCATTTGTGAAATCTATGTGTTACACGAGGGTCATTCCACCACAATTCGACCAGAAAATTGGCAAAATTGACCCTTGAGGTAACCGATTTCGATCAAATTTGGCAAATTGTATTAATTTGTTTACAAAATGAAAACCCTAAAGCCATTTTGTAATCCATTTAATGGTTTACGAGATATTGCAATGTTGTAAAACAAGAATTTTACTAAAGCGTCGTCGCATTTGACGGAATATCTCCAGAAATAAGGAAGATAAAAATGCATGCAATGACTTATTTTAAAGGTATTAAATTAATAAATATAATTAATGGATTATTACATAAATTTAAACAACTACATAAAGTTTATAACAAATTCAAATGTTCAAATCGATTTTTGACAATGTAGCTTTGCCTTCGATTTTCCTCATTTTTTAAATGTTGTAGATACATCCCTCCTCTACAAGTTAAAAAATTTGGTAGGGGTAATATTTCATTTAAGAAAGAAAAAAATTTTTGAGTAAAGTTGAGTAACGCTGGTCTCCCGCCGCGGCGGCGTCCGACTCTCGCGCCGAACGTTCAGTAGTCGGTTCTCCAGATCTCATCAGCGCGCTTCCATTTCCATCTTCTATTCACCAATTTTAACTGTATACCGACTCGTTGATTACCTTTACCCATGTCATTCGCTATTTGCTTCCCACTGAAGTGACCGTCGCTTTAGAATCTAGGATTAGCGACAACATGCTTAACAGCGGGGGCGACCATGGGCCCACCAGCGGCCGTGCTCGGAGAACAATAGACAAACCTCGCCCCGTCTTAGAGCTCCAATGCTACTTTCCTCTCTTCCCCTATCTCATTCTCCTCACACGCCCTTTATTGTGTTCCTCCTAGTCCGTCACTCGGGCACTTTCTTTGAAATGTTGCATAGAAATGCCATTCAGCATCACCGTCGATATCTTCTTAGTGATTCAACTGGTTCATCATGTTGTAGCGGTTCTTCTATTAAGCCACAGCACCGTCGGAATAGTAAATTATTCTACTTAGATAATTTACTCTATTTCGAAGAAAAGTTATCAGTTTCGCTTGAAAGGTATAGAATGCACTCACGTTATGTTCCATACAGTCTGAAATAATAACCAAATTGAAAGGTGCGACTGTATCGCAGGTATTACTGCTGTAACACGCAAATGGATGTACTGTAGTCTGATCGTTACACCAAAGGGCCCCTTGTACAGCATCTTGGTGAAGTAAAGAATAATTCTCAGACAAATCGGCCACAACGACAACTTTACGCAATTTCAGATTGTCACTGACATTTTAAATAAAATATAGTTTGCATGCAAGCGATGTAGTCATGCCTTCTTAATTTGGTGGTATTCTCAGCGAAAGTCTCACAAAAAATATTTACGTCCTTGACCTGTGTGGTTAACGAAAAATGATTTTCCTGAGTCCATTGCTTGAAACGAACCTCATCCGTACTTTTTTCCCTGATGTACTCTGAAATAATTTCTGTCATTCAGTCTCTACTCCCACATTTTTTGACGACATCATCACCGTTTTCGCCCTCTTCTCGTGGCAGTGTTTCTGGGTACTCACTCTAACTCATTCTAACGGAGGGCGACGGAGTGAGAATTTCAGGCAATCCCGATAAGTTTAGAAAACTTTTTCTCCGTTATCCGACTTTATTTGCCCTAATCCAGCCCCGAGGTATTGTAAATTGTAATTCTGGTGGAGCATGCAGACACATATGGTGTGAGTGCCAGGTTCACCAGCCAACACGCACTCAGGAGGCTTCAAATGTGCAAATTTGGAGAAACCAATCTTTAAATTAGGATTTCTCTCTTAAAAGCCTTCATAGGCTTCCCTCAAATTGCAAAGAATTAACCTTTTCTGCTTTACTACGCGCACGTATCCCTCCTTTACACTCTTACACTCTTTTTTGCCCGCCATTTCTCTACTAATATCTGGTTCACGGCAGAACTCAATCAGTTTCAGTTTAGTGTCATTTGAGAGGTATTTGTTTCGTCTTGCGTTCGCAGAGCACAGATTTCCTTACTCAGATACGTATTTTTTCATCTTTTTGACCAAATACGTCGATTTTTGAAACTCCTGCTTTATCTTTGAAACACTCCAAGATTTAGGTAGGACAGATAGGATTAAAAATTTTTCACTCATTTTCGTAACGTTTAGGAACTTATCCTTCAGCTTCATAATCATTTCCTTGCCATCCTGGTGGAAGTGATCTTCTTGTTCAGGAATATCTTCTTGAATATTCACCTCCCCACCAGTAACCTTTTGAAGAGATAATCTCAAAGCAGCGGTTGCCACATTTAATTTCTTCGCCAGATATTTGCTTGGCCTCTGCAATTTTTTTTGTTGTTACAGGTGTTTGATCCAGGGATTTTAACGTCTTGTTCAGTTTTCCCAAGCGAATTTATTTTCCTGGAATGTGCTGACATCCATTGGTTTCATCAGTTCCGCTATCTTTCATAGAACTAACTGATGACTCTGACAAAGAATCTTGAGATTTAATAGCGAATGTAGCACTGGTAGAAGGTCCTTCTGCACCATAAACCCTACTCTGGTAATCGTCATTTGTGGCGACCTATGACTGACTTTCTGGCTCATGTAGAGAGCAACCTGGATTGTTCTTAAGGCAAGATTTTCTGGCTTGTTGAATTTTTTCACGCCCACTTTACATTGAACACAGAGCTTCTACCCTCTATTACAACAGGCACTGTGTCATGGTAGAAATTGTGGAACTCGCTTGTTATTGTCCGTAAATTAATCGAGCGAATGTTTCTATGCAAATTCAAGGGATTGCAGCACCGCTCTTGACGAACCTCCTAGAAGAGTAAATAATCCTTACAATGACGGTTGCATACACTGAGTACAGCATCCACACCACTTCTCAATTCGATCAACTCAATTTCACGAGTAGAATAGCTCCGAAAACTCCTCAATACTGTTACACTCGAACATTTCTGGTTTAAAGCATCACCAACTGAACATATCATAATCAACCACTGCAGACCAAAAAATGTTTACACGCACTGAAACACGCGCTCTCTAAAAATGAGACCAAGAAGAGTTTGAAACGTCACTGACGGAGGATGGACGGCAACTGACGAATTGCTTGCAAATGCGATAGTTAGTGAGGGAAAAAATGTCATGGGTAGCTCTTCGCATTTACCGTTGTTTTTTTTTATCAGGGGTTAATATGTGAATGGGTGAGGGTGGGCGACGGCTACTGGGCGCAATGGTTGTAAAGATGTTTCTCAGAACAAAATAAAGGGTATGTGAGGAGAATGAGATAGGGGAAGAGAGGAAAGTAGCATTGGAGCTCTAAGACGGGGCGAGGTTTGTCTATTGTTCTCCGAGCACGGCCGCTGGTGGGCCCATGGTCGCCCCCGCTGTTAAGCATGTTGTCGCTAATCCTAGATTCTAAAGCGACGGTCACTTCAGTGGGAAGCAAATAGCGAATGACATGGGTAAAGGTAATCAAAGGGTCGGTATACAGTTAAAATTGGTGAATAGAAGATGGAAATGGAAGCGCGCTGATGAGATCTGGAGAACCGACTACTGAACGTTCGGCGCGAGAGTCGGACGCCGCCGCGGCGGGAGACCAGCGTTACGCCTTCACTCAAAAATTTTTTTCTTTCTTAAATGAAATATTACCCCTACCAAATTTTTTAACTTGTAGAGGAGGGATGTATCTACAACATTTAAAAAATGAGGAAAATCGAAGGCAAAGCTACATTGTCAAAAATCGATTTGAACATTTGAATTTGTTATAAACTTTATGTAGTTGTTTAAATTTATGTAATAATCCATTAATTATATTTCTTAATTTAATACCTTTAAAATAAGTCATTGCATGCATTTTTATCTTCCTTATTTCTGGAGATATTCCGTCAAATGCGACGACGCTTTTGTAAAATTCTTGTTTTACAACATTGCAATATCTCTTAAACCATTAAATGGATTACAAAATGGCTTTAGGGTTTTCATTTTGTAAACAAATTAAGACGATTTGCCAAATTTGGTCGAAATCGGTTACCCCAAGGGCAAACACCTGGTCGAATTTGGATGGAATGACCCACGAGTATTTTCCTCGAAAATGCTGCACGAGAAGTGTTTTCCTAGAATTGACTCTCCGAAATGTTCAATGAACAGCGTTCTCTCATAGTAGGGAAATAATGAGGTGCAGTGAAAAACTTTGCCTCGTCTAAACTTATTATTTCCAAAGGCCAGTACTTCCTTTCCTATTTGCTGCTAGCCCTTGTCAAAAACGTGGGTTAGCTCTTCGTTTGACGATGGGGGTGTTTCTTTGTCAAAAACTCAGGAAATGAGGATATAAACATTAAAAAATGGAGGAAGTAATTATCCGTTGTGTTTCTAATATCAGAACTATATTTGTCAAGTAATCTAAAAATCTAGTTTACAATTCAAGAAAGCCCTTTGCATTAAATTCGAAGGATTAGTCTACTAGAAACCACCAAGGATAGAGGTACAAGATATGATCATTTATCAATTGAGTTCTTATTTTTGGACACTATTATACGTTTGAAAGTATTATACACCAATTTAAATACAATTAAGTCCTTTCCATTTTAAAATGTAATAAAGGTCTAGATGTGGTAATGAAAAATCTGTATTTTTGATAAGACAAGTATAACATGTCTTTATTTTACTTAAAATGAGTTACTTTTTATACGCTCTGCAACAAGTTAAAGATTTCAAGATAAACTTTGAGTATTACTTACTGCAGTGGTAACATGCTACATCCTCGCAAAATTTTCCAGCGTTCGTTCTTAAACTATGCCATTTTTAGTACGTCCAATTTTTCATGTAATGATTTAACTCGAAATTGGTTCCGAGCAGTTGCCTTTGCGTTAACCTTTTACAATGCATATTTCATTGAGACACTTGATTACTCTCTATATTCAGTCTTCTTTCATTATTAGTGGCTCCAGCCAAGTTGACTAATCAGATAAATGAGGAGTATTTTTCGTAGATAATGGAAACATTAAAGAGAAGTTCCACATAGTACTCCTCCTATTTCATGATTGATTTACTCATTTTTGGACTCCAAACATTCATTCATTAAACTGCGAGGATTTTCAGTGGAAAAATCATCTCCCTGGTATGCGATCTCAGTCCAAGCGGATAATTTTTTTCACTATAAATTTCACAATAAACTTTCACTATAGAATTTTGTGATCTAAAATGTTTGATACCGTTAATCTACTGCATAGCAACGTTTTGTAGTTCTTTGACAAATTCATTTCGTAAATTTCTTTCTTACGCTATCTCTAAAGAATGTTAGAAAGTAAACACGCAAGTCTGCAAACTGTAAGCTGGCAGTCGCATTCGTTTGCGACCCCCTTGTCCAAACTTTTTCTAACAATGGCACTCCTTTAGTAGCACTTCAGATAGTCATATAATTTTGGAGAACTAGAATATTTTAGGAAGTATTATTTTGACAATTTTTTCTCCTTCTTGCTTCCCTAGCTTGGATGAAATCGAACTGCGCCCTTTTTCTCACATTGGTTTATTGTTTAGAAGCTCAAACTTGGTATCAAAAATACACGGCAGTTCATTACGAGGCAGTTTTACAAAACAAATCAGACTGGGACATTTCCTAAAATATAAATGAAGTTGATTGTTGGTCAAATTAAGTGAAATATTAAGTGAAAATTCACACGAACCGTCGGAGAGATACATAAAACCTAGATAATTTAGGCTTTTTTTGGTGAAAATCAAAGATGGATGAATCAGTAAAGTAGCTATTGTAGCTATGATTTATTTGAGGAAAAATTTAATCACAAAGACATTTTGCCCGTAGATGATGCATACACCTGATAGTGTCGTATGTTACAAAACCGGTCAGCTATCATTAAATCTATCGTTAAATAAGATAGTTATTATTGTTGTGCAGTTAACACATGCGAAAAAGTTACGGCACAAAATAAGAGAAACTAGTCTTTATCGATACAAGAATATATAGATCCGGATGAAACCGTAAAAAATAGATGCTATTTTGCTCTAGTTTGTCCTAAGATGGAAAACTGGCGAGAAATGTTGACCCAAATATTGACGGACTAAGTTGGAGGCCACTGGAGACTTAAAGGCTATATAAAAAGTTCTAGAGAAGTTCAGATCAAATGAGTTTTAAAATGATGCGAAGGATATTATTAGCGAATCACCCCTTCAGGAATAATCTTCGTCACCTCACAGCTTTAGTTGCTTTTGCTCTTGGAGAACTTCCCCACCCATCATGCCCAAATGTGAAAAATTTCACCTCATGGGAAGGTACATTTGGTAAGGAATTCTATTTCATAGAGTCAATTTTGCTCGATGGATGTACAATTTGGGTGGAAGAGTGTTGGAGGTGTAGAAGGAAAGCTGGAGAGAGTAAATCTTCAATGTTACTCTGAGCCCAGTTAACTAACCCTGGTAAAATATGTCCTCGGGATGAAATCCGAAGTTCATAAATTCTGATATAATATGCATACAATAAAAATCCGCAATTTTTTTTCAACAGAAATGTAATGATTTGGACACAATTACCTGTGCTACGGTATCGTTATCACGGTGAAACTCGTAGTACTAATAATATTTCAGTGGAAAATGACGGTGCATATTTTAATGATATACTATAATAAAGCAAAGAGTTAACAGAGTTTGCTTGATATTATCTACATCTACATACTCAAGCTTGTGAGCCACCTCATGGGTGTTCTGAAGGGGGTATCACCAGCTGCCTTAAAGTGTTGAAAAGTAGGTTTTGGGAGATGGAATGGGTAAGTATTTTATGAGTGTGTTTTAATTGAAGCTCTGGTTTCAATTTGCTTCAATCTGGTTTCAATCTGGTTTCAATCTGGCTTATTGTGCGTGAAAAAAACGAATCTTTGTACCATTCGGCTCGGCAATGTATCTCTCTTATTTTTACGCTTCTGTTGGGCCTAGATATGTAGTAGAGCATCATAATGATATTTTCTATGTCCTTTTAAAACACAACTTTTCAGAATTTCTCAATTATGGCTCCTGTTTACTATCGTCACTTACTGTGGGTAGAAAAAACGAATTTAGATACATAACTATTCGGCAGTGTATATATTTTTTATTTTATTGCATATTTCAGACCTAGAGGTGTAATATGGTGTCAAAATGTGTTACATTGATACACACCTGCTCGAAAGTCTCAAGCAAAATAAGTCTAGCGCGCAGCCTCCGGGTCTGAAGGGGCTTCAAACTCAATATTTTTTGTTCAAACTTTCGGTTAACATGATGTGAAATAAAAGGCAAGTCCACTGTGCGAGTATGGTCAGCATAAACCAGGTTTGATAATACCGGGCCTAAAAAAACTCGATTTCTGCGAGAGGAGGAGAGAAGTTTGGAAATGGGGCGACAATTTTGTGAGTAGGCGCCGACGAAGGCTATTTTAGGGTGGAAAAGGGGAACTTGAGGAAGAACTAATTGTCAGCGGGAAGTAGCGAGGGAGTTGGTATAATGAATGGATGAGAAGCTGATGAGGACAAGGTATGGACGAAGGATAAATTGAGGAGGAAGAAGGGCAAGCAGCGAAGGAAAGACGGGTCCCGGGCACCTTTAAATCCCCTCGTCAACACTGGCACGTTTTTGCCCGAATTATTCTCGCGTGTTTAAGGAAGTGAGGAGAGCGCAAAAAAGGCCCATTAGCTGATGGCGAGTGAATCATTCAGGAGGGAGACAAGAAGATGTCTCTCATAAGTTAGCATGTGACAAGAAAGGCTAGGTGGAGAGGTAAAGACGCGACGGTTACTTAGGTGGGGAGGGATGGACCGGCTGAAAGGGAGAATTAAGGTTATTCGAGGTATATGAGTGAGAGCGGAGGCTGGAGGAAAGGATTATATTCGCTCTGGAGAAAGGTTTGGTTATACGATCGGATAATCAGTGCGATGGAACAAAGAGGAAGGTGACAGTCTTTGGCTGTACACAGTGTAATTTGCTTGAGATGTGAGCAAAGAAACCACTACAAATACCGAAAATATACATTCAGACGACCATGGTTTCAATGGAGTACATAATTTTTGGAGGATTTACAAAAACTGTAAGTCCATCTATATTTATATGGGTTCTTTCTTATGCTAACTTATTCATGGACCAACTAGAATCCACTTATTTTAGAAAGCCAAACCCTCAAAATTCACTTCTAGGCCCGCATTATTGATGATATCTACACCTATCTACATCTACTTACTACCCTACAAGCCATCACAAGGGTGTTTAGCAGGGGGTGACTTATCACCAACATGAACTACAGTGAAGAGATTCAATTTTACCAACAAGCACCAAACTATGGATATGCTACAAATAGTATAGAAACTATTAAAATAGTCCTTATTGTAACTATGAAAACAAGACGCAAGAGTCATTCAGGAAACATGCAAACATGGTGTTAGCACTACTCGGCAGATTTAGAAATTTGCATTGGGATGCATATGAAATAATCAGCTACACAACCTGTCAACTAACCTAATTCAAAGTCTTAACGCAGCAGTTATGGTCCCTTATTTATCGCGAGAAAATAGATTTAAACCTTTCCGTTCTATAGTCTACTTCCCTTATTTAATTCTCATGATTTGATCTACCGTAGTATGTTGGATGTCTTGGTTCTTTCGCCTCATGGGTGGGACTCGTTATCTTCTTTTATTTCTACTTCAAACTCTTCAAACTCTGTTTTCTTCAAATCCTGCATTTCTGACTAATCCTCCAGTCTATGCTGGCGACACTAAGAGGTGAAGGGTGATTGAACTGCTTCTCACTATCATACGGTATGAAAATGAAATATATAGGTTGTTGGATCAATTATCGTTTATCAACAAATTTGCTTGAAACTTTGCATTCGTGCAGTTATTTGTAATATGAATTGATAAAAGTGACAAAATTAAATATTAACAATTTGGTTTATTCTTAACTAAATGCCACTTCAACGCTTAATATTATAATACTTAACTTATGTTACGTTATAATTCGATTCTCTCAGTACAGATTTCCCAAGAGCGCAAAGAAATGCGTTAAATATTGTTGTAACGATTATTTCAAAAATCATTTGCGAAAAAACACGTTTTTGTTCTCGCTTAAATTTCGACTTTCACGCGATTACTTCAACTCATACATTGCTCTAAGTTGTAAAATAACTTTACAGCATAATTTTTGCAACATTTATGTCAAATCACCTTTAGTCATTTCCACCGTTTGAAATGATATACGTTGGTGAAGTTAAATTATTATCGTTGAAATATGCACTTACATTTACTGCTCCAGGTATAGAATAAATGAGCAAATGTTTAACTTCTGACTTCAACGAACAACAATAAGTCAATTACCGAGAAGGTAATGGACGAGCTCAGGCTTGACTATGTGGAACACCTCTATCATGGAGGCAACAATAAGGGTGCAATATAAAATTACCTTTGAGAAAAAAATTTTTTGTTTCGATCAGTGCGGGGGGAAAGAAGGACGAAACGATCAGAAGGGAGAGAAAGAGACGGGAAGATGGATGGGTTTCTCTATCTCCTCCAATCTCTTCTCAAACTTCCCTTTCCCACCCCCTTGCAGTTCTGGTTTTTCCGTCCCAGCTGTTCTTTCCTCCATCCAGTTGGGCTTTCTTTTTATAGAACTTTGTTTGTAAAATTTCCTCATCTGGTGTTTGCATATCACGCAGAAACCGTGGCCGAAATACATTATACGTACTCAGGTAACTTTCATTGTTCTTTTTTGTCACCTCAGGAGACGCAATTTGAGGTTTCAAAATTTCTGCATACTTTTATCTTAATGCAAAATATTTCTATCACCTTAATAAACTTATAAATTTGATTAGTGATATAAGTTTCAAAAAAAGGGCAAAACGTTAACAATCATCAACATTTTTTACGAGATGTGATTTAAGTTTTTACTTGCTCGTTATCAGTTATCCTCGATTTGAAATAATTATCTTAAATCATGAGTTTAAAATGACAAGTGCAATATTTCATTTGATTTTTATTAATTTTCGCAACCTATAGGGTAACGTTAGAGCTATAGACAGCAGAGGCTAATCATATGGTAAAAATATGCTTTAAATTTCAATAAAAGTAATTTTAAAATGGTGTGTACTGCATTGCACTACCATTTACGTGGTTTTAGACGTAAACTTTTAAAATAGAGCAGCAAATCTTTTTGACTCCAACGGTAGTCGTAGTAGCAGTAATAGTAAGTAGAGCGTAAGGAGCCAGAATAGAAATGCAGAAACTTCCTTTTTGTTTGATCGATAAACAATATCGTCAAGAGATTTGTCCCGTCGAAGAGATAACGAGTAATCGGAGTCGCTGACGCAGCTCTTCGAAAATCACAAGAGATCGCTAACATAGCTTTTAAGAATAACAGTACGCAGAACAATGACGGAAGCTGAGAATTTTTATAGTATTGCTATAAGCACACATGAAAATTTAATTTTTTATGCAATTTACTTTTTTTCTCGCCAAAATAAAGGATTTTTGAGCTTTCTCTGTCTTAAGCAAAAAGCTAGCTTTAAAACTTTTCCGATCGGCAGACTTCAGCCAGACTTCAGCCAGACTGTGAAAATTTCAGTCCTTGTGGTTGTAATTTACGTAATGACCACGAATCTTATTTGCCTACTTTCGTCATCACCTCAGTTACGATTTCCGCTTAAGTCAGCTGTAATACCAGCTGTAATGCACCGATTGGAAAAAGTGTGGATAACTGCGGCTAATTAGATAAATTTGATAACAATATAAACACATTTTACGAAGGCTTCCACAGTTTTCTTGTTTATTGGAATGTTTCACGTTCACCCCACGTTGCACCATTTTTATGGACGACCGTTTCGCCGGCATTTCAGTCGGCTTAATCAGGTCCTAAAGAATAGCAGAATTGTATGCTGTTATATATAGGGCTCTTGTCTGCTAAATTTCCATTGGGATCTAGTCCCAAGCGCTCTGATAGGCTGAGGATTCGTGAAATAAATTGATAAAAACTATTTGATTTAATGGAATCCGCGACGGTTAATTATATAGTGAAGATAGAATGATGTTCTTAAAAATAATGATGCATCTAATAGTAAGCTGATGGCTTGATAAAGCTCACAACACCATTGAAAGAAAATAATCCATTGAATAAACTGCTGAATACAATGAGAATGAACCTTATGAAGGAAAAGTTGAACTCAAAAAGGATGAATTAATTAGAAGGGGATAAGAGAGACTCGATTCGAGATAAAGAATTGCCCTCCACCCCCAAAAACACTGATTTACACGCGATATTGTATTGCAAACTTTTATGTATGCATGAGTGTGCACTGAATAAATGCTTCGTTTTAAGCGTTGAGTTGATTAAAAGAATTTGCAGATGCATGAACGACGGATTTGGGAATAGCCCCTGCTCGAATTCTCTGCTCGCGTTCTCACTATTTCTGATCATTTAATTACGCAATTAAGTGTCTCATTGAGTTTCACCCAAAGAGAATGCTTGAAGGGCAGATAAACAAGGTAAGAACTGGTGTAGAATGCGGAGAAATAAGAAAAAATGATAAAAAGAGAAGAAAAAGACGCTTTACGGACGGGAGTGGGGGAGAGGTTTAGCACAAAAATCCAGCCACTCCAGGGGCGGAAATCCGCGGGATCATCCTCCTCTCACAGCCTCACTCGTAGGAAAACGACTTCCCTGTCCTAATCTCTTCCTCCCTCAAGAGATTTCCCATCTCTTCCCGCCACTCGACTCAACACCTTCACCGCCGAAGGGTACAGCTCACCGTGGCGAAGCTTCCGACTACGCAAGAGCACTTTCCTCAGCACATCTCCGAGAATGCTCTCCGCTGTGGAAGCAATCGACCTTTCCTTCCTCCTCCTCTATTGGCAAGACCAACAATCTATTTCTGCGTTACAGTTAGCACGCCACTTAGAGTAAGTGCAGCAGTGGGTTGGTGTTTATTAGCATCCATTATTATTCATTATTACAATTATGATGTAAAAGCTGAATTCTGTCAAAAGGCTCACGAAACTGTTGTGGACAAAACCACTGGTGACTTCTTATAATGACGAATTTAAAAGGTAAAAGAACAACGACTATTTATGAATTAACTAAAACGTTATGAGTAAGAAAACTGGGAACATTTATCTCTTATAAGAATACTTGGCATTTTTCTAATATTATGATTTGAGTCATCTCGCGGATCGTCGCGAGGAATTTATAAGGAGGATGATGTTCTCATCTACTTTGTATAAGATTTCTTTTATATATATATATAAAAATAAATAAATAAATATATATATATATACACACAATGGAAAACTTTGTTTTCGTTGTAATACTGAAATTAATGATTTAAGATAAATTTATAATTTGAATTAGGAGCCTGATGTGTCACTTTACTGGATGTGTTAATCTTTACGTTTAAAAAAAATATGATAAGCGATCGCTGGCCAGATATAGAATCTCCAGTTCTACACATTTCTTGCCAGGGGAATTTTTGCATGGGCATGGGTTACTGTAGAGTTGAAAAGTAGGTTATTGTTCCAGTATTAAAACACAATACAAATTATTTATGGAATGGAATCGATAAATATTTCTAATTTATTAAATTGGAAATCACTGGTATTGTCGCCATGGTATAATTTTACATCCATTTGAATGGCATATTGAGTAACTGTGAGGTTCGTGAAAGATACTACCTATCAACTCAAATTGTTACTTTTTCATGTAAAAGGAAAGTAGGGGGTTCAGTGATATTACTATGGATCGGCGAGCTGCCAATTCTCAAGAGGGGCATTAAGAAAGAACCCCTTACGTAAGAGGAAACATTAATAAGTAAAGTGGAGAAGTGAATATGAGTTATAAATGTTGCTGGAGAGATAATATAGGGTCATTACACATTTAAATTTTGTTTCTAGTTAGTTGGTAAAATACTAAAAAAAATACGGGAGCTGACATTTTTGTGATTTGTAATTATTGCGCAAATTATTTTAAATGTTTGTATTTCTAATATTTTACTCGCTTGGTGTGGGAACTTTATCTTTTAAATCAAAATTTATGATTATAATAATACGAATAGTGGAATTTTCGTTCAAAAGAAATGTATTCACATATCAAATTATCTCCGAATACATATAAATAATGAGGCTATAAGATGAGATGGCATTGAATTGTCACAAAATCAGTTTGAAGTAAAAATATTATTTTTATCTTTTTATATTTATTACTTTTAAACACCCTTGTCCAAAGTTTAACGAAACTCTGCAGATATAAAAGAAAAATCCTCCTAAATGTTTCCACCGATGTTTTCAAAATAAAAATAAAAAAGTCATAACTAAATAGCTTGATTCTTCCTGTCACCAGAGATTACCCGAAAGGATATAACGGTACCTGCTGCACACAAGGTTTCAGCCTACGAATGCATTCTGAATCATATCGATATGTTCTTTGACTTTGGAAGCCACTGTCAAAGCTGAGAACCCCAGACTATTTTGTCGGATTAATGCTGGTTATCACGGGTGGATTCGCCTTGTCACTCCCGCCTCCTCACTTCTCTCGGGTCATTGAGCCTGTCCTCGGGAGCAAATCATCTTCGATTGTTGGGGAATCATCGCGACGTCGGGATCATATCTCAACCGGTTGCCGAAGGGCCTTCTCCTGTAATCTTTCTCTGCTTCGCTACCTCCTGCCAATCCCAAGGGGTCAAGCGCTTACGGCTCGTCAGCAGACATCCACATCCCTGACCCCTTCAGCTCATTTCAATCCTCGCCCTCACTCCACTCCCCCACCCTCGTCTCTCAGCTAACATGCCCTGCAAAAAAAGATGGTGTAGGTATTCTGTCTGCCAGGAGGGGGCAGATCGAGGAAGATTTCTCAACGTCAATCAGAATGAATAGGCGTTAATTCTAAGTGACTCTCATGAACTCGCTCATGGAATCATTAGGAGGGTATGAGAGAAACAGGAAGTGACGTCGAGAGGAATAAGGTGGGAGAGTGGAGTATTCCACCTCTTCTTAATGGCTGTTTAGGGGGCAACCTGGGCCCCTATATTCCTAAGAGCACGATATTTTGTAAAATTGGGTGAACTTGTATCAATACATGCTAATCCACCGTTATCTGCCGTAGGAAGTACAGCGACGATGAATAATTCTAGGTGATAGGCCTGACTCCACCTTTTATATCCCACCATTGCATCCCTTCTATGCTTCAATTATCCTCATACGTTGTATCATTGGAGTCCTCCAGTACTAAAGACACCGTATACATCTCGTCTTCATATCTATCACTCCTAATTCAAATATCGTTATTAGATTCACATCCTTTATTTTGAGATGCCAAAACAAGGAAGCTTCTTCTTTTTATGCAAAACCATTATGGGAGAATCCAGCTTAATTTATGACCCTCTCATTCCTAACTCAATACATCCTACTTGTACCGCAAACATGTCTCAAGTGCCAATTTTCTATTGTACTTAGCCTAATATGCTTTTATTGGCATACCCACAAATAGATACGAACCGAATGAGTAACATGTGTGTAAAAGGAAGCAAGTTACAATAATTTTTGAAAGTAAATGTTTCTATGATCCCAAGATAATTTTTGATCAAAAACTGAATATTGATGTGAAATTTTAAGGCCGACGGCTAAGGTCAGTGTTCGATCATCACGTGTGTCAATATTCGCATTCGTGAGCGTCAATTTTATTTTATTATTATATCAACTATTTTGTGTCACTCTAAATAATAACTGAGAATAAAAATGAATCATCATTGACTGTAAAAGTTAGAAGAGACAATTTTTTATCGCTAGAAAACCATCACTACTTTTTTATATACAACTATGCCGCGATATAAATATTAAGAAGTTGATCGGGATTTCCTGCTAGCTAATACGGACATCATAGGAACTATGTACATCAGGCCAATATAAATACATGCATAATGGAATGGTATTGCCTTTGTAGTAATAACATGATCGGTATGCAAGGTGGTGGAAAATCTAGAAATTCGAGAAAGTGACGAGAGAAACTTACTATGGGTACAGGCTTGAAGCCATACTATGGTAATATGTATTAGGTCCAGATCTGTTAGCAATTCAATGGACTCATAGTTGGATTCGGTAACGGATTTCTGCTGAGTATTGCTCAAGGAAAACAATTAATTATTAACTAGTTTTGGTTGAGGCGTACGAGAGAGTTCATTGGGACATTTCTGATGCATACGAAGTAATCTAACGTGCTTTTATTTTTACAGTCAGTGCGGAATACGCTTGGGGTCGGTAAGTGACCGAGAATCCATCAGGGACTCGGAGGATTGGTCCATCACTTTACTGTGTTTGAATAATACACGTCGTGGCCGAGACCTCAGAATTATAAAGCATCTGAAAGGTAGCCGACTTTCCCTCAATTTGAATGAGGTGGGTTTATTAGATAATTTCATTACCCTTAGTACATTTTAGGATAATGAATACTGGAAGAGGAAATGGGGGAATATAGGATATTTATTTGGTGTAATTCGAATGCAGCATAATGAGTCTCGGAAGGGCACCATAATAGTTCATGTTTGTCCGCTGAAACATTAATTTCAGTCTCAGCGGGACTGTTGAATCATAACATACCTGGTGAGACACTGTCAGTTTTGATTGACTGAGAAATTATTTGCTAAGACGCGTAATTAAGCCGTACTATGTGGGACTATAGAGCTGCGCTGCTCTGCGCATCCCATAATTGGATCATTAATATTTTTGTTGAAAACACCTCAAATCTATCCCTACGTTTATGGAGCATCGCTATAAAATTAAATTTTTGTCGCAGTGATATAATTTTAATTGCAAAATACAGCACATCTAACTTTATAGCATCCTTTAGCGTTTACAAAGTACTTGAATAATGTTGAACATTTTTTTATAACTGATGCGATTCCGTTTAACAAATGTTTTATCAGGATTTCTCCAATTACTGACAAGTACGTGAATCCCTTGGCAGGAAGATAATGGGAAAACTTTGATGGATATACTAATTGAAGTTTGAAAATGGAAAGGGGATTAGAATTGGATTGGAAAAAAGAATGTAAGTACTTTTTGAAAAAATATTCTGGCCTCTCTTATTGCACAAGGAAACTAGGACAAAATTCCTCTGTAATACTCCAAAAATAATGCATAAAAACTAATAGCAATTCCTGAGGATTTGACAATCCTATCAAAAGGATGATTAACGTTCAGTAATCTATCGGGACTTATTCTCTCGTCAGTTGACCACAAGAATAATACTACGACGGAATTCTTGAAAGGATTATCCCTCGGACGAGATTCCATTTTTGATAACCTCCTCGAAATCCTCTGGTTACTCAATTCTAATTTTTCGTTTATTTGCGACCTCTCCCGTTGACTCTCTCACACTCTGCTCTCGTTAATCATTTCGTGCACCCATTCCTCCAATTATTGTTCTCCCA
Source organism: Ceriagrion tenellum (assembly GCA_963169105.1). Classification (NCBI taxonomy): domain Eukaryota; kingdom Metazoa; phylum Arthropoda; class Insecta; order Odonata; family Coenagrionidae; genus Ceriagrion; species Ceriagrion tenellum. The sequence goes on from OY720640.1 coordinate 38,023,011, forward strand.
TATTACCCTTCTTTTCCACACATTTCCTCAACACCCACAGCATCTTCCCCCGGTTACTCTTGGCCTACTCCTAGCCTCGCTAGGTTGAGAGGATAGCCAGAGGAGTTCGAAAACCCTCGTTTAGTTTGCTCTGCCACTAGTTATACTTGGGTAGAAAATAAATAGTTCTGTATAATACTTAACATTATTTTATCAAATTCCTGTGATTTCATCATTCTGTATAATTTATTATTGCGATAGCAGTAAGGTCTTTAATGGATAATAAGAAAATCTCTATTGATTCCAAGCTAGAGTTTTCCCTTGTGAACTCTTAAGCAACAGAATGGGCTTATAGAAAGGAGATTCTTTTAGAATTGTTGTTAATTTCAGGAAATTTAGGACAATTTATTCAGTGTTCTCCGAATTTCGTGACAAAGGCAATTTAATATTAAAAGTTTCTATTTTATTTCATTTACTTTTTTATGATTCTCTTATTATATATGTGCGATCATTATTCCTAATTTTATTTTGCAAGAGAAACAGACTGCATTTTATAAGAATAAGTATTACGTATATTTCTTATTAAGATTGAAGTGAGTATGTAATCTGAAGTCGTACCTTAGTCTTTATGTTTGCCGTAAGCAGTCAGCTATAGGAAGAATAGCGATATTTATTGGTGTGAGTTAGAAATTGAGCAGTTCATTAAAGTGTAGTATGTAATCGTAGTTTTAAGGTTATCATTTTAAATATTAAGGGATTATCCTCTTTATATCGCAGTAACTCAGATCCTCCTCCAATCGACCCTTTTTATTTTCAAGAGGGAGGAGAACCAATTCTTTTGCCTTCATTTGCCCTGTCTCTCTGTTCTCTTTTCTATTTTACTTTTTTAACTACCCCAAATTCTCTGCCCTCACGTTGCCTCTCTTACCCTTACCGTTGCTTCCGGCCGATGGTGCTGCCCACCCCTTTGCCGAGCCATTTCCGCGACTTGTCCGGTCGAATCAGTTTGATTCCAGTTGTTTCGATTTGTATTCTCAAGGATACGTAAAAAGGTCGGGGAAGGTTTGGAAGGAAGTGGAAGAGGAAATATAATGGTATTTTGGTAGAGAGAATGATAACGATAGTTTAGAGGTGAGAGAGGTGAATACCTAATTAGGGTGAATAATTTTCAGTTAAAGGGGGTTTGAGCTAAAATGAGTCCCACAGCTACCTATTTATCATGTGCTAATGCTTTGAACTAATCGAGGGCCAAATAAAGTACTTCTCGTTTTTTTCTCTCCCAAACCAAATATTCATTGCTACGGAGAAAATAATAGCTTATTTTCCAGCTACACTGGTTTCTTAGTTGAAATATTATATATATATATATATATATATATATATATATATATATATATATATATATATATATATATATGTGTGTGTGTGTGTCCGTCTTTAGAGCGCTTGCTTGCGCTTTACGGCATCCAATTTCCAGGCCTCTCTGTTTTCCCAATCTCCTTCTTGCAGGTTTCTCTCCGCCATGGCTTTGGTTATTCCGCTTCTCCATGAGTTAGGTGGCCTTCCTCTCCTTCTCCTTTCATAGGGTTTCCACTCCATGATGGTGCGGGGCAGTCTTTCTTTGAGCATCCTCTGAACATGTCCGTACCACAGCAGTTGTTTTGACTTGATTTCGTCCAGAATGGCTGTTGTCATTTTCATAATTTCTCGAATTCTCTCATTTCTTACTCTATCAAGCCTGGATTTTCCGGCTGCCCTTCTGAGGAAGTCCATTTCTGTAGCTAAAAGTTTCTTTTTGTCACTCACATTCATTTGCCATATTTCACTCCCATATGTAAGTTGAAAAAGTTAGTTGAAATATTGAGTTATCGAATTGCCCAAAAGCTCATTTACTTCATTGAACAGGTTCAAACTGGAGATGGGACGTGTTGACAGAGGCTGAATTAATATGGAATGAACTCTTGTTGTAATCGGAAAAAGGGTTTTAATAGAATAGTCACTTGAAAACATGTCAAGGTAAGATAAAAAGGCAAAGGATAAACAACAACAATTACAAACATCGTGTTGCCTGAGAACATGGGGAAACCATAATTTGTTTATCCTGTTGTTCCTATCCTAATATTTTTTCGGGAAATCGACATATTTCTAATTTGGCTGGTCTTGCACTTCATCAAGACTTGCTCTTCAGTGATTAAGAGAGACAGTGCGACCTCACCTGCACACTTTTTTTGAGTACTTATTCCGAGCTTGTCAAAAATCTCGAATAGTCTTCCAGGATTTCCGGAATTCTGATACGTGGGTATCATAACCATCCTGATGAACTGTGAATAGTGCGTAAAGCCCTTTAATGCCACTCATTTGAAAAGGCTTGGCTTAGCCTCTACGGCATACGTCGCAGCCTCACTTGAAAGTAGGGATAAGGCCCTCCAAAACATATCTGTTGTGAACTGTCATTAGGTTATCGACGTACAAACTGTAAAAATGTGGTCAATCTGTACCATAAAATTTTTTCACAAATCTTGATGCTCTCCGTTGTGCGTGACTATGGGAATGATTTTACTTCGTTGGGATAGCAATCAACAGTGGAATATCTTTAAAAAGGCCTATAGAAATAAAAAAATACCGTTATTCCACTTTTCATAAAATTTTCTCGGTATTATTTCAATATACTCCATTTACAATGGGCTGTGACGATAATTTTTACCCCTTCTCAAAGAGACCACGACTTGGGGCCGTGCTACGTACTTACGTATTAATCAAAATGTAATTATTCAATGTAACTAACTGTGGAAATTATGCTGGTATGGTCTTTATTTCTCTAATATGAAATTTCCAATAATTAATTTAAATTAGAGTGAACTTACAAATGATCAAACTTGTCTGTAGTAAAAATAAATTCAATTACTCGCGCTAGCCAAACAATATGCAGTTTTCCTCGCTGAAAATTTTGCCATGCCCTGAATGTCGCCGCATCGGCCGGCAATACGATATTGAAATGTTAAAATAATCAAACCATCAAAAGAAATTCGCGCCGTCCGAGAGGGATTTTATCCGAAGGGAATCATCTCTCTCCGCGCCGCGGCAAACATCTTTAGTTCAAATCGGGAGATGGCGTTGCCTTCCCCGTGGCCGGGCGAGGGAGTGCTACGACCCACTTCGTTTGAAGACCGCTCTTTGGCCGAACCATTGGCGCAAATTTCAACCAATTTTAGTCGTATATTTTTATTTTGTTCAACGCTGAACAGCTTGTCTGGGATGAGGGGAAGAAACGTCCCTTGCAGTGTAATTTGAATTTAATAAATTCTTTTTGAACATTTATTAATGGAAAACTAAGTAAATGACCACAATATTTAGTTATTAAAAGTAGTTACAATTTCAGGAAACCGGAAAAGGAGATAAACAGGTTACTATGTACATACGTGTGGAACGTCAACAAGCAAACGTAAATGATTTTGCATTTTTAAAATTTATATCTATGGTTAATAATATATAAACAAAATAATATAAACAAATTTCCATTTCTCATTTTGTCTTTTCAAAGTTAGATGAAATAAGTAGAATAGTACGTATTTCTTAAAACCAAATTTTAGTTACTGTATCCTAATACTATATCATCCTAGGTGAGGGCTAAGGCTTAAAAAGTGCCTCGGGCGGTACCAACTCTATCTAAAAGGACAGCAAAACTCCGCTCATACCAAAAGTGGACGATTATCGGTTGCTGAAGGTGAAACAAATGTTGTTGAGCGGAATTAAGTACCGAACTATTCCCAGAGAGGCTTCTGAAATCCAAATCTACTTTATCTATTCCGTTTATCGAATATGTTTCCTTATTCTTTGGATAACTTTCTTTTCAGAGTATAGCTACTAAGTTTTGCCATGTATATACGCCACTGCTTTTCCGTCGCATAAACTCTCAGCTTCCTTTCTGCCGCACTTGTGAAATCCCTCCAGGTTTTATCCTATTTCTCGCCAGCTCTTCTCTTGAAATCCTGTATACCGTTTCCGATCGGTCTCCTTGGAAAAGATTCACACCACCTACTCATCAAATCCCACCGCTTCTCTCGGATGTCCAAAACACCGCCCGGCCTCATGGTCAGGAGTGATCGATACTTCTCGCCGTCGGCCACCCCTTTGTCTTTTGACATTCCATTTTCTTCTGCTTCAGAAGATGAATAGCTTCCCATTACATGGATCATCGCGTATCCCTTGGGATATACGATATTGTGAATGCATCGATACTATAGTATCAAACTAACAGAAGAATAAGAAGTGATGCTGGGGTCACATTGAATAAAATATTGATACAAACCGATTTGGAGAGGAATATCGATTTTTGTCTGAGCTGGGACAAGAGAAATAGAATTTTCTAGAACTCTTTACACAATACAATTCATATAAATAATTTCTTATTTTCAATGATACTGATACCACTATTATGTCACTACTGAGCACTATTGAATTAGCCCTTTATTTTTACATGCTGATTTTTATTATTTTGGTACTCAAATGCCTTTGTAAGTACCTTTATTATGTTTAAGAACTTAAAATTTTTAAATACACAAATGGTGATAGTTTTATGCTGTTATTTCAGCAAAGATCAATGAATACTAACGGGGAAATTTCGCAACAAAGCAACTTCAATTCAAAAGTTTCACCGGGAAAATCACCTGTGAAAACACACTTTCATTCTGATGAAGGCTTCCGAGGGGCTTAGATGGAGGTTGATTCCTTTTTTCGGGTTTTCCGCCGCGTTGGTTCATGTTCTCCTCAACATGAACCAACGCGGCGGAAAACCCGAAAAAAGGAATCAACCAACCCACTTTCATATATCATGCAATATCGATAACCGTTGCTGCACGCAGATTATTGATTAGAGCAAAATATCAAATACTTTATATTAGTGTGCGATCCTGTGTATCGAACCATGAGTTCCCATATTGGTGTCACACCGGTAATATATGATTACTCCTATTTCCTCGTTCTTACGGATATATCTTGTCGTCCCACCAATAACTATAAGCTCATGGCGCTCCCCCCTCCCTACAACCCGTCACGACATCTTCACACTTATCCCTCCTCAAAACTTGTTCTGTATTTTTGTCTGCTGCAATATTGTAAACTGGAGAGTTTGGAATCGATATCTGAAATCTCTAGCCATGTAATCACATAGAGACATATCTCTTTTGAACTGGATACCTGCCCTGTAATAATTGAATCTCAGTTGGATGAATATTTGTCCACTAATTTTATCATCGACTGCTGACTGTCTGCGATTCTTATTTTGTTCAACTCTGAGCTAGAAAACAAAATTTAATCATCATGACTCTTAAGACATAGCTATTAACATAAGGAAATTCTTCCTGAATTCGAAGATGATAAAAAATGGTATCCATTAGATATTAATTCAGCTCAAAACTATAGCTTTTTACATAATAACTGGCGATAATAATGTGCTCATCGTGTCGAGGTTTTACAGGGCGTATTAATCAATGTAGTTTTTAATCCAATTGCTAACGAAGTTCTGATTCTAGCTATCTGCCTACGTCTTTCTGCCTTGTTTTGATGCTCAGTTCTGGGAGCTAAAGTGTGATTGTACGAGTCATAATAAGTCCATAGAATATTTTCCATTTTCCCGCATTCCACTTCGTGATACTTATCATCTCATTTTTCCTCTCCGTCTTCAGCTTTGATGCTGACCTTCTTATCCTTTTATCAGTTGCTTTTGCTCAAGAATTTCTTGTTATGACTACCGCAGATGCCATGTTTTCTCCCGCTATCGAACATAAAATCTCGGGTTTAGTGCGCAGGGATGGTACGCTGTAGTGATTCGAGCACAAGTTGCTCTAATCAATTCTATTTCCCTAAAAAATAACATGCTTTAAATACTATTTCACCATCAAAATATAGCAACAATATTTGTATGACTATTATATAACTTCTTTCAGCCTCTATAATTCTGTATTCAAGGTATTTTGTTATCTTGCCACAGGTCTAGAATAGTGACATACTAATGTCGATTCACTAGATGACCATAAGAATGCATTTTAAACATATAAAATTACATTAGCACAACTTTTCCGAACAAATTTTGTACCCTACATAATTTTTATTGTGTCTCATCTAATAAGAAAAGAATGATAGGTAGATATTTTTACATATTAGAGTTGTTTAGGTTTTAAACGTAAAATTATTAAGAAATAAGGGTAAAAAATCCAAAAAAGTTGTCATTGAACAAAGTGCGCCGTTAATTACTCTCTTGAAATGATTTTTACATCACTACTAATAAAGATAATTAAAATATCCTCCGCACCACGTGGATAACTTTACCGCCATTATAAGAGCAGCAGAAGTGGCCCAAAATCCTTTCGCTTTAACACCGCTCTATTCTGCTCTTTATCCCATTTTGTGAGCTCTTCTCCCGGCCATCGCATGTCTAATCATTTCGAAGGACGTGAAATAATCAAGAAAACAGAACGCTAATTGTGCTCGGGGGAAAATTTGCACAGAATGGCAAGAGCGGAAAGGGCATGATGTTTTGCGACAGGGAAAATGGATGGCATTCTTTGATGGGATTCCGACGACTTAATCAGGGGAAGTATTCAAAAGGCCCGAGGCAATATGAGATCTGGGAGAGAAAGTACTGTGGTGAACATAGTTTCTGATTTGGCTGGGGTTTGATTTGGAAAGAGTGTTATGGAGAGGTGGAGGCTGATAAAGTGGAAAATCGTTCTTGTGATATTAAAGACCATACTCTAAAAATGTTACATAAATTTAAGCAGTTGCAAAAAAACATGGTGCATGTATAGTAGTAATAATGAGGTGCAAATGTATTTTCTATTTTAAAACTTCTACTTTATTAACAAAAGGTCCACATTTAGGGTTTAACTAAACCCACACCGTACACTAAAAACGCTTTTACAATTAATGATTTTTTGCAATTATCTATGGATAATTTCTTTGTACAATTATGCTATTGTTAAGGATAAATTACAACACATTCAAGCTACATACCATCGTATTCATAGCTTGTTGAATTCTGTGTCCCAGCGATCTGTGGGTGGGGAACTTCGCGGTGAGGATAGATCCTTTGGTGGGAAATTATTTTATTGTATCCTACTCTTCCTCTTACGGGAGCACCGGGTGCTCTTCACCATCACTTTCTCTCCACATCCGTTCCATTCCCTGTCGTAGTTCTCTCCAGCCTCTTTTCCCCTCTGGCACTCCATGAGTGCAATAAGTGTTATATTTGTCACCTATGTTGAGTGTCGTGGGACGACTCAAGACCATGAACATTAATGAATATCGAAACTAAAGTTCCAGAAGAGAAGCAAAGATAAGAGCACGATTTCTGAATTGCTCGTCCTATGAATATCGTTTTTGTCCACTAACACGTTTACTGCCGTCATAGAAAAAAATAGAATACCCCAGGGATACAATGTTTTTTCCTGAAAAGAAATTTCCAAGCAAAACGGATGTTTTCTAAGGTACAAAAAAATCAATATTAGCTTATTGTATTAAGGGTGCGTTATATTGAACTCATTAAGTAGAAGAATAAATGTTTCCGTTTTATAGCACGTAGTAACGTACTATTCCCAGTGCAAATGCATAGAGAGTTGAGATATATTTGTGTGTATCACGAGATCCAGTTTTCAAAAATTAGTTGGTTGAGTTTGAAAATTCCGTAGCCCTCTCTCAGAACTGTCCCCTGAGCACTATCAGTAACTTTTGCGAGAGCTACATATTGACCCCCCCCCTCTTTTGTGTCCTTTGTCGCCTCCGCGTCATCCTCTCCTCTTCATATTCTCATCACTCAACCTTTCCTCTCTCCTACTTCCTCACCTCCTGCTTCTCAAGCCCCCCCTTCCCGCTTTTTGCCTTCTGTGGAAATAATTCAGTCTTGGGGAGTAATTAATATCTTTCTCTTAATTTCACATGAATGGCTCCATCGCGGGGTGGGCGGCAGAGATGAGAACACAGGGACTAAGGTTGTTAGTGAGAGGAAGCGTTGGAAATTTGTATGTAAGGAAAGTAAGCACCAGGTCGGGAGACGAAGGAATTGAAATTTAAAGACAGAGGGAAAGGTGAAAGGAAGGAGGAAGAATATGAAGCCTCCTCCAGGGACAATTTGAGAAATTTTGCCCCTCAAAAAGTTGCAATGTGCTGACGGAAGGTTTCCAAAAGACCGCTAGCTCAAGATAACGGGCTTTGAGGAATTTGCGGCCCTAAAATAAATTTCCGATCTATAGCTTCTTAGCAGAAGCTAAGGTAATATATAATAGTCTACTGTTATTTTCTGGATACTCCAAACAAGATGGAATAATGTACGGCTATTCATAAGTCATTATCATATAGGAATAGCGATTAGTATGAGTAAAGAGATATAATAATAATCAAATAGACGACTTAAGAGTATACTGATCAAATATAGTAGTGACACGGACGGTAGGTATTTAGCTATACGTTCTACAAGAAATTTAATCCACCGTGAAAGAAAAAGCCTGCAAGTAAAAGACAATTTATGAAAGAGAATCTTTATAAATCAGAAATGGATGCTAGATGTTTAAAGAATGAGGAATGAAAGATAAAAGTGTGGCTACGAATTCTGCCTCGTGGTACTTGGGCAAAATATGACGGCTATAACCGGTTTAGAAAGACAGAGTAGTGGTGGACATTGATAAGAATTATCGAATTCATATAACGTAGCCTCGTAACGCCTGTGTCAACAATCAAACCGAGTACCTTGTCAAAAGCAGTGAACTCAATTAAGCATTCAATACTGATCATTTTACACGCATAGTATTACTTACGTTGATTTTAGCCGCATGTATTTAGAAAAAACGTGCTTCTAGTGTATTATGTTACTGCATTATAGCTCAGGTTCATTAATCGTTCATTCATGGTAACTAGTGCTAGCGATTGTTAGTAATCATTTTTAGTTGGTATTACTAATTGGATGAAAATCACCCGCTATGGAGATGCATGAATATGTGAAAGTGACAGTGGCATAATTATTCGCATTTTTTAGGGGCTCAAACACATCGAGGTACATGGCGATGGCCCCTGTCTTGGAAACAGATTTATTAATTTTTTTACATCTCTTTTTTAAATTTTAAATTTAGTGTTACTTAACTTGAACATTTATTTAGCTCCATAGGCCTACGAGCATCTGTACTTTCATTCAACTCCTTAGTGAAATTCATTTATTTTTCAAGTATCCCATGTCGTCAATATTACTTCCTCAGTCATCTTAGGTTGTTATGATGGTATCATATGGCTAATTATATGGCTACGTATGATTATCCAGGCATATTTTATATGCTTCAATATTTCCTTTCACAGCCATTTCAAAACTTCCGCCCACATTCTCCGACCTTTCTTTCTTCTGTTTTCTCTTTCCTCCCTGGACATTCAATTCTTATTCTGAGTGCACCATTTTTCATGTTCTTCCAATCCTTTTCAATACCAATTTCGGACTGTATATGTCGAAACATCCGATTCCATCGCTATTGATATAGTCGTTTTACGTTTTATTCGACTAATAGGTACACTGCATAAACATCTTTTGATTTGTCTTGATATTTGTTTGATTTATCCATTTAGTATACATTTCTACCTTACCGATGAGGACGAAGTTATCTAAGCTTATCATAACCTCCATAGACTCTGGTGTCTATAACTTGGCCCACTATATTTATTTGGTATTCTATTTTATTTAACTGCTGATTCTAATCGTCTTGCAGTCCATGTGTACTCGTGAATATCTTTTTTTTTTGAAGAAGATAATCTGAATCTTAAGTTCAATGAAACTAGCAAGGCCTTTTACCATTTGTTCGTTGTAATAAATAATGTCTTCACCAAACATGCTAATGCAGTTAGCTATTGGTCTATCTCTTGCTTTTACATCTCACAATATACACTATCTGGTCAGCTTTTGTGGATCTGTAGACAATTTTATTATGTTGTTAAATGTTAATATGTTTTTAAATTGTTATTAAATGTTAATGTTTATTAACATTTAATAACAATTTAAATAATTTAATTAACAATTAAATGTTCTGTATAATTGTACAGATTCCTCTATTATATCTTCTTCCGGGGCATATACATAGATGTGGCAAATATTTGGCCTTTTCAAACATAACTTAATTTGAATTAAAGTAAAAGATTACGTATTTCTCGAAATAATTTCACCTGCGTTGCACTCATAACTCTTGGCACTATTTTCTAATGTCTTTTTGATAAAGACTGCTACTTCCTCTCCGGCTTTTTGTTGTTGGGCAACACCATTGCAAAACATTGCATTATCTTTTATATATTTGCTCCCTTTTAGTTTATTCTTTGTTCCATATATTTTACCTATGTCCACATTAGCAATTTCAAGAACTTTTGCCAATTCAATTTATTTACTAGGTAGTGGTCAAGCAGTTCATGATTAATTTTTTCCATAATCCAGTTGTTGTTCTCACTCTTGCCCCGTTCGTTATCTTCTAATCAAATCGGAGTTTCGTGGCTATTATAGTTTCTACCTTTAGTCAAATCTTTCCAGGCCGCGTTACGTGAGCTGTGCAGAAATAGCTCTGTGAAGAGGCTGCAGCAGCCTTGATGTTTCTGAGCATGAATGTTATAAATTTGGGTTTTTCTTCCCATATGCTCATTCTTGCTCTTTGAAGTTTGGATAATTTTATTCCACTTTGATACCGTAGGATAGTTCTCACCTGTAACCCTAGACAGGGACCCTCATTGGTTGCTACCATCCGGGACATATGGACCCAGATTTTTAACGAGGTTGCTAATCCACCGGCTCCTACTTCCTCGTCACCAGTAGGATGAGTCCCGATCTTGCTACCGGCAGAGGAGAAGTTACAAAGCAGACATAAATATAGATTTCTCTCAGCTTTATTGAATGTTCACTTTGACTCCGTCCTGGCATCCAGTATAGACTAATCATTTTTTATGTGAATGTTCGCATCCGTTCTTTAGTCATCCTGCAACTTCGATTAACTTGTGCCTCGCTGCTTCTCAGTTTATCTCATTAATTTTGTAGCTCACTATTCCTAAATATCATAAAAATAAGGAAAGAAGAATTTTTAAGCATACTTTTCTAAAAATATATAAAAAAATCTAAAAAAGAATTATCTTAACATCGTACTAAAAGAGAAAAATAACATTTCTCGAGTAAATGAAAATTTAGCCTAGTACCGGAAATAATTAAATTCATTTAAAGGAAATTAGCCACACAATAATAAGACCACAACGAAAGCGTGGGGCGTTCTTTCATATTTTATATCAAAATAAACTCATTAAATATGAAGATTTTGGTATTCAATGGAATAATGAGCTTAAATATACAATTTCTAGAAAATCTTTAAATGAACTTAAGTTAAGGTGCAAAATATGAATGAGGTCGCGCCCCACGCTTTTCATTGTGGTCTTATCATTGGTGGCTAATTGCAATGTGTGGCTAATTTCCTTTAATTGATTTTAATTATTTCCAGTACTAGGATAAATTTTCATTTACTCGAGAAATTATTAAGTTTTCTTTTGTAGTGCGATGTTAAGATATTTATGTTTTAAGATTTTTTAATATCTTTTTAGAAAAGCATTCTTAAAAATTATTTTTTTATTTTTTACGTTTTAGTCCTGGTTAATAAAATGTTTAAAAACAACAAGTAGATTTATAAAAATTTTATTAACTACGACTAAAAGAACTACGACTTTTTACGAGAAAATAGATTCGCTAGGCTGTAGACTCGATGTGACGCCTTGATTGACTTAAGGGACGAAAGTTGGACACTTTGGCACTAACTCGATTAATGTCCTAAGCTGAATGAAGTGGTAACATGGACCAATGGCTCCATGGATCCAGGACAGGGGAAAAGCAAGCTGAAGAAAAGCATATGAATATTATAATTGACCTCAAGGTCCTTCCTCTCCAGCGTCGCATTTTAAAGGGTTTTGGCACGTGGAATCGTATACTGATCCTCCTGTATCATTACGGTTCGATAATTAAGAATATTCTTTACTTCCATATTTAGAGAATACAAATTTCGTACTTTTCCACAGAATTTTATTTGCGTGGTACAATGCGTTTCGCCTGATGATGCCGCAAGTGGGTGAAACGCGTTGTACCACAAAAATTAAAGTACTGTGGAAAAGTATGAAATTTGTATTCTCTAAATATGGAGACTATTTACTTCCACGAAGTGCAGCCTGAAACTGTAGAGTGTATTCTTTACGTTTTAATAGGATACGCTATCGTCTCTTATAGAGCTAAACCTGTGGAGATTTGTCCATTTTTTAATTTATTTTTAAAATACGTTCCCAGATATAGAAAAACGATAAATCTAACCATGCCGACAATTATGTAAAATTCACACAACGGGTATCTCTAGCATCATATGCACGGTATCTGTGATGACTACTTGCTCCTTAAAGCCCCCATGAGATTCACTGTTCAAGAGGACGCCTGGGTAGCTTGATTGGTTTGAGAACTCTACGCAAAATCTAGGGACCTGGGTGCGATTCCCATTCCAGGCGAATGATTTTGCCACAGTAAATATCACACAATTGTGTGATCACTCGCGGGGGACTCCGTTAAAGTTACTGCGCGGCTAGTTCCGTGGTTCTTTCAAAATAACCATGCTGAATTTATCGATCAATTATACTATTATATTAGTGAATCGTTGCAATTTTTGGGCTAGTTTATTATATTTTGGCTGATGGACTTATAGTGCATACTTAGATTTTAGATAAGGCAACAATTATTTTATAGCGTGTATGTATATTGAGGTTGCTGATAGCGATATTGCAAGACATTGAGAAATTTATATATCTGTCAAGCATGAAGGATATTAGCTTAAGTAAAAAAAATAATCAAAGTAAGAGTTTGGTACCTTTCTAAAGCATTCATTTTTTAAATTAATTAACGCAGCATTAAAGTCAACACTCCGGAAAACAATGAAACACTCCAAAGTCCACTTAAAATAGTAAGCATCAAGCTAACATTGATTGCAATTTAGTGCCATCTACAACCAATTGAACTCTGAAAGATTTTTGTTAAGACAACAATGATGGAGCATTAAATGTAAGAACGTAAAGGAAGTAACCCATTGATAAGAACTTGAATAGTACAAAAATCTGCTTGAAAAACAGCCTCGTAAAGATGGTGAAAACGTTTTTTCTTAAAAATACACTGTGAAGTAGAATATTTCATATTCTTAGGAATACTGTTCCATAGCCTTGACCCAGCAACACAAAAAGATCTTTGGTAAGCGGTTGTTCTATGATTAGGGGTGATTTTATATTCGGGATCCATTCTGGTTGTTACATTTTACTTCTCGTTGACGGGAAAAAATGCAAAAAACACCCACGTTGTTCAATACAATACATAAATGTTCCAAGCATATGTTTTATTCAATTTTTGACCAGAAAAAGAGGAATTTGACGTAGAGTTGGTGAAAGGGAGAGAAGGAGGGGAGGAGAGTGAGGCAACGAGAGGAAATAAGGCATGGGGAACCAAATTATTTCGCGAAAATAGGACGTGGCATACACAGGAAAGGTAAAGAGGCAGGTGGTTTAAATCACCAATCGAAATTGCTGTATTAAGTGGTTTCACCGGCAAAGGACACTTTCATGATTTTAATCAAATTTTGGGTTCATGTAGAATAATATAATCTCTATCTGATATAAACAAACAGCAACATACTCCCTTTCTCCGCTACTTTTATCGCAAATTAAAGATGACATTACATAACATTTAATGGAGGAATGCAAGAAACAGGAGGAAATGTGGTATTCTCCATCAAATAATTGTGCCTTTTAAATGGAAAACTGTTTTTAGCCTTTTATAGAGCACAATAATTTTTAAACAATTTTTTTTGCCGTTTTTGCGCTGAATTATTTGTCAATGGTAGAATCACCTTTCCTTTGATGAGAAGAAATTCTTTTATAAAAATAATTTCGTGGTCGATATTCCAACCAGCGTCCATTCACCACTAAAATTTAGGTCAAGCAAGATATTTATTAATTTTTTAAATAGTTAAACTAATAATAACATTGACATTTTTTCAGTTTATGTATGAAGTGTAGTTTTTGTTATATGTTAATTTTTATTTTTTTTATAAAATTTTATATAAATAATTTTATATAAAATAAATTTTATATAAATTTTAAATAAAAGTTTTGTTAAATGTTAGTGTAGTTTTAGTGGATACAATTACTAATTTAAAAAAAACAATGCAAATTAATTAAAATTATTTCTTGTATTTTTAATATTTTCTTATGAATATTTGAACACGGGTATAGTTTTTCCCCATTAAAATTGCAATTTTTAATGAAAACACTTTTATTTTATGACGAAATATCGAACATATATCTTCTTATTTTTGACTAGTAAGAATATTTACAAATACAACAGCCAGCAGCATAAAATTTGAGATTTTCAAAAATATATACAAATATGTGTAGAGATAAATAAAATGCTAATTATCACCTTGTTATCTGAGCAATTTGCTAATTATTACGAAAATTGAGGTCAAAATATGGTAGTTCCGTTGGAATAGCGCAGTATTCGGCATCAATGACTATAATAATGTTCATTGAAATATAATAGTGGAATAATTAGTATTTTTCCTGCCTTAATTTGGGTTTTTATTAGGTGACGCATTCTAACAGTGAAAGCAGGATTTTAAAAACCATTTGAAAAAAGTTGGAATTTTGTATTTCCCTTGACTCGTATGCCTCCTTAATCTATCTTGGAGTTTTAATTGTGAGACAAGGCGAAACGGGTTGGAATATAATGTAGAGTCATTTTATTTCTAGAAGCTCTTGTGCCGGCAGGAAGGTTTTTTCGACACTCCACACAAAATTAAAGTCCTTCGATATCGATGGTATTTATTCCTCCTTTGATACAGGCTTTTGAAGGCATTTCCACCACAAGTCCACCATTAATGTGCTATTTGAGCATTTACTGTCATCACATACCCAAGGAAATCTGCGTATATGCGGCACATGCTGTCATTACGAATGCAAATATTCTACCAGATCAACAAAAACATCGAAAAACCTTAACTATGGTTTTGGAGAATACAGAAAAATAAGCACATTAATGGTGGATTTATGTACGTTGCGAAGACTTATATCGATGGTGGAATACAATCTTGACGACCTTGCACAAATACAACCTTCCTCCGCCATTCGACCACTACGCCGCACCGGGAGCTTTTGCGAGAGCCATGACGGGAAAGCATGTGGAGAAAATGGTGTGCGCTGCTAAAGAAGCTTGACGATGCTTCAAAACCCGTGAAATACACACAGAGATGATTTCCGATACTCAGTCGCCGCACGCCATCATCTCTCTCACGAATGTCCTGCGCGAGTCCGTGGGTAATCTTGCACCGGTGTGTCCGCCCGCTTTTCCCCATTGGACAAATATGAGAGTCCATCCTTGAAAGTGGATGACATACGTTTGCGGAAACCACGAAGAAAGGTGGAGGTGCGTAAGAGGTCGAGGATGATACAATAGATGAAGTGGAATAATGGAGGTCACCCTGGACTTGCCCTCTTCCCATCTCTCAACGCGACTGAGTATTTGCTTTGCCTCTTCACCATGCCCCCTTTCCACTTCCATTAATCCCACCGTCTTTGCTCACTTTCATGTCTCTCCTTTCCCTTACATCAATCTCCTTCTCCCTCAAGCATCTCTCTCACTCTCTTCAAAAGTGTATATTGCCTGCCCTTTTCATTATGACGTCATTTGTTCCAGTAGAAAGATGAGGATCTTGGATGGTGAATGGTTGCGAAGGTGGAACAGAGACAGAGAGAGAGGGAAGGGATGACAGAGGAAAGTGCTAAAGGACATATGAAGAAGTAAGAAAAGATGTTCGGTGAGCTAAGCTTGAGGAGGGAGGAGGTGATTGAGCGAGAAAGTGCGGGTTGAGGAAGGTTGAAAAAGGGAGGTTCATGTAAGAGCGAGGGGAACGTTGTCTTGATCCAAGAGGTGGAAAGAGGGATATGTAGTGTTCAGGTGGAAAGAGGAAACTGGCCATTATGAGAGTCCTGGAAAACATTGTAGTCTGGGTATAGGAAAAGTTGAGTGAAGTTGGGTACGATGGAAGGAGAAAGTACAGGGAACAAGCATCCGTGTCATAACGAGTGGGTCGTAGCCCAAGGGCTCGCTTCGTCATTAGCCGAAGGACTATGGGCGTAAATGGAGCCCAAAAGGATTTAAAGGCCTGGGACAACTATATCTAGTATAGGTACGAGCTACTATGCCTTGCAAGGCCCCAAGACTCTTATGTTTTATGTGGCTCTGGGCAAATATGGTTTACGGACCCAAAAAATATAGTTACACTACCATAGGTATACACTACCATATACTGCACCGATTCTTAGTACGAATTGTTAATATTTGAAATTTATTTATTAACCTTATATGTACCTTTCTTTTAATATGAAGTATTGGTTTTAAATTCTGAAAATAGATTACGGGTCCTATGTAACATACGAATATGCATTGCTTTACTTTTTACGGATATCTTTGTATGTCTGGCCTTCCCCTCCTTTAGTAATCTGAGTTTTTCCTTGTATGGACTACTCATCGAACCCGAGGCTCCCAGGCCAGGTCTTTGAGATTCATTAAAAACTACTTTTGTCTTTCCCTTAGAAATTAAAGATCCTCGATAGAATCTTTTAGCGGTATTGTGTAACAGATAAAAAAAATGTTTTAGAATGAAAAATTCTAAAAGATCTTTAGGAAGATTTTTGTACAAAATGTATTTAAATATCCTAGTATGGTGAACTATTTGATCATGTTACCCAACATTTCCTTTATCGTTTCAAGCGTCCGAAGAATCCTCATCTATATTTGGAAATGTCAATGAAGGTCCTTCAGGGACCGTAACCCCGATAGCGGCTTCATTCTCGGTTTCATTCAAGTAGTTTTGGTTCAGGACTTCTGCTGCTGCTAACTGATGGTCTAAAGCTTGGAAGAGGGATATGGTTGAGCCAGGATTAGAACGTAATCATTTTTCCATAGCTTGAGTGTAATTCCACTCTAATGAACTGAAGAATATCATGTCCAATGGTTCGAATCGATGAGTTGTGTGTCCTGGGATTTGGAAATATATCACAACATTTTTACGAACAAGCTGAGGAGTGTTCGACTTCCTGCTAATATCGTGGGACCATCCAATGGCAAAAGCAAGGGCCTTTCTTTCGCTGGATGGACAGAGGGGATGAAATGCTCCATTCATTTAACAAAGAGCTTTGAGATGATTTAGCCAGTTTCTGATATCTCTACAATACTACCAGGAGGTACCCCCAGCGCCGAGTTCTTTGCCGTTGTCTGCCCCTTGAAAATGAGCATGGGTGGAACACATCGACTACAGGCACTAGCACAACACAACATCGTTGTATTGACTTCACGCTTACCGCTAGATATCACACAAATCTGTTTCTATCCTTTACGACCAACGATGTTTTGGGTTTTCTTTTAATCAGTTGAAAATCCACTCTCATCGGCGTTGAAAATTCTCGTCGCAGTTACACTATGCTTGTTACACAAGGTCTCTTGGAGGTCGACAAATTCATAGACCCTTTGTTTATAGAATCCTTTGGACCGAGACATGGATATGACAACTGGCTCTTTGTATGACAGTTCAGAATGCCTCTTCATGTAAGCATAGAGCCATTTTTCGCCTGAGATGCCTTATTCGACGTTAAAATTATGAGCCAGTTCCTTCATTTCTGCAACGTCAAATACAAGTTTTCGAACATCGGATAAGGATAAGGATAAACAAACATCATATATTCATATTTTAAGATGTATTGCTCTAATTCAGATTTAACTTCATCTGAAAACACTTTACTCTGACCAAAAATTTTTATGTCCCCATTTGAAATTTTGTTTTTGTTTTCAGCGTGTCTTTTTATATTTAGCTTTGGAACATCAAAAATGCGAGCATGTTCATTTAACTCATGATCTCTATTTAACCTGTGATTACTATTTAAATATGCTGCCACAGTTAAATATAGTTCATTCACGCTCCACTTTCCATATTTTCCTTTGGGACCCAAACTGTAATGCAAATTAATTAATTAGTTATTCACGATAAATATCACATAAAAGTGCATTACAACAACTAAAAATATCTTTATATACTTAAAAAAAACTAAAGCATTTCTTAAAAGTACTGCGGCTTCCTAAATTCTCCTGGTACAATATAGGAAACTGCTAGTGGTACATTGTAGGCAACTCCGCAACATTTTCTTCGTCACTCCCTTCCAACTAACTCTGGGAGTTACAGAATCATATGTACATGAAAACTAGTATATTTATGTATATTCTGCTGATAAGTAATACAGTTTGTTTTCACCTACATTATTATCATTATTCTCTTAGCCACGTGCAGAAAAAATTGGTTAAAAAAAATAACTTTCTCACGAACATGTTCTCGAACGTACAAAGCTGGAGACACATTTTGGCGTCAAGTAGGACCTAGTTGAGGGTGCGCACGACAGATGTCGCAAGCTATCAATTTCTTTCTTTTTACCGAGGTGGTACAAATGATGCCCCGGTATAATATAGTAAACTCTCCCCTATATTATCTATTCATTTATTTTAGCTTTGATATGTCAACCATGGTGACTTGATGGTGGTTTTGCGAGTTTTCCCTAGGTAAATTCTGAGCCAGTACTCCTCCGATAACTGCATTAGAATTCTGGCGATCTCTATTTATTCCCACTTTCCGAAGGAGTGTTAATCTAAAGTAGTGTTTGTATTTGTTCTATGGCAAATGTCAAGAATCGTGTTGTTATGGGTGCAGAATAAACATTGGTTGAACCTGAAATTGGTGAGAAGATGGCTCAGCGTGCCGGTAGGATACATGAACTCTTGGGAAAATGAGACTAATGCATCTTAGCAATCAGTTCTTCGAAGTTAATAGATATATCTAAGAAAAGCAATGGCTAGAGATGGGATTCATCAATGTATGTCATCGCAACTAAAAATCGCTGTAGATTGCTCAAAAATCTCAATATCGTGTTATTCTATGCGGATAAATTATTTAATTTCAAGGAATAGAATTCGTTAATCATAAATCCTATGATAATGTAAACCAAATTGATATATTTCTGTCATTTAACGGAATCAAATTAATCCACTCGAAACTACTGATATAAGATATTGGTAATAGAGCCATATCTATGAAAAACATTTTGGAGGGTTAATTAAAGCCCAGAGAGTTTATTATTATCGGTAATAAACAACGATGGAGTTTATACGAAAAATATTCTCCAAAGTTTGAATTACACTTATTCTGCCATAAGACGAATATGGTGAATTTATTCTTTCACCGGCTTTGAAACAGCAATTTCTTCTCAAACCTTAAGGTAATGATACCGGGAGTTTGAATTTTATTCCCAAATTTACAGCATTGAATTCGGCAATGCTCTGCTCCATTGACTCAGAAGTGGGCGGAGAATCCACATAATGCTTTCTTTTTATACCAAATACCTTTTGCTTTAAATGAAAACGCGTAGCTACTGGCACCTATTTCTGTATAAATATAGCAGCAGCTTGTTGTGGGCTCTACATTCATAGTTATCCACTCACGCGTCCTTGATATCATTGAGAAGGAATCCGCCCACCCCGGTCTGTTGAGTAAACTGTTGCAGCTCTTTATGGCTTCATTTATCGCCACGGCGCTCAATCAACGAATGCAAATCCATATCCCGACCTCTTTTCCTCTCTTAAACTCCTCATTTCAACGGGAAAATATTACTCTTTCCCATCACGGCAACACCCTTCCCCAACTGAATGTACTTGAAGACGTGGGCACCTCTGTTATTCATTTATAAAATATTTTTCTTGTATTTTTTTAAAAATTTCCTTCCTACGTTCCTTGCTTGATTCGCATTTTAAAACGTTAGTCATGAGCAATTCTGCTGGGATAACACACCAGTACTCCCGGCTGCTCCTATATAGAATACCGGTTAAGAAAATAGGGGTCTCGTTAATTTGAGTTTGATGAAGAGTGCCCTCTTCCATTCTTGGACACGTGAGAGTTAAACTGGAGATAACTAAATTGCCTGATCACACGCCAGTCGCTACCTATCTTAATACCGGACGTCTGCCTTGGTCTTATCGCTAGTAATACTATGTAATAGCCTATTGCTATCGCTAGTTGTGCTGTATAATAAAGAATAATATTAAATTTATGCTATAAAAATATATATAATAAGAACCATGAACATTGTGTAAGAACAGTGTCATACTTTTCGACCACCTCCACTATGTAGTCAATGGATGCAAAATGAGTTTTTCTTTTTATCATAGGCTGCGCTGCACTCGAAATAGAGGTATAGATAGGACGTCTAAAGGTGGACTAGTCGTTTCCATTTGTAGACCACCTAGGGGAACGAACTCAACGTTTGAATGTCGGATAGGTGTCCCTCCGCTCGACGCCGTACATGGCCACTGAGCATTCCCCTCCAAACCCCATATATTGTTCCATTCACAGCTTTGATTAGGAGTTGCATCACACTATTTTTGCGAAATAAAGACGTCTGTCCTTTAAATATGGATCACAGATGAGCAATTAACGTCTTTCGTAAGTGTTTCCATTAATTCATTCCCGCTGTCCCCGTTTGTCATCACTTTCAGGCCTGAGTACCCTGCCCACTATTCTACACCCTCCCTAGCCCTGCTCAAAATGAATTTCTCGTTCGCTTTATATGACAAAAACTTTTTCATTAGTTTACGCGTGGGCGCGGGAGGGGGCTATGGGATGGGATATTTTGATGTTGGAGGAGGGACAGAATTGAGTCAAGGAGGGAAAAAACGGTGTGTAATAGCGTGGTGGGTTGGGACATTCTACTTAGAGCGGTGGGCACCCCCCAAGGGCGACATCCCTACCTCTTCGCCCCCTCCCATCCCACCTACGAAGTCCTCACAAGGGTAGTTAATCCTCCGCTTCAAAACCCCACTCTTCTTTTGCTTTTTAGACGACATCTTTTTCCTCTCGCTCACAAGATCTCTTTCATCAACCTCTTCAACTTCCTACGAGGTGATTCCTTTTTATGTATAGCCGCGTATATATTTTTTGCAAAGCTCCTCCATTTTACGGTTTTTATCCCAATTTTTCATTCCGCCTTGAACTTCAGCTTGAGAAATATTATTGACGTGAGAAAATATTATCAGGAAAGTGAAGCAGTAACTGTGGAAATTTCCGTAGACTATGAATTAATTTCTATCGAGTAAACTGACACTATTTTATGGAGTAAAACTATAGCTGCGCTTGTATTGGTCGTCTTGTAAAAGTGATCATAATGAGAAACTACATTAAGGTCTGTTTTTACATAAGTGTTAAACTCTAATTCACTGCTAAATTCTACTCATCCATGATTTTGTCGGAATTTTCTAATTGGTGGAGATTGTATTCATTGGAGACATTATAACCAATTTCCATAAGAAATACAAATAAGTCATATTAAAAAGGCAAAAAATTTACTTTTTTAGATAGTTGAATAGGTTAGTTTTCTGGTTAGGAGATTTAATTTTGAATGAGTAAAGAGCTGGGCACATGATATATTAGGCTTAGATTTCAGCCACTGATATATATATTTTTTTAATGGTTCTAAAAATATTTTCTCCTGAAATATCTTTGGAAGGTCCAATGTTGTAAAAAAGTTCTTCCATTAGATGCTATTTTTCACGCATGACGATGGTGTTTCCCAGATTTAAAAAAATTCTAATTAGACACGCTTAGAGTTTTGTATTTATTTCCTCATTTTGCTGTAGTTTTACCTATATGCCTATTTTACCTATATGTTCCCACGACTTCGCTGTTTATTACCTTTTATTTTTAAAAAATCTTAACTTTTTAAATCAACATCACACTGGATATTATCTAATTCGTGAAACATTAAATTCTTCATTTCCTAATGCAGGGTATAAAGCATGCGTGTGAAAGATTACAGGGTAAAATTTAGGAAAAAGGTGCCTTTTGTCCCAAAAACTAAATCCATATGTGATGCAGCATATTTTAATTAGTAGAATTCAATATATCAAAGCACATTTAGTAATGTGTAATTTTACAAAGTGAAGTAAATCAGCAAAGAGCATTTAATGATTAATAAAATACATATTTGCACCCATATTTCTTCTTCATATTTACGAAATTAAATATCCGTTCTCAATATTTTGTCTATTAACTCTGATTTTGTCGTATATTCAACAATCAAACCTTTTTTCTTCACTAAATAATATTTATACTTGTGTCCCACACCATCTTGAGAGCCAGGAAATTGTTGCTCTCTATCCACTTCTAAGAGCAATTAACACTGTACTAACACACCATCCCCCGAGTAAGATAATGGCCTCTTTAACTTTGTAAACTTAAGGAAATTTCTCAGGGTATTTTCTCTGGTTATTGGACTACATCCTTTGCGAAAAGATTTGCAAAAAATATATATAATTTAGAAAATTAAATTTTGTATTCCCATCCATCTTTCTAGCGGCCTCAGTATTGCTTATCAATCACACACATGTTCACTCCTCTAATTAAAAATGTGCTCATTCATTATGCTCGTATAACATATGTTGAAAAGAAAAAGAAAAGAAAAAAAATGTTATTTTTCAGCTAAGCCCACGACTGAAATCGCTCACTGCGGACGAAGCTTTGATGGCAATGAGTGATGAAGCATCGTCCTACGAGGAGAATCACAATTTACGTGCTTTTGGCAGGAACCTGGTGTGCAGCCTCCTCAGGCGCATTTATCAATTCTTGCATTACTACTCAATCTGCGACCAATAGAGAGAAAACGTACCAAGAATGACCCTCATTGGTGACGCATGGCTATTGTGGCAGTTCCGTCATAGTTTGGATCTTGGTATTCAGGTTTAACTTTTAACTAATTGAAATTGAAAAAAAATCGATTCATCTCAACAATACTAATAGTTGACTCATATGCCAATTTACAGAGGATATAGGCATTGGCGGTATCATATTTGGCCCGCATTTTACTTGACTGAAGTCTAAACTGCGTTTCCTTGTCCATCAAATGGCCTTTTATCCGATTAATGCTCGTCAGAAGCAAAATCAGTGGCGTCAATTGCTTGGGTTTAAGTAAGAGAGACAAGGTGGAGTTGTGCAGGGTGTCGCCGCTGCACCGAGAATTTCAAAGGCAGCTGCATGGGCAGCGCTGCGACGGCCGTGGGTTGAACTCGAACGTGTCTGCGCTCCTCCTCCTCGCTCTCCTCGCTCGGGGAGCGGTCGAAACAAGTGAGGAACATTGTCTGTCACCCACTTCCTTGGTAAAGTTTCATAGATTTAACCGACTGAGGTTTATTACCCAAGTTGGGACGTTAACTCTGAAAGCGAGAAGATAATATATAGTATTAAAAGCTGTCCTGTTGCTCGATCCGTCTATAAAGGCCGCTTTCCACGGTACATTTTATTGTAGAAACGATTGTATAAACTCTTGTATGAGGAAAATTGTACCGTGCAAAGTGGCAAATTGTATTATTGTCTGAATGACTGATCGGGAAATTAAGCCTGCTCATATTCCATCCATTTGCTCCTTTATTCTATGGTACATTCGTTTGCGCAATTAAATGTACCGTGTACAGCTGCCTTAGTAGAAGGTCATTTACCTTTCTGAATACAGTTCACGTAATCACGTTCCCGAGGCTATTCCTTAAATATTTAAGTATCTAAAAGTTAAAGAAACAAACCAATAAAAATCGCATCATCACAGTTAGTGCTTAACAAATTCCACGCAAAGGCTTTCAATATATTGGATGAACCCTAGTTGAAGGGTCGTTTCACATTCTTTAACCAAGGTCACTCTTTCGTGTTTTTGAATTGATATAATCAAAATTGAATTGAAGTACCCCTCTTTAAACTCCAGATCATATGGACGGCTTTATTTCACATTCGTATTCATTGAATGAACGCATTGGTGAAGAAGATGAAGGTCTTCATTATCGCAGTTGGTGATGTTACGGCGGATTTCCTAAGAGAAATTATGCAGGATGTGGAGATACTAATCCTCGAATTGCTCGTAGAGATACATATCCAACCGTATTTGCCAAACTTAAACAAGAACTGGACCTCGACGTTTCTATGAAGCGCTAAACTAGGTTGTTTTGGAGCGTTTAACTACGCTAAATTGATATAAAGAGCCTTTTGGAGAACACTGTTGCCGATCCTACACTCCGTGTGTTCACCTCAAGGCCACTCAAGTAAAAATTTAGAGTTCCGCAGTAAATTGAAGAAAGTTACTTTAGGCAAAAACATTTTCGTTTTAGAAAATTCCTAGACGAGAAGTTATCATAATACATTGCGTATATGTTTACGTCCCTGGTGTTATTGGCAGCATTGAACATTTAGCCATATGGATTGTTGTGGTCCGGAGAACACGGCAGTTAGCTGGAATCCTGACTTGAGCAGTTGCGTCTGAATTCTCGTGAGTATTGAGAAGCTTAAGAGTTGAAACTCAGACAAGACTTAAATCAGGAAGTTTATTACAAACGTGTTGAAGAAAAAAACTAGTGAAACTAAGTTTTACTGTACAATGGAGATCGCATCGCCGAGTATCTCATAAACCTTTTGACCACCGTCTCGCAACGTTTCGTTTCAAAATACCTCGAATACAGTTTCTTGGAGTTTACAGACTACACTTGTGTTTTTAAGTGAAACCAACACGTGACATTTGGGGGGGAGGTGGAAAATGAGACACCGGATGGAACAGCAAAATCCGGCAGCGATTTCCCAAGTAAATATAACATTTCTTTCCGATGTTCGCTACTGATTACATCCTTCTCTCCATCCGCAAACATCCGGAGGACTGTAACGGTCATTTTGCTTCCATTTCACTTGAAACGCTCTTGTCAGACCGAAAAACAACTTTCACTAACACAGAATTAATGCAATCACCTTGAAAAATACCTTTTCCAACTCAATTTCTCCCTACATCCTAAGAATATTGTCCCATAACCATTACAGGATATTTAAGCAGAAAACGAATCTTCATTAAATGTGAATTCTGTCAAATAAATGTTAAACGCTATATAGTGCGGTTCAAAAAATAATCACAGACCTGCAAATTTTTGGGCCTTGAATGCTTTTCTGTTGCAAAGAACCGTTTCCAGCATAGTTTTATGCGCTGAATCCAAATTTTCTCGCAAAAAAGCAGTTACAAAGTAATGTTAAAGCTAAAAGTTGTAAATTACACAATCAGGCTAGGTTTGCGTTAGGTATCCCACGAATCAATGGAAAGAAAACAATTTATTATCAAATGAGTAGAGAAGAGTGAGTATCTTCAATGTGGTACACATGTAATTTGAAGTTACATATTGTGTTGCATGGCTACTTACGACAACTTTTTATAAATCATCTTTACTATTATCTTGAGTGCACAATGTTTAAACCTCAACTGCTATCGTCGGATCTTTTTTGCCCGGCGTATTGTTTTTTTGCTGTAGAGGTAAAACGGCTGCTCGCAGCAACATGGGCTACAATGTAATTTTAGAGGAGGGGGAGCGATCAGTTTAAGTTGAGGTAGCGCGGGTAACGGCTGTTGTTTACAAGCAATTCGATAGTGTACGTGGCCAACAACCACGATAGTAGTTAAGGGTTAAATTAAGGTTCAGGTTATGGGAGCAATAGTTTTTCTAGGCGTCATAGTTGTATTCTATACATTTTTAACGCAGACTTCGAATCCGTTTGCAGAATTACTGTATCAACTTTGGTTTCATAGATATACGAGCTCAAGAAGACCTTAAACTTGCCATGTTGACACCTTAAGGTAGTTTGACCGAAAAATCATTATACTTAGAAATCAATGAATTTGGAGATGATGAAATGATTTCTTATTTCAGAGAAAGATATCTCACCTATCCAATGACATCAAAAATTTTACCCCTTACCTCATTACTTTTGATATTTGGCAAAGTATACCAGCCCTTTTACATGGGAAATGGTATGTATGTATGCACTCCAGAGAGACGTTATTTACAAAATGAGGTATTTCTAACGCTTAGATGTCGTGAAAAGACTAACAGTGTGTAGTTTGTATATTTTTTAACTATTTTTGAAAATTAATCATATTGTCACCGCAGTAGGTTCTTAGGTATCACAAAAAACCTTCCGTTTTAAAGGAGTTTCAAACGCACCACACGAAAAAAATTAGTCCAGTTAAAGACTCATTTAGAAGTTTTCATTTAATTACTTACAACTTCTGCCATATAAAACTATACTATTGCGCCATTAATAATGCAATATTTTATTGATGTGTCCTACAGCCGGTAAAATCAAAACATATAATTCGAATATGATCTCTATTATGACTAAGGAACTATCTCACTTGGACTACCTTAAGGTTAGAACTTCTCAAAACTCTGACGTGATAGGCAATTTTTGCGAGCAGATTCGGATTCAGAGACATAAAGTTACATCAGTGAATAAAGTTACATCAGAAATGGTCCTAAAAATCAAAAATTTTTACCCTTGTTGGTCTGTGTAAAGAATCACTAAATTCAATACTACTTCTTGAGTTAATGACTTCGAGTCGCACGTCGCATACCAAACGTCATTCCCACTCGACTCACGCCCTCACCTCCCCAAGTTCACCCTGTAAGGCCTCCTCCCCGTCCTTCCCCCCAAATGTACACGGAGGAAAGGAGTGCATCGCTCTTTCCACGACCTCCTCCTCTCTCAACTATTCTCCTGCCTTATTCACCCCCAAAATCCCCCACCTCTCTCACCATCCTCCTTTCCGGACCCGAGTGATTTATGCCGATGGGGTGGAGGTGGTAAGAGTGAGTGTTGGCCTAGGGGTGGGGAGGGTGGGTGGCAGTGGGTGTGAGGTGGAGGTGATGGTGGGGGGGGACGGATGTTGAGAGGGCCTGAAGTGATGAAGGGGTTTGCGGAGGGAACTGAAGTGGGAGGGTGGGGTAGGGAGGGTCCTGCCCAGAGGCGTAAGACGATGGAGACGGGGGGAAGAGGGGTCCTGCTGCTGCTCATCTTGGTGAGAAGCATTGGGAGTAAGAAAAAAGGGGGAAGGTCTAAGAGGGTCATGTTTTGCGATAAAAAACATCCTGCCTTCCCCCTCCAGGGCATGAGCATGAGAGGAGGATGGCGTTGGGGGAGGATGCTAGTGCTTTGGTCGGAGAGGCGGAGTGATGGTGTGGTTTTGAAGCCGGAAAGGGGAGGACTCGTAATGAAGACGTATTTCCCCTTGCTCATTCTTCGCCTGAAATGACTTCTTCTTCAGAGTGGAGGGAACGTTCTAAAAAATAAAGCCACCCCAATGCAAAAAAAATTACCTGACATTACAAGCAAATTCATTGGAAGTTATGCATGGGCCTATACCTGCAAGTGATGGTTTTTCACTTAAAATCGTTTATGAATAATAAGTATTGCGAAAAGATGATTTTGTATGAATATTAATAATTTGACTGAATGGCTTTATGCATATTCCCTGATTTCTCTGCTATTGCAAGGCAGTTTTGCCACGATAAATTATCTCGAGGGCAATTGGTTGATAAACTTGAATTTTAAAGTTGTAAGGACATTCATGTTACAGTATAAAATAGTATAATTTGTAAACAAAACAAAATACAGTTACTTGTTAATTAATGTTTAAGGCCTACGGAAATGTCTTTAGAGTTGCCCAATGGATATCTTTGTTACTCTTCACATTGAAATAAATAACTCAGTTGAAATCCTCGCTGAAATGACCTAACCGACTCAGGTTTTTACATATTCACCTCACTAATGCCATAAAATACCGATCATCGATCAAGATTTTAGATCTCTCTCTTTCTCTTATTTCAGTGGGCCAATTATGAATGTACCGAATGAAAATTTTAGATGTTGCTTGAAACCAATCAACTTCTTTCGAGGGTATAAACATAAAAAAAGCCGAAACTGATATTTAAAATCAAGCCGTGAGAAAGGATGAACTGAGATTATTACACATTAATTATTGTTTATTTATTTTTATATTCCATTTGCCACTTTAGTATGGTTTTCGAATGCATTAAATTTAACGTTAACTAGCTATTATTGGTTAAAATTTTCTCATTTGCCTCTTACACAAGAAATCGAGAAAGATGCGTGATTCAATCTCGCAAAAGTTATTTCTATGATAACGATTTTCACAAACATTAGCTTTTAACAGGTAATCAAGTACCTGTCTGGTGTTCATAACTTCACAGAGAGGAACTGACAGCAATTGCTGATCATTTTAATATATGGAACACATATTATCCACAGTTCAATGATTTGACAAACTTATATCATGACAACGCGACCCCGCATTCTCATTCGGTTGCGGCTTACCCAGCATTTTCATGCATGAACTTTAATATACTAATCATTCCAAGCCAGTGATCATAGTCCAAAAGTGGAAAAGGCGACGTTTATACAGCAAGGTTACAGTTACAGTCACACTGTAGCAAGAAATTCTCAGCTGAATGCAGCTAGGGGTAATGCTAACGCTTGGTATGATATGGCATCATTCATTGAGGTGCGTGAAAACAGAATGGGTGAGACCTTTGGGGAAGAGCGTGGGAGAGTATTAAGTGGGTGGTGGACGGAGATTCTCTGAGCAGCGAAACATCAAAGTCCCGTGAACACAGCCTTTGGATCCTCAGACTACGACCGACCCGTCCCTCACCACAACTCCAGCTTCATCTCATCGTATCTCTCTCCCTGACGGTATACATTGACATTAAATATTATCTTATCGCATCCACCTGCCCAGTTCTCGTACCTACATCTCTACACAAAGTGCTTCAATCGTCTTCTGTCCGTTTCCCACATTTTCCTCGAAATAGTTGGTGGCCTTTACGACTTTCACGCATGTGTTGCAAGGAGCTCTTTAAGTTAAACGGAGTCACATGTGTAATAACGAGCGGAAGAATGCCTATCCCATCGTTTACTGAAATTCGACGTCCACCTTGGATGTCGACTTGTGTGTGTGTGACTATTTGATGCCTGTTATTCTTCTCTTTCTCTCTCCTCTATTTGCGATATTGCCACAGAAGACGTTGGCCCGCACTGTCACAGGGAACGTGTGATGAGGCGCTTTCGCTATATTATGTTAAATATACTAGTTTTCCGAAATGCCTGTGTTTTATCTTCATTATACTCAACGCTTCAAGAATTTATCGTATCTTCCAATACTTGGGGAAAAATTTTACTATAAATGCTTTGAAGAATTCGTTTACTATTGTCACTCAAAAAATTAAAATTATTTCTTAACCTAGGAACTAGATTTGATCTGAAATTCTTTCTGGCCAGCATCTTAGGAGACGATCGAATCTTGACTATGAAGTGTATAATGCTCAAATCAATTGAAATTATAAAACCACTATATGTGTAATTCAATCGGATAAGAGGTAATTTGAGTTATAGAGTGGCATATATGTAGTTCTTTTTATCACTGAAATAAATCTTTAAATAAATTCAGCTCATCTCATGTACTTCTGTGCTCCTATTCGTTTTCAGTGGCCCATTTATTTATCTTTTCATAGAACTATTCTTTATGTTGAGTTTCCAACAAAATCATTGTTTTGCTATGTGGCCCATTCATCTCGGCTTCGTCTTCTCGAATGAACTTCATATGATTTTATCCTTTAACATCCTTTTTTTCAGTTAAAATATTGGCTCAATATTTACGTTTTTTTTGCTTTCGGCATTACGTTACATTGATTGGACAAATATACTTTTGTGATCTATGAGAAACTTCTTTGAAGAGAATTTGGGTATTTTATAATACTGTGATTATGTGAAAAAGTTTAATTTCCGTTGCCAGCATATGAATATTTTAATCACTCATCATACACGATTAGCTGACAGACCAGGAGTTTGCTTAGCTATTCCTTCTTTGTCGTACCACGCAAATTTCCAGAACTAGTAATTCATTATAATTTCTACTTTTCTATTCCTTTTTGACAGAACTGCAACCAATGTGATCCAAGGCATGCGTGGGTGTAGTAAAAAGGGTTACATAAAAACATGGCCTCTGTCATTGTATGAGGACAAATGGGAGAGTCAAAGAAAATATTTGAAGAATTAGTCTGGATTAATGTGGCTTACAAACTCTGTTTAGTATGAAATTGAGTTTCAGAGTAAATGGATGAGTAAGGGATTCCGAGTTGAAAGTGACTGCCAGCTGTCTCCTTTGGGTTCATCGAGAGAGTGACCTTATACTTTGGCCCCCTTAAGTATCACATTCAGTTAATTTGATATAACCGAATTGCTCTAAGGGTTGAATTGAGAAGATGTGGAACAAAGGCAAAAAACAATATAAAGCAGTGACAAGTTAATTTATTTACTAATTAAAAGGAAATGAAATTAATACAAGGTTAACTTGCCAGGAGACAAACCTCTATCAACAGTGTGTTCTCAGAAATATAGACTGCTTCAAGTAAAGTCCTTCCACCAGCTGTACAACACTTTCAGATCGCTCGTTGCAATTCTTAATTAGGCCTGTGGCTGTACTTTGTACTTTATTTACTTCAAATTGAAATATTTATGTGTATGATTCTAATTATACGCAAGAGTTAAAAAACGATGACTATTATTGATCCGGTTACAAAATCTGTGGAGAGATAGTTTAAAGATATATAAAAAAAACCTAATTCAGTACATTAGTATATTATTCGGACGTTAACGCTCAAATTCACCTTCCTTGGCTTAATATGAATCTTAAATTTGATGTATGGGCTAAGGAAAATGTATTGCATTCGTTTACTCTCAGGGAGAAATGGTCACACAGATCGTGAACTAAATTTTAAGCTTATCAGGCAAGTAATGGAGTTGATAAACCTCAAATTTGCAATCTCCTGATAAAGTCATTTGCAATCTGCAAATGAACTCATGATTATAATTGGTAGCGGAAAGTTTTGTGATGAATGAATCATGTTCATAAGAATCGTTAAAAAAGATAAATTAATGGATATTATACATGATTCAATAATGTTCGCTATATTTAAAAAAAAAGCGCGGAAGAAGTAGAAACAATAACCGATATAAATTTTCAGGGATGGCGATTTTACTTTGTTTATATTAGTTTTGTATCTAGTGAAGATAGCTGCAATCAACGGGATAAAGAAATATTTTGTGTAAAAATGTCAATGTACTATGTAAGGTCTGTGAAAATCACCTTTGCAATGGGAGACTATCGTAATAAATGGCTTAACTTAGAGCTGTTTGAACTAGTTTCCTCGGAGTTAAATATATTTATTATTTAAGGAGATAAAAAAAACAAAATATTATGGATTTTTGTTTTTAAACGTAAATTCATAGCTTTCATTAAATACATTCTGCTAGATATTTCTAAAGAAGCTTGAGAATTCTCTGAGAGCCGCTGAACGCCTACTTAAAAATATTACTTGCTTAAAAATTACCACTTATAATGAGATGCACTCTTCGATTGCCTAGAACAGAGTCATTGACAATTTTTGTGGCGCCATATGTTTTACTCTCGCCTAGAAAAGCGCGTGGCGCCATCCAACAACCAAAGCGTGAACATCCGCCAAACATTATTGGGATTGGCGATGCGGAGGCAATGGGACGGGAAGTGTGGCTGAGAAACAATGATTCTTTAAAATGATGACAAAGGTGATTTTTAGGTCCATAAGAGTTTATGCAACCTCTTCAATGTAGAGACCTTCATTATCTGCAACCTCTTCACCATGCCATCTAAATTTAAGACAAATTTGAATAAAATATAAAAGGATAGGATAGAATAGAATTTATTTCACCCTAACAAATTTACACATTTTAACAAATAAAAAATGGGGTGAAATTACGCACCCCAAAAAAAATACTTACTTGTTCTGGGGTATCCATTGCTTGAAAAAAATTGCTGTAACTTCAGTGGTGGATTAACGACATTCAAATTATATTTCCATCGTGGATTTAACTCCTTGGTGTGCCACCTCCTTGAACACGTGCGTATGACTGCATACCACGTCATGCATTGAAAGATTCCGTTTACTTCACACCAGAAACAGTTAACTTTGAACTGAAGGGGTGAGGAGGACAGCGGTTGCGTGGAGAGAGTGCGGGTTGACGCCACTGCAGAGTTTGGAAGGGCGTAGGCTAGGGGAGGGAGGCAGTCGAGAGAGGTGGTTTATGCAGACATGCAGCAGACCGTGAGGAGGTCTTGCGCTCTGTTTGCTTCCTCAAACCTCAGCTTAACCGCCAAATCCCAAATGGTTCGGCACTGGATGCAGAGTGTGCGGTGCGGTGGGAGGGAAGGGAATGGTGGAGCTGATATAGTGGAGGGGATTAGGGAAGGAAGGGAGGGAGGGAGGAAGAGTGAAGGGCAGAGAGGTCGGAGGTTAAGTGATGCGGAGGAGAGAGTGGAGTTGGAGAGGTACGGAAGGGTTCAATTCGATGAGGGAAAAGGTGATTGGGACAGGAGGTGGTCGGAGATCATCACATGTGTGACCGATACATTTTGGCTCTCCAGTTGGATAAGCGCGACTTACAACTCCTATTCTGTTCCGGATATGCAAATAACCTCTGCGTGTCTTCGGTTCAGAGTAGAAATACGAGAGCGCAGTGTTAGAGGTCTCGAGATGAATTCGTAAACCAAGATTTAAAACCAAAAATTTATTTCCTTATGGATGAAAAAGCCTCCACTGGGAATAAAAGTAGCTGCGTTAGAAAGGGTTTGTTCTATGATTAAATATTGCTGTAAAGTAAATGTATTCCTGGGCACATTATAATTAAAAACCATGGGGATTCAGTTCAATTCGTGATGACTGTTTCATTTTCATTCTTACAATTAAAGTTATTACCAAGACCGGGACGCTCCCCTTCCCTCAACGGTTATGCTTTACAAGCAGAGCATTCTAGCGCGATTTCCAACCACAATAACCCCGTCAAATTTAAACCGAAGCACTGAAACCTTGAGCGATAGCTTATAACATGACCTCTGCATTCTTCCGATATTGGTCCAAATGATGAAAATTCACGAGGTCTCCTGATATTTGATATTGTTTCTTAGGTTTGGTACATAATTTCCAATGAAAAGAAATCAAATGGAATTCACAGAAACTTTATTGTGAAAAATGATACTGAGGACACAAATTACATTATTACAAAAATTTCAACATAACATTTGAAACAATGAAGTGGAATTCACTTTCAAACTTGGTATTAAATTACATAAATCCTCGCACAGCCATACTATAGGACCATAGGCCAAATTAATTAATTAGATGTTAATACAAAAATAAGAGCAGGCTTCGGTCAAAACTGTAAAACATACTTACCACGTACTTACCTCGTTAAATCACTCGGGAAGTTGAAAAATGCAATTTTTTTGTCTAATCTGCAGTCAGAAAAATTATTGCACCAACTGGCTAAGCAAAAATGCCGCCCGGTTATGTGAATTTTTCCTAATGAAATCATAGCATAGTTTTTTGTCAACAAATTCACTGAGTATAAACAATTACAATAATTATTAATAAATTAATAACCTATTATCGTCTTATTTAAAGATATTTTTTTATTTTCGCCTGAAGTAGATGACGCAAAAGTCACTACATATGATATATCGCAGCAAGCGACGTAGCCTTGGTTATTACTATATATGCTGCAATCGATTATCAGCTTTTTAGAAGGGATACTAATGGTCCATTTTGTTACGTGAACTTCTCCCGTGTTGACCATGCAAAATAATTACATATGGTGAGCCTTGTATTACCATGCAATTCTCGAAGTTTGTAATGGCATGCGCTAACTTCCACTCGAAATGGTGAATTCATTTGTGTGTGCTTTTAAATATTCTTTTAAAAATTTGGAACAATCCAGCGTGTGCAGATTTTAAGGGATCACGACAAAAAAATCCAATTCAAATACGGTTAGATGAAAGGTAGGTTTGTTTATTTTCTGGGAAGAATACTTCTATGCCAAGTTAAAATGAAAGATACAGAGAGGAATTCTGAAAAAAATGAACAAAAGATACCTCTAGGGAACGCCAGAAATTGTTGTTTCAAATAAAAATTGCCATCAGAAATCCCTAAAAACCTCGCCATTGAATAGTTAGGCGGTCCAAGTCCCTTATGGCGCTCAGAACACGGAATGAATTTTACTCCAATATTTTCATCCGAAACCAGCTTCTATTTTTATACTTCAACGGCACCCGCGACCTGAATCCGACAAACTCCCGTAGTTCTGTTCGCTTCGCAAAATTTGCCGCGGGCATCGAAGAGCACTCGTCAATCAGGCGAATATCTGGTGCATCAATTATACGACACAGTGTTCGCAGGTAGGCGAGGATAGGGAGGGGTATCTGAGCGGTCAAGGCTTTTGAGTTGGCGTCAGATAAAGCGTCAGTCCTGCGGTGAAGGGTATGAAGTGGTGGTGTAGAGGATTGAATTTTTGGTGGAACAATGCTTGAACGAGGAGTAATACGCAAAACAAAAGCCGCTATACCTCCGCATAGTCATACTATGAGCATAAGGGAAAGATGCCTATTTTTTTACTCCCGCGGGCAAGAGTCGGCACGGATGCAAATGAAAATCTCACTTACGTCCGGCGGCGAAGCAGTTTTCGCTTTGATGCTAAGGAATTGTTTATTTCCTTTCATCAGATTAAGAGATTAACCTTAGTGAAGAGTAAGTATTGTTGACGCATTTACCTCACGTGTAAGGAAGTCGAGTAGTGTGATGGGATAGTACCTAGATTTTAGATCGGAAACTCGCGATGAATGTAGTGGGGAAATTGTATACGTATTTCCTTGCGGATAACAAAAACGAATGCAAAGGTTTTAAAGCAATCGTATCGAATTGTATAGGTAGTAGATTCAGATCTATGGATAAACCTCAAAGAAATTGGTCGTGCATCCGTTAGCAAATTTTCTCCGAAAAAGAGCCACATAATACGCCATGAAATATTTATAAGCTGCACATTGAAACTTGTATTTCGCTTGAAACAGGCGTAATGTCAATTCTCATTTATGAAAAGCTCACTTAGTGATAGTACATTGCGCTTGCATCAAGTGCCATTGTGTCCACTCCGGTTAATTATGTCCAACTCATGTTCAGTAGGCTCAATGTCATTTTTATTTAAAATAGTACATTATTGTTTTAATTCTTGTTTGTATCGGCAATAAGTTCTGCAACTTCATCAGTTTATCCCATCATCATATCAGTCTGTTTCTTAACCATTATCAAATGTATTTAGAAGTCTTTTGTTTAAGACAAACAAAACATCTCCTGTGATGCTAATTATTTCAAAACCTTTCTAAATATTTTCCCATTGAAGAATATTATTATTTGGCTTGTATGATAGACTAGCTGTGCCCGGCATGCGTTGCATTGCCTCTTTTTCTTTCTTAGCAGGCTCACATATAAAAAGTACACACTCAACAAATTCAATAGTTTCAGCCTTAAATTTGTAAACTAAACCGGTCGTGCAATAAATATTCTGAGTAAAACTTACAAAGTATGCTAATTCCTGAACATGAAAAAAGTACACACATTGGCATGTACAAAATTACTCCAATTGCCTACTTAAAATTGAAATGTAAAATACTCCATCCTGAATTCCCCACTGATTTTTATACTTTTCATGGTTTGACCCACAAATCTTTCCCGGAATCAAAATTGGTCCCTAAACGACTTTTAGACTCAGTCCAATGAATTCCTCGTACCTACACAGAAATATGTAACGTACAACCGATGCCATGAGTTTCCATTCCATGCCTATGCTGGGGCTTCCAAGTAAATAAAATATTATTTTGCTGAAGCAGTACAAACATTAAATAATTTCGAGCAAAAATGTACAATTTTAGGAAAAAGCGAGGGTTGTACGAAAATCGAATGCAAGAATTAAAAATAATCAAACAAAGAGACCACTGCACCAAAAGATATATAAAGCAAAAATAAATTACGCACCTTTTAAAACAAATTATGTCTCACTAATATGATTCTGATGCACGTGATTGAGCAACTCGTAAACGATCTGCTTCGCTTGCTTGATTGCCACGCCTCGCTTTTTTGCGAAGCTCGCGTGCCAACAGAAATATTTTGAAACGACTGGTGCTCCACCTAATGTTAAATGGATTTAATAATTCAGAAACCTTCAGGGGCGAGCGCACTACAATTCAATGGTTTCTCAATTTCTATTGGTTAAAATAAGACCCTCTCTCATTGGTTAAAATAAAGATCGTATTTTTAAATTTAATAGTATTTGAAAAATTAGGTTAGGATTATTAGCTTACCCGTCGGGCGTTGTTGCACGAAAATTATTCGAAAGATTAAGAGGGCCTTTAAAAAATTTTTATACATTCAACCTTCGAAACAATCGCAAGAGTGTACTCAACAACTTCTTAAAGTTTCTTGGCGATTCGTTAATTAAGATTTTATTTTTGTTTATTTATTTGGTTGTCAAGGAAAATGCTTATAAGAAAATCGATTGAAAAAGAGAGAAACTTCATTCTTTCGGGCATGATACCACTAATTTTAGTAGTATCATGCTTTCGGATATGCGATAAAATGAATTTCAACTCTCTATCTTTAGTTAAAGTTGTTTTAAAAAGCGAAATAATTAACCGATGCACAAATTCCAATGCTTAGAATTCCTAATCAGCTCAACTAAGCAATATGAATTCCAAGCGAAATCTGGTTGTCAAGCGAATATGGTATTGTTGATTTCACTGAAAAATATGTGTTTCTGCAATTAAAAACGCAATTTTCCGTCAATTACGAAGTGAAAAGGATAATTAATTGACAGAATTAAAAACTTCATTCTTTCAGACATTTAATTAAAAAAATACCAACTCTCTATCTTGAGCGGAAATAATTTTAAAAAGTAAAAAATGAAACCACTGCACAAAACCCGATACGTACCGCGAACCACCTAAGGGCCCTGAGACTCACGCCTAAAGGGCCCACCTAAGGGCCATGGGACTTTTATGGACCCTGAAATCATTTTAAAGTAGCCGATAACTTTCCTCATGCCTTGAACTATTACTCGGCAAAATTTCAGCACGATAGGATTAAAACTGAGGTAAGGATTATTAGCTTAACCGTCGGGCGTTGTAGCGCAAAAACTATTCAAAAGATTGTGAGGGCCT
Organism: Ceriagrion tenellum; assembly: GCA_963169105.1. Classification (NCBI taxonomy): domain Eukaryota; kingdom Metazoa; phylum Arthropoda; class Insecta; order Odonata; family Coenagrionidae; genus Ceriagrion; species Ceriagrion tenellum. The sequence continues at coordinate 38,060,097 of OY720640.1, forward strand.
TGGGGGGCGAAATTTAAAAAACATTTATACTTAAAACCTTCGAAACCTTCGCGAAAGTGTACTCAACAACTTCTTAAAGTTTCATGGCGATCGGATCAACGGTGTAGTAATGCATACAGGACACACAGACATACATTCGTTTTTATATATATATAGAAGATAATTGGGACCAAATTTAGGTATATATATTTTTCTCTAATTCATTCTCTTTACTGTAGACGTCTCAGGTAATTTTTGGTCTCATGCAGTTATTGGACCATGCATTTCCTAATTATCCATTCTAAATCATGAATAAATTACGGCATATATCTCATCTAACTGTAATGAGAAAACTTCAATTTTTAAACCACAAAATTTTGCAAGTGAAAGTTTATCAAAGGTAATATAATGCACATTGATCTTGTCGTTTTGAATTGCTTTTGCATTTATGAATTTAGAAATCACCTTTATAGATTGTGAAAGAATTGTGAACCAATGGTAGCTAAAAGCAATCCAATTGATTTCAAAATGTTTTGTTAATTTTTTGGTAAGTAAAACTCCTACAAGGATTCATGATAATGTATACCAAAATGTGTAAAGCGTAGGTTTCACAAGTTATAACCTATTTGAGGATAATTTCGTCTCAGCGTTCTATTACCGATTTTTTTCTTAATAATGACCCTGGCCATTCAAAATTCTGTCTTTATCTGTAACAATCATTTTCCAATTATGTAAGCAACATGATTACGTTCGACAAGCGTCATTAATTGTGGATATTTTGGAATGTGTGGCAGTTGACATATTGGTCACGGTAAACGCAGGAGTCGCAAGGTTTCGATACGCCTCAGTTCCCCTTCCAATCCACCCGTGTCCTTTCATAGTCCGCCAGATGGCTCTCTTTTCTTGGAGAAGTCGATAGCCTCCTTGTCCAACCATTGGAATAAATCCCTGCGCTCTTTGCTCCCCCAAAGGCCGGCGCAGAAACTAGCCCAGACTCCAGTCCTTTGCAAGGGTCATTTCACGCATCCCCATTTCTTTCGGCATCCCACTACCTCACCCTATGCATCCAAAATAAACGTTAGTTGTCCTGTTATTTTTAATGATAGTAATACGTATTTGTTGAAATTACATTTATGAGATAGAAGCATTAATAATATACTTGTAATTATTCATCGAATGAAATTAGTTTCATCTTGTAGTGATGTTTTTGGTATGCATTCCATTGAGTTTTCATCCTTACATATCTATAGCGAGGGAACAAAAATTACATAGCCATGTCCAGAGGAAGTTCCATTCCATTAATACTTCAATGGAATGCACAAGAGATATTTCCTATCCTCTCATGATGCAATGCGAAATTGATATCCTGCATGATGAACTGTATACGGAGCGACTACGTTCCCTTGAGAGAAGGCTAGTACACCTTGATCTGGGCCTGCCATGGGATATCGGGAAATGCAAGTGGCCAGCGTGGACGATAAATGGAAACAGACGGTTTCGAGATTGATGCGAAATCAACTCTATTTTTCATCACCGCACCTACGTCGCAATGCGCTGCTAAATATATAGAAGCTGAAAAACAGAGACCGTATTATTAATTGAAACTGCTACCTCTTTTCGCCCTCTTTATGGATGATACTGAGTTACGTATTCTCCGGGTAATAACCAGCAAAAATTTTGTCGCGGACTAGGCTACCTCATCTGCAATATATCAATCGGGTGAAGAAGTATCCACGCTTGCCGCTCGTGAATCACTTGTGTTTTCTTCTCAACTCGTCTCTTCATTTTACTAACTTAGAGGCCCCTTCAATTTAATAATTGATATAGGACGCTGCTGAATTGATGTGACAATGGAAAAAGATCACTTCTTTGGTTGCAAATCCGAATTTGAGGATCAGAAATTGTTCCTCCCAGGAGGCATTCCGGTTTGGTTTCCATACAATTTCAGACAAGATGATTTTCAGCCGAGTGCGATTTTTTTTCTCGCTCTTGAATTTAATGTTGGAATGTACTTTTGTTGGTTAACAAGTACGTGTTTTTATAAAGCAAAATTCTGCCTAAAATGAAACTGCTACAAGTATTTTTTTAATGTGTTAGGAAATAAAGTAAACATTAATCCTGATTTAACTTAACTGTAGCTGTCATTTATCTTTCAATACATTCCCTTTTAGCACTTACTTTTTAACAGCTCTTTCATTATAACTGTTTAAGCAAGGAAAATTTGACGCACATACACATAAATTTACAACAAAGCCATTAGCATTCACGTATACAGCTTTAATTAGCCATTCTATCTATTCACTTTCCATGTATACTTTTTCAACCATACAACATGAATGTTTTTATTTCTACTACAATCTTAAATGATATGTAAGTTTCACATGCTTTAATATAAACGACTACTATTGCCTAACATCGACTCAAAACTCAAAAATGGTGTTATCACATAAATGCATTGCCAAGTAACGCCAAAAATATTTATTAATGAGACTAATTTTAGTTTACAACAGGGTACCAGTTCCTTTTGTCCACCGCGGGGTATAAATACCGCTCGTTCTCTTAAAGAGTGGCAGGAGTTATATTGAATTAGATGAAATGAAATTTTTAGAACAGAATGAGGCTGCATATAATATGATAGGATATTATACAAAATCTTAAAGAGATAATCAATGGTATTTAATAAATAAAATGAATAACTGAATACAGAAAAAATGGTGTGACAATAAGAAATAATTTAGCAGAAATTTATGCAGAGATTTGCCAAATCCTTTTGTTAATCGAATTCTAAGTCGACCATCACAAATTGTAGGATAATTTAGGGAAAGGCTAGATAGCTTTACCAATTTATTGAGGAAGAAACACCAGGTTATTTACTACATAAAAGTAAAAGTGGCTATTCTTTCATAGATGCCCTCTCAGTTCTCTTTTTCATCTGTTCAGAGTGCAATAATTGACATAATTACACAATATATTCTCAAATATTACAAGAACAGTTATGGTTGGAAATTACACGATAGGATATGAAACGGAATTTTAAAGGAATCATCAATGATTTTAATGAATGAAAAACGGAATCCAAAATAGGATTATTGTATGTAGGATTATTCATGGGATGACTAAGAAGATTTAACCCATTTATTGAGAAAGAACACAAGGTTACACATAGCATCAAAGTGAAACTGGCTTTTTTATCGATACTCTCTAAAGTCTCTTTTCCGTTTGTTCAGAGTACAATAATTGACCTCTTTTTACACGATTTATTTACAAGAGGCTTTGAAGCAAGCTCGATATCTGGATCCATTGTAACGACAAAGAGAGCAATCGCACTCACCCCTTTGCTGAGAGAGAGAGGACATGTCTTCCGATCCAATCCCTTCCGCATACCAGATTAACCCAAAGGGAAGCATTTCAGTGTCTCCAAGGGTGTAGGGTCTCTCTCTCCACCCCCTCGACCATCGTAAACCGTTTGAGAGAAATAATCAGCCCTCGCTGAATCTCGCTCTCTCGTGTTCCGTCGCCCTTCAAGCCGCCAACCGACGCGACGCCCTTCTCTACCCGATACCACCACTCACTTCTCGCCTCCTCTTCTTAACCCCGTCCTGCTTCCCTCGCATTGGCCGGATACCGCGCGGCGAAAGAGGGGTATTTGGGCCCCCGAAGCCCTTTCGTTCCCTCCCCTCAGCTCCCTCTTCCCCATTTGCACCATCAAAGCTCTTAAACAGTGTTGCCAATCCATGATCACTGCACGCAAGTAAAAAGTAGTTGGTTTTTCGTTAGATGAAAAATTAACCAATACTCTATTCCTGTTGTTAGGTGGGGATGTGATACATAAATTAATCGTAAATAATTAATTTATTCTCTATTTAACCAAAATTTAGGCTTCAATTAGCTCTGGTGCTATATGTCATCATCAAGTACATGGATTCAGTTTGTTGCGCAATATATACAATTCAGGAAAGGGGTGGGGCAGGGGTCACCTATGCGATGAAACCGGTGGACTAAGAATAAAACTGTGAAAAGTACCAAGTAATTATGAAATTTATTTGGAATGAATTTTTTACAAAGTAAACCTGTCACCATTAAATTTATGCTGTTATAGCTTAATTTTACAATTTTTAGTAATATTTGCATGTCATCGGTATTAGAATTTTAGTTTATTGCTCATTTTTTCCATCAACCTATAATAATATGCGCTTTTTGATGTTTTACCGATTCTTTAAAAGGATTTTGTATCTTTGTTAGGCCCGAGTTTATACAACCCCGTTGATGTTTAAAAAGAAGGGATACTCATTTTCACTTCTTCTCGCCCTCGTCACTTGTGTGTTTATAAATGGGGTACTCTCTGTTGTGGCATAGTAGCAAGACCTCAACCAGTGAACGAATAATTATTAACATCTGAAACGGTACGGTTTTTTTGTGCAATCAGTTTACAAACAGAAAAATATCTGAAAAGTCTCCAGTTTTGTATTGAAGTGAAAAATTTTCCTGAGTAGTAAAATATGATCTAGTGAGTAGTATTTCGATTTTTTGCTTTCAGTTAAAATTTTAATTTTGCTGCCAAAAACTTTTTAAATTTGTTAACTTGGCAACACTGCTCTCCGACCCGCCCTCCATCTCGGCTTCTCCGTATAGCCACCCTTCCCATTCAACTCGACCAACTTATCCCCTCACCCTCTGCCACACTCACCACGATCCCCAAAACCCTTCTCTCCCTTCTCTTCATCGGGTTGTGCTCCGGTGTCTTGCACTTTACGGGGAGCGAAGATGTCGTCACACTCAGCCCGACAATGGCTCGGGAACCCTGCTAATTCTCAGCGTAACCCCTCCGGGCCTTCCTCGCCCCCCAACGCCCACTTGTCACTTACTATACACCCCTTCATCCCTGCCGCCTTCGCACTCCAAGGGGTCCTCTCGTGCGAGGAATCCTCGGGAGGACGTGTCTTCGATTCCGGGATAGGGCACGGAAAACAACACCCTAAACGCCCAACCTCGCCTCTCAATGTATGCCCGTGCAGCTTCTATCGAGGTCGTTATTTAATTTCGGGCGGAAACAATGGGAGGGTCTTCGGGTGGCAGTGCTCGCAGCCTTTTTTTTAAGCACCCTTTTTTGTCGTCTTCCAAGCTAATGAAGATTTAAAAGCAAGCCAGCTTTCTAATTTTGGAAGGCTGGAAGAGTGTGGACTTCCTTCGAGGAGCACCACAGCGAGGTAAGTTCTTGTTCCCTATGCACTGGGGAATTCATCTTGGATAATGATTTTACAGGATGCTTTTATTTCAGAATGTCGTTAGGAAAAATTTAACGTTCAAATGCAAAGGTCGTTGAGCAGTGACGTAAAAATGCAAAAAAATTCCGTCGTTGAATCAATAATGAAAATGGAAGGGCTGAAATTTTAGGATAGAGTTTCCTGCTACTTAGCTAGTGAAATTTTCTTGAGTAGGGAAGAGCTGATGAAAATATTTAACTTTGTGGTTATGTTACGCATTTTATGGTGGGTTTCTCATAGATGAAGGGATATAGATTTCAATTGCAGGATAATTCCCATTTAAATATAAAATAATCCCATTTAATTGATTTTGGCCCAAGATGAAATAAAAACTATAAAATATCAAGAGAAAATTTCCGTGGCTTTATTTTCCGTTTCCTAATTTTGTAAAAAAAAATGCATGGTGGCACAGTAACTGTGGTAAAGTCTATGAAAATTAACCAATTACTTCATTGATAAATGAATAAGACCCATAATGCATCAAATTCTAGGCTTTGAGAATAACGTAAAAACGTAAAAACGGATAAACGTAAACGTAAAAAGGGATAGGCATGAGGCATTCGTATTAAGTAAAATTTTATCGATCGCCACTTCCTTAAGCATTTAATTTTAGGGAAACTATTGACTGTAATTTATTTTATAAATTTTGAATCCACATTATTCTATATTGGTTTGACATATACATAGCCTGAGAATTTTTCAAATATGACATAAAACACCTGGAAACTGGTGTTCCCTCAGCAATGTTGTAAGATATTTAGATTATTAACTAAAATTATCATGATAACATGTGGATCAAACGGGAAAATGTAAATCGTGACCGAATTTTCGAAAAAATAGTTACAATAATTTTCAAAATTAGTTCAAAATGATTTTTTAAGCTTTTTTTCTCTTTATCCGAGAAATTTCACGCATTTATTTTAAAGAGTTGTAATACTGAAAAGTAACATTTTCCCTTGTCATTATTTATTTTATTCCAATCGCGACGTAATTTAATTTTTTACGGTACTCTGTATTTACTTAAATCAAGGGAAATATGTCTGTATTTACTCTTGAAATAAAATCTCCTAAGATTTAATAATTGAAAAAATATTTAATTTTGCATTTTGGATTTTGTATTTTGCGGCTTAAACTTGAACGCTGTGTAATCTAAACAAAATGAAATGATGAAATATGAAATCATATTCGTTTTAATCCGGCGTAGTACTTAAATTTAATGAGTCCTCTGGAGCTTGTTGTTGAAATTTCAAAGCAAACGTTAATGAAGGAGTTTTACCATACTACCTTTCTTCTCTATTTTTTGGAAAATGTAATTAGTCAACAACATTAGCTTATTGATATCAATTCCTAAATAACCGCTTGAGCATAAAAATTTGTTCCTTTTAAATACTTTTTATGCTTTTATTGCAGCAATCCGTGGTGATCAAGTATTTGCCCTGGTTAGTGAATCTTGGTTTTTCAAATATTTCGTGACAATACTCCAAGGGTGTTCATGTACATCCTTAGGATGCGTGACAAGGAATGGTAAGTTAATGCATTGAATTCATTTTAACTGCGGTTTTTTTCGTTTATGTCAACCTCCATTGGGATTAATATCTCCACCGTCATACGTGGAATTGGATATCTTGATTATTTTTAACTGTCAGGGCATTGTGAAATTAATCAGAGCTTATATTTTTTATCTGTGCAGGAATATACCGGAAAATTTCAAGAAAATGTATCTCTATTTTATAAGTCATCTCTTGATTTCTTTTATATATTTGGCTAATAAGGTTAAAAAATAGCGGAAAAAATCGAAGATATAGACGAAGATCATCCTCATGAGTGAATTTCGAAAATCGGGGGAATCAACACGTGACTTATCGCGTGGCATAATATAGCGTAGCATCAAGAGATGCAATGACCTATCGTTCGAATGTGATTGCGTTCTCGCTCAGACATTGGATCAGGTTTAACGTAGATGGTGGGTTTTCCGATCCGTCCCGTTTTCGGTATCCCCCTCCAATACCTACTCCCCAGGGAAAGAACTAAGCCCTTTTTATGGTTATTCGGTCGAACCTCAGCGTAATATTTCCTAGGCCCCTTCTTATGTCCACATATCCAACAATTCCCCATGTACCTCCACATTTTAATTTCAGCTTGCCTTCTCAGTCAGCTTTCCTTGAGTTTATGACCCAATTGTATGTGATAGTGTATGCATTAATCTGCGGATTTAGTAAAGTAAAATAGGTAACGCCTACAAGCCAAATGGATATACTCTAGGATATGGCCACGTTAATTTATTGGTAAACATGACAGCAAAAGCATCATTATTAATGAGAATTCTCTAGATCTCCAGAGTTTTGGTTGGAGTTATTGTTTTTCCTACCAAGTTTGAATTATTTTTGAAAGTTTTCTGTTGGTACCTGTACGTAGTTAATATTTTGTAGTCTCGTCTAGAAATATTCTGATCATCTATGAGGATTATTCAACAAGGTTTTTCGACAACGCAGTAAAAACACCTTTGTTAAACTACTTTTCCCAACAGTTTAAATCAAACGCTTATAGTTCTAAATGGAATCGCTTTTGTCAAAGTCTCATCTCTTTCCAGTACTCTTCAGTTCTTGGGATGGATTATTGGGACCGTATTCAATGTAGAGCATTCTCCTTTATTCATTTATTTCTGAGTCGCGATATTTATTTTTTCGGTGTCTATTTAGTTTCATTTGCAGTTTCATTCGCATTAGTCATGGCGAGTGCCTAACATTTTTATATTTTACCTCTCCATACATCTTAGTTGGAGCAATGTTTGTGTTGAATCCTTTTTTTCTTGAAACTGTTGCCTATAAAGTCATTACCAGGGAAGAAAACGGGTACCGTAACAAGGATGCTATAAGAAAGGCGAAAGCAAAGGTTGCGTTGGACAATAGGTGTGATCTGATAACGAGGACCATGGTGAAGGATATAAAGAGGGACATGTGAATTACTAAAAATGGAGCACAGCGTTGTATGGCGGAAAATTGTGAACTCTAAAAAATAAGTTGATAATAGGCTGCAGGCGTTTGAGATGTTGCGCGTGAAGCAGGATTGAGAAAGCGCGATGAACGGAGAAGACAAATGAGGAAGTGTTAAGTATGGTTGTTGGGGGGAGGAGACAACTGGATGAAGTTATAGTTGGCTGTTTGAAGAGGCAACGAAAGGCGGAAGGCCGCTTGAGGAAGTGATAGAGGGAAGAATATTGCGTAAGCGGGATGAGGGAAGAGCGACACTATATTTTTAGATAGGGATGGCAGGACTTATGCGAAAATGAAGAGAGAATAATTTCTTGGCTAAAAATTAGAAAATTCTCACTTACTTTCATAAAAACCTAAATTAACCGTTAAATATCCGCACCTATAGGCCCCATAAGTAAGTCGTCACTTATTGATGCACAATTTGGTTCAAGTATTTTTTACCATGCTATTTACCCATATAGTGTTTATGAATTACTGTGCATATTATATAGCCGTTTATATTGTTCTTCAATTAGTAAAAGGCATAGAAATCGTCAATCTTTTCAGTAAAAATTTTACTTGGAGGAAGGACTATCACTTCACTTTGTAACTCCATTTAATGATTTAACTTATGATCCTGGAAAACCATTGTATCGGATTTTCATCTTATTAGACATTAATTTGCAACTCCGCGGATTTATAAGTCTCACTACATTAAAAGAGGTACTTTTGTATATTATATTTATTGTATACTGAACTACAGGCATATTAACAGCAAATATTTGAGCGATTAGCCTTTAAGAAGAGCATTAGGTATAGGTACGCAGATTAATTTTGACAAACTATGGCCAAAGTTTAATGGGTGGAATTAAAAAACCGATTGTATATAGGTACGTTTAAAGGGAGAATTGGTGTGATTTTTAATTTTATATTTCAGCAATAGCTACAAATTATTAAATAGTGCTAATTTAGGCCATAAAATTTAGGCGTGTCACCAATGCCTCTAAACTTTACGTTTAAAGTTTTTGTGCATGGAGGGGAAGAGTTAGCAGAGGATAATGAAGAAGTGAGAAGATAGGGAGGGGTTGGAGGTGGAAGGGAAATAGAGGGAGAGAGAGGCTTGCAGAGGGATGGGATAACGGCGAATAGGGCGCCTCTTTAGCAAGGGCTGCGTGAGAAGTGAAAGGAGGTCCACAGAGTCTCCTTGAGGGACCACTGCCCAAGGCATGTCTGCGATGACTCCTAGCAGAGTGACCTTTTCTCCTTCGGCGGTGATGCAAGCAATGGGATGGCAGAATAGAGAGGAAAGGAAGTGGAATGGGTTGATCTGAAGATACGATTATGTGAGTCGGGAAGGGTCATTTCCGTCGTGGCTCTGATCATGATTCGGCAGAAATAAAGGCGTCAGGAGAAAGGCACGGGGTGTTTACCCTGGAGCGAGTCCACTTCTCTTGAAATGAATGACGCTGGACACTTTTGTGAAGATATGTTCCTTTCTCTCCGTCCATACTGTGTCGCTACTCCTTCGGTTTTGGCTCTCATGTTAACTCTAGCGTGTTTTTTCACCATAAATTATTCAGAGTGTTGAAGTTCTGAAGGAAAATAGTGAAACATAACCAAATATTTGATAATGAGCAGTTATAATTTTGAAATATGTAGGGAGAGTCAGTTATTGGCTACTCCAGATAGGAGTTGTTTCACCATTTTTACCAAAATTTTCATATAAGCTGTTTTCTGGTTTTAACGTTCCTTAAAAATATGCAGATATGAATTCTATGGTAAGAGTTATTGCCCTGGTTTTGCGAGAGAAATTGCATTAAAACATATCTTGGTACTAAAATTCTTTAATTTTCTTATGAGATCGATTAACATATGTCGTTCATTAAACAATATATTTGCAAATCATTTCTTTAAAAAACAGAATCTATGATCCTCAAACATCTGGCAAACTCAAAAGTTAAATGGTTGATTATCATTGTGAAGCTCTTCTCTTCTTCACTCTTCTACTTAATCATAGAGAAAATGTAAATAGTTATATACTTTCAATAAACTAAAGACAAAACCAATGGCTTCTCTACAAAATCAAATGGAAACATCAAATTGCTTCTCTACAAGGCCTAATGTATGGCGGAACATCAATTAGCTCTTGTAGGGGATGTAAATTTAATGGAGACATTTTAGTTCACTAATTGACGGATTTATTGGCACGTTGTTAGTCAAGTACAAGCCTTTGCTATACAGGCAGGATGTGATTCTTTAGTTGACTCCTTTCCATGGAGAGAGTTTACCAGGTATTACCTTCAATACACTTTTGCTGACAAGTATTTCATACATATTCTCATTCCTAAGCTTATAATTCATGTATACAGACATTAGACTATACATAGCTGTTACTAGGGAGAGAATTCATTTGAGAAAAAGTACCGATATTCTCTTTTTTCAGTTCATTTTTTCGGTTGATACCATCTGACATAGAACTCAAGACCTCATGGGGAGGAAGATTTTTCCATGATTTTTCAAATGCAAAATGGAAGAGAAAAGTGACTCCTGTTCGATCTATTGAAATTGTCGTCTGAGGAAAAAAGGAAGCACTCGTCGTTCGTTTTCTTCGGATAAATGAAAACCTCCTCTTATAGCTTCTGCTAAAATTTGCTATGGCGAAAATTGACGTAAAAGAATCAACGAATTGCTATGGAAACCGATAGAAAAGTTGCTACAGTGACCGTTTTTATAGAAAATAACTATCGTAATTTTGAACAAATATATATGAGTTAGCATTCAGTAGAATGAAAGAAATGTGTGTATTTGCCTCTTATGACATGTTTATACCGAAGGAAACAAACAAGCGAGAAAAGACACCTTTAAAATAGCATAAAAGCTTTACTTTAGAAGTACTTCATTAGAAGGACTTTTTTAGAAGAGCTTATGAGGCAAAAGTGAAATGGGTGAACTACGTGCAAATGTTTTTAGCATTATTTTACCGTCTCAACGACAAGATTTCACAAACAAAACTCGTTGGGTCAATACTTCCTCTCTACTATAGTTAGCCTTTATACCAATAGACCTTTCTGTCTGCCGACCTCTCTTTTTCTTACTACGATACCATTCTCTCTCGTTTGAAGCCATCACTCTAAATTTATCACAAACTTCACCACTCATTAGTAGTCTCCAGTTTTTCCGGTCTTTTGTGGTCTGATTTTCCCACCTACCGGCGAAGCTGACGAGAATTGTTTTCAGAAAAGAAATATCTTATCGACAAAACCTCCAGAGCGCTTATGCTCCCTTATAGCCGGAAGGACATTTATCTTGCCGTTAAACATTTGTAAAATAAAAATACCGTTAAAATTTACGGGTGAAGGTAAAAAGTATGATTATTTGACGATTCAGTAATCTGCCAAACATGAACAGACTAGAAGTAGACAGTGAATGACAATTGTTGACGTTAATTTGTGTCTGAATTTGTGGTACAGAATTTGTGGTACGTGTGTTGTTTGTGAAAATTGTAACGTTATTCTTAATAATTCTCATCCCTTCTATATTTATTCCCACAGTAAATAGCCCGGATAAGTTATCAATAAAATTTTGGGCTTTATACGGCTTTTGGGAGAAAGAAAAACAGCAGCATACGAGTTTTCCGGTGAGTAGCTGAATTTGCAGGATTACATTGCTTTCGGTATGGGACAAACCTGGTGTTAGACACTCTTTATAGGAGGTAATTGTAAAATGAACATGGATGAGTGGAGTTTTAAAAGATTTTTGAAAACTGTCATTATCGAGAAAAGGGCACCTTTAAAAAAGTAGGGAGTACTGTTCTTATCATATAGTGTGCAGGGCCAATGTATCCTCTCCGACTCTTCCGCTGAGAATGACTTTACCTTCCCAACATCCCTCACAAATTTCTTCGTCCATCTTCTCTCTCTCATCTCCGCCCCTCCTCATCGTATTGAGTCAATGTATCCCGCAGTAGCCGTGGATGCGTGGAGGACGAGGGTGTTCCCCGCCTTCCTCCGCCGCTTGGTAGTCCAAGAGTCAGGTCCTAAGCCCCACGCACATATCTCCCTCATAAGATTCTGCCCCCAGGGCCGTCGTGATCTTCCCCTTCATATCCTCCTCCCGCCTGGTCCCTATCTCTCTTACTCACCCTCCGCTGAAGTCAACGGATGACCCCTCGTTCGTTTTGCCCCCGAGGGAGAGTTCCAAGAGGGATTGGGTGGGTGGGGTCGGGGGAGGGTGACTAAGGAAGAGGGAAGGAGATTGCGGTCAAGGTGGCAGATGCAGGGATGGGTGGCGGGAGAGACGAGAGATGTCAAGGGGAGTTGGAGGGAAGTCGGAGGAGGATCAGCTCTACGGCTGAGGCATAAGAGAGGCCGTCGTTCAGTTGACACTATGGGCCTTATGGGGAATACTGTTGCCAAACTTATGCCCCGTTTTCTCTCCTATTGGGAAAGTTTCCAAAATTGCTCTTAATTGAATTAAATTTATTTTGAGAATTATATTTACATATTGAAAGATTACTAATTGTGCAGTGCGTGTACTGTATCTCTTGCTTAGTTTGTTTGAGAAATTCGGAAGTGCTGTGTTTTAGAGCGACACAGAGAATATTATCATGACGCCTCACTATATCTCCAGGTCTAACAGAAGCTCATGGCCAGTTTGCTCTCCTCTTGAGAAAGTTTCCAAAATTGGTCTTAATTGAATTAAATTTATTTTGAGAATTATATTTACATATTGAAAGATTATTAATTGCGCATTACGTATACTGTATCTCTTGCTTAGGTTGCTTGAGAAATTCGGAACCGGTGTGTTTCAGAGTGACACAGAGAATATTATCATGACGCCTTACTACATCTCTAGGTCTGATAAAAGCTATAAATAAGAGATATATTGCCAAGTAGATAGGTACAAAAACTCGTTCTTTTTGCCCATAATAAGCGACCATAATAAAAACTGAGCTCCACTAAATACACTCCCATAGTACACCTCACCATTTCACCTCCCAAAATATTATCCCGCACACCTGTACACGGGTGGTGTCCTAACACCCCCTGCCACACGCCCATGTTGCGGCTCGTAGGGTAGTATGTAGATGTATCTCACTATAGTGTTGCCCCTTGTTCCATTTGTAACATTGTGCCTCTAGCCTTGTGGAGCTATGCAGAGGAAATAATTCCCTGTAAGATCCCCTACTGTCAACTTAATGTAGAACGACGTATCGTACTAACGGTGCAGTAGATATGTAGATAATTCCCAGAAGGCAGTGAACATTAGAAAGGCGTTGAGAAAACTGGACCCTATGGGGCCTTAGAAGGCCACGTACTTTAACGTACTTTACTTACGTACTTGAACATGGTTACAGGCACCATGTTTGACGGAAACAACCAACCGTTTGACGGTTACAGCTCCATGGATCCATTTATGTGCCACTCCTCTAATAGCTTTACAGTGGAAACAATAGAGTTTTACATTAAATTTTCATTCGATCCGAATAACTATTATAATTGGTGAAATAAACAATTCAGAGAAACTGTTTGAAGGGCTTCCCTGCTTTCACTGCCAACAAAAAGCAATGGAGTGTGTTTCACGATTGTCCTAAATGAGTAATTCAAACTCTAATACATTGCATTTTTTAAAAATGAAATGAGTTTCCCACTAATTCATGTAAACTTAAGTCATTCAATCGTTCTACTCCATTTCTATAGCCAAATACGGCGACCTAAAGGAAAAAAATAAGATAAGAGTACCTAATACGCAATTAATGCTAGGATGGTATGTCGAACTACGCCAGGAAAGAGGGTTGGTATTAGTTTTCGAGGAAGAAACTGTTGAAAAATACACCATTATAAGAAGAAAACACGAGCTGGACAAGAATTAAAAACTCATTGGAGTTGATGATATAAGGAAGTAAATTAGGTAAAGGTAAGAATTCATTCTCTTTGCTCCCTAGTTTTTCCAGAAGAATCTATGTATTCATAGGTCGTTCAATCCTAAGATTGGTCGACTGCAGCCCTCCACCCATCCCTTTCTAATGCTTGTTCCCTTACTACCTGGTATATTTATCCTATGTACTTTCCTTGTTATTTGATCCATGAACTTATTCCTCGGAGAAGAATCTAGCGATCCTTGAAATGCGGAAAAAATTTACTAAGTCGTAACTCTGTAATAGTGCATCACGCAAGCTCGGCGGTTTGATACAAATTCTCTTTTTCAAATGATGTGGCTCAGTTGAAAAATACAATGCGTGCTGCCTACCCCCCGTATGTATTCCCATCCTGGGAGTGTAATAATCCAAAGTCGCGTTTCTAGGATGGGTGGCAGAGTACAACCGATGCATTCTCAATGAAAGCGTACTTGCATAGATCCTTGAGAGAAGGATCAGGCAATGCACACTGTCTTCAAGACGGTCGCCGCCCTTGGTATGATCAAGACCATAGTTCAATAGCCGTTGGTAGGATATCAATGCCACCTTCGGGAGGGCATTACATCTCCTGTGTAATTAAACTTCCAAAACTACATGTGCCTTATTTAATCGTGCGATATTAGTCGACGTTCCTGAAAATATATATTTTTGCTGAATTATTCTAAGGATTGTTACGGTTTTTATTTATTTAACATTTGGCTTAAAATATATGACCATGGAAAAAACAATTGTTTAAAGCCAAGAAAATTGATTTTTCTAAACACGTTTGATAACCTTATTGCTAATTTAATATAAATGATGCCTTGTTGGGAATTAAAGTAATTTGAATTTATTTCTCAAAATATTTACTTATCATAATTATCATTCCTGGTTATAAACTATCAGTATGTGCCATTAAATTTTATATAATTGAACTGCATATTTTCAAACACCCATAAGCCAATACCATGGGTATTATTACAAAGGCTTAAGGAAATAACGGGAGTACCTCAGTTAGTTCCAAGCTTTGAACGCCAAGTAATAAAACTGGATTGATCGGTCCTGCCAAATACAACATTATAAATTGAAATTTTGGAATCGAATGAAGTCCAATTCCTTCCAATTACTGCAAAAAAACTAGAAAACTTGAATAAAAATAATGACAATGTATATGAATATTCCAATAAATCGCTAATTATTGTCAAACAATCTATTATCTTTCGGAGGGAAAAAATCGGACCTCGATTGTAACGGTCATTGATCTGTGCTCCAAAAAGCAAGGACTTGGTAAAATTGGACGTTAAAAATGAAAATAAGAAGAGACAGATATTAATTCAGGCCATAAAACCAATGCTTGGCATTCTACAGCTCTCCATTCTCCTCGAAGAAAATTCCTCATTTGCTTCAGGATTTTCCATTCTCGCGTCGGTCCTAATTTTCCTCAAGTATTCTTTCCTCGGTCTTCTTCGATATGTACTTCCTTTTGCTCTATTATTGCAGAACTATTTTAGAGAGGCTTTCGAGTCTCAGAAGATGTTCACTAATTCCAAATATATCATCAACTCAATTTAGTAAACTTCGTATTTCTTTCCTCTCAACTCTTCGTGGGACAGCTTTTTTTGGAGATTATCTTCAATCATTTCATGGAGATTTTGGAGATTATCTTCAATCATGTTACTGTCCGAATCGACAATATTCATCTAGCGGCTTTGTTTACTGCAGTAAAAATGACATAAGAAGGTGAATTAAGTTTGAGGTGACTGGTTTCATAAGTATTAACTATATAGAGGCAATTTTGAGGCCAGGGTAAGGGGTAAATGATGTACAGCCTATCCGTTTTTAAAGAACTATCTATTTTTTCTATATAGAATGTATATTATCCAATAAAGAGCCAATATATTCGTAATGTAATAATATTTATCTTTATAAAGTCACTCAAGACCAGAAATAGACTTGGAGTTATTGAAAACCGAAAATCAACAAAGGGTTTGAATGGACGTCACTCATATATTTTTTTTACCAAAATTCACTTTTTATACGGATTGGCTGCGTGAAGTGAGGAGCAGATGGTGAGAGAGAGAAAGGAATGGTTGCAAGGGGGAACTTGAGGACAGTATGCTGAGTTGGGGCGATCTTTCACGCTCTTTATTTCCGAGTGTGCGCGGAGTGGAGAGGCGGTAATGGCCGCACCGTGTGAACGACTTCAGTTACGGAGCTCTTCTACGCAACACCCTCCTTGCTCTCTGTACCAAGGAAGAAGATTGGCGCTATTCACGTAAGGGTAATATGAGAAGCCCAAACGAAACACCCATGGAAAGTAGATGTGATGGCTCTCGCGGCTTGTAGAATGTGAACAATGCATTTCTTGGGTTTCCGGTCCCCGTGTGCTGTCAACAGTGAACGACACACGCGGAGTGATGCCGAGAATGCAATTTTCACACGCTCGTAATAGTTTTCCACTTCCCTAATTTTATTCAAAGTATCGTTATTTGCAGGAGATTTACCATACAATAAACTTTAGATGAATATCTAAAGATATTACATTAGAACCAAATACATTTTAACGAATTAACCTTTTTTCAGAAAAATTCTTTCATACATTAAAGAAAAAAGTTATTGTTAAGTGACGGGATTATATACCTCGTCGCTATGCTTAGAAACGATAGTTGTAAATATCACGTGATTTAAAAATTTGAAACGAATTTTTCATTCATAGTGAATTTGACTTAAAACAAGGGATACTGGCATTGCTCTATAAAGGGTTACTTAATTCATTCTGAGTAGAACAGCAATATATCGATGCCAATAATATCTGTAGGTCACTTATTAGTGGTACCCATATCTACAATGTATAATTAAGTTCAATATTTGATGTCACGTGAGGCTAGGAATGCAATTATGCTCTGCCTTAAACCTGATCCTTTAGCTAGATCATAGAATGGTTGTAAACCCAGTGAAAGTGTAAGCTTTGAGCTAGAACTGTTCTAGTCTATTCAGCATGCATTTATACAATAAAAATATAGTTAATTTATTTATATTGGGATGGAAATTTCTGAGATATGATGTGATAGCAATGTTATTATCAAATCAGTAATCACAAACTCCTACTCTGTCAATGTTATCCAGCAGAGAGCAATAATTCTTATGCTAATTTTTTATCGCGGATGTAATTGTTCTTTATTGTTCACGGTACAATGGAAATTACTATAGCTTTGTTTAAAAGTGTTTCTGTTTCATCTTGCATTCGCGTTTGTTCATATTTTGCCACTGTTGAATCTTTGCTTTAATTTAAAACTCTTCGAAGAAATGGTATGCTTCAACCTGAAATATACCCTTCAGTTGGAAAAAAAACCGCATTGATCCCATAATATATTATTCACGGCTTTCAGTCAATTTTAACCACGTCATATCCTCCTTTGTCAACTATGACCTAACTTCTACATAGGTTTAACAACGACTGCGCTCAACATCCGTATGAATGGACACCGCTCCAGTTGCAATGATCCACCTTCTCTTTCCGTTTCCCTCCCAGTCGCCACCCACGTTTCTTCCCACAACTCTACTTTAAATTATATTTTTACGTGGGTATTCTCGCTTCACTTCCTCCCTCCTCCCCTCCGTTCCAACTAAAAGATCTTGAGTCCTCATGTATTTACTTTTTCCAAGCCTTCTCTCCGCCGGAACTCAACAAATCACTAACCTCCTCCTTCACCCCCCACATCACCAACCTCTCTCTTTTTTAAGTTCTCTTTTTTCCCGCTTTCCTGCCATCCCCTTGCTGCCATTCTATTACTTACTTACTTCCCCTTTTCCCCTCCCTTCTGCCCCTCCCCTTTTTTCTTTCCATCCGCCTCCATACATCCTTCCCCCTCAGTCCATACTCAACTCTGAAAAACACGAGTGCTTCATCGTCGAAATATCAGGAGCTTTATTGTGAGTGTTTTTTCTTTCGTGTTTCTGTGTTTTTTTGTCTGCCTCCTTGCGGCATTTATATACTCATACGTCGTCACTCAAGTGATCCTTCGTTAGATGTGTAGTCTAGTATCTCAACGCAATTTACGATTAATATGGCTTAATGCGTACATTGCTATTGTTTAAGGATCACTCCATACATTTTATATTTGTTATGTATTTTCATTTTTTGCGTCCGTCCAAGACTAAACTACCTTACATTAAATTAACTTCTCGCATTTTTCAATTACAACCAAAATTAATTTTCTCATTCTCACTGTCTTGATAATTAGAGGTTTAAAAAAGACCATTGCTAGTGAATGTCAATACTTTATTTTTGTATATCCGACTAGCTTAAAATTATTTCGAAGTTGTTTGATTGCAAAGACTTCATTGATGTCACTATAGATAGGCAATATAAATTGTGCTAGTCTATGAAGCATGCACGTTCGCCAACGATGAGGTTGAATCACAAAGTAGTTTATGACGAATTTCATTCGAGATAATAAAAAGAAATGGCGAAAAAAGAGCCTGTATTACAGATTTTTAAACGGTCTGTGCCAAGTTCATTCGTCCAATCCCTTGTATCTCACAATACTTTTCCAATTTCCTTTCCCCAGGAATGGAGCTAAATAAATGGCCTCGCACCCACTTTCGGATTCTCATCTCATTTCAAACCGAGAGGGCCTTTTAGAAGTTTATACAACCCACGTAATGTCTTAAAATACACTCGACCACCCTCCGATTCCCTCCCTTTCTCTTCCCCTTCTGCCTCCTGTTCTACTCTCCGCAAAAAGGCAGTTTCGCCCCGAGGTGCAAACTTTCTTCCACGGATGGCAGAGGAGGGTTGTGGAGGGGGGTCAGACCCTATACACCCGACGCTTCTTTCCCCACAAACCCTCCTTGTTCCCCCCCCCCTGGATCTGGTCCAATCTCAAACCCTTTATCCCTATACATCCACCTCCTGCTCTTAAAAGTTGCCACACAGATAACACCCCCTCTTCATCACCTCCATCTTTTCTGGACTCAACAACTAGGATGGCAACAATTACGATAGGATCGCTATCAGGACTTGGTTTAAGTATACCCACTGTCTTTTGTGTTATTTCAAAGGTAATTTCTCTCTGGGAACTTCCAAATATTTTAAAAATATCATCATACTGCGGTACAAAAGACCAATGTATAAAGTTAGAAAAATAGACTGCAGAAAAGAGACGTTTGATAAAAATAAATGACTGCGAACGATAAAAGACCAAAATGGAAGCCACTTTGTGAAGGACATAATTGACGGAATAATAGAGGGAAAAGTCCCCAGAGGAAGATCCAGGAATAAGTTCATGGACCAGATAAAGAGTAAAGTACATAGGAAGAGATACCAGGAGGTCAGGGAAGCATTGGATAGGGAAGGGTGGAGGGCTGTAGTCAACCAATCTTAGGATTGACAACCAATAAACGAATAAGAAGCCACTTAGACTTTATAATTAGTTCTTTCGATTTGTAGTGTCACTAATAGTTGACTGGCTCCCTGTTGCATATTCCTAGATCTGCTATGTAGAAATTAACGGTATTAATTGCACGTTTCCTGAATAGATCCTTTATCATTGGACTTTTTTTGATCTATTTATCATTGGTAGTATGTCTCTAGCGAGCCACATGTCGAAGAAATTTCATCGCCTGACAGTAATTTGCTGTTTTTTCCTGAAAAAATAATCACTCATCGTTTCACTGACCTCGTTTGGATATACAGTGCATGCTGTTGGAAAAACCTACCCCCTACCATACGATATTTAGGTGGATTTCAGGGTATTATACAAAAATAGACTTCCCCACTATTTCTCTCCCCATGACCTCTGCCGCTCACTCTTTCCAATCCACTTGCCGCGTTGGCCTCCCTGCCATCATCTCTTACCCTCCTTCAAAGCCCCCGCGGTCCTTGGTAAAGTCCCCCCTTGCGTCACAGCCCAAGGGGTTCAATTTGCTCATCTGGGCTAGAAAAGAATTACTGTGAGGCTACTCGATGTCCCACGCATGCGCATCCCCTACCACTGTATAAACAATCACCCGCATTGACTGGGCGAAAAATAGAAACTCGGTGCGTTAGCTATGAGGTTGTTAAAACTGGTATCGAATTTCTTAGCAAACAAATGAACGTGATAAAACAATGTGTCAAAAGTGCTCTAAATATTCTCCAAGATGATTATTTTCCGCGGGAATTCTGAGATCATAATAGTTGCGATTGATAGATTATAAGAATCTTATCAACATTAGGTGGAAAATGTTTTGTCCTTGTGTTGAATTATATGTTGTATATTATCATTTATGACATAACCTGGTAGAAAATATCTATGATAAATTATCATATTTTAGGATTTATAAATGAACAGCATTTTATTACAACTCAGTGGTCGTGTCTAAGTCAGTGCACTTCATGTTGGTATAGGAGAACCCGAATGCTATTTTACTAGGCTTGTATCTCCACAAAAACCTACAATCTAAATTAAGAGCCGCAATACGCTGGCTATTTAAAGCATGTTTTTACAATATAGTACAACTACCTAAAACTCTATCGCAAGAGTTGCACTCATTTATCAAGAAAGAGTGGAAATTGAAATTTGAATACGTACATATGCGCAAATATTGATTTTTTTCAACAAGGAAGGCAAGCCTTAAACACACGCGGTAAACTTACTGCCAACAGCCTGAGCTCAGGCTACCAAAGATTTTTTTTAATCTGAGAAAAATTGATGCTTTCGCCATTGGAAACAATTTTTTTAGACGAAATCAAAGTTTATAAAAAATATCATCTAAGGATTTACGCATTTCATTTGCTCTGTTATCAGATGGTGAAATTATGAACACTATAATGTGATTGTAAATAATTCAACAAAACGAAAGAATAAACCTTTGCACTGATTCGAATTTTTTGACAAACGCAGTAAAATAGAGGCCTATTTTTCGGAGCTCTGGGACAATTGCAGCCCAGAGGCCTTTGTTTCAATGGGTTCCTCATACTCTACAAACCTATAATACCGAGTCTCAGGAGAAACAGTTCAGTAGCTTTTGAGTAATCACCAATATACATAGGGGAGAGAGATGCAATTGAGCGTGTATTGGGTTCATTCTGTGAAAAAACACACGAATTGCATAATTGTCTATTAAGTTTATGGCAAACCCCCACACTGCATAACAGTTTTGCAGCAAATATGATAAAAATTATAAAGTAGGTAATGACATAGTAATTTTATTACTCAAACTTATGGATGCTAAATATTTCTACCAGGCGATGCCTGAGAGCTATTCCGACTACTGATATTCCATGCATAGGAGTAGGACAAATTCATCCGGCATTCAAGACTTTGGCCATATCTAATACGGGGAATCAGACACGGAGAGGATGCGGAGCGGCACTCTCGCAGGCGGGGTAGCTCGGGAGGAATGGTGGATATTCGAGGCAGAGGAAGAAGTGGTGTGGGGACAGAAGAGGGCATTGAGGGAGAGAATCTGGAAGAAATTTAGGCGACCAGGGGCTGGAGAAGCGATGGAATGGGAGAATTAGAGTGGGGGGAGAATGTATGCAGTACGTGAGCAACGCGAGAGAAAGTTTGGAAATTGGATTGATTCCAGCCTGAAAAGGTATCGAGAGGAAGGGACCCGCGCGAAAAAGGTCGAAATAAATTGGCTCTCAAAGTTTAAACAAATTATGTACACAGGGCTCGGGATAAAAAGACTTGGGAAGACGGGAAATGATGACTTCAAACTCTCGTGTTGTCGAAAAGGAAGAGGTGTATTGGCAAAGGGGCAAACATTAAAGTTCCGCCCTCGAATTCTCAATCTTATACTTTACGGCCTAGAAATTCTTGTTTCTCGTCCCTAATCTATATGAATTTGAATGCCTGCATTACGTCCGTACCTATAAGTTTGAAATGTACGACATTTCTTGAATGTCGAGAGTGTTTGAGTTATGAAACTTAAATGAAGCTAATGAGTTTATTTTTACATAGCAGCGTACTTTACTTAAGATAATTATTGATACAGCCGTAAACTCATAATGAGAACTTCCGACTCTTGACAAGGAAGCTCGCAGTTATTTGCAGTAAAGCCTATATAATATAGTGAAAAATATTCAATAATAATGTGCATAAAGTTTTGTTTTGAAATGGGAATTGTTGTAACATAAAATTGAAGGAAATATCCATAAAATGAACATTTTTGCCCAAGAAAATAGAATACTGAAAAAATATTTAAGTGTAACATGTTTGGAGTAGATCGAAAATAGTGCAAATAAATGTTATGCTATGGTTAAATATATATAAATATATATATATATATATTTGTTGGTTTTCCTCTCTTAAATGGATAAAATATCTCCTTTTGGGCTAATTCCTCTGCTGAATCGAAAAAAAAGAATAATAAACTAAAATTTTCGAAAACACGAATGTAGATAATCTAATCAACGACAGAAAATCGATATCTATCAAAGCGTTGTAGTCCGATTTCTCTAAATAGGAGCACTATATTGGAGTATTTTTGGCACTTTCAGTTAGAACGAGTGCATTTCCAGAATTCCTGAGAAACTACCACTTCACGCCTTCCGTGAGAGTATGTATCAGTGTTTAATTGAGCGATTCAGCTGACTCTTTGCTCTCCATGTCATCGCACCTCCCTCATATGACCTTCATGTTCCTCTACCTGCTACACTCATCTGAAATTGCCGCAAATCCCCTTTCTTTCAATCAAGCTGATGACAGAATGATTGAGAGAGGCCGAAATTCCCAAAATCTGGCGAGGTGGTCTTTCTTCTCCTCTCACCCTCTCGTCCGGATGTCCTTGACCTTGGAATGTGGGAACGTCCTCGTGTGGGGATTTCAAGAACAATCGCGGACGCCTCAAAGGGTGGACGGGCAGAGATCCCTTTCAAAGGGCGTTTCAGATATTGTTTTTTCCGGTTCTAGGTCTGCTTTTTAGTGTAACGTCATTTTCTGAACAAAGGTGGACTTTATGACCCTCCCACTCATCTCTCCCATTCTTCCGTTAGTTAATATACATTTCTAGAAGCATGCGCGTTAAGGACTATCTCAACCAACGATACTTTGCACTATTTCTTGCCAGAAAATCAGAAATAAATTAATGAACAAATTTTAAAAATATCTACAAGCATAACTTAAAAAACATTTAATAATGTGTCAATTTCTGCAAATTAATGAAGATATTTTCATAATATTGTAGTTTTTGAAACCTATTCCGCTTTCCTTGCTTACAATACCGTTCTATTTTGTCAAGTATACGCTGGTTTAGAAAAACATATTTGAACGTCAATTTGAGGGGTAGATGCAGGAATAAGGTCATGGACCAATAAAGAGAAATGCACTCAGAAAGAGCTACCACGAAAGAGGGATAAGGTAAATGTTCTCACGGGACATGGTTGTCCATAAATAACAAATATTATTGTGTTTCTTCTTTTCTTCTTTCTATTTCGGTTTCTTATATATAAAATATGCTAGATGAGTATGTTTGAATGGAATGCCGAAGTGAATGGACTATGAATTTTATTTACATGACGCAAAACAATTAACCGTCTTGGGGCATGCAGATAAACACATGCCTATGCTAAATTTTTAATTCAGAGATGGCTCTATGAATTAGATGGAAACTATCTAAATTTTTTGGGTGACATACATTTCAAGACAAGAATGTATACCCAACCGAGGTATATTGAGATTCCACCAATCAAGGTTGCTAGAAATATATTCGCAATGAAGTTATCATAAATTTGCATATACATTCCGCAAAATATAAAAAACGCGTCTTGGAAAAAACTTTTAAGAAAGGATACTATTCGCTCATTGCATTGATATAAACTCGGAGTTTTCATCCGATAATTTTATGTATGACTATAAAATGAGCTCAAATGATGCTAAAACCTTACGATAGATACATCTACATATGACTCTGAATGCCCCGTCAAAGGTGTATGTCAGGGTATACATTATCACCAACATGCAGTACACCATACGTATGTCACCAATATATAGGAACTATCTGTATTAATGTATATAGTAACTACTTAAATAAGATTCAATAGTAATGCAGGGATTATGGGATACTTGATGTGGGCACTATGTGACAGTTTAAGAAAGACATTTTCTCGGATTCCCACACTCAGATTAAGAAGAGCTTAACCCACCCCTTCCAAAACGTTTTGTGTAACATGCGATTGTTCTCTAAAGACTTCGCAGTTCCCCCATGGTTTCCATTTTTTAAGTCACCCTTTTATTGAATATGCCACTTGATTTTTAAGTGAAGTGGAAAACTAATTTCTACCAAAAGTACGGTGAATAGTGATGAGTGCCGTGTAAGGTGGACATTTTGAGGTGGAATTGGGTTGTATTGGAATATATGTGAGTAACAACCAGCTCTTGAGGCAGAAGAATATCTTGCAAATTATCCTGAGCTCTCGGCACCCGATGCGTACCTATTTCGTGTAAATGAGTAAGACGGACGGAGGGTAACAAAGATTCACCTTTCCCAAGTACATTAACGAGCAAAATCTGAAGTCCCGCCTTACTTTCATACTTTCCGTACAAATATGCTCCCTTTTCAAGGCAGAAAAAAATATTGAATGAATGCTACTTTCTTTGCTAATGCTATATTTTTATATTACCATAGGTGGCAAGGCAATACCGGTTAGTTTCGCCATAACTGATGAAGGAAGAACTGCAAATACCGACTACATTGCGACAATAAAACTGTAGGATGTGGAAAGATCCTTTTTCTGTTTAACTACCGATTAAATTATTTCCGATTATAATCTAATATAAATAGATAATAATTAATAATGAACTCACAGTTTTAACTAACCTGGGAATAGAGTGACTCTCTCTTACTAGGACTTATACTTGATTATTTCAATGTAGATTCCTGGTTAGTTACTCGTATTTTTCGGGATTATTGTGAGATTCTGTTTAATCATTTTCCTCACAGATGCTGAACCATGGAGCTCCATGTCTCTGCATGTAATGGTTCTCCAAATTGACTAAATCAAATTTCGAAGAAAATATTAATTTTTAAAACTCCTCTTGAGGTCAGAAATCTTGTCCTTGACTAGGAATTGCGTCTTTTATTTCCATGGTGGTTCCATCTGTGACAGATTTGATTAAAACCTGGGGTAAATATATAACTGTTTAGGGTATTTTAAATGTATCCCTTTCAGTGACCGGTATATGTCCGCTTCCGTCACACACCTTTCAAACAATTATTCCCGAAAATTGGTGATATAAAGGATAATGACTGTGACATAGTTTAGTTTTTGGAGAATTACAGTACAAAACAACAGTTACAGAAAAGTTGTTAAGCCACAGGTTTTTGATATATTTACGTTAGAAAATGACCAATTTTCGTCATATTTTCGACACCATTTTCTCAGTTTCGCGAAAGCTCCGACATAGGGATATTTCTAACTTCACCTCTACAATATACGCTAATTACATCTCTGCATGCCTACAGCTCCTATTTCCACCCTTCTAATAACCAACCGTCTGGAGGGCGATTTTTTTCTAGAAAATATACTTCTCTAGGTGCCTACAAATCCTATTTCCACCCTTCTAGTCACCAACCGTCTTGTGGGAGATTTATTCTAGAAAATATGCGTATCTACATGCATACGCTACCTTTTTCCACCCTTCTAATCACCAACCTTCTCGAGGGAGATTTGTTTCTAGAAAAAATACATCTCAATAACATGGAACGGAAGATGTTAGTGGGTAAACGCAACTCAGCGACTGACGGCCAAAAGTGGAAACACTGCAATGGCGGCCGGGAAAAACGTCACCTCAAGATTTGAAACTTTCCTATTCATCGCACATTACTTATATCCCCAAAATAAAATTATTACTAGATACCGGCATCTTTCTAGTTTTTGTCACATAAATTTCGCGGCGATACGCTATGTAAAAAGGGTCGAAAAAAATATTTGAAAGGTGTGTGATGGAAGCGGACATTTACCCAGTGATCTATAAAGAAGATGAGTTTGCTATGATCTTTTATTCTTGAATTGGCCTTTCTATTCATGGTCTAACGTTACCTAGAAATAACACATCCCATGAATATCCTACATTTCCTCAGGTATGTGGTAAAATCTCGCTAATCCTAACTTAATGGCCCGAGAGTTTACCAGGGTTTAGCTAAGTTCGGATTTTCCAGGTAATATTTACTAAGGAATCATTATGGTGAACCACTGACATCGATTCCGGTACTTTCCATGAAATATAAGGCCCTCCATGAGAAATTCTGTTTGAATCTGAGAGTGATTTGTAAAAAAAAATATTTCGAGGTGTTATTGATAAGTAAAGGCAAATATAAAAATGAAAACACTTCGTAACAAGCAAATAGGATCGTCAGGCTTTTTATCGTTAATTTATGATCTATTTATTTTCCCGTAATTGCAAACTTTAGTATAAATTTATCGGTAGCATGGCATAAAGTGTCACGAGACATGGAACTTATTGTGAGCCAATTAAGAGGTATATGCCAATGGTGTAATAACGCAGTGACAGGGGCGCACACAATATTATCCTCAATTCCGGTGCGAAGAGCCTTCATTCGCAGAGCGATTGAAAATTTGATACCATGTGTGGAGTCTTCAGCGGTTGAAAATCATTCTCTTTTAACCACACTATGAATTATTTGATGAGTGTAATGATATTATAAACTATTTTAGTATTTTCATGTAGCCTAATAATTGAAATTATTCGCAGCCTAATGTAGCAAATTGACTAAAAATACTTTTTTGTATATATATTTTGGATATATCAAACGTAATAAATGCTGAAAAGAAACAGAAATTACATTTTAATTGTATAAATAAATTGATTTGTTTCATTCAAAATATGATATATATATATATATATATATATATATTACATTAAGTTCCTCAACATTGAAATTGAATTGGTTTTTGGTAAAAATCAAATGCAGAATTTTATATGAATTTGAGCTCTGCTGAGTAATAATTAGCGAGAACAGTGGAAAAGTTATTTCTCATGCAATGTAGGAAAATTAGAAAAGTATATCATCTGATGATTACATAAAGTTACGTGGATATAGTCCCGTAAAACATCATAGTTAAGCTCCATGTGTCGCTGCCCAACGCTGAGGAGACTATTACTTTCCTCCACGAACTAAATTTTAACACGCAATTTTCATTCGGTAATTGTAGTTAGAACTCAATGGGATTTTAGCTCCAGCATATCGCTTTCTAGTCCATCACTGGTGTCTGCCTACTTATGCTATACACAGTGGAGAAGTTGAAACAATTAGGAAAATCTATTTGTAGGTATCTGATCCTAAAAAAAGGTAAATGTATAGAACTAATACACTCTTTTAGGTGAAGATTATCGGAGATGAGACCGCTACGCCAAATAAACGACCCCTTAATAATGTGCACGGATTACTCACTGTAGACCTGTCCAGATTAAGTTGGGGCTCGGATCATGTGAGTACGGATTAGAGAGGGTGTAATGTTATGTAAATTAGCTCTTTACGTTCAGTAAGTCTTCACCTAAGCTTCTATTCTATGTAATTTAATGAACTTATGAGGGAATCTTCGCTGCACCATTTAATAAATTTTTCGATCCCATAATATTTGATTACATTTTTCGATCCTTTAACTTTTGACATACTGTAAATTAATTGCAAATATATGCTGCAAATAAATATTGCAAATTAAATATTGTCCCTTTTAATTTCATTTATTAATATTCGTGCTGAATCTCACACCAAATTGCTCCTAAACCATTCTCTAGATTCTCTACACTAAGCTATATTGAAGTATCTTTGTTTTCATCCTATTCACCTGTCACTTCACTTTTAGGCGAACTCATCACTGGCGCCAAAAGGGGTAAAATGGGGCGTTTAGGTATGCGGAGAGCGCGTCTGCTAAGATGCGGAATCCCGTCACAACTCCCACTAATGAGGAAAGTTTCTGCCGTCACATCGAAAGGCCCGGAGTTGCTAATCGCTCATGTGGCTCCAACAGTGTGCTGTTTCGAAGTGCTTCGGACACTGAGCTGGACGAACGGCTCCGGTTTACCAGATTGGCTATTAATATATTACTGCCCTCGCTGCCTGACTATTCTCTCGAATCGGAATATACAATTGAATGCAGTTGAGGGAGGGACCCAAGAAAGATAAATAGCACCTGTTCAGTTTTTTCACACCATGCGTATAATTACACTTGAATTTCTTGCTTGCTGATGAATTAATTTCTGAGGCCTGCAATCGGCAATATATGGAATTGGTAAGAGAAATAGTTAACTGGTTTAACTAAGAATTAGTTAAAGAATACTTATAAATTAGTTAGCAAGTTAATGGATGGAAATAATCATAATTTTAATTGAAGTTAACTCCAAAACAGGAGAATCTAGGTGACTATCTAGACTCATAATATGTCACGGGCTTTCACGTAGGCGTACGAGGTGCAACAGGGTAACGGTTACCTCATATAAGTCATGTACTTAAAAAAAGGAAAATATTGTCTGAAAGGAAATAACGCATATTTTATCAATTAGGAGGATAGTTAATTAGGCCGTCTCCTTTGATGAAAGTAATATACGGAATAGAGCGTGGGAAATAGAACGATATCTGCTAATGATGAATCAAATGTAAGGATCCACTCTCATTAAGGAAAGCGTCCATTAAACACCACTAAATTCATGAATTATTATTCTCTCAATTTTTTAATACACAGTCAAGCCCACTGGGCTCCTAGAGCACTGTTGCAAAAACCAACGGGAAAAATTTTCCCGGTCGTCAGCACCTATAGCGATAGTAATCCCCAAGCCTTCGCATCGCCTTATGTGGAAACTTCAAAGGAGTCTTTTGTCAGGAGAGAATAGAGGAATGATTACTTTTTTATCAGGATATACGACGGGTCGAGGGAGACGAAACAAGAACAGAATATCGACGACGGCGTCTTTCATGTGGTTTCCCAGCGAGTCGGAGGGTTTCGACGAAGAAGAGGAAGAATGACGTTCGAGGTGAAGAGTAAGTGTCTTCTCAGAGAAAGACCAGAGGCTCATTGGTGGCCCCTCTTCCTTTGCTACATTTCTCAAGGTCCCCATTTGTCAGGTGGATTGGAAAATTTGGCTACGTTAGAAACATAAATAAGTGGTCAGGGTAGTGATTTTGTTTCTGAAAGCGACTCTGTAATTAAGTGATTTGGCTTGGATTAAAGGATGTGAAGTTCGGCAGCACCGCTCCTTTATCTATGCTTGTTAAAATTTATGCAGATGAGATGATAAGAGAGTTGCGGGAAGAGCTATATTCGAAAATAAAAGTCTGAGTCCTACCATCAAAGTAGGTTTGCAGAGAATCAGACATTAGACGATTATCCGCGGGATTTAAATCTTTAGTCGTTGCACAAAAAACTAGTGCGAGGCATAAAATGAATATAAGTCATAAGAAAACAAATGTAATGAGATTATTTGCGGCTAAGACTAAGGCTGGTCATAAAGGTAAGAGAGCTCTAACTGGACCAAGCATAGCAATTGAATTATTCGGGCAGCACACTTGATGTAAATGGTCATTGAAGCTAGGACGATAGGAGGAGTGTAGCGCAAGGGAAATAGGCGTTCAAAAATTGAAGGGGTGATTGAAGGAAGTTGAGATAGGCATATGAAGAAGAGGCAGGCGAAGAGTCTGTTATTGGGTAAAGGGTTTTAATGGTGCAGATACGTGGACTCGGTGAAAAAATGAGAACAGGCAGTATAGGTGAAGACAGAAATATGGAAATATCTTAACCAGTTGGATACCATAGTGACAGATTATTTTTGACAGATTAAGCATATATTATTGTTCTGTACATTTACTATTTTTAAATTTATCTCTCATTCCTTGTCCAAGTATACTCAGTTTTTTTCCCTCGGCTGTTTTTAGAAGGCCTCAATCTTGCATTTACCGAACTTTTTGCAATACTTTAGCATTTTCGAATTCAGTTTTTTATAAGTATGTTTACCGCCATGTCATCAAAAATAGCTGAGAAATTCTTGGTCATGTCTGGGCATAGAGAGGTCACAATGTTATAAAAGATAGATAAAAGATAAGTAGAATACCTTTTTTTTGGAGAATTTGACCTACATGATTCTCTCTCACACGCCTACACTGGGTATGCTGGACTTCCTTTTGCGTCAGTGACCAGCCAATCTAAGTAATACCAAAATAAAACTGCTGAAAAACTACGCACACATAAATTCACTCGCAATCGGATTTGCTGGAAACACGACCCTTGTGATTCGAACTCGCACGCCCACACTGCGTTAGCGAAGATACATCATTCGTCAGTGTCACTAGTCTCACAATTCTAAAAATAAAACGCTCCTCGTGAATAAGTAGACACGATAACTCACTCAGATTTGTCGAAAGCAATTATCAGGGCACTAAGTATCCTGTATATGTGTATATCACAGTTAAAGCCATTGGAGAAATGGGTGACATCTTCGGTGAGACCTTTGGTCTCCAAGAATGGGCAATGATTAAGATGGATGATAAAAAGAAAATTTTATGTTATTGCACGGGTGTATTTTATACATTACATCTAGTTTATATAAATAAGCGTCATCTCAAGTTACTAACTAGGTGACGCGAATACGTTGGAACTAGTTGTACCATATAAAATAGCCCGTGGAATTGGGTCTTACATCATAATGAATTTCCATTTGTGACTGATCTGTTTGCTTGCTTCTTGCTTTGCATGCTTGATCTCACCGAGTTTATTAAGATGAAGGGTATATTGAACCAACAGGTACCTTAGGGCTCTGAATAGAAAACTTTGCTATACCTTTAATCTATATCCAAAGCTTCTCATTACACTTGTTCTATTCTTGCAATGAGCAAAATTTCCTCGCTCGTATATAGGAGTAGTTTCTCATTTAAGCACTTTTTATACCATTTATTTTTGATGTTTTAGCTGTCAAAATTTCATTTTTATTTTATTTTTGAAAAGAGGCTGTAGACGGTAATTGTTTCCATCACATGTTATCTTTACATTTTCATTCCATTATGTTCCAAAAATTTCGAGACTTCAAGTTCTCTTGAGGTTATAATATAAGATATCTGTCTACGTCTCTCCAATGACTAATTTTAATTCATCTTTATTTGTGAAAAATCTTTTGCCTAATCAGATTTTTAAAGAAGATTCTTTTTCTCTTGACAAAATGCCTATACTCCACGCTTCTTTATTCACGTAAGAAATTCGGTATTATCAATTTCCGTCCACACCTGATTACACTGGTCAACAAAAAAAATTTTTTTCTGTCCAAGACATGTTGTTGGGTGATCCTAGAGGTATTTTTCGTACTAATTCCGAAT
This sequence comes from Ceriagrion tenellum, assembly GCA_963169105.1. Classification (NCBI taxonomy): domain Eukaryota; kingdom Metazoa; phylum Arthropoda; class Insecta; order Odonata; family Coenagrionidae; genus Ceriagrion; species Ceriagrion tenellum. Next base: position 38,091,521 of record OY720640.1, read on the forward strand.
CTGGGCTCATATTTTTTCTATCACGTTTAGTTTCCTTAGGACAACAGGATTAAATGGGGGTTCAAGGGGGTTTCAGCAAATAAATCGTGAATTAAAAAAATGTGAAAAAATGGGTACTTACTTAGGAATTTCTCACATATTTAGCATATTGCAAGTCCCTTATCAGTGTCGAGCAGTAATATGCTAACATGTTGCTGAACTTTCCTTGGTGCCGTTTTTCCATGAGTAAAATATCCTGGTGGAAACGCTCACCGTGTTCATCACTAACGGCGCCAAGGTTTGGTGGAAAAAAGTCCAGGTGTGAGTCAAGGAAGTGAATTTTTAAAGACATATTGCAGCCCATTTTTTGGTACGATTTAATTAGATTAGCCACCAGATCGCGATAATTTTCAGCCATGATATTTCCTAGAAAATGTTCAACTACATTTTTGAATCCGTTCCACGTGCTTTTTTCCGCTGAACTCAATTGCTGTTGAAATTTTGAATCCTTCAGCACTTCCCTAATCTGTGGCCCAACAAAACTTCCTTCTTTGATCTTAGCCTCACTAATTTTAGGGAATATTTGTTTCAAATAAGTAAAACCAGCACCATTTTTGTCCATGGCTTTCACAAAATTTTTAAAAAGTCCAAATTTAATATGTAGAGGTGGCAAAAGAATATTTTTCGGATCGACCAAAGGCTGAAAAAGGACATTTTTGGATCCAGGAACTAGTGCTTTACATTCTGGCCAATCTTTTTTCAAGTAATGATTTTTTCTGTCTCTGGTATCCCACTCGCAGATGAAGCAACAATATTTCGTGTAGCCATGCTCTAAGCCTAGTAAAATTGCAATTACTTTTAAGTCGCCACAAATTTTCCACTTATATTTTCCGTAGTGAATTTTTTCTAAAAGTAACTGCATATTCTCGTAAGATAACAGCCTCTAAACTAACCTTGGAGGAATCAATGAACAAACGCCAATCATCTGTGTTGTATTCAAAATTAAGAGTGTCCATAACAGAGAGAACATCACTGCAAAAAATAAGGTTGTTTTCTTGAGAAAAAAATAATTTAAATTCGTCATGGCAAGATCGATATATAGAAATTTTCGCATTTGGATCCAGCAACTTCCAACCCTTTAATCGTGATCCTAAGATTTCACTCAGCTTTTTGGGCAAATTTAAATCGCACACTAGATCATTTAAATCCTCTTGCATCATAAAATGAGGTCCATCAGATGTACTCGGTCCGAAATTAGGGTTCTTTGAGTTTTCGAATCCTTCATTCTCACATTCTTGATTAATTTCTGAATCTTCTCTAAGATTAACATTTTCCGGTGGTTCCGGCACTGGTAAATTTTCGGAGTGAGGCACTGGTCGTATCGCTGATTCCAGGTTGTTTGGATATTTTACTGTGTGTTTTGACTTTGATGTAATTCCTTTAATCTTTGTTAAACAAAAATAACAGTCTGAAAAATGATCCTTAGATTCCCGCCAAATCATGAGGACGGCAAATTTCATATGACATTTTCCCTCAGTCCAACCAGTGAGAAGCCTTACACAGATGCTACACATCACATGAGGCTCCTTTCATGAGACATCCTTTATCCTGGTCACCCAACGGGCAGTCAAAATAAAGTTTATAACACTATCTCAAAAAGGGAGTAATGTTCCGTCTTTGAGCCTTGAAAGTAATTTCACCGCACACGTAACAAAAGTCATCGGGGTGGTTCACGCACTGTCTAGGCATGATGAAAGCTAATCCACTTCACAACGATTAAAATGTAATAAGCTGCAATTTTCTGTGAGCAACAAAATTCTAAAACCGTCTTCAGAGAAAAAACAAACGTCTTCACGCGCCGACAGTCACATACTTATGTGACTGTGATGCTGATTCAGCATTGCTTTGAACAAAACGATAGGATAGGGCAAGTTTAAACATTGTATGACAACATGTTTTGACGGGAAAGTTTTATTTTCACCTGCTCATGCTATCACGATATATAAATGAAATAAAGTACTACTTTCGTTATAGCACAAACATACATTCAGCTGTCCTAAGGAAACTAGATGTGATAGAAATAATCTAAGCACAGATTCAGAATCAGCACACAAAATACATATAAGACCACCGAACAACGTCTCTAGGACAAAATCTTTGTTGACCAGTGTTATTGACTTTACCTCTCTTCTTGGTCTACAATTTCCTTTCATGTTTGTCCCTTGCCTCACCTAAATAACTCCTTTAAGTCTTTGTAAATAATATTTAAGTATTCTAAAAAATAAGCCCTCAAAATGGGATTCATTAACAATTATTCGTAGAGAAAGACTAACGCTCGAAAGCATTGTCGACTAAAAGGAATAACTTTTGCGGTTTTGGTGCGCCCAATCGGCTTGGACACTGGTTGATAGTAGCAATGCACCTTGGATAAAATTAAAGGGTATCTTCTGTATTTCTCACAACTGTCTGAGAATGAGTCAAATCACCGTAAAATATATAGACTCAACAGAGGTAAGTATGTCAATTTGATGCATCGTGAATATTTGAAAATTGAAATAGATATTGAACAAGGTTATGGCAGTTGGTAACGGAACTTGTTAGAGTGACATACAATGTGACAATACCTCTGGAATTAACAATATTGATAAAATATTCACACGTGTTACTCTTGCAATATTTTAACCTCAATCCTCTAATAATCTTTAGGCGTGCCCAATAGTTTTTAAGGGTGTTTCTTATTGATCTTGACCTCTCACAACAATGAAATGGGTTTTTATTCTTGACCATTAAAATATTCCTAGCGCATATTGCCTGCTTCATCTTTTCATTACCTCTCCTGCTTCACTCTCTCATCCTCTTCAATCATCTGACTGTGATGTTCCTCCTCCGCCATATTTTCGTGGATTCTATTTTTTCTCATGATAATCAGCCGAATATTTTTCGCTTCTTTTAATTCATTGCATCTTCCTCTCCTGACCTTTCACCTCTCCGGAATATTCTCCTCACCCCGACTCATTATTCCATATCACGCTCGAGAGCAAACTTCAGCGCAAACTTGTGAGGGAACACGGGATCCCACTTTTCAAGTTCTCCACCCAAATGAGGAAATCCTTAGGGGATGACACCTTAGGGATAGCGGTGTATTATATGATGAAGCAGAAAAACTAGGCTTAATTTTAAACACGTCAACTCTGCTATGCCTACCAGTCAAGATTAGAATGTGCAATTTTAAGTTAATTATTATCGCCAGCGTTGATCGGTGTGTATCATGTGCAAGAATGCCACCTTCAGTATGAATTACTTTTTTTAGCATAGTAAGATGTGGTATTGACTGAATCGTGATTTTTATAAAAATATAATCGCTCCATTTTACCATGGTTATGTGCTGCAGTATCTACAATTGCTCAAAATGTCAAAACATTCCATATTTTGTCGATAATCCCTGCTTCATTCTTCCTTGTAACTATTTTTCTCCGTTGAATGGCTACCCTAGCATGTCACTTGTGCCGTGTGCTACTAAAGCCAATGTGTTGCTTCTTTACTCGAACTTTTCCTTTTTATTAGTTTAAGTTTTTAAGCTTTTTATGTCCCCTTAAGTTTTACGTGAAAATTCACCATAACCTACAGATTATCGCTAGGGTGTTAGTTTGGTGTTCAATTTCACATTTGAAGTATTTCTTTGGTACTAATTAAGATGTTCGTATCATCCAAGAGTCACTTAGTTAATATTTGCATATCATATCACATCAAGTGTTGCACTTGTTTATGAAGAATACAATTTTTCCTGGTATTTTGGGTATGTACAAGCATAAGACTGAAATTTCACAAGATTACCTCAAGAGACTTCATAAAAGTAGTTAAAAAGTGTAGATGAATATTTTATAATACATAATTTATGGCTAAAATTAAAATTAATATCAAAGAATGACATAAATACATCATACGTTGGTTAGATAATCGAGTGGACGACCAACAACTGTAGTTAATGCGTCATTAAATATGGGCACTTTATATGATCAAGGAAAAGCGCTTTAAGTGCAGCTAAAGATGAACCCAGTGTTGGAATTTTCAACTCTTAGAAAAAGGCATTAAATTCAAATTGAATAATAAATTGTCTGTGGCTAACTAATATTATTAACTACAATTCGTTGTAGCGCCGCGGTTCTAATTTATGTCAGATAAGTTGTGTAAGTCGTAGCAATTTTAAGATTTGAAAGAGAGATAAAGATTTAAAGTAAACATTATTCCACCCTATTTCTAACCCAGGTGATGCAGCACTAAGGCGATGGATGAGTGTCTACTTGACATCATTATTTTTTTCCTTTCACATTATTTTTTCGTTTTCAAGTGGAACAATTTTCTAATGAACTCCAGGTGAACTTTTCCAAAATTTTCATCATCATTCTCATCACACAACATAATAAATCATCACCATGATGTTTATTTTGCAAATACATTGTAGTATAAGGAATGATGTATGAAAAATATGAATGTTAACGGTATAATTTTGCATATAGGTACATAAATATAAAATGAACTCCATTACTCTTTGTCCAGTTGTTTAACGCTACAATTTTCTCCTGCTTTCTGAGTTAGTTTGGAAAAGATTGTGGCAAAATAATTTATAATTTGTAAAGTGAGAGGTTTACCTGTTTTAAAAGTACCTACTAGGTAAATTATGAATTTTTTGGGTAAAGGAATTTGTTTTTTTTTCCAAGAAAAATAGGGTAGAATCTCTAGAAATCAGCTAGAATTTCTATTATCACCAGTGCAAGCCCGTCAATGAATTTGATTGGATTTCGTTGGTAGAGACCCCACAGCCCGTGTATGAATCCATACTTATTGGTAATTTATTGCGAATAACTAGGTAATTTACTGAGATGAAAGGGGAATCTGAGTTTCGGAAACCTCATGGACACTTCATATTTTGGTAGCCGAGTCGTACTGAAATAAGCACTACCTAATTATCACAAATAGAATTATATCTTCTTCAAGGGAATTCGACTTGCTTAGCCTCTTCCTGAATATCATGTTTACATCTCAGTTATATAAAGACGAGAGTTTGACAAAGCCTGAAAATATGAAAGGGCAAGCCGCTTGTTACTACCTCGTCAGATTGCTTCGCTGCCGTTCAAATGAAGTATTGCATGAATGAGGTGCCGCTCAATGATATCACCAATGTGGTCAAAGCAGAGCCAGTTACAGAAGGTACAAGGGTGGATAGCTCACCCTTGATTAAGTAGTTCTCACAGATGTAGCTTTTAGGACATGGAGTATCTGAAATTTGAATTAGATATATTTTATATATGTTGTATGAATAAATAGTATTCGAATGAAGAGTGAGACTCCAATTCAAGGACATTTACATGAGTATAATGGTGCAACTCTTTATTTAAATTTGAAATCGTACATGATAAACAGAAATTGTTTCTCAAGGTTAAAGAATCACGCCTGAAAATCAATTATTCCATTGCAAACATAATGCACAATGTAAGACCACAGAAAACAAGGACATCACAGTCGCGTGGTGAGCACCATGTGAATTAATTGACAAAAGCGATCAAGAAACTTCATCACACTCGAAGCGTGGCATATTTTTATATCAAAATCAATTTTATAATAATACCACAATTACGAAAAAAAATGAGGGCCTTCTTTATGCTTATCGAATGCAAATGTCTTGGGACCGTACAAATGACGTATTCCCTCGTTACATGCTTCACAGTACACCCCGCCTCATCTCCTCATGCTTAAGACAGCTACCAGTTTGAACTGTACGAAGTGACCTGAACTATATAATATGCAAGCTAAGGTCAGTTAAAGTGTGTAATGAGATAGCATGCTACGCTCAGCTCCGTGTGTGCCTTTTACCCCGACCAGGGAAAGTAAATTTACGCAAGCTACCTCACACGGTATATCGATAAATTTCCAAGATGCTACAGTGATTTTGTTTCACCTGAACTATACAAAAATGTATGTACATACTTAAAAAAAGGGGAAAAAGTTTATTCAAAAACAAGATCAAACAGAAATGGAAAAATATTTAAACATGAGTATCTGCAGCCAACCTAACAAAACATAATCATTTGATGAAAAGTATAAAAATCTTGTGGGGGCAATGGTTTATAATGTTCAAAAAAAACTTTAAAAAATCAATAAATATTTAACATCACGAGACTTTAACATTCCATATTAGTATTTTTGAGACATTTTTACATAAGGTTGTCTACACAGCATGTCCGAATTAAGAATTTGTGTTTGAAGCAAATGTGTCATAATCGACGTGGAAGTAGTGAATTTTATCTCAATGTGAATCGTAGTATAATCACAAGGATTGTTTCTTATATCACGTATTTATAATTAATCACTATGTCTTTCATCATTAAAGTGCATCAATGGCATGATTTTTATGCTCTTACTCTGTAATCTATCCTTCTCATGGCATAATTCTAATGGCATAATTTCATCCAAATTTTCTTTTCGTCATTTTTCATAATAAAATCTTTTTATTTCATCCTTGATATTTCTCCGAAAGTCTTGGAATTCGTTTTCTTTGGATAATTGGTATCCCCAAACTTCAACCTTCAAGTTTAGCAGTTTTAATTGTACAGTAACTGTAAATCATTCTTCCTTTTTTTACTTTAATGTCAGGTCGATTTTATTCATACAGTTTTCCCTGCAGTTTGGCTTGGTCACCAGATAAACTAATAATCTGCCTCAATTACTGTGCAAGCAGCAAAGAGTGTTTAGCTTCCACTAAAAAAGTTGCTTTTCGTGTTTTTCTCTCCCAGTTGCTCTCATCCAAGATTTCCAAGATAACTCTCTCGAAATATGTTGAGTAAATATATCTGTATTTATAATCTTCAAATAAGGAGGGAAAAATAATTATGGAGGCATGAGTTTAAATTCATAAGGGAGAATAATGACGTTAAACTTTTATTGGGTAACGTTATCGGCATCAGTGGATAGTGGCTGTAAATAGTCTGGTCATCCAATAAGTTATACCAACTAAGATGACTATTTTACAACTTTCCCAATTTTTCTCATTTTCCTAGTATATTTAGTACCTCTCTAATAAGAGAGTGGGTGTTGTAATATCCTTGATATTGATAATATCTTTCTTATTACGGAATAAAGTTTTTAAAAATGAGTTTCATGATTTCCTCATCACTACATTGCAAGAGAAATCCGGAACCGGAGGGATAACTAAAAGCTGAGAAAAAAACGCTTATTAAGCCAAACAATTGATGGCAGAAAGATGCAAATGATTTTATCTTGGATTGATACTATGACTTATAAATAAAAAAATGATAGGAAGCACTTCTATCATATTTAAATATCGTGTAGACTGCATAGCCATATTTCATCCATTTCAGTGGTTTTCGCCTTCATTGTTGATCGGCGCTCAGCCGTATCACGGGCGTGATATTTCCATCCCATTGATCAATAGAATACGGGTTACGATATGCTCCAGAGAAATTGAATGGGAATCGCTGAGATGAAACGCGGCTCTTTGAATCCTTCCTCCACGCTAAGAACATCATTGTGATGCGACGGTCGTGTCTTGCATTCTTAAGAGAAAAAGGACGACGCCGAAATGAAAGAAGAAATTTGGTGTCTATACAAATTTCTCCTGTAAGGCACTATATTTTGCTCAACGCGAATAAAGAAGGCAAATGAGAAAACTTTTTCTGCAAAATTCAGCCGTCGCGTATTTTTCCACTGCAAGCCTCCTACGCATGGCTATCTTCATATTTCCCCACCCTCGGTGCTCCAGTACTTATTCGATAGTACTTATCTCCAAGCTGCGTTCGCACAAATCTCACTACCCTGCCGACATCCAACGCTCCAGCCTAATTTCACCATCTCCCTCCTACGTATTGAGCTAATCCGGGATACCCTTATTATAAGCCAAGCTAATATCAACAAACCAAATATCTTCTCTTTCTCAGAATTATTAATCCATATATGTTCATTAATTCTACTCATATTTCTCAGAATTTAGATCGGCTGATGTTAATATAGAAAATCTATATTGAAACAATACACTAGTTCAATTTATTAATCTATATTAGTACATAAAATAGAAATATATCAACTAATTTTGAGTCGCGATTGAAAGATCTCCGCAAAATTCCAAAGCGAGTATAATTAAGCTTTTTAAACGACAGTATAGGTAACTATAAGGCATGATTAGACTTCTCGATAGGCTGTGTAGGTAATTACGGGTATTTAACACTTTCGCTGATAATCCCGTCATTTGACTTGTTTCCTTAGCTGCTGAGAAACATATTCCAACCAACTTACAATTAAAAAAGGTAGAAGAATCAAGGTTTAAAGCCATATAAACAACATTTTTCTAAGTAATACAGTTATTTTTCTGTGATTGCATGAATAAAGCTTATAATACGCAATATAATAATATAATTCTACCGTAGAAACATATTTAAATGCCCAGCAGCGAGAGTGTTAAAACATGTCACACATGTTTTATCCGTAGTGTACGTATATCCTATCATTTATAAATTATTAATTGCATCATGAATGCACTTGTGCCTCCAAGGAACAAAATTATTTATGCTAATTTTCTCCTATAAGTAAAGGAACTGGTTATCTTTCAAAGGCGGAATGAGGGTTTTCAAATCATACTGTATATCTTGGCTAAATTTCACCGTGATAAATTTTCAAAGATAGAGAAACCGATCTTGAATTATTTAACTGGCACTCAGTTACATAAGCATTTTCATTTGCAGTAAAGCAAAACGAAATCCATGAGTCCCGATAACAACCATGGCAAAATTTTATATTTACATCCATCTTGCCAACTTTAGTTTGTTACGCTGTCTATTTATGGTATACTGCTATATAAAGTATATAATCACGCCTGATCTTCAGTTATTGAATTGGCCGTCAAACACTTGTCATGATGCGTGCATTTTATGCTGTGACGAATTTCCAGTCAAATAAGTATAATGTCCATCGAACTATGTTGAACTGAGGCATATATTGCGGATACCTTGAACTTATTAGAAATAATCACTTGCCGAACCGATTCATCAATCATTTTCTCCAAAAGCGGATTCGTTAAATTTCATCGGTGTGGATTGATGAGCCGGAAACTGACTCTCCGCTTGGATCCACCGAGCGCTGGTTTTTATTCTCACCGAATTAATTGTTAGAGGCGCTCGCGTCATCCAAGCGTTCGAGTTGATTGAGCAAAATGCTGCGGGTGTGAAACCAATAGTGAGCGATCGCTTACCACGCGGCAATCGAAAGTCCACGATGGGGAAAGTAAATAGGACTCATTGTTTGGAAAATAACACCCCGGAACCCATCATTGTGGTCATTGTTTGCACGGGTGTGAATGGCAACACGGTAAGAAAGGGAGAAAAGATAACCTGGCGAAACCAGAAAGAGAGATGAATGAACGACGTGATAAACTCAGAAAGGTTGAACAAATGAGGTGGGAAATGGTGAAATTTAAGTCCTTTCGGAAATCGTTACCCGGTTTTTGTCTCTCATATCTCCGTAACGATAAATGGAGCAGTAAGTCGTTTCATTAATCGGAATATCCGAACAATTCGCTATAAGGCAAAATGTGTTGAGCAAAAACATTCTCTGACTCTCAGTTAGCATCGTATTTACATATTTTAACTGAAAGAATCCGAAATTGAACTTTTGAGTTCAATGGAGCTACTCGTGCTATTTTTTCTGAGTGGAAATGAAAGTAGTCGCACGGGATAGAAAGAGCTAATATATTTATAGGAAAAGTCTAGAATCGCACACATATCTAACTCTTTGTCGTCTGAAAGGCTAACTCTCAGGTAAACATACATTGGCTGATTAGTACAATTCGTGGTATTTTTAACTGCGTCAGTGCTAATGGTTTTTACAGTATGTGTGTTAAATTTTATAACCCTACGCAAGATGTGAAAAGGACGAGCATAATACAGCGTGAGAATTTATGTTATTAGTTTGTTTTCAACCATTTGGTACTGTTTGAGACATATAACTTTTGATGTCACCAGAGGCTACACTTCAGTGCCTTCAAAAAACTAAACTATAAAGTAAACTTGTGTGTAGCGATTCTCGCTCATAAACAGGACTGCGGATACTCGTTATACGCGTTATTTTCGGTGATATTTAGTGCTAAAAGTGAAAAAAATGATTAGGTTCTTTGGAATTTTAATACTGATTTAACACACAACTCGAAAAAATTGCGTTTTATATATTTTCGATTGTTTTCATTCTTGTTTGCATTTTTTAAGGTGTCACGCCGAGCTCAATATTCAAAAACATCATATTTAAATATGATTTTGTCTAAACTTTGAAAACATAGCCGACAACTCTTGTTATAACAACCTTTATCTAAGGAAAAATTCCATGTATTAATGCCATGTGACACGCGAAACATGTTGTTAGCACTACGTGGCAGATTTTGGTATGAGCCTTAGAGAGAATATTAATTAATGATTTAGTTACCCTAACTATCAAATACCCTACTCCGAGTCTTAAGGAACCCATTTATGGTCTCATATCGATCGCGGGAAAATGGCACTTTTAACCTGTCTGTTCTGCAGTCAATTTCCCATTTTTTTTCTCATGATATTTTCTACCGTAGTAGGTTGGACTTCGTTAAATATTGATAAAATCGTAGGAAAATGAATTGATTTTGAATTTACATAAAAGATTGAGCCTAGTTTTCAATAGACGGTCTGAAATAGATTCCCATCCCAGTTGTTGAAAGATGTACAAAAGGAAAGCATTACAAATAAGACTATCACAACGCCGTTAACATATATTGCCGATCTTCACTGCAAACGTTCCAACTCTGTTGCTAAGCCCACCTCATGAGGATCCTAAACACTGGCAACGTATTCCGAGTGGGGTCTAACAACGGAGAATTTGCTGATTTCTCTAACTTTATCGTCGCACTTTCCAAGTACTCAGCTAAGAAATCCAAATTTACGATTACCTTGACTAGCTATTTCCCGAAGATATCTGTTCCACGAAATATTATAATCTTATAATTATTAGGGTGTTTAACTCCGAGGTATTTTTACAGAGTCTAATTTGGTATGCTGTATCTATTAGCTATATTTACGGGAGTCTATTTATTTTACAGAAGTTCATTGCCACATATTTTTTCAAATATAATTCCTGCTGTTACATATTGCACCAAGCTTCGATTACCTTCAGGTTTTCCTTTAGTGCTTCCTTATCATATTGCTACGAATTTTACTGTACACTACCGCATCGTCTGCAAAGATTAGGAGCTTACTGTGTACTACTTCACCAATATCGTAAATATACAAAAGGAAGAGAAGTGAACCTGTGGAAATCCCCTTTATGACACCGGAAATGACTTTAACCTCATTAAAAATGGCACTGTATAATACAACCCCCTCTACGTGATCGCTTCATAATTCATTAATCCAGGATATTGCATCGATGTCTAAGCTGAAAGATTTTAATTTAATTTGTAACTTTCTGTGGGACATTTAGTCAAATGCTATTTTAAAGTTCAAGTCTTCAAGAAAGACACAGCATGGACTATATACTATGGACTATGAGGACTATATACTACAATAGCACAAAACCTTAACTCGGTAGCTTAACTAACTAAAGCACTCGGCCAGAAATTGTGGGATGCGGGTTCGAATCTGGGTCAAGGCAGTTGATTTTTTTCTCTGTGGGATTTCGCACAAAACCTTACTCTTTTAAAAATTACATGTGATATTTCTTTTTTCTATCTTTGCCAGCAACAACCCTTCCTAAGATAATTGATACATTTCCCAAATGAAGTACTAATCATGCAATTGTTACTAGAACAGAACCTAGTAACCTTCTACTTCCGGCCCACCAAACCCCTTCCTTTCACAAGTCGTTTGTCATGGCCGCCTCATAACTGTGGAATTATATTCGAAGTGATTGACGTCATCTCGTCCGCTGGAAATTTTCAAATCTAAATTGTATGGAATTTTATATAATGAATGTATTCCTGAATAGTTTAGCCTGTTCAGTATTAAATTCTCATTACCATTTTTTTCTTTTTTTTCCTATTAAAAAATTGTTATTTTTCATGGTCTATTCATGGTTCTCATTATCTTCGAATTTAATTGAAAAACATGTACAGCTATTGTTTTCACTGAGAGTCGTTGTTTCTGTCTTTCTTTTTCTATGTTATAAAGCTCCATTTATTTTCTAATTTGAACAAAATCATTTGTTAATTGTTATTTACTTCGCTGATATTTCATTGAATTGTATTGTTGCTCTAAGAGGCCTATCCCAGAGCATAAGATAGGTTATTCAATTCTATTCTAAAGCCACTTTTGGCTCTGTACGCACGTATTTAGGATTTTTCCTCGTGTTAATTTCATTGTATTTCACCGCCGTATCCGTGACAAACTTGAATACTTTGTATACAGAGATAAGTGCGGCTTTTGTGCTGGTGTAGGATACAATCCCCATGCTGTGGATTCATTGAAGTCCATTTTCTATTGTGTTTCCATCTTTAATGGACCTAGTTAATCTTAACATCTATTTCTTACATATTCTTCTAAATTTCCATGAGAATTAAGAAGCGTAGATAGTGTAGTGGTCCAAGCATTATCCCGGAAAGCCAAAAATCCGTACTTTGATTCCCAGATTTTTTTCTCGTGACGATTTCATTTTATTTCACCACCGTGTTTGCGGCAGGCCTGAATACATGGTATAGCTTTCTTATTTGGTTAAAATTTTTATCGATATTTAAGAAATACTTAGCATTAATTATCCTACTCTCAATAATTTTCTCGACAGTGTCTACATTGGTCAATTGGTGTGGTATATTTGTGGTCAATAAATCAAATGCATGGTCCACTCTATTGGGTGTAGAAGCTATCTAAAGCATTACGTTTAATGAGCAAATGTACAGCAGGGACTCGCAAATGACGTTGTCTCCCTCCCCGGTTACGAAACTGTAGCCTTACAATCTATAGAGCAATCTCAACCCATTGTCAAATTTATTTTGGGAATGATAGATGTGTTGCTACTTTAATGTGGTTCATGTTCTACAATAGAAGTGACATCAGTGTTAATATATATGTGGCGTATAATACGAGCACACAAATATTGACTTTAGGCTGGTTCCTGGTGCGTTTCCGCTGTGCTGACGATTGTATTCTTTACGGATACAAATACTCCGCTTCCAACTCTGTTAATTCTATATTTTCAATAAATGATTAACAATTTTGGGAAGGTTCATCATCTAAAATATGTTCTGTCAGCCAACTTTCTATGCCAATAATGACGTAGCACTCCGTCCTGTGAATTAAATGGTGGAATTATGGATTCTTATTTTTTAAATGACGGCAACTAACCACTACTACGATTTCTGCTTGACAATTCTCAATATTGCTTTTCGGAACTATATCAAATTTGCTGTCATCGATTTATCTACCCCTCTACCCTATGCTCTGAATACTCTTTATAAAATGCCTTACTGGAAACGTAGAATTATTGACCAACTTAAAACAATTGACTTCTGAAATACACTATATCTACCCACTAACAGGCCTACTCTCAAGCCTAAAGTCTATACCAAACTCGACGTGTATGCTTAAATATCCTACACATTATCTCCTGCGATTCTTTGTACGTATAGTTGACACTCGAGGAAGTGGAGGCGTGGGCACCCATTAATCTGGGATTATTTCCATTGATGTTCCATTTCCACAGGTTTAGTGTGTTCAAAATCATAAACTGACACTACTGAGTGAAATGAGGCCAAAGAATTCGTATTCAACTTAGTTTAAAACTCATTGAATCTACACCAACGCAATACCCTGCTAAACTCTTCATAGAGTTACGGCAGGGGGTAAATTAGTAACAATTTGTAGCTGCTACAGAGTCATAATACAGTCAGTGAAGCTATCAATATTTGCACATTATAAAAACATTCAAATACTTGACAGGGGGAGGAATGTCACCAGGATGCATTCACTATTGACATGCGACTAAATGTAGAGAAACTAAGGGTCAATTTATTTTCAAATACTAATTGTGTTATAACGGAAACATTCATGAAGTACTGTTTGTAATTGATAAAAGTAAAGGATAGAAGCATTAGGGATTAATTCAACTATCTAACTGCAGTGCCCATCGACAAAACTAGTTGATATTGCCTATTTGAAAATAAACACTCGTACAATTTCCTCATTTATTTTCGTAACCGACCATGGTTTCAGCTTATTATGCCATCACCGGGGTGCAGAAACCATGGTCGGTGACGAAAATAAAAGTTAGGAAATTGTACAAGTCTTCATTTTCAAGTATGGAAATCCATAGGTTCCACTAAGTTTGTGCCAATACGCTCTCTTATGATATAACCTACATTATAATGTACATCTAACGGCCCAAGACTATCGCTCCATCCACCGTAATTAATTAATTCATAATATTTGTAAATAACGCTTTGAATTCTATTAAATGGCATTTTATCATGTTTTTCGAAAAATTCTCCTTGCCACGTGGCAGCATCCATTTCAACGAGGAAAGGGTAGCCGATTATCAACGGAGGCTGATTTTCCTTCTAAGCTGCTCCTGTTCCATTTCGAAACGTCATTCAAATGGGAGAGTAAGTGCGTTGTGTCTCCCCTCAACATCGGCGATACCCATTCTCCCATCTTTTCTTCTTCCTCCTCTGTTGAAGGTATTCATTCGCTGCCTCTTGCATCCACGTGAGTGAACTTGTGAGTGCGTGCGGATGCTGGAGTGGTCTCGGAAGGGTTGAGCACCAAGGGATGCGGGCGCTTCTACTGAGGTAATCCTCTCCACTGACGGCACTTGAGCACGGAATGATGGCAGACACACACGTCAAGGGTTGGGGCGCCATATCACAACGCATTGACACGTGGAGCCACACCCGCGAACTCACACTAGTTATACCGACTAAAAAAAACCACCGAAACAATGAGCGTAAAAACAAAGATGATATGATAGCTTTTATTCAGCAAGTACTTCGCTCTCTCTTTCGCATCATTATGAAAATGGGCAATTGCTTGGATGGCGAATTTTATTGCATGTATTTATATACCTAATACTTAGATATTTTGATATCTATTGTATATTTATATCCATGCATCCAATACTGTTGAAATATCATCTTTTTGACAATTACCTAACTATCGATGCATTTATGTAATATACACTGCCCTGCTAAAAAATTCCTGTAGAACGTGAAGAATTATACAGAAATTGACTCGTTATCTTCAGAACTAGTTCCTTTTCTAAGGATCTGTAGGGAACATAAGAGCCTGACTTTACAGAACATATGTTCTGTCGAGTTTTTTTCTGCAGAGTAAAATAACTCCTTACAAGCTGTTCTGTAGAATTTCAGCGACTCTACGGAAATACAGAAACTCTGCAGAACGTCGTAGGGAATTCCACAGCACGTCCTGAGGAATTACGCAGATTGTCCTAAGGTATTCTGCAGAACATCCTAAGGTATTCTGCAGAATGTCGTAGGGAATTCCTTAATATGGCGTTTCAATACTTTAAGAAATTTATCTACAGAACTATTAAGAAATTATGTAGAAGTAATTATAAGGAAACTATAAAGAATTTTTAGCAGGGTGTTTTTTAGTTTTTGACGTTTGATAAGGTTTAATTATCGTAACAAGGTGCTAGTTGGAATAGGATAATATCAACTGTTGACATTGCACCACAAATAAATAGCATTTATCTATCAAGATACTTATCCCTAATTTCAAGTGACAGTGTAATAATTTGCATTTACATATCTGCTCCATTCGTAGAATTGACTGTCTAAAGGGATGTGTAACTGTGCTTATTATTTGTCTGTGCTCGGTATTACAATTCTGCATATTTAAATAAGTTGTAAAGTACTTTTTTATTTCATGTAATAGGTATTTTACCTACTATGACTATTGCACATCTAAATTTTATGATTTACCTAGCTTTTCATTATGTCATATCTTTTTCTCTTGACTTCAGGCTACACAGTCATTCTCTATTTTTATTTTTATCTTCTATCATAGCCCTCTAATAGCAATTCACCTTTTATCTTTGTTTCTCCTTTTCTCTTTCATTTAGGTGATTTCTTCTTTTTCCTTCTCCCTCTTCCGGAAACCATATAAGATTTTATTATCCTCCAACGTTTATTTTTTTCTGTACAATGTCTTTCATGTCTCCAAATCATACATGTCTTTTTCTATCTCTTAGTTGCCACTTTTATCCTTAAATAAATATTGAGAATTTCTTTTCAAATATTGCCATGCATTGTAAACAAAATCACTCAAAATGTGATGATTCTACAAATAAGTGAAGTTCACATATTTTGTATGCTCTAATTTTCAAAACAAATATTGGAAATTAAGGTTTACTCATGTGTTGAAAATGGCTTACTTGAATGGTATTTGCCAGAAACTTAGGAGCAGAAAAGTAGAAAAGATTTTGAATAAGTGAAAGATAAAGGCGTGCGGGCTGGAACTCAAGTGCATAACAAACACGAAAGGAGTGTGCTTCGTTGGTTTGGCTCTATCGAGAAAATATAGAGATTCATGATAATAGACCGAACTGTGTGAAGGGAGGAGGTAAACGACGAAAGTCAAGGGTGAATATAGTACAAGAAACCCTAAATAGGAGTGCTACTTGGAGTCATAAGTGTACGATAGTGTGTATGAAGCAATGCTTGAGTGTAAGAGAAGCAAAAGCTGTTTGTTAGGATTGGGCATTGTATAGGAAATAGTTTAATAGAAGCCTGTTTTGCAGGGATCACGGGAATCACTAAATTCTTTGATCTTCAATTTGTATGGCGAGATAGTTATGTGAGAATGTTTTGTTGAAAACCTTTCATGTAGGACATATTCGACCTTATCTCTGAGGATAAAACACGCACAGAACTTACAGCCGTTTCCTCCTCCTACTCTTCGATTCTTGCCTTGTTGGTGAATCTCTCTTTCCCCTTTGGTGACTCTCTCTCCCCTTCACCCTCAACTCGCGGTCAGTGCCCTTCTTACAACCCCTTCATCTCACCTTGTTCTCCCCTTCGCACCGGCCTACACCATTTTCCTTCTTTTTGCGGGAGCGAACCGCTACTCAAACAATTCCCTCTCCCACAGTTTCCCCCTCTTAATTTCTGCCACATCTCCACCCAATCCCCGCCTTGTGTTTCCACACACCTCCACTTCCCACTCTCGCCCCTCATACGCTCCCCGCAGCTCGATTGCTTTAAAGACTCCCTCCCCGTTTGTTATCCTGAAAAAAATCATCCTACTACTCCATAATGTGCTCTTTTATAGTATGTCTATGATTAGCTATTAGCCAATATGTTTTACTCGTGCATGAGAATCTCCTAATTTCAGAGATTCAGGATATAATTATCAAATACAATTCTCAGTTATATCGAAAGCCTGGAATAAACCTTCGCCTGCGTTTCTTTATTACAGGACATATACATGTCATTGAAATTCCGTTGTACCGTTGGCGGACTGTTGAAACAGCTATGCCAAAAATACTAGGTATCTAACTCGTACTATTTATTTCGTGAAGAGACACAAGACTATGATTTTAACCATAATGATTTAAAACGTGTCGAAAGTATGCATTTGATAAGCCAACTTGTACTCTGCTTGAAATTAACTTTTTTTTTGAACTCACAAACGAGAGCTACCCGAGAATAATTTTATTTGAAATCAAATGATTTTATTCTGATGATTCTTTATCGACGAGGACTTATAATGCGTATTAAGATTAAACACTTAATACAAATTAATTGTATTGTAGTTAAATAAGAGCCATGGGAGAACTTGTAAAAGTACTTGAAAAATGACTAAAAGAAAAGAAAAATTAGAATACTGCGTATTAAGATCTAACACTGATTGCATATAAAATGCATTGCAGTTAAATGAGAGCCATGGGAGCGCAAGTGCTTGAAAAATAAGAAAATTTAAACAGCGTTCAAACATTGCCGTCCTGTCTTCTTCTCAATTGATCGTATTGGCAATGCGGTATCCTCATTCCTCATCGGTGTCCTTTGACATTTCTCTTAGATCCTGGCAAATCTCTCGACTTTCGCCCAACAGACAACTTATTGCGTCGCAGTCCTCAGTCACCCCCTCTCTGATACCAAAACTCTTCATGCATAGGGACTATCTCTGTCAAATATGGTGACTAGTAATTGTCTCTCCCAAACTGGACATCATAGACGAGAGGCTTCTTCGACGGGAGATGTTAAAGAGGGAGCAGATGGGCGGGTTTCAAGCAAGGTGAGATTAGGGCCCCGTTTTCCCTAAAGACGTGTATATTAAGGTAACTCACGTACTTTTACTCCTACAACTTTGGCGTTGCTTATATAATTCTGTTGTGCCCTATCCAGAAGCTCAGGCAAGCAACTAAAAATCAAGTGTTTTATTTCAAACTAAATCAGCATTCTCGCAGACTGGAGATCTTTTGTAATATTACTAAATTAAAAAATTAATAACCTTCGAAGATTAAGTGAAGGGGAAAAATGTAAGTAGTTTGCAACGGTAGTCATGGCGTGTAACACCACCTTCCAGTACGTTTATGTCTATACCTGTAATCTAAAATTTCTGAAAGGAATCACGGACACAGCTGCGGTGGATAGTATATAATGTAGGAAATTTATACTTGTGGCTCCTGGAATAGCAGAGATGCAGGATGAAGTTCTATAACCCTTTAATAATGAATTCACCCTGCAATGGTTGGGTCAATTACGTGTAGGGTAACTAAAAATAAGAATATGAATGAATTATTAACAAAATTTTTCTTATTTAGCTTTTGATTCGAGCACATAATTATTATTAATTATAACTAATTAATTAAAACATAAAAAAATTTTCTTCAAATTCCAAAAATTCTTCAAATTTAACACATAAGCCCCATACTAATTCTTAGGTGAAAACGGCATATTAGTTTCAAAAAGAGTTCAAAAATCAAGTTCACATTCAATCACTAATTTAATCATTGGTTACTAAAAAGAAGAGAATACGTAAACCCTCCAAATTTAAAAAATTACATCAAAAAACAAAAGTAAAAATAACATTAAAAAAGAGGTTGGCAAAATACTCCCGTAGCAGGTCGCGCGGATTACTATTGTGTCCCGCAGACTTCACGTGGCTCTTCACTACCGGGGCTCTTGCTGCATAAAGCGCACGTGCTATTAATTTGACTTTAGGTACTTGGAGAATAAAAATATCCAGTGACTTTACGGTAATTTTTCATTTTTCAACCTTAGATTACAATTGAAATCCGCGCAACTTATGCTGAGTTAAAAAAAGCAGACAAATTGGAATGTGGCATATAATTTATCTGTTACAAGCAGAGAAGAGTGCCATTTCTCTTTGAGAACATTTGTTATACAACGGACATCAAACGGACATCAAGCGTAAAATAGCCATTCATAGGAAAAAGACAACTACTGTTCAAGGAAAATAGGACTACGAACCAGGAAACAGTATGTGAAAACCTTCGTGTGGAGCGTGGGTCTCTATGGATTTGAAGCATGGACCATTGGTGTACCAGAACAGACTAGAAGCCTTTGAAACATGGTTCTCGAGGAGGATGCTGAAGATAAAATCGACGGAAAAAATAAGAAATGATGAAATGTACAGAAGAGTAGAAGAGGAACGGACCATATGGGACACCATACAGAAAAGGAGAACCTGATGGACAGGACGAAAAGGGCTTGTGAAGAACATAATCGAAGTAAAATGGAGTGAAAAGTCCCCTGAGGAAGATCCAGGAATAATTTCACAGATAAAATGAAGAAGACAGCACATGGGGAAGGATACCTGGAGGTGAATGAACTTTCACTAGACAGGAAAGGGTGGAGGGCTGCTGTTAACCAATCCTAGGATTGAACGATCAATGATGGTGACCATTCCTTATTTTAGTAAATGCCTCATGAATTTGGGAATTTTAATTTAGTTTAAAATTCATCAACTCACATGATAGTTGTTGACTGCGTATTCTAGAGAGGGTATAGCGGAGTTCACCATAGAGAGTGTAAGTATCATTGTCTGTAATTTCTGAGTTTTGGAAATGCATGCAGAGTTCTTACAACAGAAAAGGAAACGAAGTGTTACAGAAAATAAAAACTTGGTGTTCAAAATCAAAACTATTTGTCAACGGAGAATCCATGGTCTTTGAAGAAGAATCAAACCACGGGTAAATATATCGAAGTACTCCCAAGTTCAAGTTGGAGTCTCGGGGAGAGAAATCTTCGGCTAATTTGTACAAAATAACTTACGTCTTAACCTCTGTCTGAAGTCGAACCCACGACCAGCTAGACCAACCAGGTTATGCTGTTGCCATACATGCATGAATTCTAACAGACATATCGTCCCATGGGCGTCAGGGAAAAATATCTTGGTCAGTACTTCATCAGCGCCATCATCATTAGTCAATCAATCCTCTTATTGACTGCAGTCCTCCGTCCTTCCCTATCTAATGCTAATTTCATTACTTCCCGGCAAGTTCTCATATATGATTTCCCGTTATTAAATATATTTATCCCTTGGTTTTCCCCTTGAGACTATTCCGTCTATTTTTCCTTCAATATATTCTTCACTAAACCATTCTGCGTGAGGGTGTGCTCAATTCTGAAGGCTCTTCTTTTCTGGTTAGCGTTACACGTATATTTTCCTCTTCTACTCTCCGTTACACTTTTCACTCCTTATATTATCTCATTTGATCTTCATCATCCATCCAATACTCCAAAAGTCAAATGCTTCTAATTTATTTTGGTCTGATTTTTCAATATTTCATTTTTTCTACCCGAAACGTACCCCGCTCATCACAAATTCTTTTGCATACTGCTTCCATTTTCGTAGTCCTGTTCTCTTTGAACAGTGCAGCCGACTTTGGTATGAGCGCCTTCATATTTTAGCAACTTTGAGGTTGATGTCCATAGTACTTCTGCCGTCGTACACTCGCACAATAGCATCACTGAAGGTGGCTCGCTTACTTAAGGATAAAATTATCTTTTCATGTAAATTACTGCAAATTTAATACGCATTTGTAATTGATTTAAAGTGTCCAAAATTATAATGCAAATTGTTTATTTTACTTCGCAAAAAATTAAATGTGACGATTTGATGGTTGTCGAATCGAAATATAGCAACAGGATGGAAACACTTTGTCCGGATGATAGAATGAAAGCACTTTCAGAAAGAATCAGGGCGGTATTGGTGCAAAGAAATATAAAAACAACAAAACGTCTCTAAGTTTGTACTTAGAGTCCACAGTACGTGGATAATAGTAGCTACTATAAGCATGATTGTGTTACTGTTACTGAGGTAACGTAATTTAAACTTTATATTAAGGATCATAAAATGCCCTTTATAGATGGATGCGTCATTATAGTTAATCATTCTGATCAATTACAATTTTTCGGATGACTCTCATATTTTTTGGTCTACATTTCAAATGGGTCATAATCCCGATTCATACAGTGCCACACTCCACACGAATGTTTTTCCTATACTATCCCGATAACATTTCCTATTTTGTTATTCCACCTTCTCTAGCTTCTTCGAACCAAGTCAGCAGAATACTCTGGGCATTGATGTGAATCCGTGCGAGGGGATGTAGGAGGAGGGAAGAGGATGGGGAAGTAAGAGGGGCCGCGGGAGGGGAGGGTGTTGCTCGCGGTCGAGTGCTTGAAAGGAGTGGGTAGGGGCGTTGCAGGGAGGAGGGAAAGGGAGACAGACGCGCCGCTAATGAGCAAACTCTCCACGAGAGAGCGCCCAACTCGCCGCCTCTCCCTCCCGGCCCCGCCCCCTTCTCCTATCTCTTTCTTGTCCTCCCGTCCCTCTCACCACCTCACACCCACCTCCATCCCTTTCAAGCGGTTAAGGGGCTGGCTCCCCCTTACCCGGCGCCCCATGCTGATGCTGCTCGTCGCCACCCCGCCGGATGATATAATGAGCACCTCGAGTTGCGTTGCCACAGCGTGGTCCAGGCTCTCCAAAATCTCTGTCTTCGTGCAGGGAAACCATCCCCGTGTTTTGTCTGGTGTGTGGAAAAACAGCACTTTCCCTTCGATCGTGTACGTGTGAAATGCTCCTCTTTACATGTATCCACAGTGGCAATTATGACAAGGGTGCCTGTAAAATTATAACTGCTGTCTATGATAATAAAAATATTTAAATCATAAAATTCGGTACAGTGCGTTTATCATCAAAATAGATATGACCTGATTCATTGTTCAATGTGAAAAAAACGTAAAAGATTCTCTTTGAGGGTTTGATGGCAAAGCACTAGTGAACAACTGACAACTGAGAATGGGAAGCATGCTTTGTTCTTTTTTAAAATTGGTATGGTATTTCAAATGAGTATTCAGACATGCATAGGACATTAAATTTGACGAAAGTTATGTTGCACATGAAGATATATCTGCTGAAAATATACGTATTTTTGGTGGCGTGTTAAAATTATGTCGTAAAGAAACTCGGATTATGATTCGGAACGGTATTTTTTATGGAATAACAGGAATAAGAATTTGCTCCAATTTTCTTAGTGCACGACAATGTGCTAAAATGGTATATTTCTTCGCGAAGAAATGCATATAAAGATGGGAAGCACCATGCGGACAATGTAATACACTTTTGATAGGTAATTGCCTATGTATTTACTTGGCTCACACGTATGTAGGTCATATATTTGAGTTGCCAAGTATTATATTTTTGTGTACACTATTTTAGTATGAGAAATTCAATTTATGAAAGCTCATAATTTTCCTAACTCATTATTTCTGTTTATAGTAAATCAATAATTTTTTGTGGCTAATTTGGAAATCCAGAGATTACCTCATTTTTAAATAGTTGCTGATTTTATTTACCTTTTTGATTTCAAGCCTCTGAATCGTTTGCCCCTTCCATTTTTTCTCTTTTCACGCCAGCATTTACTTTCATTTCCCACACTCCCTCTTCTATTCTCCACATCATTCATATCCTTCTGTCCCTCCTTCTCTTGCCGCATCCTTCCATCTTCTCTCTGCTACTCACAATACCATCCATAGTGCCTCTTCCCTTTCCCGCCATATCTCCTACTCCTCCTACCACGTGCGCCCTACATCATCTTCCGATGGTCGTCCTTATTACGGGAGAGCAGTTACTTCCGCCGTGCGTCACCACCTCCACCGCAACCGCCGGACATCCCGGGCTATTCCTTTCATCCCTCTCCCACACGGTGCCCCCTTCCTTTCTCTTCAACTCTCCTCCTTTTCACCATTCCCGACTGTCGTAGTCCTTTGTTAATCTTCCTCAACCAACCTTTCACCCCTTCCATAGTTCACCCTCCTCCCTCCTTCGGCACAATCTTTCCTCCTTCCGTCACTTCCATTACAAATCTCTGCGAAATTCAACCTTACTTCCCTCTTCTAATCCTCTTACCTCTGCTCAATCGGAATTTACATTATTTTGGACTGAATGAGCGCACACAAAATGTGCTGGGGACTGTTAGTTCTGGTGCGTGGAGTTAGAGGAATACGCGTTGTTCGAGAGTATATTCATTGCTTCTGATTTTCTTTGCATTGTGCCAATTATGATAAAGGCGATAGTAACATTTAAAACACTTACTAAGATGAAATAAAATGCATATAATGTTACATATATATGCAAAGTAAACTGTGCATCAATAAAAACAGCCTAATTTTAGAATTTAAGTTATTATTCAGATGATTAAAGTTATAAAAATAAAGATAATAAATATCGTGTATGGATAGGTGTCCAAATACTAGTGACGTAGTGTAAATCTCTTATTTTTCGGATGCGTGTGCGAATATATAAATTTTACCTTACTTTCTCTTTATTTACGATTCATTTTTCTCTAATAAAATTAATTTTCAAATGTATTGACATTCGTTTGCTTGTTGTTAACATTACTGGTAAAATATCCATTTAATCCAAGAAAATAACGCATTCTGTCTTCGAAAGATAATTTAGGTGCATAAAAAGCTTCGCTCGGTGTTTTATACCACTTAGTCTTGTCTTAATTTGCTTATCACCCAAGGGTTAATGTATACGAAATGGTAGGCGTGGACATATGGTACAGTATATTATTGTATTTTTAAAAATATTCAGCAATTGTTTTCACACTATTGCGTGCTCTCATTACGTGTATTATAAAAAAGCTCTTTCCCCTCTCGGGATTTTGGCCATTGACATGCGATCAGTAAGAGTTGAATGCAATTAAAGAATAAATGAGGAGAGTTAAGCCAGAACCAATTCCTAATGGCAGAGTTAGTCCGTCATGAAGACCTCTACTATTATCAGAAGCTTAATTTTGAGTAGAATACCTGACTCTATGCCATTTATACTTATTTCTATATTCTTGCTAATTTGCATCAAATTAAAACACCTGAACACATACTCTTTCTCATAAACTTTAAAGGAGGGAAAATAATTATTTTAATAAGTATTTCATTTTTTATTTGAAGATATTTTAATAGCTGAGAATCTACGACAAAAATGCCTTGTAGATAAAATTTTTGTAGGCCAAGTTAAGCAATGGGTTCTCCATTCCCTCATGCGTCATATAACCTCAAAAATATTTTCCCATACTCTTTGATTTATATCTGGCACTATCCAATTTATATCATTCACACTTTCGGCTACGAATTATTCGTTTATGTACATGTATTTTCCCAAATAACTAGTTACAAAATGTCTTGTTATGCGGTACCGCGTTTACGAGATGTCACGCTATGCATGTGTCCGTTAACCTTAAGTTGGTTACGAGGTATATTTATTATGAGATTGGTTACCGGTTGGTATAAAACCGATGGTTGCAAATAAAGAACTTTTTTGCGTTAGTGATTGACAAATTAATTCTCATGGCACAACGATTTAGTCATTTTTAGTTTGCAGTCTACCTTATTCAGCCCCTCCATGTCATCCTACACATCTCCTCCGAGTGCCATGACATCCTCAAAGGAATTTTATGCTGTAGTCCTTCCAACGACCCCCGTCGCAAGAATAGGGGGAGAAGGGAAAGGGCAGAGCTGTGAGAATAGGAGGGAGGGACGGAAGAGCCGTGGGGGGGAGATGCAGATGGCAGCGGAGCTAATGGGCAACTTCCACAACATTCCGTCCCGGAAAGTGCTAATTTGGTGGAATTGCTACAAAAGGCCGGTAACCCCGAATGTTCCTGATAAAGGGAATGCCGTTGCAACGGATCACAAGGGTGAGTCTGTCCCCTCCATCAACCCGAACCCTGAGTTTTGGCACAGAATATTCAAACAAGGATAGGCTCCATGATGTACTAGATGCGATCTATACTGCGAAATTAGCAGATCATTCATGCATAATGACGTAAATAGAGGTGAGAACTGCTAAGTGACATTTTGCTATCCATGTTGATTACATAAGTCTCATAGCTCAAAGCCGTTAGCTTCATATGAACTTCATAGCTTAGTGAACTTTAAGTCCACGTTTGATACCTACCACGTAACAGGTTGGTCCGAAAGGACATGAATCAAATGTTTTTACTGTACTGAAAGATATGCCAAACTGGAGTTTGATAATCATTATCCTCATCAACCATTACTTAATTTTCCTTCTTTTTATATCCTAGCTCCGAAAGATAGACCCATACATAATCCTGTCCGTCAAGTTCTTCGTAATTTTTAGCACTCGATTTATTGTTCAGATTTATTTTGTTGCGCTTATATAATAACCGATACTTCATTTTACCCTTCTAGCAGGAGGTGTAGTTAGTTTTAACTATATCTTTGTAATAGAATTTTCTTTATTTTTGGAACAATTGGTTTTGCATGGAAATTTTGAAGTGACGCTATTAACGGGAAAAATTCTATTTCCAATCTCTTTAATAAAAAACATACTGATATGAATATAATTTCTTGTATCTTATACATCTGATGACGTGCCATACTTATACAAATGCTTATTAATCATTCATTTAATTCCACCCTGGAATTCAGTTGCCGGGCAGTATAGCTATGTTAAAACTTTCACTCAATTTGAAATAAACTTTTTATCTTGGGCTTGCTAAGAATTCCAGCCTCGGACATTGCCAAATCATCTTCCAGTGAAGCCAAGTCTCTTAACTCTAGAACGGCCGGCTGAGCCATTTTGACTAAATTGGTTTTTTAAATGATTACCATTTAGAAAGCCTTTGTTGCAGGAATCTCTTTGTTGGTGACTTTTCATCAATTTTAATGCTCTTTCAGATGGCGTATAAGGTATTTTTTTAAATCGAATATTTTTCCTTATTTTGGAAATTTTACCTATAACGGCCAACTTAGCCATTTTGGCTAAAAGTTGATTTGCGCCCATTTACTCTAATACTCTGCTGCTACATGGCTTCTGTTTTATGAAATACACATGAGGTCCCTTATCCTCCCTCCCTCACCCTTCCTCCTTCTAACCTCTAACCCCATCCCCCCCCCTTTCTATTACCCATTGTCCTCGCATTCGCATTAATTTAGATTCAATGTAACTTTTCTATGGTGTGGATTGGAGATTATTTTCTCCGATATTGTGGTACTATGTTTCTCTTTGCTTCGTTGATAAAACGACGTGCGACAGAGTCAAGCAGGTGTAGGTAGTGCAGTGGATGCTTTCAGCTCCGCTATCGCTCGCCGGCTCCAGGAGTCAGCGGCGGGCAAGTCATGATTAGAGTTATTATAATTGCAATTAACTTTAACTACCGAAAAATTAAATTGTTACTACCGAGCAAATTGTGTTATGAGGTAAAATCCGGTAAGGGAGTAGTGCAGAGGTCGGCATACAGAAGACTTGGTCTTGATTTGTGAGCTAGCCAGGGTATTCCCCTCGTATTATCTGTATCCACACTGCATTTTGGTTCAGTGTTTTGCGATTGATCACGATGGCAGGAAGGAAGGCCCAGCGGATATTGACGCCGGTTGATATTATTCCAATTCTAAATGATATCCCGGACGATTTGTCGGAAGGCAGTGACGCTGGGGAGGGTGAAGTAGAGAGCAGCTAGGACTGCGAAGAGTTTGTGCCTGAATCTCGTTCCAGTGACGAATTTTCCTCTGACGCTGAGGATGAAGACAAATATTACGTAGAACGTATGATTTTATATTTTCGAGGACAGAATCTTACATTCATTCAGTACTGCATATTTTAAAAGTCTATTATTTTTCATGCCTTTAGCTGCAACTGCACATCGCGGTTTGGGTCATTTATATCGTTTTGTTCACCGCAGTGCACATGATTCTTCTCCCCTCGGCAATCCACCACGTCAGTCCACGTCCTGAGGACCTGTTTATTGCGGTGGTCGGAAAAATTCAGCACCGGCACGAGCTCGGGTAAGAGCACGTGGCCAGCATTCAGTAGATGGTGAGAAAGTGGAACTCTTACGCCGTGAACTGGTTGTCCCTGATGGGACAAAGTGGACTTTTCAAAATGTTGGTGCAGAGCAGATTGGGCGGCGGGCCAACCAAACCGTGCTACGAGAAACGCCGGGTGTAACTGCCTACGCCAGGAGAAGAGTTGATGACACTGCTCTAAGTGCCTGGCACCTCTTTATTGACCACACCATACTCATTCACAACAAAAAGTGCACAGAAACTGAGGCGCGCTCAAAAAAAAAGGCGCGCAAAAAATGATCAGTGGCTCTTAGACTTGGAAGAGTTACAGGGTTTTATCGCAATTTTGTATGCTCGAGGTGTTTCTGGAGCTAGAAATATCCCTGTGGATGATCTGAGACACGAGGCATCAAATTCTGTTAGAATGTGATGTCTAGAAACCGGTTTAGGGAAATAAAGCGGTACTTGAGATTTGATATGAAGTCTACTAGAGCAGAGCGTCTGAAGAGTGACAGGTTTGCTCTCTTTTCGTTTGTATGGAATAGATTTATTGAAAACTGTCAAGTCTGCTACTGCCCTGGTCCGAACATTACGGTTGACGAAGAACTATATTCATGTAAAGCACGCTGTCCTTTTACGCAATTTATGCCGAACAAGCCCGATAAGTACGGACAGAAATATTGGCTGGCAGTTGATACTAATTCTAAGTACTTAGTCAATGAGTTTCCATATTTGGGTTGGAATAGGTTGCCAAGTGCAAGCTAATTGCAAGAATAATCACAACATCGGCATGCGCAGGAATTGCAGAAAGAGAGTTTGTGGAAATGTGTGAAGGAAATCTTATATTTGTGAAGGTTGTCATGCGGAGTAGTAGATAACCACTTATACTGTGTTACCTAAGATTTGTAATACAATATATTTTAATGATCTATGGTTTTGTTTTCATTACCGATTTCATAAAAAAAGAATAACATACACGATTTTCTTCGTGAGAACATCAATTATTGGTCAAATCTCTACCAGCCAGAGCTGACTTAATTGTTGTGATATTTGTATTTTTTCACCATATGTGTTATGTTAATTGCTTGGATAATAAAAAATAAAATTTATGTATAAATGATAAATGCTAACTAGTTCTTAACTTCATTCATGCATATGTGAAGAATCCCCAACAGGAAAATTTACCCTCCTAACATCTTTGTTACGGAGGAAGAGCTATATATAGACCTTGGTTACGAGGAGCAGGATAAAACTGCAGTATATGTGTTCATAAAAAATCGTGAAAAAAAATTTCATGAATCTCACACAATTAAAAGAAGATAATATATCATATTGGCACAATAAGAAACATAAAGGTAAAGAAACAACATGATAAGACAGGAAAAAAAATTGAGTCAAAATGGCTAAGTTGGCCGTTCTAGGGGGAAAAAATGTCGACTAGTGTTAATCATTCCATTGATGTTACAAAGCAAAATTCAATATGAGTAAATGTTGATTGCTTCTTGACATAGGAATAATTGACAACTTACCAAACGAATGTTCTCGCTAAGGAAATTCGATTATTTCCCGATCTGTTTGAGTAATGAGCTGGATGAGAATTGACGCATAGAAATTTGGGTACGGACGAATTAGATATTATGGATAGAGGTGAAATATTGCAGGTGACACTGCTCATGCGAATTTCATTACCGCCCCACAATTTAAAGTTGATCAGTCTTTCCGTGAGTAACTTTCCTGTATCGTACAGAACCGTAAATCGTAAGATCTTACAGAACCGGACCGTAAATTAATTTGCTAAACTTTGACCGTGAACTATTTATTCAAATGCATTTATTCATGCCAAACAATAGCTTTGTCCATCTCATCAAAGCATATAATTAGATATAAAAAAAAATATTTTATTGTATCTGTTAAATTTTTCCATTGAGATTCATTTAATAAGATTGATATCTTAAAATAAATTCCGCTTTCTAGTTTCGATGCATGTCATCGTTATCTGTGCCCTGAACGTTATTTTCCGAGATCTAAACTAATGATTTGCCAAAAAACAATTAATATAGACCCATGAAATTCGTAACACGGAGAATTAGATTAAATTAGAACAAAAACTTTTCAATTTTCGAGGAAAAGTCAATAATCAACTCGCAAAACATGATAGAGGCAATAATAATCAAAGTAACTTCCTTAAATTTATTTCACATTTCTACATATTCATCCCGTGTATTCAGACACCTATCCCATATCTTTGCAAGTCCTTGATAACCGGCACCAAAGGAGTCTTTTAATTTGCTGGCGCGACCAACGAGTAACCTCTTGGACTACGGCATCATCATTTTCATAACCTCAGCCAAACCAATTATTTTTTAAGGGCCCGAACGCATGAAATCACTAGGGGCTAAGTTGGACTGTACCGTGAATGTCCACTGATGCTGATGATGAAATTCTGACGTTTGTGACTTACTGATTGACTTACCCTAGTGTATAGACGTCACCAAAGTCACCGGCAATTTATGTTATTCGGCATGAGAGGCAATCGGGGAAGTATCAAAAAGAGAACCAGGGATGTTGGTAAGCATAAATATGTAACTAGGACAAATAAGGCTTGTAAATCGTGAAAACAGATAAATCCATGAAGAACGTGTATTTAAGAGAATTTTCAATTCTGGAGAAACGTGATTTGTCCAATTATTGTGTGATTATCGCGTGTGCAATTATCATATTATCTTTTCCAAAAAAATCATCACACACTACACTTGCAGTGAAGGAGATATCATTCGGGAACGAGGAGCAAACTTGTCTCTCTCTCTGTCTGTCAAGCTCTGTCGAGTCGTATTTATTTAGAGGGATTCTCGAGTTGACAGCTTGCAGCATTGGTCACTGGGTCAGTCGAGCAGGGTCAAGTACTACCTAAATTAACTTCCCCATGCTACAATGTATCCAAATACTTTCCCCTCCCTAATTGCTTTGAATTCCAATTTTGTGAAAATTTCAGTCATCTCCTGTTTAATGGGTTATTGAACACTGCTTTCTTATCAATGGGACATATTACTGTCGATCTGTTTCCCCTTATGACTAATTCCTTATTCCTATATTATGTACTTTTCCAAAGTTGAGACCACTTTGATTCAAATTGATCAAATTAATTACAAATTAACCGATAACACTCGGCTTAAGAGGTCTCAAATTAACTCCGTCAAATAGGAATCTCGTAGGAGAGGAATTGCAAATCCTGTGTGCTACTAATTGCAGCACATGCTATAGAGGAGTATTTTCAATGCGTACTTATAATTTTGATGTCGTCTTACTGCTTCATTCTCTCCACCCTCGCATTCTTTCTCCTTCTCCGTCCGCCTAAATCAATTCCATCACGGCTCGAAATCATGAGATGAAACATTGTAATAGGGGTAAAAAAGGTAGTAAGGGGTTGAAATCAGATTATTGAGAGACAGAAAGTAAGCCTGTCAAACACATGCTCGTTTTATACTCTCCTAGAGTTAAATCAACCGATATTTCTCCCTTGGAATAAATCATTTTTATATTCCGCTGATAGCACGAAGGAAACAGCTGACAATCAAGTAAATAGTAGAGACAGCGTTCTCTTAATATTTAATGGCATTGCTTCTCTACATTGCTTGTCTTAAATGACTGAAAAAGGTACAATATAATTGGAAACAAACAAAAGTGTACATAAGAAGTATCAAGTCAGATCCAATTGCTTATTTTCTGGAAGAAATAACGTTTTTTGGATTAACGCTCCACGGGCGCTCTAGGGGGTGATAAAGTCCGGGCCTTCTCGTGTTTACGTGAGAATGAAAATTTTTACTAGAATTAAAAAATCAGGCCTAAGCGTTCCCTTTTATTCACATCAATTTTCATAACTCCACTAAAGAGGTCTTCACCGTCTTTCTGCTGATTCGAGCAAACCTTCGTAATGGGAGTATATCAGTAGTTTTATCATGCATTTCCAAGTCGATATCATCTTTAAATCCGCTGAATCTTTGATGTATTAAATTGACTGGGCTTTTTGGGACGGATAAAAATGTGTGACACGTTCTAAAATAGTGATTTAGTCATTTATTTAAGAAAATCTTCAATCAAGAAGGCAAATTTTAGTAAAGCTATTCAAGTTTGAGTTAAAAATATATATATTTGGACATCTATAAAAGAAATATGCAAAAAAGCAGAGTAATAAGAGGAATATTCATTTTTCACTGTTCCTCTATGAATTAAAAGTGTTCACGCTCATGCTAGCTTTTTCTTGCAAGTCATTTTCAGTCTAATTCATTGAAGGCAGTTTATCAGAGATAGAAAGCCTTAGCCACGGAAGATAGCCTTCGAATTTACTAGCAAGTGGTACTACGTAAAAATTAAAGTTTCTATGGCTGAATGAGTCAGTATTGGTTGCAATTAATCACGGTTTCAACGTCCATGAAAAATGGATAGATATTTATTTTACTTGCAAGTTATTCTTTGATAAAACTTTGATCTTGCGAGCGAAGATTGAAAATGTTAGCGGCGAATATATTTCCGGATGGACTTATCGTTGCTGATGCTAATATGAATTTTTAATTGGTTACGTTATTCATTCATAATAAAATACGAAGGAAAGTAATATGACGGTTCTATTATTGATTAGTGAGCAATATAGATAATAACTGAATCATTTTTGCCCTTGATAAATTATGAAAATGAACAAGTAAATGTTTGTAATTTATTCATGTTTGTAATATCCACGAAGGCCTGTTCAACGCGGTTTTATGTGAGTTTTAAGTTACCAAAAAATTATTTACATTCGTTATTAATATATTTAAAAACTGTGAGGAAAGTGTGAACAAGTCAGTGCCCGGTAAAAGGAATTATAAATTCAGATATCGCTGCACTCGTTACTTCAATTGAAGTCGGCTTTCATTTGCAAAGTCGTTTTTAAGGTCTTCCAATATTATTCTTCATTCCAATACAATATACATCCTTCTCATTTTTTCCTCTTTTACTCCTACTGCCAATTTTTTCTCAAAATTCCCACGTCCTTCTTACCACTCTTTTTCCCTTCTTCCATCCTTTTCTTGATCTTCTCAACAAATACGCTCTCCTGCACAAACTTCCACCTGTTACGTCGCACGGAATCGGCAGCACTGGTATTTTTCCCTCCTCTCGACCTACTCATAATAATCCTGAGTAGCTATGCACTCACTCGCTGATGCAGTCGCACTACTGGCGAATGTGTGTCACCAATTACGCATGTACATCGGTACGGCATGACTGCGTTGAATCAAGAAGCATGGAAAGTGTCTACACGTTAAGTCCCAACTCATAGTAAGTGAATATTATTATATAATTCTCTCGCAGTTCAACGAACTTATGACTAATACAAATCTACGATAATGATGTGCCCTCATGGTTAGCAGGGGAAAAATCAATCTTTGGCCGGTTATTTTCGCAAACGCATCGATATTACCTACTTGTATCAGTACGGCACAATCATGAAATATTGAATGGATTTTAATGATCACTTATAGCTATTCATGATCCGCGTTTTTGATGAAGGTCTATAGAAATGATAACCCAAATTTAATCATAACTATGAGACCGGATAATTCAAAGCGTATAATAAATAATGTAGCATAACTTATTAAGTGATACTTAGCCCCCTTGTTTAATCTAATTTGAATCATCCAGATGCATCTTATATGATAATTTTTTATCCTTATTTAAAAATAATTTGTCTCAGAGCCGTATGGATAACATTTACATCTCTCCGGTTAATTAAATTACTCCTATCGATTTGAATGCGATTATTAATCAATATTTTGATCATTAAAAAAACCAATGTTACAAAATTTTGATAAATCTGTTCCCTTAAAGTCCTGTAAAACAATTTTATGTTTTTGTGACATTTTAGAATATTGGAATATTTGTTCAACTGTTAGAGATAACAGCATTGATATTTGTAATTATATTATGAGGAATACCTGTTTTACTACAGTATCTTTATATTTCCCATGTTTTGAATTCTCTTTTGACTGATCTTTATTGCTAAGAACAAAATGGCTTAAATGACAAACTTTAATGCCAAAGAGTTTCATGAAGTTCTCAAATCTTTATAAATTCGAGGAAATTATTTCGAAGAAAATATCGAATCGACCATGAAAATATAGATTCAAAAATGCTCAGTGGTGACTCATAAATAATCATTTAATGTAGTATAATAGAACTATAAAAAATACTAAATTGCATTTTTAGTTACAAAAATGATTTAAAAGATCAAATAATTCAGAAGCGCCTTTTTTAAATCATGCTTAATGGGTTGATTTAAAGTATTGGTGTTTTTTTCATAATCTATGCTCAGTAATGCGACAAATCCTAGAGAGGAGGCTAGAAATTAACAGGAAAACTTATATAGCTTTCGTTGATTTGGAAAAGGCTTTTGACCATGTTGACTGGAGACTACTGTCCCAAGCCATGTGCAAAATAGGGTTGGATTGGGGAGACAAAAGATTGATTTTGAACCTCTACAAAAACCAAAGTACGGAAATAGAAATCAGTGACACCAAGAAAGAAGCAAATATAAGAAGAGGTGTTAGACAAGGTCACCCAATATCGCCTTACTTGTTTAACTTATACATAGAAGAAGCAATGTCTGAAATGAAAACAAAGACAAGGGGAATTAAAATAACTGGCAAACAAATTCGATGCATTCAAATTGCAGACGACATAGTTCTAGTAGCTCATAGTTCCAGAGAAAGAATTAAGTCGAATGCTCAAGATTCTAAATAATATTTTATTAAAACTGAAACTTAAAATAAACACCAAGAAAACAAAAATCATGGTGGTAAAAAGAAATAGAAGAGAAAAGATAACTAATATATGTATAGACGGAGTGAGACTAGAGGAAGTGACAGAGTTCTGCTACTTGGGTAGCAAATAAGAGAATCATAACAACTGCTCCTCAGAGGTCAAAAGAAGAATAATGTTAGCCAAGAAAGCCTTTCAATTAAAGAAAAGTCTCCTAGTAACTAAAAGCATTAGTATTGAGACTAGGAAGAAATTCCTGAAAAGTTTTGTATGGAGTGTGCTAACATATGGATGCGAGACATGGACACTAAGGAAGAGTGAAATGACCAAACTTGAAGCTGCAGAAATGTGGTTTTGGAGGAGGGTTACAAAAACTAGGTGGACCGACAGGAAAACTAATGAGCAAGTACTAAATGAAGTCCATACAGAAAGAGAAATATTGGAAACAATTAAAACAAGAAAAGCAAAGCTCATCGGACACTTACTCAGGCACGACAACTTCATACAAAATATTATGAAAAGAAAAATTCTAGGCAAGAAACAGAGAGGACGACCGAGGACTTCATACCTAAAAGTATTGGCGATGGAAATGGGATGCACCTCGTACAATGAAATGAAGAGGAAGGCTGAAAAAAGAGATTGTTGGAAGTCGTGGCTGCAACAACAAGGATAACCTTTAGAAGAGAAGAAATGCTCAGTAAATGAGAAACGTAATTGGCTCTCATCAGTCATCCTAATAAATTAGGGGATTTTTATTTGCTATACCAATCACATCAAAAGAGACATAGACATTATTTATTTAAATATTTTTGCCCATCAATTTCCATCTCTTTACCTCTTGCTATTTACTCCACCATCACACCTGTATTAAGTATTCGATTATTTTCGTCAGTCATACCTCAAAATATATACCTGTACATCATTTAGTTCATAAGCTATAGTGGAGAGTGGAAGTGCGCAGAGAGGCACCTTTTTTTATCATAGTGAAAGTATGGAGAGACTTCTTTCCATGGAAGACGTGAAGAAATACTACTATTGATGGTAGGCGAGGAAAGATAGTCAATGTTGTAGATGCAGAACAGCAGCAAATATGGATGTTGAATATTAAGAGGAGGAATATTATTATTATTATCTTGACGAGATAGAGAGAAAAATGTACAAAGAAGAGAGCTCAACATTTTATAGGCATAAGTACATAAATGCACAAGCACAAGGAATAATAAAAATTGTATATAGAAAAGCAAGAAGATGTGATTTCTGGCATTTCTGTATAAGAAATGAATGATTTTCCCATGATACTTTGTGAGTGAGCTTTGAAGGTAGCATAGGAATATAGGGCCTATCCATCCTTCTTCTTTTCAATATGGAACATACTAAATCAATTTTATACGGAACTTCAACGATAAAATATTTTAAAATAAGGCTGCTAAACCTTCAAAAAAGGCTTGGGATGAGGTAACATTACTATTCATTGAGAGGTAGGAATTAAATTTTCCTCTAGAACCTAAAAATTAAAATATTCGTTTAGTCCTTAAATTGTTTCTTTGAAAAATTGAGAAACTTGGATGGCCATTACATATGTTTTCACACTGAGTACTTCTGGACTCACTACAGTGTCAAAATGAAAATTTAGATGTTTATCGCCTCATCCATTCCAGCTAAATGACGGACGTAATCTACTCACAAAAGTTTTCATAGGCGGGAGGTATTCCACAGTTAATAGGAACAGCACTTGAGTTATGACGAATAGAAATTACACGCACGCAAGTTTTCCGTGGGAAAATTCTCGGGGACTTATAACTCTGGCCGCGGGACGCAGTTTTGGAATCTCTTCCCGTTCTCTTTCAAGTCATTCAACTCGAATGAGAGAGCCTCATCCTTCCGGGGAGCTCCTACAACAACTCCCGCCACCGCTCCTTCAACCGAGCCCTGAGAAACTCCACCCACAACGTTGACTCCTTAGAGGAGGACGCCTTTTCCCTCACTCGAACCGACCTCTTCTTCTCCTTAGTTTCCTTCCTTCATCCATCCTCTCGGCGGCGTGGCGTCTACCTCCGCTCAGCCACCACTTCCTCCGCTCTCTCCAAGCTCTTCCTTGGAGCCCAATTCATACCTCAATTATATTCATCCTTTTTCCACCCATTATTAAAGTGCCTTATCCTCTTCCTTTTCCGTCGAGGGTCTCAAGATATATGTGCGCAGAACGGAACGGAACGTCCGCTCGCACATTATCCGAATCTTTGCACGCGTTTCCTGATCCATTCAACCTTCCTAAATTCTCCGCTACGCTCACCAAACTCCTCCTTTGTTAAACCCTCCCCATTCACAAAAAAAAGAAAACCAATAAGAAATTCTCTTCGCATTTGTCTATTTTACAATCATTTTCCAGCCACGTAAACCCCAGCACTGATAAAAATACCATGACATCATTACTCATCACTTTTTTTGCGTAGCCCGCCAAATAAAAATGATTCCTTTCCTGTGCCTTTTCATAATTTATCTCTGCATTTCCATATTGTACAGCTATGCCAGAATGTCTAAAGAAGGTCTAAGTACTGAAAAACTTGTGGTAAAATATTTTAAAGGGGTCTCATTTCCTTTGTTTTTTTCCAGAATAGATGTATTCCTCTTTTTAGAGTTCATTTTTTCCACTTGGATAAAAATGTCTTTTGGATATACTGCGTTTAATTACTATTTCAGCAACAGTTTTGCTTGGCTCTTCTGCCGGCTTTATCAGGCAAAACTGTTGCTGAAATGGTAATTATAACGCGGTAAATCTAAAAGACACTTCTATCCAAATTAAAATGAACTTCGAGAATTAACGAAAAAAGTTCATTTTTTCCAGTTGAACTTCGACAGCCAAAGTTGATCCGCTGATAGTCGAATAAATGCAAACCCTACTTCAGGGTTATCAAAGCACAGAACAATCAAACATTAGAAATTAATGGGAACAATGAACGGTGAAATGTATAAATAAATCATCTTACCTGTATTCCAGCCTTCACTTTCATATTTATAGCTCGCTTTGGAAGTGAATATACTGATTTTTTTGGTAATTTGATTTAAACTCATGAAAGAACTCTCGTCACTTTTTTCCTAGAAGCGACTAAATTATTCGGTTAAGAATACTCTTACATTTATGATGAGAATAAATTAATAAAAATCCAAGAAAAATATAAATTATGGACTCGTTATTGATGAACCTAGTTAGGGCGTTGAAGGTATGATTGAAGTATTATTTCTGGCGACAGCTTTGAACTGTCTCTTGATTGCTCGGATCTTTATTGTTTTATTGTGTGTCTATGTCTTTATATTCTTTATATTCTTTTTATATACGTAGTTTAAAAGAAAAGACCTAAGACTTGACTAACGTGAATAAAAATACACTGTGGAATGAACATTTGAATTTGTTACAAGGGTAGAGTAATTTCGTATCCACAATTCTTTGCTCAGGAGATCCGTCTTTGCTTCTTTTCTCTTTCTAAAGTAAGAAGAAAGAGACGGTAATTTTATATACATGTGAAATTGACCTTTTTATATAAGTAAGTGGGATAATATCTTGTTTCTATGGTATTGAGGAAGGTTTTTGGGTTGTTTCTCTTTGTAATGAGACGAAACTCTCTCCGTTTCCGTTAGGAAATATTATATAAAGATTGCATTTGACATTGAATTTCCGCGTCTTTTTCAATGCAATAAAAACACTAAGCTATTATTATTAAAATATAAACGATTATCAACTACCGATATCTTCTCTGTTGTGCGGAATATAGGCCAATCATTTGGTGAAATAGAACATCCGTATTTTATTCTCGCGTGATGTTATCTTGAGTTATAATTACTAATGTAAATACCCATGTGACAACCTTATTGGATTTTGAGTTATAATTACTAATGTAAATACCCATGTGACAACCTTATTGGATTTACTTATAGATGTTTAATTATCATATCTCTAATTTCTACAGGAGATAAGAAATAACTTGATAGAGAAAACGTCTAACAGTAAATATTACTGAGAGGATAAGTAGCAATTGGGGCAACTATTCTTTTTCAATCTCAATGGGTTTCCATTTTGCTCATTCTCTATTCTTATTTCTATCTCTTTTCAAGAGGGAATACTTCACTCTGCTCATTCCCTCTGCTTCACCAGTCGGCCTCATCCTTGCGAATCTACTTCCGGCTGTGAGGAAAAGGAATAGGGACCAAGAACGATAGAAGAAAACTGTAGGAAGCCGCCTCCGAGCTCTTCTTTAGCCTTTCAGTTGGCATTGTGGTGAGCGCCGCCCGCAATGCCACTGTATAAATCATTCCCCTCCCATTCTTCCTTGCTACTTATACGTGAAAAGGAGGTGCCATCTCCCACCATCTCTCCGCGATTTAACGTTACTCTCGTCCAATTCCTTCTTTTCTGTAAGTGGAGTATTATACAATTCTTGTGTTAATGTTGCACGTTACTACAGCAGTATAGAAATGGTGATAGCCATGAGATTTGAATCGCTATGGTTGTGCTCCAGTAGAAAAAATCCTCTTTTTAACATGTGGCAAATAAAAAATGAAGACATTAAACAAAATTGTTTTCAGGTGAATTTTATGCTGATCTTATGGGACAGAAATAATCACCAACTTTGATTGAAGTAGTCCATTTCTGATAAAAGAGTGCACTGTAATGAGAAGTGATACAAAAACCAACTAACGTATGAGTAATGAAATAGGTTTTCATCTTTTAATCGACAATTTTTTACATATGCCAGTTTCGCAGTTATCTATAAAAATTTTGATAATGTAGGAGGATATCATACGCCTTTATCGTCAGTTTGCGATGTATGCTGCGCTGGTTTTCCCCAAAGCTTTGCAGACCACACCAATTATCTCCCTCCTTTCACCACATTCTATGCCCTTGTACAAAATCCAATCACATTCTGGCTGTTCTATCCAATCTATTTAAATTTGAGTTTTTGAATAGTATTCCTCGTATTAGCTTCCGTTAATGGGTATCAAATACTTGAATCATAAGATTATTTGTTTGAGGCATGTAATTTAGTAAAATTCTCAAGTATTCAATGCGTAAGCGTAGTAATTTTAAGGTCGTCACTCCTTCATAAGTTGGCACTTTCTGTAAATATTTGGCGAGTTGAGTTGATACCGTGGCTGGTCGCAATATCCTATTTTCGCATATCGCCTATCACCTAGAATTTGTTTAGGTGATATTCCATTGCAATATGCCCCGTGTGAACACTAGTGAAGTTGAGAGAGCTGCATCATTAACACTAGAACGCCCAGGCGGGTCATTTTGACCCAAACGTGATTTTAAATTCATTTTTTTTATTTCATTTTCAATGAGAGCAGGATTTCCTCCCGTGACTTTAATTCATTTTGACATGCCTTTATGTCCAAAAATTTTCACCTTCCTGGAGTAATCCGTGCATTAGTTTTTTTAGAATTTACCTAGAACGCCCATACGGGTCATTTTGACCCAGATATGTATTTTCACTTTGTATCATCTCCAAAACTTCTTTTTTATTAGTATTTATTAGTTATTCTGCTGCACATGATGTCCGTCCCACTTTGTCCTATCTTCCTTATTTGGTTACCTTCTATGCCTGGATCACCTTTCAAAAATATTCTCATATTCCTTCCTTCCACTTCGTATCCCCACCCTTCTCATTTTTCGTCCGGACGATTCATGGCATATTTAGTAATTAATTTGTTGACAGTGCACAGTGTACCTCATCACTATTTTAGAGTGCAGAGAATACAATATTGCTCCTTACTGACGTATGGACTATGCTCACTTTGTTGCCACCAGCTCTATTTTTTCTCTCCGATTGACAAGTAGATAATACAAATTCAGTCTTCCTCTTTGATCCACAGAGTGAAGTTTGTAGCTAAAATTTTGAGTTTTATGGTGATAGTGGTTTTGAAGTCCTCTGTATTCAAGCATGTCTCTGAGTCGCTCATTACCATCTGTTGAAATTCGTGCGGAGCTGCAAATGATTCAGGGGGATGTGGAGAGTTTTTATTTCACAGCTCCAATGATGAGCATAAATTTGAAACTTGCAAAGAATCAACCTATTCTTCAGAAAATGACGATGAATGCGGTCAAGAAACAAGAAAGAGTGCATCTAAAGATGAGCTAAATATTTGGCAAAAAAGTTATTTAATTTTGATTAGTACATTCATATTTTTCACAACTTTGTTGTAATAGGTGTGTTTAATTTCGGTAGGACAAAAACTTTGTCATAAAACAGTCCTACATCTTGTATGTAGACGAGGAGGACGACACGGTCAAGGATAACTGTATAAATAGTCAACGAATTTCAGAATGTGTAGTATGCGTCTCATGCTGCCTTTCCTTTGCCAATGCAGAAATATGAACACAGACAACTTCTTAGAATCTCTCAAATTTGGCTCAATTTCTCAAGGAAAAATCCTATATTTTAGTTGGAACTGTGAATCGCTCTAGAAGAGAAGTACCGATCTCTCAATAAAACGCATGAAAACTATTCCATAAGAGTACTGAAATCTTACCATGTTACATTAACGATTTAGCAAGGAAATTGTGGGGAACATGTCCTAGTAATGAGTTCTCTTCACTCCAGTGTTAGGTAACTAATTCTTAGAAAATATTCCTCACCCTGTGTCGTACTATAATGCAACGAATATGGGGTGGACATAGTGGAAAAATTGCAACGCAGTACATAGTCAAAGAGTTATCAATAAAATGGCCTATTCATAGGTTCCATAACATTCTAGACCTGGCAGCAATCAATTCCGTTGTGATATACAAGGCCATCACTGGTAGGAAAATTTCACGAATTAATTTCATCCAACAACTTGCAGAGAAACTACATAAAGGTACACGAATAAGATATGGGGTCTGAAACAACCTTTTGACATTATAAATGCAAACAGGCTGAGGTGTCAAACTACATAGAATACATATAGAGGAAATAAAAGGCCAATTCTGCAACACTGAGGCCAGTGCCATAAAAAAATTGTATACACATGTACCAAATGAATTAACAAAAAACAGTAGAATTATTATTATTAATATTATAAACAATAAACAATGCAATGTATTTTCATTCCTAATACATCAGATTTATACATGTGCATCACTTCAATAATAAGAATCCCAAAGTTAGTTACGATTGATTTTCGGGAAAATTCCTATTTCGACCGAAAAATAATATTTTGAACTTATTTATTGCAACCAAACTTTGAAAAATATTAGATATGTATTAAATAATGTGAAAATTCTTCGTAGTATATTGAGCTATGACACAATAAGCAAGAAAAATGAAATAAAATTGAAAAAACGATAAATTGACACAAATGTCGTAAGTTTATATATCAATAAATCATCGATATTGTCAAAGTTATGTAAGTTATCAAGTGAAATAATCAATGAATGTGAAGAGAAAGAGTGAAAATTTGTAGTAAAAACTGTAAAAATGTAAACTTAATAGTGCAAAGTGAGGAATAATTTCATTAATTACAGTGGGTCAAAATGACCCGCTTTGGGCGTCGAATGATGTTGAAAAGTCCGGGCGTCCTAGTGTTAATTGTGATGAAGTTGATTCTCCATGGAGAGTATTTAGAAGTGTATTAATATATATTGAATGTTTTCCCAAAAGAATCCGTAGTGAAGTTAATTTTCAATTTACCCCTGGGGAGGGAAATCTGTAACCTCTAATAGATAGGAAGAGGCTTCATTTCACTCATTGGTCGTCAAACCTAAGAATGATTGACAGCTCTCCTCCCTCCCTCATCTAATGCTAGTTCCGTTATTCCCTGGTTGTTCTTCTCGGGTTAATTCTCCGTTTACCTATTTACCCAAAAGATTTATCCCTTGGCCTTACTTGTGGAACTTTTTTCTTCATTATTCCTTCAGTAATTTTCCTCAAAAACTCATTGCACCTCATGGTGTGTCCAATTCGTCAAGCTCTTTTTTCCTGTATAGCGTTCATTATTGTCCTTTCCTTTTGCGCTTTTCTGTATACTTCATCATATCTTATTTTTCGTCTTTTCGTAATTAATCTTCAGTATCCACCTACAATACCAGGTTTTGAAAGCTTCTTGTCTTTTCTAAGCTACTTTTCCAATGGTCCATGATTCCAACTCAAAGAGTGCCATGCTCCATACGAATTTTTCTAACAAAGTTTCCTGGTTTGTAATTCATTCGTTTTCCAGTACAGTGGTTGCGTTTTCAAAATGTGCGAATTTTCAGCTCAGGCTGTTCTTTACTTGATGTTCGTCTCATGGCCACGGCTCATAGTAGGTAGAAGGATAACTCTTTTTGTTCGCGTCATGAGAGAAAAGGCTTATGAAATATTATTTGCTATAACACTGTTACCACATGCAAGCAACAATTAAGGTGAGAATAAATATCATTCCTTGGGAAACGATTTCCCTTATCACATGCTCTCTATGTTCAAATTTGTACACAGACTACTACAATCCTTGCGGTGGTTTTGTAAATTGATGCACTTATTAAAAAAGACATTGGTATTTTATTCGTTTTAATATCTAAGTATCTTTACAGATGTAATTTGCTGTCGACGCTTGTATTTCTCGCTATTTATTTTAGCTCAGCCTATTTTGAGGTTTACAAAAATGGAATTCTGAAGTATTTTATGATATATAAGGTGAATAGATAGCTCATTTCATGTTGGATGTGAAGTATTCAATAATTATGGAATTACTGACCAGTCTTTTGAAAAATGATATAATGCATTATTCCGGAGAGAGAGAAAAAATGGGCTAAATTGAGAGTATTAAGGAAGCCCATGGATGAAGGAGACTTCTACTCAAGCTGCTTTTGGTATCTATTCGCCGTGATTCCTTTCGCTACCTTTCCCAAAATCCCCCGTCTACCTGTCAACCGCCAACCATTATCCGCTGAGAACCCTCCTATCTCCGCCACTTTGTTGCAATCAGAAATAGCTGAAACATGGATATTTTTCTCTACTTAAAGACCCTTTCCCTTTGAATGGAGATCCATTGTAATTCAGTGATCATAACCTCAAGAGAATAAATTAATTCAGCGCTATTCATTCAAGTTTTTTCATAATGTGAGAATATTTTTTTCTTTCTCAAGGTGTGGGAAATGTCTCTAATGTAGGTGGGGTCACCTACGGGTATACTATAGGGCCATTTAAATATCATAATTTTTTCAACCAGTAAACATGCCTCTCTCAAAAATTATTTCAACTTTATGACCTCTATCATATCCATTAGTTTTTCTCCCATTATTAAAATAAAATATATCATGAAAACTCTCCCAGATTTTCTGAGGGTGCGTTTTCATCAGCGACTTTTATGAGCGTGTAGGCTATTGGCAAAATATAAGATCGAGGAATATAATAAGTTCATTCAAATAAAGCATGTAACTTAATAGCCATGGCGATGTTCTGCTTTAAGCGGGGGAATAGTGGAACCGGATTTTTAATTAGGGCAGCGAAAGGAATAACGTGGTTGATACAATTACTCAGAGTCCCTCCACTGCAAAACTGCTGTTCTTGAAAAGCTGTCCAAACTTGATCCATTTAGAGGTGATGTGAGAGTCATTGTGTTGACACAGTAAGTATTACGTCAAAGCGACTCCGTCATGGTGTTTTAAGCAGGGAAAACTCTTATGTATTTATTAAAAGTCATCCAAACAAAAGTACATACCTGGGTTCAATCGATCATACAGATTCTTAGATACACTGAGGAGGAGACAATTTAATTACAGATTCAAAGCATTCTTAGCTTACGAATGAATACCGCTCTCAGGTGCATTTAAGCCTCTTAAGCCTAGTCCGTAACGACGTAAGTTAATCTCGTGAGCACCTTTATAAATAGCGTTAAACATAGAAAAGAAAGGGGAGGATTGTCAGATCCTTCGGTGAGCGCTTATCTTATTACCGTTAATGAACTGAGCACTAGAATTCTTCTGAACAATGCAAAAGGTTAACTGCTGAGTCATGACAATTTTTTTTTGTTTTCCATCCTCATTTTCTCATCCAATTTCATTTGAAATTCTCGCTACCTAAACCTGCCTACACATTCTACCGTTTGTAAGCTATTTGGTCTTCGGAAGAGGCATTAAATAATTTAAGTTTCAGAAGTACTGGATTTTATTAGCCACGATACTTATTTTTAATTAAATTCTGTCCATTTTTTCATTTTCACTCAGTCTTTATGTATATCAGTTTACTAACATCATATTAATTATTCATCCCTTCATTTTCTAAATAGCCATAGTTATATCTGAAGTGGTCTTTCGTCATTTTGACATTAATTAAATGCCACATAATTGTTACTGTAGAGTAGGCTCCCCTCCATCAGTAACCTTCCGTTGCTGTATGGTAAATTTTCTATTAGTCTATTCAATTCACAGAAGGAGTATTACTTCTGACAGAATATGGGGTGTGCAGTGTGGGTTTATACCTGGGAGAGGATATAATGATCAGCTTTTTCCACTTCAGCAAGTGATAGAAAAATGTATGGGCGTCCGAAAGAAAGTGTATTGTGCGTTTGTTGATATAGAGAAGGCATATGACAGAGTAAATAGAAA
The DNA here is from genome assembly GCA_963169105.1 of Ceriagrion tenellum. Taxonomy (NCBI): domain Eukaryota; kingdom Metazoa; phylum Arthropoda; class Insecta; order Odonata; family Coenagrionidae; genus Ceriagrion; species Ceriagrion tenellum. Next base: position 38,136,175 of record OY720640.1, read on the forward strand.
GAAGTTGTGGAAGGTTTTGAGAGACTATGGAGTGAATGGGCAGTTATTGAATGTTATGATGGCGATGTATGACAATAGTAAGGCAAGTGTAAGAGTTAACGGTGTTCTGAGTAATAGGTTTGTAATACATTGGGGTGTAAAGCAAGGTTGCGTAATGTCTCCATGGCTGTTTAATGTATTTATGGATAAATGTGTTAGAGATACATGTAGTGAAAACGACGGTGTTTTGATTGGGAATGTAAATGTGCAAGTTCTTAATGCGGATGATGATGTTTTGATCTCAGACGGTCAACAGGGATTACAGAGGCTCCTAGATAATTTTTGTGAATCAACGGAGAGAATGGAATTGAAGGTTAATGCGTGCAAGACTAAAGTAGTAGTTTTTGATAAGGAGAATGGGGAGTATAACTGTAGGATGAGGGCAAATGGTGAAGTAATTGATCAAGTGGATGATTTTGTGTACTTAGGTAAGATGTTTACGAAAGATGGACGGATAGATGAGGAGATAAAGAGACGTGTGAATTCTGGAAGGAAAGTGGTAGGTAGCATGTGGAGCAAATCATGGAATGAGTGCCTGTCTAAGGAAGCAAAAACCACCGTGTACAAAATTGTACTTCTCCCCACTTTGTTGTATGGTAGTGAAACATGGGTATGTCAGGATAGACATAAGAGTAGACTAAATGTTGTGGGTATGGATTATCTGAGGAGTGTTTGCGGCAAAAGTAGGATGGATAGGGTGAAGAATGAGAGGGTAATAAATAAATGTGGGTTTGATGCTCCAGTAATAGACACATATGAAAGGAGTGTGCTTCGTTGGTTTGGCCATATTAAAAGATTGGATGATAGTCGAATAACGAAACAGATATATAAGAGTGAAATGAATGGTGCGAGAGGCAGAGGTAGGCCGAGAAAGCTGTGGTTGAGTGTGGTTGAGTGTGGTTGAGGAAATTCTTAGGAGGAGAAGTATTAGGATCTCAAAAACAGGAGAGATTGTATGAATCAGTGTATGGCAGTAAATGAAGCAAAAGAGGTTTGTAAGGATAGGTCAGTACAGAGGAAATTATTGAAGCTGAGTTAGGTGTACAAATATGTATTTACGAGTGAAACTTAGTGACTCTGCCTACCCCGGATGGGAACGACGTGATTGGTATCTATGTATGTATGAAATTAGAATAGCTATATTTTGGATGCAATTACGCCATCTTATGTAAATTAAGTCATATAAAATGAAGCTGTAATGCTTATATTTATCTTTTTAATTTGTTTCACGCTCTATTTAGCAAATGCCTTACAACTGAAGATGTTTTTTTGCAATTTTAAATTAATAAGTACAGTGTGAAATTGCGTTACTTTGACGAGTAGTTGAGAAAGGGTACGAACCACATACTGCTTTGACGTCTCTGTATAAAAGCTTCTTCCGATTACTTTTATTCTTACCTCCCCAGAAAATGGTGACTGTAATGCTGGAAAAGTCGGAAACGTGTTCAACCGCGGAAAACATCCCCGAAAGCATTGCTTATCAACCCTATACTTGTCAACAGTAACATCCATGGATACTCTAATTGGTTTTCTCTCAAGTTTCCTTTATTTTCAGCGCTTGCCCTCTTGTATTTCACCACCTTTTTGCTACTCATTTCCTCATTTGTCATATTTTCGCCCGTATCTCATTAAACTCTGGTGCGATATTTTCCGCTTCAATCACTACCCAATTTCTACAACCTACTTCCTTCCTTGTGCATCGTAAAAATGGCATCGACACCATTCTTCCTTTCATTCCCCAGTAATCCTCTTCTTTATTCAACTTTTCCAACAACTCCCGCATACACTGCTCATCTTTTGATCTAATTTTATCTCCTCATCCACCCTTGCAATATTTAACCCCTTTTCTCTCATTGCATCTCTATATCCTTGGTCCTCGCTATCTCTTTCTCCATCATTTTCTCTTGATTCTTCAATCTCATGTTTCTCTCTTCGTTTTCATATCGTTTTGAATACTTCTTCAGCATTCGCTTACTTCAATCCTTCTTAACTCTCCTTACTCCAGAATCATTATCTCTCATTTTAAACAAAAGGACACTACCCAAGGAAAAACATACTTTTATGGCCATTTAAATTCCTCAGCGCTTTACCCCGGAGTGCCTCAAAGCTTTTGAAGTCAAGTCTCGATTTTAATATCTTGTGGAACATTTTGGTGTATCGTTATGCGATGTGAATTGATACGTTGAACCATCACTAAAGTTTAAATAGCAACAATTTAAAATCTACTGTGGTCATAAAGAATGGGAAAAATCCGGATTTAATTGCCATTGCATCATCAGGTGCAAATAATTATCAAATGATGATGCAAAGACTTTGAAAACGGGATTCCCGTTCCCTTTATACTATTGTGGATTGCAAAAATTACTGTTATGGTAGCATTGAATATAATTCCACGGAATACTCTGAATCTTATATTATTGATAGTTTATTCCTGCTAGTAAAAACTCTGAAGCCGTAGGCCAAGTCCGTAATTGTAGTTAACGTATAAGCTTCGCAAATTATGATTCTAGTTGAATAAACATGACGAAAGTGAGCCTCAACAGCACATTCAATTTATCACTCTTTTCTGTTTTTTAATACTATTCTCTTCTGTAAATATAGTAATGTACTCTTTTCTGTATATAATACTATTCCTACCCCGGACAGAGGGAGAAGAAAGTGAATATCTCCCTCCTCAATTAATATAACTTTTGGTTGCCAATAATGAGCCTAATGACCATGGTCACGATAAAGTTTTCTTTTTTTCAGCGCGGATTATCAATTAGTTACTTTCACCGCTCATGCAGGCGTGTGCCATCCTGTTGGGTCCCGTTTTTTATGGTAGTGACTCTTATAGTTTTCTCAATTCCTGTTTCATTCCATGTAAATTCGAACACCAATTTGCCATTGACCACGTAGGGCCGTATTCATTGTCGTTCCTTGGGTGTCCCCCAGGTGTGGGGGTACTCCATGGCTCAGAAAAGGTATTCATAGTCGTTACCCAGGGGACTGTGGTTCCCTAACTCTCAACCGGGCCGTCGATTTCCTGGGTAAGGCATGGAGCTTACCCAAAGCTCCCCTAACGCAGTACTACTGCCCACGCGTGGGACGAATTGGTACTACTGCACTAATGGCAGTACACGATAACATCAATAAATTTCCATAGTAGCATCATCTATTAACAAATGTGGGTAATTATTGGACCAACTTCGTATTCCTCACCATTCATATTACATAAATATTTAAGTAATATCGTAAACATTCTCTCATGTTCCTTCAATTATTTTTCATCAACACCGTGAAACAGTGTACTTTATTATTGTTTATAGCCTGCTTGGCTACGGTGAAAAATAAGCATCGAAAACATCAAGAACCATTCAGCGGAACTTCACATATGTATTTTTCCACGGGATTGTGGCCAAATCGCTCACCCAGGCGTCCCCTGGCTAGGGGATACCCAGGTAAGGTTTATGAATCGCTCAGCTTAGGGGACCCCTAGGTGTTATCTGGCAAGGGGATACCCAGGTAACCCCTATAAGTACGACTATGAGTACTTGCATTAGATTCCAACCACATTTAAAGGAGGTATTTATTTTGATTAAATTGTTAAATATGCCCAACATTTTTAAAAAATGTGCGCAAAATACTGGGACGTCAAGTTTTGCACCTCTGTTCTTCAGTTTTTATTCTGCAAACTTCAAACGCGTTTTTTTCAATACATGCACCTTCTCAATTTGGCTCATTTTTTAATATTTCTCTGCTAAATACCCCAGGTTAGCAATATCAAGTTTTGTGATAATTATTTAAAGAATAAATCAATTTCTATGAGTTCTCATGTACACTTTTTACGTCCAAGCTTCGCGACACCCTAGGCTGGGGGACGGTGTGAATGTATATCGTTGTGCGATGCAACACCACTAATGTAATATTTACATTAAAGGGTCGGGTTGAGAACGAAAACCCAAGACTTAAAAATAGCCGAATTGCTGAAGCAATTTATTCCTCCATGAATTTATGTCTCCATGTCCACTCATTTCTATCATTTAAAAAGCTTGTTCTCTTAAAATCAAATTCTGAAAATATCACCTGGAAAATATGTCGATCACGTGACACATGTTAGCATCATTTGATATGAATCAAGTAAAGCATGTTACTTTTTATTTAATAATGGTATATTTGACTTTTAATTATGCATTACATCATTTGGTTCCCTGAGTTTTTGCACCTTAGTTTCTAATGCTAAAAACCGCACACTCGCTGTGATGAATTGCTAAATTTTGCTCTCTTACTTTCCTTCTTTCATTGCTTTCTTCTCCCTCATGTTTAAAAACACGATCCCCTTCTTTCACTCTTTTCGACCCAGTTATTTTTTTCCAATAAGGAAGTTGTATTTAATACTCTTTAAGTGTGTGCTATTTTACCCTTATAATAATTTCTAAGATGTAATCTTATCCTTTCTTTATGTCTTTTCTTTATATCGTGTCCTAAAGTTCTCGAAACATAAATATTTAACTAAATATTATTTACCTCTATCAGTAGTTACGATACATAGCTCCTATTGCCCCATTGAAGCAGTTAAACTACCAATAGTGTGAAATTTTACTTGCATTTAATAGATAATTTTCCTTTCAAAAAATTCCATTTGTAGTACAAAGAGAGCTAATCACATTAAAATGTATATTACTTAGTGTTTTGATCAGCTGGTAATTTAGAATGTGGATTACCTGCCACGAAGTGATATCTTTAGGCAATGTTAGTTAAAGGCAATTTTCATGTGCATTAATTACTTCAAATGATAAAAGAATTTCAGTGGTGAGTCAGATAAACTTTTGATCAGATTTTGTGATAACCAATTATTTTCTTAAAACCAGATCACTAAGATATAGTGTTTCCTCTACCAACTATATGTTATTAAATTCTATTAAAATATGTACAATTGCAAAGGTATTTTCTAAAATTTCATTAAAACACACCACTGATCTTCTTCATTTTCTACTAGCAAGCTGCATTGCTTGTAAACGTGTGGATTTCCTCCACTTCTTCTTATTCCAAGTTTCACTGTACCTAAAGATTTCCTTCCGGTTTAATTAGTCCGTCAACTTTTGCAGATTATCTCTTTTCTCCTTGCCTTACGGGATTGTGAAAACTATTTTCATTGCTTTTGAGAATAAGTGAACACCTTTAAGGCCGTGAGAGGATAAGGTACATTGATGAGTACACATGTTTTATTGGGTAATCTCATTCTTTTTATTTTTTGCCTATCTCATGATGTGATCAACTTCTTCTCTTTGGCAGCCAATAAGCCAACCCCTCCTCTCCCTCTTTTTCCTCATCCACCCACGAAGACCTCCGGAACAAGACGTTGCTCAGAACTCAGCCCAACTCCTACAGTTAGCCCTTATTTCTTCTCCTCCTTAATCCGTGGGATTACTTCGGATTACATACCTCTCCATTCCTTCCCTTCTCTCTCCTTGATTCCCCTTCACATTCTTTCCTCACATCACTCTCCAATATTTGAGTCTCCATCCGGTTCTTCCTCTGCCGTCTGCATTCGCCGTCCCGTAATTCTACTTTATGACCATCCATCCCATCTCGCACTCACATCTCTTCCTCCAGCCACCTTTCCTCAGCACCCGCTTTCATTTACCTTTCGCTCTTTTTCTCTCTCTCTAAACACACTCACCTTCTTCTGAGAAAATTCGGACCAACAGATAACGTGAAATTAGATGTCCCTGGCCGGGAGATCAATGTTGTTTGCGGGAGAAAACGTAAGCGCAAGAACGCATGTGCTGGCCAGATTTCTTCAAAGGCTCAAATGTCAGAGGTCACCCACGGCCGCCCACTCACTGGACTGGGAGAATTATTGAGCCTTGAGTTATGGGACCGTGGATCTTTCAGATTTCATTCATGATGAGAAAACTCAATCAGGATTCGCTTTCAATGTTTGAAAAAATCTGGCACGCCTCTCTAAAAAATCTATAACACTCAATATTAAACCCCTACCCTCAATACGGTAGCCATTGATAGTTTTCACGCCTCGATGGATTCATAACGTATTCACTCACACACACACACACACTCTTTGAGCTAGAGTTTTTTCAGGTGTTTTCAAATGGCTCCTCAGAATCCACTACTTCGTGTATTATCCCGAACTTCCTTCCACCTCATCCTTCGATGGGCTCTTCACTTCTCCTTCCTCCTTAATCCTTTCGCTTCAATGCACGGTCACTTCCCTGTTGTAACTTTTCGGGCCTTCCTTCCCACCCTATCATTCTGCTTCGTTTTTTATGAAGGCCTCCTCTGTCGTGAAATATTGTCTTCGCATATGCAGGGAAGCGACCAGCATCCTCCTCTCGCTGTAAGCACTTGATGAACCCCTTCATACTTCAAACAGCATTTTAATGTGCTTGTGAAAAAATATACAGGGTAAAAATACGTGCTAGGAGTAGGCACGTATTATCAGTCCATAAAATTGCATTCCTCAAGACAAGGATCTCTTAATTTTTTAAAACCAATTTCCCAACAATAGGGTTTTGGACAAAAATTTGCCTAATTGTTCTATGACTTTTTGACCAGAAAATACTATATAATATTACATAATCATTTAATCCGAAGGATTATTTAAGAGCTATTCTTATGAACTATGAAACAAAAAGCTATAGTTTTTCAGAGCGACACAGTGAATATTATCATGACTCTTCACTATATCTCTAGGTCTAACAGATGCGATAAAATAAGAGAGATGCATTGGCGAACAGCTAGGTATAAAAACTCGTTCTTTGAGCGCATAATAAGCGACCACAATAAAAACTGAGCTCCACTAAGTACAGTCCTATAATGCATGCCTCTATTTCATCTCCCAAAAACTTGCATATTTACACGGCTGGTGACCTAACACCACACGCCCATGCGACGGCTCGCAGGGCATTATGTAAATGTTATATCTAGCAGGGAAACAAAATATTTTTATCTATGAGCGGCTGATTATATTTCATAAGTCCGATTACCTCTATATGTTGGTGAGAGGAAATATACTCAGGACTACTTGATGCTACAGTCATGCATGGTAGCTTTTTTTCAACGTAATTTTGGTGCAAAAAATGTTTAGGCTGTTGAGAAACGTACAATAAACATGGGATTTAAAAAGGAAGTGATCCATCGGTAATTTCATTAATCTTGCTAATAAGATATGAATGAGGCTTTAAAATAATTTAATATAGCTATAGTTATATATTTTATATACCTAGTCCAATATTTACAAAGAAACGTAAAAGTTATGAAATTTTGCATGTAATTATATCTGTATTTCAATATTTTGACCTAGAAAAGCCAACTGGCTATAGAAAGAAATATTTATGGATTCAAGTGGTGGTTCTGAAAAGAGATGAGAGTGATTTTCGCAGAATATGAAAATGTTCTGAATATGAAAAAAAATATTTCTCATCGAGAATATGGCAAACATCCGTTGCAATAGCCTTAAGGTCTCTGGCAGTGGATTTTAGAGAGTATTTAACGAGTTGACTCAAGTGATTTGTTGGATTTACAACGGCTGATACTGAGAGAAATGAAACCCATACTATTTGAAATTGTTTTGAAATTACGTAACTAAGTGGGAAATAGATGCGATATGAGTTGAACTGAGATGGCTGAAATGATTCCAAATTATTCAAATTTCGAACTTTAACTTCGATATGATACATCACCTTTTGTTTTTTAGATTGTGTTTGGATACTTGAAATGAAAATCAAATTTACTGATTACTTGATTTAAGGATGAAATGCATCGTTGAATATGGTTCACACTTAAAGAATCAGGAGTCCCAATGTTGCTACATACAGTCAGCTTTTGATTTCTAATTTCTGAAACAATACAGTTCAGATTGTCAAATATTAAGCATTGTAGAGAGTTTCAGGCCAACCTTATCACCAAAAATTGGATACTATAATGGAAATTTTCTTTTGAATAGCATAATTAGTGGTATGTATAGTCACATATTCCTCCAGCTCTTTCGTTTACTTTTTCATTTACAACGAAATAATAGAAGCTTAATTTTGGGCACAGGTGATGAATATATTTATAGTGGTTATAACTCTTCGTCTTTTCACTATTCCATTTCCTCCGCCTGGACAGAATCAGGATGAGCTATGTTGCAAATTATACTGTAAGGCATTTGGTAGTTTTTTACTTAAAGTACCGAACTATGCCTCTTCTAAATCATCAATACGGTCTATTGACAAGTTCGGAAAAATGACAGTTGAAAAGATGTCAAGATCCGCGTCCTTATATGGTGTTGTTGCATTTCACATTGCCCTTAATACACCTTGTTTGCGTCAGCCAAACCCCACACTCGGCCCTCATACCCCAGGCCAAAGCTCCACTAGCTCTCCATGTACTCTCCTCGCGTCCGAAGATCTCATCCTCACTCCAACAAAACCTCCCGCCAAGGGAGATCTCCCCTCGTCCCATCCTACTCTATTCTCCCTCTTCCCCTTCCAGTCCAACCCAACCCAACCTCTTGCCACCCCACTTTATCCACGATGGATTAAGATCCGTCCTGCATCTCAAACATCTCTCTCGTGCCCTCCCTGACTCAAAAGCCGACCGTTTTAACCGATCCAGTCAGCCAATTTCCGCTCCCTCGGCCATTCCAGTCTACGCTCCTCCTTTCGTTTCAAATCCGCAATTTCCATTAATTTATTATCCCTCTCTCGCCACCGTTCTCAATCTATATTCCTGTTTAGGACTTTGCAGTAGAAGAGGTTTCCACATTCCACTCCTCTTCCAGAGATTTTCCTCCCCGTCACGCGCAGAAACATGACCGGGAAAGATGAATCCATTTATACCCAGAGGAGCTTTAATTAGAAAGGTAAAATCCATCTTGCGAAAGCAAGCCGTGGAGTATGTGGGCCGATTTTGGCTTGCGGGAAAGCAGACCCTAAAGACGAGAGGAGAGCTGAATGCCATACTGCCTTGATATTCCAATAGGAAGTGATTTTAAACGAGTGTTGAGAAACAAACTGTGTGTGCAGAGTTACCATTTCTATATATCTGGAACTGAGGATAAATAAAGAAAAAAATAAAGGCTTACGAAGACGATGGTCCCTAAAACATTTCGCTCTTATTATATCTCTTCATTCAATCGACATTTTGAATTCATTTTTGCTTGTGTATGGATTTCCAGGTCGTAGTGAGTCTAGATTACTTAATAATTCTAACTTCTATAGTTGCATCTCACCGCCGATTCTAATGCCTTCGTGCTGAGGTGGGGAAAATTAATTCCCAAAATCGGCCCAGAACCGTGCATTAATGCTGTAAGGAGGGTTTGTTAGCGCTAGACTTCCGCGAGTTTACTATTTCACCATCACTCTACTTCGGCAGGCACCACTCACAAATTTAAAAGATTAGTAGCGAAAGGAAATTAGCCTCTAATTCTGTAGGCATAATTAACGGACCTCAATGGATATCTTCTGGTCAACTAAGACTGCGCTTAGAGGATGATGACGTGTCTAGGTAAATAAACGGTTGGTAGCTCTAAATGAGAATGTACATCTGTCCTAACCACAACCTACATTAGTTGCTTTTACAGAAATAAAATATAGTTCCTTTATAATCTCTGTTCAAGTTTTAGCTGCGTATAGGGATAATTAGGATTCCGCTGCATTAGCTGCGTATAGGGAAATTTCTACCGCTCAATCCATACCAAGTGCTCCAGATTTAATTAAGTGCCCCACTAGACTACCTCAGATTTTGCTGAAATATTGTGTTCTACTTTCACTTATCTCAAACATTACCGTGACAAGGCAATTTCAAAGTTATGTCGCGGGTATTGATATGAAGAGTTGGTTAGGTCAATCGTACAGTGGCCACGGGTGATTTAACGACTTTTTATAGACACCAATATCAATATTTTATTATGCTGGTCCATTTTGACGTCCCAACAGTTTTTGTATTTGAACAGCAACCCCTTCGAAAAAGAAGTCACGTGAAAATAGAAAGAAAGACAAGGTAGACAAAAAAATTGCTAGTTATATTATCTCAACTATCGGAGATGAATTACTTGCACCCGGGACACATAATTTAAAGAAATTGATGCTAAATAAGTGCACCTAGGGTAACTTACGCTCCACAGTTTGCGTGTAGTATCTAGATCACATCGTTCTGAGCTTAAGCGGACTATTGACTTAAGCAACGAATTACTTGAACCGCCATTATTTATTTGCGATAGTTAATTGTGTTCACTTTTCTTGAGGCTTGCATGCTCTTTCTAATGGAGCATGTTTGTAGTAGTATCGAGGGATGTTTTTGTGAGAAATCAGCTAAAACTACCCAATTAAATTACTTTACATAAAAATTATGAAAATAAAATGTTATTTGTAAACTATCAAACAGAAGTGGGGGTTAAAACTACTTTAGTCAGAGGTACCTTTCTACTAAATTATTTGGAACGGAATTTTGTATTCATTACATAATTACTGAGGGAGTAATAGCATGTAAAAATTCGATTTTTTGAGAGAAATAACTCTATTGGCCGATTTTATTCGAAATCTACTCTGGAGATAACTTTTAAGCTATGAGATTACCAAAATATCAGTCATTTTGCACGTTGTCGTGACGTAAGTTTACACAAATGGCTAGGTGTCCTCTAGAAATACACCACGCCGGTGGGACTAAACATTTTAGCATTTTTGTTTAAAATATGTGAATTAAAATAAACTTTCATCAAGCGAGATTAAGTGAGATGTTGGAGTGTATAATGAGTGTGTTTTTAGTAGGACTTCGAGATTATTGTGGTCACTTATTAGCAGAGGAAAGAAATATTTTGTACTTATCTGCTTGGAAATGTACTTCTCTTATTTTATCACTTCTGTCGAACCTAGAAATGTAGCATAGCGTCAGATGATATTATCAATGTCACTCGGAAATATTCTTGTTCTGGAATTTTTAAAGAAAGAAAGAAGGCTATCGCGCAGTCTGCGAGTCTCAAGCTAATCCCAATTTGATCCCTCTGAAAGCTGAAAAACTCTTTATGTGTGCTCGTTCCAGTTTTAAATGAAGCGCGCGACTCTCTTTTGTATGTTTCTTTTTTTGTGAAATCTTTCTGTCAATGGTCCCTAACGCTTACGGCGGATTCGAGATGTAACCTAATTAGAGCAAAGTAGCACGCCTCTTTTGCCCTCTCATCTGAAGACCTTCCTATTTTACGCTTAATAAATTCATTAATAATGTTTCTCACATGTGCCATATGTGTTTTTGATTTGACAAATGAGTTTCTAGGGTTTTATATTTTACGGATCTCAAAATAAAGACTTATATATGATGAGATGCACGCCGTTCTCACTTGGTAAGGAAGGTTTGCTTTTTTTAATCATATGGGAAATAAATTTAACAATATGGGAGATATGGATAATAATATTTCTAAAAGTCCTATATAATATTGACCAAAAGACTTTATATTCAAGAGGTACCTTTGTGAACGAAATGGCCTTGCAAATGTTTTAGGCTAGGCTTTGTAATGTGTTAATTAATTTAATTTTGTAAAATATTAACAATGCAACCCGACAGCCCCACGTTGTGGGTCAGAAATAGAAACAATCTCTATTATCGTTAACTCAAAATGCCCACGTGGTGAGTATCAAAAATGGAAAATAAATGTGAGATAAATTAACCACGGTCTCCTACCTTTTTCAATTGCCCTGGCCTTCTCTGCGGTAGATAACATGAGAAACACAAAACAACATGCGATACGTGATAACTAGCAATTTAATTGATCAGACAAAATCATATCATTGAATCAAGACACACAAAAACAAAGTATACAATATCTTTACCTTTAACTTAAGGTCATGACCCAGACAATTGTAATATTCTTCACCTCATACAGTTACTTCAAATGATTTACTTATCTTTAAACATTTTATGATAATCAACTTCTTTGAATTAAGCCATATATCTTCTTTAAACATTCATTACTCCAATGTAAATAAAACAAAACTAGCATCAACCTCTAATCCGGGTTGTACCCAACTGGGTTGTATGGCTTATTTAAAATACAGAATTAAAGTCCATATTTACGCTCTTGTTGACAATACAGGTTAATACGTGGCTTGTGTCACTCTAGCTTTACAGCCTCCGGAACCCGTAGTCCTGGCGTAATGTGATTACAGCATCTGCACGAATGGTAGTCCTGTATCAGGGTCTCTCTCTCTCTCTGGCCCCAGTATCGCGGCTGAATGTCCGCTTCCTCCGGAATATGGCACATAACCCCCACCACACGTCCGTTCCCTTCAAGAACTCTGCTGTCAATCCCGCTCGTGCTTTTCTATTCGTCCCCTTCCCCAATTCATCATTGTCGGCTTTGGCTCTACCCTCCGTTTCCCTATTGTTTCACCGCGAAAAGTTAAACATGGTGGGTGTTTAATTGTTATTTCTCCCACGCGGTGGGAAAACAATATGGAGGCCCGCGTTGTGTTACAATTTTAATTTTAAAATCCGAATGAAAACCGAAGTTTTGACTTTGTACAGCCGCTCTCGCGAGAGCTAACCATCAGTGTGATATGATATGCAAAGCACGAATTCTCATCTAATATGAAGTTAATGAATATACTCCGTCATATTGAGGTTAAAATTAACTAGACATAATATAACCGAGCTTAGGTGTCTATGTGACACCATCGGTCTTTACTCTCAAATTTTCACCCCATCTTTGGGGTACTCATCTGAATTATTCATAAAAGGAGTTTATGTTCCTCGGGCACTGATCACATTTTCTGAAGCAACCCGCTCACACACCATCCCGAGAAGCGGAAGATCAGTGAGGTGAATTTCACGCCCGGCGCTAGACAGATGGATGCGTCAGGCGAAACACTTGACTACGGACGGTTGGAGAGGCTTTAATTAAAAGGTAGCTGAAGGAAAGACTGGCAATCCCCTGAGTAAGTTTTCCCTCTCTCCCTTGGTTACTCGCCAGAGGAAATGGGTGCGGAAATGCATGAATTTATTCAAATCCATTACAATTTTTCCATGAGCTGGATTATTTCCTGATTAATAACGTTAAATAAGTTCCCCTAAGTAATTATACAATGTAACATTCCCAGATTCGTGTGTTTCACCGTAAACGAGTCTGGTGAGAAAAATTCCCCTTCTTAAAAATGGATAATACTTGGTCTTGAGAATGGTAGGCACAGTAAGTCCTCAATTTACGTCGCAGATTAGTGTGGAAGAAGAGCAACGTAAAAAAACAACGTATAATGAATCCAGATATTCCTGACCACTTTTAGCCCGCGATAAATCAAGGCGGTAATTTTCAAAAATTCGTTTTTTGCCTTCATCCCCGAAAAAAAGCTATTTCAGATAGGATGATTATGTCTCAGTTAATAAAAAACGCAAGCATATACACATACGGTTTTATTAGCATCAAACAGGGAAAAACTTTCCGACGACCCTTATCAGCATGGACGTAACATCGAATCAGACGTAAATCGAAACTACGCATACCGAGGACTTAATGTACTATGGATTCTACCGCAGCGTAGGTAGCTCGACAATCGGCCACCATACCGAGTTATAATCTGTCGGCTAGTTATAAGTCACTGCGTCAGCTACCTTTTTGACGGAGAAACAGGTGGTGTGCCCGCACCCTTACGGAGTTATCAGAAATCAGTGGCCAAGTACGACTGTACCCGATGACATGTCACTGACAATGAGTACATTCAAACTCGGGTACATTCAAAGGCGCTCTCAGTTTTGGGTTTGAATTCGGCCTCGCTCTGGCGACATTTGTAGGCATGGGCACTCTAGGATGTGTTCAAGGTTCGAAAAAAGACACTAAAATATAAAGTGATAAATTTGCGGACGAAAGATGAGGCAAATATGGTTATACCTATTACCAATCCAAATAATCCAATGAGTCTATGCCTTATGAATACATACCAAGCAGTAATTTATTCTGCATATGGATGTTCCCTCAATTAGCGAGAAAGGCTTTACAATCTCATCTTCTTCCCCTTTAGCTACTCTGGCCTACGCACAAACTCGATTTTTCACCGAGTTGTCAAAAATATATCACCAACTTATTCGCGTATTACCATATTTCTATTTTAAAATGATAAAATGTCACCTTATCTCATGTTGGCAACTCTTTGTTGCTTTTTAGCTCTCCGAATACTTGTAGCAAAGCAAGTTGGCTGAGCACATGATTTTAAAGCTGTTCAACTTGCCGTGAAATATTTTCATAATTGCAAAAATTATTGTACCATTTAATAGTCACCCTACGAGAAGACTTTTATAGCAACGTCAGGTAAAGGAAGATTGTTTGCGACTTTATTAAGGAGTATAAACTGCAAAGCCTAGTCACTACGCTCGGGCTAGCCTGGGTGACAATTCAAGCATCCATAGAGTGTGGTTATACTCGCTGGCTGGCCACAAACTCGAGTCGAGTAAGAAGCCGAGTATTTCCAGACTTGGTTAACCAGGCAGGCAGTTTCTTATGGATCTAAGTGTAGGACGAAAAATCAGCAGATGCAGCCTTGGGGATTATTTTTATTTTTTAAATAGCCCCTGAAAATGTGAAAAGAAGCAAACAGGAAGGGCGCCAGTAGATAAAATACAAAGATTTTACGGAGAGAATCATCACCAAAGGTTTGGAAAATTATGAGTAGATATTTTACTGTGGTGAAAAGCGATGCTATTTGTCAAAAAATGCTCAAGTTTCCATTTAAATACTTCATTTCAACCAGCTGACATTCCAATGTAATATACGGACACAAGCATTCAGTTAATATAAATTCAGCGATAATGATACGTGATCTTACGATAAATTTTAACTCAATATTATTAACCTATGTCATATAGTCCCTGAGGCAATCTGAAAACGAATGTGGAGGTCATTATTGGGATAACGCAGCAATTTAATATAGATGAATTGATGCGTTCTGTTGAAGAATTGATGAAAACACGTCAATGCTTATTATTTCACATGTGTAAAATACGATAGTGAACATGGCATTGCTCTCGCAACTGATGCGCGGCATTCGATTGCCGGGAAGTTCAATTAAATCCTAAAGTCAAATTACCCCAATTATTGCATCGGAACCGTAACACCAGTGACGCCGCGCTAAATATTGAGTTATTTTGTCGATTCTCCATCCCTCCACGAGTAGTCGACCGTGATGATTGCACGCAGCAGTCATAAATAGGATCCCTCCCTACATTCATCACCATACATTTAAAGTCTTCTTTATTTTGAGCTTTAATTCGGTGATTTAAACATACCGCTTACCATCAATTAGCAACAAATGTATCCCATACTTTCCTCTTCCTCCCGATGTGTTTAAATATTCGGGAATAAGGGTTAGGAGATATTTAATTCGGTCCCATCCGCTCACAGAAGCGTAGTGCAGAGTGGATATGGGATTACTTAATTTTTCCACTCACGGTGCAAATGTGTTTCTCCTTTTGGATGACTTTATCCTCACTTCGGTAGTATTTTTTTATTTTGAGAGCACATTTACGTAATTTGCACTTGAATTGTGACTTTATTCACCGTTCCACTTCAATACCATAGAAGGAATGCAAAGAAATAAGACAAAAAATGAATTAAGGAAAATGAAAATTGTTTAACTTAATTGATATTAAATGGATTCCGAGTGCATGCAATGAGAAATTTAATAACGTCTTCCTGTTCTTCTACCTGTCGAATATTTCGCACAGTATGCAGCTTCTTCCTGTTTCTTCCTTCTGTCTTCCTGCTCTTTTACCTGTTTCTTCCCATGGACAATTATATGTTCTTTATGCTTGTGTTAGAGATACATAACGTAAACGTAAACAGGAAATTGTCATACTGATTGCATGTAGAATCTAAACAATCTAACTAAAAGATGTATTAATAGATGGCGCCTTCTACAGTCTTATAAGCACGTAACCATTGCCAATATATTAGTTGATTATATTTTCAGCATATGGCGTTGTATCATTTTTTAACAAAAAATGTTTTTAACAATTTGTCTATTTTTCGTCAATATCGGGGAACATAAGCTTTAAAACGATGTTTAAATCATTAATGTTGATGAAGAATTATGGGAGTTATGGCCTATCCTCAAAAAACCCCTTTGAGAAATAATATATACGAATAGACAGTTTGAGATCTAAAACAGAGTTTACATGACTCGAGTCAGTAAATTGTAGAGGAGTGAATTGGACCATGTATTATAAAAATTAAGCGAAGCATAGGTTCTAAATCCTTCATCGTTTCCTATTGTGCCACTTTTTCCAACTGATTTAAAAAAAGCGTGCCTCAATGAACACTTTCATGTGTATTCCTGAGATGTTTGTCTGATACGGAGAGCCTTTCATCCTTCTTTCACATTCTTTCAGCCTTGGAGGCATTTATCACCGCCTTAACGTGATTTCTTCCTAACAAAACCTTTCTTAGTCCTTTACTCTAGTATTCTCCAGTAAGGTGTCCCTGAGTTACACATTAAGGAAATGATGCAAATACATGAATATGACCACTAAAAACTTAGGTTTAATGCATGAAGATTGGAGCTTTCAAGCCTTCTTAACAAATTGTCATTGAAATAACATAATATAAACGAATACATATCGATTAATTCATATAGGCGTTCTATTGGGGCTAATTATAATATACTATATTCATTACTACCTATTTTGTACATATAAAAGAGCTATTGAAAGTTTCACAGGAACTGGCGCAAGAAGACTTTGGTATATAAATTGCTTGAATTTGCAATGGGCGCTAAGAGAAGCATCACATATCTGCATGATAGAACTGATAAAATATGAGAGATATATTGCTGAACACATTGGTACCTACATTTGTTTTCTCCTCGAAAAATAAGTAACCAAAATAAAAACTGAGCTCCGCCCTTAACACTCCCATAATACACTTTTCCATTTCATCCACCTAAACCTTGTACTTAACTTTTCACGGCTGGTGTCCTCACGCCCCCTGCCAAATGCTCATGCGGCGACTAGTACGGTAGTATGTATATTAGATATAGAATAATTTTGGATTATATTTTTCATAGTTCTCCAAAAATATTAGCTTAATTGCTGTGGCTCTTAAAGGTATGGATAGGTTGAGTAAAGTTTTTTATATTAGTAACGTGACGAGAGCATAATGTTTGGAGATAGACAGAGAAAGATGGATGATCTCTATCCTTTTAAGGGCTTTAGGAGGACCGATACCTTCAGGGGTTATGATACCGGAGCATAAGATGGGTGGAGGATAGGAAGGGAGCTTCACTTCCTACCGATGATGGCCATGGATGAGGATGGCCGAGTATCTTTCACGTGCCCCTGGAGCGCCGTTTACCCTTACACGAGCCATTATCCTTCCGCTACGCTCTCACACATAACGTCGCCGCAACGCTTCCTCCGGACATATCCACCCGTCCCAAACCACCGCTGACCACCATCCAACCACGCTCGTGCACCTCGAGTCATATTACCCTCTTATGCATGCACGAATATTCGCGAGTGAAGAGTTTCTCCTCCTCGCATTGCCTCCGCAGGCCTTCGGCAGCCTAAAGACGAGTGCTTGAGTGCGTTTGCCGAATGCGCGCGCGGCTGAATCATGGCCGCAGTTATATTTAACACGATCCCACCATGGAAAAGTTTTGGATATTAATTAAATCACCGTGGGAAATCAATGACGAAATATCAACCAATCATTCCTAACTGAAAAACTCCATACCCATTCTTCGGAAATCAATGTTTCACTTAATAATTGAATATCGAGTATAAAAGCCACTATTCAAATTAGAATTACAATTTTAACCGAAACAATAAGTCCCTTTAATTAATTGTAGGCGTTTTCAGCTATAAGTGAAGTCATTTTTTCATTTTATGTGTATGTTGAAGTCGTAATTGCTATATTTTTGGGTGAATGCAAGTATAATTGATAAATGTACCGCTGAATATGTATAATATATTGTTTGTGATTAAACTACCACACCACACCATTAATTAAAATTCAAATTTACGACCTCATCTCACTAGATATTTCTCAAAAAAACACTAAGTGAGCGAGATACGGGTTTTGGGTATATTTCGGGTTAAATAAACTGCAAACAAATGTTGTATCTAAGATGAATCTATTTAATGGTGCTCTTTCCCCACTAAGATGAATTAATTTCAGATCATAAAACAGAATATTTAGTTTTGTACCAATAATTTTCTCTGAGCAATATATAAATGCTATAGTCTGGTTGTATTTAGCGGTCATGAATGTTCTTTTCTAAGAAAATCAGTTCAATTTTTTGTATTACTCTTGAGTTACTATCAGATGTAGCATTTAAAAACGGTTGTGCAACGACAAGATGATGCATTTTTTAGGAAATTAATGTTTATAGAGAAGCTGTGGTATGGAGAGTATTTGTAGTCTCCAATAATAATCCTCATCTTCAAATTAAGCCGTAGAAATATTCATATCCAATTCGATGGACGGGAAGCTATACTTGACATGTCATCTGCTAGACACCAAAGTGAGGATCGGTGGATGCAATTTAGTTTTAACCTTTTTTTCGTTTGATGTTCACAGATGGCACTCACAAAAAATGCCCTCATTTTATAATATCTCAGAGCTTGATAATATTAATGGAAAAGGTCTGTATTTCTATGACTTTTTTTAAACAAACGCTCTATATACAAGACAGGTGATGAAGAAACCTAAGTAATCCGGGGAGATTTGCTCAAACTCTACACTTGTAGACTTGGCTTAAGAGGCCACGTCTTTAGGGTAAAACTCATGAAAAGTTTTGAGAAAAATCCCCAGTCGCATTCAGAAAAAAGAAATAATGAGACAGCGGGGATAATACCGGCATGCTCTCGAGGGAAAGCGCGAAAAGTTGAAACTCAGGAGAGGCAAGTTTTCCTAGGAACTCCTGCACTCTTTACCACTCAAGTCTTTACTCCCTCCGCCTGCTCTCCCTCTCTCTCTCACGACAAATCGGTGGATGTCTCGATAAATGAAAAAAGCGGGTCGGAGCAAAGTCTAAAAGTTGAAACAAAAAAAGGCTCGAGGAGGTAAGAGGTCGCAACGAACGAAAAGGAAGAGGTAAGGGAAGAAAAAAGGGGATTAAAGGTGGCTGGAACGGAGTCTTTTACGCGAGGACTTCTCTTTAGCGTTTGCACACGAGTCGATGTATATATTTAAATATAGGCGGATGCTGCAACTTATGGTGACTGCAACTGAGGAGGTAATCGTGTATTTCTGTCAGCGCATTTGGATAACTTTTAAGTAAGTTAAAAACAGTTCTTGGTCCACACTTAATTTGGGTACACCGATATCAACAGAACCGAGAAAATAACCAGAGAAAATAACCATAAATTTGGTGACATTAATGGTACAATAATTGTGTTTTTAACTTGACTTTATTTTAAGCATTTTTATGAACTTCTATGGATGAAAAATGAAATGAATATCGCAAATTTCTATGAAAGTAACGTTCACCTACTATGATAACTTTATATTTCTGAGCAACCATTATCATAGCATGAAACGTATAAGTTTTCAGATATGGAAGAACCTGCACATAAGGAATTGAATTGTTCAAAATATACATTAAGTTCCGGAAGGCTTTGCGTTAACTTAGTATAAACTTTTCAGGAAACCAAATCGGTTTTGCAGAATTTTTTTCACCTTTATCAATGTATTATTTAGTAATCGTACGCTAAGTATCGTGCAAATCTGCTGACCAACATAGATCGCTCCATCCACCTTAAAAAGCCCAACAGAACTCGTTCTTACGAGCTACTTCCAATATGCTTCCCATTTCTCCTTGAGACTTTTTTCCAAGCCCTTTCTCCCACCTGCTCAATGACCTCCCTCTCGTGCCTGCTCGCTTCACTGCGTACTCCTTACGCACCTTCGCATCTCCACTTCCACGTATTCTCCTCCCGTTGCTCTCTCACCCTTATCTTTCACCCACGCCGCACCTGTTCCATCCTCTCCTCCTCTCATCTTCTCCCGACCCATTTCCAAGTTTCGTCGCGACTGAAATCCTCCTGGCTCTTCATATCGCCACCTTCACTCCCCCGAATCGCCCTCTAAAACTCGGCCACCTTTTTCATTCTGATCCTAAATGCGATTCATTTCCTCCATGGCAAGTGGATGGAACAAAGGATTCATATGCGCAGATATTTTGGTACGTGCGATTAGGAAGGATGCACTAAATTTGATGACCTTGGGCCTACATAATTTTGTATTTAATCCATAATTTAACTTTAGATATGTGTAATGCCATAAACATTGCATAAATTACCTAAGTATTTCTGAAAATAAAGAAATAAGTCCGGAAAAGTCACCTCTCATTTTTCGGAAGAATATAACAGCAATATCATTTTTAGGCTCATCTCCGAGAATCAGAATTTACAAAACAATAAAAAAGTACTTTTTAAGTTAAAATGTTTAATTGTTTAATTAAATGATCATAAAAGTAAAAAACAATGTTTTTCAGCTTACAACCAGAGCTGCGTGCTACTAAAAAGAAAAGCTTTGAGTGCTACATTTAAGCTTTATTTAATGTTCAATTTGTATAATCATATAAATAAAAAAGGCTAAGATCTAATGTATGTTACAGTAGGTACGTACCAGGTGTGGTCATATGTTTCGAAAAAAACCATGTACCAATTTTGGCATTTATTGAGGTGTTGTGGTAGAAATTTCTTACATGTATGCTTTAAAGCTAACGATAAAATTACGTTGCAATTTATCGCATCATAAAAATGCATCGAATATATAATGATACGAAATTGGTATCCATAGAGGTACAAGATGTCACATATAAATGTAGATAGGATTTTTCATATGCTTGTATACATGTAAATGTATGTTTGTATCTTTACTTCTCAGAGTATACTATATAGAAAAACTTTATGCCCAAATATCATGTTAATTATTACAATGAACATATATTTTATACATCTCACTACTTATAGATGTACGCATCAATTTCAAATTTCATTATTTCTTACATCTATTTTCTGTTTCATCAGTAGATTTGTGGAGTTCAAATATAATGCCCATAGGTGTTGAGTGTCAGTGCAAGCAGAATGGGGTATTATCTAGACAACACTATTTTCACATTTAAGAGTATTTTATTGAACAATAAAACCTTTTTCCTTAAAAAGTCTGTTTTTTCTGTCTTTTTTTTTACATTTCAGTTTTCACTTATTTGTAATTATGTTGCAACTTTAGAAACTACATCTGTGATTGTTGTAATGAATCCAACTCCAATGCTTGTTATTTGTTTTCGGAAGTCTCAGTAACACTACGCCTCTTATTGAGCGGATCTTAGACCGGATCAGTCCGCGAACGAGAGCAACAATTAAGGAGAACGACTCCTTTGTGGAGAAGAGGGGAGCCGTATTTGACGGCTCATCTCTAGAATATAAACTCTTAGTTATTTAATTATTATCTGAATTAATTCATTAATGTTTTTCTACCAGATTTGAGACTATGGACAAAGTTATAGTGCTCTTAGGTCATCGGGAAATGTGATAAATTTTGGTCACCAAATTTGACGCAGACAAACAGCTCATTCTCAAGAAAACCTTTTAGTAAATGCGTAACGATATTTCAGATTTATCACGATGTTTTGGATTGTATCCTCTTCTAACCCTATGTATAGAATACGGGGCGGGATGTTTTCCTTATTATTTTAAGACTTACGAGACGTAGCTGGTTCCATGGAATTCTCATTTTTCAGTTTTTGCAGACAGCGTTGTGTATCAGGAAGGCATAGAATAATACCTTCGGTTACCGCCATGTTCCAATCCACGTTAAGGCAAACTAGCCTTATAAAAATTGCCCTATTTCAAGAAGTGACACCACGTTCTTAACCCACGGACTAACTTTCATGGTCAAATAAACGGTTAAGTGGGAGATAAAGCATACTAGTCGGCCGTGCTACAATCGAACTAATTCAACAGGACCAGGGTTGCAAAATTCGAGAGCTAATTTGAATGCACATGAATTATTCTGTCATAATTAGATTTTAGATTAGTTATTAATTTCCTGAGTGATCTGTTTTTATTTGTTGGTCAGTAATATTTCATTTTCAGGAGTTTTTTTAGATATGCCAATGAAACTGGTGTTGTTATTCATTTTTTGACGTATTTCATGATCACACGTGAGTACAAGCGTCAATTGCCCGTTCCATTTCGCATAAGTTACCCAGGATTGTACTAAAGTTAGTGCATGGTATTTATACATTAAGGGATTATAATTAAATTGGAACACGGCCTACGTTTTGTAGACCTGACGCAATCCTTGAGTGTTAGCAACCTGAGATGGTTGGGTCTGAAAAGTATAGCACAGTATCAGTGAGCGACCGGGAGAGGTTGGGTGTGGGATGGAATCTCCGAGTCACAGAGAACTCTGGTAGAGTAATAGAAAGAGGGAGAGATATATCTGCGCTAATGGCACCCCTCTGAGGGGATTCGAGAAGCCGGCTAAAGAGGCGCGAATTGATTTGCGAACGGCGGGGGACCGAGGGAGGGAGGCTGCGCGCGGTGCAGCATGGAACTTTGGGTCGAAGGCGGAGACGTGGAAGTGGAAGGAATGGAGACCCCGAAGGGAACTGGAATAAAGTGATTAGATTGATGTGTTTATTTAGTTTGGCGACACGCGGACGAAGAGAGGGAGAGAGACCTGAGAAATGTGTCCGCCGAGCTCAGCGGTCCCTCGCTCGCCGATCGGGCCCACTCCCCAGAATAAATGGGGCCATTAGAGTCACCTGAATTTATGCCCGGCAGCTGATAATCATTCATTCGTTTCAGCCAAAGAACTTGAGTCTCGCTGGTCGTTTCAAGTTGAGGAAATAGCAGCAGAGATCAGGGTCTTCGATGAGTTTCAAACGTGAGTGTAATTTGTTCCCGGATCATTGTTATCATTAACGAATCTCGAACAGTGATTAAAATGATTTTCCAACCAAGCTTTAACGATGCAGGAAATAAGTAATGTTTTCTTGTATTTTTCATTCCCACATTGGATAATTGAGGCAAATATTACCTAATAGTTCAAAAAAGGTTAAAAAGTTGTATCTCGACGTACTACCTATATTTAAAGAAAAACGTATATATTGTAATATTCCGTAAATAAACGAGTTTACGGGCAAATAGGCATGAAATACTCATATAAGGAACGTAGAATTAATGTCATTGGCAGTAACTTGATGTAATTCCTACATAATGATAGTAATAAGTACGTAAGTACATAAGAGCTTAAAAAATATTTTATGTAAGACCAAGTAACTCATCATTTCATTACTTGGGCCCATTTTTATTGAAGTGTTACATTTACCAAAATGGAAGCATCTCCCAATTATGCGTAGTGAAATTCTTATTTTTCGAATTGATGTGAATCAAAAGTTATTAATAAAGAGATAAAAGACAAACTTCGTCGAGGTAATAGCTTTAAGGTTCTCAGAATTCATTATAGATTTCAGTGATTCTTCTTTGACCTTCTACAATCCTGGCAATGAAATAAATGAATTAAAAATCATTACAAATTATATCCATCTGAAAAAAGGTGTGACCTCATATCACCGGTTGTAGGTAGATTTATGTATTTTTGCTTAGTTTTTATGTTGCAAGAAACAAAACTAAATTAGGCATGCAATCTGTAGACGTTAACAGTACGTAATCCTTGATTTAGCTCCTTAAATTTCAAGCGCCAAGGACGTATTGCTCGTCGTGGAGAATATTGGCCCTAGGACGGAGCTTTTGCGAAGCTTGCGTGAACCCCGGATGAAACTGAACACGATAAAGGATGTGATTTTTGTAATTTGCTCCTCCATTCCCTGGTGAAGAGAAGTGTATTACCCGAGAGTGAAGAGACCTCCGCTTTAAACAGAACGTCAGGGTATAAATTAGTTGGTGCATTTGAATTGACCTTTGATGTATTGTGGAGCACGAGAAGGAATATATACTTTATCCACCGGAGGTAATTAACTGTTCCTCCAGAGCAGTCATTGATTTCTTCCTACGGCATTTTGCAGATACATGCTTGCATAAAATTTAGAAGAACTAAACTCTTATTTGTGGATCATTAGGTTTGCGTAGAGTACCGATAAATAAACACAGATGTGGACGACACCAGTTGAATAAAAAAATTTATCATTGTGGTTTTATCATATTTTTACTGCAAATAATTAGTTTTATTCAGTACTGGTGGTGAATTATGGATAAATATTGTAATTTACATGAAAAGTCTATGATAAGGCTCTTAAAAATAACCAAATAGCCCCTTTAAAACATTGGAAACAGTGGCGAATTATCCTTTTTGGCTTTTGAAAATTACTTGTGTCAAGTAATAGGGTTGAAATTTTCATTAACGGATGGCTGAAAGAATGTGAATTTTTAATCCTGCAATCGATTTTGTTTTACTATGCGTCGCTGTTAAAGATTACGCTTTCAATTCCGAAAAATAATAATTATTCCCCGATTTCAACAATAGAATAATTATTCCTTTAGCAACCTGAGTGATAGCTATGAACACTAACTTTCCCTAGGGCTTGTAATGAGCTTCACCAATTAAAATTATCACTATAAACAGATTTCTGTAACATAGAGTTTGGTGTGGTTTGTACTCCACCACAAAATTTTCCCTTGAACGTCTTTTACATTTACAGTGATTATTTTCAATTAATTAAATAGTTTTAATTTAAATTCAAACTAATCTAAAAATGCACATTAAAATCATTCATATATTTATGCGGAAATTTTTGACAACTGCTCGTTTAATGATGAGATACTAGCGGTGAGACATTTTAATGTTAAGCTTGGAAAACTGACGAATAAAACTTGACCTTTTGCCTTAGTATGATATCTCTTCTCTTGCTCCTTTTGGAAGCATTTATGGAGGTGAGGTCAAGCCTTTTACGACTTCGACTCAGTAATCAGCATACAGCACCTACAATAGAGGTATATACTATCCATGCGATGGAAATTTGTTCATTACATTTTACCACGGTTAATGATTGAGTACAACTCCTACCTACATTCCTTGCTTCAATCTAGTTATCTAGTTATACTGAATTGAGGCCATTTTGCTTTTACCCGTTTGCAGCCATTATTACCGAACCTCAAATTTCAAGCCCGCATTCTCTCGCCTTTGGCGGTTCGGAATCCCTTGACTATCTCTCCCTCCTCCATCTCCCTCCATTTCCTACATAGCCACGCTCCACCGCGAGGTTACCTGCCAGGTGCAAGTGCTCATCTTCCCAGTAGGCTCTCACCGCCAACAAAATCCATAGTTGCCCGAGCTTCTCCTTGCTCGGAAGATACTTTAATTAATGAATAAACCTCCTGATCCAATAACTCTGAAATATCTAACTCAATAACTCTGACCGACGAAAAAAAATTGCTCAATCTACTTTCCGAAATCTAGAAAGTTTACTCACCGAAACTTCTAGGAGAAAAAATGAGAGCAATGTGGAATTTTAGTTTGGATACAGTTTATTACATGTAAAAAATTTTATTATGTTGTAAACTAGATCTTATTCCTAAATATTACATATTGTGACATGTGGTTTATTTCATCGATTTTTACCTGAATACTTTCATAATGTGTGATTACTGTTTAAAAATTGATACTGGTAAATATTGTGAAAACAAAAAAGGCAAAACTGGTTTTGCCTTTCTCACATTTTCGTATTGAAAATAGAGCACGCTCAAGGGTCCATATCTGGATAACATCTGAAATGGAAAATAGAAATTTGGAAATAAATTTGTTGTTCTGAAACGTAACAAGACCCAAATTGTATAGGCAGATCTCGAATACTCTCCTTACCTTTAAAGTTATATCATGCAAAGTGAATAAAAAAAGAGTAAATTAGATACAGGATATATTCAGTGATCGAAAACAAGGAGTAGTTATTGATGGTATTGACTCTTATATGGTTATAGTCACTTCGGGTGTTCTTCAGGGAAAAGTGATCATCCTTCTATGATTCATTATTTATATCAAGAACCTATGTCCTAGAGTTAGCAGTAAACTAAGATAATTTAAAGACATCCACTGCGAAATTAGTGAGGACGCATACTCAGAAGTTATATCATCCGACCCAAACCACGTTCATCCATGGTGTCAGGATTGGGGGCTGGAACTAAACACTAAACACTGGACACTTCTTGCAGAAATCATTGCATCAGCGCCTTATCTTCACTTTCGGTGAAGTAAGCATAGTGTCTTTTGATGGAGTCAAATATCTTGGAATAACATAAACTTCAGGCATATCGTGGATAACACACATACCAAGCATATGCGGCACAGCATATGCTTGGATTTATGAAGCGTGTAACAGGGAGGTCCTCGGATGAAAAAGAAAAAGAGAGGTATTACTTCGCTCTTATTTGGCCATACCTTGGATACTCCGTAAGCATTTGTGAACCTGGACCAAAAAATTAAACTAAAAATAATGAATAAAATAAAAAGGAAAGCTGCGCGGTTTATTAGAAACCTCTACGAAAGAATATATAATGTTGAATTCTTTTAGAGGAATAATGTTGGGAGCCGCTAGAGGCTAGGTGGATTTACGCTAGGCTTAGGTTGCCTGAGTAATTCAGAAGAGATGTGTTTCAAAACAACACAGAGAATATCATTTTGACGACACATTTAAATTTTATTGTCAAACAGAAGCGATAAAATAATAGAGATACATTGCCGAACAGATGTGAAAAACATTGTTCTTTCCACGCACAATAAGCGACAATAATAAATGTGGAGCTCCACTTAAAACTCATATACATAATACAATTCAGCATTTCATCTCTCAAATCACCATACTTTACATATTTACTCGGCTTGTGTCCTACCGTACGCCTATACGGCGGCTTGCAGGGTCGTATTTAGATCTACATGAAGGTAAGGGAATTCCACGCTTGATTAATTGCTGAAATATAAATTTGATTTGTAGAGGGATCCAGGTGGAAAGTTCACATTTTCATCAGACACATCTGAAAATAATGTGCACATGCTGTATATAATTTATCAGCATTTTAGAAGCTCATTAAATTACAACTCAGCAAGAATGGGCATTTTGAGCCGGTGCTAATATTTTTCCTCAGCCTTATTTTACTCCCCCGCGATATCTCCACTTTCTAATCACACGGTGAGCTGTCACGCTTGTTAAGAATCATTCAACTTTTTTTTTATAAATTCAACATCAGTACTTTTTTATTAACCGACCGTTTTACGCGTTAAACGTGACATGGGTGAGGATCAAACTAGCCTCTCCTCTGCAACTTTAAAAATTCCATATCCAGTCATCAACCCTTCGGATGCTCCACCACCCGCTAGCCGGAAACAATACAAATAATTAACGACGGAAATCAGTTTGCACCTAGCCACAAAGTCACCGGCGTCGATTGATAGGTAAACTGGATGGCCTAGGGGTGGCTCTCGGAGGGTATCAGAAACGAGCGTGGGATTTGTGCGTACGTTCACATGTTAATGCGTGCTTTTCAAACTCTGGGTGAAGGGTAATGAGAAGGTGTAAACGATTTCATTTGGATGCTAGTGGTTTTCCAAGAGTCCGGAGAAAATGGGAATAAAAGTGCCCATCTCTTTTTCCGGTCGGCGTGGTTCATTTGTCATCGGATACGCTCGTCCGAGCGTTTTGCTGGTTGATTCATTGCTCGCCCATTGCTGAGAGGAAATCATCCGTTGCCACGGGCGCGCCGCCCGCCGCGGTTTATGAGTGCGTCGCGAGGTGGTGGGTGGGTGGGTGAGGATGGGCGTGGGCAGGGAGGGAGAGGACAAAAGAGAGGGAGAGAAATGATGGGGAGGGAAGAGGTCGCATTCGGTGTAGGGGTAGGCAAATGCCTCTCCGCTTGAATACCGTCGCTGGATCCTCAATGCAGCTTCTGATTCCAGGGAACCTTTCCTCCCCGGGGACTTCTCTACAGTCTCGGGCATTGGAGCAGATGAAGAGGTCATAGGCCTAAAAAGCATGCATTCACCATTCACCGTATTACTCTTCCTCATTCTAATTAAGTTTACCTTTGTTGCGAGTGTTAACGCGTTCCACGTATAGCAATTTAAACTGCCTTGGTCAATCCACTATGAGGTTAAGTTTAGCATATCAGGCGATATTCTGTGGAAATAGAGAACCATTGCCAAGAAGTCACAAAAAAGGATGTTGTTCACTATCCAGAGAGTTTTATTCGCATCGACCATGGTTTTGTCATAGGCTATGTATGTAGAAACCTTGAAGCTGACATAGCTTATATCGAAGCCATGGTCGGGGCGAATGAAACTCTGTGGGTAGTGAACAACATCCTTTATTGTGAACTCTTGGCACTATGAGCATATTTTCCAAGCTAAATATTTGTAATTTAACTATGTGTTGGGACCTTTTTGAAAACACTTATCACAATATTTTAATTTTATTTATTTTCTTAGTATTTAAAAAACAAATCTAATAGCATATATTTATAATAAGTGCAGATGAGCGCTGATATCTTTTCTATTAAATATGATAGCTAAGAAAATAATGAATAAATAAAGATTTTAGTTATTCCTCATGCCAGTGTTCAACAAAATAAGCATTTGAAACTGAGTTGCCACTTCATGCAATATTTAATACCAGTTTCATACAAATATTTGTCATTAATATTGGAATAAGTAATAAGCATGAACATTAAAAGTAATGTGTTTCTCTGTACACCTCAATGCCAAACTGGGATGACCCTTACTAAGCTGATCAATGATGTAGGAATTAACCACTGTGGTGAGTCTCGTCTCCGTGTATCAAAATCGTCTTGGGAGCAAGCGGGACGATTCACTCCCAGTTTTTCTGCATGTTCACGCCGAAATTGCTCTGCTTCGGGATTGAGGCATTTAGGAACGAGGTTTGAACATTAAACACCAGCCCGTTGATTCCGTTTTGGCGCGTTGTTCTGGCTGGTGATGAGAGAACTACCTTCTTTTCCTTTCGCTCCGCGTCCAAAATTCAAACAGCATACTAAATTACTCGCTCGGCTCCGGGGTGATGCCGATCCGCCCTAGGTGAGGCCGCCTTTCTCTTGTTGGGTGCGGGCAGCTCTCGCCACTCCCGGGGAGCCCGGCCGATCAACTCCGCTCCCGTGCTCCCCAATCGTTTAGAGTGTCAAATGCTCGGCAGCTCTTTGTCCGCCCGGGTCTCAACGACCGAGCAGCGAGGAAGTCGAATGGTAGTGTGTTTCGTAAGTCCCTCATTCAGTAGCAATGAGTTACCAGGCACTTACACCGTAGCAAGGGCGGGCGATATGCTACGTGAGCTTGAAGGTACGCGGAGGGAGGTTTATATCATTAAAGAGAACTGTTTTAAATAGAGCTTTATTTTATAAACGGATTAACTGAGTAAAAATTCCGAAGATGAGAATAGGATTCTAGGTTATTAGATTATGAAAAATACAGCCTATAACTGTATAATCTAGGAAGTTTACCACAAAAGTTTCCGATTCCAACCCTCTTAAACATGAGAGTCAATAGTTAGATTCGGCGAGTTTGTTGAGATGAAACCTCTGGTACATTTTTCATATTTCCTTATTTACATCAATGCCCTGACTTTGTAACTTATACCAATTTTTACAAATTGAAACACTCTGTGGCTGGAAAAGTGGATACATGTCGAAGAATGATTATAAAAAGGTTTCTATTTGGCTGTAGTACGTCACGGTTAAAGTTGATTAAGGCATGAGTCTAAAATTGGTCTTTGATATAAATTCAATTCCATAGAGTAACAACTGGGTGTAATTCAATACAAAATTTATTTAATATAATAGCTTTACAATTTGATATTGAATCTTAAATATAGGTTTTATAGTGTTTATAATGATATGTACCGAATAATCATGTTTTCAGGACTATAATATTACAAATTATTGAAAACCTTAATTTCTAATAATTGATCAATATATTCACTATAGTTTAATAATACAAGTAATTTTGCTGTGAGTGTTAACAACGTAATAAAGATAAAAGAGTGCCAGAAGATTCGTATATTGGCACATGCTGATTTTTCACTGGCATATGTAAGTCTGATATACCCTTCACTAAACTAGTGCCAAAGAAATCTCTCAGTGAATTCTCCTTTGATACCAATCATGAACATTACATTAATTAAGAATCCATTTCCATACTCCTCATTGAGCTGTACTATCAGCACGGAATAACTGTACATTAAGTTTCAGATAAAAAAAATAAGCCGTAACTTTGGGTCCCACGGACAGAGGCACAGCCTTAAAGACACTCTCTATTAAAACCTATTTCTTAACCGTTTACAGTGGAATGGAATATTAACTATGGATATGGAGTCTTTTCTCATGCTTGATTAATTGTAATATTAATGCGTGAAAGTCTTTCAAAAACTACTGTCAAATTTTCCTATTTATGGTTTGAATACCTCTGCAGTTTAGTATTGACTTTAAAATGTAATTAATTAAATTTAATGCACCACAGAAATTAGTTTTAACTTAAGTGTATGTAACTTGGTAAGCAATGAAAATAATAGTTTCATTTTCCACTCTCCTAACCTCAATACGTGGGGATTTCTAAAGAAACTTTGGTGGAAATTCTGTTTCTAGTTCATAGCATAGTACAAGCAGCAACTCCGACGAATCAGGCGAAAGTCCTTCAATATAATTTCGCAGAGTGTTCAAACTATATTTTTTAATTAAAAGAATAGATATATTTACCATCTTAAATGGAAGTCGGCAAAGCGGGTAATTTTTTAAGGCGGAGTATTTTTGTAAACGCAAAATTCCTCCAACATAAATTGCTAATAATATAATATTCGGGTAATGATTGTCTGCTTTCACTTGCACATTGTATCCTACTTACTAAGTAGCGAAGCAAACTTAGTAAGTAGCGATTTGCTTCACTCTCATTTTCGAAATGGCTACGTTCATTTACAGAGATTAAACGTACATGCTATTTGACCGAGTACATCCAGCTGCTTTAATTAATTAATAATTTTATCCAATATAATGACTTAATTTTTTGTTAGCAACGTAAATTAATTATTCATCTTCAAAAAAATTAAATAGAGATGAAGTAGCTCTTATTGTTGTAGCTCTCTTTTGTACAAAAATTGTTATGAGGACAATTTGGAAATTTTGGAAACAATTTGGAAACAATTATGAATGTATGATCTTTTATATTTTCACTCTCATGAAAAATTAAATAAAGTTACATTATTTAGTTCCATTGACCTCTCAAGCGTAGTATTACCACTGATAATTCTGACTTCGCGTCTGTTATATAAAAAATATAGACGCTTATTCATAATATTGTTTTATCTTTGAAATTCAAAATGATCGTATTTGGTTCTCTCAATATGCCTTGTTTTGTATACACATAACTAAGTGCTACTAATTTCACAATATCTCGAATATTTTCTCGAAGTAGTGTAAGCGGCATGAAGTGATACATGCTGTAAATGTAACAGCACATTATTAATTTTTTAGCTAGATACTTGAATGAACTGAATGTCCTCCAATCGCGTCGTGATTCCGGAAGCAGTGGAGCAGGTTTCCGTAACGATGATCTAAGGAAAGTTTTGGCTGACCCCTCTCTGCCGTCTAAGCATTTGGACTCAAAGTTAGTTGTGTAAGTAGCGTCTAAAAAATATTTGAATTCTTCTGTGATTATTGACATTATAATACCTACTAATACTAATCATTATGTAGGTTTAATTGATTGTTAGCTATTATTTTAAATTACCGGTTGATGGCTCTTGATAGGACTCCAAGAATATTTTCATTAATTAAACTTTCCTTATATCTATCGAATAAAAGCTATCATTATCAAAACAATTATTTTACTCATAGGGGCATTTACCTTAAGATTTGATTTTTGGACTTGTTATCTTAGAAGCATTCTCATTTATATAGGACACATTCCTTAATTCACACTAACCAGTGACTAAGCACATATTTTTGGAAGCATGGTTCTATTAATCATCATTAGCAGAGCTTAAGGGAAAGGAAAGAGGAGCAGTTGGGTTTAGGGGTAATGGGATACGGAGACAACCAATTTAGCAGTCAGTTTTTGAGCCAAAAATAGGCTATCGACAAGCGAGGATACGAGAGAGACAAAAGGTGGCGGCAGAAAGGCGCTCGTTTAGTGCCCACAATCGCTTTGGAATCGATCGGTTGTTTTGTTTACGCTGGCTTTTTGTTCTTTATTCCTGTCAACCTTCCTAGCCTCCCTTTCGTTTTCATATTTCCATATCTCTTTCTGCCTATTCATTAATGCGTTCCTGTTTGAACCCTCCCTACATCTCAAACCATCCCCACATTAATTTTCCTTCGTAAATGGTGAAGCCTTCGCTTTAACGACATCCTAAAAGGTTAGGCTCCTGGATTTTCTCACTGCCACGCACCCTTGAGGTGGCTTGCAACGTAATTTGTAGATATAGACAGACCTTGACTTGGAATCCCCGACTTCTCTCTCCTCTACTCTTATCAGCCGTAGTGGGCGTTGGATCCATCACAAATCATTAATAACACTGTTCTGCAAAAAAAAAGTTCAAAAAATGCTCGGCTACAATTTTGGGTGTTTCTGGCTAATTTTGGGTCGCTGAATCCGAAAATGACCTTCGTTTTTTTCTATCACCCTCCATTTTTACGAGAAGCCCCTAAATTGGGGAAACCAACCCCGTATCTAAACTTATCGCTTTTCAAGGGACTTTTACTAATGTTATCTGCTTCTGATTCAAAAAACTGACGTTTTGAGGCTATCAGGGTCATGAAAGAGACAAACTTGACTGGGGTTGAAAATATTTAGGGGGTGAAAATCGAAAAAAACCTTAAAAAACCATTGAAATAACCATTTTTCTTCGCTTTTTATTGCATATGATATGGTAGCTAATAGAAAAGTTTTTAAGGGATGAATACACTGTTCACCCACCCCCCCCCTTTTGTTAAGGATTAATATTACATAAAATTTAAGAGGGTATAGGAGGTGGTATAAAGAGCTGCCTAAAAACTCTGGATACAAAAATTAAATTTGTTTATAGATTACGTACTTGTGAAGTAAGAAAACAATTCAGTGATTTTTTCCAAGTAAAAATCCTTACAGCAATGTAAAAAATAGTGAAGCTGTATAAATTTACCTAATGGGTTGTTCGTTTCCTTTTGTACTGCTCCTCTGGAACTTCTCTGATGATGCGTGCCCAACAGAAATCTCCCAACATACTCGGTGTCCATTTGCCAGCGTACCTTTTTTCCATGTTCGCGATTTCATGATGGAAGCGTTCCCCCGGCTCGTCTGACACTTTGCCATAGTTTGCTGGAAAGTAGTCTAAATGAGAGTGCAAGAAGTGGACCTTCGGTGACATATTACATCCAAGTGACTCATATGAAGACAGAAGTTTTTGAACATGTTTTCGATAGTCGGCTGATCTGTTGTTACCCAAAAAATTGTGACAGACGTTGGAGAATACCAGCCATGCTCTTTTTTCTTTTCTATCTAAACTTTGAACAAAGGTTTCGTCGTTAAAGAGTTTTTTGATTTGAGGTCCCACGAATACACCTTCTTTCAATTTCGCGTCACTGATCATCGGAAATTTCGTTTTCAAGTATTCAAATCCTTTCCCTTCTTTATTCATAGCTTTCACAAATTGCTTAAAGAGGCCTAATTTTAGATGGAGGGGAGGAATAAGGATTTTACTTGGATCCTCTAAAGCCTTGTTAGAGATATTTTTTTCCCCGATCACATGACTTTGACGCAAGGGCCAGTCTTTTTGCTTGTAATGTTTCGCGTATGCTCTGCTGTCCCATTCGCTAATAAAACAGGGATGTTTTGTATATCCTCCTTGTAATCCTGCAATAATAGCTACAACTTTCAAATCTGCACAAATATACCATAGGTGCCTTACGTAATTGATTGCTTCCAGAGCTCTTTCCAAATTTTCGTAGGTTTCCTTTAAAACAGTGGCATATCCAACAGGAACCGAAGGTAAATCGTGGCCGTTGTTCAGTAAAACAACCTTTAAACTTGTCTTCGACGAGTCGATAAATAGCCTCCATTGGTCTGGATCATACGTAATTGCTAATTCTCTCATCAGTCCTTCAATATCAGTGCAGTAAATCAGATCATCATTTTCACCATCCGTTGAAAAAAATGGAGTGAGGGTTGACTGTCTGCCTCTGTAATAAGAAACATTTACACCATCGGCCTAAAGATTCCACTGCTGTAAACGCGAGCCAAGAAGTTGTGCTTTACACTTTGGTAAATCTAAATCTCGTATTAGATCACTTAGCTCCTCTTGTGTTATTGGATGAGGTGCCCTTTTTTGACTAGTCTGGGGTTCTTCCACATCAGGGCTGTAATCTTCATCTCGGCGGCTAGGACCTGCTTCCACTTCCAGTGTAGCTTCGTTCATTAAGACATCAGAATCATCGAGGGTGTAAGTAGCTGGAACTTTAGGGATAGGAAGAGCATCATTATGCTTCACCGGGCGAATTGCTGACGGTACATTCGGATAAATCATTTGAGCTTTGTTTTTTTTTGAAAACCCCATAGTGTCGGTTTGGCAAAAATAGCAATCCGTTAAATGGCAAGTGGGTTCACGCCAAACCATTGGCACTCCGAAATTTAGGGAACGATTTCCCCAGTTTAACCATTCACAAAGACTTCTATGACAACCACTGCAACAGAATTTAGGGGCCCACGATTTGTCTTGGTCACCAATTTTACACCCGAAATAAAGTTTTAAAAAGAAAATAAGATTTCCGCACAATTGCAGTTATCGCTTTCCTTTGGTCTTTAAACGTTAAATCCCCACAGATGTAACAAAATGAATTGGGATGATTTTTGCAAGATCGCGGCATGATCGCGAGAAAACACTTTATCGCTCGCAAAATAACACGCTAAATCGAACAAACCACTAGAAAAATAAAGAAAGAACTTGGAAGATTATACCCCGACACGCACGAAAGAAAGTGACGTACTGAATAGACCACTGGTTTATTTAATAGATGAACATCAGCAAGTACGACTGCCAAGACACATGAAGACACGTTACAACGTGTCCAAGCGTGTCAAAACATGTGGTAACTTTTACAATGTATTTCCCAATGTTTCCCAATGTATTTACAATGTATTTACAATGATTTACAATGTATTTCCCAACGTTTCCCAATGTATTAAATTGAAAGGTCTCAGCTCTTACTTTAAAAGTAAGGAGGACAACGAAGTCAAATCATGAGCCCCCAAACGCTATTACAATAATATTTTGACAAATCTGATTTGTGTCCAGATTTTTGTGGCAACTCTTTATACCACCTCCTATACCCTCTTATATTTTATGTAATATCAATCCTTAACAAAAGGGGGGGGGGTGGGTGAACAGTGTATTCATCCCTTAAAAACTTTTCTATTAGCTACCATATCATATGCAATAAAAAGCGAAGAAAAATGGTTATTTCAATGGTTTTTTAAGGTTTTTTTCGATTTTCACCCCCTAAATATTTTCAACCCCAGTCAAGTTTGTCTCTTTCATGACCCTGATAGCCTCAAAACGTCAGTTTTTTGAATCAGAAGCAGATAACATTAGTAAAAGTCCCTTGAAAAGCGATAAGTTTAGATACGGGGTTGGTTTCCCCAATTTAGGGGCTTCTCGTAAAAATGGAGGGTGATAGAAAAAAACGAAGGTCATTTTCGGATTCAGCGACCCAAAATTAGCCAGAAACACCCAAAATTGTAGCCGAGCATTTTTTGAACTTTTTTTTTGCAGAACAGTGTAATTTGACATATAGAGGCTTCCCCTCCCAACTCTGCTATGGCAACTAAGGAAATAATTATGCGTATTGATTAATAATTACAGTAATATATTTATTCCGTAATTCTTTTAGTAATCCTGAATGCGCTGGAGCTTAGATACGTATTTAGTAATTGAATCGGTTTCGAAATTGCATTTGCCATTGATTTATTAATAAAATGTCTCACGGGCGTTTTCAGAAATTTAAGAGTTTAGTCACATACGTTTGGGATAGTCGAAGGGTATGTGGAGATAACCACCATAGCTACGATGTTTTAAGGCCGGCTGCAAAATGAGACGTAAGTCCGTGAGGTGACGCAGGGAGACTCACGGTACGTTTTAGTGAACCACAAAACTGAATCGACACGTGCAGGGTGATGTGACGAGGTTACTACTCGTGGTGATCTTGCGGAACTTAATTTCCTTTCCCCAGTTTAATATATAACTATATATTACCCTGAGATCTACCTCAAGGGTTTGCGGTACGGGGTGAGAAATGAACCTTTATTCACTATAATGAACCAGTAACTTTCACCAACATGTACTACACTATTGGAACGTTACAAATGCTACAGAAATTCTTTGTATTAATATATATTGCAACTGCAAAAACGAGACACTAGACTCATGCAGAGTTCAGAAGAAACGTAATGTTTGTACAATGTGGCAGATCAAGGAGCAAGCATTAGGGAGCAAATCAACTCCTTAGCTACGCGACTTGTATAATAATCTACTTCAAAGTCACATTAGATAACATAGTCGTCTCCTATTAATCACGGAAAATGGGATTTTGAAACCTTTCTGTTTTGCAGTCTATTTCCCTAAATTTATTCTAAGGTTTTCATCTACCATACTATGTTAGAGATTGTAAGACATCAATAATATCATCAGAAAATATATTAGCTATGAAATTATTCGAAAGATTAATCCTTTCTTTTAAATGACTGTCTGAGAGCAATTCCTATTCCAGTTGTATTAAAAGGCCAATATCACTAACAATGTTATGATAAAATCCTTTTACATATTTTACTAACGTACTTTACTTGCTGACCTTTGCTTCATGCGGATTAACTCTGTTTTTATAGTCTACCTCATGAGGATCCCAAGTAGTGACCTTACAAGGAAGATGTAACTGATATTTCTGTCTTTTTCGGCGTTTCCTGCGATGCCTCACTTTTTTTGGATGATCATGCGTAATTTGTAGTTAAAAATGGAGGAGAAAGTAATTGAAATGCCCGTGCCATGACTGTTTGCTAAGTTCTTTTTCATACAGGGCATGAACAAAGTATATGAATTTTTCAACGTCTTATTCCTTAAGTAAACCGCATTATGCATCACATAATCTTTTCTCGTGAATTAACTATTTTTTTGTTTCATCAGAGCGGTTTATATACTTTTTCATGTACAAACTTGCTTTTGGAATCCAATTCTTAGCTCAAATCTATTGATATCGCAGAAACATACGCCGTCTTGGCCAGAATTAATATTCCGGAGTAAACTTTATAGATGAAATGCGATCCAAATTGCGATAATTGTTGTTGTGACTCACTCTGCCGTGTAGAATTCCACGTTAGTTACTCTGAGTCTCATCACAAACCTGCGTCTCTTTTTGCGCAATCCTAAGCCCACTGTTGACTAAGGGGGAATGGATGAAATTTTATTTCAACGGAAGGAACAGCGGGAGCTCTACAAAGGAACAATAATTTGCTTTGACCTAACTCGGAGCACTTTTGATGCAACGCTGAGTGGTTATTTTGCAATGAAATGCACTCGGCATTATGCAGAGGTATCCGGATTCTATTCTGTATAAGACAAAATTTTGATCATATGTTCACTTGTGAGTGACTTTGTAAAATGAAGTACTGTTGATATCCATTTTAAAACTAGTTCTTAGCCGCATCCATAATTTTGTGCTACGGTTGGTACAAAATATGAGCAAATGTTTCCTCAACAAATATTGAATATGGATGAGGAGATTGAGGAGCACGAATACAACCGCCGAGTTCAAAAATAGGCGGACTAATGACTTGATAACCCTATTATTGGCACATTCTGCGCATTCACTGGTATCAGTCTTGGATTGTGAACGTAAAAATTTTGGCTGCTTGTAATTTATGTAATTTGATGCAAACGTACGAGACAAATACAGTATGGTCCTGCTCGTAGAGAAATATCACTTCAAATTTGTACTGGTTTCAACTGCTTTCTGTTTGTTTGGTCTGTATTAACGAGAGGTGGGTAAGAACATTACAAGATAACACCGCATTATTACGTATCCTTTACTTCAGAGGTTCCAAAAACTAATCAGTTACGGATATCTTCATGAATCATAACCTTATCTTGGAGTCCCTAGGAATATTTAGGGTAAAGTTTTGTCTATGCATTACGAGGAAATTGCACTCTTTATCTAAATTAAACAATTATAAATGAGGTAAATATATTTATTAAGAAAATACTCGTAAAAAAGCTATATGGAAGCAATAATTCAATAAATGTGATGCTAATCATCTTGACCAAGCAATGGCTCTGAAATGCAAGACTCATCTACCATTCAGTCCATTAGAACGTCTTTGGCACCCAAAATGCTCCTGAAAGGAGGCGGGCGTTGCGCACAGAAATCATTCTCAAAAAGGTCAAAAGGTCAATTTAGAATTAACAATAGATTGGAAAAGAGATTACATATAACCTCACTTTACAGAATAGGGGATTGTTAAAAATATAGAATCAGTCCATTAGAACGTCTTTGGCACCCAAAATGCTCCTGAGAGCAGACGGGCGTTGCGCACAGAAATCGTTCTCAAAAAGGTCAAAAGGTCAATTTAGAATTATCAATAGATTGGAAAAGAGATTAAATATAACCTTATTTACAGCATAGGGGATTATTAAAAACATAGAAATGCGCATTAGGCAGAATACAAGGTATAAGTTATTAAATCAATATGCCAAAAAAATACGTATAAGATGCAGAATCTTCTCAAAACTCTTTAAATATAATCTTTAAAAATGCAAAAGGGAAATTATTTCCATAAAACTATTCATTTTGCACAAATTTTATCAGTCCCAATTGATTACTATGTTTGTAAAATGATTTTTCGTAATCAACGCCATTTATTTTATCCTCAACTTATGGCGTCGAAAATCAAATAGACAAACTAAAGGTGAGAGGGGACATTGTAGCTGATGGAGTATTTGGTTATGAAGGCTTCTGATTGATTTTGGTCGGGCACCATGCAAGCGAGTCGTAGCAATGCATACAAGGAAGTGTGAGCAGCTCTCCTCCGGCACCCTGCGTCTAGTTTCCTCAATATCCTCCGAAAATGGCTTTATTCCACGATCAAAAATTCTCTGAAAGAACTCATTAATATTGAAAATATGAATAAAATTAGATTTGTGAACTATCCTTAAAAATTAAATCAAACTTCACGAAATAATAAAGCCCATTGATACATAGTTTTTTTTTAATATAATGGTAATTACCGAAAATGTCTAAATGATCCACAATGTTCTGGAAAATATTCTTTTAAATAAAATGACTTTGAATAATGGTAGGGAAACAATAGGCATTACCGGGAAGAAGAAATAGAAGTAATAGTTAAGAACTAAGTTTCATTTAAATTATTAAGGATTCCAGCTCCATTTGATTTCAACTAATTTATTAATTGAAATACTAAGTGTTATTTTTACGCTGAATTCAATACATAATTTAATGAAACGCCTTTGTCACTCAGTATTTCGTTCTTAAACAGTTAAATTGGTTCATTTATTTGGTCGCATGGCTATGTTGTTTGCATTTTAACAATTGCAAAAACGGTAGCGATTGGACACAATGCTACTAGGGTAAAAAAACCCTATATTATATAAGAACCAATTGAGGAATAAAATTTAGTAACCTCGGAGTTGATGGCGTTAGGTGGAGAAAGATAGAGAGAAGAAATGGATGGAATGCAAGCACTCTTCTCATTACGGAAGTGCGTATATTTTTTCTCCGGTACTCTTTCATCATCCTTGATCTTCTTTGCCGTTCCTCTGCGATTATTTTTGGAAGTTTTGGCCTCTCGCCTTCATCTTCGGAAGCCGTCTTCACAATCATTGTGATGAGTTAAGGCGATGACAGAGGAATGAAAAGGAAAGAGAAATTTTGAAAAGGAAAAAAAAAGAGGCGAAGGGTTGATTCGGATGGAGTATCATCCGGGGCAAGGAAGTTAAAAGCTCCAAATGGACGTCTGTCTTTTTCCCTTCAGTCATCGATGGATTAGATGTAGGGGTCGTCACATTGTCGTCCTCGCAATTGTTTTACATGAATCAGGATGAATTAGCCGAAGTGCTTTCCTGAAGAAATGAATGGTAAGAAGTGAAGATATGAATGGT
Organism: Ceriagrion tenellum; assembly: GCA_963169105.1. Classification (NCBI taxonomy): domain Eukaryota; kingdom Metazoa; phylum Arthropoda; class Insecta; order Odonata; family Coenagrionidae; genus Ceriagrion; species Ceriagrion tenellum. The sequence goes on from OY720640.1 coordinate 38,176,332, forward strand.
ATACGGTATGATTAAATAATTGACTTAAATCCGGCATGAGGGAGGGGATAAATACGGTTCTGAGCTGTGCGCGTGAAAATGAAACTGGAAACATCTGCTTGAATTGGCAAAAGTGTATTGTCGATGAAAAAAGCAGATATCGGGCATTTGGAAGGCAAAAAATTCAGCGTAATTTGAGTAAGACTCTCCCATACTTGATTAACCGCCAGAATTTAGACTGAGCAGTTATTGTCCACGGAGCATGGAGACCCATTATAAGTTTTTCACTGGATTTTATTAATAATGTAAAAGATAATACTTTTATCCATACCTCTGTCCTTCAGAGAGCTATTATTTTTAATTTCTGACGAATTTTCTTCTTCAAGATAATGGGAGAGGTAAATGATTAAAGGACGAATATGATGAGTAATTTTAATAACCCAAGTAAGGGCTGATATAATGATAATTGTGTTGCAATAAATGCGTTGTTAGTTACTTGATCGACAATCCGTCATGTAAGCCGGTTAACAGATTTATATTTTCTCTTATTATTTTAATTATGCCGTCCTGTAAATTAATTATTCGTCAAAAACATACATCGTCTTTTGGACTCCCAACCATGTGCTCTTCCAGTCATCATAATTACACTAGATTCACTAAATTAGGTGTATTCATACATATAATAATAAAGATAAATGTATTTTATTGGCAGCATTTATTCTTCATTTAGTTCATTGTAAACTAAAATTTATATTAAAACTTTTCCCGCGCTCAAATTATGTAATATCTTAACTCAATGGAGATAACTTCGATTTCATCATACAAGGTGGTGTAGATTTTACTTTTTAAAAAAGTAAAGGTATCATCCTACTTAACAATAACTAGCACTTGTTATGCTAGCACTTACAAATTAAGCTTAACTAACCAATACATAAATCCTAAGAATTGAATTCCTCAATTATTCCCAAGTCCTCCACAAAAAAGGAATAAAGCATATTTCTTACGAAATTATCAACTAAAAAATCCATGTATTTAGCTGCTTGATTGTTGATTGAATAAAAGCTGTATGTCTTATTTATAATCCTGTCTCGTTTTTCATTCGTTGTGTTTCAAATATTTTACTTTGATTTGTTGAAGTGTCTTTTCAAAACGGTTTTAGGGGTCCTACGGAGTGATTCCAGCCTCATTTCGGTTCCATTTATGTTAAAAATCGAAGCTTTAGAAATGTAACATACTTAAATTGCAGTTATCTTAGCTAATATTACATCTAATGAAGGAGAATTCTGAAGTGCATATTTACGTTTGCATTGATTATTTATAAAGATATATGCATTAACGAGGAAAATAATTGCAGGAACTATTGATGGTTAAATTGGATGCCGATGATTAATTGTTCAAAGGAACCTTTCTCTGATGTCTTTGGGTAGCTAAATTTTATATCAATTCTTTCAGCTTGTTAAATTAGTTGTAGTTGGCAGGTTTTAGAGTTTTTTATTCTCTACAGTGATAACATTTTATTTTCGAAATATCTTTTCTTAAAAACCAATATGGACTCGATTTTCGCACGAAACCTCTGTTTGACTTCATTATTATTATTAGCTGTTTATGTTCCCAATTGAATTCACAGTAGTGCCCTCATATGCCTGATTTATGCGCTTTATCCTCGTCATTTAATTTGTCTTAAATAATTGAATTTTATAGTTCTAGATTTAAAAAATCCATATTACATGAGTTCATTTTATAGGCTGAAATATAAGTAGGTTTTAACCCAGTGTAAAATTATTCCAAGTATGTCGATACCTATTTGGGTATGTATCAGATAATTCTCCTTGTGAATATTTTTTTACAGTTTTGCTAGAAAATACCTTTTACCAAATTTACATTCAGGGGAAACATCCCAAAAGAGCTAGGTTTGATCTCGGTGACCAGGTGAAATGTGAAAACCTCTAGGAATGGAGACAATTGAGCTTGTAGTGGCCTAAATGAAAGTAAAATAATTAATGAGATAATAGTGACACAAAGATTGGGATGGGAGGTATTTCAATTAGGAGTACTTTTAATTGTTCGCGAAGTTCAACTACAACGTCATTCATGTGAACACTTAATCCAGGCATTGTGATGGTGGGCAATTGGACGGACGGGAACGAGGTTGGTGCATTGGACACAAAGACAAGGCATCACTGCAAGTAAATAACACAAGTTCCTTGGTAACTTTGTGGTATTCCATTTTTTCAGAGGATATAATGGTAACCATTAAATCCTCTGAATCACTGCAAATGGCGGACGACATTGAACTTGGAGTTTATAATTTTTGGGCGTAGAGACAAGTGGTGGGTGATGAAAGCTGAGCAGGGAATAACCTTAGAGTACCTACACAACTTAACAGAGTTGGTGAGACGAACATCAGATAAAGCTATTTCTGCAGTATTGAGAGTCCTCAAAATGAAGTAATTTTACAATGAGCACGTGGGGCGAGTTTTCTAACGTTCAATTCTTGAGTTTAAAAAAAGTATATTCTTTGAGTTTTCTGAAAACTTCGTTCATTTTTGAATTTATCTTTCAAAGTATCATACAATACAAAGCATGCAGTAACATAAAATCATACTTTCTTCGTGGATGGACGCTTGTTCTTTTAATACATGAACCACTGAAATTGTATGTACTAGTGGCATTGTCTGATCACTTCTGGTACTTTCTTTTTAATTTAAAAGATTCTTACATATAGCATCGGCTCTCAAAAGCTACGATATGCTATTGGTGGCTCCGACTTGCCTATTTATTCTTAATTCAACATTTTGTGCGCAGAAATCATGTAGATAAAAAGTTTTAGGCCTAATATACTATTGGAAAACCTCGTATAACCAATTCGGTGGAAGCGGCTCATATTTTACTTGCGGCCGAGTAAATGCCGCTCCATCTCTGGGAAATCAATAACTCTATGAGAAGTACGTAACTGAGAAAAATTTTGGAGGCGTAGGAAATATGTTGGTTGTGTCTGTGCCGGCTCCTGCGAAACAGAAATGGATTGGATGAATTTGGATGGAAAACTATCCTCTCCTGATATTTGCTTTACAATGATTTATGCTGATGTTTTAAATAATATAAATTTCTAAGAAGAGGGCATAGCCCACATGTTCTCCTACTATGCCTTCCCCTACAGAAGATCACTATTTCATATACTGTGGTAGTTCCCCAATATATTCTCGCGCCGTTGATTCAGTCCTCCTAAGACGCAAACTATGTGCTTCGCATCTCGAGGACTTCATATCTCTAATGCTTAAAGTATTTTACGAAAGGACGCTTTCCGAGCATTATGAGACAACCTAACAGCTTTCCTTTTACATACCTCAGCCGAATGTGCGACACGTGCCGCAGCGCTTGGTCTCTTGAGCAAGGGCCGAGATATTTTAAGGGAACACGTGAACGAACATATTTGGCACCTGGGACCGCTTAACGCGGCTACTTCAAGCATGCGCGGCCGAAACATTTCCATTAAAGTGGACACGTATCCCTTTTGCAAAGAATCTCTCCTTGCTTTCCTCGTCCCGTCCGACTTGTCGTCTCCCGGCATTCTTGCCATAGTCGCAAACTTTGGGGAACTCACGAGCTTCTCCCGCTTCTCTCTAAATTCCTCTTGCAGATCCCAATGTCTCTTAATATCCTTTCAGTTCATTTCGTTCTCGTCAGACCTGTCCGATGCTTTTTCCTGAACCCATTCACGTGAACTCACGATCAACAGAGGAAATTCAAGTTTTTTTTTAACGTTTGGGGGTATGTGAACAGATTTTATTGACAAAAAATTAGAACGCCGCTTTCTCTTTCATTAGAATTATTTTTATTACCATTTATTCATGCAAAACGGCCGAGATAATACGTAATGAGATTTTATTTCAGTACATTTACTTACTTATACTTTTATCGACCAGGAATCGTAGGGAAAAGGACAAAGAAAATACTAAATATTATTAAAATTAATGCAGTTTGTCTTGAACAAGCGACCTCATATTGGTTCGGATTTAAACTAATTAATGCCTTGTGGTTGTGTGAGTAGGAATTGGTGTTAGTATGCAATCGAGATCAAGAGGTAATCGCCGCGAGATGACATCTGTCTAGCGATTTGAAGGCGTAGAGATGCTTGTTCTGAAGTCACTCACGCGGACACTTTTATGGACGCGTTTGCGTGTGAAAGTCATGGCATCCATTTCCAGAATCATATGTTATATGCGTAATCTTTTTCATTACCTACAGATTGTAAGGAGAAAAATATGGCAAAATATCGAAAAATGGCAGGATATTATGCTCTTCTGGCGTAAAACTAAATAGATATAACTTGAGGAGTAGATAATAATCTTCTTCAAGGTAGAGGTATTCTTTCTCTGTTCTTTCAATGTTACACTAAATCTTTGAAAGGAAACAGAAATGATATCAGTGTTTTTCCGCATTAAGGAATTATCTATGCATACTGTTCTTCCATGTTTTTCTAAAAATGATCCAAAAGACTAAAAAATGGCATGAAAACTGCGGGCCAATTTAATAGGAGATAAAAATATTTTATGAAATGCAGAAGGCAAGAACGATTGGGAACATGCATCTAATTTATTTCTCATATTTTAATAGTCTATATGAATAAACGTTTCATCAACAACTCAGTTATATAGTCCTTTAAGGTATGCGTCAACCTCAGGCATCAATAATTTCCTTAGAAAGTACATACATCAATGTTTAAAAAACCATTAATCCTAAACAATGGCTTGACGTCATCGATCGGTATTTATTTTCTAATTTACCCTAAGTATACGAGTTCTTATTTAATGTGTCTCTTTTCCAAAATGTAAAGCCTAAAGCTTTAACTTGCACTCAGTGTACGAACAATAATGCAGACCAAGTTTGGGGAATTAATGTTGTTTGTGTGCTATGTTTGTGTCTGTAAGTGTAGTACGTAAGACGTAGGGCGTCATATTATACCTACCCATTTAAGGACCCCAAAAAAGGATCCAAATGAGAAATTTGTCCAGTAATAAGAAACTCGAGATTTGCAAAGAAATTTGCTGTATTTTTCTTAACGGTGAAGTTCCATAACTTCAATGCCCGGGCACCCAATGACGTGGAATTTCCACGCCACCAAGCGCACGTAATTTTTAAGAAAATACATTTCATTAATACACTGTTTTAGTACAATAAAATTCATGCCTAAAGTATTTGTGCCTCAATAAATACTTTTAAAACTATATACTCGTTCCCTCTTAATGAATTCATTGATCAATTGTGGAGTATAGCATTATCGAGAGCCGCAATTTCTGCCAGAATGACATAGGAGGGGTGGTTGTCATCAAGGATCAGGAGAGTTGATGCCCGAAATTATCTTTATTTTCAATCTTTAGAGAAATTATTTCTTCAGGCCAGCAGATATTGTTTTTAGATGATTTTATTTGGGTTATAAAAAAGCGTATGGAGTTTGAGAACAAGTTTGCTTCTGGTCTTTAGGTTGCTGCGCAGATGGTTGTCAACTGTGATGGACGAACGCATTTCAGATAAAATGAGGCGAGCGCGGAAATATCGAGTTGTAGTTTGGACTGTTTTGGTAAGTGGGACAGGGAGAGGATGAAGCAACAGCCTTTGCCAGGTAATCGTCCAATATCCAGAAGTTTTTTATCTTTCAGTCCTTCCCTTCCATTCGGTAGCAATAGCAAGCAAGAGTGGTCCCCGACACACATGACCAATATTGGATTTCACTCGTCCACTCCAGAGTCTGGAAGCCTCAAACTCGTGACACTACGTAGTTCCATATTTCGTTGTGCAAACATATGACTACTGAACCGACGCTCGTCAAATATTCATTTTGACGCTCAATATGTAAATAGATTCAAACGCTCCTACATTTCTTGGGGAATGAATGTTGTTTGTGTGCTATGCTTTGTGGAGTGTCCGTTATTGATTGCAGCCTCGAGTATATTTTCATGAATTAAATCGTTCTTTTGTGGCTGGGTGCATTAATGAAGAACATTGGTCATATCGTAGCAAATATTCTGACTTGTTTCACATTTGAAATACATGTCTCCCAGCAAAAGACGCGTAAAGCATCAAAGCATGTGCTTTTAAGTACTAAATTCCCGACAGATATGCTAGAGAAATCATGATATAATATCACTTATCGTGGTTTACTGCCTTGTTTTAGTCTTACGCATTTGATTTGAAGTGGACATTTAATATATCATATCTGTTAAACTTATAATAGGAAGGTCCTCGGATGAAAAGGCAAAAGAGAGATGCTACTTCGCTCTGGTTAGGCCACACCTCAAATACGCCGCAAGCATTTGGGACCCTAGTGAAATAGATTTAACCAAAAAAATTAATTAAATACAAAATAAAGCTGCGCGCTTCGTTAAAAACTGCTACGAGCGTGCATATAGTTTCTCACAACTTTTAGAGGGATTAAGGTGGGAGCCCCTAGAGACTCGGAGGCTACACGCTAGGCTTAGGCTGTTTGATAAATTCAGAACTGATATTTTTCAGAGCCACATAGAGAATATTATTATGAATCCTAACTACATCTCTAGGTCTGACAGACGCGATAAAATAAGAGAGATACCCTGCCGAACAGACATGTACAAGAACTCGTTCTTTCCGCGAACAATAAGCGATCACAATAAAAATCAAGCTCACTAAATACGCTCCTTTAATTCATGTCACCATTTCATCTCCAAAAAACTTACATCTTTACACGACTGGTGACCTAACAACCCCTGCAACACACCTGCACACCCCCTGCCACACGCATGAGATGTATATGTAGATTGTTTTCCTAATTAGTAATTTGATGTGTATACTACTTTTTACTCTATCTCAGAACCGTCTGGTTCAAGGAATATTTTCGTATTTATGAGTTTGGATGGATCAATGACATATGATAGGGGTCCAACCTGACCTAAAGACCTTCTTTTTTGGACCGGCTACGAAATTAATTCACCGCGAAATAATGCAGGTAGTGTTGGTAGATCAGTTAGAGTGGAAAGAGGAATCCGACAGGATGACCGAATAGGTACACTACTTTTAACCCTCGTAATGGTAAACATTATAAGCTAATTTATTTATCTTTATGACTACAAGACGGTGGACAGTAGTGTTTTAATCCTTTACTACGGCGATGATACTGTGCTTATGTCGAGCTAAGAAGACCCCGTGAGGTAAATGTATTGATTCAAAGATATAGAGAAATTCTTTAACATTTTTCTATCAGTCTCATAAGTAAAATGCTTTTCAACGGCTAAATACTAGCTCAATGTAAAGGCTAAGTAATGCATTTGGATATAAAATGTAAATGCCTCAGCCTAAAGCTGCCTATATATGATAGTGTAATCCAAAATCAGACAGCAAGCAAATAAATTCTATTGGATAGCTCGATACCTGAATGAAACTAATTGAAAATTCCTCTATAAAAGAACAGTAGCAAAGTTTATAGAGATTATGTGACTCCAGTTTTGACAGATAAGTAGACTCGGACATGAAATGAAATGAAAAACTCGGACATACATGAAAAAGAAGGCTACTGGAGACTGTTAAGATGAAAATACATGGGTAATAACCCGTAAAATATTGAAGTCAACAGTTTCGGGCGAGATGTTGTGGAACTGCATATTCGAAATGGAAAATACTCGATCTTGTACTGTCCACTGTTTTGGCAGTTTAGTTGTACATCATTAGGTACAGTGAGCCAGGTACTCTGCACCTGATGATGGTCAATCAAAGTGCCGAAACAACTGTAGTAATGATAAAATATTATTAAAAAATAATAAACGAACGAATGAAAAGAAGTACAAACAGATTAGGATAAAATGGAGTGATATACTTACTATCGCACGGCTATGAATGAGCTAGGGACGACGAAAGAACAGGAAATCTGTCTATCATACCGAAGATAGAAGAAGATGAAGATTATTTTTTTGAAGCATTATAATTCATTGAAATAAGCATCACAGATTAAATAAATACACCATCAATACCAATAACAATACCATACACTATTGCAGCACTTTGGCTTTTGTCTACGTTACACACTAAAATCTTGGATTTGAATCCCGGGATGTTGGGTACATGCATGCTTCTTTTACTTTAACCAAATTGTGTGTTGGTAATTCTAACCGAAATGTAAATAAATACAGGTGTAGTAGAAATGGAGGTGCATAGAAAGTTCATTCTGATTTTCGCTCTTGATAGGAAAAATTGATATTCGTGCTTCACGATGTTGTATTGGCAGAATACTGTGGCAAAATGTATTGACCGAGCACAGCAAGGAGAGATTTTTGGGGCTCTTTTTACCAGAATATTTTTAGATTGAAGGTAAAACATGGAGATATGGATGCATACCATTAATCTGAAACGAATACAGAGAATAAACCTCAGGTGTCAATTCCATTCTACACATAATTAATGATTGCATTGACGACTCTTCCACCAGTTTTGATTCGCTGTCCACGGACAAAGCTACCATCTTGCTCATATCTTTTGTCAAAGTCCATTGAACAGACCAGTGCGGCTATATTTCTCTTTTCTTCTTCATCGTTTTATGCCTTAGGAATACGTCTCCGTTCCCTTTTCTGACAGGATTTCCACGAGTATTCGCCGAGAGGAGTTCGTTCCGTTGGGGGATATCACCCACGCAGCCACAACTCTAGGCATTAGGGACTCCGCAATCCATCATTCAGTCCCTCTCGGGTCACCTTCTCAAGGAATTTGAGGAAAATAATAATAATAAAGCCATCTCCTGTGCTCACATCAGGCTCACAGTGCCCTTTTTCGTTCCGACGGACGAGCTATACTCACCCACACAATGCCTCCTTTAGGTACAGAGGTCTACTCCGATATACTCGAGACCTGAGGTTCCATTTGGAAGCGGCGCAGGAAATCACGTTGGTCAAAAGTTTTAAATTAGTCTCTCACTGGTCATTAGCAAGCGGGTAAGCTCATATTAATGGAGGTTTATTGGGAAAAATGAGTGATATGGTGTCTGCACCTCTTGAAACTGGCTTCACCCCTTATTCACTTCCGCAGTTATCTCTGCCGATTGCCGAATGACCTCTGTCCCTCTATACGCATGTAATTCATAAAAAGTCGTTATTTTTGGGAAATATTGAGTTGAATCTGCAAAAGATCTAAGTCAGTCAGTGACCGACAGTTGCCGTGGGAGGTAGTTCGTCAGACCTCTAGATATAGATTAATAAGATTGACAGGAGCTCTGCATTCGTAGCGCTGACTTTTCTCCACCATTGGCCACACCTCCAAGTCATTTGATATTTGTCTGATGAACTGGAGTCTCCGGTTCTATGAGCCGCTCTTGACATGAGTAGGTAATAGTGTCCGATAATTTCCATGATTTATACATATTAAGATACCATTGTTTCCGCTATATTTATTTTCGTGATTTGCCATGAATAAATTTAGCTCTAAGTCGGGAAATTGCAGTTCCATCTTCCCTATTTCTGTAATTTTACTTTAGCCGATACATGATTACATTACGTTGAATCCATTTATTAAATGTAATTTCAAAGAAAATGTCGGGAAAATGAGTTAGAAAAAAATAAATTGAGCAAGCCGCACGAAATCAATTTGTTGCTTAAATAATTCACACATATTGATAAAAAATTAGTTGCATGATACATTACAGTTTTTTCAAAGCGAATACTTGCGAAAATGAGAATTTAATGGGTACGCTATTATTCATGAAACTGGAACGGCAACAAAAAAGATACGTGATTAACCTCTCCTTGATGGACTAAAAAATTATCAGAGATAAGGGAAAGAATAGACATGACTGAGAAAAGCTTTCGTAGTTTCGTATCAAAAATTATTTTACCGAAGACGAAGACGAAAGATTAGAGGACGACCTGAATTATTCTAAGGATTTTGCAGAGAGGAGATAAGAAGATTAAGTACGCAGCGGTGCCCCTGTGAAGAGCTCGATGAGATGAAAGGTAGTGTTCAATTCTCTTCGAATCGAAAGCAGGCAGATATAGAGCGAGCCCTAATCTTTAACCTTTTTTCAGGTTTATCCCGCATGAAAAAATATTGTGACTGCGGATTTACCCCCAGAGGTCACAAGCGATGGAAGAGAAATTAGATATCGAGACGGGTAGTAAGTAAAATGATTGAATCATAAGTGATTTACACGATGGATTTATCAGTGGGTATTTTACCGGCTAAATAGGATGTTGTTGGGTTGTCAGTACGTTAACATCTCTTTTTACGTCCATCATTACATTTCCAGCGCATAACTTGCTTAATTAAAGGTCTTAACAAAGTTCTTCATGCCCAATGCCTCTCTTCATATCGTCTGAAGTTTGTACCCAGTTCTAATACCCTGCTGCTTGGCAATATTTATCTCTTCCTTTCATTCTCTTCAACGTGGTCTTTGCTCTCCAAACGTCCTCCATTGACCTAAACCACGGTTAACAACACCGGATAGGAATGTCAACAAAGATATGCGTGCCTGCAGTGTAGTATTTATTTCCTCCACCGAAAGTTGTCGCAAGCATCGAGCAATGCCAGCTTCAAAGAGTCTGAATTTAAGATAATCTGAAAATTTTGTTCATATATAGCGGTACCATTTGGTAATAGTCGATAGCATTGTATTTCTTTATACTTCTCGATATTTTTCAGAACGATGTTTTTTTAACTTCACATAAATGTAAGCCTACAATATCGAAGAGTTTGCTTTCGCATGCACTTATTTTACGTCATTTTAGATGTTTAAAATCGGGAAATTTTCAAGTATTGCCAAATAACAGTTATTTGCGTGCAGGCCTTCCAATAATATTTAATTTATCGAGTATTATGATTATGTAAGGGATTTTTCAAGGGATTTTAAATTTGAGTACAAGCATCTATGGATATAAAAAAGTTTTCGGTTATAGGTATATGCTTAAGGAAGTTACAAAGAGTAACATTTCCGTGGTGCCATACGGAGCAGCTAGGCACTTTCCATGCTATTTTTATGAGGAGAGCGTTCACGCATTTCTTGAGATTTGATATTTTTACCGTATCTCTTTTAAACTTAGGTACTCATAATGAATTGGTATTTGAATACATTTAATATAGTGTCATAACATTTAATTCATATACACCCCGTAAATATCTGTAATATTATATATCTACTACCAAGCCAGTTGGCGCCTAGCAACGAACTCACGACTTGAGACACTTGGTAAAAGACAGCCAAATCCCTTGTATTCTTTCGGCCTCCCGTCTCTTCATCACACTTGTACGGGCCATATGTTTACAATTCAATAAAGATAGACAGTTTTTGAAAATAAAGAGATTTATTCACTGCTGTGACAATAGGTACTTGTCGTCGGATAAAATGCTGGAAAATTCATATAGCCAATGCAAAGATCAAGAAAGCATTTGACAAAAATTTTAAAGAAGAACCATGCTTGAGTTTTGATGAATCAATGATGTCATATTTCGGTAGGATTGGATGATACGCCACTCATCAAGGGAAGCCCATAAGGTTATGAAGTTTGGCATCTCAATAGTCCAGATGGCTACTTTGTAAATTTTTACATTTATCAAGTGTATAATTCCAGGCAAGAGGAAAGTTACGATAAATAATTTGGTATGGAAGTGGCGTCTTTACTAGGAATGCTAGATGAGCTGCAAAAGAAAGAACTATGTTTGTGCTTCTGCGATGATAACTATATTACATGTTACGGCGGGATAAAGTTTCTCTGAGGAAGGAATTAGGAAGTAACTAGTGCAGAGACAGAAAAAAGATTACCTACGTGAGGACTGCCCCCTTAAATCCGCTAAGAAAGTACACAAACTGAAGCGGGGATTTGTAGAAGCTTAAAAGTACCCTGAAAGACCACTAGCTCATAGTAAAGAGGGCAAATCATGCAGCCGTTTCGGTGATTCAGCCATTTCACGGAATTAATCTCGTATCTGGTGTTGACATGTTCTCCAATAGCGAGAAAAAGAGAATCCTTATTTCCAGTTTCGATATTTTGTATTTAAATACTGTGCATTTATAGAGGAACAATTTGAATGGACTGAGATATCATTATCTAGTGGGTATTAAGAGAAATAAATTGCTGCCAATTTCCTCTCTAATGCTTGGTTTTATAAATTACAATCATCTGATCTTCTTTTTATTTTCTTCTATGAAATACGTTATGATAGGTACAACCTACTCGATAATTCCTCTACCAAGTATCGCAGGTGTTCCCAAGATAATTGCACTACTCGGAAACAAATAGGGTGTATGTAATGTAATGTACGGTTATGTATTGACTGCTGCACACAATTAAATGTACTTTAGTGATTAAAGGAAGCTACGAGGGGACATTATATTTTCTTCTTGATATTGAGCAGAAAAGGTCCATTGTAGATAATTTTCCAATTACGTTGAACATATTGCCGATAAAGCCCGTTTTCTATCTTAGTTACTTCAAATATTACATACTAAGAGCGTTATGAAAACTAAATATGCCAATGCATAACAATTACTGAAAAACGAGAGAAAGCCAAATGTATTTGCTTCTGGTAACATATTGCTACTGACATATGCGTATACTTTGCATTTCAAGCTCTATTAATATATTCTATAAAACTCTAATGGTAATACATATACACTATACTCAAATACACATGTATGCACTATAATTAAATTCATTGGTATTAAGTTATTTTGGGTGCCTCGGAAACTATGGAAGGCTCGAGAGGAAGTAAGTAGCCAAGGATCAAGGATCATCAAGGGTGTTTCGGGTGTCTGAATACCTCCAAAATAAAAAAAAATATGCTTTTTTTCAAAAGGATGGAAAATAAGTTTTATTTTTTCGAAAACGTTCCAGCTTGCAATTTTACCTTTGCTATTGAAAAAAAATTCTAAGTGCAAATTTCGGGATTGAAATTGTATCTATCTCAGCGAAGTTCCTCAAAATATTTACCATTCATACTGTAAAAATAGGCAACTGCGTTGCAGTATTATTCCTAATTGTAATGCCCATGAAACACACATTTTCAATAGCACAAGAAATGTTCCCTTGCTTATAAACAGAACAAAATTACGTTAATCGGACCATTATTAAGATACAATTAATTTCTCGCCATTGTTATAATAGGTTTACAGAGCGATCGAAGCAATTTCTTGCATCGTTCATCAGTAGCGAATGCTGGTGGCGAAACAATGAAATCGTACGCTAGCAGCACGCACTAGCTCGCAGCCAACCGTATTAAACTTCAGAGGTCTGACCTAAACTGCCTTTCCCTAATCTCTTTAGCAAACTTCCTTTATACCACAGATACTTCCTGCAGTTTTCTGCTCGTATTCATCTTTATCCAGCTGACCCTATCCATTCTTCGCCAAACTTCCGACTGAAATGCCTCCAACATGCTTGCTTTATTTCTTAATAGTGTATAAATTTCATTGGTTCAACGCTATTATTGGCATTAAAGCATTTAACCAATCTTTAAATTTCCTTCTTTAGTGAATATGCCAAAATTAGAATGTTAAAATGGAGAAATTGTGAAATAATGAGGCTAATTTAACCGAAAAACTCATTTATATTTTTAAGCCCAAATTCTGAATTCATGGGTTGATAATTCTACAGGAGGTGCAGTGGGAAATGCAAAGATGGTTTCCGAACGGATACCCATTTATTATTATAGCACTCTAAGATATGGCGCAGTTTAATTCGTATTTTTACATCAATATTTAAGAGGTAATGAAGAAACATCAATCTTCATATTGCGTTTGAATTTGCACTTACTATTACCAGTAATTACGTGTTTAATTATGTAATCGTAATGCTTTTGGTATTATTAACAATAAATTAATTAAAAATTAGAAACCGTGGATAGCTGTCGTTTTTTTATAAAATAATTGATTACTTAAACATTTTATAACAAAATGTATTTTCGTTTGGATTAATTTGTGATAAGTATGAATATATTCTGAGAAATATGAATCAAAGTTTTTTCTCGAAAGGTGGTGCAAAAATTAAAAGATTATTTTTCTATGAAATGATGAGAAAAAGTGGAACTAATAAGTGCGGGATATTGCAACATAAATTTACACTATATCTTTCAAGCCGACGAAAGGTCATATGATGAGTGCTCATCGTTGACCAGAACTGTAAACTAATTGCTTTTTTCCTAAGCTTTCCAAGCGGAAGCCTAAAAATTCAATGCAGTGCCGTCCCATCACCCCACATTCAGCGTGTTTTGAAGGCAACCTACATAAACTCTTTCCTCTCCTATCCAAATCCCACTTCCGCAAGCATGATGAGCGCATCTTTTTTCCGATAGTCTCACCTGCAGCCATCTGGAATCGTGCCGGAATTCACACGGAAAAGGAAAGGAAAACAACGATATTAAATAGGCATCGCGGATGTGGAAAATACTCAGCGAAGCGAAACAGGCTGACAAAAGCGTTGAAAACTCGCTCTGAGAAGAAGGAAAGTTTGTATTAAATTCACAACTTCAGTCGAGTGGGTGCGGACGGAGCCGAAGGGAATGGGCGACGAAGAAAACGGGAGAATTGTGCGAAGCCAGAAAATGAAGGGAAGGCAAGTGGAAAGGAAAATCGACAAAATGGAGCTGAGCCCACGCCAGGAGAAAAGAGCAAAATCAAAATAAGGTCCACCGAAGTGGTGGGGAGAGTGCAACAAAGTCATAGGTAGCTACAATGAAAAGATATTTTACATGAATTTATACCCTACACCACTACGTGGGTAGGGTATATTGATTTTGTCACTGCAGAAATAAAATGCATTGAAGGAGGCGTGGCAATTATGGAAAAAAACATATAGAAATGATTAGTATCACCTTACGAGTCAATCTAGCCATCTCCGTCTGTCTGTCCGTTTGTCTGTCTCTTCATACGATAACTGCCGTAAAAATTGAGATATTGAGCTGAAATATGGGTCATAAACCTTTAGTAGTCCACAGACGGCAAATGGGGTGGATCGGACCAAAATAAAATTTAAAATATTTTTTAAATAAACAAAATTGAAAGTGGTGTAGGGTATTTAAGCTTTATTATGATTAAGGCCAAAGATAATGGCATTACTAGTTTTATTCAAAATTTGGTTTCTTATTAATAAACATATCTTCTACTTTTAATAAACAAAAATATTATCTTACGCCCACGATTTGATACACGCAATCTATTATCACACGCTTTTAACTCGGTTTAGGGCATCGTTTTGAAAAGATGTGAAATGAAGAAATGAGAATTTTAAATGCAATATAAGGGATGATTAGAAATTAAAGTAAGGAACCTGATCATCATACATCTTGGGTCATTTGCAAATTCCGCAGCATCTGAATTCAATACGCGGAAATTATTTGGCATAAAGAGACAGCAATTTTCCATATCTGTACTTCGTAGTTCCAATATCATTTTGTACTTAAAATATTTAAAGAGCAAATTAATGTAAAATATGGTCATCAATTTGAATTATTGTGTGCTATAATTTCTCATGTATTGTATCAATATGTTTTTAGATAAAAAAATGTTTGGTATTGGAAATTACTTGTTAAATTAAATAGGTACGGCAAGAGAGGTTGATCACTCTATCACTGCTATGCAAAAAAGGTTGATTCTAAGGAACTGGCGTGGCATTTGAGTAATGCGGCTGGAAAAATTCATTAACATACCTCACAAACTAATCTGAACAATGTAGAGATTAATTTTTTTCTCATATAAAATAATGTAACCAGTACGGGTAGCATTTTAAAGTACCATTGAAAATATAAAGGTGGGACTCAGCATTTGTTTCGACCAAACAGTCATGACGGAGCCTCTTTAAGGAAAACGACTGCTGGCAGCCGGGAGGGGGACAAGACAGGGAAAAAGGCAGTTGGTTGAAGCGGTTGGGGGGAAATAATAGGAAAGGAATCTCGAGACTTAATCATCGGCAGCAAAGGAGGAAAAAGACGAGGGGAAAAAGGAGAGAAGAAACTGAGATAGAATGGCAGGAGAAGAATAATGAGTGATGAATAACATAGAAAAGTTACAGGACTGATTAAAGAAAATGTACGGGAATGCCCAAGAGTTTTGCAAGAGATGTAAAGTATTACGATCTTAAGTAAAACCACTCTCAATCTCTCTTCACCTTAGTCAAGCAAGTCACACAGAGAGAATGTAATAAGCTCTGTGAATGACAACTGGCTGTATTGGGAAAAGTGACTTCTTGACTGTGGATAAAGAGGTCCCAGACGAATTACTATTTTGCAAGTTCTGGTAAACGAGAGAGAGGGAGAGAGAGAAAGAAATAACGCTTGTTGTTCTTTCAAAACTGTTACATAGTAAGTGCTAACTTTTTCAATGTTAACACCACCAAGGAAGGGTGAAATGATAACATTATGGATGAGTTGGTAATTTTTATTTGCGCTGTCTGAAATATAAAGTAGATGTCTCACATGAGATCTTAGTTCTTCAAAGAATTCATTACTTCTACAGTTTTTATTTCTCATTCTGGAAACAAGTTGAACTGGTAAACCCTATTACTAAATTTCCAAACATTGCATTTAACAAATGATGTGGTACGAAGTCACTCGCACGGGTGCATTTATACCAGGGTTGAAATTAGTATATGCACCATATACACCAGGGTGTAACTGGCTAACACACCTGACCGGCAATTCGGAGATTCGGGTTCGAATCCTGGTCAAGTCAAATGATTTTTTCAATGCAAATTTCAACCTTGGTGCCTATTACTAAAGTTTCTTTTAGTAGGGCGAATTTTTAAAACAGGAGTATGTATAAAATCCGACTTTTGTGATTAAACTTATTGAAAATAATTTTAAGAAACCAATTAAAATTAGCCAACCATATTTGTATGGGATGCATATATAATTTTCTCACCTTCATATCCAACGGTCTCAAAAGTATACCTTACCTATGATGAAAATTGAACTCTAATAATAGTTATTGAATCCATTCCTGAAACTAAGACCAGAGACAAACTAATTACAAACACATTTGTTATGATTATAAGCTTGCTCGATATTACGTTGATGAATAAATATTACATTTGAAGCACAGGATTGATTGAGGAATTACGTGATGGCATACTAATACCAGCTAATCATTCCGTAAATTTGTTTAAAGAATTTATTGATAGTAATGCTTTGAATCAAAATTATTGAATCCTATATTCTACCAGATACTTTTATTCTACTGGCTGCAAGTGAAATGGGTAACTTCTCCAGCCCGCTGTTAATTATCGTTCCCGTGTCTTGTACTTGGATCTTTCCTTTTTATTTGTCACCTTCAGATCGTTCATTCGATATCTTTTACCGATTGCCAGTGATTAAAAACAAAAAGAAGGCTAAATTTCGTAATTTTGTAACTTAGACAACGTACCTCTACTGAGCCAAGAGGTTACGAGAGAGAACTTTTTTTTCAATAGCTCAAGAAAGATGAAGACTCATATTTTACTAATCGAGCACGGGTAAATTATGCGCGAGAATTCCCTAATTTTATCAAAAGGCGCGTTTTATATATCCTGATCACAGAATCGGCCACCAAATCCAGGAAATAAATTGTAATAATTTAACCGCATCCAAGCTCCATGAATTAATGCCAAGGTCAATTTAAAAGGTGAGTTTGGGAGTTTGGCGCAGAGAAAAGGGTTTTTAAAAGGTCAATGCTGGCTGACTCGCAATCGATCTGGAAGAGATTATTAGCAGTTTTTTCTTCAACCCAAAAAATTCTATTCCATGAGATCTATCAAAATGTTTCATTTTATTTTACAAGTTGAATACTAAAATGATTGAGGAAAGTCACTGGGAAAGAACTTTTTCTCTTTTTTCTCAAATTACTGCGCACAAATGGTACCCAAGTGATGGATTAAACTCTGAAAAATGAAAATCTTTCTTAGAAAATTGCATATTAACGATGTTCATTGATGATAAATACAGAAATTATATGCATAATCGAGCAAAGTAGACAAGTTAAATGTAAATAAAACGCGAGAAACTTGTCACAAAAAAAAGAATGCTTAATGGATGAATGCTATTTGAAGATGAGGACTAATGATTAAGAAGAATGAATTAATGAAGAGGACTAATTCGACAGTTGGATATAGCTTAGAGAAGTTTGAAAGATAGAAAATTTACATACATACATACATACCCATCATGCCGTTCCCTTCCGGGGGTATGTACACCTAACTCTGCTTCAAAAGTAAAAACTGCTTGAAAATTTATATTAGTTAACAGAGTTTAGGTGGTGATATGACGAAAATAAAAAAATGAAGTCATTTTGCATTTGAACGGTGATTTGAAATCAAGCGTAATTACATTTTTATTTTTTAGCAAACGAATTAAACTCATAAAAATGAATTATTTTATTGTTTCATTTTCATTTTTTCGCATTATTATTTTAGATTTATCATAAGAGATTATTAGACGCAAAGGAAAAGATGAAATACTATTCTGATAAAAATTAGGTATCAATCTCTTGTCCAAATTAAACAATTTAGGAAACAATATATTATACACGGAGAATATTTTTCAGAATAAAGTTTACTCATCTCATTAAATATTAACTCAACTGACAGTCGAGACCGAGTGCCCAAAGGAACGCTGCAATACAGAGAATACAAAGATATGTCACTATTCCTGCTAGTGAAAGTTAGCTTTCGCAACCCACTACCTTACCTACCTGGTGATACAAAACTTTATAAATTAAACACTCGGTTTTGATAATTTTTATCCAATCGTGACCAATGTATAATGTGACTTACGATACATCTTTTATATTTATATCCGTAATTCATGACGTGGCAATTGTTCTAAGTTGTCGAAGCATGAAAATCATTGAAAACCCCTTATAAGACTCCCTTTATGGCGTATGAACCGGTTAGCAGACCAGGAAGATAAACAGAAACTAGTTTATTATACTCGTAATACGGATAAGACCTAGAAAAATTAGGACTGTCGAACTCTTCTAGAGTATTGTCTATTATTTAGGCTCCTCTTTTGACGAAACGTATTCATGAGTGTATCCTTTTTAAATCCAAATTCATCATTCGATCATTAAAGTCCTTTTTTTTAAAAAACAACAAGAATACAAGCAAATTCTTTAATCAAAAGCGATTTGAACTTCAAATTTTTGCTTTGAAATTCGAGCAAGAATGAAGCAACTGAATAATCAATCCGCTGATGACCATCAATTAGGTAAAAAGAGCCACAGGTACTAATAATAGGGCATAGATTTGACTCTTTTATCATAATGAGACAGCAAAAGCTATTGCAACATTAAAAACGTTCCTTGAAGAGTTGGGGAAAGTTTACCACGTAAACAGACAAACAAGAACCACTCAGAGATAAAGATGTGATCAACCATGATATATCCTCCCTATTATGACTCAAAATACAAGTCTAAATATGTATATTGGTTGAAATTAAGTCATAAGTTACTGATTTGGAGATTTTTAATTGACAATCGCGAAATGCCATTATAAAAACGGAAGCGCTCAATGAGAGAAAACAGTACATACATATGCTCTTGGAGAGCACCGGCTTTAAAGAGTATGTTATAAACATTCTTACTACAGTTCTGGATAAAATACGTATGAAACACATTTTAAGAAGATGTTGTCAAGAACACTTTCAGGAGCCAAAGAGGAAAGAGCACTTCAGGGAACTTTGAGAAAATAGTTTAATTTAAAATGAGAAAATGCGGAGGTTAGAATTGATAAATGTTTTGCATATTCTGATCGGATTATATGAAGATCTTAAAATTGTGAAGACAGGAAGCATTCATTTCAAGTTACTGAAAATCGATAACCGAAAGTGAACGAGGTATGTAAATAAATGTTAAGGTCATAATCCCGTATTAATGCTTGGCTCCGATTCTTACTGTGACTATCGAAAAACTATAAAAATTTTTATTCTGAAAATAGTTTTTATAAAAAAAAATTTATTATAAAAATATCTTTATTCAGGTGTTCCATAGGCAATACGGACAACCGCATTTTCCCTTTAACGCCTTCTGAGTTAATTTTCCACTTTTTCTGAAACAAATTTGGGTCGACAAGTAATTAGAAACCACATCCAGGGCTTGACCACGCTCTCTGTTTTAATTACAGCTACATGACAGTGCGGGTAAGGGAAACATGGAAAGTATCACAGTGAATGTCTCCGGTGGCTCTTACTCCGGCGGCGTAACAGTGGTGGATGGCGCCCAAGGTGGGCCGGCTTGAACTGGCCCGGAATATATCTCAAAACGTAAAGAGATAAGCAAAAACGGACAAAATCATTGGTGCCAAAGCACTATCATTTTCATTTTGGAAGCAAACGAAGTTTATATTGCCTAAAAAGTCTTGCATTTAATGTCGGCGCACATTCGCTGAATGTAGAACGGATTTATGATTACGAATGATGACCCAACTTCTGCGCGTTAACTCATCCTCCTCGTGAGGATTGTAGAGGGTTAACTAATTACATTTCCCAATTTCCAAAACAATTACCCCATTGTTCACATTTATTATGTTCCCTATATCATTTAAAATATCAGGGTTCTATCGGATTACCAAGGTAATAATTTTGTTAAGAATTGGTGCGGCAAGAGAGATAATGCGCGTCTGTCGATAGTAAAATATACGCATTTGCTTTTATTTGACTGATGATTTAATTAAATTACTAAACAATAGGTCTCAGATAATTAGAGAGTCGTTTTTGAAGGAATTCACTATTTTCCAAGCTTTATACTCACGTGCTATTCCCATCAGGTCCCAATCCCACTGAATTCCAAATTCTTGGATAAATTTTATTCTTATCTTCTAGTTCATGGAGAAATGTTCACCTTTTGCCTCTTCAAGATATTTCTACTCTGACTTAATACTTCTCTTAGGTTTTTTCGTGGAATTTCCTACGAGTGTCTTTTCTTGACATATCTTATTTTTTATTGATTCTAAACGGTGATAAAAATGTTCCTATGTTTCACGTACGCCACGTAATTCCGAAGTTCCAGCAAATATCCAGCAAATGACCAAAAAGTAATGCTTCGTTGTAGAAGAGGACAACAAGATACGGAGAGCACAAACAAATCATATCGTGGCATATAACAGGATCACTCCCATCGTATGCTATGCTCATCGCTAAGGCTCACGTAGCCCATGCTAGCAGCAACGATTTGCCCGAGTGCGAAGCCGGGGAGATCTTGAATTCCACGGTAGAACGCAACCGAAAGTATTTAGTTTCAACTTTCTGTTGCCCATTTGCAGCATTGTTCCGTTACCTGATCACTATAGATAAATTGGCAATCTAAAATGGCGTGTAATTTCTTTTATAGGGAGAAAATTTAGTAGATTCACCCTTGTATTACGTAGCTTGAACATATAAAAGACAAAAGTACCGAACTGGAATGAAAGCATTTCCTGCATATATAGTCACAGCAACTCAATTAATGTATCGTGAGAAAACTCAAACGTTTTATCACGTACCTAGCTCTTTCCTGCATTAATGACGGAAACTAAGGAATCAGATTGGTTTACACAGCGTATCTTAAGCATCTCAAAAACTGGAGTAAAAACCAAAAATATAGCAAAAGAGGATAATAACGTATTTTGTCAACATAACTTGTGGGAAGATTTAAAATTGAATGAATTATATGGAATCACAGAATATTTTTAGTCCTGCATTAAAGGAGTATTACTTTAGATTTAAAATTAACTTTCAACTACAAGTTTGACAAACCAACTTCTTTTAAAGTTTCCCGTTGTTATAATTAAATGCTTACCATATAATTCCTGGATATATGAAACTTTTTCGATAGTTGTACGATTATTAAATCTTGGAAGCCGCACAGTAACGCTTCCATTACGCTATCCGACTGGAAATAGAGTGGAACTACGAAGTGTTAGTGGAATTGGAGTGGAAGTTACAAAGCGTTATTTTAAGATTTAACATACAAGTTTGATGGGGCTCCTTTCAACTAATCAAGCTACTATTATTATTATTAGGTTATTCAAGCTACAATTATGAGTGCTGAAATAAAAAAAAACTACATTGAATCAATGGTAATGTTTATTTATAACTGATGTTTTGCATCTCGCACGTATTAGGTTAATGCACTTGAAGCTTACATTTGCGTCTTTTTTCTCTCATTCCGCTCGTATTTGGTTACTTTGTAAAGGAAAGTATTCTTCTTTATTCGTATCGTTCTCTTCTGTCGCCTGACATGATAATTTGAATATATAGAGGTTTTTTTGATAGCTGATTGTAATATTTTAATTATTTTAATGACATTACATTATTTTAAATACATTTCATAATACATACGCTTCAATCTGCACCATTCTATAACGTAAAGTTTCATAGGGAGCCGCATCTTTGTACTTAACAATACTGTATTAAACATAAGACTTCCTAACAGATTAAATTCTAAATGAAGCACTCGATGGCATGAGTTTTTACATGGTTGGCATTTGGTGTGCCGCATTGAAGCATATTCGGTGTCCTGTTAATCCTTATTTACATAATCTGAGTTTGAAGAAAAATTATACTGACAGCTGCCGATGTGGTCATCTTCCGAGAAATTTCCACAAAAGCGGACAAAGGCTCCCTCATTAATTCTTAAACTCGTAAATGGTTGCGTTGTAAACGAGGGCTGGAACTTAGTCTCAGCAAATATGCTGAAACACAAAACGTTTTACCAAATAAAAGTTAATCAAGTCATATGTAAAAATTGGTCTACTTTTTTATATAAATGCGTGTAAATTAAGTTAACATTAATAAAGTAAAATATCCCATAAGATACGTCAGGCAGAGCGTGAAGAAAACACATGCAAAATATTTACGAGACTGCAAAAGAATATGATTAACAAAAGAATAAAGGAAGACTTGCGGATGAAAACGTGGAACAAGTGGTTACTTCGCCATAGTTGTGCCGCATTTAGGGTTCACCACGATTATCCAGTGCTCTGCACCGAAAGATTTATGACGCGGAATAAAATACAATTTAAATCCTCTCGCTTGGTTATATAATTCTATACATGGATTTAGAGTGGTTCCTAGCTAATAGATGCTAAAGCTAAATATGGGAGCTGCTAGTAAACAGAGGTCATAGGCTATGCTAAAATAACTTTAATTTATAATTATTTTAACCGTGAAATATATCTGAATAATTGACGTAAGAAGAGAAATATGCGATGAAGCTCTTAGTCAGCATATGGGGATAGTCCTTTTTGTAAAGGTCAACGGACAGGAATTTTTAGCAACACGCTACATTGGAGGGTTTTGTTTCCATTTTATTTGATCCCTCAAACTTAGTATTTTTTTCTTTGAAGTCCGGAAAACTATTTGAATACATATCACTGGTAAAAGCAGGGGATCTTTAGAAGAAGGAAATGACATACTGCTTTTTTCCAAATGGATATTCACTGCCCTAGTTTTTCACAGGTTGTGCTTTCTTCAGATTTCTTTGTAATACCTACAAGAATTGTCTGCTGAGGATTGGAGATTTGGTAAATTTATTCCCTCATATGGTAAGCTCCCCTGTAATTTAAGCGAATGTAGCTCAAGTCTGGTCGCCAATTGTAGGCTTCGGTGGGAAACTCTACCCCGATGCTCAGTGATGTCTATATATGGAACCAAGATTTACATAATTTTCCACCGATTCAAAATCGCCGACGCGTTTAACTTTAACGTTTCCCTTGCATTCACCGCATTGCTTCTCACGCCCCCTCACAATCGCCCCCGCTATAATTCCATTACGAATGACTGCCTACATTTCATCCGCGAATATTGGTGTCACATTTTGTTTAACCTCGCCTATAATCTGAGAGGCGTTAAAGCCACATTACATTTAAAAAAGGAATTTCTTTCGGAATGTGTGGCTAAAAATGCCTCCAAACTCAATGAAAAGACAAAATTTCAAAATCATTCCAATATAAAATTAAAACTTAGATTATTCTTTACTTATATTCTATAGACTAGTAAAGAACACTAGATACTCAGAGGCTAAACTCTAGGCTTAGTTTGATAGATAAATTTAGAACTGGTGTGTTACAGAGCGACATTTTCAATATATTCGAATATTTTCATGGCGCTTCACTGCATCTATAGGTTTCACAGAAGCCATAAATAAGAGATATACATTGCCGAACAGATTGGTAAAAAAACTCATTTTTTCCGCTCAGAATTAGTGACCATAGTATTAACTGAGCTCTACTAAATACACTCCCATAATAAACGTCACACATGAACCTCCCAAAAGCTTATCCCTTACATCTTTACTTGACTGGTGTCCTAACACCCCCTGCCACATGCCCATGCGGAGGATCACCGCATGTATGTAGATGTAATGTAAATGTTAATGCTGCATTTTAGTCATGAGTGTTAACCAAGTGGATGGGAGACGAATCAATGTAGATTAATTTTGGCTACAAATATTGATTTGTTTATTCATTAGATTACCTACTGAAGTTCACGAGGGGGGAGAGAATATTAGACATGATCAATGAAGAGACCAACGTAACTCCAACTTTTTGTTCATCGTTTATGTAAATGGTTTTAACTGTGAAAAATAGATAAACGATATCTAACTTAACAGCATATACGTAGTTCAAAATATTTTGTAGTTCTATACTTAAGAATTCTAACTTCGTTTGAGTAAAATTCCACAATAACTCATTTGAGTACAATTCAACAATAATAGGGTACAACAACCCTTGAATATTGTTTTTCAAGGTTTTTACTACTTACATATTAGAAGGTATCAATTTGCTGCCGGTGTAGACACAAAATGTCAAGGCCTATTAGTCCTCAAGGAATCCCTGTAAATCAAAATGTATTATTAGCAATAAACTGGAAAAAATTTCCTTCTATATGCATGATGATGCTATAATAATAAATTTATTTCAGTGTAATTATAAATAATTTTTCGCCGAGATTACTGTGTTTAAGAAAGCCATAAACCCATTTGCATATGTATCAGGAAAATGCCTATTTTTTAAATTTTGGGGAAACATGGGTAAATTTTGGGTTAACAGAGATAATATGGTACGTTGATATACGTCGGGTATACATGGGGTAGGAATACGTCGGTTTACGAACCCACCAAAACTTGTCCTACAAAGTTTAAAATTTTGAAAAGCATATAGCGCATAATGTTAAAAACTATTATTGTTTTATTACGATATTTTTTTAACGAAAAGAGGAGTCTTTTCAAATTTCTCCTTCATAGAAAATTTCATAGTTTCAAATAATTTTACGGAAATATTTACTGACGTTTTTCACTAAAATTTTGACAAAATCATGTAATAATTAATCTCAAAAATCCACCAAATACTTTTAATTAATCTATTTCAATTGTTTCTGGAGATTTAACTATCGTAATTAATGTCACAAGTAAGTCATCATCGTAATCCATGTTATAAATCAGTTGAAATTTTAATACCCAAGTTTTGTAACTTTTGTTTTACGATATCTATCACTTCCTATTTGTTATCATGGAGCATTTTTACAGATGATTCAAGCTATATTTTCCTGAATCGTACTGTAAAGTCTGAAACAGAGTGTCTTTTTCCGAGAATTAATAAAGTTGTAGACTGTATAAATCTAATCTATTCAAAAGTATATAAAATATCGTATTTCAGGGTGGTTTACACCCTTCGGAATATATTTCATTCGCCTAGTTTTAATGCCGCAAAGCACTGGTGGTTCCTCAAAGGTGGCTTGCTTGCTATTGGCTGAAACGCCTTTCATCTCTCCCGCGTCCCCACTTATTCAGGAATATCTCTCTCCCTGATCCCATATCCCTACCCTACCCTCTCCCGTCTTCCCTCACCCCTCCTGCTGCTCCAATCACCCCAAGGACGACGCGGGCGTAAACACACGTTTCGACCCCTCCACCCCACGGAATGAAATCTTCCGGTGAACTCGCCCCCCGTCCCCACCAATCCACCCCTCCCTTCTCGCCCGACCACTTCCCATAACACCTACCCACCCGGTCCGTCAATGTAAATGTATGAGTATTCCGTTAAAACGCCTCTCCTCCTCCCCTCTCGTCTCCTTCCCCTTTTACACCTTCCCCTCTCTCCCCGCTTTGCCCAACTCGGGCTCTCGACTGGCCCGAGTCGACTCAGTCCGTGACGGGAGTTCGGGGCGTGCGGGACAGAATCTCCGGCGCCTGGGCGGTCCCATCGGTGACGGCTTTCGGTGTTTGTTCCATCACTCCGCCACCGGCTTGGCGGGCGGTTGGGAATCCGCCGACGGCAGAGATTTGTAAACGGTCGAGGGTCTGCGGGATTCCCTGCCGTGAAATGATTCCTTGACTATCGTCAAATTGTTCAGCTATCAACTCCTGCTAGGTGTTTTCGTGTAGGGAGTTCGTGGTGCTGGCACGGACGCTTGCCTTGCCCACTTCCTCGCCTACCGCTGGAAGAAGAGCGGCGAGACAATGGGCTGATCTAACACGAGCGTGTGATTTATTGTGACTGACGTGAATTCATCATCATTCATCCCAAGAAAGTTTCAATGAAAAATGCCGGGCGAATCCTTCAAGGGATGTTGTTCGAATAATCTAGAGTGAAAGTGCAGTGAATTAGTGACCTTCAATGTGAAAAGAGAAAAATATGGAGAATTGACGCAGTTGACGCTGAGATTAGAGATTTAAGTGTTCCTAACATTACCTAATTTGCCCTCCTCCACTTATCAGTGAAACATTATGGTGAAGAAAAAATACGTGTTTAATTTCTCATTGTTGCGTCTTGAACGGAAACTTGGCAGGGATGTAACTATCGACTAATAGTTTCTTAGGCCTCATCTAAATAGGAACAGATGACCATTTAACTCTAAAAATGCTTTGAATTAAGGTGATTTAAATATGGAATATCATAGAGAGCTATTTACCACCTTTGAATGAATATAAGAAATTTTGGGAACACACTATATTCATCGCATGGAAATCGGCGTGCGCACTGTCGAGTGCTTCATTTCTCATGCATAGAGATTAGCTATATTTAGGCATTTAATTGGCTCTTTTTGACAGTCATCTGCATTTCAGTCAGCGTTTGCGTGTTCTTCCCTTTAAATTTTTCGTGAGATATACGAAGAAAAATTATGTAAGTAAAGACGCAATCACGATATTTTCGTACCTCCTGTCTTTCACGTTACTACCCTTTGCTAGTCTTCCGTGATCAGGTTGCAATTTGTATTTTAGCCTTAGTTTGTACATAATTGTACCATTTTAACAGTGTCTCTGAGCATTTAAATTGTTGAAGAGAGTCAAAGAATGTCTGTCAGCAACAGGTTGAGGTGGAAGATGAAGTGAGCAGATTGTGAATGTGAATTTCCCTCAGAAAAATTGTAGCATTTTCTCTTATCATTAAGACGAACAACTATTCTCGACCAGCACATTGGATTCTTGAGGAATGGTCTTCTAAAGTTCTAGTTACAGATAGCTTTCTTCCCAGCGTTAGTGTCTTCAATTTCGAATTCGAACAACTCCTTGAACGATATGATGCAAATACCTATTTATATGGACTGAAATATCATTTTCTTACTTCAAAGTTTGTGTAAAATAGATAACATATTAATGTAAAATAATAAAATATCAAGTAAGCAAAAGATTATAGAGATAAATCTACGGGCATGTTATGCTCAAAAGATTCATTAATAAGTTGTGAATTTTTAGGAAATCGAATCTGTGACGTTTCAATGCTTATAGTTGTCAAAAAATTGTTCTAAACTTAAAGAAAAGTTTACATTTTCCTGTTTGTTAAAGTTGCTCAATATATCCTTCTTAATGGTTGAGAATCGATGTTGTTCGTAGCAAAGTATCATCAGTGTCTTGTGAATATTATATGATGTGATATTGATGCAAGGAATAGTTTATGTGGTGTGAAATTTTTGGCGTAGAGTGGCTATGTCGAATTCACCTTCTGTGAATTTATCATACACAATTTCGTGAGGCCACTTACCGTGGACCTTCCAGAACACACGGAGCGGCGAAACCTTTTTAAAGGGGAACGCAGGGAGATTTCCTAGATTGCGCGTGGTGATCTTATCGGAGGCAGTTCGCGCCGAGATGTCCCCGACCCATGGGTCATCTTCGGGCAGTCGTGGGCGGCTCGTCGTCCTCGTGGTTCTTCTCGCCTCGCTGCTACACCTCTGTCTCCCGCAGGAGGCGGCACCATCGTCCGAGGAAGAGGACGAAGTGGATGATCTCATGATGATGGAGGAGGAGGAGGAAGACGAGGAGGAGGCGTGGGAGGATGAGGACGATTGGGGAGTGGACGAGGAGGAGGAAGAGGGAGGGGAAACGGGGGGCGGTGGTGGAGGAGGAGGGAACAACAACAGCTGGCCGGAGGAAGAGGACGGCGCGGCCGCGTGGAATTCGGAGAACGACGAGGACGCCGACGACGCTCCAGGTAAGCGAGTCGCTCTCCTCTTTAAAGAATCAAATTTCCCCTTTGTTCTGTAGTACGAACCGACCGGGAAGGAAGAGACTTGGCCTGCTCAAGAGCTGTGGGCCGGTCCTATTTGTTGCCCTGCGGCAGCTCGACCACCTCCGGTGCTCATCAGTATTTTACTAAGGCAAAATGTACCGAGTGGGGTTATGTCCGGTATATTGATAGTCTTGTCAATAATAACGAAGACAACCATCCGGACGTAAGCCAACATAGAACCCTCTACAAAATAATAATTTTTGAGATCATTATTTTTCTAATTAAAAACACCGCGGACGTTACTGGAAGTTGGTTCTTCTGGTTTCAATAGAAGACCTTTTTGGTGGGATGTAATTGTTTTTGTTAAATATGTCGCATTCATCCACATCAAGACTGCAAAATTTAAGGCACCATGCATTGATTTTAAAGTTTTGTTAGTCTGAACTTATCTTTTATATCACGTTTACCTTTGATCGAACCTACGGTGATACTTGAGCCCACTTGAGCGGATTTTGATTTAATTAAATCTCATCGCAAACATTTTCTCATCCATTGATATTTTGGATTCGTATGTTGTCCCTTTCGCGATCTCCTTTATATCTGCTCATCCCATGAGCACGAGAAAAAATAATACTGCCGTCACCACTCGTGTCTCTATGGGAGAGAGATGAGAAATTATAGGACCCACGATCTGCCAACCATTTCCTCTCCTTAAACGTTCATGATGATTTGCCAAGCGAAGAAAACTAGTTAGTCAATAATAATATTTTATTCGGAAATTATGACTTTCTTCCAATTTACAATCGTAACTTAATTCGTTAAAGTTACGCTGGAAGGCATCATCTTCAGTGTACTTCATGCTGAAAGTGCTTCAGTTGTTTTTACTCTATGCACATCACTGCAAACGCGACATGTCGGGCAGTCAGATATAAGCGCTTCATGTACACCCCTGATGAAGTTCTTTATGATGTCAATTGACTTGGAACTATCAAACTGGCTAGTTGGCCTGGCCATCAATAAGGTGATCGTGTGTCGAAATCCAGACAAGTCAAATGATTTTTTCGACACATGTTTTATTCATTTGGTGTAATTAATATGTTATTATCTCGAATAAGCCTGCTGAAACCCCCTCATCCATGAATCTGATATTACATTGGTCTTGTAGAAATTGTTTCAGGCAATCATTAATTTCTTTGTTAACTTTGTTAGCATGCTTTTAATTAATTTAAAAAAATCACTAGTGTGTGATTCTCATATAAATGTTGGACGCTTTGGTTTATTTTACAAATTCATCTCGCTAGCCAACTTTTCAATGATTTACATCATTTACCCGTCACAAAACCTCAACGCTTTCTAAGACTGTTACATTGTGAAAAACTAAATAAATTGCTGATTAAATGCTGGTTTTGGGGGTTGAAATATTTTTAATATATGACAAAAATTCAGTAGGGATCATAAAGTTGGGTTGCCTACTTTCCCTGAGCGACCAACATCTATCGTTAATGTCTACGTCTATTTTCATTATTCAGAACATTGAATCATATAGAGTAGCGGTTTACAACATGCTGTACGCGTTTCCTTGATGGATGGTTCAGGGTCCTCAGAAAAATATGTAGAATTCCCGAAATGTGGCAAGTATAATCCCTCGCTTTAAGTCTCCACTCTCATTAGACTACAAAGATGCACGCTGATAGCATGCGGGCTACGGAGGCGTACGCAAGTGGAAAAAGGTCGGAAGCCACTGTGATGGACGGTGAAAGGTAATTAACGCCATCAGTGTTGTTCTACTTGAATAACTGTGTCATGGTTTCTTGCGGTCAACGTTTTATTTTCGCCATAGTTATCTAAATAGTGTTTGATACAAATAATTATAATGAAATTTTAGTATTTTATTGTGATTTTTTTGTAGAAAATTATACTCTTATGGTGGAGAAATGAAATATTCTTGCACCATGGTTCATGACTTGGAGGCATTGAATGAGTAATTTACAAAGCATTATTCTTAATTTTGCTTAATATATCCTAGTTATCATAAATATCGCTAATTGTGCTCCAGTAAATATTATTGAGAATTGGTAGATAAAAACGCAGGCAAGCATGTGACAACATATATAAACGATGCTAGTTTGAATAGTAACCAGGATTCACCTACCATTTTATAATCGCGGAAGCTAAATGTATGTTAAAAATTAAACGTATAAATGAATGAATGGTCTTGTGCTGGGGCGGATCCGGGTTAAGACAATATAAAAGAGTTGCCTCTTTTCAGAGATGCAGAGATGCCCGTCATTAGGAATGTTCATCGCAAATAGTTCAACGATATCGGGAGTAGACTGATAGATCTGAATTTTTTTCTGGTTTTTGCGCATTGCCACCACATTGCTCAGGATTCCTAAATGCCCCGGCGATTTTCGAGGATATTCCAACGCCGAATGTCGAGGAGGAGAAAGCAATTCCATTTGCTCTGACATTTGAAAGACAGAAGGGAGTTGGAGATGAAGTGTGGCCCGTTCCCACCCACGTAGGACAATAGAAATGGGTCTCAAGTAATGACGGTTAGCATGAATGTAATGAGCGTTTAATAATTATTTTTTATGGATAAAAAGCTTGCAAAGTTTTTCCTGGATACATTTTTACTCAACTTATGACAAAAATAAACATTGCATGCGACTTAATTAATTGTAATCACCGTTTGAAATAGTAGCTGGTACCGTGCAAGGAGCTCTGCTTTTTGGAGGAATTATAGAGAATAACATATTTTTTGCAGAATATTTTCTTCCGTCACTCTTAGGCTATTAATGATAACAAATAATGTAAGGATTGTAAATATACCAGCAAATTAATTTTTTCCGAACTTTCTCGATGATGATTATATGTGGTTGAAATTTAGACATGTGCCTAAGTTGTACGGATTATTTGTTATTTGTTTAAGTTAGTGCGTACTTTTATTGTGTACAGTGCCTAAATTTTGCCCTGAAGTTACATATTATTAATATATTAATGATGAGGGACTAAAATCAAGTCCCTTAGGTCCCTAATATCATGTATCCTTGTAAGGCATATTAAGAAAATGGGTTAGAAATACCGTTGGCTGACATATGGTACAATTCATGTCGTAAACTGCTTATAAGGTACGAATTGCGTATGACGACAAGGAAAGAAAGAAGACATTTATAGTGTCTCATGCTCCACATTCCCAATTTCGGACCGTAGAATTTATAAAATGTGTCATGATGACAGGGGAAGTTATTTATTTCGTTGGAGTATACGATCGTACGATATTTAAAAAAAATAGTTTTTACAAAGACTAGTTATTTCAAAAATGAACAAAATTGCGAAAATGAGGTTCCTTGATCCGGATTTTTAAATTTTCAAATCAAAGATAGGTCGGCAATAGATACCCTTATTTACACCAATCTCTCAATGCATGAGATATTTGCAATGTCAAAAAATATGAGGGATTGGCCATAAAATATTTACATTTCTAATTCCATTCTAAAGTCATTCCATAGGAATTCAGCAGAAACCCGACAAATGGAACTCCGATAAACGGAACCCATGATTATCAAAACCATCTACAAGCACCGCAAGAGATGTAGCATCCCCCAGGTGTTGCGATTAATAATGCGCGGATGAAATTTATCATCGTTTTAAGAAGTAGGTTTTTCATAAATTTTGAATATCAACCATCAATTGCCCGGAAAGAAACGGGTTTTGAGAAACGTTCCCATCCCCAATATTTTGGTTAAAAAAGTTCCACTGCTTTTTGCATGCAGCGTTAGATAATCGCAATAAATAGATAATATATTATTTTAGTTTTTAATTTTGCTAAGATGTCACAAAGCTTCAACCCAGTCCTCATTGAAAATAGTGCTGCATTGTGCTGGGAGTAACGTCTAAAGCACGCTATTATGGGTATTTTTTTAAAGGAATGAAATATCAAAGAAAGATAGTATATTTTTAACCATTCATTGGAGTGGAGTTCATGGTGTGTCGACGGATGAGAAGGAGGATTACGGAGGAAGAAGAGAAGGGTGGAGCTGAAGAGAGAAAGCGCGGGAGATGTGGAAATGTGGAAGTGGCAGGTGCGTAGGAAGAGGAAAGGCTGGGAACTCGCCCGGCGGGTGGACGAACTTCTACGCGATTGATCCTCCCTCCTCTGTTACAACGAATAGATATTTCAAGGGAGAGGATAAAACGTGGAGGCGTTGTTCTAGGTTCTTCTCTTTTTTGATGCATTTAATGTTTTCTCTCTCATTTTTATTAGCTTTTCCGCCAACCCTGACATGGTCCTTGTCCTGTCAGTCAGGTCATTAGGGATGCTTTTGTTTTATAGGATCCTTTATAATTTCAAGTGTGTTTCCCAATAAATTCAAAATTCCTTGTACGAAACTCATTATCAATATGTGAATTTTAATGATATTGGTGCAAAGAAATGAAAACAGAATGTGTGCATCCATGCTAATAATTTCAATTTTGTCTCATATTTGTCTGCGAATGTTTTAAAATCACATATATTCTATTTGGAAGATTTTTAGCCAATTTGATTGAGAGTAAAATATCTAAACAGGATGTTTGAATTTTGCGGTAAGGTTTTCAAGAATGTTTTAAGGAATTTTATATATTTTCCTGCTGATTTGGAAATGGATAACAACGGGTAACTAATTAAGAGAAATATTGATTAACAGTAAATGTTTACTTTTAATAATATTTCCTTATTATTTGTTCCAACACCAACACAAGCGTGTACGCGTAAATTAGTACAGTTTACCAATAAATTAGCGAGAAGTTTTCTTAGTATAATACACCAGTTCAGTAGGAATGGCTCATTATGGCGGTGGAAGCCACAAAACTTCCAAAACTAGTATAATACACCAGTTCAGTAGGAATGGCTCATTATGGCGGTGGAAGCCACAAAACTTTCAAAACTTACGCCCACCCCTGGACACAAAAATATTTTTAGCGTAGTTGATATTCGTAAGTGGAAAGAGATTACTATGAAATGACGTATATTTCTCTGCTTCTGTTTTAAAACATTTTGACATTCCCATCTTTTTGATTCCCATATTTTTAAGGAGCTGAAATAGAAAGATAATAAGGATCAATTAATGGAGATTATCTCTTGCATAGAAGGCTAAATACAGATTTATTTTCAAA
Source organism: Ceriagrion tenellum (assembly GCA_963169105.1). NCBI lineage: Eukaryota > Metazoa > Arthropoda > Insecta > Odonata > Coenagrionidae > Ceriagrion > Ceriagrion tenellum. The sequence goes on from OY720640.1 coordinate 38,209,865, forward strand.
GTGATCTTTTTTCAATATGCCAGATTGCCTTCAGTGCAATATTAAGGAGAACATTCACTATTTGAACATACATTCATATGAATTATTTTTTTCCTAGATTTGATCCATTTGAGTTTATCAAAAGAGACTAATATTATTTTTCGCTGTGATTTACTTGTTCAATTCTAAACCATATATTTTGGTCGCAGATCCTACCCAGAATTTTAACTAAATCAATTTTTTTCTATTCATCTTTTATATTTTCTGTCCTAACTAGTACCACTTCTATTTTCGCTTAGCTTATTATCCTATTTTTTCACATTCTTTAATTTCAATTTGTATCAATTGAGAGTTACATCTCTGCCTAAGGCCGCAAAAGCCCCCCGAAGGGTGTGCTAATTTAAAAAAATTCCCCTATGTTCGCCCAATCTTGATAAAGAAAATTAGGAACGTACTGTCTTTGCTGTGATTACTTGCAACTGTGGTTTTTTAACCACATTTTTGTTATGTCAACTAATTAATTTCTACAACTGACCTTAAATGTCTCCTCACTTATTTCACTTCCATATTTTCTCTTCACTAACTTCATTTTTTCTCTTCACCTATTACTCATTTAGAATCCCATTTCAATTTGATTCGCACACGGATATTTTATAATCTTATGCATACGTTATTATCTGCCATTAACGTCCTTCTCACTATAACAACTTAAAAACATCTAGTACAAATACAACTAAATCTGTTCTACCTAATTGTAATCAAACAAATTCACCAGAATTTTTATATTTGATATTTGTATTTAATAATTTTATTTGAGAACTTTTTCGATTCATTTCAATCACGAATTTGCGTTTCCAATACTATTTGTTATATTAAACCATAAAGAGATATCTAGTTGTAAAAGTAATTTCTATAAAGCCTAAGTTGCTTTATGTCTAAGAAGTTTGTTTTTTCTGTATCTGAGATGTGTGTAAAGTACCTTGTGTATCACGTGAAAAGTACTCATTTGCAATACTTTGCATTCACTTAATTGTGCTCATCTTACTCTTGAAGTTGAGAAAGAGTAATTTTCGTGATAGAAAAAGGGAAATTTTTCAGACGTGAATGCGTAGTTGTGTGAAATGTTTAAGTCATGCTAGAGGGAGGAATTTTTTTGTTTGTAAACAAAAAATGAATACTCTCCATATTACCCTAAAAGCGAAAATCAATTAGGGGGATTTATTTTTCTGTTTCATTAGTCTAAAACTTCTCCCGTTATGGATTTTTAATTAATTAGATATCGATTTTTCTCTCCTCACTCACTTTCTTCTCGCCAAAACTTTATGCATTTTTAATGGGGAGTCACATTAGCGTCCTCATACATTCAGAGCGCCGTTAATCCATTGTGCATACTTAAGTTATCCTAAAGCGATAATTGTTTGGAGATATCACAAGGCGAATTTTTCACTGCCGTCTGTTTTTGCAATCTACATCCCCATTTGGTATCCGTAATAGCCCTCTCGCGAAAATGAGCAGGAATCTCCCCTCCGCTGCCATGTCAAGCCCTCCCTTGTTCACAAAAACTCATCAAGTGGGCCTTATCCACTCCCATTTTAACACCTCCTCCCATTTTCCGCATGCTCCGAAATCCAAAGATTCGCCACGGCCTTATCTCTGAACATCGTTCTCATAATTTGCGCCTATCCGCGAGTAAAATTACATCAACGACCGCTCTACTTGTCACCCTCCGAATTTTACCATCTTTTCTAGGCCACAACAATCGGTTTCCTGGCCCGCTTTTATCATCCTTCAGTCTCTATGAACCATCCCACTGAATGCGTTTATCCGTTTGGTGGGGTGAAGAAAGGTGTATTCATGAAAATGTCTTATCTTTTTCTCTCTCTGGAGTGGTTCAGTTACCACGAGCTGAACACGCCTCTTATAGTCTTAAATAATGTCAGCAAATGTAATTTTCTTCAAATGAAACTAGGGGGAAAAAGTCAAGGATTTATTTTGAGCTTCAATTTGTGTGACAGCCAGCGTATTTAAACATTAAATCCCTCCTGAAAAATGTTTTGCTAATTTAAGTTTAGTTCCATTTCATTTCATCATTAAAATTTTAAATTATTACATTTCTTTAATCTTCATGAGACTTCGGGAAAATGAGATTTTATGTATTATGTGAACTTTGCGTTAAATGCTCATACTTCTCCATTTTCTTGAGCAGTCCAACCATTCAATTTTACCTTAAGAAAAAACTAACTAACTTGTATGATTATTAGTTTCAATTGGCTTAAGAATATACCCGCGAGAATAAAACAAAGTTGAAGAGGAGTATTTATTTCAAAACACAAAATTTCCGTTTTGCTTTGAACGATGTAGCTTTTTGCTAAATATCATCATTTTTACTTTTTGCTATCGATGATTGACAACGGTGAGAAAAAAGTAAGCTTACGTGCAAACCCTCGAAGTAACCCTTATGCAGATGTCTATTCCACATACATACATGCAGCCAAAAACTAACCGATGAAAATGTCTCAGGCATCAAATTTAGGGGTTTTTAAAAATATCAAATATTAACCTTAATCCGGGCGCGCCCTCTATCGTAGCGCCGGTGTGCGCGCGGCGGTAATTTACCGCCTTTTTTCCGTCTTTTTTGTTCATTTCTTCATCGTGAATCAGTATCGTTTGTATCAACCCGATAAGTAAAATTAGTACACATGCGTAAATGTTAGAACTAGAGAACGTTTGACGATTACTGAGACGAAAGACCGGTCGAGTTAAGCTAGGAATATTCTGGCATCTAGTGTCATAATGAGTAACTGGAGAATGCATGTCCCTATTAACCTCCAGCATACCATCTTGCAAAAGTTGCGCGTGCTTGTAAGAATGAAGCAGTAAACTACTGCCCGCGCGCACGGATAAAGGTTAATTACTTTTTATGATATTGCATCATTTGAATGCATAGATTCTTGACTAATATCGCGAATTGGCCCAACTTTAGTAAATTCGTGTTTAACCCGACCAAAATGGTCAGTCTTACATTTGACCTCTCTCAAACGATTGCACTGAGTAACCTTTCTTATTTTCTCCGACTCCTCCGCTTTTCGCTCCTCCACAGCGAAGTTTTCTGAAGTTCGGCACACCAGCTATTCGATCTGTATAATGAATATTGTATATTTATCATACTTACGCTATAGCTCTCATCTGTAGTTCACTATAAATGAGTAAGATCGCATGTAGCTAGGAACAAAATGGTATTTAAGACTACCTGAAAGACATATTTTAGCATTTAGAAGATCTTATAAATCACATAATCAACTCATGACTATGTTCCATTCGTGTCATTCCATGTTCCATAAGTATCGTAAGGAGGGACAAAATCAGCGTTAAGGCAAAAATAAGCATTCGCTGATGGCACTCGGAAGAAGTCAGAGGTTTAAGCCATAAAACGAGACTTGGCCCCAAATGAAAGAATTCAGATCTGGATTCATTATCTCGAAGCTTAGATTTACTTTTGCTAGGGGAAGAAAAATATAAACTTGTGTTCTGCCACTGATGTAATTTATTACCCGTCGGCTACTTTTGTATGCATCATCTATTTTTTACCGAATTAAAATTCAAAATTATCTTTTGTTTTTCGTTTAATCGTCCAACAGCTCCTTTCCTGTTCTTTTTTCCGATCTCACTGCCGCATCTCGGCCTCTACGCTGGCTCAATATTCCAACCACGCCCACTCCTACCTTCCCCCTATAACACCTTTTCTGCCCTCCCCCCTTTTCACCTTCCAAAGCGCATTCAATTTCGGATATCGCCTTTTGGGCCCACATTCAAAACCCCACGATATCTCAAGCCATCCGGGTGCGTGCGATAGCGAAACTTAAATTCAACCTCTTCCATTGTTGCGAACCCTGGTTTTCCCCTCCTCCGCAGCCCCCGCCTTGGCATAACACAGCCTTGCTGACATCCACTTCCCTGAATCCGTTTGCACTACGTATTACAATCTCCATACTCCATCCCTCTTGCAAGCCTAAGGATTCCTGTCCTCCATGTTTTTTCCTTGTTGTCCCGTACCCTTTTCTCGCCAATGACCATTCTTCATTCCTCTCTTTCCTTTTTCTCCCGCCAAGATGTCCTACCCACCGAATCCATCTATAGCACTTGTTAAAATATTATCTTTTCCTGCGTATTTCCTTTGAGCCGGATCACTGACGCGCATTCGACGCGGTGCGGTTCTGGTTGGGTGCGAAATGGGACAGACACCCGAGTAGAAGTGAAGGACGGGAAGGTCGGAGCAATCTATGAGTGGAGCCTTTCCAACACTTGACTCCCTCGTGACCCATTATATTCTTCGAATTAATCTCCATAGCGCGCCGCAGAAGTATTGATATCGTTTTATTCGAGGCACTTCATTGCACATTCTAATGTATTCTCATAATGCACTGAAAATTTGCGTTTTATTAAGCAGTAAATTGCAAGAACATATGCGAAAATACGTGAACGTTGAGAAAGAGACCCTATTCTACTTCCGTGCCCGCGTTCTTGCAATTTCTCTTCAATAAATTGTACTAGGCCGTCGTATAGAACTTCTTTCAGTGGATTGAAGCGAGAGAAATGCGGCTAAAAAGGACTAACGTTTTATAACTCATCGCACTTGTTCTTGTCCAATTTTTCGAGATTGTGATGACCAAGGCCGACCAAAACAATCAGCAAGAATTGAGCTGTATATCTGCACAGTTTTGTTCTCTTCCACATCTGGCTGACTATGGTTGGTAGAGTCACAAGCGTGTTAGATCGAGTTCTTCAATTTGAATGGATTTACATATCTGATTGTTACTCATTCCTACCTCTACTCTTGTGCTTTCCTGCCTTCTTCTAAAGTTTCTAAATTTGAAGGAATATTTTGTATGTTCCAGTTTACACGCCTCATGATATCACCTTCGCAGTCGCCCCGCTTTGACACTGGTGACGCGTATTGGCGAATCATCCTGATTCTCGAAATGCATGCATTGGCAGAAATTAAAAGGGTTTTCTGACTGACTCTCCGCACTAAGGGACATATATTTCAACGTTTTTTGTTATTGCGAGTATTTCTTAGACCATCTCTCGGACTCGTCCACTGCGTATTGCCTTAAACATTTTCTAGAGCTATACTCAACGTTTCGAGGCTACCCTTACTTTGACAAGGGCCACTCAACTCCATACTGATCAAATCATTACAAGCCTGATACCATAACACTGCTTGAGTTCGATCCACTTTTAAACAGCTTCGTTATGTACGCTTTCCTTCAAACTTTTTTCAATATATTGCATCTCTTTTGTAAGTAGTCTAATTTTCCGGCACACACGTGTCAAGGTGGGACGTAGAAAAGACGAGGTTTAAGTGAAATTACATCTATATTTACATAATACCCTGCAAGCCACCGCATGGGCGTGTGTCAGGGGGTGTTTAGTCACCAGCCGTGTAAACATAAGTTTTTGGGACATGAAATGAAATATGTATTATAGGGGTGTGTTTAGTGGCACTCAGTTTTTATTGTGGTTGCTTATTGTGCGCAAAAAGAACGAGTTTTGGTATCTTTTCGGCAGTGTATCTCTCTTATTTTATCGCATCTGTCAGGCCTAGATATGTAGTGAGGAGTCATGATTATATTCTTTGTGTCGCTTTGAAAAGTATCAGTTCTGGATTTCTCAAGCAACCTAAGCCTACCGTGTAGCCTCCGAGTCTCTAGGGGCTCCCACCTTAATCCCTCTAAAAGTTGTGAGACACTATGTGTACGCTCTTTGCAGATTTTAACGAAGTACTATTCTTTGTATTTTGTTAATTTTTTTACAGAGGGTAAAAGAGGGAGGCAACGAGAGAAACTGAGGAATGGGAAAAATACCGCCACAAAGAAAGACACGAGGCGCTCACACGCAAGGCGAATGGTTAAAATCACCCCTCGCTATGACTTTACTGGAAGCCTTATCTTGAGGCATCATTGTTTAACACCTCGAAAAGAAAGGGAGACGAAACAGCAGGGAAAGGTGAGGCATCTCACTTCTCGAAGCACTTCTGTTGGTGGCTATTAGAAAGGTTTTCTGACTGATCGTCCACTCACGTCCACCAGTTTCCTCCCCAGTTTCGAGTAGGTATTTTTAGTTCTTTAGAGACATTTCCAACGTCTAACCACTGCCTTGTGAAGGGGTACTTTTGCGAGAGCTATACAAAAACCCTTTCGGACACTAGTAAAGTGCAAATAGAGCACACTGGGTGGCGATGGTGGAGAAGCAGGTTTGCTGGCTGTGAATCTGATACAATCAGGGTTAGATCGTCTCTTCGTCTAAGATTTGCAATAGGTAAATGGTTGTAGTATCTTTGGTAAGATATTTAGCATGGAGGTCGGTGCGGGATAATTTGCTGCTGCTTTTAGGGCTTAGATATCGAATTCTATTAAAGAATACGAAGGACTCGGGATTTTATAATCGTAAGTCATATATTAGACTGAGGTACGCGAGAAAGCACAGCAGGCACCGTAGATTCATAGCGGGGAGTGCTTGCGACCCATTTCACGATTGTGAGAATGCAGCCCAAACGTTGAAAATATATATGAAATTACTGATTGCTATGCACTGTTAGATGACACGCGTCTAAGAGTGCATAGCAATACTGCCACTTGCATCCGACTTTGTTTACCCCTTAAAGTTTTCCGTAATGTGGTTACTTCTCAAATTTTGGATTAATCGTTCACCTTTTAACGTGATCAATAAATAGGTATAATTTACCGCCCTCTATGATGGTGGCATCATATCTTCAATTGATGATTCATCCTTGCAAAATCGTAAACTAACTGGTGGTGCTTTCAACTTTGATGTATGTCAATCGTTGAATAAATGTTGGCAATAATTGTCAAGAGTAAGTTTAAAATTCCCATATTGTCAAAGTTACAAGTATGACTGAAGGGGATCAGGTTGGTGTAGTCGCTAGAGTGGCGGATGTTTTTCAGAGGAACCCGATCCCTACTTGAGTGTCTTGTGGAGGGCACTTTAAGTATAGTACTCCGTCTGTCGGATGAGATGTCAACCGTGGTCCCCTTGGCGCCTTTCATTAAGAGCAGGCTAATGCCGACGACGGGTTTCTATCCACCCTTCCTCCCTTACCTATCCCCTATGGTGCAAATGACCTTAGCTGTCGGTCGCCTCCCCAAATATTCAATCCAATCCAAGTAAGACTAAATGCTATAGTTTTCTAGCTGAGAGCTGAAATTGAAGGTGAGTGATCCGAAAAGCTGCCTGACTCTATTCTCATCCCATAGGTTTTGATATAATTTCCTTTTTGGAGAAAATCGCTTATTTAAACTCCTCTGAAGACTGAAGATGTATTGGATTCGGTTATAATTTTAAAAGATACCTCACAATTTTTTTTCATATCAGCTTTTGAATATTTTCAGTTCCCCTCAAAAATTGATAATCATATTTAAACAATTTTTTTATCGGTTTTATGTTTTGATCGGAGGGGATGAGCAAATAATATCTTTATAAATGCGGGTTTTTTGGCCCATTTGAATATGTTCTAGACTCCTCTATTTTTCATTTTCGGTTCTCATGAGACCGGAGAAGGTCTTAAACCTTGCTCCCAAATTGTGAGGCACGCCTACACTGGGAGACTTGGTGGATTCCGAGATATGGCGTAGTTTATAATCATGCAGTCTTCCCCGAAAATTATGCGGTCATGAAGGCCCAAAGGAAATTATCCAACCTTTACTGTGGCTCGGATATTTTGTGGACCAATAGCTCAGGAATTTTTTCATGAGTAAATGAGACGGTGAAAATGGTTATGGAAAATAGAAAAGTTAACAAAGAGAAATGTTCGAGTAATCAAAGGACATTTCAAGTACAAAAGCTTAATTTGAGGTACATAATCTCAATTTGCGATTTTGAATACGTAAAATATATATTTCATATCTTCGATGCATTGAATCATGAGTTTGGAAAATGTATAAAATAATATCATAATTCAAAAGAATATATTTGATAAAATACGCTACATTTCCAATTATTTGTGTCCAATGTGGTGTATTTATTCTTTTTATCCATTTCTATTCTTTCAATTCATTTCTTTTCTTTCGATTATGTTCAGAAAAGAGCTCTACTTCTCCCAATCTCTCTTTCTCTTGTGGATCGTCATTTGGGGCTACTGGACCTGTATCTGTGAGTCGACATTAAAGCAAAAATCATATTGAAGTATATTTGTTTACTCGGCGTGACACCTTGAGTTTTTGGTAACCATATCATTCACAATCTGAAACGTATTATTTCGCGTTAAGGTGAAAATCTGTGAGTGAATTTATTTTCATACGTCGACTGCCCTAGAAGTTTTTAATTAGCTTTCCATTGCCAAGGAATGGAATTGGTAACTTTCAAATATTTTACTTTCATCCATTCATATTACTATATTAGTACTCGTTTGCAATGTTCCAGGCAAATTCGTACATATGATACTCCATAAATATTTGCAAAACGTACTGCTTGAACTATTTAACTTTTTCACTCAGATATTTCTTACTGCCCAAAAAATCAATGCATTTCATTTCAATGTAATTATTTACAGCTATACAATTTTCCATCGGTTAAGAAACCGGAAATCAATTACATATCTTACATGCTATAGAAGACGAAATTAATGTGTAGTAAATATAGCCTTACCGGTAGATGTCTCTGGTAAGACTTGGTCCATATATAAAACTGCAAAATTTTACACACATTTTATTACATAACACATCTTAAGGCCTTAAGAAAGATAGATAATACGAAGAAATAAAAGTTTTTTTTCGATTGGTATGTAATTCAAATCTGTTTTGATGAATCTTGTGAGAAAGTTAGAGCTTGGCATAGGTAAGATAACACAGAGCAGATTTTAGTTAGTATAATATTATAATGTTATAGCAGACCATCAATGCTTGGATAAATAATATCTAAGCCAATATTGATCAATATATTATTTTATACATAATATATATTTTCAGTTAATAGATACACAAATAGTTTGATACATGAATGTGGTGAGGTACTTATAACGGCGTATTAGTGGGGTGCTAAATATGAACTAATTATTCTTTCTCGCTAGAACCTTGTACCTTTTATCTTAATTTTTAGAAAGGTATTCGTATTTTCTTCGATAAGTATACATTCAGAATTGCACTTAAACAATCTTTTGTTTTTATATAAAAATTAATTAAAACGCACAGCAATGATAAAACAAAGTAAAGCAAACTATTTAAAACATGGATACACTCCTATTTCTAGCAGAAGCACATTATGGTTCCCTTTTATACTCATGATTGTAGAGTGATGTTACTTCTTCATCGTGTGCTTCTTGCTCTAGTCTAGGGTTTACCCTCGGTAATGCCTTTCTCTAGTGCCTTCAAAGAAGACGCACTTTGAGTTTTATTCTAGGGTATAAGAGATTAAAACCAGAAGAGAGAGAGAAAAAGAAGGTTAGCTGAGTGCGAGGATTTGATCCCCACAATATATGTCCCAAGGGACCAAGGGACGTCATTGTTCACGGCAAGGGATGTCGCGTACCTCGTGGGGAATCATAAAGTGTACGCAGAGAAAGAATTCATCAGAGAGGGTGACGAGTTTGTTAATGGTGCGCTGAGATGGGTCTAAGTCAAGTGTCGTGCTCTGTCTTTGGCGGCTCGCCTGGGTAAAGCTTCGCTTTGAACCAGTCTTACGTCAGATATTGGTGGTGATGTGCATCAACTTGAAATGGCGTAGTTGTAGTATTCTTGGTCACAGTATTAGATCCAAAAAGTAACTTTGCAGATTTTGGAACCGCTAACCTTTCCGTTTGGTCCTTGAGTATTTGAATTTCTTTTGACCTCTATACCCAATATGTTGTAAATCCCTCTCTTAATATGAGTTTTTATGCAACGTGTTGTATTTTTTATTTCTTCTACTCTGGGGCGAAAAATATCCAGACGTTAATGAAAACTTCAGGTTTCAACTCAAAAACTTTCAGTATGGAGCTTTTTTATAGTCATTTTGTTTTTTAAGAACACTCTAGCGCCCTATGTAAACACGTTCGTTTGATAATGAGTTGAACCTTGTCATGAACGACGTGCGAAACCACATGAAAGAACTTCAGATGATGTCCTGTATACAGATTTCTGGATATTTTTAATCTAAAAGGTGGGTTAAAATTTTCAGGGAATACTCATAATTGAATCAATAAGAATACAATAACTCCGTGAAAATCCTCATATTTGGAGCATATGTAGAAATTCGGTTTTCAATAGGCTAAACGAAAAATCCACTTCATTTATCTCTCACTCATTAAGATATGAGCTCCTACTACGGCAAGAACTGGAAATTTGTATGCCTATAAATTACATTTTTATATTCTGGTGTTCTATTTCTCTTGTGATATTGCTCATGATATTTTAATTCCAGAAGATTAATTACAGCGCTAAAATTAATAGCTTTTTATCTTATCTTACAAGACAACACTCATTATTAGTATTAAAAACTCAGATTTGTTTATGAAACAAGGGAACATGTGTAAGGTAAATTTGTTTTATGTACAGAGGTAAGAATAATTTAAAGTTTAATTAAATTTAATTGTTTGTTGTAAATTTACTTTTATACGCCGTATATTATGGCCTGAAATGGTGTGCTTTGTGATGCATTAATATTTATTTGTTTTTGTTACTGTGGTTTGGCATTAAAAAACTTAATGAAAAATTAAGTGAAGAAACGAAAGAATGCGGGAGCAAATCCTAATGAGAGATAATTAGGAATTAAAATGGTATATTATACTATGAAATATATTAATATGTATTTGATGGATCTTCACTGAATATATCTTTATATTGATTGTTTTATAAAACAAAATAACGTTCATGCAACTATTTTTATTAAAGAATTTTTTCATCCCTATCATTTTAAAAATAATAAATTATGCGAAATCAGCATAGTTCTTGGTTCCCTTGTGATGTGCTGGGGAAGATAAAAGAGCATTATAAAACTAGCGACTCTCTAGCTCGCGCTTCATGTAACATAGTTAAGAAGTTTCACTTCTATTATTTGTCCATAAACCAACTCACTCATTAATTTAGTTTTTTGATCGTTTCAACCAATATTTGTTTTGTTGAAAAATAATACTCCTGTTTTGGTATTTTGAGGCGATCGACAAATGAGACCGCAGACTAACATTTTCTCCATTTTGGTTGGTAAAGGGAAGGATAGAGAAAAGCCCAGCGTCAGCATTAGCCAGATATTAAGAAAAGGCACCTAGAGTCTCACATTTTTTCGTCGTAGCTGATGGAAACAGGCCTGGACTCGAAATTCTCTCTTTAAAGATAGCCGACTTTAATCGGAATCCCAATGAAGATATCAGCGACAATTGGGTTTCGTGCCTTATCCCTCGGATTGGGAAACCTACACTTAAAGCTCAACCTATTTATTAAATTTTTAACAGTAGTTGAAAGAAAGTATATCGAATGAATTATTCTCTCGTACATGGTATAATTAAGGTTCTTGCTTTATCGGAAAATCATTAATAGTTATGGTTTCCAACGTTTGAGCTCATTTAAGAGACTACTGGATTGTTTTCAGCAGGACATCGTGAATTCATGCGATATCGTATTTTAGAATCATTTATTATGATGGAACTATTACAAGGACGAAAAATTTCATAAGAAATTTGGTTCTGAACACTTTGTTAGTGGATATTATATTCATTTACCTGCAAGAACTTCGCATTTTAGGATGCAGAAAAAATATTTGTGTATTTATAGAACAACGTAAAGCTTTGCATAGAGTCTTTATAAAGGGATATTTACCTATAGTTAAAAGTAAAAAGAATATCATATTGTCGGTTTGATCTTTTTAGCAATTAGCGACTATTCTGTTGATTGTGCTCATGACACATGACAAATATTTCGTGAGGAATCGATTATATATGCTCATATATATGTTTTTAATATGTGGAACGATAAATTTCATGCTAGTAAAAACGTTGAGTGGAACGTCAGAAAGTCTTTTTCAATAAAATATTTGAAAGCATAAATTTTAAAATTAGGTTTGCTATATTTTAAATTCTTGCATCAACAACCATCAACAGATCACGTCACAAATACTTTTTAGCTAGGGAAAAGATAAAATTTTTGTATCGTTTTAATTTTTGCATTAAATTAAGTTAAATAAGATGAAATTAATTAAAATACTATCGTGGAACTTTTTTTGACGTGAAAATATATTTAAAAAGCACTCACTGGTCCCCAATTACTTTCTTAACCACTGTCCAGTGTAGAGTGGCTTAAAATTCGGCTTTTCAGTCTAGTTTTATCCAAGTTGAGGAATTTTATGCATAAAATTTGTGAATTAAAAGAAGTGAATCCAATAACTGGAAGTGGTCGTAAGTGGGGTTAAAAGAGGTATTGTCGGGATGAATGGCTTGGAGATGTGGAATATAGTGCGGTGAAGGGGGTGGGTGGTTTGTTTGAGGGTTGCTTTGGGGGAGCAAAGGAAGGGGAGATGGCGTCGTTGGTTGAGGAGCGCAGAGGGGAATGAGGTCTATGGCGAAGAGAAAGTGCCCACCCGTTCCTAATTCTCCTAAATTATACGTGAGAATTATACAGTCACCGGGACCTCAGCAACACACCTCATCTCCCTTTGCAAGCCACTTCTCTTCCCTCTCCTACTCCTACTCCTAGAATACGCTACCCTCGTCTCTCAAAACGCTATTCCCTTTATCGCCGGATTGGAATATCGGGGCATGGCAGTGGGTGAGTAAAGCTGGGTCGGATTGGTTGCCTCGCAAACCGAAAAGGGTCGGAGGTTCGATTCCCTTGGGTAGTATAAATTTCGTGCTACGCTCGAGACCTTAATCCAAAACTTTTCCTTAAACGGATTTACAATTTACTGCAAAGGCTCCTGGAAAGGACATTTCTGTTTACCCACTCTCGGAAAGCAGCCGCAGCATTATTGCTATGTACTTTCTTTCCCCAGGGGAAGATCTGAATTATATATGTAAGCAAGAAAGGATTCCCTAGTCTTCAGATTTTATCAAGGAGTGCCATGGTTATAATTTTTTAGAGACCCCTCAAAATATATTATTAAACCTTGTAAAAAGCAGAGGAGTTTATGATATGACTCGATATCACTTCAAAATTTATATACTAAAAATATAGAATATTGCGGTAATAATCTTTAAATGACTTGGAAAGGTAGATGTATTTTAGTGCGACAAGTAATGCTTGGTTAACGGTTATTCCTAGAGGCATTCTAACTTAATTATCATACCATTTTTAGAATTGTTGAGTATTTATATTATCGTAGAGTATTTATCTGTACCATTTCTTAAGGTAATTTTGTAAAAATGTAATTAGGAACCAATCAGTTTTACAAGTAACGAGGATATAAGATAAAAATATTGAAATTTGAATGTCACATACATGAATGAATTTATCAAAATACACACCAAAAACTAAGTGGAATTGCTAAAAAATTCGAGTTCTTTAGTTGAGAAGTAATAAGTAGGGGAATATAAAAATATGTGAAAAAGATCGTGGTTATTCCTAATTCATATTTTACTCTTAAGTCTCTAGGCTTAATGTCTAGTTCAAAATACAGCGTGCCCAGAGATGTCACATTTAAATATAACCATTGTATTGCGAGAATTGGAATTCGGGTGGATTTTCTATGATTCTCTGTTTCTATAATTAGTGTAATCAAATATTTCCAAATGCAAACCATAGAGAAAATTAAATACTATGCCAAAGGGAATAAAATTGTTACTCCTATTTGTCAACTGCTTGCATTGATGGTGCCACAATTTCCCCTAATGAGTGATAAATTTATGAGGTTTAGGTTAATATTTCAAGGGAAGGTCACTGCATTTTAGGACTAGTTAAATTCTTTTGTTTGCTACCTTTTTACGACTAATTAAATGCTTTTGTTTGCTACCTTTTTACTTTGATCTTTTTATAGATGTATGCTGCAATAACTGTACTCTTTAGTGCTCTCATAAAGTTTACTTTTATCTATAGAGTTTCATAACCTCTACTGACACCCTTCATTGAAATGAAAAGTTTACAGCGCTAACTCATGCACTTAGCCAAAGATCGAGGAACTTTTCTTCGTGCCTACACGTGGTATGATCCCTCGACTCTGCTTTTTCCCAGTGGATGGTCCAGGAGACCCTTATCCATGTTGTTTGTCTCACGTGATACAGGGACGTGCTCTAGTGGCAAAGAAAGGGAATTCGGCGCCCATAACAGCCGCTAAATCCCCCAGTGACTCTCCAATTGAGGACCAATCTTGCTGTTGCCTTTCGACCAACTCCTCCGCCGTTCCGTGTCCCTTCTAAACTCCCTCACATACAAGTTCTGCGGGGAACACGAAAGCAAGGCCCACTAGGGATAGACCCTAGGGTCAACGGGATATAGATAGGACGGCGTGCTCACATGAACTCAGGCGACTACGTGTACTGAAATCCTCTGGCGACCCAGCATTTTGGGGCCCTGTACCTCGATCGCTGCGCCCGTGTCATGTCTTCAAACTCTGGATGCCCAGCCACCAAGAATAACCCAGATCGAGCTATGCAATAGATGTAGGGAGTCTTACTGACGGGAGTGGGGAGAATTGAAAGTTCTTCTTAGATTGGACTTTGGTAGTAGAATGAATGCATCACCATCATTACTGGTCGGTGAATCCTTATATTGGCTGATTTCAGCCCTCCACCATTCCCTTTATAATGTTAATTCCCTTAATTTCTGGTACCTCTTTAATCCATCGGGTTCATATCTTTTCCAAAGTGTTCTGTATGGTCCTTTCCTTTTCTAATTTCATGTACACTTCATAATTTCTTATTTTGTCAGTCCA